>OY756230.1:9677500-10952500 GCA_963576875.1 Acrobasis repandana | reverse complement strand
CGATTGGCCTACGACTCAAATGACCTACACGTTAATGATAAAAGAGGTGATTTAAAAATTATCTCAGCACCAGAATATATAAAAAGAGAGCTGGATGCCCCTGATGCATTGGCTAATATGGTTCGATTAGTATTGTGTGCATTGGCGCTGCTGGTGGCCAACGGGCTTGCGGACCCCGTGAAGCCGGTCCTGCAGAAACCTGGTAAATATACCACCTTTATAACAACACATACAGAAACAATCTTAGGGCCGAGGCACATATAGCGAAGCGCAGCGCAGCAAATTTTACACTGCCAAAGTATTATCGACTATCTGGACGTTGAAATAAGATCGAATAAGGACTACAGTACAGTACAAGTGTCGGCGACAAATGGCGGCTCCCACCCGAGCCCGGTTTTTTTCTTTTTTTCGATTTAACGCTCACAAAGACGATAATACTTTGGCAGTCAAAAAATCGCAGCCCTGCTCTTTGCGATATGTGCGCCGGCCCTTAGTCCATTTATTTTTACAACATCTATAGTCATAAGTGGTATTTTTTTAATGACTAATCGTTTCAATGGCTTCAATTGCGCATTTGCAAGGTTGGTTGGCTTTTAGGTTGGCCTTTCCGACAATACTTTGTGAGCCCTATGCAATTGTCATAATGAATTTATCTCAAGTTAGTTTTAATACAAGAAATGGATTCTGTATATAAATTTTCCCTACACAGTATCATAGTACGAATACCAAAATATTAACTTGCATAAATTTTATCAACGAAAATCTTTTTATAAACGGTGTATTTTATATATAACAGTTCAAGATAATAATAACGTTTTTTTCTGATCCTGAATAAGGCTGAATTTTTTCACAACATAAAATCCACAATATTTGCATATAATTCACGAAACACTTTCGTAATAAAAAGCCTGACAGGCTCTATGTATAAATATAAGATTTTTACACATAAGAGTAATAAACATAAAATTCATATTATTTAAAGTAACAATGTACGTAACACTTTTAAGGAGTCTACATCTATTTAAAATGCTTTCCAAGTTAGGGTCTCTATTATCATAATTTGCTCATCCGTTATCAACTTGTCACTGTTTTCGATAACCTACTAAAGACATAGGTATTAGACTATTAGGTATGCCTAAATTCTCTAAGACCACCTACCAAATGTAAGTTTACTCCGATACGTATGTATGTCAGGTTCGTCTTCGTGATAGTAGGTCTCTGCCAGAGGTCTCTGCCAGAGGTCTCTGCTATGTTTTGGTTTTGGCAGAAATAAGAGAACTCTAAACAGGCTTATAGCCGTAAAATTATAAGTTTTCTTGTATAATTTATCTTAGGAATTCAGGTATTAGATAGATTATTGATATTTGTTTAATTAATTTGACATATATTTTTAGCCGACAAAACCGCCTTAGAACACCAGGAAAAGTTGTTGATACTCTTTTTCCACGTCCATGAGCCCAATCACTTCAAGGAACACCAAGCAATTGAACAATCTTGGGATATTGAAAAGAATGCTCAGCTTTACGAGGTAAGACCACCAACAAAACTAAAGTTAATTGTAAGTTTTCTGAACTGCTTAATGTAATCGTTATCAGGCCTTTTTTAGTCTCCACTGCAGAAGCAGGATCCTCTCTGTACTACCAGAGCTGTACTTAGCCAGAGTAGCCAGAGCAGCCAGAGAATTAGGCCTACACTCTCCACGCTAGCCAGACGGATTGGAGAGGTGTCATTCATTTGTCATTTGTAAGCTTTATTTAGATTATGTTTCCTAAGTCGCCTTCTACGACATTCACGGGAAGACTTTTAGTGGTTCTATTCTACTCTGCCGGAAACCACACGGCTTTAATGTTATTCATATTTTATTCACAGAATGCCACAGCTGTTCACGAAGTCTGCAAAATATTAAATCAAAAATGGACTTTACCAAAAGGTGTGCCATTCTCAATCCTTCAGCCAATCCACAGGTATGAAGTCGAGGTCATGTTCCACCTTCTCTTCTCAGCGAAGAACTTTGACACATTCTACAAAACCGCCGTGTATCTAAGACCTCATCTCAACGAGTACTTGTACGTGTACGTCTTGTCGGTTGCAATCTACCACCGCCATGACACTCAGCAGATCATTGTGCCACCACTATACAGTATCATTCCATCACATTTCCACAACTCTCAAATTATGACCACTGCCCAAAGAATCGCTGTTCATGGAAAACGTTTTGTGGAACACTTCCCACATACTTACATCTGGGATGAGAGCGTAGTTATTAAACAAAATGTGACAGTTTGGCCTTACTTGTCTGAGGAGATGCCTATAGCTTACTACACCCATGACGTAGAACTCAATAATTTATACTACAATATGCACTTGACCTATCCTTTCTGGCTCGGACAAGAAACTTGTCCCTTAGTGAAGGACAGACGTGGTGAACTTTGGTGGTTCTGGCACAAACAACTATTGACTCGTTACTATATGGAAAGGCTATCAAATGGCTTGTCAGAGATTCCTGTACTTGACTGGAATGTCGTACCTCAAGGATACAACCCCGGTTTAACATACATGAACGGAATCACGTTCCCGTACAGACCTCACAATTACCACTTGGATGCACCATGGATGACTGAATTATTAAACGAATTGCAATTATTTGAAAACCGGATCACCGAAATTTTTTCTAAGGGAGTAATTTACACTGTAAGTATTCGTTATATAAAATATTATGGTGTATCATATATAGGTAACACAAAATGAACATGTTTAGTTTGATTTGTCGATATTTATGAAAAACAAACAGACTCAGTTACACATTACATTTTTAGGGTTCTAGTGAACAAGTCAGTGCTCGTTCCCCTGATGCTATTGACCTTATTGGTCGCATCATTGAAGCTAACGTTGACTCGACCAACAATGTCTACTACAAGGACATTGTCAGCCTGTGGAAGAATTTGCTCGGAAACTCGCCAGCACCGGTTTTAGAGCCTAAGGTATACCACAATGGGTAAGTACGAGTATCAAGACGATTTTAAATTGACCTAAGAGATATTTAAATTTTTCAAGTGTGAGATTATGTCGAACAGGCTTTCGTTGGTCTGAAATGATGATGAAGTAGGTAAATAGGCATACGAATCACTTAATGATAAAGTGGTTATCATAGCCTAGGTATTAATAGGAGTGGGCGCCATTGTTCCATCGTTGGGAGGATGATTCTGCAGAAATATTTAGGAAAAAAGGCTACGAATAATTTATTTATCAGTTGCCTTATTAGCCCGGGGCTCTGTCTGCCCAAAATGGGATACTGAACGATGTTCTGTGGATACAGCCGTCATTATCAGGTCTTTTTAGGGTTCCGTACAAAAATGAAAAAACTAAACCTGGACGGATCCAGACAGACGCAAGAGTGATCCTTATAGGATCCGTCCATCTGTCACAGCCAATTTGCTCCGAATCTACTAGACTGAATCAGGTGAAATTTGGTAGGATGGTGTAATCCTATGACCCAAATACATATGTGCAAAGTAAATAAATATTTGTTTTAAAATAAGGGTCATTTTCGGAGGATAAATTAGAAAATAAAAAAAAATAAAATTAAAAAGAAAATGTTTTGCAAACCTTACTGTGTCATATATCAAATGAAAGGGCTCGTTATGAGAATCTCAAATATATATTTTTTATAATTATAAAATAAAAAGTTTTGATTTTATTCATGAAAGTATGTATTTTCCCAAGTATTATATCATGAAAAAAATATTATTTTACTTTTAAACCGACAGCGTCTCTCCCTTGGTCGTACCGTCAGTCTTGGACAACTACCAGACCGCTCTTCGTGACCCGGCATTCTACATGATCTGGAAGCGTATCCTCAAGATCTTCCAGCAGTTCCACGAGTCCCTCCCTGAGTACACTCACGAGGAATTGGCGGTGCCTTCCGTTGAGATCGAGAAGGTTGAGGTTGACAAACTCGTCACTTACTTCGAGTACACCTACCTTAATGTCACCAACCACTTGCACTTGAATGAATTTGAATGTAAGTAAAACATCTTTCTAGTAAAATCATTTAAGTATTTATGGATGGAATATATAGAATGTATATAAAGAAGCTAAATAGCTTAGATATGTTTATGTCGCAGTTTATGGCGCAGTTTATGTTAAATTAGTCAGCTAATTGGACGCACATGCCTAGGCCGATAGTTTAGATAGATTAATTGAACTAGAATCACTCAACATTTTGAAAGCGTATTGGAAGTCAGCCTTTTGAAGATGATTGACCAACTCAGCTAAGTGATTCAAATTTAGTTAAGTCTTTTTCTACTGCGGTGTTAGTAGTCATTTCACACATCTCATCAACACTCATCATTTAACTAGATATATTTACTATTTCTAGTTACTTAGTTGTAGGTATTAGTACAAAGTAGTTGAACATAATTTGTTTACTTATTACCACATACATAACAGAATTTGTAACTATTATTTATTTATTAAATCTTTACTCGTATTCAACACAATGGTACAAAAGGTGGACTTAACGCTAATAATGCATTTTCTACCAGTCAACCTTAAGGAAAACCAGAAATTCAATTTTATCGCGATACGCGCTACAAAACGAACCTATATACTAAAAAACATGCTTTCAAATATTCATACACATATACGTACCTTATACATATATAATACTATTTATACATATAATATATAATAACATTGACACAAATACAAATACATGTTAAGGTTCTTATTTTCTTATATTGTAGATAAATATGTATCTTCTTACATATTAACTATTTTTTTTATTATAAAGGAGATGAAAAGTAGAGTAAGCTACTTGGAGTACAATTATATTTTTACTTCAGGCTATTTAAATAGATCTCTCGGTTCACTAAAGAATCAACTGTAGAATCCCTAGCTACACTGGTGATTCTACTGTGGAATCCTTTGTTTCACTCTGGATTCAAAGTAACGGAGTCGCCTTCAAAATATTACCTTTATTTATTATGAACACTTTCATGATCATGTCTTTTTTAGTCTCCACTGCAGGAACACGACCCTCTCGCTACTGCCAGAGCCATATATTAGCCAGAGCAGTCAGAGGATTTGGCCTACACTCTCCACGCTGGCCAGACGGGTTGGCTGACATCTCATTGATGTTTATAAGCTTTGTTTAGCTTGTATTTCCTAAGTCGCCCTCTACGACATCCACAGGAAGACTTAGAGTGGTCCTATTCTACTCTGCCGGGAACCACACGGCTTTATTGTTCCTCAATAAACAATAGTTAACAAGTGGCGGAGTTTAATAACGATAAAAGCTTTCTCTCCCTGTCAACCACAGGAATAAACAGATAGTATCGTGTTCCGGTGCGAAATATACAAGTTAAAAGTAATAAAATATGTGCGTATATACCTACTGAACACAATACAATGAATATCTAAAAAAACAAATTAATTTTACGCCTTGAAGCACAAGCTACTACATATTTAATACGACGCGCAACGTATAAAGGCGTACCAAAAATACTGTCAAAATCTTATTCATCGTTTTGATATAAGTACCTATTTTGGTAAAACTACGGAATAGTTTACACAGATTACAATAGTTAATGGTATTATAGGTGAACACGTCTACGATACGAAGAGCGTGCTGGTGCAGCGTCCTCGCCTCAACCACAAGGTGTTCACCACCCGCATCAACGTCAAGAGTGACAGCACCAAGCACGTCAGCGTCAGGTTCTTCCTCGCTCCCAAGTACGACAGCATGGGCCGAGAAATACCACTGGTTGAGAACACACAAAATTTCTTCCAGTTAGATCAAATGGACTATGTTCGTAAGTATCTAATTACATTTAGACCAACTAAACTTCTGTTCAATTGAGTGCTATTTACTGATACGATTGGATTCCTATTAACAAAGAAATGAAGGTGCCTATAAAAATACTTTGAAGGTCTAGGTCGAGTAGTTAACTCCTTGCGGCTGAAAATGATGATGGCTAGGTGTTTAGAAGATAATTAGCAATACAGATAATTATTCAACAACTATCTTAATGATAAGTCCACTATAAAGTAATTTTAGAGTAGCATTGGTATTAAAAACTACCTATGTTTAGAGCCTTGCGGTTCATATACCGACGTTGTTTGATATAAAGATAAACCTCAATTAACTCTTCGCACATCATATGATATTAAATCAATTCAGAAGAAGAGGACAAAATTTAAAGTAAAATATAATAGGTACTATAACATATTGATCAAGATAGTATTAACAAATTGATATTTATCTCACAGTGCAACAAGGCGAGAACGTGATCACCCGTGTGTCCAACGAGAACCAATGGGCTGGTCTTGATAGCTATGATGGCTACGAGCTGTACAAGAAGGTCGAAGATGCCCTGAATGGAGGACAGTTCTTGTGGGATGCTCAGCGCAAACCTGACAACTGGCTGAACAGGCTGCTCCTTCCTAAAGGTAACTTTTGACACAATTCTGGTTTGGTCTCATTTTTGTTATATTACCACTATATACTATACTAATAGTTATCAATGTTTATATATCCATTTTAAACATCATGAACAAAGAAACAGCTTACAGCAATGAAAATACATCGCCCTAAGTAATAATATTATTTTCGTTTTAGGTACCGTCGGTGGCATGCCTTTCGTCCTGATGGTCTACATCTCTGAATACAAGGCGCCTAATGTAGTCTACGGTACTGGTTACGATCCCGTATCCTCTCTTGGCCTTGGTTCTGGAGCTCGTTTTGAGACCTCTGAGCCTCTTGGCTTCCCAGTCGACAGGCCATTACACCAGTGGCAGGTGCAGTCTCTGAAGAACATCTGGTTCCAGGATGTCGTCATCTACCACAAGAACACCCCCGAGGTTGTCCACTTCCACTAAGTCACCTTCAGTATAGTTTAAAGTACGAATATGTATTCTCAATAGTTGCGTAGTACCAAAATATAATTTTCAAATTATTAATAGTTTATTTATTACCATTTATATTTTATTTATGATATTATTAAATATACTTTTGTAAAACTTTTTCCTTTATATTTCCATATCTATTATTCCATACATTTATAGCTATTATTGTATTGATATTTATATATTTAGCTGAGATTTATATATTTATCTGCCATCAGCATGTAGAAACACAATAATACCTAATAGTTATGGTGAATCGATGTAATCTACATCACAGAAAGATGAACTTTAATCAGCTTATAGATCTCAGATATTTTGTGTATATTTACCTGAGTTACAAAAAATTAGTGTATCTAAGTATTTATTTTGCATGTATTTTATAGAAAGGTGATATTTGTTGTGTATTTTTCTTTAGTAATATATTTATGAATATAAAGCAATGATTCAGTAATAAGTTTTAGTATTATTTTTAAACCCACCGTTATATTTTTAGACATAAGCTTGTAACCTACCTAAGTATGTTCTTGCTTTATTTGAAGGAAAACATCGCGAGGAACCCTACATACTAGTTCACTAGTGTCTAGTGTGTACTTTTTGCACGATGACACACACACTGTTTGGCGTTTGGTTTGGTCCCATATCTCTGGTTTGGCGGCCGTTAAAACCAAATAAGGTAAATTATTGCTCTTAGGTTGAAACTGACGTGAACGTCACTTTGAGTGACACTGACGAAGAGCGAATTAGTTGGAGTGGTTAATGTTACTTGGTTGAGGATTTAGAAGACGTCCCATGAAAAACTCAAAATTTTAAAATAAATCATTTTATTTGGTTTCCATGACTTTCGTACGATTAATAGTCGCTATTACTCTTTGATATTATTAAGAAAGAAAATCAACCCTATTTGTTTGATAAATTAAAATTTATATGCTGGACGAGTTGTTGGAAAAATATTCCACCATCCATCAGAAATAGTAAAACGTTAAGTACTTTTAAAATTAAACTCAAGAGTCATATTCTCAATATTTTTAAGTCCTAAATAGCAGTTTTCTATTATCCAAATAATATTAAATTTATATTTTTTTTTATTTTTTTATTATATATATTTCGTATTATATACATTTTAATTTGCTGCACACAGTGTAGTGTCACATAGCCGTAGATTTATCGCGGTGTATCTTTGTGAATTTTTACTACTTTGATAATCCGAAAAATACAAAAATAATGGACCCATTATTTTTGTTTACTTGACTTTTGCATGATTTTAAGAAAATAAGGGGTGTAGATGTGGCATGCCGCAGGCGGCCTATCGAGTTTCTAGTACCAATGTGTGTATCTAATAAGATAAAAGTTAAGCTAGAACCCTTACAATTGGCATTATTCTAGGATTAGGATAAAAAGGAAATAATCTATAACTTTAAAATGTAGATAGAAAAATCAGATTTGGTTGCATTAGGTAGCTTTTTTACATTCTACGCATCGTAACATGAGTCACGTAACGTAGGATATCGTAGGATTAATACAATCAGTATTATATTTTTTCAATATCTGAATTTCTTTGTAGTACATAGGTTTTTTATCTTGTAAAACTAAGAAATTTCTTTTTGGAGATCACAAAATGCTTGATATGACATTTCGAGCGAATTGTATTCCCTCGAAATGTCGAATTAAAATATATATGATTTAAGTGATTGATTGATGTTGTATTACGAGTAGATATCTTTACAAAAATAAGAATTTAATTTGACTATTTTATTTTGAAACAGAACATAAGTAACAATAACAACTAATAATAAATAACAACTAAACTAAACTAAAACTAAGTAAATAAACTAGAATTTATGACGTGTAAAAAGTGCTGTTTCCTGACTTTGATTTTTAATATAAAGGATTTAAGACTTTTAGTGTAGCAGTGGATTGATATAGGCTGGAAAAAAGGAAAGGGTATAAAAAAGCTCATCAAAACGGCCACAACGCGTTGTTGCAATCACAGAACGACCACAGGCCGGAATCTCCTAAGGTACGCGCAGTATACGTCCCCGTTCCCCGTCCCCGCACCTCTTCCCCGTTTTCGCCTCGATGACTCACGTTGGCCGTCAAGAACTGGGGGAGAGGTGCGGGTGCGGGGAACGGGGAACGGGGAACGGGGACGCATATTGCGCATACATTAGGAGTTTCCGTTCTGTTTACTCTTACTGTATTCTGTGGAACGACCACAACGCGTTTTGAGCGTTTTGATAAGGGCCACCATGACACGAGTTGGAAATATATATAACAGGTATGGATACGCCGCACAGTGATTGATTTGCGATAGGGCTTCTAGTTATGTCGGCAAAGCGAGAAGAATGAAATCGTGACATTGGTTATATCGAATTTTGGCTAGCTAATTGAGTGCGGTCGCAACTTGGATGGGTGTCCACGCTTTCACAGGTTAAGCAACCATGGGCGTGGTTAAAACTTGGATGAGTGATCACATTTTTACAGAATAAGCAACTCCGGGCGTGGTCGCTATTTAGAAGGGTGACCACGCTTTCACAGATTAAGCAAGACTGGGCATGGTCGCAACTTCAACCACATCTATGATTGCTTAACCTGTGAAAGCATGGTCACCCGACTCTAAGTTCAATTAAAATTATTTTCAATTCGGGTCCTGGGCAGTTACTTTCCGTCAGCCAAGCGGTTTAGACACTTATTTATTTTGTAAGTCCTCCTTCATCGCTGGGCGCTCGCAATTGCGCTTGGCGTGGGCTTTCAGCCTGGGCTTCGTCTGCCCCGCTATGAGAGATGTTACAAAAATTGCTCCTGTACGAATTTGTCAATGAATGCATCATCTAGATATGCTATATATCGATATTTAAAAGGTAAAGAGGGTAAATAGTTAAAACAACATTGTGTCGTGGCCCTTATCATAACGCTCAGAACGCGTTGTGGTCGTTCTGTGACTGCCACAAGTAACGCGTCTCGTCGTCGTGAGCGTTTAAATAATGGGCACGACACGAGTTTCGCGTCGTGGGTGTTTTACATTAGCCACAACGCGTTGTGGCCTATTATTTCGCTCAGCGAGCGATTTTGGTCTTTGAACGTAACACATAGAAAATGTCTCAAGTAAACTTTGAAATAAAGGAACGAAACCGATGCATTCTAAATGCTTACAAGTTTATCATTATTATGTATTGTTGTACTTAATACATCAATCGATCCATAAATCGAAATAGGCGAAAAAAAAATAATTAGAAACATAGTCAATTGCAATTGTAAAGTAATAATAGTATGGTGAATGAATATAAGTTTGGCGACAGCGACGGCAACGGCGATGGTGACTGCGACGGCAACGGCGATGGTGACTGCGACGGCAACGGCGATGGTGACTGCGACGGCAACGGCGATGGTGACTGCGACGGCAACGGCGATGGTGACTGCGACGGCAACGGCGATGGTGACTGCGACGGCAACGGCGAAATCTCTCAGTTTCTCTTTTCAATAATCATATGTCGGTATCTGCCTATATGAACTGCCTGCTGCCTGCCTAATTGAACACATGTATTTTTTACCTGGTAACTACAAAGGATTTCTATTTCTAAACCCATAAACTATCAAAGTTGTCGGAAGTTTGACTTTTATATTAGTTCAGTCATTCTAGCTTAAAAAATGCCATATATATGTAGTCGTTTTTTCTATCAGGATATGTTCATTGAAGGCCCAAATTAAATTTTATCTACTCTCCCTCCCCCTCCCAGGTGAGCGTCTAACCCCGCGCCCCCGAAAGAGTCCCGAATTCCGGCTTTTACCAGTTTTAAAGAAAACCGTACATGATACATAGATACAGTGGGTTCACTGGTAGATAAAGCCCATGGCTTTAAGGCCGTACCTGAATTTTCCGGGGTCCAGTGCTGCCCCCATTTAAAATAAATCATTTCAAAGAAAACGGAGACATCATTTAAAATTTTGCAACTACCAAGTCCTAGATAACCCTTCAAACTATTTTATGAACTACTGTTTACAGTTTATAATGAGAACGTTAAGTTTTACTATGCACATTTGCCAAAAGTGGCCGTTTTTCGCAAATGTGCGTAGTAAAGCTTAACGTTCTTACTTTAAACTGTAAACAGTAGTTCATAAAATACTTTGAAGGGTTATCTAGGACTTGGTAGTAGCAAAATTTCAAATGATGTCTCTGTTTTCTTTGAAATGATTTATTTTAAATGGGGGCAGCACTGGACCCCGGAAAATTCAGGTACGGCCTTAAGTCCGCCTATTACGTTTGTAATAAAGTTAATCTTCCATATATACAACAGCAATATCACTTTTAATTTCCGCGCAATCTGCCACGATATAATTATACAAAAATTTTATTATTCGTCGTATATTTTGCTAAAAATAAATAAAAAAAATCACTTTACCCTTCGATCATATTATATTCTATAGATGCACAGCTGCCGCCTAAAAAATGGCACCGGAAAAACAAGGCATAAAACAGTACCTACCTTATGCCTTGTTTCGCTCTCATTCGCTCGGGGGCCGCGCGCGTGACGTTACGTCAAAGATGCCAAAGTGCGTGATGAAAATACGGATTTATTTCCACGCTTTTAAACTGTATGACACTTTAAAACTTTTTTCGCAATACTTGAAACGGTATACATCTACCTACCTACGTATTGACACAGGGACAATATTTTGTTTGATTTTGCAAGGAACTGTGCGTCTATAGACTATATGATCAAAGACTTTACCGCCATGAGAAAGTATGACTGTTGATAACTTAAGTAAACAATAGAATATTTGCTTTGCTTTGCTATTTTAAAGATATAATTTATTGGGAAAAAGGAAAAATTCTTCCCCTCCCGGGTGAGCGTCACCCCCCCCCCCCCCCCCCTCCGCACCAAATTGCAGTTTTTACCAGTTTTAAGGAACGAAATGATCCTTAATTAATTTACAATAAATCTTATATAGTTACATACAAAAGCAATATCTCTTATAGTTTCCGCACAATCTGCCACGATATACTTATACGCATTTTTATATAATTTGTCGTATTTTTTTGCTGAAACTAAAAAAAACCACTTTACCGCCAAGATAAGTGTGTCTATTGTTGATAAAAGTAAACAATAGATTATGCTCTTTAAAAGGAGGTATTATTTATTTCGAAACTCTTTCATTTGACGTTTCTATGCTATTTTAGGATTTTATTCATTCGGAATTTAAATATTTGCTGTAAAAAAAGAATATCTAGACAGATTGCAAATAAAACCAGCTAATATAAATAACAATAATGATAACAGTTGGTTAGGTTTGTACCAAATATTTATTTTTAAGATACCTGATAAATGCACATGTTGTAGGGCAACCGTTGATCTTAGCCGATCGTGAAGTGTCGAGACATCGAAACTTTTTCGTAACTAATATCACAGAATAAGAACTAGTACTCACGTACAGAAGTCTCACTCAGCAAAGAAATTCAAAGAAATATTTACTTAATGTGGTTAGCTATATGGTTTAATTTAGCTCACGTCAGAACTCAGCACCTTTCCGTTTAGATACCTAGACATCCATTGCAGGCCAATTTCATTCTTATTACGCTGCACAAACGATTCGTATAACTGAGTTTACCATTCCAAGGGGCCGCCGCCGCGCGCTTAGTAATAATGTAGGTATATTTTCAATACCCTAACGGGAAGTGACACAGGCCTGCTAATATGCGATAAACGGGTAACTTACGCAAAAACCAACTACCGCACTGTCACTGCGAGCGCAGCGGGCAAACGTCCGCGCGACCTTTCACTGATATCAGTGTGGCTCGGGACTTCTTCGTATAGGCATCGCCAATCACATTCGGCCTGAGGAAGGCCTCTGGACCTACGTTATATATAGCTCCGTTTATTGCATATTAGTAATGTCTGCATCCATTGAGTATTTAGCCTATGGAGGGCGCTAGCGGGGTCAGCCGCGCGCGCCAAGAGCCTGCTTGCCAAAGCATACTCATGATCTGAAGTGACAATTTACAGCTTCTGCTTCTAGGTTACATATCAAATGCAGCTCCTTGTAATAATTATAAACAATGCCTACTTGTTCAATTAAATGGTCTGGGAAGAATTCTACTAATTCAAGATTCACAAAAAACGAAATTACTTTTCACATATAAGCATTTTTAATCTTTTTTTATAAGGTTTAAAATCAGTAAAAAAAACCCATAGTGAACGTGCCGACATATTGATGTTATTTCTTTCACTCACACTAGATTGACAATGTAGGATGTCTCTTCATTTTGGATAATGAATTCAAGAACGGCGTAATTAAATATATCGATAAAAATAATGACGAAAAAATTTTTCTTTGCATAAATTATTCAGTTCTTTGAATTTTTCAACGCGAGCCTATAGAGTGAGTTGCCAGAGGCTTACTGTTTTTTTAATTTTCAAAATATTATTAGCCGCATGCAGCCAGTGCTCTGTCTTATTATCAGGGTCCCGAATGACATGTAGTGGAATGTAGGATATCAAGTAAATTTAAAAGATTTCGAAAACGGCAAGAGATAAATACCTATTTGACCCCAAAGAAAAAAGAAAAGGGTTCATGATCAATTACTAGACAATATTTTTTTAGATTTCGAATTATTTTTCCGATTTCGAAATCCATGCAAGATGATCCCGATTGATAGATTTGGCTAAAACTGTATGTGTGTGTGAGTTAATAACAAGGGGGTGAGTCTCGTGGTACACCTGGTGAGAACAAAGTTCCTTACTGCAAAATCGAAAGGTTTATGAACACTTAACTTAAAATTTAATTCATGTGTTGTAAAAAAATAATTTCCAGACGCGATTTTGGATTCCAAAAAAGTTTAGATTTTTATTCTCCAACCCAAAAAAACCCTGGATACCAACTTTCATGCAGTTGAGAATTGGCGGCTACCTTGGATTAATGAAAAAACAAACAAAAAAGCGATAGGTAGTTTATAGTGATGGGTTGCTAGCCGCATCACCTATTAAAATGATTTTGCATTTTCACGTTTGACCTCGATCAGCTTTTACGGTCTGCACAGGAAGAAAAGTAGCTAGAACAAGGATAACAAAATAGTGATGGGTTGCTAGCCGCATCGCCCATTTAACATAATTTGCATTTTTACCAATTCCCTGGATTGGCTTTTACGATCTGCACGGGAAGAAAAGCAGCTGAAAAATTAATAAAAAATAGTGATAGGTTGCTACTTGCTAGCCGCATCGCCCAATTAACATAATTTGTATTTTCACCGATTCCCTCAATTGACTTTTACGATCTGCACGGAAAGAAAAGCAGCTGATAAATTAATCCAAAATAGTAATGGGTTGCTAGCCGCATCGCCTATTAACATGATTTTCAAAATGACTCTAAAATAAATCTAACCATAAGAGTAACATGAATAAATATCGATATCAATATTTTTCACTCCGCTTATGTTTCCTACTACCCTACGCAAATCATCCTTGTATGTCAGAGTTTTTGGCGGGAAGTCAAGGGGTTCGCAATTGATTTTAGTGGACTTTATAATATGAAATTGGTGTTGTTTGGCGTTATAAATGCTCATGCTTATGAACAATTTGTAAAATTGTTGAAGTGGACAGTCATAGTATGGCTGTAGTAATATTTGTTTTGCTGACTTTGTGGGCGTCTTCGGGCATCATCCGCCACTCAGTCGTCTATGAAAACCAGTGGTCTCGTATAGATTTGTCGCCAGAAGCTCCCTGAAGCAGTCAAAGGCCTACACCACCCTTTGATTGTAACTTGTTAGGATTACGTTAGGTTAGGATTAGAAATAAAGATCAAAATTAAAGATAGGCTCTAAGGGACTTGTATCCAGAGCCGTAAAATTATTTAATAAAAAAAAAAAACCTTGTATGTCAGGGAGTTTTTGGCGGGAAGTCAAGGGGTTTGGTTGAGGTTTGCTTTAAATTATTTTGCAAATTGATTTTAGTGGACTTTATAATATGAAATTGGTGTTGTTTGGTGTTATAAATGCTCATGCTCATGAACAATGTGTAAAATAGTTGAAGTGGACAGTCATAGTACGGCTGTAGTGATATTTATTTTGCGGACTGTGTGGGCGTCTTCGGGCGTCGTCCGCCACTCAGTTCTTGAAATTTTCACAGATTAATGTATAACTGTGGCCGCTATAACAAAAAAAACTAAAAATAAGATAAAGTTAAAAATTAAAGGGGGTCGTCATATAAGAAACGTGTTTCTTCAGCGTTTTAACATTGTACGGAGATATGGAACCTTTCATGTACGAGCCCGACTCGCACTTTCCCGTTTATTTAGTAACTTTATACAACGCCATCTAGTGATATTCGTAGGAACTATTTGTATATCGAGTTTTACATACATACATACCATCACGCCTGTTTCCCACAGGGGTAGGCAGAGACTATGGCCTATTAGCGAGTTTTAGCTTTAGACAAAGCTCGCTAGTGTGATTCTTGGTGTTACAGTCTATTATTTATTTTTCCTGACGATCTTGGTCAAGATAATGTGACATACATATTAAACTATTGTATTGTTACTGACCCTTGATATGTGTGCAAAATTTATCTGAAGTTTTTAAGTGGGTAAAAATTGCATTCGAAGATTCAGTTACAAACATAACACACATACAAGTGAAGCTAATATAAAGCAATTAAAAAAACTTTTTGTATATTAAGAGATTTAAGTATCTCTCTTTTCGTCTAAGCGCGTTCTAAGTTGCATCCTCAGCTGTGCTACTTTGGAGCCCGAGGATTAGAGATGTAAGTATAAGGCCGTGTTCACACGAGTGCGATTTTTTTCGGCGCGGCAAAGCGCGCTCGTCGCGTAAGGATCGCTCCCATCTTTAGAAACAATAAAATTAAATGCTTATCTATTGTAATATAAAGTTTAAAATATGTATCTCCATATAAAATACGTGCGCTCGCTCAGCGGTCGCGTAGTAACAGCGTCACGCACGCGTCGCGATCGCACGAGCAGAGCCAGCGTCGCCTCCACACACCCCGAGATATTTTAAACTTTATATTACTCGTACAATAGATAAACATTTAATTCCAATGTTTCTAAAGAGGGAGCGATGCTTAGGGTCAGTTCAAACCGAGACGCGACGTGACGCGACGAAGCGCGCACTTTGTAGAATATAGAACTTGTTTACTAGACAAAAATATACTAATTTAAGCGACAGCCCACTATTATCTAAATCATGTATGGCCCCTAGTTGACCGCAATAAAGAATTATTATTATTATTATAAACAAGGTCTATATTTCTTTCAAAGAGCGCGCTACGTCACGTCGCGTCGCGTCTCGGTGTGAACTGACCCTCTACGCGAAGTGCGCGCTGTGGTGCGCCGAAAAAAATCGCGCTCGTGTGAACACGGCCTAACAAAGTATTTTTATTTCATACTCTATAAGTACATACACTACCACATTTTTACTCTTACGAAGTAGGCAGTACAAAGGCCCAAGTTCAGCATAATGGCAAGCGTGTAAATGAATTAAAATAGTGTCATCAATGTTTAATATCTAAACTTCATTTTATTGTTTTATATTGTGGTCACTTTACAAAATATATGAAATATAGATATAAATCAGGGTATGCCTGAATTAGGCAAATCGAGAAATAATGCAATAGGTATGGTAATCACCCCGGTCAGATACCGATCGGTCCAGTTTCAACAATTGGCCTACGACACAACACAAATGACCCACACGTAGGTACATGATAAAAAGGTGATTTAACAATAATCTCAGCACCAGAATATATAAAAAGAGAGCTGGATGCTCCTGATGCATTGGCTAACATGGCTCGATTAGTGTTGTGTGCGTTGGCTCTGCTGGTGGCCAGCGGGCTTGCGGACCCCGTGAAGCCGGTCCTGCAGAAACCTGGTAAATATTTCAAATTTATAACAACACATAACAAACCATTTTAGTCCATTTATTTTTTTGTCATTTATAACCAACTTCAAAAAGCAGGTAATTCTCTTTTTTAATGACTGATCGTTGTGCAAGGTTCCATGCGCATGCGCATTTGCATATCTTTCTAACATATTGTATACGGTTTACTGTCAGCTTTTCCGACTATATTACGTGAGCACTATACAATTTTCATTATGAATGTATCTCACGTTAGTTTTAACACAAGAAATGGATTGTGTTAATTAAATTTGCCCCACACAAATAATAATCATAGTACGAATACCAAAATAATAATATTAATTTTATGAATAAAAATCTTATATCTATTTTCTTCTTCTTCAACCTTTCTCACCCACTGATGAGTGTAGTAGATATATTACTTCTGTGTAGTAGATCTCCTCACATGCATGCCATTCTCTTCGGTCTTGAGCCTTTCTCATCCAGGTTTGTCCAGGTCTTTTTCATTACATGGGTTATGTCATCGGCCCATCCTAATGCTGGTCTTCCTACGCCCCTGTGACCCTATCTTGTTCTCCATTCCACTACCTTTCGACTCCATCTGCCAATTTCTCTCCGGCTTAAGTGACCCGCTTACTTCCACTTTGTCTGAGCAAAGATATGGACTATGTCTGGAAGTTCGGTACGCCTGCGAATCTATCTTATATCTATAGTAACGGTATATTATACATAAAATTTAAGATAATAACGTTATTTTCCTTCCTTTCCTGGATAAGGCAGAACTTTTTATAGCATAAAATCCACATTATTCACGAAACGCTTTCGCCAGGAAGCACATAATCGTAATAAAAAGCCTCACAGGCTATACATGTCCAAGTTAGTTTTATAAATATATGATTTCCATACCAACTTCTCTAAGTTAGTATGGAAATCATATATTTACAAATTATAGGAATTTTATGTTTATTAACCTCTGTTAATAAACATAAAATTCCTATAATTTAACATAACAATAAACGTAACACGTATAATAAATCCACATCCATTTAGAAGGCTCTCCAAGTTAGTGTCCAATATATTTAGTCTCAAGCTCCTCCATGCTTCGGAAGGCACGTAAAAGCCGTTGGTCCCGGCTGTCATTGTATGGCAGTCGTAAAGCTATGTCACATGCCTTTAGGCAGTTAAAAAAATTTGACACCAGTGTTGGCCACTTACACACACGAAAAACAAACAAACAACATTTATTAATATCTGCTAATATGTTTTCAACTTGTGACCGTTGTCATAATAACCTACTACTCGGGTACTAAAGACATAGGTAGGTATTTAATTAGCCTTAGCCTTATAGGTATACCTAAATTCTTAAAGACCACCTACCAAATGTAAATTTACTCCGATACGCATGTATGTCAGGTTGGTCTCCGAGGTGGTAGGTCCCTGCCAGAGGTCACTGCTATGTTTTGGTTTTGTCAGAAATAAGAGAACTCTAAGCAGTCTTACAGCCGTAAAAGTATAAGTTTGTTTGTATAATTTATTAAGGAAGTTCAGGTATAAATATATAAATATTTATTTTACTGATTATTGAGATTTGTTTAATTAATTCGATATATATTTTCAGCCGACAAAACCATACTAGAAAACCAAAAAAAGCTGTTGATACTCTTTTTTCACGTCCATGAGCCCAATCACTTCAAGGAACACCAAGAAATTGAAAAATCCTGGGATATTGAAAATAATGCTCGGCTTTACGAGGTAAGCCGAGGTACCACCAACAAGACATAAGGTAATTATTAATTTTCTGAACTGCTTTATTGTAACTCATATTTTATTCACAGAATGCTACAGCTGTTCACGAAATCTGCAAAATATTAGACCAGAAATGGAATTTACCAAAAGGTGTGCCATTCTCAATCCTTCAGCCAATCCACAGGTACGAAGTTGAGGTCGTGTTCAACCTTCTCTTCTCGGCGAAGAACTTTGACACGTTCTACAAAACCGCCGTGTATCTAAGACCTCATCTCAACGAGTACTTGTACGTGTACGTCTTGTCGGTTGCAATCTACCACCGCCATGACACTCAGCAGATCATTGTGCCCCCACTATACAGTGTTATCCCATCATATTTTCACAACTCTCAAATTATGACCACTGCCCAAAGAATCGCTGTTCATGGGAAACGTTTTGTGGAATACTTCCCAAATACTTACATCTGGGATGACAGCGTAGTTATTAAACAAAATGTGACAGGTTGGCCTTACTTGTCTGAGGAGATGCCTATAGCTTACTACACCCATGACGTAGAACTCAATAATTTATACTACAATATGCACTTGACCTATCCTTTCTGGCTCGGACAAGAAACTTGTCCCTTAGTGAAGGACAGACGTGGTGAACTTTGGTGGTTCTGGCACAAACAACTATTGACTCGTTACTACATGGAAAGGCTATCGAATGGCTTGTCTGAGATTTCAATACTTGACTGGAACGTCGTACCTCAAGGATACAACCCTGGTTTGGCATACATGAACGGAATCGCGTTCCCGTACAGACCTCATAATTACCACTTGGACGCGCCTTGGATGACTGAATTATTAAAAGACTTACAATTATTTGAAAACCGGATTACCGAAATTATCTCTCAAGGAGTAATTTACTCCGTAAGTATTCGTTATATAATACATCATAATATATCAAATAGGTAGTACGAGGTGTTTGATTTGATATGTCGATATTTACAAAAAATAAACAGACTCAGTCAAATATTAAATTTTTAGGGTTCCAGTAAATCAGTCAGTGCTCATTCCCCTGATGCTATTGACCTTATTGGTCGCATCATTGAAGCTAACGTTGACTCGACCAACAATGTCTACTACAAGGACATTGTCAGCCTGTGGAAGAATTTGCTCGGAAACTCGCCAGCACCGGTTTTAGAGCCTAAAATGTACCACAATGGGTAAGTACGATTTTAAAATTGATCTAAAAATATTTAATTATTTTTATTGTGAGATTCTTCAGAGTGGCTTATGTTGAACAGTGCCTTTTGTAAGGCTTTAATGATAATATAGTAGGCAAACAGGCATATGATTAATAAACAGGTGCGCACTTCATTAGCCATCAACGAGTGATTCTGAAGAAATATACAGGAGAAAAATATTAGTTATTTTTCTTATTGGCACTGGGCTTTGTCTGTCCCGTAAGGGTTAAAGGCGAGAAAGTATGGTTTTCTTTGTTATATAATTTTTTGTTATATTTAAACTGACAGAGTTTCCCCACTGGTCGTACCGTCAGTCTTAGACAACTACCAGACCGCTCTTCGTGACCCGGCATTTTACATGATCTGGAAGCGTATCCTCAAGATCTTCCAGCAGTTCCACGAGTCTCTTCCTGAGTACACTCACGAGGAACTGGCGGTGCCTTCCGTTGAGATCGAGAAAGTAGAGGTTGACAAGCTCGTAACTTACTCCGAGTACACCTACCTTAATGTCACCAACCATTTGCACATGAACGAATTTGAAAGTAAGTAAAAAAATTTGTTCGGACCGTCAAATATGTATTTAGCTTAAATGTATTTATGTTTATTATACAACATTTTCGTAAACAAAGATAATTTTCAAACAACGTGTCAAGTCGTATGAGAAATATTGTCAAAATCTTATTCTGGGTTCGGTAGACTACAAGATTCTGCAATATTTTAGGTGAACACGTCTACGACACGAAGAGCGTGCTGGTGCAGCGTCCTCGCCTCAACCACAAGTTGTTCACCACCCGCGTCAGCGTCAAGAGCGACAGCACCAAGCACGTCAGCGTCAGGTTCTTCCTCGCTCCCAAGTACGACAGCGTGGGCCGAGAAATACCACTGGTTGAGAACTCACAAAATTTCTTCCAGTTCGATCAAATGGACTATGTTCGTAAGTATCCAGATTAAGTTGGATTATTTTATATTGAGTAGCACTCAACTCAATTTTTTTTTTAACAACACTTTAGGAAGCAATTGGATTACAATTTATAAAGATATGATGGTGACTATAAAATCTCTTAAAATAATGCAATTGCAATGCAAATAAATGCAACCGGAAATACGCGCGGATTATGATGACGTCTTAAGTAACTACCATCTTATTTTTTTGTTTTTTTTTATTTTGTGGCTTGACGCTACTGCGTATTCAGCCAGGAACAAGTTAATAAAACGTGGGAAATTCTTTTTTCCTAACAAGTTACAATCAAAGGTTGGTGTAGGCCTTTGATTGCTTTAAGGGAGCTTCTGGCGACAAATCTATACGAGTCCACGGGTTTTCATAGCCGATTGAGTGGCGGACGACGCCTGAAGACGCCCACACAGTCCGCAAAACAAATATCACTACAGCCGTACTATGACTGTCCACTTTAACTATTTCACATATTGTTCATGAGCATGAGCATTTATAACAACAAACAACACCAATTTCATATTATAAGGTCCACTAAAATCAATTTGCAAAATAATTTAAAGAAAACCCCAACCCCAGCGGGACCCCAGCGGGAAGTCAAGGGGTTCCCCTTGACTTCCCGCCAAAAACTCCCTACCATCTTATTATTCTACTATAAAGTCCTTTAAGAGTAGCATTATCTGTGAGCATTATATACGTATTATAGATCATGTTTCGAGCCTGGCGGTATATAAACCTACATGGTTTGAAATAAAAATAAAAATGAATTCTTCGCACTGCATATAGAGGTAGGTATGGTATTAAATTAATTCAAAAGAATTTCTTAGTAAACTCAATGCTCTAATAGAATGATTATGTATACTAGTAATAGATTTTTACTTGTCTCACAGTGCAAGAAGGGGAGAACGTAATCACCCGTGTGTCCAACGAGAACCAATGGGCTGGTCTTGATAGCTATGACGGCTACGAGCTGTACAAGAAGGTCGAAGATGCCCTGAACGGAGGACAGTTCATGTGGGATGCTCAGCGCAAACCTGACAACTTTTTGAACAGGCTAATCCTTCCTAAAGGTAACTTTGACATTAATTAAGTTTGATTTGGCTTTTGTTATTAATATAATGAATATTAAGACTAAAGAAGATAGAATGGATATTAAGAATAAATAGGTTGTGTACACATAGAGGTAATCCTCTATGTGTACACAACCTATCTAGTCTTAATATCCATTCTGAGAAAAAAATATAAACTAAGAAAAGGCTGACAGCAATGAAAAATCATCGTAATGATTTCATAATAATATTATTTTCTATTTAGGTACCGTCGGTGGCATGCCTTTCGTCCTGATGGTCTACATCTCTGAATACAAGGCACCTAATGTAGTCTATGGTACTGGTTACGACCCCGTGTCCTCCCTTGGTCTTGGTTCTGGAGCTCGTTTTGAGACCTCTGAGCCTCTTGGCTTCCCAGTCGACAGGCCATTACACCAATGGCAGGTGCAGTCTCTGAAGAACATCTGGTTCCAGGATGTCGTCATCTACCACAAGAACACCCCCGAGGTTGTCCACTTCCACTAAGTCACTTTCAGAATAGTTTATAGTACTAATATGTATTCTCAATAGTTGCGTAGTCCCACAATAGACATAGACAGAGTTCATCAAATTTCGAATAGTTTATTTATTAGCGTTTATAAATATTCTATTTATTATATTCAATATATTATTAGACAGAAAACTTTCTTCTTTATATTCCCTATTATACGAAACATGTACCTAATTATCTTTATTTATTTTTATATAAATCTTTGTATAAGTAATATATGTATTTATGTATCAAACTGAAATCATTCACATCATAGTGGAATGAATACTTGTAACAATATTTTGTCCGCAATTTTGCCAAAAGGACTATCTTACAAGGAGATGACTAGTATAAAGGGGTCCTTTTAAACACCGTCAACGTTTTTGGAGCAAGTTCAGTCCGTGAAACTGAACTATTTTCCACAAAAACATTTATCGAAAATCGATAAAAAAATTTAGTCCTCCCACACAAAATCCAATATTTTTTTTTCGTTTTTGATATTTTTTTTTATGAAAAGTGGTTCTGTATCGCGGACTGAACCTGCTCCAAAAATGTTGCCAGTGTTTTAAAAGTAACTCTACTGTACTTATAGTGATCCGATCTTCTATGAGCCTATAGAAACACAATAGTAGTAGTGCGCATATAGAAACACTAGTACCTTTCAATTATATAGCATCAATGCGATTTATGTTATGTATTTTGTATATTTTCTAAGTTACAGAATCTGAATGTGTCTAAGTATATATTTCCTTAGTAATTTATTTATGAATATAAAGCAAAGATTATTTTTTTTGTTTTTTTTTTAACCTATTTTGTTATGTTTTTTTATCGTTATATCTTTAAATACGATAAATGTACGGTCAACACATACGAAAAAAAATGTTTAACAGATATATACCTACTCGTTGGTCATTCTCCAGTCTTTTTCGTTACCTACTTAACGTGTCATCTTTTTTCCAATTAAAAAAAATAGGCGGAGAACAAAACTAGACATTGTATTGTATATGTAATATCATTGTGTAATACTTACACACCCATCTCAGGTAGGATTTTTGTTCTACACTATTTAAAAATCTTTGATTCCTAATCCCAATTTATAATAATACCAGCTCATTAAATTAAGGGGTTCAGCCACAAAGCAATTTATTAATCAAGGGTCATATTAAAAATCGGTAGGAAAAGGTAGTGCTGTGACAAGAGCCAATATATCACTTTGGGCGAGCCGGCGTCGCCTCTTCCAAAGTTTTGACGTATGAGTAATTTATTGGTTAAAAAAAATAAATTACCGCATTGCCCACACGTTCAGCTCAAGGTGGTTGATTTGGGTAGAGCAAAAAATGATACGCCCGAGGCGGATCGCTCGCTACTTGCTAAAAGAGCCGGTAAAACATCGGGTTCGAAGGAAACTTGAATTAGTGTCTCAAGACTGAGCGTCATAAAGTCTGCCGAGGCCACGATTCTCTTCACACGAGCTCTCTTCGTTGAAGAAAGTATATTTGTAGGTATATTATAAGAGGTATATTTTATTCATTTGTCTATTATATCATCATCATCATAACAGCCACAGGTAGTCCACTGCCGGACATTAGCCTCCCCCAAGGATTTCCAAAACGACCGATCGGAAGAGGCCTGCATCCAGCGTTTTCCTGCAACCTTGCTCAGGTCATCCGACCACGTATGTTGTTAATGTCTATTATATGTTGTTTTATATATTTAGTTATATATTATGCACATCTTTTTATACTTTAATTTGTTTTGAAATTTTTTCCACTGCCACATAATTCTTATCTGTTTATCTCTATGGTTGATTGGGAGAGAATGCTTTTAGCGTTAAATTGTTATTGTGGAATAATAAAGTTTGTATAAATAAATGAGTAAGTATTAAATAAAGTACTGATAAACATATTATAGTAGGCATTAACATTAAAAAGAAATAACGTTGGTCGTCGTTGGTCATTAGTAAATGGGAACTAATTTCTTGAGCTGTTCTTTAAATATTTGAGATGTTATTATGATCAGTTGGAAAACATACTGAGCAGTTATTTAATTTAATGGCGGTTGATTAATTCAGTACGTTCAGTGAAAACTGAGTTAACTCGAGTAATATCGGTTTCAATATTCTTACATATTCTGAATCAGAAAAAGAAAATGCTATTTTTCTGTCTTATTTTCATAGCCGTAGGGCTTAAAATGCCAAAGTTAGGATTCGTGTAAAGTGATGTAAGTATCGGTTTTTTTAACTTCCCACAATTTTTTTTGTGTTTTTCAATACAATTGCATTTAAAACTAGTTGAACTAAACTATATTTTTAATTTTGTTAGTGTAAATTGATATAAACAGAATCATAACACTCAAAAAGGACGGACGGAAAGGACGGGTACTCAGATTTGTGTATAGTGATATCGCTCGTTTAATTTTTTTTACCGCCCATTCAATTATTTTCCTGCTCAATTATATATTCACTGATCCAGTTCATTATTTTTTATTACTCATTTTTGTTTACTTTACTGCTTAGTTTTGACTGCTGAACTAGTTATTAAACATGCCATTTATAATTTTTTACTTACCAAAACTACTATTTACAACTGCCTCTTTAAATCAGTGCCTTAGTAAATCTATCATTATTCTTGATTTTATAAATTTTCGTACTTTTTCGTAATTTTATTGTGCCTAAGTACTTACCAAGACATATGTAATAAACCAAAACTCCATGGGGTTGCATCGTTTTATCACAGTGTTCTTAAAACCACCTTCCGGCTCCAATAATATTGCATTTCATCTGATTTACAATGCATACAAAATCTCAAACGGAAACCGGAAAGTGGCTCAAATTTAACTTGCAAGATTTGACCCAAACAAATAAATAAATAAAAAAGAATAAATAAACAATCTTCAAATATCAAATCAAATCAAAATAAATAAATAATTAAACAAGTAGGCAAGGACAAATCACACTTATTATCTAGCCCCAAAGTAACTTTAAACTTGTATTATGGGATACTAACTTTTACATTTTTATTTTGTAATGCAAATTAATTTTAATTTGCTTGTATTTAAATGTGCAATAAAGAGTTAAAAGAAACAAACAAACTAACTAACTCAACGATATTATATTTTTTATATAAATACAAATATAGATAACATGTAATTAATATGTAATCCGTGCATAAGCCCATTGCAAACCCGGCTTACAAGCTCACGGAGTACAGATATAGAGTAGATTGTGTAAAATTTGTCGTGTGGGCAGAGTAGAATAGGACCACTCCAAGTCTTCCTCGTGGTTGTTGAAGAAGGTGACTTAGGAAACACAAGCTAAACAAAGGTTATAAACATCAGTAAGACTTCTCCTGTAATGTTGGGGTTAGATAAGTGAAACGACTTTACTTCACTACATCCGTTTATTGAATGCCAACACACTAAGGCGTACAAGTCATCGCAAATAAGACTATTTTTTTATTAAACTTACAGACTAAGTTTTATGATAAAGGCGCTTACATACATAACATATTATTTACACACTTCACTCCAACCCGTCTAGCCAGCGTATTATCTTTGCCAGCGTGGAGAGTGTAGGCCAAATCCTCTGACTGCTCTGGCTAATATATGGCTCTGGTAGTACAGAGAGGGTCGTGCTCCTGCAGTGGAGACTCAAAAAGACTTGATGATTATGATGAATGAAATGTTGATTATCTGAAGGTTCGGATACTTTGAACTCAAGTCAGTCAGTAAGGGTAACTACTTTGTGCTGTGTAACTAATATCCTAAAGTAAAGTAGCCGTTAAATCCAAAACATGTGTGTTTATTGTTTATTTATTTCAATGCAGAACTGATTAAATATAATTAAATGTTTAACAAAATAATTTAATTTTTAACAAAATAAACAACCGACTTTAATGTTTTTTAGGAGTTCCTTCCATATCTCCAAAGTTCTTCATCATATCTTCACCAAATTAAAATGGGACCAATTTGGTAGTTAAGGCCTTCAAATAACAAAAGAATCATCGAAATCGGTTCACAATTGGCAAAGATATCGCGTAACAAACATACAAAAAAAATACATTCAAATTGATAACCTCCTCCTTTTCTGAAGTCTGTTAAAATTTTTTCGTGTGGGCAGAGTAGTATAGGACCACTCCAAGTCTTCCTCGTGGATGTTGTAGAAGGCGACTTAGGAAACACATGCTAAACTTACAAACATCAATGAGACATCAACCCGTCTAACCAGCGTATTATCTTTGCTTACGTGAAGAGTGTAGGCCAAATCCTCTGACTGCTCTGGTAGTACAGAGAGGGTCTTGCTCCTGCAGTGGAGACTAAAAAAGACCTGATGATGTATGAAATGTTGATTATCTGAAGGTTCGGATACTTTGTGCTGTGTAACTAATATCCTAAAGTAAAGTAGCCGTTAAATCCAAAACATGTGTGTTTACTGTTTATTTATTTAAATGCAGAACTGATTTAATAAAATTGAAAATATACCTAGCATCATCGTAAACGATATACTAACGAACTAGGTATTAGGTTCCTTAACTCTACAAAACTTGTAACTATACTTGGTTTATCTAAGAACATCCATGCAAACATTCTGTCTTCATCAATTTGATAAATGACTGCTGTGAAACCTAGATAGCGAAAATGAAGCTGTCCAATTTCCCAAAATGCCAGCTAAGTACATTGAGCACTCAAGAATGGAATTGACATTATTTAGCTTCTATATAAGTGGGCAATTATATTATCGACTTACACAATAGATTTTATCATGCTATGTAAATCATTGCCTAAAAAGCAGCTCCTTTCAGGGTAAGTACGACCACTGGAAACTATATTAATCTCCATTATTCCGTCATTCTTCTCTTATAGCCTATATCAGACCACTCCGGGCCTAAGGCCCAAAAAAGGGAAGATTTGCTCGTAATCACCACTTTTAGTCACCTCTTACGACACCCGTGAGTATAGAGATATATAGAGTATAGAGATATATCGTATTCTTTGTTCTCACCATACTGCTAATCCTTAGTACATTTGTCTACCTTAAGAATAAATAAATATATATAAATAAATAAATGAATATAAATAAATATAAATAAATAAAAATAAATAAATAAATATAAATAAATAAATATATATGGACAAATCACAAGAAGGACGACTGCCTCCGTGGTCCAGTGATCAAGGCGTTTGTCTTGTGATCCGGAGGTCATGGGTTCAAATCCCACTGGGAAGCATGCTTTGTGAAAAGTTGTTTCCAGTCTGTTTAGGATATTGCAGGCTTGAATCACCTGATTATCCGAAAAGAAAGATGATTCCGTGCTTCGGAAGGCACGTAAAGCCGTTGGTCCCGAACGCCATCTAGCGTTTGTACCTATCCTAGGATTGGTTCTGGTCTACCCTTTGGGTTGCGGAGGTCAGACGGCAGTCGCTTTGTGTAAAAAACCAATAACCTCGTCAAATCGCGTAGGTTAAGTAGCGGATCCCGGGCTCTGAAGCGTAACCGCTGACGATGCAACCGGGAGTACGCTCTGATGATGATGATGAAATCACAAGACGGACGGAATCTTTCTGAAGTAAGACAAAATTATACAGATACACTACACATTATCACGTCTTTATCCCTATCGGGGCAGAGCCTCGGATAGTAAGGCCACTTTTAGCGTTATGGTGGGCATGAAGGTGGAAGGGAAATCATAATAGTGACGGGTTGCTAACCGGATCGCCTATTCATATGATTCAGATTCTCGCCTATTCATATGATTCAGATTCTCGCCCATTCCCTCGATCGGCTTTTACGATCTGCACGGGAAGAAAAGCAGCTGGTACATTCTATGTTTTTTCTTATTTCCCAGACCAGCAAAGAAGAATAAACAAAATTATACATATTCAAATAAGATTTTTTTATTGTCTGTGTAGGTCCCATTGTTGGGCAAAAGCCTTCCCTCTTTGTTTCCATATTTCGCGGTCCCTAGACATGATCTGCCATTCTTTTTCAAACTGTGTAAGGTCGTGCGCCCATCTCCCGTTTTTTGGAAGGAAGATTTATTTTGATTTTGTTTTAGGAACATGATTTAGTGTCGGCTCTATACTTACACGTCAGTGGCAATACACCACGCGCAAGGAGAATGCTGTCATGTAGCTATTTTGCATGATATCCGAGCTATGTTTGAACTGCAGAGAGCTTGCGTATGACAAACAAAGCAGTATCAAATCTGCACTACGCTAATAGCATAACTTTGCATTCATAGATAAATAAATATTCAAAAAAAAAGAATTCATTCAGCCGAAAAAGCTATTGTGTCCTACTTTCATCTTAGCGTGTTCCCGGTTGTATCCTCAGATGTGCTGCTTTGGAACCCGGGGTGTGATTCCCCACATTTTCTTCTTTAATTCAAATATAAATTATGCATGTCAATTGTCACCCAAGGACGCCTAAGACCTTGCGAAGTGGAAAAAAATAGCAGGAACAGTTGAAACGATTTGGCTATTGCTTTACGACCGGCCTTTTTGGGAATGCATTTGTGGAAAAAGTTTTACAACCGGCCACCGCCCGACGTTAACCCTCCTTGGGAATGCAATTGTAGCACGAGATGTTGGTGCTTAGTCGTCGCCTCTTACGATATCCACTGGAAGAGATGGAGTTGTCCTATTTTAGGCCGGAAGCCATATGCGACAGAAAAAGCTATTGTGTATTCAATAATATTCTTTTAGTACAATTCTGTGAGTACAATGTAAATGCCTCAAAGTTGTTCAAAGAGCTATGAACATTCCTTTGCTCTGTGTTTTTCTATGAGATTAAATCGGAAATGCGATATCCGTCGAAGAACAGAGGTTGCGGACAAAAACCTGCAATGGGGTGGAAAGTAGTATTTTAAAAGGTGAGTTTTTGACTGGTGACCACGGTACCTACGGTATCCACGAAAGGAAACAAGGAATTGACCTACTAGTTTATCCACTGGGTGCAGACCGCTTTTGACAAGTTTATTTACATACTTATAATTGCCTTCATCTTCTATATAAATAAAAATGAATTGCTGTTCGTTAGTCTGCTTAAAATTCGAGAACGGCTGAACCGATTTGGCTAATTTTGGTCTTGAAATATTCATGATAGTCCAGGGAAGGTTTAAACGGTGAGAAATTATGGAAAAGGGAACGGGAAAGGGCGAAACGAAGTTCGCCGGGTCAGCTAGTTTAAGTATATATTCATCTGAAATCTTATATGGGTAAAAAGTTCATAATAACGCTGTATGTAAGTTTCACAACAGTCATCTATTTAATTTCAAAGGACAGAATATTTGCGTGGATGTTCTTAGATAAACCAGGTATAGTTTAAGATTTTAAAGAGAGTTAAGGAATTTACTTTAGTCAGCGAAAGTAAAAAAAAAGATAGCTACGATGATGCTTTATTTTTAAATTTATTTAAAGGCAAAATACTATTGATGACAACCAAAACTATCGATAGTATTGCTTTTTGATAGTATTTATACTATCGATGTTTAATAAATCAATACTGTCGATACTATTGACACAGTTATAAGATATTGCTGCAACGCTATTGTGTAGTGTGTAGTAGAGTGCAGTTGGGGTTTGCTGTATATTTATTTATCAATTAATTTAAGTGGCCTTTTTATTGTGAGATGGTGTAGTTTAGTGTTATAAATAGTAAAGATCTGACCTAAAGTTTTATTTACTAACAACGTGCAACAGGCCAGCCAGAATGACCGTGGCCAGCATGGCCGGTGCTGAAGCGTTTTGTCACTCTCTCTCGCTCTAGCAAATGACGCTACTGAGCATCAGAAAAAAAAAGCATCATAGGAAAGTGCTGTTTCGTGCTTATGACACTCGTAACTCCGAAAGAAGAAGATAATATGTACAGCTATAAGAACACGAAAACACGTAGGACATTTTACATTCCAATAAAACATAACCCTTCAAATTGAATTCACAAATCCCAGTCGTAGCAACGGAGAGTAATCTCCCGTTTAATATTCATATATTTGTTTTCGACGACGCCCTGACACTTTATGGATGGTTGTGTATTAATTATGGTATCCATGAGCGCGCATACATTGAAGCTTGAGCTGTAAATTAAAAAGGGTTATAAATGCGACCCTCATACAATATAGTGTGTATTAGAGCGTTTTCACACGCGCAATGACCTGGTACCGGCGCTGCACTGTAGCGGCGCGCGATGGTCGGTTGTAAACATTGAGCTATTTGTACTAATAAGGCTCAATGTGGGTTAAGATCTAAACAAATAGACACAAATCTACAAATGTGCAGCGCCGTAGCGGCAGCGATTCCACGGCTGCTGCGACGCGCGCATGTGAAAACCTTCTTATTACTTATTAGAAACATACTCAAATCTGCATTCATTTGAGCTGTCACACTGTATCAATCCTACGAACTTTAATTAATTTTTTGTTTGTGGTTTGGGTCTTGCGGCTCTAAGCAGACAGAGCCGAGGGTGGCAAGACCCATAGGCCACTTTTAGTGTGATAGTAGGCGAGATGAAAAAGGAATCAAAATAGTGATGGGCTGCATCACCTATTAACATTGTAATTAAAAGTAATGAATTATCATAATATTGTTAAAAATGACATTCTCCCAGCATCCAAAATGGTTGGGGCAATGAAATTATTGAAATTCAAATCATTCATATTTCTTTTTTTATAAATTAAATGGAAACATTTCATTTACTTTATAATTTTTATCTTTGCTCCGTAAAGGAGCAAGTTTCATTTCATTTACTTTATAATTTTTATCTTTGCTCCGTAAGGAGTTGTGTTTTGCAAAGTATTAACTTAATAAAATAGTTCTTTTTACCTTTTTAGGGTTCCGTACCCGAAGGGTGCATACGGAACCCTATTACTGAGACTCCGCTGTCTGTCCGTCTGTCTGTCTGTCTGTTTGTCTGTCCGTCTGTCTGTCTGTCCGTCAGTCACAGGGCTCTATCTCTTGAACCGTAATAGCTAGACTCTTGAAATTTTCACCGATTATGTATTACTAAATAAAAATAGTTAAAAGTTAAAGGGGCCGTCATACAAGAAACGTGTTTTTATCAGCATTTTTAACTTGATCTTCATAATGGCATTAACTAGATACTGGAAATTTTCACCAATTATGTATTACTATGACCACAATAACAACAAATACTAAAAATAAAGTTAAAAATTAAAGGGGGTCGTCATACAAGAAACGTGTTTCTTCAGCGTTTTAAAACATTGTACGGTGGTACGGAACCCTTCATGTACGAGTCCGACTCGCACTTGCCCGTTTATTTTATCATAGTAAATTCTCTCTCATCTCAGCGTGTTCCCAGTTGCATCCACAGCTGTAATGCTGTGAAGCCCGGGGTCCGTTTATTTTATATCATAGTACATTATACTAACATTTTGGCTTTTTATTTTTTCTGCCTGTTATGAAAATAACGCACAAAAAAACATACTTACTCTAAGTTTTTCTTCCATTACCTGCTTTACTTTGCATTCGAACCGTGCACTGCACTTATTCATTGTAAATAACAAGCTCCTCGTTCGTTACGAGTACATCGACAAATGGACTGTTACACGTGTTTTAAGAGTTTTTATTTTTGTGAAAATCATTCTGCGAAAAAATCCATTTGAAAGGTTTTAAAACTCTATCCTCACAAACGTAAAAATATGCGTACCATAGGTACTGTAATCCCTGTAATATCTAGTCTATGTAGTTTACACAAGTGTGTTTGCTGTATAATACATGTACGTACACCATACCTACATTCTAAGTAACTATTACGTCTTTATCCCTTAACAGCGGATGCGTCTAGCAACCCATCACTATTTTGATTCCCTTTGTCACGCTATACCTGGCCTTTGTATCTTGCCTGGGTATTACCTACCCGGTTAAGGATGCAGAAATGCCGATACGCGGTAGTTTAGTATTAGTATTTTTTTACAATATTATTTACTTTAAATTACAATGTTAATAGGCGATATGGCTAGCAACCCAACTCATCACTATTTTGATTCCCTTTGTCACGCTATACCTGGCCTAAAATCAAAATCAAATATTTATTCAGTAATTCGGCCTTTGCAGGCACTTTTACACGTCAATAATTATAGTATACATTACGTGTAATGTTTATTTATATCTAAATTATTTTTTTCTTTGTTCGAAAGCTACCGACACTAGCGTTTCGTAACGATCACTGCTGAGAATAAACGCCGAAAGCCGCCACGCCTTTGTATCTTGCCTGGGTGTAACCTACCCGGTTAAGGATGCAGATACGTGATAGTATTTTTTTACAATGTATATAATAAAATTATTTATTATTATGCTATGTACCATTATATAAGTATGTACTATATACCTATATCTATTTTTTTATAATGTTATATATTTTGTATTCGAACATTTTAATATCTATTTGTTATTTATATTTTAATTTTATCTGCGCCACCTGTTATCTTACTCATATACTTCGCACTCCTTCTCTTTATGGTTGCCTGTAAGAGATTGCTTCGGCGATAAGGCCGACTCTTGTACCTTATTTATAAGTTCCGTAAACTGCAATTTTTAATGTTTTTTATTTAGTGCAATAAAAAATTTTGTATTGTATTGTATTGTACAATATTATTTACTTTAAATTACAATGTTTATAGGCGATACGGCTAGCAACCCAACTCATCGCTATTTTGATTCCCTTTGTCACGCTATACTTGGCCTTTGTATCTTGCCATTCTTGCCTAGTTGTTACCTACCCGGTTAAGGATGCGGATACGTGATAGTACTTATATGATAAGATAAGTTTTTTATTTGCAATAAATAAGGTGAATACAGGTGTTAGGAAAATACAATGATACAATATGAATGATACTGACCAATTTTAAATAATGAACACAAATCGAAACAATAAGTGTGAGTAGAGGACGTAGTAGAGGACGTAGTAGAGGACGTAGTAGAGGACGAGTGTAGACATATGTTTATACTTTTATATTATTATCAAGTAGATAATAAAGTACTTGTATTTTTCATTAAATTTATCTTACGTTATACAAGTAGGTATCTATCTACCTGGTGCTCACCGTGTAAAATGCGCGTGATAATGTGTTTTAAGTAACTTTTATGCATTAATCAACTTTGCGTGGGAGTTTGCAATTGGAATACTAATACGTGATGCTGGGCAAGAAGGTGGAAAAAGGAATCAAAATAGTGATATGCTGGTAGCCGCATGGCCTATTAAGGGGATAGATAAATTGTTCGGGATCCAGTGCTGCCCCAATTTGAAATAAATTATTTGAAAGGAAATGGAGATATCATTTAAAATTTTGTACCATACCGCTCTAGATAACCCTTCGAACTATTTTGTGAACTACTGTTTACAATTCAAAGGGAGAACATTAAGCTTTTCTTAGCATTTTTGCGGAAAACGGCCACTTTTGGCATAAATGCTATGCTATGTGCACGGGAAGAGAAGCAGCTGGTACATTCTATGTTTTCTCTTTTCTCCGAGACCAGCATGGAAGATAATTGTGATAATATAGTGTATTAGTACATTATTATCTCAATGAAACGATAAATGACGATAGGCTCTAAAGAACCCGCGGATGTGTTAATTCTTTAAAAAAATACAAATGAGACAAAACAAAATACGTATGTGAAGGTGTACGCACCTGCTTGCTTGTAAAATTTAAATAATCAGATACTTAATTACACAAGCTCTTAACAAACAACAAGGAAACAATTCCACGAAATCCAGGTGAGCAAAAACTTAATCCCAACAACATCTTACTCGTACAATACTTAATCCTCTAAAGAGATTATTCGTCAACAAACAGACAATCTGCAAAATATTTTGTCACAACTGGTGGTCTTATTACACATTGTTGCATGTTTTCGAGTATTTCAGACACTTTCTTCTTAGGGTTCTAGTGCGAAATGCCAAAACGAACCCTTTTTTTTACTCTTGTTTGATTAACTTTCTGTGGCTCCACAGAACTATAAAATCAGTAGTCTAGATAAATAAAAATATGCTCTCATCATTAGACTACAGTCATCGGCAAGATAGTTTCTTGGCAGCTTAAAAAAATCTAAAACCAGTCATGGTTACTTACATTATAAAAATTAAAATAACCTAGAGCTGTTTTCATAAATTTATTTTACGAAAAACCAAAAATTATTGTGAAGTGATATACATAAAGTGAGTATACTCACTTTTTCCTCCTTTTTTTATTATAATGTTATCTTAAATATTATATCTTTAAACTCTTCTTCATTGATACCTCAACTACCGCAAAATATTTAACATACCAAACTAAACAAAGGATATACTTTTTGTTTTAATAAGACAAGATCTATTTGTCGGCATATGCATCATGCATATCTTGGACGATTATCCACGGAACCCTTTCATTTACAGCCCGATACGCACTTGCCACTATGAGGGTGGTGTCTAATATTGAAATGTCAACATGACGCTTAAGGTGTCCTTATCCCTTTATCCTATTAGTTCTTTGTTTCTGGGTGTTGCTTTCACTTCAATGCACAGAAATTGTAAAACATTTTTTTTGTTCAAAAGTGACAATGTTAACGGAAAGTGTTTACGTAAAGTGTAAAGCAAATTGTTTAACATTTTGGATAAAAGGAATATCCTGTTTCTGTGAGGTGTGATAGGACAGTTGTAACCTGTTGATTATTTACTATCATTAGCAATGCAATATTTAATTGTATTAAATATCTAAATGGTGTCAATTAGATTCATTCTGGCTAATAACTTTATAATATATTGGTTTTTAAAATATCGCGATTTAAACACATAATGTATGTAGTATATAAACGGAGGGGACTTAGTACGTATCTTTTCTGCTAGGTCTAACGTTTTAAATACTAAGTGGGTAGTTACATCTTTTGTGGTCTGAGACTGAGTCATCTTAAGGTTTCAAAAAGGATCGTGCGAAGTCCCGTTTATATATGTCGCAGTTGAATAGTATAATCCGCTAATTGATAAAAATTTTAGCTGTTTGGCATTACAGCTCAGTTTTGTTAAACAGAGAATCCTAATACACGGAATAGAATAAACGATTTTTAATCATCCATGCGTCTAGGCAAGTTGTAGAACAATTCTGTCTAAAGAAATTATATACAATTTTAAATGCCTTCGAAGTGCCAAAGCCGTTGTAGGTGTCCCTTTTTATTTTATTGCTTTGGCAGTTTGCGGGAAAGTGATGCCTTTAAGTATGTTTTTGAGAACGTTAGATATTTGAACATAAGCAATACGGAAATATAAACTTTATACACGTAGCATTAAGTTTAATTTTCAATGTTGTTTTTTTTTTAGATTGACTCGTAGTCATTCGAGATTGTATTTAGATAATTTCTTTGATTCTGTCACACTTGTGGCGCAGGAAGTGGATTGGATGCAGGCGTCATACAAATATAGAGTCCGAGTCCGGTTAGGGCAATCTATAGGTTAGGTTATGTTAGAACTGCGACCAACACACGCACGAGCCGAGCGAGCGAAGCGAGCGTGCCGCGGCAGCGGCCGGCGTGTGCTAGGTCATTTCTATCTATTTTACTAGGTTAGGACAAACCTATAAGGTTAGGTTATGTTGGAACTGCGACCAACACACGCACAAGCCGTTTGGAAACGTGGTTAGCGGTTTAAATGAACGTAACACATCGCGCAATTTTAGACAATTCAACTAAACGATTTTCAGTTGTTTAACAAAACCGAGCTGTAATGCCAAACGGCTAGAGATTTTATCAATTAGCGGATTATACAATTCAACTGCGACATATACATACATACCTTCAACTTTATAAAAATTAGTAGCACCGCTGCATATGCAGTAGCGCTATAACGATTTTTGATGCAATACAAACGATATTGCAACATTATTTTGACTTTTTTGTGTAAAGATGACAAGGAGTTGCTATATGGCTATTCGGTTAGTTGTTTACATTATAAGATGATGCTTATGCCAATTAAGGTTCACCTGGTTTTATATTTATTAAATTGGATGATGTTTTAATTGTTTTGTCTTTAAGTATTCTGTTTTCCAACTACACTTGCAGTAAAGTAATTCTCTAAATTACAATATAAAACAAATAATTATTAAAAAATACAAAAAAACCTGACGGGTTTGATACAACAGCAGTATGCCTAAGGGATGCAACCGGGAACACGCTCAAATAAGCAATGTTATATTGTTATTTGTTGTTTTTAGCATTTCTTATAACAAATTCACTAACTACATTTAAACATATAAGTTGTATATATTTTTGTAATCCTCTCTTATAATCCTTTATTTTGAAACCGCATGATAGGCGTTGAATAAAAAACAAATTAAAGATACATATGTATATACCGAATTTAATACTTATTAAACTATAATTCTCTTTATTTATTTGATTACTTAAGTTAGGTTTAATAATATATCTATGAAAAGTAAAATATAAAACATAATACAAAAAATAAACAAAAACCTAACCTAGCTGCCCGCTGGCAGCGGGATAACGCCCAAGCTACCGGCGATTAAATTATAAATTATATATTATTATATTTATTAAGTTTATTATTATATATTTATTTTTTGGGCGAGGTTTGGTGTGCTAAGGTAAATTTCCTTAAAGGTACTTAGCATACAAAATCTCATTTTGCACACCTGTCCCAGTGTGCAATCTGGCGAAAGGTCATGGCAGGAGCGCAATTTGCTGAGAGCCATGGCAAGTCTGATGGATTTTCCTTCCCGTGGTTGCCGCCCGTTCTTGGTCTGGTTCCCTAAGAAACAGATATAACAGAAACCACCAGACGCACTTCACACTCCCTGCACAACCCAACCCTAATCCCTATCCACACTAATCCTCAACCCACTCCCATCCCTAACTTCAGCTGCAGGTCGTTGTGGACAAGACCCTGCGGGCCAGACGACACTAAGATATGTGACGTAAGGCGGGGGAGGGGTGTCCACCCACGTGTTTGTGCCGTGCGTGGGAACCCGTAATGGTCGAGAAGGGGATCCTGGAAGTTGAGCCGAGGCGGGGTAGGGTGGACTTATAAACCCCTCCGAGGCAACACGCTTCTTTGGCCCTGGATTGATCTAACACGGGCGGCTCTTACTTAGCTAGTAAGAGTCAATCGGCTGCGATGTCCAGTCTGATGGCCGTCAAGCGAGTTTCCTGGGCTGGCAGGCCGGCAGTCGGTGGTGCTCGGTGCCATGGTTTACGTTTTGGGCTATGGCACCTAGTGTTATTTAGACTCGTGCGGTCGGCCTACTCGGGGAGCTATACTCCAAAGGTAACACTGGCGCAACACTCTGTTGCGTCCCCGGTTTGAGGACTCCGTGGCGGGTGGTGAACCTAAGGGGCGAATTACACACATACGGTTACATGGACACCCAAAACCAAAAACACCCAACTCAAACCTCCAAACCTTCGGGCGAGGAGATACACGACGCAGAAGCAACCGCCGGCGCATCTGCATACGTCAGACAAATGGACAGCCCGGCAAAACGGACTGTCCTACTGGAGACCTGGCAGGAGGTGACTCGCCGCAAGGGAAAGGGAAACCGGACCCAAGCGAAGAAGTCGCCACCAGCATTGGTCCAGAACACGGCTAGGCGTTCCAATCGGTTTGGTAAAAGACCAGCAAGTACCAAGGTCACCAAACATAACGTCCTACACCCGTCACACTACACCCGCGTTAATGAGACGTTGGACAATACACGACCGTCCACCTCTTCGGAGGGAAAGAGTCGTTCCAAACTTGAGAACCCGCAAGGGGGATCGAAAAAACTCGAGAACCCGCAAGGGGGATCGAACATTCCTCCCACAGAGAGAAAACTGCCGCGTAAACAGCAGCCCCGGAAAAAGCAACAGCCCAAGCCGAGGCAGCAGACGCAGCAAGAACAGACCCCGCAGGTAACCAAGCGCGCGCGCCTCGACGACACCATCTCCCCTAGAGGTGAGACCAAGAAGGTGAAACTCGACGGTGCTGCAGTGACCAGCGGGACTACATACGCCGGAGCGGTCGCGACGGACTTGGACGTTGCGGTCACGACGGTAAATAGATCGGACCTGACACCCGAAGAACTGGGTAAAATACAGGAGAGCATCGAGGACCAGCTCATGAACCATGTCCTTGACCTGGACTCTGAAGTCATACCTGTATTTGGGGGTAAGCCCGTCATCGCTGATGGCGTGCTTAAACTCAAGTGCAAGGATGAGGCGACTAAGTCCTGGCTCAGGGAGGTGGTAGCAGGATTTCCCCCAGCCTCCAACAAACAACCGCTGACGATGATGGCCCAGAAGGACCTGCCGAAGAGGACCAAATGCGGTTTGTTCCTGCCTGCAAGGAAAGGCACCATTCACCAACTCCACACCATGCTTTACCGCATGAATCCGTGGGCCGGCGTGGATAGATGGACCCTCTATAGTCCCATCCACCAAGACGCTGGTATCTACATTCTGGTAGGCGTACCGGATGACCTTCTCCCCACCATCGTGGAGCACGAACGCTGTCTGGCATTCTCCCTCGGGTCGGTGTACCTCCAGATACCCACCGAGGGCAGCGACATTGAACAGGCAAGTACTACACCAATGGATGTGACTACTAACCCTGAGGAGGCATCCGCCACTGCACGGTGTGAGCAGCAGGCAGGACCCTCAGGGACGAACATACTCCCCGCGCCGTCCAAACCTGAGGTGGCCAGCCCGGCCGAGAACGGGGCTGTGGTGAAGACGCGCGACGCCGAATGCAAGGTGCTCTCAGAAGACGAAGACATCCTCGAGACTGAGAAGCGCCTTGCAAAGATAGGCTGTGGGGATGAGGAGGTGGAGGAGGACCAACAAGATGTCCAACTCACCGACTCGGACCCGGATGACTAATGTCATCCAGATAAACCTCCAGCATAGCCAGACCGCAACGGCTACCCTGCGGGGCGAGCTGGAGAAGAATGACACCCTCGCGCTGATCCAGGAGCCGTGGATCAGACGCAACACCATATGTGGACTTAATAACATCGGAGGTAAGATAATTTTCGATCAAACCTGTGACACTCCCAGAGCTTGCATCTATCTACCCCGTAACTTCATGGCAATGCCACTAACACACTTATTTTCCAGAGATCTGACAGCCATCAGGATCTCAACGAGTGACTACAAAACTCTACCGAATACAGTGATTGCCTCCGTCTACCTCCCGGGAGACGAGGGAACAGACATACCAACCCGAGAACTCATAGAACTGGTAAGCTACTGTGAAAACAACAAACTGGAGCTCATCATTTCCGTTGATGCGAATGCTCACCATCCCCTCTGGGGCATGGAGAAATCCAACCCCAGAGGAGAGGAGCTTGTCAACTACCTCATACAGACGAACCTCAACATACTAAACAAAGGTAACAAACCCACGTTTATAACCAGGCGATGTCGCACCATCATCGACCTCACCCTAGCTACAGATGGTATATTAGAACACATCTCTGACTGGCACGTGTCCGACGAGGCCTCCTGCTCTGATCACAGATGGCTTCGATACAAGGTAAACCTCACAATTGCCAAACCTATTCCTTACAGAAATCCAAGAAAAACTGATAGAAGCACATATAACAAGCTCCTACAGAATAAACTTGGACCAATGCAACACCATACGGCACTAAACAGCGTTCCCAAAGTAGAGGAATACGCAGAAAACATATCACAAGCTATTACACAAAGCTACGAAACTTCATGCCCTCTCGGCACCAGAGGCTGCTGCCCCAAAGGCGGTAAGAAATTCTGGGGCCCCGAACTGGAAAGGCGCAAGTGTCAAGTACACCGACTCTTTAATAGAGCGATAAATACAAGGAACGAAACAGACTGGGACAACTACGCCAGGGCTCGCGCCAAATATAAGAACAGGATCAGGGCGTTCAAGCGCAAATCCTGGTGTAAATTCTGCACGAGTATCGAGACCACGTCCGAAGCCTCCAGGGTATATAAACTAATGTCAGGCGGGGGCAACAAAACCATAGGCACCCTAAAGAAAGAGGACGGCAGTTACTCTGCAAATACTGAGGAAATTTGTGAGATACTATTAGAAACGCACTTCCCTGGATGCCTCAAATTTAATCCCCTGGATAAACCAGAGGAAACTATACACCATCCTACTGAACAAGATTGGAAAATAGCCCAAGAGATTGTAACCAAAGATAGAGTAGAATGGGCAATAAACAGCTTCCAACTATTCAAATCACCAGGTCCAGATGGAATATTCCCAGGCCTACTCAAATGGGGAGGAAAAGTTCTTCAAGAACACCTCACTAACCTATTAAGGGCTTGCCTGGCTCATAAATACATTCCTCTACAATGGAGAGAAGTCAAAGTGATATTTATACCGAAACCTGGTAAAACGGATTACACTAATGCCAAATCATTTAGACCTATAAGTCTATCGTCCTTCCTCCTCAAAGTGTTGGAAAGACTATGTGATAGGCACATCAGAGATACGGCATTAATGAATTACCCATTACATCCAAAACAACACGCATACTGCACGGGTAAATCTACTGAATCAGCGTTACACGAAGTGGTAACAATACTGGAGAACGCAATACACAGCAAAAACCTATGCTTAGGAACTTTCATTGACATCGAAGGTGCCTTTGACAAGACAAACTTCAATTGTATACAAGAAGCACTAAATAGGCATAAAGTACCAAGCACCGTAACTGGATGGATATTCAACATGCTAAAACTACGTAATATACAACTAGACATATGTGACACCACAAGGGTAATGGCAACCAGAGGTTGCCCACAAGGAGGGGTATTATCTCCCCTTCTCTGGAGCTTAGTGGTAAACGATCTAATTACATCGCTAAATGACAAACACTATCACACAGTCGGCTACGCTGATGACTTGGCAATACTCATACAAGGGAATTCAGCAAGTATCGTGTGCAGCTTGACCAAAAGTGCATTACGCATAGTGGAGACATGGTGTACCACACACGAGCTCTCAGTGAACGCAAACAAAACGGAACTGGTCCTGTTCACCAACAAAAGAGTCTTAGGAAAGTACGAACCTCCAAAGCTCTTTGGAACAACTCTCACTCTATCGAATGAAGTCAAATACCTAGGTGTAAAACTAGACTCAAAGCTTAATTGGAGTACACATCTAGAGGAAAAGATAAATAAAGCAAACATAAATCTTTGGAACTGCCGAAGATTAGTAGGCAAAAACTGGGGCATCTCCCCTAAAATCATGAAATGGCTATACACAACAGTCATAAGACCAGGACTTACGTACGCAGCACTAGTATGGTGGCATAGGACCACACTGACAACAGTGCAAGACAAGCTACAGCGATTCCAAAGAACTGCATGTCTGGCAATAAGTGGAGGCATGAAAACTTGCCCAACAGCGGCACTCGAGGCAATTCTTGATATCAAATCGCTACACCTACACATCAAACAAGAAGCACAAGTCGCAGCTGCAAGACTTAAAACACTAGGCCTGTGGAAACACAAAGACAAGGCCCCTCATACACGAATCCTGCCACTAGCCCTCAATGCATCATACCTCATAGGCGCGATAAACGACAGGATCCACAAGCAATTTGTCTTCGACAAAAAATACAAAATACAATTACATGAGGAATCTTCAGACAGCTCCGGTACTGAAGAAATGAGGGTATACACAGACGGCTCAAAGACACAAAATGGTGTAGGTGCTGGCGTATTCTCTCATGACCTCAACATTCACTCTGCATATGCCCTGGGTAAGGAAAACTCCATCTTCCAAGCCGAATGCGCAGCTATAACCCACGCGGCTACAGAAATTATTAGGAGGAAGGTATCAGGTATGTCCATCCGTATCCTAACTGACAGCGCAGCGGTCCTACTTGCCCTCAGAAGGACACATGTGGACTCTGCCTTAATACAAGAATGCCACAGATCCCTGGAAAAACTCTGTAAGTATAACACAGTCACTCTCCAATGGATCAAAGGACACAGCAACTCACTGGGTAACGATGCAGCTGACGAGCTCGCGCGTCGGGGATCGAGTATGACACCGTTGGGACCTCTTCCTATGGCTCCGATCCCCTTCACGCAGGTTCGCACCTGGATCAGAAATCGCACTAGCGAAGAACAAAATCAATCATGGCGATCCCTCCGGACATGTCGGCAGGCTAGGGAGGCACTGCCCCAATGGGATAGTCGCCTATCCCGACGCCTGTTAGCACTACCCCGGAGAAATCTACGCCGTATGGTTGACATTATTACTGGTCATATTGCACTAAACAAACACCTTTACACCCTAGGAATTACTGACAGTCCTCTGTGCAGAGCTTGCATGGAGGCTGATGAAACTGCGAGCCATCTCCTCATCGAGTGCGGTGGCGTCGCACACATAAGAAGAGGGTTCCTGGAACATCAAGGAACCGTGGAGGAAGCCGTGAGGGCGCCGGGGAGCGTTCTCGGATTCCTGCAGGAGCTAGGCTGGTTTGAAAACTGATAACTACGCCGGCTCCACACGCAAAACGGGTTCAGCGCAATGGACCAAATTGCGGAAAAGAAGTCCTCGGGAGAAGTAAGAAGTAAGTAAGTTTATTATTATACAAACATACATCCATACACGCGAAAAACATAACCCTCTTCCTCGCGCAGTCGGGTAAATATCAATGATAATGATCAAACTTATCAAGACGTGTTCCAAAAACCTTTTCAAACTATTGTTCAAATCATCTCCTCGTGTCTACTACGCATAAAGAATCACATAAAACGAACGGAGAATATTGTGAAACATTAAAGTCGATTGTCGTGATATATGACCATAACGATTTCAACTCGTTTATTACTCGAATTAAGAATTATAAAAAAATAATCGCATATAGCATAGGATCTTACAATGAGTATGTGTATATTCTGCATAAATAGGTTGCCTCAATCAAAAAATCAAACATTTATCCAAACTATTTATTTATTTAACTTTATTACAAATGTAATAGGCGGACTTAAAGCCATAGGCTTTATCTATCACTCAACCCACTGATTACGATTGACGTAAAAATTGAGGAGAAAACTTAAACCAATATTAGGTAAAAAGCTAAAAACTAGGCATAGCATGTAGAAATCGTTCAATGTTTTTAAAAAAAATTTAAGGCAAAGACCTGGATGACATGTTATGTTTATCTTAATTTTAAATAGCAATGGATATTTTTTTGTCCGACTCGCACTTGCCCGTTTATTTAATTTAATTTTAGTTTAGGCTAATATTTATTTTAAGTTAGTGTCCTATTTAATTTAGTATAAATAAACCAATCAAGTACGCGTTAAACTTGCGTGAAGAGGGTTCCGTAATTCTCATTGGCTCTCCTGAAATCTATATTTTCTGTAATTTTTAAAAATTTTATGCCCAGTAGTTTTGGAGATGTTCAAAAATATTTATTTTAAATTTGATATGTCAAACGGCATAGTTTGTAGATCTTTGTATATCGATATTTATATTTATTAAGAATTGCTCATTTCAAATAATAGGATGGACTCTTATAGGTTTTCCTGTAATATATAGGTAAAGAAGTATTATTTGCATGGTTTTGGAATAATGGGGGAGGGGATGGTAAATTTTCGCCTATTTCCTTATATAACTTCAAAAATACCGATCTCAATAAATTATAAAAAAATATATTTTTTCAAAATTTACATAATTTTTTATAAATCTATGTACTCTATTTATTTTACAATATACGTAATACCTATCGTTATGTTAGTATCCCAAAACAAACGTTTAAACTTATTTGGGTCTAGCTTAGTTTATTTGATTTGTCCTTAATTATTTATTTATTTTTATATATCAAGTATTATGCATTGATAAGAAATGTTTTAATAACAATCAGTAACGTGCTCACTTATCTCCAACGAATAATACTATTATAATTACCTGTCCCCGACGGACTTCGGGAGCCGTTTAGACCGTAATGCGTAACCGCGGGTTAACTTTCATAAGCAAAATAATATTGAATTGCATAAAATGTGGAATAAGTATCTATAATTTTAGTACCTACACAGAAATAATTAATTATTTCATAAAATGTGATTCTATTTAAGTTTTGATGATATGATGAATATAAATTAAAAAATTAAAATTCATTTATTTCAGATGTCTAAGATCCATACATAATAAAATAATACATTCAAAATAAATTTACAGACAGAAAAATTTAAGAAAGCAACAATAAAATGTCACATAATAAAATTAAAATATTCAAAATGTCACAAATCACTACAAACTAAATTAAATTAAATACAACTTAAACTATAAATACCTTCTCTGTGGCATAGGTACTGTCGCAGCAGTGCCGAAGGTAATTACAGTCCAGTCGGTCAGCGATCATTTTCAGAATGACGTTGGAGCTGCCTCGCACACTAAGCACCAAGGAGGCGCCCCGGCTACGCATAGTTGTGTGAAAACAATCTGTGCGGGCTTCCGCGAACATGCCCGAGGCGCCACAGTATCGTGGCAGCCCCAAAATCACCCTAGTAAAAATATATATAAAAGCATATATAAATGTAAAAGTATTATTATACAGGATGCGGAGGTCATTGTAAACTCGCTTGGTATAATTCACCCACAGACTATTATTAAATTTTTCTTTACAGCCTTAAGCCTCCTACTAGACATTTATTATCTTATGATCTACAATCTAATAACCTTCTGCATTACCAGTGGAGTCTTCTGTTTATAACTGACTAGCCTACTTCTACTTATCGGCCTACAGACTTCACATGTTTTTTACTTTTCATTGAGATACTTATAGGTACTATAAATTCTAAGAATAAAATTGTAAATTACTTGAGAATAAACACAGATTAAATAGCGTCACAGCATTATTTACCGGTATTATGGAGTGGAAAGTCAGATTCAGAGTTTAAAAAAGCCACTGGACATTTTGGCCCGGCTTAAGTCGCTAGATTATATTATATCTAAGATGCTTTTAGGTATTTTGAAAGATATGATACCAGTGTTGTGATATTTAATTGAGAGAGCCCGAAGCTTATTTGGTAGGATCTCTAAAATTTAGCCTAAACTGTTTAAACCTATATACTGCACGGTGCACGTATTACCTCTTAATTAAGTAATTTTCGTGCTATTTGGCCTCAATAAAAACATGTATGCAATGTTTTTGTTTTTGCGCAAGGTTATTCGACAGCAAGAGTTGCAGTATCCACAAAAAAATAGTATAGGTTTTAGTCCCTCTGTTTTTTTGGGTCTCAGGTTCTACCAAATGTCCTCATGATCATTATCATGCTATTCGCCATTTCCTATTTGGAGTGGGCTCTGTATGTCAACTGCTTCAAACCTGACCGCAATGCCTATTTATTACAAAGTTAAACTTTAAATCCTCTGCCTAAGCAAACCCAGATAGCACTTAAAATATTTGTCTTCCCTTTAGGTATAATAATTGTAATACTTATTTACTATATCTATCTGCCTTTGAATCCCTGTATTCTAATAAGGCCAGTCTAATACATACTCGCCCTAACGTCTAGTTATAATCTCCGTTACCACTAGGCCTCCGTGAGGGAAGGCACACCGCATCTCGCATAACACCTGTGCCCCAATCCAGCTTCAAACGCGCCGCTCCGCCCCGCACCGCCATCACACGGCCGCGCATGTAACTCCCATGAGAACTAAAAAACCGAACAGATTTGTCTATGCATAGACTTACTGGAAGCCGTATTAATGAATACTAGTTAAAACATTTGTAAAATATTTGGTACTGTATTATGTATATTAATGAGCGCCGCCGGAATTTGAATAGCACGTGATGCTTTTTGCTGTTGCAGTTAAATAAAAAATCTTAGAATTTACTCGTATATGACAATCGAGCTGATCGTTTTATTTTTCTAAACAGTCACATAATGTTTCTTCTTGATATTGGATATTGAAACACTTATTTCAGGAAGACAAAATCTAAACGTGCTCTGTTTAAGGAATATTTTTGCATAAATCCATTTGCAGATTATGACCTCCCTAAAAGATTTATTCTCACTCGTACGTCATTAAGCGTTTTGAGAGACGCCATGCCACCGGTGTAAAATTCTGATTGCTACGCTTCTATAAGTAAATACATTTCTATCAGATTTTAAATAGGCTGCTTTTTTTAGTAGGTAACTAGTATCATGTATGATATCATCATCAGGTCTTTTTTTAGTCTCCACTGCAGGAGCACGACCCTCTCTGTACTACCAGAGCCACATATTAGCCAGAGCAGTCAGAGGATTTGGCCTACACTCTCCACGCTGGCCAGACGGTTTGGAGGGGTCATTGATGTTTATAAACTTGTGTTCCCTAAGTAGCTTTTTACGACATCCACGGCAAGACTTGGATTGGTCCTATTCTACTCTGCCGGGAACCACACGGCACCAATGACGGCATGTATAACATACGGTATGTATGATCTAGATAGGTATAATATAAAAAATTACCTCTATCATCTCTCTCACCAATTTTCATCAAAGAACTTGATTTTTTTTTGTACCACATCTAGCATGTCTCTACATCCTTATGAATATTATGGCCTTTTTCAGATTTTATTGATTTGAAATACCTAATCGGCTGATTGATTTCTTTATTGGCCAATGCGCCGACTTTGTTGATCCTACGTCTCGGTCGCTTGTCTAAGTATTAATTGAGTTAATAGCCTGAGAATTGATGATGTTCACGCAAGTACTTGGAACTTGTTTTAGCACCTAATTAACTTTTATTGGAGTATTGTTGCTGCGTGTTTGTGAGTCATCGATTTGTGCTGTGTCTAATTTGAAATGTTAAATATGGTCTTGATTTTTTAGTAAAAATGCTAGAGGTATGACGTTGATTGGGGTCACAGAGCCTGAAGTTGTGTTGTTTGATGCAAAATTATCCTTACCAGGATGTAGGTAATATAAAAAAAAATATATAATTTTTCAATTGTATACTTTTAAAAAATATTTTTTGATGCGAAATTGAAATATAAAGAAGCATATTGGAATAAATAAGGTGATGCGCGCATTTCTAGCACTTTTAAAAGTTATAAATGGTGGTCAGTACTTGGATAGGTGACCACAAGCGGTAAAAAAAAAATCTCCAGCTCCTCCGTGCTCTGGAAAGCACGAAAAGCCATTGGTACCGGCTATCATCATTATATGGCAGTCGTCAAGCTTTGCCTTTCGGCAACTTGAAAAATCTGATACCATCTTGTGCTGGCCACTTTTTTTTATTTTTTTATTTAGCCATGCATGTCCCACTGCTGAACAAAGGCCTCCCTTATTTCCTTCCAGTATTCTCTCTCCCTGGTCTTTTCCATCCAATCTCTCAAATAATTACACATATATACATATGCACTGGAATATCCGATCTCTGGTCATAATTGTTAGATTCACAAAGTTTTAACAAAGTTTGTTGTGTGGGGAGAACTTGAAATACTTAAACGTCTCATCATACAAAATACTGTAGGACATTGTGCCCATTGTATAAAAAAACAAGGTTCCCACGATGGCCCAAGACTACGTCACGAATGTCAAAAAAAGTGTTACTACTGATTGTTTTTTTCAGTAAATTTAAGGACTTGCTCAATTAGTTAATGAATATAAAATAAAATACTAACTTGATTATTTCGTATATCAAGTGATTCGTCTATTTAATTTTATTTCTATATTGAATTTCATAATTGGTTTGTTAATTCAGAAAATGCATTTTGCTCAGGTAATTTAAGGTGAAGATATAGGCAAATGGCCTTGAAGTGTGAAATAAATTGTTAACTCGTAAATATGGTGATAATTTCGATATTGCTCTTCGTCATGCACTAGACAGCCCTTTAAATTATTTCATGAACTGCCGTTGAAACTATTATTGGTGATCCGACTAGCTTTAAAACTTGCCGTGGCCACTTTTGGCGGAGGCAAGTTTTAAAGCTAGGCGGACTAATGTAAATACTTTCAACGGTGGTTCATATCATGATGGTTTTCTCAGTATCTCCGTAATCGGCAACAAGCAGTTCGTATGGACCGCCTGTTGTCGGACTGGAATAATTTGTCTAATGGTGTACCTCAAGGAGGTATCTTGTCGCCTTTGCTTTTTTCCCTTTTTATAAACCTTCTTTCTACTTCCATTGGCTGCTCTTACCATTTTTATGCGGACGACCTGCAAATTTATACTCAATCGTCAATCGAAGAAATTGATTCGGGAATAGCGCGCGTTAACTCGGCTTTCTCAACTATCCTGACTTGGTCCAATGAATTTGGTATACAAGTCAATCCGTCAAAGTGCCAAGCGATAATAGTAGGTAGTTCAAGACAAATCTGTCAGATCGACTTTGAGGTTATCGCACCTGTCACATTTAACAATTGTAGTATCCCGTACTGTAAAGCTGTGAAGGACCTTGGCTTCCATATCGATTCTACACTTAGTTGGATCACTCAAGTGGCTGAAGTTAGTCGTTCTGTCACTGTTGCCCTTCAACAGCTTAACCGCCTTCGGAACTTCCTGCCAATTAAAACGAAGATACTGTTAGTCCAAACATTAATATTACCTATTATTGATTACGCTGATGTGTGTTACCCTGATCTCAATGCAGATCTTCTCAATAAGCTTGATCGTCTCGTTAATAATTGCATTCGATTTATTTTCTGTCTTCGCAAATATGATCATATAACTCCATTTCGCTCGGAGCTTAAATGGCTTCCCATCCGTGAACGCAGACAAATGCGAATTCTGTGCACTCTCTTTTCTATTTTTTCTAATCCTAAATCTCCTGAATATCTTAAATGCAAATTTCAATTTCTTTCCGACACTCATGATCGGCAGCTTCGTTCTTCTGATACCCGTCTCCTTAGTATTCCTCTTCATCGCACAAATTTTATGGCAAACTCTTTTACTGTTCAAGCTTCACGACTCTGGAATGCTTTGCCCGTTGACATCAAAGAAATTTCCACAAAATTTTCCTTCAAGAGAAGAGTACACAATCTTCTTCTAAATTAGTCTCATTTTCTTATCTACATCATCATTCATTGTAGGTATGTATGTATTTGTATTTATTTAATCATGTATATATATATAAATGTATATATATTTTATATGTATGCGTATATATGTCTTTATTATGAGTATATATGCATGAATGTGTATTATTAGGTATAAGTATGTAATTATTTAATTATTTTGCGCCGCAACGAATTATCTGTTTATCCCTATGGTTGACTGGGAGAGAACGCTTTTAGCGTTAAGTCCGCCAATTGTAAGACAATTTTTTTGTTAATCAATAAAGTTTAAAAATTAAAAAAAATTAAAAAAAATTGGCAACACTCCCAACTAATGACGTATTCTTAGGCCAATCACGTAACCCAGCTGTCACGGGAATAGAATACCTCGTTTTATTATACCATATACTCACTCCTGAATTTACCACAGACCTAGAAACATTATTTTACTGTGAAAAGAATTTAATTTTCCTTTAAAATATGAATGTAAACATAAAATTAATTTACTTGTGCAAAATGAAAACCATTTATGCAAGTGAGATTAAACCACAACATAATCTCACAAAGAGATAAAAAAAAAGAAATTAAAAACATCAATGCCCTTTTATTACTTTTAAATGATGTTTGAAGGGAGTGTTGACTCAGGGTAAGCGTTTCATCGTACTTAAGACGAAACACAAGGGCCGTTTTTCCATACAAACGTAGTCCGCTGTTAAATCCCTGGATAATGCCGGTAGAGTATAATTTTTTTCCTGAATATCTATAGCTACTATTAGCATGTTCCTGTGTTTCCTTTTTTTTATAAATTAATTATTAAAAGAGATATGAACGTTGAAAAACCTAAAAACATGGCCTGATTTTCTGCTGTGTTCAAACATCCAGAAAACAAATTTGACTAGATTATAGTAAAAAAAAATTAAAACATAAGAACACTGCTCAAGTCTTTGTTAATTAGCAATAAAAAGAACACAGAGAAAAAATTAAGGGGACTACGAATCTTTGATTTTCTCTTCTTTGAATAGGTATTTTCAGTCCAAGCTGTATGTCTCTATCGCACTTGCTCGGTTGTTGTACGGGAACAGCGCGACAGCAATAGATTTTACAAAAACCTATTTTTCATTTCTCTAGCCCTTGGTGTTTCCTCTTAATCCCCATTTGTATATATTATATCCATACGTTTTATTCCCGTAGAGCCGCCAGGCTTAAAAGCAATCACCTTAAACTTAATGTTGTCTGAAATTACATTTTTTTATAGATATCTATTATGATCGCATTTACTGCTAAACAATTGTTGTAAATTTCGATATGACTGCAAATAACGTTAATGTTGTTTACATATAGAATTTTATTTTGATTTAATTTTTTTTGTAAGTTCACAATAGATATCATCATTAGAGGTATCATCAAGTAGACTAATTTAAATGTGGTTTTCATCAATAGCTAGAGTGATTGAAGCGGTAGATATTAAATACCCGTACAAAGCCAGGCCTGTGTCACTCCCCGTGTAGGTATCAAAAATATACCTACGCGCGGCGGCCTCCGCGGGTGGCTAATTCAGTCTGGGCTCGCGTGCGAGCAGTGACGCAAGCGCGAGCTTTGTTGGTCGCCTAGGTACTTCACCGATCCGGCCGTTTTAAAAATAGAGAAACATAAAAAGAAGGCTAAAAAATACTGCGCAGTTTTTAACTGTTTAAACAAGGATTGCGATCCAAATTAAACTTTTTTTAGACTTCCTAAGAACGCTGAAAGGTAAGATCTACTTTAAAGTGGTTATTATTATTATGTTGTTATTCATGATTGGTACACTAAGTAGGTTTAATATCTAGGAACTAGGTACTTACGAAAATAAGTAGGAACGTAGGTATAAGTATACATATTATTCTTTCGAATTTCTGATGTTTGGTTTAAGATTGACGATCTGTTTCGTTATAAGTAGGTACCTAACCCACCTACTTAGGAACTTTTCTGTTCGCTAGCAAAATAATTATAAAAGTTACAGAAATGGTATGTACCTACTAAGTATATCCTATTGGTATATTCGGTATCTACTTTAAAGACTTTGTTTTAGCTGGTTAGATATTTCGCTCAAGTTATATTATATTTAATTCATTATAGTTTACTGCCAAACGATAATACATACATACATACTATCACGTCTTTATCCCTAATGGGGCAGACAGAGCATTTTAAGTGTTGCGACTCTAAGCAATCAGAGCCCAGGGCCGCAATACTCAAAGGCAATTTTTAGCGTGATGGTTCGAAAATGGTGAAGTTCGAAAATGGACTTTTTCAAGTTGTCCTGGGTCTTAGATGTTTATTTATATATGTATTTATTATAAAATATAGTATCGTAACACAAGTTTAAATTTACTTTGGGGCTAGCTCAATCGGTGTGATTTGTCCTTGTATATTTATATTTGTTTTATTCTTGTCTCCCAGACCAGCATGGAAGACCGATATCATGGTGCGCTAAATGGCGATAGTAGCTTCTTGTAGTAGTCAACCCTAGCGCGTCGCTCGCTGAGTCTATTTTAGTCGGTTTTGTGTGTATTATGAAACGTTTGTCCGGAGTCATAAGGATAAAATTGGCTTGCAATGGATTTCTGTAGGTGTCTAAACGAAGAGGTGCTGCGTTTTGACGCGAGCTAAATTACACCATATTGCTAAGCACTGTGTGTGCACTGTTTCTTTGAAAACGTTTGCGGAGTGAGACTTCTGTACTACTGGTATTTATTCTGTGACAAAGCCGAAGCGGGCCGCTAGTGTGAAACAATAAAATTCAGGTTGATCAATACAGCACAAGCAATGTATGTGCATTGCACAAATTAGGCATTAAATTTGAGAGTTTGGTGTGGGTCCAATGGGTTGAGATCTCATTAAAGATTATCTTCCATGAGTCTGCTCTGCCTCCAAAGAAAGTCATCCCTTTGTCAAGATTTTTTATTGTCTACGAGTATATACTATACCTAATTAGGAATAAAGATAATTCACACAGACAGGACAAGATTATATACAGGTGACTTTTTAAACACCAGCCAAATTTTTGGAGCAAGTTCAGTCCATGAGACTGAACTACTTTCTATAAAAAAAGTTATTAAAAATCGATAAAATTTTTTCGTCCTCCCATACAAAATCCGTTTGGCTGAGCGCTGATTTGTATGGGAAGGTGAATTTTTATTTTAGTTTTTCTTTAATTGTTTTTATGGAAAGTAGTTCAGTATCATGGACTGAACTTGCTCCATAAATTTGGCTGTTGGATAAAAAGTCAGCTTGTATAAATCCACCCGCTTTTTAGAGGTTATTGTACATTTTCCACAGAGTAAGTTCGTCACATTTTTGTAGACTCCATAGTACAGACATCGAAGGTAAACTTGTCACATGCATTATAAAATGTGTGTAAGTTCGTCACTGGTAGGTAAGTGGGGAATTAACTTATACTTATGTTTTATCTCTATCCAGAAGCTAATCAAAACTTCATTAATTTAAATCAAAAAGAAAAATAACATCTAAATAAAAAATAAATTAGCAAAGGATTACATATATGGTAAATTACTTAATGATGGAATGGATAACTTCATTACACAGGATCGTGTAATAATAATAAAATACAAATTACTTTGTTAAAAGCGATTATCTTATCGGTTAGCGGTCGTTAAATCTTAGGGTTCGTTGTTTATGGAGCAGGGTCCGAAAGTAAGATCAGTTCAGTATATTTAATTACTAACGACCCGCACTGGCTTTGCCCTGGGAAAAGCTAGTGTATATTATACATGTAAATCTTTCTCTTGAACACATTGTGTGTGTCTTTTGATGAATTGAATAACCGTACATACATACGAGTACATAATCAAACGAAAGGTAGTCTGTAAGAGACTGCCTTGGAGATGAGGCCGTCTATTGTATACCTATATTGTTTATATTTTTGGATATAATTTATGTGTTTTTGCTGCAATAAAGTATTACATACTCGTACAGGAGGACAGACGGCGAGAAGCGACTTTGTTTTATTGATTTTCACAAATTATTTTTATATACAAGTTTTCATTGTAAGTACATTAGAGCTTTATTATCATTCAGTACATCTAAAACAAGATACCTGTCAAGACAAATCAAAAAAGCTTAAATTCGATGGCTGTAGAGTCCATCTGCAAAAAGCGATAACAAAACACTAAAAGTACTCACTTATTTGGTGCATAGTACTAAATGGTTAAGCAGATGCTCAAGTTATTTTAAGAAATCATATAAATTTCCGTAGTATGTACATCTGCACCAAATCAAAGTACATTCATCATCATATCAGCCACAGTAAGTCCACTGCTGGACATAAGCCTCACCCAATGATTTTCAAAAAGACCGATCGGAAGCGGCCTGCATCCAGCGTGTACCAACCTTGCTCAGGTCGTCCGACCACCTAACGCATAAAATTGTAAGCCATATCAAATGTCCCAACACATTGACTCGCCCATTTTCGATAACATCGAGTATGTGTCTCTTTTTACTCCTAAGACTCTACGTTTGTTACTTTGTTCTTCCAATTAATTTTTGTTAGCCTTCTACAGCACCACATCTCGAATGCTACCAACCTTATTGGTTTATTTCAGCTTGATTGGTATGATAATTTACATGAAGATTTGCCAGCTTAGGTTAAAATTTTTACTCTTAAAATTGTTACATATTAAACACCTATCGCATACTTACGACCTTAAAAGCTCGTCGATGTAAAATGTCATAAAATGTATAACTTATTCCTTCATGTTTACAGTTAACATTGTTACGCCAGCTTTAGTCAGCAGCCCTTCGGCGGATCATAAAATATTTCCAAAGCCGAACAAAGACATCAATTGGTTCACATTTCACCTCAAAATAACACGTGTTTACTCGTAACTTGCATGTTTTTGTAAGCGTTTGTATCCAACTATAGAGTGAACCAAAAGCACCATGAAAAAACAAAGGAATACCGAAATCAAGTGAAATAAAACACACTCACATAGATACATATTTAGATTCCCACAAATCAGGCATCCTTGAACCTTCAGTCCAATAGTGGACTGCTATATGGAAGGCATACTTTACTACTTTTCTTCCATGCTGGTCTGGGAGAAAAGAAAAAACATAGAATGTACCAGCTGCTTCTCTTCCCGCGCCAATCGTAAAAGCCGATCGAGGGAATGGGCAAGAATATGAATCATATCAATCGGCGATGCGGTTAGCAACCCATCACTATTATTATTTCTTTTTTCCACCTTCATGCCCACCATCACGCTAAAAGTGGCCTGGGCCTTGCCGCCCTAGGCTCTGTCTGCCCCGTTAGGGATAAAGACGTGGTAGTGTATACTTTACTACTTGTACATACATAGCTCTCCTGCTAAGCTGAAGCTGAAACCCAAACTTCAAATCCGATTTTGCTGCTAAATTTCTATGCATTGATTTCCATGGGAGCAATCTACTTTTAAACAAAAAGTAATAATTGTTCATATCAGTTTTTAAATGACATAGTTCTAAGGCAAAAAACATTTTAAAAAAAACTAAATTGGCCACCTGCTCCTTTTCTGAAGTTTAAATAAACGGGCAAGTCGGACTCGTACGTGAAGGGTTCCGTACCTCCGTACAATGTTTTAAAACGCTGAAGAAACACGATTCTTGTATGACGACCCCCTTTAAATATATAGGGACAAATAAACTTAAATTTTTAACTTTATCTTATTTTTAGTATTTGTTGTTATAGTAGCCATAGTAATACATAATCGGTGAAAATTATAAGTATCTAGTTAATGCCATCATAAAGATCGAGTTAAAAACGCTGAAAAAACACGTTTTTTTTTGACGACCCCCTTTAATTTTTAACTTTTTCTTATTTTTAGTATTTGTTGTTATAATGGCCACAGTAAAACATAATCGGTGAAAATTTCAAGTGTCTACATATTACGGTTCAAGAGATAGAGCCCTGTAACAGACGGACAGACAGACCGACAGACAGCGGAGTCTCAGTAATAGGGTCCCGATTACACCCGGAACGGAATCCTAAAAAGGAGAAAGATAAACCTATATATTTTACTCGTCTGCGTATTCGCCTCATGCTGTATAACAAAATGTTTTACTTAAGAAAGGGCTCTGCGCAATTTGTATATGTATACGAGCGAAATTCTTCGAAGTTAGCTTTGGGCTATCCTTAAAATCTTAAAGGATTTAAAATTTAACATAATTTGAAGGAGAAATATTGGTGCCTAAATATTTTTTCCATCTTTAAGCTTCAAAAGTGTAAATCAAATACGCATTTTACAAACACAAATACACATTTTAAGTACAAACTTGTATTTTTTCAATGGTTACGTGAAGGAAATTTTGTAATATTGTCATTCAGAAGTGTAACATTTCTGAAACCTTAAAAATTATGATTCATAGTTGCACCACAGTTGCACGATAAATGTATAGTGTACTTAGTAAGAATCCTTTCTTTTTTTTCTAAATGAGTTTTCTATAAAAAAATCGGCCAAGTGCGAGTCAGCATTAAAAGACTTGAACTTTCCTCTTCTCAGCAGGATGAACTTAGTGCTCACCATCCATCCTCTCATCCTTTCTCTACTATACAATGACAAATAAGTATATAAAGTAAAGTATGCTAACAACAAAAACAGCTTTTGAAGTTCGGAGATCATTTCCAATCACTTGGGAAAAAGAAAGCATGGGAACTCTCTGGTGAAATTGTGATTTCCTCAACACGACCGTGCACAGCGTTGACACCTGATCCCTGAAGCTGTAAACCGCAGCTATCCATCCGTAGACAACCAATTATCCAAGCATTTCGCTCAGGTCAATCAGGTCCGTACTGTACCGTTTTTTCGTTGCAGTGCTTCGGATTTCTTCGCGAATTTAGAGCATTTCCGATTACAAATCTAGGAATGCCTGCAATCTACTTTTCATGCAAATTTTGAAAACGTTGTTTAGGTAACTTTTTCGTAATTAGACTGGCTTTAATCTCTTTGTGATATTACATGTCCAGGCTATTTAACGCAGAAATGAGAATTACAGCGATTGTATTCAGGCTTAAATTAGTTTTATCGAAGGTTTGTACTTTTCTAACGAATTCAATTCATGAAATGGCACTGTTATTGTGTGTATTAAATTAATTTGAATTTTGAATAGAATTAGAGGTATAACAAATTCGACTTTTTGCCAGAATGATGATAAGTTGAAATGTAAGTGTCAGGCCACATTGGCTGCAATCACTTTTTGCATCAGCAGCGAGCCCATGAAAAGATTGTCACCAACAATTGCCTTTAAATTGTTAACTAAAGAAAATTGGTCACACCTTGAAAATTCTTACTAACATTTATAAAAACCACTATACTGTACCAGTTATAGAAAATGCTTTCATGTAAGAAAATAATTTTAACAACATTTTCCAAGAACGTAATAAAAAATAAAAAATTATAGACTGATATTCAATTGAATAGCGATCGTTCTGTAATGTTATTGAACTGCGTTTAATTTTTTATTGATTATATAAAAACACTAAGTGATCAGATTCATCCTAGAGCTAAATATATTTTTAATAAGTTTTAGTAGTTATTTCAATTTTATTTGAATTTTTATTTCTTATGTGCTATTCTTAGGTATTTTGTGTACCTGACTTGTTAAAAATATAATTTGTTGAATTGTGCTCACATATGTTTTTAGTTATATTTTTTTACTTAAAAGTCCCCTTACTATTTTTTCATACAAACGTAGTCTAAGCTCTTATTTTGAAATTACATGTCAGATTTCGATTAAATTGAAAACATCAAGATTTTACATTGAAATGACTATAAAAATGAATATTTAATAGTTACATACAAAAATAAATCAGCAACAAGCTTCGTCAAAAAGTGTATAAAAAGTATCCACAACATGCTTCGTCAAAAGTTGTACTTACCTAGCTACAAATAAATATCCGCAACCTGCTTCGTCAAAATAGTCAGTCTAATAATCCGCCCCGAATTGTCCCTGGCCCAAAGGTTCCCATAATGCTAGCAGCATTTCCGCAATGTATAGCGATAGTCCTTTGAGCGAGAAATGACACGGAGCGATTATCCTTAGTCTTTTAAAATGACATGTCAGATTTGCAATTTCTTTGAAATAACAAAATTGTGTCAAAATCTGACATGTCGTTTCAAAGTAAAAGCACGTAAAAGCTAGACTACGTTTGTATGGGAAAGTCGGATTCTGTCTAGGGTAAGGCAAGAGTCCCCTTTAAATCCCCTCCTTTTTCATCCTATTATATTCACCCCCTTATTCATCCTCGACCTGACGGAGACAACCTCCGTGGCGTAATGGTTAACACGCTAGACCGCTAACCCGGAGGTTCAGGGTTCGATCCCCAGCCAGGGCAAGTTGGAAAATGGCCTTTTTCAAATTGTCCTGGGCCTTGGGTGTTTATCTATATATGTATTTATCATAAAAGTATAGTATCGTTAAGTTAGTATCCCATAACACAAGTTTAGAACTTACTTTGGGGTTAGCTTAAGGCCGTACCTAAATTTTCTGGGGTCCAGTGCTGCCCCCATTTTAAATAAATCATTTCAAAGAAAACGGAGACGTCATTTAAAATTTTGCTACTACCAAGATCTAAATAACCCTTCAAAGTATTTTATGAACTACTGTATACAGTTTAAAGTGAGAGCGTTAAGCTTTACTACGCACATTTGCGAAAAACGGCCACTTTTGGCAAATGTGCGTAGTAAAGCTTAACGTTCTCATTATAAACTGTAAACAGTTGTTCATAAAATACTTTGAAGGGTTATCTATCTATTTGGTAGTAGCTAAATTTTAAATAATGTCTCCGTTTTCTTTTAAATGATTTATTTTAAATGGGGGCAGCACTGGACCCCGAAAAATTTAGGTACGACCTTAATCAGTGTGATCTGTCCCTATATATTTATTATTTATTATTATTATTATTCATAATAAAATACGAACGTTTGCTAAACCTATTTTAGTTAAAATATGTTTTGTCTTGTTCTTGCAATGTCAAATTTTGCAAATAGTGATAGGGACAAAACATATTTTAACTAAAACAGGTTAAGCAAACGTTTGCTGATTTTTATTTATATGAGGGTTCTTTAAATCAAACTATACGTTTTCAAAGTCCATTCCGGCAAACACCTACACATAGGTACTACACCTTACAAATTCGCAACAACAACCTGTTAACAACACCGTAGCATTAATCACTATGAATTAACAGAAGTGTAACAATAGTAATTAATAGCCGGTATTTATCGGCCAGCATAAATACCACCAGCTCTATCACATCAAGACAACTCAAAATAAAACCCGAGGCCCAGACCTCCAGGTGTGAGTGCATAAATATAATACTACGGCGACCCGCTGGCAACCTCATGCCTGCTGTCATATTAACTGTTACATTAAATTACGACCTCAAAACTTTTCGACCAATCGTACATATCATCTTCAACGCAACTAATCAAAAATTAACCCTATTCAATAATGTTAAAAGCGTTGAATTTATATTGTAATCTGAAGGTAGTTAAGATTTTTTGATGTTGAAATAAAACGCCAATGTACCGGAGCTCGCACATTGATTTCGGCTCTTTCGAAAAGCTATCTTTTTTGTTCATTTGTTTGTTTTAATAATATTTTATCTGGCGTGATGGAATGGGCGCATTTGTCAAATTTGTGAAATATAGCCGCGTCCTGAGTGAAGCCAGTCTTACTTAATTAATTAGTGTATGTTAATGATGGTTACTCTAATGAGTTTTAGTAATTAATAGGAGTTTTGTAGTTTGTAGGTTGACCCGTGCGGAGAAAGAATTGATTTTGTAGCAATTATGTCTTAGCAATTAATTTTAACTTGAATAAAAGTCAAAATTGAAATTATATTATAAAATATTTATTTAATTCACACAGATTGAGATAGCTCCAAAGTAAGTTCGAGACTTGTGTTATAGGGTACTAACTCAAAGATACTATATTTTATTACAAATACATATATAGATAAAGATCCAAGACAGGTCAAACCCGGGACCTACGGTGTGACAGCCTGGCATGGTGACCACTAGGCCACAGAGATCGTCATAATAATTCAAAATTTTGATAAGTTAAAACTAAATTGTACATAATAGCCGTTATCATAATAGTAGTATAGATAGAAGTTTCTAGAACAAAAAATATTTGTGTATCTAGGTAGGTATCTATATAATCTTAATAGCTATTAACGATTATTTGACGACCTCCGTGGATGGTGTAATGGTCAACACGCTAGTCCGCCAATCCGGGGGTTCTGGGTTCGATCCCCAGGGCACGTTGAAAAATGGCATCTTTCAAATTGTCCTACGTCTTAACTGTTTATCTATATATGTATTTATTATAAAATATAGTATCTTTGAGTTAGTACCCTATAACACAAGTCTCGAACTTACTTTAGGCTAGCTCAATCAGTGTTACCTATTTGGAGGTACCTACAACAAAATTGCCCGTGGCTTCACCCTAGTGCGATTTCTTTAGTGTCTCGGGAGCTGTAATAATGTAATAACTCCTTGATGAAATGCTGACAAATATCACTTCTTGGTGTCTCGTTTCATGCAAAAATCATGTCAATTAATTGCTTAGTTTTTATGTGAAGTACCAGACAAACAAAGAAACAAACCCAATTTGAACATTTAATTCGTGTTACTCATGTAGTGTGGGAAGGCTAATCAGTTTCAATAGATTTACACGATCATCATCAAGGCGACTGTCAGGAGTGGCGACTCGAAGGTTTCGCTACACCGAAAGATTGAATTATTGTATTAATTGAAGTTGATCGGCCTTTAGGTCTACACTACGTGTGTAAAGCGTAAAATTACGAGTATTCATAATGAATTTATCTTATTTTACGTTATTTTCCATAATACGAACAAACAAAAAATTTACGTTAGTTTTGATAATATAGGTAAACAAACACAATTTTAAGTATACCAATTAATGCGGATGACTCAAATCTCAAATTTTCTAAAAAAATTAAAATTATCCTTAGTTTATAAAAATATATTCAATGTATTTCTTAAAAAGTTGTTGAAGGCATGAAATCTTTATTTCATCCGTAAAAATCAGCCTTACCTTTTAGGCAAGGGTTTCTCAGGGACCAATAATAATTAAAACATATTAACAATGAAAGCTGGGGATGGATTAATTTGTGAGCATTTCTCTGAAACACCAAAAAGCCGATCAATTAAGAGATACTTCGTTTTACAATGCAATCGTTAAAGTGTATTCCCGAAGAAGGCCCGAAAACAAACGTGCTTTCGACGCGAACGACCAAAAACGCAGAAGGCCAATTCAAACATTTTGGCGAATCGCGTGTTTAAACTGCAGCTAAACTGCAGCAACTATCAGCGAATTTCTACATTTTTCATTAGTACAAACAATTGGTTAATCAAGCTCAGTATGGAATTGCACTTTTTTTCTTAATTTATCATTTCAGTCACAGGAAATCTACTGCTAAAGATAGGTCTCCAAGGATTTCTTAAAAGACCGATTGAAAGCTGCCCGCATCCATTGGTTTTTCTGCTTCTGCATATAAATTAACATATTTATTCAATGTTTGTCCTATGGACAAACATTGAATAAATATGTTGATTTATATGTTGTGCGTTTGCCGGCATGTGTCTTCCAACCAAAAACTTTTCTGCAGCATCGATTATTTGCGTTATGCGCCCACTGCTACTTAAATAAGCGAATCCACCGGTCTCTATCAGGGTCCTTCGTTCTTCTACAAGTCTCTTAATTTCTGTTTCCATCACGTAAATAAACGTAAGTTGCACTCTGCAGCCGCGTTCGGAAACGCACCTTTAACCCAAACTATGATGACGTCATATCGTAAACGCAGCGTGTCGAATATCACTCGGCGTCGGTTCGTTATGTGTCGTTTCTCTAACACGATGTAATAGGCGTCCATCATTAACTGTATTAAGCCTCGTTCCGTTGATGCTTCTAATGGCGAAAATTGCAAGTCACCTTACCACGTGTTTTTTGAGCAATCGTTGTCACAAATTTTCCTAATATAGTACTTCTATGAAATCAACACCAGAAAAGGCGAGTTATGGAGTGTAAGCTGTGTAGGTCGAGAGAGGTGTCCCGCAGCCTGCAACTTCTAAAGGACATCCTTTTCAATTACCTAGTAGACCTACGACGTAGTGTTTTTTTTTATTTTATTTAATCTTTATTGTCCATCAAATACAAATTGTACAGAACAATAGGCGAACTTAATGCCAAAAGCGTTGTCTACCATTCAACCTTTGGGTTATACAGAAAGTCTAAATGTGGGTTGCAAGATAAAGTGTAGTGTACATAAATTATACAATGTACATTCTTACATTCTTACATATGTATAGCAAGTATGTATTTATGTAGGTATATACCTACATACATACATAAACATACGCTACATATACTATACATATAAATAAATAGATAAATGCAGCAATTCTTAAGTCAACTTTTATAACTTGGCCAAGAAGTGTTTAAATACCTGTGTTTTAAAGCTAGCACGACTAGGAGCAGTTCGAATGGTTTCAGGAAGCGCGTTCCAGAGTCTTATTGCCGCAATGGCGAAAGAGTTAGAAAGAAAACCAGTACGGTGAGAAGGAATAGAAAGGGTCAAAGTATTAGAAGAACGCAGGATTCTTTCATGAGTGGAAGATAAAAGTTGAAAACTTGATTTTATTATAGTATTGTTATATGTATTTCTTATTTTATTTATTTAGAGAAACAAACAGGCTTAAATATAAGTATTTCACATAGGCTTATGATTTATAAATTATACATTGCCCAAAACGCTTCTATATGTTTATGCAAAAAGCTCGTAATATATTTCAACGCGACAGCAGTTAAAAAGTTTAAACCTTTACATTACCTTACACTAGTTGTTCATTAGATATATACATGAGCAAAATATGGCTTAGTTGTTTATACCAGACCATAATAAAAAAATATTGACTCACATGTGGCGAAAAAAGTAAAACCTACAACCAGTACTGGGTTTCACTTTATTCGCCACATTTTTCCATAACGTGGTGTGGTGTCTAGTTTAAACCAGGTACTTTACCGTCAACTTAAAAATGTTTTTTAAAGCTATTGCATAGCTTTTATCGCGGGCTTTGAGCGCGGCAACAGAATCAAGAAATTGTATAACGAAAATAAAACCTAACACCCCCCACTCCGCCTACCGACCGGCACAGCGGTGCGGTATTGAAAGCCGTGCATCGTCTAACGTCGTATGCAATAGCTTTACCGCGGCAATCCCCGAGTGCCACACTTTTTTTGATTGGGGGAGAAATAGGAGGTTAAGGGGGGGGGGGGACTTTGCTGTAACGTTATTTATTGACAGATTTCAATAAAATTTGAGGGACTTAATTCATAAAAAATCCAGAAGGGGGAATGGAGGGGAGGAAAGGAAGGAAGCTTGTGCTGTAGCGTTATATAAGGACGGATTTCACTGAAATGGTCTTGCTTAGCCAGGGGACAGGGTAAGTGTCGGTTATTTCATGGTTACAAGGGCTGGCGTGGTCTACTGTTCTCACAGGACCACAAGTATATGTTCTAATACACATTACACATATCTAAATCCTGAGACCTTAGGTAAACTCTTTACAAATTCATAATACCATGAAGCATATAAAAATCTCTTTATTTGCTTTCTTTTACACATATCTTGTACTTACTCCAATAATACTATGTAACATGTACACACACACTATGTACAGTTAAGTACACAGTGTATTTAAATTTAAAAAAATTTAAAAAGAGAATATCAGATAAAATTTTATTTTTGATCAACGTTCATAATAGATAACTTAATTTAAAGTACTTATTTCAAAGAGAGAAGCACCTTTTACTTCATGATCTAACTTCCCGATTAAAACATCAGATGAGATGTCAGCACTTCAGATGTCCCCTTTTGATAAGTCTAATATCTCTTGTAATACAGTACATTTATGAAAGGCAATTTTTTTCGGACTTTTATTTGCGATTCAAAAGATTCTTTTTCATTTGAAATATTCGACTCATTGCGTTTTGGACTTCAATTCACTTTAGTAAAAGGCGTTTTATCGTGTTCGTTCGCTGAAATCTTTATTTCATCGATTCAATAAAAATATATTTTTAATGTCGCAAACTGTTCGAAGAACTTTATCCTTTATTATTCAAATGAAGTGAGTTTGATGGCTTAGACGTGGATGGGTGTCTGTCTATATAGTACGAGTACCTAAAGAAGAAGATTTTCGTTAAGACACAGCAATACCATAGTTTGTGAGACAAAGCTATGTTTTTGTGGCTTATTAAATCATAATTTACAACAAACTGTTTCTTGTATTTTGAACTGCTTTCTTTGTAAAGAAAAATTGTTGTCTTTGCTAATATGGAAAATAATAAAAAACATAGAATGTACCATCTGTTTTTCTTTCCACTCAGATCGTAAAAGCGGATCGTAGGAATCGGCGAGAATCAATCATATCATAGGCGATGCGGGTAGCAACCCGTCACTATTATGATTTCCTTTTTTCACCTTCATGCCCACCATCACGTTAGTGGCCTGGGCCTTACCGCCCCAGACTCTGTCTACCCTGTTAGGGATAAAGATGTGATAGTGTATCTGTATCCTTGCAAAGAATAAAGTTTTAAGACCAATGTTGGTCCTAACATTTAATATTTTAGCATAATGCGTGTAGAATCCCTGTGGTTCATGAAACTACGCATTTCCTTAGAGACTTACTAACCTCTCTGTTGCAACACAGCACTCATTAGTACTTAAGTACATGCTATCACTTTATCTCTTACATTTATTTTATTCAATCAGTTCTCCTATTTTAATTATTCCAGCAAGAATATACATATTCATTCGTTAAATAACTGCAAGCATTGATAGTACTTATAATTAACGTAAATAAACATTCGCCGAATGATTGATATTCAATTTACTGATTCGCATCTACGTTTTGTATCGGTAAAATTAAGGCAAATATTAGCCACGAGCGGCTGCCCATAGGAATTCATAATATAACAAAATCAAAATAACTTATCTTCCAGAACGCAGCTTAAATTAGTCTAATGGTTTAGTGCCGGAATTTGAAAATGAAAGCAGTTTTCACCACCAGCCCGATAGGTACTTCATAACAATTCCATGATAAAAATTCTGAACATACTTGTTACATGTGCTCAATATACTTACCCTCTTATTCATTAAAAATATCACACTTTTGCTAAACCTATTTTAGATAAAATATGTTTTGTCTCGTTCTTACTATGTGTCACGACGCGGCGACGATTCGCCCCTTTCACCCCGCGCACGCTAACTGGCGGTCCTCTTACACCTACTTCTTCAACCCTAGACTCAGAGTTTTCTATATACAACGTGGAAGGGACATACCCGTAATAAATCGAACCACGGTTTATACTAGATCATTATAGTATAATGAAATTAAAATAACAGCCAACAAACAAAAAAAAATTCGGCATTTCCATACAAAAGTATGCGGCCGCGCCTGGGCAATTTGTAAGGGAACTTTTTTTGGTTTCTTGACTGTTATTTTAATTTCATTATACTTTAGTGATCTAGTATAGCTCGTGGTTCGATTAAAAAATTACGTTTTGCGTAATTTTACATTTGTAAAAAAATGCTATGTATTATTGTAAATGTTGTTGTAGTAAATAACTTCGACAGCCTTAGGTGACAAATAGGAACTAATAAAAAAACTACTATACAATATGTAGAATCTCCTCTCTCAATTAAATCATTTGCCCGGATGTCCTAGATCCTAGGAAATTAGGTTAATGAAAATTTTCTCTGCCTATCCCTCTGGTTGACTGGAAGAAAATACTTTTAACATTGAGTCCGCCATTTGTTAAAAGTATATTTTTACTTTAGAATATGCCGTGAGGTTTTCGGCAGAGTAGAAAAGGATCTTCAAGTCTTCCCGTAGATGTCGTGAAAGACGACTTAGAGAATTAAACAAAATAAAACGTAGTCTACGTTTTATTTTGTAACGACAAGTCTGATTACGGTAAATAAATTGTAATTTTTAATTTTTTCTAAATTATGATGTATTATTTTTTTCTAAACCAAATATTTATACATCACAATTTAGTTGAGCTATAACTGATAGTTCATTTTGGTGTAATCCGTCCTAATAGCACTAGACTATCTGCATTTAACTTGATATTATAATGAAGTCATAAAGTGCATTGATTTCAAGTACCGTTAAGGTCCCGCGCCAGTGTCTCACGTACCGGGCAGACTGGGGTAAATAACGGTTTATTACATCAAATTACATTATTATATTCACTTTAAGTTTGTCACGAGGCTTATGACGACACGATTTAGCTCTTAAGTGAATATTCGACATACAAGATATACTAGTAATGATGCCCCGGGCGATGCTCGTAAAATTTCGTTTGTCGAAACTGTACACAGGGTGATTTTGACCCTCGTAGCTATCAAGGAAATAAATACATATTCTGTCATATTTTTTTCATATGTCTTGTTGCATTATAAAAATCTTCAGCCGACTATCATGCTCGTGGCGGGCAGCGGCCGGTCAACGCGGTGCGCAATGGCCTCGCGTATAGTAAAGTCAGTTGGTTAGTCATTTATTTAGAAATTTAGGAGAATAAAAATTACAAAAAAGGTCTTTTTTCTTACGGTTTTGTGTTTTATTAATGATTCTGATAACAACATTTCAAATCTAGGGGGTGCGAAATCAACGTGTATTTTAAATAATGTCTACCATATCTACAATATACGAGCTAGGTTGAGAAAACTTTCCTTACTTATCAAAAAATTACGTTTTGCGTAATTTTACATTTGTAAAAAAATGCTATGTATTATTGTAAATGTTGTTGTAGTAAATAACTTCGACAGCCTTAGGTGACAAATAGGAACTAATAAAAAAACTACTATACAATATGTAGAATCTCCTCTCTCAATTAAATCATTTGCCCGGATGTCCTAGATCCTAGGAAATTAGGTTAATGAAAATCTTCTCTGCTTATCCCTCTGGTTGACTGGAAGAAAATACTTTTAACATTGAGTCCGCCATTTGTTAAAAGTATATTTTTACTTTGGAATATGCCGTGAGGTTTCCGGCAGAGTAGAATAGGATCACTTCAGGTCTTCCCGTAGATGTCGTAGAAGACGACTTAGATAATTAAATTTTTTACAAAAAAAAAAACAACTGACTTCAATTTTTATTAGAAGTTTCTTCTATATCTCCAAATTTCTTCATCATATCTTCACCAAATTAAAATAAGACTAACTTGGTAGTAAAGGTTTTCAAATAAAAAAAAATCATCAAAATCGGTCCACAATTGGCGAAGATATCGCATAACAAACATACATAAAAATAAACATACAGTCGAATTGACAACTTCCTCCTTTTTTGAAGTCGGTTAAAAATACAAGCTTAAAAAAGCTCATAAACATCAATGAGACCTCTCCAACCCGTCTGGCCACGTGGAGAGTGTAGGCCAAATCCTTTATCTGCTCTTGTCAAGTATGGCTCTGGTAGTACAGAGAGGGTCGTGCAGTGGAGACTTAAAAACCTAATGATGATGGAACAATAAGTTTGGATAAATAAATAAACTACCACAAAAATTATCTGAGGCATTCTTATAACCGATAAAAATACCAGCACTTTTTAATTCTAAGATAATAAGATACTGTTCTTCGCATATGTTTGTTTGTATTGTATGAAGATTTTCGCATGTGTTTGTTTGTATTGTATCAAGATTTCCTTACTTTTTCATGGGATGAGCCTGGAGGACTACGCAATCCGCTGTTAATATTAATAACGTTTGAGTGACGGTTACACGTGATTGCGAATCCTGCAAAGGATTCGAATCAATTATATACGAGTAGATAACGGATTTTCCTTATTTACGAGAAAGGCAAGTTGTTCCGAGAATTCTTTAATATGAAATGTTATTGATAACGCCAAATTCAATATGTTCGCTTCACGACATATATTTGTGCGTTGTTGATGTTAAAAGCACAAGTGAAAAAAATTCATGACATTAATTAGCAGCCCTCAGTAATATTAAAATAACGCTGGTAACATTGCCACGTTGGATGGCAATGCTTACTCGTTGAGCGAAGTAATTGCCAGCCCTTTGGTCGCCCGAAACCTCGACCAGCATTAAAACAAATTAGAAAATTATGTTTAGCCTACATGGCTAAATATTATTAAACAATTTACCTTTAAAAATAAACACTAAACTAAAAACTAAACATTTATGCGATGTCGATGTTAAAAAGCGCGAGTGACGAAAAATTCATGACCATTAATTAGAAGCCTAATGCAGTAATATATTTTAAAACTACTACTATAAAAAAATATAACAACTAAAGTTTAATTAATCAGTAGTCATTTTCTGTAGATAGTGACGCCGTGTGGTTCCGGGTCAGAAAAGGACCACTCCATCTCTTCCTGTGGATGTCGTAAGAGGCGACTAAAGGAAAAATGGCACTTAAAGCTCGTCCTACAATAGCATTCCCAAGGGGGGTTGACGTCAGGCAGGTGGCCGGTCGTAAAACTATAGCCAAATCGTTTTAAATTTTCTTGCTATTTCTTCTCCAATTTGCTAGATTATTGGGATCCTTGGGTTTTTGATATGCATATTATATTTGGAAAATAAAAAGCGGGAAAGCGCATCCCGGGCTCTGAAGCAGCATAGCTGAGAATGCAAGCAGGAACGCGTTCAGATGAAGAAGAAGTGACGCCCTTATGATTTTCTGGACATCATGGTATAATAAATCAAGGTATTCTCTTCCCGTGACAGCTGGGTCACGTACTTGGCCCAAGAATACGTAATCAATTTGGAGTATTGCCACTATGTGTAATTGAATTACCTGAGCAAAATGCCTTTTCTAACTACTAAACTAATAATTCAGTATATAAATTTATTTAAAATTAAACAGATGTATAACCTATACGAAATAGTTAAGTTAGTTAGTATTTTATTTTATATTCACTAACTAATTAAGACAATCCCTAAATTTACTAAAAAGAACATTCAGTGGTCACACTTATCGTAACATTCGTGACGTAGTCTTGGGCCATCGCGGGAAGAGCATAATTTGTTTTATACCATGCTGGACATATTTGCTAATCTGTAACATTATGTTATGATGAAAATATACTATCTTATATTATTATCAAGGAGTAGCGGGCTCGTTCTCGATCATATTCATGTGAGGTATTAAACATCCCTTTTACAAGAATATAACAACCAGGTGCCAACTAGCCAAGTACTCAAAATCAGTTCCTTGAAGTAAAAAAGGATAAATGTAAAATACAGTACATACATAACACATTCCTTCCAACAGAGAGCGATCAGTTTTATCGACGTATTGTTGTTGACGTGAACCTCTGAAGAAAGACCAATAATACATGCAGTCTCCTTTGAAATTTGTTTCACCTATTCCATTGCCGTTTCTGAACGGTTTGTAAAACGCGCCGGGCCTGTCAGACCACCGAGAGAAAACATAAAATTGCAGATATATTAATGGTAAACGTCAACCTAACGAGACAGAGCATGATGTGCAAGCGATTAGTAATGTGGAAGGTTGTTGGCCTTTATTCGGTGAATGAATTTTAACCATGTTGAAATTAGTTATTAATGTATACAGCATCACAATGCTTAGAACAATATTTAATCTAAATTAAAAATATGTAATGAAAAAGCGTGGCGAAAAAATTTTTAATGACATATTTTTAACTTAGATTAGACATGTTAAAAAGTTACTCTTGTCTTTAAACAAGAGTAACTTTTAATAGAAATATGGGGTCAGACACATAAATAAAGAGATAAATTCAACATTTATGATGCCCTCCGTGGCGTAATGGTTAACACGCTAATCTGCCACTCGGTAGGTTCTGGGTTCGATCCCCAGCCAGGGCAAGATGAAAAATGATTTTTTTTAAACTGTCCTGGGTTTTGGATGTTTATCTATTTAAGTATTTATTATAAAATGTATCGTTAAATATTAGTATCTCATAATACAAGTTTAAACTTTCTTTGGGGCTACGCAATCAGTGTGAGTTATGCATATAATACGGTACGTTTAAATTTTGCTCTATCATCCGTATTATCGTCGTCCCGTTTACCATGATTATGTACATGACACTCTTTTGTACGATACCTTTAAGAAACTTGAAAAATTTGACATTTCGTTAACATTTTGTAAACAGTATGTTTAAACGTCCCCAAAACTTTAACATATTGTCTAATATGTCAATTTCTTTCTCAATAAATGGATGGATCAAATACATTAAAGACCAACAAATGAAATATGATTCAAGGCAGTCCTACTCGTGCCGCGATGTGATTTTTCAGTTCCAACATAATTTGAAGTACAAATCTTATAGGTTTTATTTTTCTTCTTGTAGTAAAAATCCTATCATGTCCACACTCAACTAATACATTAGTTTTTCTTTGACAAAAGTAATCTACTCTATTTAAATTTAATAATGAATACCCCATTATTATAGTAGAGAAACAAGAACAATAAGAAGGTATTTTTTTCTAATTTTGCAACGGTTTCCTAACACACCGAAACAATTTGAATTAGCAAAAACTTGGCGAAGACGTCGCTTACTTTAACACAATTAATTTGCTTTCAGCTCTTCTCCTTAGCGTCTGTCTGTACGAAATCACTTGCTAAATTTTTAATAGAGTCCGTTTAAAATCTTTTGTTAGTGTAATGTTCAATTCAAAACGCTTATCTGAATCAACCGTAAAATAAATGTTACAAAACTGAATCGTCTAAAATGCAGCTCCATCTTTGCATATAAAACGATTTGCTTAATGATATGCACTACTTACTTACCCGACGAAATTCAACTGTGTAACTTTTTTACTAATGATTTTTTCGATCGCTAAGCGCTGTTACGCCAACAATCGAATCAGTAATTTGTGAAGTAAAAAACATTCGTAATATGAGCAAAATAATTGTTGCTTTCCCACGGCTGCCAAAAATTGAAGACGAAGAATAGGAATATTCTAATAACAGTTTTTATGGTAGGCTTCGTTTAGCGTTCCGTGCGTTGTATCAATTAAACTCACTAAATATGTAACGGTAAATAACTATGGGCACTATACTGTCATTTTAAATTTCTAGAGCACTTTAAACCAATCAAATTCGAAAATTTAAATGACATAAAAGCGGAAACCGAACTCGTTTCACGCTTCTTATTTTGATTCCGTTACCAAACTTTTTATTTTTCTGGAATATTTCAGAAACTTTAACGAAAATTTATTCAGCTCTGGGCTGGAATTGATTTAACTTCTTCCGTCGGACTTTATATAACACTTCAGTCATTAAGAAGGGCAAGATTTATTTTAAACGTTTTAGTACTTAGGTACCTACTCAATATTTGTATTTACGAGTACATTAACATTCAACACTATTGCGTTGCAATTATAATAGGTATTTCTATTTGAGAACACAGTAATTAAATGAAATACGTACCTATGATAAAATTCACGCCGCCATATATAAAAAAACAGAACAGGGGCCAATGTTTGAGATAACTGGTCTATATATTCTATGTCAATGATTTAAATTGAGAACACAATCATCTTCATTAACGTCCACTGCTGGACATAGGCCTCTCCCAGGGATTTCCAAAATGATCGATCTAGAGCAGCCTGCGTCCAGCGCTTTCCAGCGACCTTAGCCAGATCGTCTGACCACCTTGTGGGTGGGTGTCCATCGCTTCGCGTGCCAGTACGTGGTCGCCATTCGAGAACCTTTCTGCCCCATCGGCCATCGGTTCGTCGCACATCAGAACACAATAGAAGTAATTAATTGCTACCTTCCTTATTATAAGTCTCATAAAAAAAAACTTCGACAAAAACTTTTTGATTTTGTTACTAAAATCCTTATTTAAGTACTTGTATTTTATTCATTCAAAAATAAAATTGCCGCGCACATAGATTAATGAAGAAAAACCGCTAAATAAGCTGCCATAGGCCGAACAATCCATAAATACTCGTACGACCACTATCATAACAAGACTGAACAACTTCGAAGAAGAAAAAGCTACATTATGAGCCTAGTTAAAGTATAACTTACCTACTAGCATATAATTGCGTTTAAAGCCAACTAAAAAAGTACGTCATCAGAACTAAATTTCACGCACCCCGTTTCATATTTTTGTCTAAAAAACACTGATCGATCAAACGCGCAGCTGCTGAAAATTATTTTTAAACTACAAAAAACACCCATCTAACTTAAATAGAAGTTTTCATTCAACTTTATAACAATAGCCCTTCCTTCATTGGCACACTGACGGTTGATTACAGCTTAAATACGGACAGCAAAGAAAGTAAAGCAGAGGAAATATAAAATTATAGAATATTTTATTATAGTTTGTTGCGCCCCGTGTGATTTCCGGCCAAGAATAAAACCAATCCATATATTTATGTGAATGTCGTAATAGGTGACTAACGGACTAAGCACAAACTTGTACGGCTAAAACTGCATTCCCAAGGAGGGTTGACATCAGGCGGCGGCCAGTTGTAAAACTGTAGCCAAATTTTTTAAACTGTTCCGGCTATTTCTTCAGCATCCATGCGTGACAATTGATGAGCATATTAAATTTGGAGAAGAAAAAGCGGGAAAGCGCACCCTGGCTGCGAAGCAGCACAGCTGAGGATGGAACCGGGAACGTAGTAAGATAAATAAATAGATAAGGACAAATCACACTGATTGAGCTAGCCCCAAATTAAGTTGAAAGTTGTATTATGGGATATTAACTCAACGATACAATACCTCTATTTTATAATAAATACATAGGTTTTAATATGGTTTGTTACCTTTTTAATTAGCCAGTGTGAAAGATAGTGAATTTTATTTGAAACTAATAGCCTTCATTCTTAAAAAATCAGGTGTTACAAATAGTTTAGATTTCTTTGATTACTATAAAATAAAACTGATTATTCACATATGTAGGTTTGTATTCTTCAAATAGCCAATGTTTGTATATTACGAGTATATGTCTCAATTTGTGGTTCGGTTGTATTCGTATGTTAGTAATATTACATTTTATTGTAACTTGTAAGCGTCATCTACCTGTTTTAAAGGACGGAATTGTAAAATATATTTTATCTGTTTTTAACAGCGAGCTTACAACCAATAGAGACGAAATATACAAATCGTTGGCAAAAAACCTGCACACAAACGCTCCTTCAGCATTTAACAGACATTAAAATAAAATTGTAGCCTAAATCTATACGTTTTAGCTGGTCTCCTTGTTGTATGAAATTTTACTATGCAAACATATAAACTCGTTGATTTACTTTGTATTCGTCTCTAAAATATGTAATGACTAGCTAATGCCCGCGGCTTTGCCCGCGTGGTCAAATGTTTGACAAGCTCACGGCTCACAAACTTTCCCGTGATAAAAAGTATGTTATCTATGTGTTAAATAAATATATCTACATGCCAAACCCGTTCAACCGTTTTGGCGTGAATACGAAACAAACATCCATACATCTAGACATATTAATAGGATGTATGAAAAATATACATGAAAATCAAAAATAAAGTCATCATCATTAAAACTGTGCTCATTTTCAGCAGGAAGCGCGCTCCACTTTCTCATCTGCCGACTGTACACACTAGCACACATACGCACAACTAGTTAATTTCCTTTGTGACAAAGGCCGACGCGCGGGATGGGTGCGTGAAAATCGCGATGCGTCACGGTGAGCCACGCACGGCGGGTGCAGCAGACCGGTGGTGGCGGTGTGGGATGGTACTTTGCTATGTAGAGTGGCGCCGCCTAGTGCCATATTTAAGGATAAAAGAAATTGTATGAAGTCAAAAATATACGCATTTTACAGGTATTGTCATTTGACAAAAAAATACTTAATATAAAAAAAAAAAAATCAAAATTTAAAATGTGTGATGAAAAATTTCGCCAAGAAAGAAAGATTTTGAGATTCTAACTCACGCCCCTCACATTTGTACAGTAAGTGCACTTCCAATGACTTCGAGCATTGTAATGATGTATGTATAAAACAATAATTAAATAAAGAAATGCTTTCAACATGCGTGGCCTTTAAAAATTTGATGATTTCTCTCTCCTTACTCTCCTAACTGGTACTCGTATTACTCTAAACTAAGAAATAAAGTGCCAATTCCTTTATTTATTTTCTTTAATTTGGGAAACTTAATTGAAGCCAGCGAAGTCTGCAATCTGCATGGACAATGCGGCAAGTAAGTATTTACTACATATTATTAGTATGCAGTATCATTGATCGGATTTCCATGATATTTGGTATGCGAGTAAATGTGACAAAATATTTTTAATTCGAATATCACACACATAATGTTCTAAGAGGGATCGAGAGGTCAGAGTCCAGGCGAACTACTAGTAAATACACACAGGCAAGCAGCTAACGTAATGTATTTCAAGTTCCGTTTCCGTCCAGAAACAACGAGTATATTGCCGGAAAGTTGTTTATAAAGGACCCTCTTACAAGTTGTTTACTTGCAGGATATTGCCCGGCGATCAAATTGGTGAATGTTGCCAACCTCTTTTCGATGCAAGAAATTGCTTGGTGGTGATGACATGGGGTTTTCCTGTTAGTCAGCCTGTAACATCAAATAAACAAAAAACTACGTTAATTCCAGATTGCAGGCCAAAATAAACGCCCTCGCATCTAAAATTTCATCTCATCTATTCGAAAAACAATGTCTTTATCCCTAAATAGTAGTAATCAAAGTGACTTGATTACGTGACGTTAATCCCGCGGGATTAAAAGTGAAGCACAAGGGATGAAAAAAAAATTTAAAGTGAACACGATTGAAATCTGTATAGAATTTTAATTAAATAGCCCACATTATTTACTTATATATTTTACGAGCAAAAAATAATAATTTAGTTTGTAATCTTTTTAATAATATTAATTAATAAAAAATGCACAGACGTCAATGATGACGTATTGATTGTATTGATGATGATTGTATGTATTTCAAATTTAATAAATGATTATTAAATTTGAAATACATATCATCAACTCGTTTTACAAAGATGAATGTAGGTCAGTACTTTTAGGAAATATAAATAAAATCGCGCAATTGTTATATTTGATTCAAGGAAGTTTTAGATTATTTTGCATCGGTTATTGAACAAATGTGAATAATTTCTTAAAAGTTTAAGCCGACAGTAAATATCAAATTTACGTATGAAAATATAAAGATATGCAGAATAACGCACAACGAAATAATATAAGAAATTGGTACTGAGTATTTATGGAAAAGGACACCAAACAAAGGTCAGCAACTGTATATTTACAATTTTTCTCTCAGATAGAGATGAACAGTAGAGTGTGCTACTTGGAGTAATATTTCTACTTCAGGCGATATACACTTATCTATCGCTTTATACAGAGTTCAACTGTAGAATCCTAATGTAGATAACACCGCCCATTGTACAAATGTTATTTTAAGTTAATTGTTTATTTTGTTTTTTTTTCTTTTGGTGTACAATAAAGAGTTTATCTATCTATCTATCTATCCTTGCTTGCTATGCTCGTAATTCTACTGTATAATCCTTCATTGCGTTCTGGATACAAAGCAGATAGCGCCCTCGCATTCAAAATATTTATTGCACGTATAACGAATCCATCCCAAATCAACCTACACGAATAATAATTTGAAGGGTTTTACGAGATAAATTACGGTAAAAAGTATATACGGTTCAATGTCTTCACAAGGGTTTTGAAGCAATTTGCATATTTTAGTTATAATATCGACTAATTTCATGTCCGTATTTAAATACGTTGTTCGGAAATGTAAGAAGTACATGTTTTTGATAAAATAGGTATAAAATAATAACATTTCAAAATAATTAAAAAATATGTAAGTAGATTATCTTTCGATAACTAAGTACGTAGAACAAAATAATCTCAAAATGATAGAACAAAAAAATATATGATTTATATATATATATAAATGTATGTATATATATATATATATATATATATATATATATATATATATATATATATATATATATATATATATATATATATATAAATCATGTGTTCAAAGCGCGATAGTTTAAAAACCAATAAAAAAATACATATTTTTTATTACTTAGTTGGTAATCGAAAGATTAACGAATAACGCGGAGCAAAGAAGGTTCTCAAGCAAACGTGTACGTGGAATATCTAAGAATTTATAGGTTTGATTTTTAGTCATTAGGTATGATTATGGGACAGTAACTTTGGGTCAGGAAAATTTCATAGATATATGAATCTTAATTTTAAGAGGAAAATAACTGCAATAATAGAAACTTATTCAGTTCACAGTCTCGCAAAGTCCATTTATCTGTCCCGGATTTTTCTTCATTATTAAGGAAGGCAGTGATGATAAAATATAAGGGTACACTTCTTCTTCGTCTAAGCGCGTTCTCGGTTGCATCTTCAGCTGTGATGCTTCGGAGCCCGGTGCGCTTTCCTCTTTACTTACTACACTATAGAGTCTCAAACATTGGCCTACCAGAGACTTTTATCTATAGCCTTTTAAGAAAAGGCATATTCAATTTCGATTGTCATCGACACAAACTATGCGATAGAATAGAAAAATCAACAACCTCTACGTCTTCAATCTTTGACTATAAGTACTTATAAGTATCCAAAGATATTAATTAGTATTTTTTTATATGAGTAATATTAAGAAGTCATACGGCCTACCCGATGGTAAGTAAATAAATACTGTAGTCATGGATGCCTGTAATTGCAAATTTAATTTCGAACTAGGTAAATGAAAATTTTATGTTTACTAGGCGTCTTTCTTATTACGCTTGTGTTTTTTAGGAGCCTGGGATCCGCTTTTTGTTCTTAACTTTATATGGTAATAAGCATCTTAGTTATTTTTTATTTTATTTTCTTTTGAACACCAATACAGTTCTTATGTCTACAGATTAGCGATGGAGTGGATGTAACTGTATATTAAATTAAATTTAAAAGTCCCTTTGTAAGGGCAAAAGGGGCACTTCCATGCTGGTCTGGGAGAAAATAAAAAAACTTATAATGTACCACCAGATTCCCGCGCAGATCGTAAAAGCCAATAGAGGAAATAGGCAAAAATGCGAATAATGACAATAGGCGATGCGGCTAGCAACTCATAACTATCTACCTGCTCACCATCACTCTAAAAGCAGCTTTGGGTCTGGGTAGACCCAAAATACTCTGTCTGCCCCATCTATACTAATATTATATGCGGAAGAGTTTGTTTGTTTGTTTCTTTGTTTGTTTAAACGCGCTAATCTCAGGAACTAATGGTCGGATTTCAAAAATTCTTTTTTTGTTGGGTAGTCCATTTATAGAGGAAGGCTTTAGGCTATATAACATTACGTTTCGGCAACCACGCGAACGAAGTCGCGGGCACAGCTAGTTAGGGAAAAAGACGTGATAATGTATGTATATTGTACCTATATGCCCCTTTGTAATATGATATAGAGGGTGATGACTATTCGTAAATGACGTGTAAATCATAACTGCAAATCATGCAGATAGGATGCTCGCTGGATCATTTATTATCTAAGCCTACGCTCAGTCACATTAATAGATCGGCTAAAGTTAAATCAGCTTTGTTAGTCATTGTTCATTGGAATCTGTCATTACGTAATTAATTTTAATGGAAGCTTAGTAAAGGTCGCTTGATCATACTTGTATCTATTCGTGTCATCCAGGATAAGACCTAATTAACATAGCTTATTTATCTGTAAATAACTAAATTTAGATGAGATTATTTGGGACACGAAGATTTGTTACAGAAATATAGTATAAAGTGATTTTATACTAACTTCAACATTTTATTTGGTTCCTTTTATTTGTATCATCATCATCAGTTTTTTTTTAAGTCTCCACTGCACGACGCTCTCTGTACCTACTACCAACGCTATACTTGGCCAGAGCAGAGCCAGAGCATTTAGTTTACACTCTCTACGCTGGCCAGACTAGTTGGAAAAGTCTCTTTAATGTTAATAAGCTTTATTTATCTTGTATTCCCTAAGTCGCCTTCTTCGAAATCCACGGGAAGACTTGGAGAGATCCTATTCTACTCTGCCGGAAACCACACGGCAATAAACGGCAAAAGTTTAAAGCTTAAAAATGTATGAACACGCAGGCAAATTTGAAACAGCATGGAAATCTATAGAAAATGAAAACTAAAAACTTAAAGGGCTATAAATTATCATAGTCAGTATCAACCAACACCATTTAAAAATTAAAAGTAAACCATATTTAAGTACCTATTGAACTTATCGTTTTTCTTTGCACCGCCGTTTTTATTTCACGTGCCTACATTTCTCTCCATCCACTGGTTGTCTTGAAGAGATCGCTCTAAGCGATAAGACCGCCCATTGTACCTATGTATAAGTACTTATATATTTCCAATTGTATTATTTTGTTAATTTTTGTATTGGTGCAATAAAGAGTTTTCATTTATTCATTCATTCACCAGTTCTGAAGAAAACAGCAGTCAACAAGTCTGGCGGACCTCCGCAGTCGCCCGCCTCCGTTCCCGGAATATCCCCGCAATTAATAGCGACACAAACTATTTCCGCCTCACCGCGACCAATCATAATTACTACTTCGGGTTTGCTCATACGCACCCCCTTTGATGTTTTTATCCGAGAGCCTGTTACGACTAACTTAAAACAAATAGAACGTCTCTAGCGATTATACGTTTGCGTTAAAACGATTGGCTACGGTGATAGCTTTGAAATTTCGCCCGTCTTTGCCCCTGTGTGGTCGCTGCGTTTTGGGAAATTATTGTTTTTGACTTGGCGTCAATAATGTGACGTATAGCTAATCGGATGGAACCTCTTCAGATGGAACACGCGACTCTTTCGATGTCAATGAAAAAGATTCATTGATTGAAATTAGTAATACCACAGAATAAATATAATACTTATTGTTTGTTGGCCCGGCGGAAGAACGCATTGCTAGCGCTTTCACAAGTTAAGCAACCCCGGGTGTGATCCGTATTTGGATGGGTGACAAGTGGCATAAAACTTTCTCGAGCTCCTACGTGCTTCGGAAGGCACGTAAAGCCGTCGGCCCTGGCTGTCATTTTATGACAGTCGACAAGCTATGTCAGATGCCTTAAGGCAGCTTGAAAAATCAAACACCAGTGTTAGCCACAACACATGAAAAACAAAATAAAAATATTAAAATGAGTACTTATTTAGAACTTCTTAGCAAAATGGCAAAAACCAGTTTATTTATATATAGTATTTTTTTTGCTTAAATAGGGAAGGAATTGAAAATTAAACTCTATCAGTAGAGCAGTTTACTACATTATCTTTACTAGCCAAATTAATGTTTCACAAAAAATTGTTACCGTTCTGAATATGTCATCGGAATAAAAAATCCGCATAACTTTACCTCTATAAAGTTACCCCGGTTTGGAAAATTATTGTTTTCGTCTTGGCAAAGTTACATTGAAATCGAATCAAATGGAACTTTCTCGAACGGTGAAAACTTGTCTTTTGAAATTTCTGTTGACGGACTATTTGGGAAATATTTGTTGTGTTCTCGTCAATATTGTAGCGTATTTCTAATCGGATGGTAATATAGCCTTTTTTATTATGGTCTTTTTATGTCAATCTTTCCTTTGATTGAAATAAACAGTGCGTAGCTGTTATTTAATTTAAGGCTCGATAAGACGCGAAAGTTGTAAGGTGAAAATAAAACTATTAAGTAACTGTTAAACGCAGCTTTCAGTCTATAAGTAGCCATAGGGTACAATAAATGCTATTAAAGACTTTTGTTATCAATTAGCCTCTTTGTTAACATTTTTAAGGTAGATTAGTAAACTCCAAATAAACTAGGTTTATCATGTGACGCGCTTCACAGGTCGCCGCGTATTTTGGGTGCAGTCGGCAGCGGCGGTACAGTCGCGCGCAGATGCGACATCCGTCGGTCTCACGTGAAAATTGATTTTCCACGCTACGCCAGCTGGCGCGAGCGACAACTATAAACTGCGATGACTGTACTATGATTTTTACAAATTTGACGCTTTTCGTCCTACATTTAAGGGTGACAATTATTTGTTGGAATATCGCTAGGGTTGTCATTTACGATTTGTATAGTAGTTTGAAAGTCAAAAGTTCCTTTGTTGATATTTTTAATGTTTCGCACATTGTTCGCCTGTGACGCGGACCTACCGCGTTTGATCCGATTGCAGTATTATTTATGATTATTAGAGTAGCGTGCCGATGGCGAGTAATTAATTTTTACGTTTACTTTTATTGTAACTATGAATGGGTGCTTAATATTACATGTTGTATGTGATTAAGATTAAAATTAATCGTCGTTAATTTTCAAGCCTTCTTTTAAGAATAAAAGAGTATTATTTATTGAATTTGTAAATTATCATAATATTATTAGATTCCAAATTCTGTTATTATAAATATTTGAAGCATCAGATATTTTCAAGTATTTCTTCATAACTATTTATTCTCATAAAACAGTAACTTAAAAATTAGTTAGTATCTTTATACGAGTAAATATATACCTATTCAAAACAAATCTTCAAACTATAACAAAAGTCCGCAATAAATGAACTTATGAGATCAACTTCTCAGTTATTAAAACAACAAGTTTTATAACTTCACAAAACAAACTGGTGATTTAAACGTTCTTAATTAAATTTTCTGGAACTACGACACTAAACAGTTTATTAGTAATGACATCAACGGCTATAATATAGTAGGTATTTTACGATTCGACCACGAGCCCGACGGAACTAAACTGTAAAGAATTTTAATTAAATTCCGATATTGTAAAGCGAAAAAAACGTATTGACCGCCAGTCTGCGCTCACTTGATTGACGACTTACAATACATAAGCGTCGATGCACAAGACTGATTGCAAACACTTAAACATCTCAGAAACGTCAGGTTTTGATTGGTGATTCCCATGTGTAATACTAGTAGTAACAAAGAGCATCCGTAAAAGTCTCTTTAAAATCCGCAGTGGCACGTCTATCCATCATTGTCCCGACAAGGTCGAAGCCGAGCGAAACAATGCGAAGAATTATTGGAAATGAGTAGACGAAACAACTTGGTAAGAGCAGGTTGAGTGCTGTAATGTAGGGTTCTGGATATATTATTTATGCTCTTTGAAATAATCTTATTTTGGAAAGCTACCGTTGTGAGTAGAAGAGTCTTATTAGCTGATAAGAACCATATAAACAGTATATAACGTCTAAAAAAATATACTGAAACAATTTTAAGGGTTAATTCAGTCCATGATACTGAACAACTTTCCCCAAGAAACATAAATCGAAATATGAAAAATATTTTTTTTGCATTTCATACAACTTGGATCAGCTGATCGGTGAACTTTTATGGGAGGCCAAAAATTATTTTTCATTGTTCGATATATGTTCTTTAGGGAAAGATGTTCGGTATCATGGACTGAATTCACCCTTAAAATTGTTTCAGTATATTTTTTTAGACCCTGTATGTTATGAAATAAAAACGACCTTTTTTTTTTTTTGACGCGTAGAAAATCCCTTCGGATACCTTACCGGTTACGGGACTCCGCGGTGTCACCTCTCAGCCGCTATCGGCCGGGGTCGTGTGCTTCTCTTGCTCCACAGCCGCGGCGCGGCCGGCCGCTATCTCAGCGGCCCCGGCTTGCCAACGGCCTCACGGCACCCTCTGCTGAATCAGAGGGGCCGGAGAAACCGTCGCGTTGGCCTCTCGGCCCGACAAGAACAGGCGCGCTGACACGCACACGCGCCTGCCTTCCACTCCGGAGAGCTGTCCGTTGGACGATGGAATCCCGTTTCCACCGTCCAACCAGCCCTCATAATTTGGGGCCTGCAGAAGCAGGCCCTGCCCCAGTCCACCTGACGGTGACCGGGGCCCACCAAGCCGGCCGCAGGGGATAGGGAGAGCGGCAACGTAACACCGACACTCCTCTTCCCCTGCGGCCCCACCGTTGCCGTGCCAAGCGCCACGGCCGCGCTTGGTCGCGGAGGATAGGGCGAGCGGCAACGACACACCGACACTTCTCTTCCCCCGCGACCCCTACCACGGCTGTGAGAGTAGGGAGTAAACCCCCTTCTCTCACAGCCAGGCCATTCCCACCAGGAATGGCCTTCTCCGGGCCCAGGGAGGCCTAAGCCTCAACCCGGGCAATGGGTTCCTCTTGGCTTTCCTGCGGATGAGGCAGTCCGCAGGTACTGAGCCCCCCCATCGCGACAAGATGAGAACTCGGGCGGGGGGGAACCTAACTTAACCCTGTCATTACATGCATAACGTAGAGAACTACAAAACAAATATTTTCGTTTTAATATCTTGAATATCAAAATACTAATATTTGCTTGCAGATACACACGGCGGAATTCGTGTTCCGTTTTACCCATTTGACTCAAAACCCTAAAAAAGTGTCACCTAGTCGCCTACAATGTAGATGTTTTCCATTCCGGTTTAGAGGCGAGACTATCGATTGTGCACACTTAAAATTGGTGTTATAATTAAGCATATGACATGAATTGAACGGGTATCACAATGGAACAAACGAAGCATAGAATTGTGATATGACGGCGAGGCGAGTCGAAACCGTGTCGACCGTGGTGTATGGATGTGACCGCTCTATCAGCCACCACTAAATACCTGGAGCTAATCAGCATTGCTACACTCATTTTTAACACTTAATTTTACACTTATCTTAGCATTATATATTTGATTTTACGGGTTCAACTGCATGTGTCGGATTTTGATGGTTTTAGTTGTACTTTGTAAGAGTTTATTGAACTACTTCTAGTTTTATTAATGAGGATTATAATAATCAATTTAAAATAAACATATTTTTTCTTAATAAGCCACTAAATACTTGTAGCGAACAGCATTGCTCACTCATTTTTAACACTTAATTTTACACTTCTTCTTCGTCTAAGCGCGTTCCCGATTGCATCCTCATCCGGGGTGCGCTTTTCCGCTTTTTCTTCTTCAAATATAACATGCATGTCAATGGTCACCCAAGGATGCTAAAGACCTTGCAAAATGAAGAAGAAATAGCCGAAACAGTTTAAATGATTTGGCTATAGTTTTACGACCGGCCGCCTGCCTGACGTCAACCCTCCTTGGGAATGCAATTGTAGCACGATATGTTTGTGCTTAGTCCTTTAGTCGCCTCTTACAACATCCACAGTAAGAGATGGAGTAGGCCTATTCTAACCCGGAACCACACGGGTGGAAACACATATTAATATATATTATTAATTTTGAACTGCATTGCATTACATTATTTGGGTATATGGGTTCTACAAAATATGTCGCATTTTGTGATCTTGCCATTATTCGCTGGTAGGTACATGTTTTATGTGGTTAGCGAATTTCTTGAGTCTATGAATATTTCGTTTAAGGAATGTGTAGTGTAGGTTGAAGTGTTATATAATTAAGTTTTCTAATTGCACTAGGTAACCCGCAGATTATTCTCGTTACGTTTCTGTCATTTTTAAAATATTGTGAGTTCACAACTATAGTGAAAAAAATTAATAAAGGTTAATACTTTCTATTTTATGAAATGAAATGAAATGAAATGAAATGAAATGAAATGAAATGTAGTTTATTGCTTAAAATGTGGTACAATTTTGGTGGTACAAAAGTCATGTAGAGTCTCACACATTTAGTCATCACTGACATGCAACAGATATTGGTACATCAATTCAATTGGAAAAAAAAATGTTAGTTATTATTTTATTTATTGTCAATTAAAAATCCTATATTAGTCAAATTATTATTATATATTATTATTATTATCATTATAGAATTCATATAATTATAGATGCGGAAAAAAAGTCTTTAACACTATAAAAACACTTCTTAACCAGCCAGTCATACAGTTTTTGTTTAAATGATTTAAGACTATGTATTGATCTAATATTATTAGGCAGATCATTGTAGATTCGTACAGGCATAGGAAAACTGTTTGAACTATATAACCATGTTTTCATTGTGGTATGTACTAATCTGTTGGGATTTCTTTTACTGTACCTACTTGGCAAATCATTACTGGTTTTAAATAATTCTGGGTGTGATCTTACAAATACGCACATTTCGTATATATATATTTCGTATTATATTTTATTCAATGGCACAACCATCATATTTTCAGACTTATCAAATTTTCTTACAGTACGCGCGTATCCATATACTCGTACGTCCTCCATCTCTTACATCACATACTGACTTCATAGTGATATAAGAATAAAATGTCGGTGCCTATATATTCTTAAGTAAAAGATAAATATTAAAGTTATTCAAATTAAATTTCCAAGTTAATCAAATGATTTTACAAGTAAACAACATCTGACAGGCGGTGAAATCGTTTCGAAACTTGTCCGGGGAAATTATGCCCGCGTCACGGGGAACATCAAGCTATGAGAATAGCCGTTCACAACTTACTAATTAAAGAAGACTGCTGACGTTAAATTAACCTATTGGGATGGGATATACAAAAAAGCGACGGTACTACTCATCATCATCGAGTCTTTTTTAGTGTCCACTGCAGGAGCACGACCCTCCCTATACTAACAGAGCTATATTTTAGCCAGAGCAGACAGAGGATTTGGCCTACACTTTCCACACTGACCAGACGGGTAGGAGAGGTTTCATTGATGTTTATAAGCTTTGTTTAGCTTGTGTTTCCTACGTCGCCTTCTACGACATCCACGGGAAGACTTGGAGTGGTCCTATTCTACTCTGCCGGGAGCCACACGCACGGCTAGTGCTCAATCACTACGGTAGTGCTCATTTTTAATGTATTTGTTGTAAGGACGAAACAAGCAAGGACTATCAAACAGCCGTAAAGCGTTTTCATGAACACTACGTGTTTATTCTCAGCACTTGTGTGACAGCCTGCTATGATAACAACTAGGCCACTGAGGTCGTCAAAACAGGTTTAAAATATTTATTTATTAAAATTTTTCAAAATTTGAAAACTTAATTGGGTTTACTGCAAAATGTCGACCAAGTCAAATCGTTGGTATCTTTTGTAGACATCTGCAAAATAAAACCATTTATGGATCCTCTTGCTAAAGTTATAGCTTCATGCTACCTCTAACTTACATGAAACCTGACTGAACAGTTCCATCAGGAAGACGTCACGCTTTTTGCAAGTACTGGGTGGCGCAAAAGTACTGGCACTAAAGAAAATACTTTTATTTTTTTTATATGACATTTTCTGTCATTCTGTTGTTGAAAATTGTGTAGTGAACAAATGTAAAATACACTGAAAATAAACATGGACCGTTTTACTCCCCAAGAACGTGGAATAATTGTGTCAATGTTCTTACGGAATAATTCATCAGTGATAAGAACACAACGTGAATTTCGTCGACGATTTCACCACCGTCCGGCACCGATTGGTCGCACAATTCGACGCTTTGCCACACGCCTTGAAGCAACTGGCTCAACATTGGATAGACCTAAGTCTGGGAGACCAAGAACAGGCCGTTCAGCTGAAAATATCGATGCTGTGCGCGAAGATGTGGAAGAGTGTCCAGAAACATCAACGAGGCGACGTGCCACGCAATTGGGCATTTCCAGACGGACCCTGCAGCGTATTTTGGTGAAAGACTTAAAGATGTTCCCGTATAAAACTCAAATGACTCATCAGCTGCTGCCTGCTGACCACCGAGCTCGTCTAGATTACTGCCAGCGCGTCATAAACCTCAACCTTGAAGAGGATGATTTTCCTTCAAAATTGGTTATGAGTGACGAAGCGCATTTCCATCTCTCAGGGCATGTCAATAAGCAGAATACTCGGTTCTGGGGCACTGATAATCCGCGCATTATTCAAGAAACACCTCTACACCCACTAAAAGTTACTGTATGGTGTGGCATCTGTGTTGACAGAGTGATCGGACCCTATTTTTTCGAAGACGCTGGAGGCAATGCGATAACTGTCACTGGAGAACGCTACAGAACCATGTTACGAGAGTTTTTGATACCCAGTTTGGACGAATTGGGGCTGGAGCACATCTGGTTTCAACAAGACGGCGCTACGGCACACACAGCGCGCGACACTATGGACTTAGTGAGGGACGCTTTTCCAGGCCGAGTTATCTCTCGTTTTGGCGATTTGCCTTGGCCTGCAAGATCACCCGATCTGACCAGTCCAGACTTCTTTCTTTGGGGTTTTTTGAAATCTCGGGTGTATGTGAACAAGCCACAGACTCTCGCAGCTCTAAAAGAAAACATTCGTCAAGAAATAACGAACATATCGCAGGAAGTGTTACGGCAAGTTATGCAAAATGTCATAAATAGGGCTCAAATGTGTATCAACTCTGGAGGTCACCATTTAAAAGACATCATCTTTAAATCCTAATGGTACGAAATTTAATGGCACAAATATACATTTCAAAAAACCTAAATCTAGTTTTCTAATTTAGAAAAAATGTTATAGCTGAACCAAATAGGGTCTTTACTTTTGCGCCACCCAGTACTTCCTTCAAGTACATCAGTTTACATAACAGTTGCATGCCAGCACGGTATACACAAGACGCAACTACATCAGCATCTGATGTCTTCAATAATTTCACGCATCGTTTACAGATAACATACTGTTGAATAATCATACATATGAATTTACATTGATCGAGTTGATAAACGAGTTAAATGGCGAGCTTACTCGTAAGTATAATTCCGAATTGCATGGATACCATCCTGTTACATGTATTAATATATTAGCAGCAGTTATAATCAGGTGCTGATTACTTCTTCTAAAAAAAAATTCACGGAATTGATTTTGGTTGTGACATGCAATATACGAGTACTTAAACATCAATTAAATTAACACATATGATCTTATTTTTATCATTCTATTTATACAAATATTATTATTCAATAAAGTAAATGAAGCGTTACATTCTTAAAATTGTATTTTGCCTTGAGTAAACGAACATTTTTTCAACTGAAATCTCTAAAAGTAGTCGTGGCGAAACGCTAGTATCGGTACCTTTTTTTAAATAATTAATAATTTAAATATAAAAAAAAACATTACAAGTAATGTATACAAAACTTATTGACGTGTAAAAGTGCCTGAAAAGGCCTAATTACAGAATAAACATTTGAATTTTGAATCTACTCGGCCAAACAGCTCGACCAATATGAGTTATGTTATGTCCGTCTGTCATTAAAATGTCAATTTTTATCATAGTTGCCAAACCGTGGCTAATAGCTCGCGGTTGTGGGAAACAATGTCCGTTACATTTTATTTTACATATTTGATTAATGTTTTTCGTGGCCGTAATTAATATGTTATGAGATTTTTATGTTACGCATCTAATCGTAAAATATTCATATACTGGCCAAGTGCCCATTTAAAAGACGTGTTTTTTACTGACAAAACAAAACTCTCTCCGACGGGAATCGGAAGAGTTGAAATATTAATAATTGTTAAAAAAGAATACCCGACAGATATACCGATAAAGGTGGAAAATTAAAAAGTGTCCTATTTATTTGCCTAATTATTTACAATTATTTCCTTAATCACAATATTTGAAAAGTAACAGTTTATACATCACAGGAAATCTTTAAAGTAAATAAAATAGTCATACCTGAATTTACAATAGAGAGTATGCATGCATTTTTTTCATATTTTTAATCGATAGTCCTCGTCGAAAAATAACCGCAAAAAATAAATCAGTGCCGAAAAACATGTATATGGTGTAGAAAATAAATATTAAAAAAAGCAAGTAGATTATAACAACTAAAACACGCCATTAAAATATGACGTCAAAGTCTGCAATATCCGCTAGAGACAGAAGCTGTTAACTCATGTTTTTCTTTTTTGGGTACTTTCGATATTATCAGCCAGTGATGTTTGTTAAACCTCTATATAAAAGTACATACATTTCGAATGTCATCGATAGTCAAACTACATGGACGGACAGTCCTACCGGACGCACCCGAACTTGTCATTTCCCTTTTGTGAACTTTGTCGTCATTTCCCTTTTGTTTGTCAAAAGTTCCCGCGCAATATTTGCATATTTTCAATAATTTATTTCTAATCCAAATAAGAGTCAATAAGAAAAATAATTAAACAGGCGTGGTAACGTATTAATAGAAATTGTAAAATAAAAATATGAGCTGGATTGGTATTACATGCATATTCCTTATTATTTCATTAATCACAATTTTTGAAATATCAACCAAATTTGCGTTTCAATCAACATTTTGTTTATAGAGTTAGATATTGGTATTATAATTTCCTTCTGTAATCTCAGTGTCTGTTTTAGATTTCCATAACAAGAGGGTCACCTCTTTACATCTTACTGGGAAAGCGCACGGGCGCACGGGTTGGCCTTACCCTTGTTTTGTTTTAATATAATTAAACCTAATGCTAATGAATTGCCATTGAATTATTTGCAATGTGTACCTAAAGGCTTTATAGGAATAAACAGCACGTGTACTAGCAGTTAGTATATTAATTATAAAAGTAATTAGAATATACATGCATACATAAATATACATACACTATCACGTCTTTATCCCTAATGGGGCAGACAGGGCATTTTGAGAAAATACAACAATTATCAATAAAATTTTATTGGTACATGAAAGTTCTCTGAATGACGGAGAGGCAGAGGACGCCCTCACGACTTGGTCCAGTACCATAAAAAAAGATATGAAGACGATGGGGGTAACCCCTGACATGATTCACAATAGGAAAAACTGGCGCGAGGAGATAAGGAGAGCCGACCCCAAATAAAATGGGACCATGGCTAGGACTGATGATGATCATGGTATACTAAGATTGGTACTGTCTTCCCGCGATTGCCCAAGACGTTACGAATGTCATGGAATGTCATCATCATCATCATCCAGGTCTTTTTAGTCTCAACTGCAGGAGCACGACCCTCTCTGTACTACAGAGCCATACTTAGCCAGAGCAGTCAGAGGATTTGGCCTACACTGGAATGTGTTACCACTGATTGTTATTTTCAATAAAAATTACTTTCTTAATCAATCTTCTATATATATATAAATATAAATCAATTGCTGTTTGTTTGTCTCGCTAAAACTCGAGAACGGCTGGGCCGATTTAGCTGATTTTGGTTTTTAAATGTTTGTCGTAGTCCAGGGAAAGTTTAAACGGTGAGGAAAATGTGGAAAAGGAGCAGGAACGGACGAAACAAAGTTCGCCGGGTCAGCTAATTAATAAATATAAAATACTTGCTAACTTAATTATTTCGTACATAGTGTGATTCATCGGTTTAACTTGTAATAAATTTATTAATTATATTATTAGTTCAGGTTGGTTTAAGTAAAAAATGCACTTTGCTCGGATAATTCAATCACATATAGTGGCAATTTAACACTCCCAACTGATGACGTATTCTTGTTTTAATCACGTGACCAACTGTCACGGGAAGAGAGTACCATATTTTATTAAACCATGATGATGATTATGCTGATACATAAAAATTTCTTTAAACAGGATAATACATATATCGCAGACACTAAGCTTCAATTTTATTTTATTTTCTCTAGCGATATGAGCGCAATCAGTTAATTGCTAGATTTGTATGACGGATTATAGGATTATATCGTTGTTTTAGTGCCCTGTAACATACCAGGATATGCGAATAGCTGGGAATAAAATGATTGACAAAAAATATAATGAAGTAATACTTTTAAATACATACTCGTATTTAAAAAGAGCTTTTAAGATTAGGTTATTAGTGTTGTAAAGAGAGAGAGATAATCTCTAATTAATGTTGTAGAGTTGTACCCGCACAATGTTACATAAAGCTAATTTTCATAAAATTTTATGACTGTAACAGCCAAAGTTATAGCAATAAAATTATTGTTACCTTTAAAATGTATAAGAGATAACAAGCAATGTTTTAACGTAGGAGTTAAATTTGCATAAAGTACAAACGTTAAACAAAGACTTATTGCACGTTTATTAGTTAAGACAGCAATAATACACATTTTACCTCTGACATTGTGTTAAAATTGTCCAACTGCCTTACGGTCTTCATCACAAGGTAATTAACATCCCTTATGTGTTGTATGTAACATATGTTGTATGTAACACATAATTTTACTTGTACTTTGCTATACTAAATACGGTATTTTTACTATTTTTTTATGAATAATATCAAAAAATAACTAATCCGTAATCCGCTCATAAATAATTAAGTTCTAAGCCTTTCAAATCTGGTGGTAAGGGAAACTGTCTACAAACAGAAAAAGGATGCACATACTGCGCTGTGACGTCATTGCCATAGGTGTCGCGCGTACGAAAGAGATAACCAGATGTCCCCACTTCGCTCCCACTTTTCTTCATTCTAATATTTGAAATGCTTCATTAAATAACCAAATTTCATGCTCTTTTTAGTATTATTTGTGGTTTGGTATTTAGTACCTATTGTCCAAAAACAAACACAGTGAAAAAGCGTTCATTGCATAAGAAAGTATGTAATAATAACAATATATAAGTAACAAGCCTTTGAGGTCACAGGAATTTTAATTTAATCTAGGGAAGCCCTGCTAGCTATGACCCACAAAGCTTGAGGCTTGACCACAAACATTTTTCATTTTCACAGTGGAGATTAATTTGATTCCTTTGTGCAAATAAATGTTTTCATTCATTTAAATCCTACAAAGGACAAAGTAATGTAGGTCTTAAAAATATTTTTGATTTTTCTTAAAGAGAGCATTCTGTCACAACCTCACATCATAACCATTAAATGGTTCATTCTCACTAATTCCATTCAAAATTGTCCCATGGACTACTGCAACCGTCAAATTTGCAATAGTTCCATTTCATCTAAGTATTGCTGGAACTAATGCAACTAGTTCAAAGTGTGAGTCTCAGTAGTTCAAGTATCTACATTTTCCATATAATACGAGTATCGTTAATAAATATTATTTGGAGTCTTATTATAAAGTCGTGGTTTTATTGCACAAAAACATTATGATACAGAATATTACATAGAGAACCGACTTGAAAATGATAAAGGTTTTGATATGTTTTGATATCTATGCTTTTATGGTATAAATAAAAAATATATAAATAGATAAGGACAACTTACTTTGGGGCTAACTCAATGTGTGTAACATTAAGCTAGCCCCAGAGTAAGCTTAAACTTGTGTTATGGGATACTTAGGTACTAACTCAACGACTATATTTTATAATAATGACATATATAGATAAACACCCAAGACCCATGATAATTTAAAAAAAGCTATTTTGTGACGCCTGGGGATCGAACCCATAACCTCCAAGTGGTGGGGTATCGGTGGGTATGATACGTGGTACCTAATACCCATCAATAAAAAGATTAAGCTTGGTCAATAGCAACTTTGAAAGCAAAAACTGAAAGACAGACGTTGGCAATACACGCGCGACATCCCTGGGTGTTTGAATGCCTCCGTAGACTGCGACTACCACATACAGTACATATACGAGGCAGTACCCCAGTTAAGCTACTTACTATAGTTCTTTTTTACCTATTTAAGTACGTAAGAGGTAACATTTACTTACATAAAAAATTGGTTGTCTATAAAGTCGGTTTACGGACGGTAGTTTGACGTGACAACGGCAAAACCGAACGGAGCCGATCGCTCGAGCCGATCATGCCTCTCTCGCGTTCGTGGCGCGCTCTCGCTTGCGGAACGCGACAATAACGTCATCTTTTTCGTGCATGCAGCCCGTAGTATCGAGTTATTAGACGTTGTCACGTCAAAAATACATACAATTTTTAAAGACTACACTGTACTGTAGCCCAAAACTTGTTCTTATAGTAGTAAGAAAAATTTAACTCCAAACACATTTTCAAAAATCATAAATTAAGTACTAAGTTAAAATCGCAACAGACATGACCTGGCGAATTTCACGATAAGTACTCAAAATAATTTTCATAATGAAATTCCACACAGTATCCCTTGGAAGCCATTCTAAACCCCTCAACTATAACATCGACCCTTCCAAACGAGGCATAACTGAACAACGTTACCATTACAAAACCCCAGAATAAATTCACCCCAAATAGGGGTAGCGAGCTAAATAAATCTCGAAAAGTAAATAAACGGCTGCCATTACTGCCCTGATTATTTTCACCCCTAAACTGACGCCGCCATTTTGATTTTTTATTATTTTTTTACTACACAAAGCTTTGATAAGAATTATGGTTTATTTAAACGTTAGGGGATCTCGCTTGTGAAATATTTGTAACGTCCATGTCATAAAGAAAAATATTACTTTTTCATTTAATCTATGTATTGACCTTACCCCAAAAATGGCTGACTATTAATCTTGTTTTGATTTATAATAAATGCAGAGTTGCATTTGAATTATATTTATTATAGTTATGTATTTCCCGGTTTCATGATAAAAGCTAGTCTATCAAACATTTACATGCATCTATTTGTTAATTGTACTCATATCCGTTTTATACAACGTGGAAGGGACATACCCGTAATAAATCGAACCACGGACTATACTTGATCACTAAAGTATTATGAAATTAAAATAACAGACAAAAATCCAAAAAAAATTTGGACATTCTCATACAAATCGCCCGGGCGGCTGCACACTTTTTAATGGAATTACCGCATTTTTTTTTTGTTTTTTGTCTGTTATTTTAATTTTATTATACTATTATGATCTATTATAGACCGTAGTTCGATTTATTACGGGTCTCTTCCACTTTGTATAAATGCTATGAACAAATAGATGCATTTGAATCTTTTCCAGCATATTATCAAAAACCTGTTGATGGCGAGATGAAAATTATGGCCCCCAATTACATTTTTCAATCTCCCGTTTTGAAAATCCTAAACGTACAATACGTACGTACGTATTTTAGAAAAACATTCCCAAAAAATAATAATAATAATTTTATTTATTTATTTAATTTTTATTGAGCCAAAAGCTACAATATGTGTACTTAATGCTAAAGCATTCTCTCCCTGTCAACCTTTAGGAGAAGAGAAACAGAATAGTTGGCGTCTAAAATAGAAACAATCCAGAAATAATAAGTACTTTTAAATGATCATACATAAATATCGTATAAAATAAAGACTTTATTTATACATACAACATATTATATACATACATATATATGTATATTTGAAGATCAGAAAGAAACGATAAATTCTCCTAATTGTTGAAAGATTCAAAAAGTAAATCATGCACTTTTTTCTTGTATAAATGTCTACTAGATATTTGTCTGATGTCCTCGGGCAATGCATTCCAAAGCCGTATGGCTAAAGAAGTAAAGGAGTTGTACATGAATCTGGATCGATAAAAGGGAATTTGAAGCTTGAGCGTGTTACTGGAGCGAAGTTGCCGATCATGCATGTCTGCAAGATATTGAAACTTACATTTCAAGTATTGCGGAGAAAAGTGATTTTTAAGAATAGAGAAAAGAGAACATAGTAGTCTCTGTTGCCTGCGCAGTCGGATGGGAAGCCAATTGAGTTTGGAACGGAAAGCAGAAATGTGATCATACTTAGGCAAGCAGAAAATAAAACGGATGCAGTTGTTAAGAAGGCGGTCCAACTTATTGAGAAGTTCTACATTAAGATCTGGATAACACACATCAGCAAAGTCAATAATGGGAAAAATCAACGTTTGGATCAATGTGATCTTAGTTTTAATAGGGAGAAAATTTCTAAAAGGGTTAAGATATTAAAGTGAATAAGTAACGGTCCGACTAATTTAAGTTATTTGAGCAGTCCATTTCAACGAGGAGTCAATAAAAAGACCAAGATTTTTGACCACTGGTTTAAATTCAATAACGTAAAAATACAATAATGTAAGTATAGTAAATTTAAATTAAATTTGTAAACGAAGAAACAAAAAAAATTCGATTGTTTCTGCAGTGCTGGCACTCACGGCGTTAAAGATAATTATCATCTTGAATTTAGCTTTGAGATATGTTACATTTTACAATTCAAAAAATATTTTTTATTATAAATTTTATCTACAGAAAACAACTATACTAACTCTACCACGTTAATAACGCCAAAATGGTTTGACATAACTTACCCTAACATCTCGTGGCTATTGCCGACCAAATTTTAATTCTCGTAAAGCGTTGGCGTTGCCAGGGGGCGGCATTCTCCCCCGGTGACATTGACACTGGCAATGTAGGGCGGGGAGCAATCGATGTCTTATTACCTCCTGTAACGTTTTCCTTGTCCAAGGGCATGTCACGCGATGATTTTGCAATTTATGGTATAAAAAAGATCACTTCTGTAGTGGGAGTAACATTATCGCCCTCAGTGGATCTTTGGACTGAGAGTTTTTTGTTTTTTAGGGATCCGTACAAAAAATTAAAAAACGGAACCCTTATAGGATCACTCGTGCGTCTGTCTGTCCGTCCGTCTGTCACAGCCAATTTGCTCCGAATCTACTGGACCGAATCAGGTGAAATTTAGTAGAATGTTGTAATCCTATGACCCAAACACATATGTGCAAAGTAAATAATTTTTTTTTCAAATAAGGGTCATTATCGGGGTACAAATTAGGAAATTAAGAAAATAAAGTTTTGCAAACCTTACTGTGTCATATATCAAATGAAAGGGCTCGTTATGAGAATCTCAAATATATTTTTGTTATTATTGTAAAATTAATAATTTTGCTTTTATTCATGAAAGAAGACGAAAATTTACCATTCCCCCTGATCTCCGAAACTACTAAGCCTAAAATTTAAAAAAAAAATACAAAATATAGTTTATTGCTTGTAGATTACAGAAAAACCTATAAGAATTCAATCAATTGTACGGAACCCTCTCCACGCGAGTTTATATTACCGTAGAGTAGTGTTTAACATGCCTTTTTCAATTTGTCCTGGGTCTTGGGTTTTTATCTATATATGACGTATTTATTATAAAATATAGTATCGTTGAGTTAGTATCCTCACAAGTTTAAACTTACTTCGGGGCTAGCTTAATCATGTGATTTGTCCCTATATATTTATTTATTAAGAGCATTGTCTCCATGCTTGTCTGGGAGAAAAGAAAAAACATAGAATGTACCAGCTGCTTCCCTTCCCACACAGATCGTAAAAGTCGATCGAGGGAATGGGCAAGAGTCTGAATCATATCAATAGGCGATGCAGTGCGCAATCCATGATTATCTATAATATTATGATTTCCTTTTTCCACTTCCATGCCCACCATCACACTAAAAGTGGCATGGGCCTTGCCGCCTTAGGTGCTGTCCGCCCCGTTAGGGATAAAGACATGATAGTGTATGTATGTATGTATTAAGAGCAAATAAATTTGCAAATATCAGTATTGGGTAAAATATTAAAAACATTAAGTATTCGTAAGGGTACTAAGACGCTGGATGCAGGCCGCTTCAGATCGGTCGTTTTGGAAATCCTTGGGGGAGGCCTATGTCCAGCAGTGGACTTCCTGTAGCTGACATGATGATGACAATGAAGAATTCGTATGCCTAGCCAAATATTATACACTTATCACTTAGTAAGTAGTATTTTCTTAAACAATGAACAAAACGAACTTCTGCATTTGATTCTTTGGACAAGGCACTTACATGCAGGGACTGTTTCTACATTACCCTTTTATTTTCGATCGATTAAACATGAAACACAATTGCTTTACTAAGATATTTTCAAAAACTGTACTCATATTCATATTATTTTATTGAGAAAAAAAAATAAAAGGTACACATGCACATTATGATTTTCATTTTACAAATTTAACCCTTACAAAAGATTGTAAATGCTTACATATAATTAACTGAACAATAAAATTCCTATCTTTATGATAAAGCAACTACAAGAATCAAATTATAACGTTTCTACGAAGTTTGTTCATTTTTTTATTTCATTATCATTGCGAACTGAATTCACAGTAAAAGTAGTTTTAAGACCATATTTTGTAAAACCTTTTGTATTTGTAACAGTACCTATTACTCCGATAAAATTCACAATCATAAGATCTTAGTGACTGGGACTCATTTCCTCTGCACGCTACGCTCAGTAAATCGTCGCTATAGTCCAAATTTTCTTCCATAGTGATGTGAGAAATTCGTGCAATATCGATATCCAAAAAAGAATTATGAAGTTAAATCATGGTAGTAGTATTTATTTACATACCCCAAACCACACGTGTCAGACAATTGGCATTATTTTTATAACCAAGAAGCCTGCGTTCTTGCCGCACAGATTTTATTATTTTCTTTACATCAGTTTTAATATAATTTACTATACTAATCTACTACAAATAACGTAAGTATGGTACCTATATCATTTATTAATCTTAAACGCCAATTTCTTACTTTGAGTCAAATCTACTTTTTGTCATCATCATTCGAGCGTATTCCCGGTTGCCGGTCCCGGTTAGAGCCCGGGCTCCGCTACCTAAGTTAGGTAATTTGACGAGGTTACTGGTTTTTATACAAAGCGACTGCCGTCTGACCTCCGCAGCCCAAAGGGTAGACCAGAACCAACCTTAGGATAGCTGGATCACAAGGCCACGGAGGCAGTCGACAAATCTACTGTTTGTGTTCAATCAAAAATTCAAAGGAATTAAAAAATGAAACTCTTATAATTCCTTGAATTTTTTAATAGATTGAAATTCCCATAAGCCATTTAATAAGATCGTCTGGAAAGTTATATTTTTTTACTACCTACTTATATTGAAGCCAATCAATGCAAATTTGTCTAAGATATTGTGTGTGTGATGAAGCTGTCTGTTGATGTAAAATTTGTGTTGTATTTTACAGGGTGTAACAGAAAGTCAAAATACTATTTAAAGGGCATGCAGTCCGTAATTGAACAAGTTACACATGAAATAATTTCGAAAAACGAAACATTTTTTTATTTTTTATAAAAATTTTACAATTGGCGATCAAGTTTCTATCGACAAAGTTAATTTGTTTATCGTATTTAGCAATTTCTTTTCTGTGTTACGTCTCTAATACCACGGCCTGAGCATACCCTTAAGATATTATTTCGCCTTTTTAGAACACCGTGTATACACAAACTCATATCGATTTATTAACATTAAAAAGGGGCCAGCACTACCCAAAATAAATTGGACAGCAGCAATGCCGAGCACTCCTAACTGGTGACAAGAGCGCTGTACGCAGTTAAACAAAATTCCGGCCTCTGTATGTAAGCATTCCACTGACATTTGATTCTGAAGGCAAAGGAAGTAAAAACATCTGAGAACAAATTAAATAATTGTTGAAGGGTTGTTTCGGGTTTCGTTGGAGTATATCTTATGAATATGATTTTTAAAAATAATCATGGTTTATCGGATTTAACAAAGAATAAACGGGCAAGTGCAAGTCGGACTCGTACATGAAGGGTTCCGTACCACCGTTCAATGTTTTAAAACGCTGAAGAAACACGTTTCTTGTATGACGACCCCCTTTAATTTTTAACTTTTTCTTATTTTTAGTATTTGTTGTTATAGCGATCATAATTATTCATAATCTGTGAAAATTTCAAGTATCTAGTTAATGCCATTATAAAGATCGAGTTGAAAACGCTGAAAAAAACACGTTTTTTGTATGACGACCCCCTAAAATTTTTAACTTTTTCTTATTTTTAGTATTTGCTGTTATAGCGGCTACAATAATACATAATCGGTGAAAATTTCAAGTGTAGCTGTAGCTATTACGGTTCAAGAGATAGAGTCCTGTGACAGACGGACAGACAGCGGATTCTCAGTAATAGGGTCCCGTTTGCACCCTTCGGGTACGGAACCCTATAAAGCTCCTTATCTACAGGACTGTTAAAAGTTCGCCTATTGTTCTGTACAATTTTCATTTGATGGATAATAAAGATTAAATAAAAAAAATATATATGTATAAGAACCTTAAGTGTTTTTTCTTTTATTTTTTGTTTATACAACTAAATAAACAAACAACTAAGTATTGGAGAGGGACTGACATACTTGTGATTCACCGATGACATAATGCATATATCTACCTCTCTTTAACAACTACAAATTGCTTAGGAATCTACAGTGACCCTCGAGTCATATAATGGGCAAATAATCCAGCAAGTGTCGCAATATATGTATATACACTTGCTGGATTCTTGGTCAAAAACTATCACTGAACAAGGACTCCCTGAAAGCGGAGATTGGAAGGAGGATTAGTCTAGGATGGGTTATTTTTGTAAAATAAGACGATGTCCTCAAAAGGAAGTTACCCATGTGTCTCAAACGACGAGTGTTTGATTAATGCGTCCTGCCTGTGATGAATATGGTTGTAACACCTGGATTTTCTCGGTGGAAACTGTAGATAAATTAAAAGTGGCACAATGAGCTATGGAAAAGGACTATGTAAGGCATTTTCCCTTAGATATCGTATCTAAAACATGGAAATACAAAAGCAGTGGAAATGCGCAGGTCACCGTCATATCTATCGTAGAGAGGACGTCGAGATGGAGCCAAAATAATGGAGTGACGACCATGGATTTCCCGCAGAAGCCGTAGCAAACCAGTGGCGCGATGGAGAGATGACATCGTCAAACCAGCCGGTCCACAATGGAAGAAAAATAACGTGCAATAGAAGAGGCCTATATCCTGCACATAGATCCTGCAGTGGATAGGTTAAGCTGTGAAATAACAAAAGTAGAAGTAAACAAACGAGCATATTATTATAGCCCAAGTAACTACTTCTTACAATTTCTGGTCATGAATATGGTCATCAACGTACACGTACAGCATCTCACTACCACATTTATTTTTTCACGTAACATAGCTCAATACGCAAATAAAGTGTGACCATAGAGACAATAAACAATTTACACAATGAACTTGCAGTTCCGTTCCAAATGTCATTCCAACCCTGTGTTTTCAGCCTGACGCTGTGGCCCATATATTAAATGTCACATGTTCCTATTCGCAGACCTCCTCGACTCCATTACCTGTCTTGAAAAACAGACAACAATGGGCGAACACTTCACACCTATTACGTTACACCCAGCTCCCATTCATGCCAGTGACGCCACACACAATGACATCAACATAAACGTCAATAACTATGGCGGCTTTTTTCAAAAATCGAACCGTCTTCATTCTTTCGTGCCAGTATTTGATGCATTAGCGACGAATTAGTCGGCCAGTCCTTTCATTCGCATATTTTTTTACTTTTTATGTTATCTGGTACATTCTCAAGGTGACAAAGTAGTTACGCCCATTACTTGTGTGTGGTAGAACTTGGGTGGTTCAGTTTCTACAGGATATCTGAATGACTGGTATACACTCACTACCTTCAATTGTGTGGGAGGATACTGGATCAGCTTCAGTATAGAATTAAAGTACATACATAAAATAAACTTTAATCTGAACAAGATAAGATTTTTCTTAGAGATGATAAATGAACAAACTTTAAGTGAAACCTTAGACTTGTATTTCTTCAAACTGTCGTTTGTCTGCGTCATGTTATTTAATTACCTTTATAACTAATTGATTTTCTTTAACATTTATTACTTTTAAAATAACCGCAATAATTTAAGCGTAGCATATTGCCATTAGTTTAATTTTGCTTAGATTAAATGACCTACAAAGTTTTGTCATATTTTTTAAGAGTTTTCTTTAATACAAATCCAAAGGCCTACAAATAAAACATATTTATTACGTACATAAATATGTATGTATGTAGTACATAATACTTAATTTATCACTAGATTGTTTTTTTTATCGATTACTTTTGTAGCCACCAAAGAGCAACTGTGTTAAGAAGAAACACTAAGGTCGAGAGTTGAAAAATAGGTATTATTTGTCATTACTCATTGCTGTCACGCTGTGCCCGAAAAAGCCCGGAACGAGTGCGATAGAGACAACTGCAATTCGGACCGAAAAATCTATGAAAAGTACACAAAATCGTTTCGTATTCCCCTGATTTCTCCTCCAAAACCTAACCGATCGAATTTATTGTTTTATTACAAATTTAAGAAAATCTATGGCTGTGTTCCTATATTTTCTTTTTATTATCTTGTCAAATTTGTTTTCTAGATGTTTAAAGTTGAACAGAGTGGAACAGCTTATCTCTTTTTCAGGTTTATGAAGGTTCGTAGTTAAATTATGAAAAAAGAGAACATAAGGACATTCCAATATATTCACAGATATTTTTTTTTTAATAATTACTCTGCTGGCACCATCCAGTGAGTAATCAGGGGACTACGCTTGTATGGAAATACGGCCCATCGATTTCCTCTTAATCAATAATGGCTACGAAACAGTCGTAGGTAGTTTCGGAACATACGCATTAACTCGTGTAGCTAGCTATATTTTAAATACTTATTTACTGGTTTGATAGTAAAATCCATCACAAAATGTTTTGTAATATAAATAAATCATGACATCATATTCTTTTATATCACAAAAAAGCAACCATTGACAATAACATCTCCACCAAATCGAATGTTTTATGAAAACAAATATCAGTTCCTAGAACTCAAAATGTACACGTCACGGATTTTTCTGTAGCATTTATTGACTCGTCTCAATTGGTCGCACCTGAAACCGCTAATACATTCCGACCGCAGCTCGGACCTCACGTCGACGTAAGAACAAAAGGTAAACTCCTACTGTTCGGTAGCGAGTCGACCCCCGCTAAGTCTGCAGTATAGAATCAAACCACAACAGGGCTATTGAGAAAATGGTCGTCATTGCTTTGTTTCGTAAGACATCGTTGCTCATTGTTGCAAACCAAACTATGATGCTACCGGTGGGTGGCTGCCTTTCTTCGGAGACTGATGACAGGCTTGCTTGTTATTGATTGCTTCCTGACGTATCGCTTCTGCGGGACCATAAAATATTACAAGTAATGCTGTTAAAGTTTTATTATTGGTGTAAGAGTGCTAAGCTCTATGTTTAGGTTTACTTAGCTATCGCAAAATTAAATACATACTTGTAATGCCAAGAAAAGTTTGATTGACCTCAGAACTACATGCCTAGTATAACTTGCTTCCTATTTTCGTGTGTTTAGCCAACTCCCGCTGGTAATAGTGCTTAATAGTTCATTGTCATGAACACGATACATTCTTTATTCTTTTAAAATACTCCGTGCACTTACTGTTTCCCAACGCGTGCACGTGAGTCAGGTACAGGCTTAAGTTAACTAAAAAGACAAATAAAAAATACATATATACACACAATTACCTAATTTATAGCTGGATTCTGTCTGCCTCATTAGGGATACAGACGTAATAGTGTAGGTATGTTTGTATGTATTTTTGTGTACTTGAATACTTACATTAAGCCGTTTTTAATATGCGTTATACTTCATGTAGTTTATTTTCACTAAGCACTTAGGAGGTGCTTAATAAAAATAAACCAGGACCTACCAACTTTTTACGACATGGTTTTCCTATTCAAACTCTACTTTTGTTATAAGAATTGTTAGAACTGGCTTATTCTTATATATATATATAAAAATAATAGTTAATCTAGGCGGTACCTATACAGTTCTGGCGAATAAGTGCTTTTATAAGGATTTATAAATAAAATGTTTGGAATAAAGTCGCTACGGTGTGTTGAGATAAGAGCTTACGGTGGAAATAAGCTCATAAAATATTATTTTTATTGTGTGTCTGTGGCCACTGTCTGCTGAACCAAGGATAAACTTGGGTAACCTTGTTGCTTAGAAAATCTTTATTTGATACATTTTCAATTTCATTTTCTGTTGTTTCTTTATTATTTTTTTGTTTAAAATGAATACTATTATATTATACATAATAATAAGAAACTGATCAAAGGTCATACGACAGTAGACTTGTAAATTAAAGGTTCAAAAGTACGCTTATTCCTACTTAAAAGAAATATAAACATGATGCTAAGTATGTATAAAAGTCTACGTTATAATTTAGTAACATTATATATTTCTAAATTTAAAAGATTGTTGTTTTAACAACAGTCGTCGTCTGTAAAGTCTGTAGTGTCCTATAGTTGGGCAGAGGCCCCCCTCTAGTTTTTCGCTAGAGGGGGGCTCTAGTTTTCCACAAACTTCTATCACGGGAGATAGTTGGCCAGCTCTTTTTGTATGCCCGTAGATTACTTTTCAAATAAACTCACTCACAACACAGCCCATAATAGATAGTATGCATGCATTTTTTTAATATTTTTAATCGATAGTCCTCGTCGAGAAATAGCCGCAAAAAATAAATCAGTGCCGAAAAACATGTATATGGTGTAGAAATTCAATATTAAAAATAGCAAGTAGATTATAACAACTAAAACACGCCATTTTAAAAAATGACGTCTAGGTCTGCAATATCCGCTAGAGACAGAAGCTGTCAACGCATGTTTTTCTTTTTTGGGTACTTTCGATATTATCAGCCAGTGATGTTTGTTAAACCTCTATATAAAAGTACATACATTTCGAATGTCATCGATAGTCAAACTACATGGACGGACAATCCTACCGAACGCACCCGAACTTGTCATTTCCCTTTTGTGAACTTTGTCGTCATTTCCCTTTTTTCGTCAAAAGTTCCCGCGCAATATTTGCATATTTTCAATAATTTATTTCTAATCCAAATAAGAGTCAATAAGAAAAATAATTAACTAGGCGTGGTAACGTAATAATAGAAATTGTAAAATAAAAATATGAGCCGGATTGGTATTACATGCATATTCCTTATTATGACAGTACTCTATTAACATATTATTCTAATAATATTTACTTACTGTAGAAATTAAACTGAGATTTTAATCCCCTTGTACGTTCATTTCTCGCGTACCTACTCTAAAGCTTATGAATCAATAATCTTTGCTACAATTTATACAGCTTCTTCATCATACCTACCCTTTTCAGTGAACTGAAAAATAACGCAGTCTTCACTTAGTAAAATAATTTAAGGTCCTTAGGGTCCCATTTAGCACAATCCAAAAATGGAATTCAAAAAATATAACAGTCTACTGTAATATTTTGTCTCCGTTCTAAGAACGTAGCCATAGGCAACAGTTGTAAATCTATTTAATTACCATCTATTTCTTAGAGTATTTTTTCATGGAGATATTTTAGGGTGCTACCTCCTGTGGCTTCGGGAGCCGTGTCGTAAAACAATAAAACCCCTGTAGTACTGTTAGGGGCTTTGTTTCGACGACAATCGATGACATTGGCCATAACTGCCCATTGTTTCGCATTTGACAAATGAAGATGTTGAATATGTTAGGAGCTACAGATTGATTTATTCAATACTGCTTGTTAAATTTACACTTTAACTTTGTATGTAATAATATGTTACAACATTACGTAACTACCCCATTTTTATCATGTAAGCTGCAAAATCACAAAAGGACTCGTTAATAATGGTTTATTTATATAGTATTTTTTTCAGATAGGCGTCCGGTTGTAAAACTATGGGCAAATCATTTAACTTTCTTTTCCATTGCGTAAGCCCTTCGGCATCCTGTGACCATTGACATGCATATTTATATTATATTTGGATGAGGAAAAGCGGGAAACCGCACCCCGGGCTCCAAAGCAGCACTGGTGAGGATGCAACCCGAAACGCACTAAGATGAAGAAAAAGATGGTTCGTTGGAAGGTGGTTTGTTTAATGCAGTTAGTTATATTATATAGTAGCTATAGATGTAAGTAAACTCTACATATAGGTAATAAGAAACGTTAGAAATATATTATAGGATCATGGAAAATATTCATTGCATAAAATTTCAAGTTTATATATTTTAAACAGAAAATCCTTAATATTTTAGGAACCATAGCAAAAACTTATTTAAAGTTTACATGCACGGCACATTTGCTGGAATAAATCATTTCTGTATTAGGCATAACGAATTAATCTCAGGCTCATGTCCTAACAAAAAGTCGCTAACAGCCCATCGATTCATTTTGTTCCAGCTCGTATATAGTCAATCATTGTCATGTAGACAATAAAGTTCACTTCCAAAGGAGCCATCAGACAACACCTCAATAAAATGTTTGTAAACAAGTAAAGCTATCCAGCTGGGAGCGACTGGGAGTCTGTAAGACAATACCTCTCAACTAATGGCTTCCGATGACTCACATGCAGGGATCGGAAACTTGCTTATAGTATGGTTGATAAATCTGTTAATTTGCCGCATCATATTTTTTTCCTGATAATTGACATTACTTCCTTTCAAATAAACAACTTTTCATTTTCTGTTCAAAATTTTCCGGTAAAGACTAATTTGGGTGACTTTGCACTTTAAAATCTGGATACGTAATGCTTCCAATTAGTAATTTTGGAAAAACATATAATAGGGAAGCTTCTTGTCCCATTGTTGACTTAAGATGATAACATCCAGGCCCCTTAAATAAAAAATGAGGGTAATTTAACTAGTAGGAAGAAAAGAATATTACCAACACTCTTATATTACATGTAAAAACTCATGACCATTACGCAATAAAAAAAGGATTCCTTTTTTATTGCGTAATGGTTATGACTTTTTACATGTAGTTTAGTTTAGTTTATATATATATTTATATATATCTAGGGCCGAACAAGCAGAACCAGCTTTCTATCCCTACTTACACGTACAATAAATCATTGCTCAGATCGATACTTACAAGAATCACGAGCAATTGTTGCTTCTTCTATGCTAAACCAGACTAATAATTTGTTCAAAACAAGACGATCCTCGCTTTCCCTTAAAGGGTCACAGTGTGACGTCCGTAGAAAGCCCTTGTCCTTTGTTGATTAGAAAACAAAACAGCATGTCGACACCCTCGCTTCTTTTTGTAAATTATTTCCAGAACAGACAAGTTGGAACAAACGTATTGAATTGAAAGGATCGCAGGCAATCATGGAGGCAGTTAGTTTTAAATTATAACTTCCATTTATTGTACTCAAACGCCGTTAATAATGCCATTTAGACTATTGTCTAGAATTTAGTAGCAATGTAGACATAGTAAAAGGAAAATAAAATACATTTAATTAAGTTTTTGTTGGACAAGTTTTTGCGTTATGTTTTTACATAGATATAGATCGTTCGATCTATTTGCAAAACTTTATTAAGAAACACTTAACGAAATAATACTAAAGGAATATTTATAAATTAGTAGATAAGTAACCAAGACTCAAGACGAAAGTGCTTAATCAATGTGTGTTACCAGTGATGACTTATGGCTCTGAAACGTGGTCCCTTACTATGGGTCTCATAAGAAGGCTCAAGGTCGCTCAACGGGCTATGGAGAGGGCTATGCTAGGTGTTTCTTTACGTGATCGAATCAGAAATGAGGAGATTCGTAGAAGAACTAAGGTCACAGACATAGCCCAGCGGATTAGCTCATTGAAGTGGCAGTGGGCGGGGCACATAGCGCGAAGAACCGATGGCCGATGGGGCAGAAAGGTTCTCGAATGGCGGCCACGTACCGGCAGGCGCAGCGTAGGACACCCACCTGCTAGGAGGTCAGACGACCTGAGCAAGGTTGCAGGAAAACGCTGGATGCAGGCCGCTTCCGATCGGTCGTTTTGGAAATCCTTGGGGGAGGCCTATGTCCAGCAGTGGACTTCCTGTGGCTGATATGATGATGATGATGATGAGATAAGTAACCGAAGCAATTTTAAATTTTTTAGTTGCAACCAGTCAATAAATACTAATCATATAACTTTGTAAGTATATTAAATATTCGGTTGGTTGAATATCTATTAACATTACAAATTACCAACCTACGTATACATCATAAAATATCTACTCTACTTTATACGAGTACTACATAAAAATGTCCTACCAGTCAAAAATTTTACTTAAATTCTGAAGATGTTTTGGAAGCTAATGGACTTTAATCTTGAAAAAGTTAGTGTTGAATTAAAGTTTTTTGGTCGAATGCTTAACGGACATGCACGACCATCGCATTTTGATTAGGAATCTGGTGACATCGAGCAGTAAAAGTAGCCACCGGTTCTCGTGAGAACCAGTAACCCATCGATGCCAACTACCGAATTTTTGGGTGATTGTAGATTTTCGCTAAGTAAATGCTTTCGTCACGGTGGTAAATGGCTTTCTTGAGAAGCAATTTGACTCAGGCAAATGTCTTTCAGCTAACTGTTACTTCCTGCTGAACTGGGGTCCTGAGAACTGTGTCAGGTGATTTTTATTCAAGATATGAATGTCTTGGACTATCTTTTTTCACGGTCCAGAGATAAAAGTTACTTTAAATGTCAAAATTGTTGTTAACATCTTCTTTCTTTTGTCTTCTTTAGTTTTTTTAATGAAAAATTAATACTTGATGGTTGTGAGACCTCGTGAGAAACACCCACATAGCAGACAAACTGCAAGAGAGTCATATCGTGCGCTTAAAACCGGTAAGTTACATGAGAAATAGATGTATAGCCATACCACCTTCGCCAGGTCCCGGCAGTCGTGGTAGATCCAAGAAATGCTGATTTGACGTCGTCAAGGATAATATGCTTGTCAATGGTCTTACAACCAAGGATTGCTCAAGACCGTGCAAAGTGGAGAAGAAAAAGCCGGAAGTGGACTCCAAGTTTTACAGTATTACAGCCGAAGATGCAACTGGGAATATGCTGAAATATGAGAAGGAGAGAGAAAACTAGAGAGAGAGAGAGGTCATTTAAAATCTTAAAGGAGAAGATCTTTGGTTAAGGTTTTTAAAAAAAAGTTTTGGGTATTATTATAATTTGACATCTCAAGAAGCTTTAGAAAAGTTCCAAGCTAGTAGCGTCAAGCAAGAATATTTATAGTAGTTTCAGTCAACGTGGTAGCCATAATGAAATGTATTTCTGATACAGCTCCCGGATACAATGCGTTACACAAGCTTTTTATATACGCTATTGAAAAAGCGACGTTAATAAAACACAATTAAAAAATTATCAGTGGCTAATATTTCCGCAAAAAACTAAAGCGAAAAAAAATTTATTACATTTAATGAACGACTCAACAAGTTTTTAGCAAACAACCTGTCATAGGCAGTGGTAAAACGTCACAGCTTAATCGCGGCGAGCGACAGTGTATCGAATCAGCATCGAGTCGGATCGCGACACGTGCGTGCACTATCCGCTGTGGAAATCGATCAACGATACGATTTTTCCGAAAAACTCGAGCCGACGACCGATTATCGACGATTTTCGACGGATTTGAATCCGAGAACCACGATCCACTTGCGATCACACTCTGAATAACTGTCGCTTCTTGAATGTTTAATTGGCCGACAGTTAGTCATTCAATTTTAGATTTTTTTTCTCACGCGTTACACTGTGAGAACAATCGATTCGAGAATTCTTGGTTTTTGGTGATAGCTCTTGGATTTGGTAGATTATGTTACGCGAATGTTATGTTACGATGTCACAATTAACTTTACACGCATCAGTTCTGTTTGTTCCGTGGGATTTCTTTTGATTGTAAAATAACTTAGCGCTACAAAATATTACTATTTAATATTTTGTAGCGCTAAGTTATTTTACAATCACAATAGTTATTGTATATCTTCTGCATTGAAAATGCAAAGCTTACTGAAAAGTCAGTTCTTATTCAATAATAAATACATAGCTATGTCAGCATATTAAATATAGCTAAGAGTAAGCAGATATATTTTAATAAGTTTTTTGAGTATGAAATGTGCTATCATGTTATTTACAATATCAAATCCTGTAATAATTAAATTATCTTTCTATCTAAGATATTTTCATTATAGTCTTATGATGTTACTTTTAAAATACTTATGTAAGTGGGTATAAATTGTTTACTTTAACTTAATATTACATACAATTTGTTTATAGTTTTTGTTTAAGAATTCTTCCAAAATATTTGTTCCCTTTTGTTTGATTTTTCCTTATCATATCTAACTTCGTATGGTAGAGTCTGTCTTATTCGGTGTTTTTTCACTGTGCGTAAACAATCTAGAGGTTGTTTACGCAGTGTAAAAACGCTGGTAACGCAGATTGGTTACTTTATTGCAATATTTCTTGCTTTTCGGTTCAATATTTATATCAATTGTAAAAAAAATATCGGAATGGTAGGATTTCGAGATCCACGGTAATTTGTTAAAACTGTGTAACAGTTTTAACAAATTACCGTGGATTGTTTACTCGAAAGTTTGTTGTATTGACAGAGGCCAGTTTTGTTATTCACTTGAGTTTTGTCCTAAGGCGGAGCAAAGGACTTTTAACAGTGCTTTGCCATCGTTATCATTCTTAGCTACGCAATTTATTTTGGGCGAGGTAGCCCTTGTCTTCATCTCAGCCGCAACTGTGCGCTGCCAGGTCTGCTTGGGATGGCCAAATGCTTGTCAATTAGCATTTACCAACACGCTTCCCACAGACTTTCATTGGAGATCTCTCAGGCCCGAAAAGGTCAAGCATTTTCTGCAGAAATCGTTGATAAAAACCTGGAATGGTTGCGTGATCTCTTTGGTAACCTTTGATAAGCAAAACTGACTTAACATTTAAGCGGAAGATCTTATGTGTTCGACTCTACGAGTCAATTTCTTAGATTGCCAGTTTTGTTATAAATAAAGTTTATTATTATACCATAAAAAGTGTTCTACGAGTATAGTCTACGATACTATAAATGGTTAAAAAACATAAACTCAATCAGCGCATACTTAAAGAATATCGTTCTCTGTAACTGATGAATGTTTTAAAATAAATATATTATTATTTTAACTAGAGTCAAAAAATGTAGTTTATTTTTTAGTCAGAGATAAAAATACAAACAATGGCTGTACTAAAACACATGTCCTCACATCCGCCTCCGAAACGACAACAGTCTCCGCCCAAATTTTCCTACAAACTTGATTCGTCATGTCCAATTAAATAGAGGCACGATTTTTCTTATCGGCCTTCGAAATGCTTCGGAAGGCGTATTGTGGATTGAATAGGATTAGTTTTTAAACATTTAAAATAAAACAGAAACACTATTTTTAAGGTATTTTTAGCTGTGGAAAACGAGTAGTATGAAATTTGAATACCTTTGGGGTACAGAATAAACACTAGAGGTGTTTGAAGAATGGAATTAAGATGGTGAGAATTTTTCCCAACAATGGAACAGTGTAGGTTGATTTTAAAAGGTAGTAATGATATCCAAAAATCCTTGCCCATTATCTTTCCAACCATTATAACTATAAAACCATAAGACTGATTTTAATTCCTATTATATTACTCGTAGGGTCTGGTAAAATATATCTGCACACAATCAATTTTAGAGGTGGTGGTTAATTAATCAGAAAGCCGTTATCTTATGACCAATAATAGGGTAAGTACTACCCTACTATAGGGTTGGTAGTGTATCCATGGTGAAAAATAAATAAATTATTTTGTAATGATAAGAGAAAATAAAACGTCACAAAATAATGTCACTTGTCATTGATCAGGTCAATCCGCTAGATGACAATAAGTCAAATCAGACACTTTTTTCTAAATGTCAGAACAAACATTTTCTATGGGATTTATATGAAATACAAAACCGTGACGTCATAGATATTTGAAGTCAAATAACGCTCTTAATATCAATTTTTCTGCATTAAAAAATCTAAAATCATGTTGGAAATGTATATGATCAATACAAGTGACACTATTTAGTGACGTTTTATTCTCATAACAGTACCCAATAATTTATTTTTGACCCAGTTATCTACCCAATTCTGAACGTGATTTTAGATATATTATTGCAGAGAAACTAACTATGACGCCACGATGTTGTATTTCATACATATCCCATAGAAAATGTATGTTTTGACATTTAGAAAAAAGTATCAGATTTGACTTGTTCGAAACTAGCGGATTGGTTTAAATCCTTATTGAAATTATTATCGTTCTCAGTCAGCTGGTTTCCATCAATCTACTTTCTTCAGTTTAAGGAAAATATTCGCAGTTTTATATGAGTAGTATTGATATGAGGAAAACACATTCAGACCACACTTCATCAGAAAGAGTAAAAACACAATTGATTTTTTAAAAGTAAAATTTTATTTTAAGTTTATGAAAAAAGGAGTTTTGTAATATACAAGGCAAATAATATTCATCTATACTGTGCCTTGTGACTTGATCATGAGGACTTTAACTAACTAAATTACTCATGGCTACATCAACCCGTCTTATCCATATATTTCTACTCCTAGGTAACAGCTAGCAACTAGAAAAGCGGCGACGGTTCCCACGCGTGTGCCTTACCGATAGCTTTTTGCTCAAATCCGTTTTTATGGACAAAAATAAAGTCCAATCACGTTTTCTATTCAAAGCCGAGACTACCTACGCCTACTTCGACCGTCGGTCGGTGTGATGGCATCCGATTGATGGTTATGTAACTAAATACAGGATATACATAAGAATTTATGTAATGAAATTATAATGCAATGTATTTTTTTATGTAATGAAATTGCCTTAGTTAATATTGTAATGTACAATATACAATTATACATATATGTACGAAATAATACTTTTTTTTACGGACAAATTACACAGATTGAGCTAGCCCTAAAGTAAGTTCGAGACTTGTGTGAATACTATGTTTCATAACAAATACGTAGGTATATAGATAAACATCCAAGACTGAGGCCAATCTGAAAAGAAAACATTTTTCATCTTGACCTGACCGGGGATCGAACCCAAGACCCCGTTGTCACGGCCCGGCAAGATAAGCACTGGGCCACAGAGGTCGTCTACTTAGGCAAGAGCAAAAACAAGAAAGCAAAAACATGGAAATAAAATGTTATTTTTAAGTTTATGCGAAAGGAGTTTACCTAAATAGATAATTGTCCTACGTAAGGATGTGCCAAAATACTTACGTAGGATCATTTGTTTTAGATCGTTCGAATTTTAGTACTAAAATCTTTATCTTATCTTGCGTTCCCGGTTGCATGTTGCATCCTAAGCTGCGCTGTGTCAAAGCTCGGAGTGCGCTTTCTTTCATTTTCCTTTTTATCTTAGCGCGTTCTCAGTTCCCTCCTTAGCTATACTGCTTCGGAGCTTGGGGTGCGCTTTCCCGCTTCTTTTTCTCCAAATATAATATGCATGTCGATAGTCACCCAAAAATGCCAAAGACCCCTTTAAGTGGAGAAGAAATAGCCGAAACAGTTTAAATAATTTGTCTATATTTGTACCTGTAACCTAACCTACCTAACGTCAAATATCTTTGAGAATGCATTTGTGCAAAGTTTAGTACAAGTAGTACGAGATGTTTGTGCTAATTCCTTTAGTCACCACTCACGACACCCACAGGAAGAGATGGAGTGGTCCTAGTCTAAGCCGGAAGCCACACAGCTACGCATGGTTTTCCGGCTTTTTCTTCTCCAAATATAATACGCATGTCATCAATGATCATCCAAGGTTGCCAAAGACCATGCGAAGTAGAGGAGAACAAGCCTGACCCATGAAAACTTTTTGGCACTGTAGGAGTAAATTACCTAAACTATACAAAGGGTGTGTTTCTTTTATAGACAAAAGTTTATTAGATTTTCGTTATACAGAATTTTATGCTAAGATTATCATTTCATTTAATAATCAATACGTAGATTATTTGGAATAAAGAATTTAAAAAAATAGATTTTTGTTACACAGAAAATCAATACTCAGAATATTTAAGTATTATGAAGAATTTTAAATCATTGATTTTTTTAACAAATAAAATTTACTTTTTCGATGTTTATAATATCATAATATCAAATCAAATATATGATTTTCAATATGTTTAGTTAATATAATACTTATATTATAACCAAGAAAAACATTTATCATGTGATAGTTTCTAAACTCTTCTCTCGCTTCGCTCGCTCGGCTCGTGCGTGTGTTGGTCGCAGTTCTAACATAACCTAACCTATAGGTTTGCCTTAGCCTATATATTATGGTAGCGATTACTAATCAATTGTGACTTATTATATGGTATATAAATTGATTGAACAATGTTTTTATCTAATACTTCCTATAATAAAAGTTCACTTTTTTACAGAAGAATTCAAATAAAATCCATGAAAGAATATTCCGAACAAACAATATTCTTTAAAAAATATTCTTCTGTTTGATTAGTTTGTTAAATGAAAATATGAGATACTAAAATTCATTGAACTGTGTTTCTATAAATTATGTTTCGTTTAAGTATATAGTCTTTGAAACAATAATGTGGAGCGGGATGATGAAATCTCCTTTGCCCTGTATTGTTCTGAAGGCTTCTTAGTGACTGCCTAATTACGCCGTAAGCCCCATACTGTGCCAATGTGCAGTTAATGTGTATTGGCGAATGCTGGGACAGATTGTCCTCACGTTGCTGTGCATGTATTTGATACATTGTTGTTTTTAATTAGTTGGTTTTTTTTAGAAGTAAGGATCGTGATTATAGTTTTAAATCAAATATAGTTTGCTTAAATGGTGTGAATTTTGTATGTGCGCCACAAAGTCCGCGTCTTTAAAAGAGCCGGAGCCGCCTTTGTCGGCACGCCGTCGGTGTAACGAATAGACTTTACAGTTTATTTACTAATACATTTTACATAGGTACTTACTAAAATAGAAAATCCGGTAATAGACGCAAAGCCTTTATGCTAGACACCTTCACACCGCTCATAAGTGATCTTATTACTCAAATATTATGTTTAATATCATTACAATAAATTTTTTCATCACATATTTTCAATCTAATTAATCAAGTTTTTGTTTCTTTTGTTTTTCGTGTCTATAAGTGGCCAACACAGTGTAATATTTCAAGCTCCCTAGGATCTTAGGTGTAATTTTTTCTGTGGTTATGATTTTTACGCCAAAGGTATAGATTTAATTTAACACTTCCACTGCTGAAAACGCACCGTATGTGGACACTATTCCACCATTGCTATTAAGGGCTAAAGTCACCAGACATTATCATCTAAAGATAATAACCAGGGCTAACAAAGCATGTTATTTGAGCCTTATGTGCTTCTAGTACGGTGAATGTTAGACTTACAAGTATGCCAACACTATGTTTATCATTGTAGAGGCTCAACTAGCAGCTGAATGCCAGATGCATGGCACCAACCTGACTATGTAAACGTTAGAAAGCTCCATAGTCTTCATTTCCATAGTACAATATATGTACCATGTTTATTCATACATAGAATAAAAGATTTAACAGCTTACAACTAATTGAAAAATCAACAAGAGATCGCCAATGAATGCCTTACGATCGCATATAGCTTGAAGTACCTCGCTTAGCATAGTGGTAGTAAAATGTACTTGTGAATGAGAGTAGTAATTATTCATTCACACGTCGCTTTCTTCATAACAAAGCCGTGTTGAACATAGGAATAGAAATATCATTTGAGCTTGTCGAGTCAAGTCAAACGATCGGCCACACATCAAGCTGTAAATCGAAGACTGTAACAACTCAATAAAATATGTACTATCTTAACTGTCGACTATATTAATATACCTAGACCTTCACTTACATATTTTTGCTCGCCCTACATCTTAAATTAGATGCAAAGAGGCTTCAACAGAGTCGTCATATTGATTCCTGAGGCTTCGTGGTATTTGTACGTAGTACAGTATATTATTACTCTGTGATGGTATCGTAAATTCGGTACTTAATTATTCGTATTTCATGTAAAGTCGGGTAAATTATCGTAATCGCTAAATTATTTTAACTTTCATTTCTGATTAATTGGAAAATACTTCTACTTCAATAATAGCCGACCGTGGCGTAATGGTAAACACGCTAGCCCGCAACTCCGGAGATCCTCAGCCAGGGCAAGATGAAAAATGGACTTTTTCAAACTGTCCTGGGTCTTGAGTGTTTATCTATATACGAGTATGTATTTATTATAAAATATTGTATCGTTGAGTTAGATTAGCAAATGGATTAACAAAAAATATTTATAAGGCAAGTGTGAAAGGAAGAGCGGGACAAGGTCGACCTCGGCAAACGTTCTGCGATCAGATTGCAGACATTCTGAAAAAGGGAGAGGTAAGAAGTACCCGTAACCGAAGGGCATGTATGAAGAGAAGATGAGTGTAGATGAAGCGAAAGAGGTCTGTCAAGATTGTAGCAAGTGGAGGTCCATAGTCTCTGCCTACCCCTGTGGGAAACAGGCGTGGTAGTATGTATGTATGTACGAGTATGTTGTGTTAGTAACCCATAAAAGTTTAAACTTACTTTGGAGCTTGCTCAATCAGTGGGATTTGTCCCTATATATAAGTTAAAGAAAACTAACATTTTTGAATCATACCATTTTACTTGAGACCTAATTAAAGAATAGACTCCGTAAGATACGTTTAATTAATAAATTAGGCTACGTTGTTAGGACTTGAGCAAAATTAAACTACGTAAGTATATTGATTATACGTGTTAATATTATCGAAAACAATGAAATCATCTATCGATAATATAATATATCTTTTGAACCTATCGGTAAAAAGCGTAAGCTTTAATAAGAGTAGGTGCGCCTTATTATACAAAATATCGTCAGCACTCTGTCCTCGACATATATCTAATGCTGTACGAGTACTACAGAGGCATTGAAAATGCACGTGTACCTGCTCTACACAGGGTGTTCATATGGAGATTGTGTTGTTAACCGTATATATATGTACTTATTGAATATACTGTTTTAAATATAATTATTTTTTTTCAAATATAGGTAGGCCCCACCAATACTGATACTAAGATTGTTAGTTTTTTTTACTTTTTAAAATAAAATTTAAGAGGCATACTAAAAACTTTCTTCTACACAAGATGTCGTAAAAAAAAATCCAAAAAGAGGAGTGGAGGGGGAAGTTTGCTGTAGCGTTATGTATGGATGGATTTCACTGAAATAGCTTTGCTAAGGTAGGGAATAGGGGAAGGTGTCAGTCAATGCATTATAATATGGATATCGTAGAAGAGGACTTAGGAAATACAAGCTAAACAAAGCTTATCAATGAGACCTCTTCGACACGTCTGGCCAGCGTGGAGAGTGTAGGCCAAATCTTATGGCTGCTCTGGCCAAGGATAGCCCTGGTAGTACAGAGAGGGTCGGTTTCCTGCAGTGGAGACTGATGAAATAGAGGTCCATCAAATCCCATGGGAAACAAGCGTGATAATATGTATATGTATTTAAATGCATATGTATGAAGGAAGTAGTACTGCTTATGCTTTGTTCATTTTGTACCTTTAGGTTTTCATCTTCGATTATATATTTATTATTAGTATTCAATATTTATTGGCATTTATATTTCTACTAGGTATTTTAAAAGTAAGGAAGTAGTATCTAATGCTAAATAATACAGCATATTTTATTTTATTAGAGTCATTTATTATGGGTACACTGTTATTTTACAAAGGTGCTTATTCTGCTATTCTAGGTTACAATAATACCTATAAATAAATACCTATAGATATTATAAACATCACATTTCCATACAAGGCATTTTAAGGCTTCTCGGACAAATTGGTCTGGTTTTTATGAAACTCTACCGATAAAAATATTTTCTTTGATGTATAAAGGGAGTTTATTTTTTAATTAACAAGGCAATTCTGAGAACAAAATTGTACGTGATATCTTACAATATAATTTTCACTCAATTAAGATCAATATTCAACAACTTATGAACTAAATATAACAACAATTATAATCTAATTACATCTAGTTACATTATATAAACTTATTTATTATACAATAGTGCATTCAGGAACTATAAACAATAATGAATGTTATTTTTCGTAAATATATCTCTAAATAAAGCTGTACTGTACATATACATACATATCAGTAGGTATAATTATTTAAAATGTCAAAGAACAGAGAACATTTGCTACAACTTTTGTTGTTTCCAAGTTAAAGGTAACTAAAGTAATTATTGTTATTTTCATTTTCAGTTAGCACTAAAAAATATATTGCAGGGATGAACATTGCATCAATTTTATTTCATATTCACAAACGTTAAGGATCTAAGGGTTGCTACACACATATGCGGGCCGGCATTAATCTGCACAGTCGAGCGGTTAAGTCGAATATATGTAAATGAATGTTCAGGGAAAAGCCGATATATGTCATTATTCGCCGGTATTCGAAAAATATACCAAACCAGCAATGCTGGTCCGCTTATGTGTGTATCAACTCTTATACCCGTTTAGCAAGGCGCTGGGTCCTAACTCAGCAAAAGATCGACGACCAACATCTTGCCACATTGGTACAGCACACTTTAGCTTCTTGCAAATGCCAGTACAAAAAAAATGTGAAACTTGTACATAAAACTTTACTTTTATGTGTAAAGGCACTGGGGATATGTGAATTTCACTAATCAAGAACACATTATACATATTTGTTGAACATTTACTTGACAAGATCTCAATGTACTCTTCCCATGTCCATTCCCCCTAATTGGCCTAAATAGGGGTAGCCGGACTTAGCTTCTGTGGGAGAGTGCGCGTGCGATGCGTAGTGGGAAGGGTTGGTGCCGAAGAATGAACTGTAACAATGAAAAATAATATTAGTCAACTTTGTTAGTCAAGTACTCTGAAATATAAACTGTTTTTACATTGATACAAATAATTTCAAAGTCAAAATCATTTATTTATCTTTAGATGTTTGTATTATTACTTGATAATAATTGTCAAATTTTTCTTTTGGGAAGGAACGTAATATTCGAAGATTGACTGGTAGAGATTGCTATTAGCAATAAGTCCGCCTTTTGTACCATTTCGTTTTGGTTGAAGTTTAAATAAATATTCTTAAAAAAAACTGAAATGACATTACGTAATCAAGATAAATGAACTTGTTTCCAGGGCCGTAAAACAACCCGAAAAAAATCGAGATAAGTGATTTTATTACGAATGAATACCTAATGATTTTCTTAGTACCTAAATGATACCTAAATGTGATCGATTGGTTCGATTGTCATTCGTCTTGTCATCGATTTGTCATTATTATATGTTTATGAAATATAGCTCTATACCCTATAGCCATTGTTTTGCATCTACAGTCATTGTAACAAATCATAGTTACTAATAGATTTATGACTTGATTGCCAATGATTCATAAAATATCAAATGGAGTTATTATAACCACCTGTGTTTATGTTGTATTGAACATACGGACAAATGATGCTGAGCTATTTGTCTAACCCATCCTAATGTAATGGGTCCTAGGTGTAATGGGCAATACGATATTCCGCCAATCCGAAAGTTCTGGGTTCGATCCCCAGCCAGAGCATGTTAAAAAATGGCCTTTTCAAATTGTCCTGGGTCTTGAGTGTTTCTCTACTTATTTCTTTATTATAAAATATGGTTTCGTTGAATTAGTATCCCATAATACAAGTTTATACTTACTTAAGGGCTAGCTCAATCAGTGTGATCCTTATCTATTTATTTATTTAACTTGGTACTAAAAACGGCGCCTAGGAAATGAAACTGTGACACATGTTAACCCAAAACTAGCCTGAAAGAACAAAAGTGCGAATAGCTGAAGACCCGAAGGTGCCGAAACTCATAATAGTGATTAAAGACAGCGAAAATATTAAATTTATCAAATAAAATTTATAGTGAAAAAATAAGCATCTGACCGTGGGAAGTCTGCATACGATCTAAAGAATGTACTGGCTACTGACAGTCAATCAAACGATGCACATGAGAAACTATCGGCCCACTAATATCGGAGGTAATAACAGAGCAGGTACTCTAATGCCCAGTGTAATTGCTACTTATTTAGGCCTACCGAAGCTCTTAATTCGTGTATAGTCGAATAATTATTGTAAGTTGTATAATGATTACTTACTACCAACTTACTACTATACATTACTTTCTGCGTAGCATTCATGACTAGTATTAGATTTATAATACATGGTTAAATCTTTTACTTTCTTGAATAAATTAAAATAAGAATTCTAATCGTTCGAGTTATAAAACGATCAATTTTGATATTTAAATTATATGTCTACATTTTTGTTATAAACCAAATGCTTTTAGAATGCCTCTATTGTAAACGGCAAACAAAATGTTTAGCAGAAATCGTGACTGAGTGAGCAATAAAATTTAATTCGATTTTAATTCAGTAGCTAATACTGTGTTTAAGATCGTTCGTGTCCCGTATTGCGCAAAACAAGGTCATATGTCCAAATCGAGCTAAATAAACCTTACAAAAGTTTGTTGTGAGTCTACGACTAGTTTTTAGCAAAACAAAAATAAAGTCTAAATACAAAAAGACACATAGGTACCTAGTAGTTTTGCAACTTTATAGAAACTGTCTAATGTAAAAATATGTATAAGTCACTACTACGAGTGTACGTTAGCAACGGTGGTTAATACGCCGTCTGCCACTACGGAGGGTCTAAGTTCTATCCCCAGCCAGGGCAAGTTAAGAAATGGCCTTTTTCAAATTTTCCTGGGTCTTGGGTGTTTATCTATATAAGTATTCATTATAAATATAGTAGAGTTGAGTTAGTATCCCATAACACAAGTTTAACTGACTTTGGGGCTAGCTCAATTAGTATGATTTGTCGCTATATATTTATTTATTAACAGTCATGTGTCATTAAGTACCTTTATCCTTTTACAATGTTACAATATTTGAATAGACGTGACTTTATCTAGATCAGCGGCATGATCTGACACACCAGCTATGTCTTAATACGTCGTTTACATAATAACACGCTATGAGTAATGGTTGTTGGGTACCGATAATCATCTGAGGATATTCTTGGCGAACTGGGGGGAAACACACGCAAGAGGCCTAATTGGTTAGTACTTTGTACAACAGCTTGGACTTACGATAAAATCTACGTCGTGATAAGGCTTCATTAGGTGGGAAATCCTGTTAGACTAGACTTAAAGACAAGTCAATTAGAGTCAATCATTGAAATTTGCTAACCGTCCTGAAAGCTTTACAGTAGTTTGAATTTAGTATTTTACCGTAGTGTGACAGACTCTGTGTGATAGGCGTACGTGAATTTAGTATTAAAAAACTTTTTTTTTTAACTTACGCTATAAAATAACATTAGAAATCTTAATTACTGATAGCCATAAAAAATTGTCAGAATATTTAGAGGAAGGACTTTTTATAATTATAAAATAATTTCAAAAGCTGTAACTAAAAGCAAATTGTGTCAAACTTATCACAAAAAGTATCTCATTCAGTAATACCATAATTTCGAAATTCTGTGTTTAAATGACTGGAACGATGAGGCAATGTGCAAACTATAAAACAATCAATTATCCGCGCATTCAAAATAATTACAGCTCGAATCCCTAATAACTCGATCATTTTAAACTTCCTTGTAATCAGCGAACAGCTGCTTACAATCTCTTTAGATAGACGGTTGCGAATTGCAAGAGAAAACGTATGTATGACCCCAAGGAGCACACGAGGCTAGCCTTGTGGTTAGGAAGTTAAATGCAAATAGCTGCAAGATAAGTTTTAATACAACGCTTGCACAGCTAATGCCTGGTTCACTGCACTAATGTCACGTTTGACCACTCATTAATTGCAACCGGCTACAATGCAGCTGTGTTTATCTCGCACCTATGTATTGTTCTCTTAATACTTGCATAAATAGTAAAATTATAGCCGTCCGCCGTCGCACTCACCGCTAAGTCTACCCTAAACAAACCTGCTAGAGTATTAAAGGCTTAATTTGCTTGTTTTGTCCGACTAAACTATGCTTAGAAAATTTGTTAGCGAAATTCTAGGTTGCTAAGCTAAAAGTTACTTTACGGTTATAGCTTAAAATAACGATAAGCAAAAATAGTTTATTATTTTCGTGTGTGTATAAAACCGGTTTCATTTGAGATTATCGAAACATGATCTTGATTGGGTTTTAAGAAATCGAACAGAAACTTGAAATTGCTATCCAAAACTTATAAAGACAGAAACGGGTGAAAACCAGTTAAGGGTTGATTACTCGTAAATAATGCATACGGTCATAAATTACTCATAAATGGTAGGGTCCTAGACAAAACAAAACATGTATAATGATAAATTATAATCTATTCAAGTACCTACTTAACAGTTAATACATGTAATAAATTGAAAATAGATATGTTACGAGTTAAGGTAATTATCAGTACAATACTTAGTACCTATATTTTTTGCGTAGTTTATCATTATTGAAAAATAAATATTACTATCGAATGTTGTAACTTCATGTGTAGAATATTAATAAACGGTGCTCATATTTTACGCTTAACATTTTTGGCACAAAAAGAAATAAACGGCCGGTCAGAAGAGTTACGTCAATCAAGAGGACCAGATAAGACAGACCGCCAAATAAACGTGGCTAACCCATATATTATTAGTTTGTCCGTCATTGTGCAACGAAAGATATTGTGTGTGGTCCAATGTGTGGTTTATAGACATGCTTTGTCTCGATAACACAGATAAATGTCGTCGCCGTATAGAGTACAAAGCGACAATGTGTTTGACACATCTCTTTCGACAAATTCACTTTGGGAGTTACAAATTCTGTCTCCGAAACCACGAGAAAGATGCCTCCTGTGACCTTTTTCCTACATGACAATAGATAGTTCTTATAAGTACAGCGTGAGAATTGAAAATAAACTGAGGTAAAAATTAATTAAAATCGATTTTAAACTCGTATAAAATTCGCAGCCCTATGCATTCACGATCAGATCGGCGTATTACGAAGCCCGGGTAATAACCACCCGCGCGGCGTATAATGGCCGACTTCTTACACTCTTAATTGATTAGCGGCCGCTCCGGCTAATGATAAAGGAAGGTGAAAAGAAATAAGACGAACGCGCCCCGATTTGCGATCGAAACCTACGCCTGCCGATAGCCACCGGTTGCGCCGGCCGCGACTCCGCTCTTTCAATATCATAGTAAATTACCACTTTACCACTTCTCATACATTTCCGTAATTACAGGCTCTGTGAGATGTTGTCATTTTAAATTATTAACCCTTAACCTACTATTACAAAAATAACAACCATGTGAGCAGTAATAAATAAGCATTTAAATCGTCAGCAGCAAAGGTCAGATTATTATGGTTGCATATTCATCCGTACAATTCAAGTTGTGCATCAATAATTCATAAAGCTACTTGAATGCCGTCGGAGATTATTAAGATGTTCAGACAATATATTTATTCTAATATTAATTTGTTATTATGTCATGTCATAAATAACATTGTTGACTCACCTATAATTTTCCGGCCAGGCACTGACTTCTGCGAGTTTGTTTTGAGGATGGCCGCTTAGTTGTCTCGAGGTCCAGTGATTGTGCGCTGACATGGCGTGGTCTTGTTTGGAATAGTCTCCGTAGCCGTAGGAATGGGAGACAGCATCACTGGGGTTGGGGTAAGTAGAGTGCTGGTACGAGATCGCACTACTTTGGTTTGCTGAGGGACTGGCTGCTGTTGGGCTGGAACTAGGAGGGGTGTCAGCAGTAGGTTGTAACGGAGTTGCTAATTCTGAAGAGTGAGATAGAGGAGTTAAGTTTCCAGTTGTGAAGGAACTTGATGTAGGCGGATGAAGCGATGAGGCTGCGAGTGCGGACTGGCAGACAGAGGGGGCAGTTAAAACAGACTGGTGCAGGGAAGGCGCCAAGGCCGAATTCAAGACTGAGCTTGTACCAAGTGCTGATGAGTAAGACTGCTGCCAAGAAGCGCACTGAGTGTTGAACGATGTTGGAGGCTCATACTGTTGATGGACGGAGGGGAACGCAGATTGTAAGGACATCGTGTTGAAGGCACTCAGTTGTTGAGAGTTAAGCTGTTTTCTCAGCCGAGCTCTTCGGTTTGAGAACCAGACCTGTAAAAAACAAGATACTTAGTACAAGAACTTTAGTAATAATAATAATAACAAGAGGCATCCAATAATGAGAGCCTCTTCTTAAAATAAATCCACTCAACTAATTGTTCCGACAAGATCTTGCAACGCAATCCTTGGAGTACATCGTTTGAGTGGAATCTAAATAATTAATTTGCTTCGACATTGAGTTCAATACTGACGCTAAAAAGCTTTATTTAATTAAACTCTTGAGAATATCGATATAAATTACTATGTAAGGGTGTGGGCAATTACGTTTCACATTGAAACCTACAATTACAAAGGCTATTAGTTCAACAAAAAACTGGCATAGGAACGGTAGCGATGGGCAACATATGGTGGCTCGCTTACAAATGTTATTCATAATTAATAATAAAGGTAATTACGTTATTTTTTGACGCGATATTGTAGGGGCGGGATATAAGTGTGATATAACAATGAATTTGTTTGATTACATTCATCTATCATTGATGATCCCCATTAAAATAAAAGTTATTGATGCCTTAACGTACCTGTACTCTGGCTTCCGTTAGCTTAGTCTTCTGTGCTAATTCTTCCCTGGTATAAACATCTGGGTATTGGGTTCTTGTAAATGCACGCTCTAATGCCTCGAGCTGGTCTCCAGAAAAAGTGGTTCTGGATCTGCGTTGTTTTCTCTTCAGCGTGATGCCAGGCTCAGATTCCGTGTCCGAGTCTTCACAAGATGAAGGACCTGTTGGCAAGAAAATAAAGTATCTTTTGTACAAAAACTTAGGAGTTAGGTATACTCGTATTGTATTGGTGTGTGGTAAATGGTGCCATAAATTAAAGTACCTACATAGTTGAATAAAAACGAATACTACGAAACCACACGTCCAACATAACAAATGACTGGTGATGAGTGCTCAAATTTTTATTACATGTATAAAAATTGTCGCTCCATCAAATGTTGCCTTTCTATCTACTACGTTTTCGTTTTGTTTCAAGTCGATTACCGCCTTGCTACTGCCGGACCACACGCGTTCCCGATTAAATGAAATGTAACCACATTATATTACGTTTGTTGAAGCCCCGATGAGTTCTTTTCGGGTACAGTTCTTAATAAATGTTACTTCAGGCTATTTGATCATAAAATAGATTTAAATTACTTTGATGCTGATGGTAGAGTCGCTCTATATTGTTATTTTATGTAACCGCAACGCGTTGCCCCATTGCGCACATGCTAACGTAACGTTCAACACAATTGCTCAAATATTATCTTAGATCTTACGAAACTAAAAATTACTATCGCCAATTTTAATAATAAGCATGTATCACGATCCTGTATGCAAAATTAAATATTTCCGCGAAAAACCGAGAGCGAATGTACCGTTAGCGGCCGTCACAGGACAAGCACGAACCGCGCATTTCCAATACTGTGGCGAGTGGTAAAGGGGCCCGCTTTTCCAGTGTAGATATTACTTTAGCTGCGCACAGCTTAATATGCATAATCTTATCGCGCCGCAAAATCTCGCCGGCAAAAGCGCACTCCATCGCTGAACCGGGATATTAGGAGCGCCATTTTATATTGGATAGCTATACGGCACAAGACGTGCAGTACGGACAGATTGTCGTAATGCAAGCCCTGCGGCCAAACGCGATGGGATAATAACACCTTTGGATACTAATTTCATTTTTATAACCTACAATTTCGAAGCCGACACAAGGGGCGCTGCTGTGGCGTGCGCTCGCGCCGCCCGCTTCACTTTTACGTGGATTATTAACTTTATACGCCGTTTTCTGGAGTTTGCAAACGTTCCGACAGTCTCATTATAGGAATAAATTTATAATAATAGTGTACTTTGAACTAAATTAAGTGATTATGGTCTCGAATCGGCGTTAAGGACTACGATGACACGGCGCGTTATGTACGCGTCATTACCGCGAAGGTTTCCTCAACTTTTTAAATAATTGAATTTTATTGAAGGATTTCTAGGTTGCTAAATGCATTTTTAATATTCTCATCAGACACGACCTTGCGTCAGTAGAATAATGATAAGCTGCATCGCAGCTTCTTTATCACGAGAGCATCCAGCTGGGAACTAACGCAATATAAAGTTTAATGCAAACACATTTTATGACTCTAAATACCTCTCCCAGTTGAGAACTCAACTACGGTTGAATGGGTTTAATGAAACTGGAGATACTGATAATATTAAAGCTACTAATTTATTGCACCATTTATTGAGGAAGCTTTAGAAATTAACTAAAACTATTTTTAGAGTAAATTCCATAATATGTAAACATCAAATTATAAATGCCTGCCTACACTTAGGTACTATTGAGCAATATGATCGCAAAATATACAACCAAAGTCAAAGGCAGCATTTTAAAATCCATAGTAAGTTGTTCAATTGCATGGTCTTAAATCAGTTTCAATTAATTTTGTAACACCTTATAAGTGGATTGAAATTTGGGAATCAAATCGTAGACAAATCACAAGATCTATAAACGAACATCTTTAGTAAAGCCTCCGAGGTAAGTTCGACTTACCTAGTATACCATCGATGCTGTGATTTCTTCTAGGATCTGATTCATCCGTTTTGCCTCCTCTTATTAATCTCGAAATGGAACTGACTGACGGTGCTGTGTTTTTATCACAGATGCCTTCCTTTATTAGTTTATCTCTAATTTCCCAGGAAAATATACCTGGGTTTTGTCTCTTCAGTTCTTCGATCCTGTTTTCTACTTCGGGCGTGGCCACTCTGGGTTTTGATCCTCCGATAACTCCAGGACGGATGGAACCGGTTTCCTGTTGTAAAAAAATAAAATCTTTGATAAAAAAACTGTGATAAAATAATATTAACACATATACGAGTACAAAGTATAGCCTATGTGTGTATCTAGCTGTTTGCGGTAGGTTTAGCAGGCGTTTGTAATTTTTATGAGTACGAGGGTATTTATGTATTGCACGCCTCATAAGCGGAGCGTTGAGATAGTGCTCTACTCTCGCCTTACAAAAATCAAGTGATTTTTCGAACTAAAAATGTCGGTATTTATTTCTTATCGTACTTGTAGAATAATATTTACACACAAATGTCAAGAAAAAACACTAGTTTCAACAGTCATGATATTTTTAAAGGACTTTGTTCTTTAAAATAATAAAACAAGTGTTTAAGAAAATTATTTCGTGGACGTCCGTGTGTCTGTATGTATGGAAACTGGCGTGGTCACGATAACGCCCGAAAAACTTAACAAATCGAACCCTTCTTTTTTTCATACGCTTAAGTATTATCTAAAACTAAGTCCTTTCGAAAATGACGGTCTAATTAAAAGTAGTTTAATTATAATGAGCAATAAACTGAAATCCACCTATCGTTGGTATATCTAAATCTATGTAAATAAGGTTCGTTGACATTGACAATACATGCGCAGTACCTTTCTTTTCTGTGTGGGCAATGGCCCGAAGATTTAAAAGTATTTTTTTTATTTTATTCATAATACACCGATAAATATGCAATATTCAAGTTCTGTTTTTTTTTTTTTTGTGAAAATTGAGTGACCGCTATGAGGCGTGCACTTTTGGATTTTCCAAACTTATTTTAAATTTTTATATGTATAATTTTTTAGGCATTTTATTACAAACCTCATGTCGTGTAAATTTTCTGTTGTATGGTAGAGTGTGGTGTGTATAGTAAAATAAATAAATATCATATCTTTAAAAGGCTTTACTACACAGCAGTTGTATTTGACTGTCAAAAATATCGCTGATATAATTGTACGATCTACTGTCAGAAACTTTGGTATTAGAACAGATGCAACGTTTCTATATATGTACTTCAATAACATGATATGATACAAAAACTTGATTTTGGGTGCGTTACATTCTATGCATATTACAGTCAAATATTATGTAAGATAATAAAACCAGTCAAGTACAAGTCGGACACGAATACGTTTCTTGTACGATATCTTTATTTAATTGTTTATTTTATCTTATTTTTAGTATTTGTAGCGTATAGCCGCTACAGTAATATATAATCGATGGAAATTTCAAGTGTCAAGCAAGTGTCCTATTACGGTTCAAGAGATAGAGCCCTCTACAGACAGACAGCGGAGTCTCAGTAATAGGGTCTCGTTGGCACCCTTTGGATACGGAAATCTAAAAACACAGTACTTAATCAGCAAGAGCGAGGCACTCATTAATACTATAACACACGTGATTTTACCGACTTATATCGCAGTTGTGTGATCGAGTCTTTATGCCCATTAATCATAGTTAATGGAATATATTATTGAATAGTAATAGCTCTTGATATTCATATATTTTTTCATATGTTCCTGTGCACATAAAACTATTGTGTTGGACTGATTTATTGCAGGCGCATAATACTGAACAGTGTGTCTGCTCATCAATTTGTAGCTATACAGTATAAAACAAAGTCGCTTCCCGCTGTCTATCTCTCTGTATATACACTTAGATCTTTTAAACTACGCAACGGATTTTACTGTGATAATATAGTGATTCAAGAGAAAGATTTACATGCATAATACATACCAGTGAAAAGCCGGAGTGGCCAGCTAGTGTTTAGTATATAATTTTTCAAAACTTAAAACCGACTTCAACTCCAAACTACACAACCGATTTTGATAAAATTCCTATGGGACCACTTGACAAGTATACCCTTTCAAACAAAAGAATACTAAATTTCAGTCCAGGCGTCTTCGAGCAATCGGGGAATATACATAAAAAAATCCCCCTTTTTTGAAGTCGGTTATAAATAAGATTACAGTTTTCCCCACTGAGATTCTAGAAGCACCCACAAGTGTTTGTATTTATTTATCTTTATTACAAAACATGTAACAGGCATACTTTAGGCCCACGGGTTCAGGCCTGAAATGTGCGTTTTTCATAAATGTACAATTTTCAAAACGTTGCGTTTTCAAAATGTTAGCAATTCTATTTTGTCAGCTATCTCAAAATCTCTCTCTGCAATTAAAAATGTGTACAATCTCAAAAAGCTGTCTATTCATAATGTTTACATTCCTAAAATATAAGCATTATTATAGAAATGTTTGCTTTTCTATTTGTTCACTTTCTATATAGGCTATCGTCTTATTATGTTTGTTTTCCCATACTCGTAATGTATGCATTATTTTCAAATTAATATTCTAAATGTAAAAGGCTCATTTGCTTGCATACTTACTCTTTGATAAATATCTATAATATTGGATTTACGGAATCAGACTTCTGTAATGCCACAATTGTAAGAAGGCGGATATTTTGAAGTTGGAGACATTTTGGTAATAAGCACTTTCTGAAAAGCGAACATTATATGAAAACTATCATTCTTGGAGACAGACATTATAAGAAACTGATATTTTGAGAAGCTGACACTATGTAAAAGACGTGCAGACAATAAATGGAATAGCAGACATTTTGGAAAAAATACATTGGAAAACGGACATTTTAGGCCTGAGCCAGCCCAGGGCCTTTAATACCAGTCTACCTACAGGTAGTGCTAATAGAAGCAAATTTTGGACGATATAGCACATTGTAATTAACTATCACATGATCAAGAATTAAAAATATACCTAAAACATATATTTAAAGATTTATCTTTTACGTATAACCTACATACAACAATACACAAATATTTTATAAATTCATAAACCCTGCACAGACTAGGTACATAAATATATTTGTAGCTCTAATCATTCATTTCTTGTCAAAAGCAATAAATATATGATTTTACTTTACCAGGTATTATTGGCATTACGGGACTTACCTACCACTATTAATTCAAGATAGCGGTGGGTCCCGTATTTAATAATAAACATGCAGAGTATTAATAAATAGGTGATGGCTCATTTACTCATTCATTTATATTCTTGCTTTCCATGTGGCATAAAATGGAGAGACCCTAATAAATAAATAGATACGGCCTGCCTGCAAGTCTAACCCTAAAGTTTTAAACTTCTGTTATGGTATACTAACTCAAGGATACTATAATTATATATTAAATAAATATATAGATAAACACCCAAGGCCCACGATATTTGAAAAAGGCCATTTTCCAACTTGCCCTTGCTGGGGATCGAACCCAAAACTCCTCCTCAGGACTAGAGTGGTTACCAAAACGCAACGGAGGTCACCTAAAAGGTAATTCTACTAAAGTAATGCCAGATATTAATATAAGTACTAAGTAGTATCCTTGTAGATCGCGAAAGCGTACATGATCAATGACTGTACAACAAATGTTTTTACACTGTCCTATACCTAGGCAATGGACAAGCCAGTATTTCTTGATTCCATTTACAGTCTGTCCCCATTTTGCTAGACGTAACTTTCTGGAGCTTGTTTCTTTCTATTGTGTACCGTAACATAATACATATTAGGTATACAATGTGGAATATGTCCTTTAATAAATCTAACCACGAGCTATAGATAGATCACTGAAGTATACCTAATGAAATTAAAATAACAGTCTAAAACCAAAAAACTTTTCGACATTCCCATACAAATCGCCCTGGCGGCTACACACTTTAGTATGGAAATGTTATTTTACTAAAATGATCTTGTATAGACCGTGGTTCGATTTTTTACGGGTCCCTTCCACGTTGTATATTAATATTATGGTCAACATTTCAGCTCCAGGAAATCCACAGCTGGACAAAAGTAGCAACATTTGCAAATATTAATGGCTTTACTTACATTAGTAGATGTACTATTTAATTACCTGGTATCGGTTGAGAATCTTGGAGACGCAGCCGTGCGAGACCCTGAGCTGCCGCGAGATGACGCAGGGCCGCACTCCGGCTGCGGCCATCTCCACGATTTTCAGGCGGATGTGGTTTGGCAGCGGCCGCCCATTGATAAACACACCCCCCAGCTGGTTCATACGACCCTGCCCTGTTGACAAAATTGTATAAAATTAAAACTAAAATTATAAAATACAAACTATAAATTAACTACGACAGTCCGTCTCTGTCACAAACCCTACGTGCGATAGAGATAGCTATAACCGTCGCGGGTCACGTGTTTCTGTCGCACGTAGGGTTTGTGACAGAGACGGACTGAATCCGTCCAAAACGTCCGCTTGGCGTACTTTCAAGCCTGATAGGGCAGACAGAGCATTTTGGGTATTGCGCCTCTAAGCGGACAGAGCTCAGGGCCACAAAACCCAAATACCACTTTTAGCATGATGGTGGACGAGAAGGTGGGAAAAAAGTAATAAAAATAGTGATGGGTTGCTAGCCGCATCGCATACCTTACTTTAGCTTTTACGATCTGCGCGGGAAGAGAAGCAGCTGGTACATTCTAAGTTTTTTTTTCTCCCAGACCAGCATAGAAGACTTAAAATTATGAGAGTAATTGCCATGCCAGTTTTTTAAATTCGCTAAGTAGAGAAGTAAGTAATGATTTTCCTAAGTCACTGGCCGATATTTGTGACGTATTTTAAATAACGTGTCTTCTTAATCACAAAAGGGCACAATGAAAATTACCATAAAGAAGACCAATGCTAGTCAGTCCACGTCCATTTCTTACTATGCGTAAAAGCTTTCAAAGCCCTCGGACTGCTAGGTAGTTGAGCTTAAATAATATCCTTCGCTAATATTATCCTTAATTCATACATAATGCATTCATGAATGCAATTTCCATGAATGGTAATTCTTCATGAAATTTTTCAATGAGAACGAGAACGAACGAGTTTATAATATACAAATCTCAAAACCAGTAGCGCCATTGAAATCAAATAATGCGTAGCGCATCAATAGCAACAATACATTATAGAACACAAAGCGCTCGTACGTCACTCGAATGTCGGCTTACATCCACGGATGCTAGGCTTCGATCACCTAGTAATTTTACGTTCCATTGCAAGTCTTCTCGAGCAAGAGTATCCAATTTCTTTAACACGAATGCGGTCAAGCAGAAACTATAACACTTAAACTATTTTCGGCCTCCGCCTCGTTTATATTTTTACGAGTATCGATGACTGTTTGTGGGACAAAAAGTCAAATGATGTAACTGATGACCACGTCCATTTCAGAACAACTCATTCTCCAGATAAAAAGTCATCAAGATTTTTAATTAATGTTTTAATGTGATGGGTATCGAAATGTAATTAAGTTTCTTCAATAAAGGCTGGAAATAAAATGCTGCAGGTCGGGATCGCAATATTCCTGGATTTATTAACGTGGGATATAAAGTGTCGCTATTATAATCACATCATTCGCGAGCAGTGTCTGGTGGACCACCTATCGTCAAAGGAAACCGCCGATCCTCGATTTTTGCTGCGCCTTTGTGCCTGCACGTTAACATCTATTGAAATCCAATGGCGTTTTGAAAAAACTGCGGCTTCTATTATAATAATATAGAGCAAATTGAGTTTTGTGATGAGATTTCAAAATAAGATATCTAGACACTTTTATTTTTTAAATAATGATATCTATTTGTTTGGCTCCTTCCTTCTGGTTTTTCTATTAGTCTACTTCGTTTTTATTGTCAGTAATGATAATACTCAACAGTTGGAGTTTTTAAAACTATATCGAATATACTAGCTGTTCAATTTCTGTGTCATTCATTCGATGATTCTATGACTGCTAAAAAAGTTTAAGTAGTTCAAATCACGATACCTATACATAGAGCCACGTTTTATATTATAAATCTGTCGGTTATAATTAAATTCAAACATTACTTTTTATATTATACACGATTGAAATAACTATTAAGTGTTCTACATACAGAAAAAAGAAATAACAGTGGCATGTTCCACTTGTGAAGGCATTTATAGTTTATCAATTTTGAATAATTCCACAAAGACACCGCCGCGTGTACGGCCCTAGACCCCTGCTGAGAAACACCAATCAATTAGACAACATGTCAACAAGTGTGTCCTTTGATAAGGAGAGATTCCGAGATATTCGGTGAGATTTAGAGAAATTTAAACTCTAAACCGAATAACTTAAAGTTACAAGTCTTAGGAAGAAGAAATAAAAGATTTTAAAACAGTTCAGCATATAAATTCAGACCTTATATTAAGAACTTGAGAATCTATAATCCTATGGGATGATTTTAATCTTTTGTGGCAAAGCTGGACCCACGATGTGGTTCTGCAAGGCATCCAAACTTTTTTTGTTGGAGTCTGTAGACGCTGCGGTGCCTCGAAAGCCCATGTTTTTGAGTGTTAATTTTATGTTCCCGAAATATTTATGACGCATAACGTGTCCATAATAACCCCACTATACAAATGTGGGTGGCTTTGTAACGTATCACTTCATTATAATGTTGCATTATTGGCAAGTAGGTGTGTGGATACGCCCAATGATATTGTGAAAAATTATGTTTTGATAATCGTGTTAAAGAAATATCTGTCTAAACCCAATCAAAGATAATAAAAATGCAGAAGAACTACTAGACACAAGATGTTGAGCGTTCAAGTAATTATATTGAAGGGTTTCAAATTCAATAATGAGAAGAAAAATAGAGGTAGAGCTTTCTGCAACTTATGTATTTTCATAAACGTCGACTTAACGTTAGAAATTTGCTTTTATCCGCACCACCTGTAGGTTGACTGGTAGAAAAGGCCCTAGGCCTTAAGTCCGCCTGTTACATTTTTTTGTAATAAAGTTAAATAAATAAATAAATAAAAAAATTCATACCTAGATACAATCATCATCATCATCATCCAGGTCTTTTTTAGTCTCCACTGCATAAGCACGATCCTCTCTGTTCTACAGAGCCATATTCAGCCAAAGCAGTCAGAGGATTATATATTATTATATAGATACAATAATACCTATATTACAATATATTATTGTATATACTTTTGCGAATCTACTGTAGGTTATTAGTCGAGGCTTAAGAAAATATTTCGTGATACACTATCGCATCTTTAGGTATCCCTAATGGGGCAGACAGGACATTTAAGGTCCTGTGTCTCTAAACAAAACCCAAAAACCACTTTTAGCGTGATGGTGGGCGAGAAGGTGGAAAAAGAAATCGGATAATTGATGAGTTATTATTCTACTATTAATATGATTCAAATTTTCGCCCATTACCTCGATCGGCTTTTACGATCTACGCAGAAAGAGTACATTGAAAGTTTTTTCTTTTCTCTGAAACCAGCATTTTATTGATACAAATACATTTGTAAGTAACCGGCAAATCATATAAACGGTTGAAGTCTCAATACATCCAGGGAAACAGGATCAGCAAATGCACAATCGATGAAAGGCACACAACAACGCACAAAGCCGGTCTCGAGTGCACAATGCGTAATAGAATTCGCAAACATTGTAACACTATTAGCGCAAAAGGAGGCGAAGTTAACAACAAATTCAAACATTCATTGGAAACTAATCGTCCGGAAGTACTTTTGGATCATGCACAAGTTGACTTCGACAATACGGGCTACCAGGGTGGCATAAAAATGTGGAGCGTAAAATGCATCTTAAAAATAATCGTTATATTGCTGAATAACTTTATCTTTTGGTACTTTTAAAACATCTTTCCTATGGTGCAAGTATGAGTATACTAAAAAAAACAATAAATAGATAATTGTCTTAATTTCTGGATAATAAATGACATATTTCTGGATGTATAGGTATATATGGATATACCTCGTAAACTACGTGGTACTACAACCCTTAAGCATCTTGAGTCACAAGTAAAGGATTATACAACTCTAACCAAAAGTACACTCACTTGCTTTATTCATAACAATGTCGTCCTGTAGAAACTGTGGCACATACTGAGCAAAGATACAATAACGCATGAAATTTTCTCACAATCACATAATCGTGTTTCGATTAGTTCGACCGCCATTTTCGTGTTAGATGAAATTGAAACAGAGTCGGTCATTTAATGCTAAACGCAAGAGGCAAACCGTGACCGCTTAAATGAAGATTTCCAATTCACCACTCGCATTTCTGTGTCAACTTTAATTAACAATCACATTTTCATCAACCTTCGTGGTACTTTTAGGTTATCTCGCATTGTTGGTAGAAAATTGAATTTCTTAATCTGTTCGAGAGGTTCGTTTACAGTTGGTCCGAGTCTGCTAGATTAATTGCTAATCCGAAATTGATATTCACTTTTCACTACAGTTTAATTTTAAATGTTTCTTGCGCCAATAAGTTTGTTGTTACGCAAAACAATTCTACGAGCAGGAGAAAATTGGTATCAACATGAATCATGTTGCAATTTAAATCTCGTGTTCATATTATTCATTTTATTACTTTCTGTGATTATGCTAATAAATAAATAAAATAAAATGTGGGCCTGTCCAGTCCAAGTTAAATTTGAAACATAGATTTTAATTATAAATTATATTTGTTGTATGTTTATATGTTTAATGTGTATCTCTAAATTGTACTTAATAAAAATTTGAAAAAAAGACTCCAATTAATATATTTACAGCATTTTATCCTTGCAAAAACCTAAAGCAACAGTTCAAAAGACAACAACTAGCTTATTGCTTCGAAAAAAAACCATTATAACTTTCAACTTAACCTATTGTAAAGAAATTAAATAAATATTTTTCACTCACAATTGCTAGCCTAGTTTTATTTTGCAAAATCAGTTGCTAAACAAGTTGCGCACCACAAACCAGCGTCATTAAATAACACGATTTTCTGCCACCCACTGAGACAAAAGTAAAATTTCCTGGCGAATTATCCACTTGTATTTGCTAACAACGTTACACTGATAGTTTATAATGTACGAAGTCGATATCGTAATGTGTAAATAAATCGTAAACCCCGTTTTCACAATCATAATATGTTTCTGCCTGCAAATCAATTTCACGTAGCGACATTAATGTAGCCATAGTAAAATTTATATGAGGCTATACGTCATAGCATGCCGCTTTCCTTCTAACGTTTCGTTCACACGTATAAGCTAATAGAGCATCGAATAATCAAAAGTAATTCTTTACACGGAATGTAACTTTTACAATGGACTTAGGATTTAAAAGTTGGCATCTGAATTAGGAGTCAGTTTAAGCTCCGATTATTTTCACTGTGTTGCTTTCTTTTGTAAGCTGTGAAAACCATAATATGTACTAAGTTTTTCTGAAAAAAATTTTTACTAGCCATCTATGTCCCACTGCTGGGCAAAGGCCTCCCCTCTTTCCTTCTACAATTCTCTATTCTTGGTCTTCTTCTCGAGAATTTAAGAAACTAAAAATAATCCAACTTCGTCTACTTACTGCTAATAAAGAGGATCGAAGAAACATCTCAATTATTGAATTATACAGCATTACAATGCCCAGAACAATATCTAAATCAAAAACTTGTGATAATTATTATTAATTAAGTTGAATACCACACTTCAAAATAGTGGGCAGTAATGAAGAAATGCGTAAGTTATATGTGATGTGATGAGGAAAATAGTCAGGGTGATTCGAATTTACGGTAGCACAATTGGAAGTGCACTCATAGTACAGATGTGAGGGGCTGAGTTCGAATCTCACTCGTGGCGAAAATTTTCACCACATATTTTTAGTTTAGGTAAAATCTCCTTTAATTATTCTTGCCAAGTTCATCTTGTTAACTCTTTAACATTTACTGGGCACAAGAATTAAGAATGTGTAAATAATAACTAAGATAATAATAAATAAGATCTTAAGTTTGGCGCATACTCCACCGACAAGAGCCACTAAGCTTTTAAATAAGAAGAAAAAGAAGAAATCTTAACTCTATGTCACATAACTTTCAACAAATGCGTTTTAAATTCTCACTGCACTATGTAGGGCTTGTGTGAACGCAACCATTAGTATGTCGATAAAGAAAACGGCACGGCTAGTGATTTCTTCGAAACCTGGTCATAGTTCAGAGATACTACTTATTTATTTATTTTATTATGAACCTTACATAATAACAAATTAATGTAAGCTTTTGGTACTATGTATTTGCATTTTCGTTACAGTTATAATTGCTTAGTTACTATATAAACCGACTGTTATATTCATATGGTTATATTTAATATGTCTTAATATAATGATAAACCATATTATAGTTAAAAATATAATTAATTTGTAACAAAAAAAACAACCGACTTCAATTTTTTTAGGACTTTCTTCTTTTTCTCCAAAGTTCTTCATCATATCTTCACCAAATTAAAATGAGACCAACTTGATAGTAAAGGCTTTCAAATAAAAAAGAATCATCAAAATCGGTTCACAATTGGCGAAGATATCGCGTAACAAACATACATAAAAAAAAACAAACATACAGTCGAAGTGATAACCTCCTCCTTTTTTGAAGTCGGTTAAAAATAAAAGTTATAAAAGATTAATTTAATTACTTTGAGCACACAGTTACTAAAAAAAAATCAAGGGTACTCGTACCTAAACAATTAATTAGATTTATAATATTCATATTACACAAGTGGTTGACGTTGGAAAAAAATCTGCTAGATAAAAGTTGGACTGGGCGGGTCACGTTTACCGCATGATGCCCGAAAGATGGGCCCACACAACAACAACATGAGATCCAAAGGAAAACCTAGGATGAGATGGAGAGACGAGTTGTCCGCTTTTGATATAGAATGGAGGGAAACAGTCGAAGATATAGGTAATTATGCTTTTGCCTAACTATGGGTCCTAAATGGTAAAAAAAATATCATATCAATTTGTAACAGTAAAAGTAAAAAAGTCGCAAAATCTCTATGAATATATTTTGATGACAAAGTTTAAAACAAATATATTTTTTTAAATATGGATAAAACATATTAAAAGATACAAATCTCAATCCATCTGCTATAAAAGCGTGTCAAACCAAATTCAATCAACAAATATAAGTAACCAACATTCATCATTAACAAAATCTGATTTCCTCGTGACTGCGACGACAAAAGTGCCGGAATTCGATTGACACGAGATTTCTTCTCGTAACCTGTTAAAATTCATCTATACACTAATAAAATAACCTATTACTATCCAAAATCAAGCAACAAAGAGGTGAAATGCCATCTGAATAGGCATTAGAATTGGTCGGCGTTTACAAAGGCAGTGTCATTCCATTAAGCCTTTTTGAAGCCTTGGTATTCTGTGTGGCCGTGGTCGCGTGGCCGCATCGCCACAAAATGTAGCAATCGAATATCAAATCAATTCTATTATACTTTCATGCGTTACATAGCGGTTTATTGTAGTATGAGTAAATATCATAGGAAACGGGTTAGCGGATACTGTTATTTTATGATATTTTGACGGAATGATGCGATATTAAACTATTTTATGACAGCTCTACGCTACAACTAAATCGTACCAATTTTATTATACTCGTACTTACCATAACTATGTGTTTAGACTAGCAGTGATGATTATATATATATATATATATATATATATATATATATATATATATATATATATATATATATAAATACCTGTTTCCTTACATAAAGAAGTATCTTAATAATAGTCACTAAAGTAAAGACAAACAGTCAGAATTCAAACAAACATAAAATTTGCAACTCAGACAGCTGAAATTGTAGGTAAAACTTTTCCCGTATAATGAAAGGAAAATAACTTCTTAAAACCATATTTTCTATTTATCCACGAACATGTTATTTTATCAAATCTAATCGCAATATACAACCACAAATAAATCATTCCTAATCTAGACCTTATCACAACACGAACGTGAAGTTTCTAACATTAAAATGCATACAGAAAATAAACAGGACTAATACAGAAGCATTCAAACGCGGCAAGGGGACATAGGAGGCTTCTACTAATTTGTTTAAAACGCATATGCATCTATTGAACTAGGCGGCCAACTGTTCAAACTGTTCGGCTTTCGGCGTTCCAACCGAATGTAGTATGAATGGGACTGAATATTTTATTTCCTATATAATGGTCTGTTTGAAAATGCCCTGTTTGACCTCATTATGTATTCATAACGCGCTATATACCAATTTGACGGATTCTTTTCTTTTCCAACACAAAATGGACTCTTTGGCGTGGTCAGTTGCCGCTTGGGAACTCCATAAAGATTTGGTAATGAGCAAGACGATGAGATCTCAAATTCAGTTGAGGCGATAAAGACATGGTAAATATGTATTCATATATATTCAAGGCTGCATAAAAATATTGGCTTTATGAGGTGGAAATTTTGTGGAACCGACCACTTGTCTATATTGTAAAACATACTTACAATATCGTTTGTGTACAAAAATGTAAGTATAAAGTTTTTGTCTTCTTTAATAAACATTCTGGAAGTAATTAATTTAATAAATTACTTCCATAGATAAAACTTGTACTAACTTGCGTTGTCTGTCAAAATGAAACTTTAAAAGTGTAAAATAGCAAGAACCTTGAAACTAGAAGTAAAAACCCACTGAGCAATTAAAGGGGTAAGTATAAATCACTGTTTAATTTTTTTTATTCTCGCGTTTCTTCCATAGCAATAAAACTTTTTACAAGTAGCCGCACAAGGATTCTTTGTTCTAACTTTTGTCGGGGTTCGGGACAAAAAATACAATTAAATCATCCTTTAGTAAGTTACTTTGCCCCGTTACTTTAAAAATATCTATGTTCCCATAGAACCCACAGACTGATACTGAAAGGCAAATAATCCGTAAAGGGCATGCAGAGTTTGTGATATGAAACGACTTACCCTGAAAATAAAGTTCTAAATTCGAAAAAACATTTTGACTGAGTGGCCGTTCACATATTACGTCACGCAATACGTCCCACATATTACGCTTTTTTCCGGTCCCTGTAACACGCACTTGGCTTGAACCTGGCCTCTATAGATGTAACGTAATAAGTGAATAGCCCCTGATATTTTTTTTTGTTGCTGATTGAGTATTTGTTTAAAATAATCTTATTTCCTGTTCCTTATAACGAACTGAGCATGTTCTTCAAGAAGTATTTCTCCTTTCTGTAACATGCTGTATAATGGCATTTACTGATAAAATAAAGGTGATTTAATATTGGCAGAAGGCCGAAGATGCGGGATCTGGAAGGATTTCTTTCAACCCCAAGTACGGAAGCCAAATATAGAAAGCACCGTACTACATTCCCTAAAAAAAGAGATAAAATGGAGAGGAATGGAGGCGTCTCTACTTAACTCCACCGACAAGAGCTAGCTCAGACAGGATAGGAGAGCTACAAAATAAACACGTTAAATAGATTATTAAACTTTCATTGGTTGATGTAGATAGCCTGTCAATAACGGCCGATGATGAGGTCAATATAGCAAAATATTAAAGATATTTTGAGTATCCATCGCACAGCCTCTAGACCTTGGACCGTTTATCGAGGCAAGTTTTCATGATGTCGACAGTAATTGTGGAGAATTCACGTAATTTTAATGGAACAATGATACCTTGATCGATGGCGCACGTGAGCGATCCGCTCTGTGGCCCACGCCGAATAAGGATGCAACTACGAAATTTAATACATCCTACTTTAATTTATTTAAGTAGTAGTCCACACCGAGTTAAATTAATATTTATTTGCAATATTTTAATTTTTATATCAATAATTACATAAATATATGTTGAATTATTAGATAATTTACAAAATTTCCCGAAAGGCTTAAAAATGTTAAACACTTACAACTTGTTCATTTAAAGTATTGTAATTTTTTTGCAAGTGGACAATTAATTAACCAATTAAAATTCTAGAAGTACCAGAAAACAATTTGTAATATATCAATGATTGTTAGTAGTTTCTAATTTCAGTAAAGTTACATAAATAACTTTACAATCTGAAACATAAACATGCATCAGTAAATTAGGAACTAAATACAGCAAACCGATGAATGGTGTAAGAGAAAGGTACAATAACACGGTGCGGTGTCGCGAAAGGCGCGTGTCGCCTCGGGCTGTGTAGATTCCAATCTATCGACTCGATAAATTTGATCGTTATCGTTTCAACGCTTACGATTTGCCCGCTTATGATCATGTTATTTTAATGCCTTTAAAATTTGTATTGTTACGAACAGACTGGATGAGTGCAAGGGTATTGTCTTTTTTATTTCTCAGGGTTACCATTAAGCTGCGGATATTAATCTATTTATTTTACAGCTTTTTTAAACCTTTCTCCATATCCATTCCCATGCATATTTAGTTTTTAACTTTAATTTACATATTTTTCTGAAGTTACATGATTTAAGTATGAGAAGTCTATAAGTGTCGCATGGTTAAAATTTTTATCGATATTTTTACACACAATAGCCTATACTTACAGTAGCCAATAAACGACAAATTACTGTATAGATAACCTCATTTAAATCCTTTCAGTTGTTCTTTCAGATTGAATTCAGAACTTTAATCTGTATTATTATCACTTTATTGAATGAATCATCGAACTCTCCACAAATCATGCAATAAAGAACAAAAGCATCGTATAACAAGGCTCGATTAATTTATTCCGACGATTTAAATTGAATGAAAATTGTTGTCGTAACATCCGTTATATCAATTTGTTTATTAATAGATCGACATAAGTAATGGCAAGTAAGCCTGGAGGTGGTTCAGTCAGCGAGGCATTTCGCCTGCCGGCGGGGGCGGGGGGCGCGTCATATTATGCGGCTAAAAGAGCCTGTCGGTGCCTTTGATCCGAGCGGCGCGGTGTGCGTGCGCGCAAGATGTGCACCGCTTGTCGGCTTGATATGAATGTGACTAAACCTTGATTATGGTACTGAACTCTTTATGGAGGTCAGAAATGTTTTGTGATCTTTGCTGCGTTAGTTTTATAATTGGATTGATCAAACGCATTTAAAATCTTTGAAGCATATTTTTAATTTTCTCTTTTTTCAACATAAAACATTGTAACATTATGTGAAATTGGATACCTACTAGTTAACTTATCACTGTTTTAATCGATGACTAGGTTGCTAACACTAAAGGATCGAACTTGGATGAAAAAGACCAGACATTAGGAGTTATAGAAGACATTGTACACAAACAAAAAACTATAATGATGACAATTGGGAATTTACGAGTTCGTGTCGAACATAATAAAAAAATCAGATTAGACAAAGCCTATAGTAACGATAGTGATAACAAGGAAGCACAATCTCATTAGCAAATTGCATCACCTATAGGCGACCAGAAGAAGTAAGTCGCAATATGGCTCGTTCCCGAGAAAATTACTCGTATAAGGCTGGTATCGACGACCGGAGCGGCGTCACCTAGCCGCGGGCGCATCTGATCGCCACGTCCCATCGCATATATTATGCGAACTAATACCGACATTAACGTACCCCGTTCTAACTACGATACTTATCTACATCGGAATGCGTTCATTAGTTATTACGGTGATTGAAGCGATGAAACATTCCTCAACCTGGTTGCTCATGTAATATTTCATATATACGAGTTAATAAAATAACGCAAAACCTCTCAGGTTGTAACTCAGTCCATGAAACTGAACAACTTTTGTTCTACAACATTCCCAAAATGCCAAAAATAAAATTCGGATTTTCATATAAATTGACTCAATCAGCTGATCAGTTTGTATGAAAATGAGTTTTTTTCTTTTTGGGTTTCATACAAGTTCTAGAACAAAAGTTGTTCAGTTTCATGGGCTGAGGTACCATCTGAGAGGTTTTGCGTTATTTAATTAACACGTTAGATCTACTAACTACATATTAGCAGTATTTTTGTAAAAAAATAGAAATGGTCAAAACAAAACAAAGTACAAATGGCATTGAATAATCCGACTATCAGCTTTGCGTATTAAACAAATGTTTTCTGATATTCATGGCCAGATCGCTGTGGTCTTTGACACTAAGCCTGACTTACACTCAGTCATATAGTATGGTGTCGAATTATAAATTTAAAACATTTATAATAACCGAAAAGGGACCGGCCGGCTGGCCGCGTCTTGGTCTGGTGTCACTCCAAGACGAAGCCTTTGTAATTCGTATGAGTCATCTATTAAAAAAGGCGTACCTTTCTGTTTAGTATTTGATCTATGAAATAAATCGAAAGTTTAATTTGAACGAAATATGCAAATTATGTTTATTTATTAATCTTAATAACACAATTAAATAATTTTTACTAAGTAATGTTCATACATATGTGTGATAATGATGAGACAGAACATTACGTACGTTATTTAAATTGTGTAACCTAAAAACCTGTGACGCAACATCTCCTGAGAACACCGATGAAGTCGGCATTCTTAAAAGAGCTCTTTCCATCTCAACTTTTTCATAAAATTCCATCTCTTTCTTTTTAATTTGACTTAGACGAAACAGGTCATAAGTCGAAATGACATTTTTAACAATACCGTCGAAATGTTTTCGTATGTTAATGATTTATGTGTTAAACCGTAACGTCAGTACTGAGAGCTTTTTGGAGCAGCTTTCGTTCCTGTTGTTATTTATATATCCGGCAAGCCTTTGAAATGATTTCAAAGATCGGCCGCAGGGGAAACAATGGATTTCATTTAAAACGTATGAAAGTTATTAAGCGTACATTATAACACTGTGAGTTATATAATGTCTTCTGGGTGCATTTTCTTTTCTTTCCTACTCAAGGAGTAGGTACTAGCACTTATCAGGTTTTTTCAAAGTTAATTTGCTTATATACAACCGTGTCTTAGTAAATATTGTTCTTTCTAAAATAAATACAGTTTTTTTTATATTTATTAGAGATGTAGATTTCTTCTAATGTAGGTAGTAAACATATTTTGTAATATTCAGTGACACGTGTTAATATATTAAATTATACAATTAAACACAGTAATAATACATTAAATTATAAATATTATTCTTCAAAATAATACTTCAGTAAGTAGGTAAACGATACAGTTACAATGGGCAAGGCCATCTCTCTACTGATGTTTTTTCATCTATACAGAACCTATTGGAACCATTTGTAGTCCTGTGAATATTTTAAACAAGAGAAATGTCGCTCGCAGTAAAATTTGGAGACCGAAAGCGACAATTTTGAGACAAAAGTTATTCATTCCGTTTATGAGGGGTAATAACTTCTTGTAAATACTGGCACCAAACAGTTTCTTTCTGCATTGTCTCTTAGACATTTATCGTTTTCTATACATTAAGTAGGTATGCCTTGTTTTTATATAATTTATGATAATTTCAAATTCAATATTACTTTTAAATTATTCAATAATGAATATTTACATCAGAATTTGATGTATTATATTGTATGGCTTTTGAATCTTGAAACTTACATAAAAGAAATTTCATAATCGTTACTAATAGTACTTATTCGTTTAATACAACGTAATCAATCATCAACAGTATTCTTCTTCAATTAAGATCAAGATCATTTAGTGAACGACCTAAGCTTGACAATAGACAAGTCGTGACAGAAATTCTTTATTGAAACAGAGACAATCGCTTTCTATAGATTTTGAGCCTTGACCATTCCGAAAAGTCTAAAACAAGGTTCTTTATAAACGAAAATGTTGTTAGAATGAGTTTTTAAACGTCCTTAGTCCCGACGCGCGAAGATGAAATATTGTTATATTGACGGCAATAAAAGGCACTTTTAACCTTATAATTTCTTCATGATTTTATACTTTTATGATCGTTTCGGAACTTTCGGCCTAAAAACAGGCCTGTCTATCTTTATTATGTCATTTCGGAATCACCTCATCCCTGTAATGTATCACTAACTAGCTGTTAATGATACAAATGTTTCTCTTTTTTATTTATGCCTTTTTATAGATTTATAGCTTGTTCGGCAGTTCTAGAGAACATAATCATTACATCATCATATAACTCCTTTTTTAATTTTTAATGACTGGTGCTCATATGGGCCATACTAATTGCCCGCAACATCACTTACAACGGTATAATTTAAGAATTAATTAAATAAACTACACAACAAAATTAAAATGACAAGAATTAAAATGTTACATGTTAACCAAAAAATGTTACTGAAGAATACAAGTAATTCATCTAATTTGATAATCCTAAAATTATTAGCACGTCATGAAATTAAAATAAAGTTAATGATATGTATATCAAAATAGACAAGAACAAAGGCACACTAAATATTATTTTTATTAAAATGAATACTCATTTAAATTACAAAGCAAATATTTCAATACTTAACAGTATAAAAGAAATTCATGCGGCAGTTTGTATAAATAGTATTATATGTGGAGAAGAAGAATATAACAATCATTATTTTGATTCAGCGCAAGTCTTGCATGAAACTGTAAAAGTACCTTGAAAGGAGTATCCTGTGAAGTACGGAGTCATGTTCAGTGTAGATACCGCCATTGATGTTTAAAAACAGCTGAACTTAGAAAACAAGCCGCTCTCAATTCCAAATTAGTCCAAACACATGCAAAAGTCCTAGACAAATCACTAAATCAGTCTTTCACTATCACAGGTTACACGCAGACATAATTACGAAAAGGAAAACTGCGTGTGTCTAATCCGTGTTACTTTGAAGACAGCTCAGTGCCCACTGACGTGTGATGTAAAGATGTATTTCGACTCTCAAGTGTAATCTTTCACAATCAGCGGTCCAACAAAAAATGGTCAAACTGGCCGCCTCCGCAGCCTTCGAGACTGCACCACCTGATCTTTTGTCTCCTTCGCACCGGCGAGCACTGACAGCGATCAACGACTTGCCGATTTTAAAATAAAGTGCATAAACATCAAATTTTGGGCAATATTTTCAAAATACATCTATTTTCCGGATCATGTCACTGATAAATTTTGAAAAAATTACATGAGCTAGTCTACTCATTGACTATTGTTAAATTTTTGACATCCAAAGAGATGTCAAGCACCGGTGTAGAAACGAGATAGCAATAGGGCCTGGATCCGGTATCTTCAAAGCGAAGAGCGCTTGCATTAACAATGTGTGAGTCGCGCCTGAGTCGCTGTGCCGTGACGAAAAACATGAGGCGTGTTGCCACCACGATCTATGCCAGCGCTGGCGGCTATTGGTCAAAATTTGTTTGGGGCGGAGTCACCAGCACACCACGGAAAACGAAATGGTGTGCTTGTATGAGTTAGGTAATTGCAATGTCGGCCTGTTGCTACACAATACAAATTTTATTTCGAATGTTGTATGACTTTTCAGCACACCATTATTTTTGTGACATTGAGTCCGGTGTGTAAATGCCAAAATATGTTTTGTGTTTAAAATTTTTACTAAGTATCAAAATATTAGGTATCTGATTTGTCAGTAAAAATCTTGCAGTTCTAAATAGATGCCACCTTATTGTTATAGAGCCTGAGATTTGCAATAAGCAAAAAATATATTTTCTGTTATACTTCTCTATTACTATATGTAAATTTACAGCCTATGTCATTTTTACAGCCGTCAACAGTGTGGGTCCGTGGGCTGGTTAAAAAAATATCAATACAATTTTTTCCGTGTGTAATTTAAAAAAAAAAATGTTTTTCTATAACTATAATGTGATCATATACGATCATATAAAAAAGTAGAAGCGTCTTATGGAAATAAAATCGTTATTTCTAAATCTTCCAATACTTTTTTACATTATAAAATAATGAACATATTTAAAATTTACAGCTAAACACTTAAATGTGAGGATATTAATAATTGTTATTGAGCAATGACAATTTTGGAGTAGTCACATAAAAAGTGAGAGTGGGCAATTAAGTGTTGTTTTAGTCAAGTTGTCTCTAATTAAGTGAACGTGTCAATGGTAGGTCTACCGTTCGGTAAGCAAGGCCGGATTGCGTAAGATGGATTTAGAATAAAGCTTCAACTACACTAGCTTTTGGGCACGATTCCGCAAAAAGTGGTAATTCAAGAGCATAATATGTTAAGAAATAAAGATTTTATTAAAAAAATTAATAACACAAAAAAAGAAATGTTTTTGATCTTATTGTTCTCTATTTATTTGTCATGCTGGTCTGGGAGAAAATAAAAAACTTAGAATGTACCAGCTGCTTCCCTCCCTGCGCAGATCGTAAAAGCCGATTAGGTATGCTGCTAGTAACCCATCATTATTTTAATGCCCACCATCAAGCTAAAAGTGGCCTTTAGATCTTGCGGCCCTGGGCTTTCTCTGTTTAGAACCACAAAACCCAAAATTCTCTGTCTGCCCCATTTGGGATAAAGACGTGATTGTGTGTGTGTGTAACTTAAACCCTCTAAAATATTTTGTTCTCTTCCTCTTCTTACGAGAGCTATATCATGCAATTTCTCACGTGTACCCGGCACACAATTTAAATTACATATTTAGTTTGCTTCCTTTTGTTTTTTTTTTTAATTCTCTTGTCTTGGCCATACCCCATTCTCGTTTGTACATAGTTAGATATCCAAATATCCAAACAAAATGTACACTTAGAACGAACTCACTTTTGTAAACTGAAAATTTCAAGCTTCCCCAGTACTAATTACTTACCTAAAAAAAAACGAGCTATTTTAAATTTCTAATTGAATTTAAAAAGATAATTCTCATTATAATTTTTCACAAAGTCATTACCAATTTTAAATTATCAGATTTTTTTGTAAAACAAAAGGTCTTTTTAAATCTGAGTTTCCTTTTGTTGATTTTTTATATCAAAAAACGAGTCATATATATATATGTATGATGTAAAAATATTGAATGGAATATTTCTTTGAAAAATCTATAAAAGTTTGTTTTCAATTATTTGTACCCAATATCATAGTTACACGAAATATTACTCTTATGATCATGAACATCAACTTGCAAAACAAAATGCCAGAAAGCATATACGATCGATTAGATTTTAAGTAAGTATTTGTTTATCACTTGACAAATTAAACATTATAAATAACTCTTTATGTACACAGCCCTTAATCGTTCATCGACAGTGCTATATCGAAACCAGCAGAAATCGTCGATTCATTAACCTTGGCAATTCGGCGGTTTAATTAAAAACCAACCAAACGCCTCAGTGGGCCGACTTACAAAACCCTTAATTTGTTGCCGGCCTGTTTGTTTAAACAAATGAAATCTAAGCGTTTATCTGTGATTTGGTAATAAACCTCGCTCTAAAAACCACTTGAAATGAGATAATTTACATAGAGGCTATAAAAAGACATTTCTAGGTTCATCTCATGTCAGAGTGTTCCATGCCATGATGCATCCTAAGCTCTGAGAGTGCTGCTTTTTCAAGAATAAGTAAAGGCGAAAAATCCGGCACTAATAAAACTAGAGTAATTTAGATATATATACCAAATCATCATCATCATCATTTCAGCTGCATAACGTCCACTGCTGACTTCGACTGCCTCCGTGGTCCAGAGGTCAAGGCGTTTGCCTTGTGTTCCGGAGGTCATGGGTTCAAATCCCACTGGGAAGCATACTTTATGAAAAAGTTGTTTCCAGTCTGGTTAGGATATTGCAGGCTTGAATCACCTGATTATCCGAAAAGAAAGATGATTCCGTGCTTCGGAAGGCACGTAAAGCCGTTGGTCCCGAACGCCATCTAGCGTTTGCGTTTGCGTAGCTATCCTAGGATTGGTTTTGGTCTACCCTTTGGGTTGCGGAGGTTAGACAGCAGTCGCTTAATATTCTCAAGCATTTTTAATCTTTTTTTCTAATTCTGTACTTTTATCTGTCTTTGACATGGTCACGAAGAATAATATAAGAACAGAGATAATATGACTTTATAAAAGTCTTTACTCTATTCCTCATTACAGCACTTGTGTCGTAATGTCGCCAAAAAGATACGGCTCTATATTACATTCTCTTTGGATACGGCTTCACAGATAGTTCTAAATAAAAATAAGTCTAAATAGGTTCAGGTTTAACTCGATCAACAAAACTTAAAAAAAAACACAACTACCAACACAACATCCAAGAAAGTCTTTAAGTAGGTACCCATTTTTTTGAAATTTAGAAAAGACTAAAAGTTATGAGTAGGTATTACTCATTTTAGAAATTAATTAAATTATTTTAAATAAAATTATTCAAAATTAGCGAGTAAATTTGTAAAAGATAGCTAGTATACTTTATCCTCATTGGATTATAGACCTCAGAATTTAATTGCTTCGATACTTAAAGGTCAGCTTGGAAAAGTTGAAGTTATATAAGCTTCATCTGCCCTAATTCTCACAAAGTGATCCTAAATAAATTAAGAGTTTCCAAAACTCAATTAATTAAGAAAATTGTTTTGTTAATTTGTCTTACCTTAATGAAATGTAAATTTTTATTTCAAAAATTATGAAGATATAAGTAATTTATTTGATATACTTAACTATGACTTTGATTAAAACTTCCAAACCACGGGCTTCCTACAAAAATTAAAATATTTAAGAAATAATTGTGAGAACTATGTAATGTAGTCTGTGATTTGACGATTTATTTTTGCTACTTAGTGTTCTTATAAAGACACTTAATACTGTATTCCTTCGAAATCATCTAAAAATATTTGTAAAAAAAATAGTGGCGATTTATAAAAAAATTTGGAAATCTGTGCAATTTTTTAGTAATGTATTGATTTATATAAGATTACAATGCTCGGTACAATATTAAAATTAAAAATATGTGGTGAAGATTTTCGCCACGAGTAAGATTCGAACTCACGCTTCACGCCCCTCACTCTGACAAACTTCCTTACGCATGTAAGTCGAGGTGGGTTCACAATTTGCAATGTTGTGCGTGTTTTTAAAAAATCACTGTAATTAAACCATTAAAGTTTATTCCTCAAAAAGAATATACATAAGAATCTTAAGGTTTTTCTACAGACACCCACAATATCCAAAAAAAATATATAATACAAAAAATTAAAATTAATAAAAAATATTATAAATAGATCTTATTAAATTAAATGATACAAAAAATTGAGGCTAAATCGCTGCCGTCACAAGGCAAAGTACTCAAAAGGCTGACGGCATTTCCGCGTTGGATAGCAATACTTAATCGAATATATTAATAATTAATATTATAAATCGACCCATAATTTTTTTAAGATTGTAAATAAAATGCTGGTCGGGTGACCAAAGGGCTGGCAATTACTTCGCTCAACGAGTAAGCATTGCCATCCAACGTGGCAATGCAGCCAGCGTTTTGAGCACCCTACCGCAGGGCATTGAACTGCATGATATTTTTTATTTGTAAATACATTTTTTAATTTTTATTTTATATGTTTACTTTTTAAGCTCTAGTTTTTAGTTAGTTTTAATTATTTTTATCTAGTTATAATTTAGATTAGTTGTTAAAGTAAATAAATATTTCTTACCAGAAAAAAAAATGAAAAAAAAAATACAAAAAAAACAGCGAGATATCGTCGAGCACGGGTCCGTGCCTTTCTTCGCTCTCGACGAATATTTCACTGTGTTTAATTTATTATTTTTTTTGTAGTTGAATCGACTAGATATTTAGATAATACATATTTTGGTATAATTTTCATATAAAAAGGTGATTGTATAAAATAGTAATATATCTTTTAAAGGTAAATTTAGGCAAATTTAGAGGTATGTTTGTGATTTTTTTCTATCGAGCTAAAAATGCTCAATCGTATTTTGGATATCGAAGATGTCTGTCTTTCAAAAGCCTTAAGATTCTTATATAAAATTTTGTGAGGAATAAACTGTAGCAGTTTATTTACAGTGATTTTTCAAAAACACTCACAGTTTTCTTAGCTCTGAACTGACGGGGCCTTTAAGGCCCCACGCATGCGTGCGTATTTCTTCATTACTACACACTATTTAGATGTGTGGTTTACAACTTAATTCATATTAGATGAATTGAAAGTCGATTAAAGTGAAGAAAGATTTTTTTATTATTAATTTATACAGCATTACAATGCTCGGAACAATATCTAAATTAATTTTTTAGATAATATGTGACAACGCTTTGTTTTTTAACAGCCCACATCAGTCAGTCCACTGCTGGATCAAAGGCTTTTCCCCATAAAAATGAAGATTTGCCCATAATCACCACATTATAAAATTGAATTATTAACATAATGAATCTTGCCAAGAATCTGAATCATGTAGGCGATGCGGCTAGCAACCCATCACTATTTTGATTCCGTTTTTCCATCTTAACGCCCACCATGACGATAAAAGTGGTTTTTGAGTCTTACAGCCTTAGGCTCTATCTACCCTGTTAGGGAAGACGTGATAATGTATCTGTATCTATATGAATCTTGAAGAGAGGCACTTTATATTGGGGAATTGTAGAAAAATTAAGCATTAAACTACATTTTATTTTAATTTTTCATTTCATTTTTTTCAAAAAATCATCGTCGTGTGCGGCCCATCAGCGCATAGTTTCTTTGCGGTGCAATGGCCCCTGAAGTCTGTAGTCGCAGCGCCGGCTGCATTTTCACGCCTTTTTGTAAACGTATGAACATTGCTAATTGCGCGTGAAGTGTCAACTGTCGACTTAATTGCTGGTGTATGCAAACCGTTCCTTCAATATCTATTGACTCGGGATTACAAATAGATGGTGTGTTTATTGAAAATAAATACGTACCTAATTAGTGTATTATTAAATACTACCTATGAGGTCAAACTTTTCTTAGGTTTATAAATGTTATTGACAGAACAAGATTATTAGGCGCTTATTTGTCAGCCTCCGTGGTCCGGTAGTCAAGGCGTTTGCCTTTTGATCTGGAGGTCGTGGGTTCAAATCCCACTGGGTAGCATACTTTGTGAAAAGTTGTTTCCAGTCTGGTTAGGATATTGTAGGCTCGAATTGCTGTGGCTCCCAAACGCCATCTAGCGTTTGTTTAAACCTATCCTAGGATTAGTTCTGGTCTACCCTTTGGGTTTCGGAGGTCAGAGGGCAGTCGCTCTGTGTAAAAACCAGTAACCTCGTCAAATCACCTAGGTTGGGTAGCGGATCCCGAGCTCTGAAGTGTTACCGCTGTGGACGCAACTGGGAATACGTTCGGATGATGATGATGAGGATGGCGCTATTATTATCTAATACTAAGGCTTGTATTCATACTGCCTCCTTGGTCCAGTGGTAAAGGCGTCTGCTTTGTGATTTAGAGGTCGTGGTTTTAAATCCCACTGGGAAGCATACTTTGTGAAAAGTCGTTTTCAGTCTGAAGAGGATTGATTCTGGTCTACCCTTTGGGTTACGGAGGTCAAAGGGCAGTCGCTCTGTGTACAAACCAGTAACATCGTCAACTCACCTAGGTTAGGTAGCGGACCCTGAGCTTTGAAGCGTTACCGCTGAGGATGCTACCGGGAACACGCTCGGATGATGATGATGGCTCAGGCTAATATTGACAGAAGATATAAATCGACGATACTCGTAGTCGTTTGTCTAGCTTCATCGCAGAGACACTTTGCTGAAACTATGCACATGATAATGATATTCTTTACGCCAGACCTATCAAATTATTTGATGCCATTTGTTGTTGTTAATGTGTATTTCTAAACACACAACAACATTATGAATAAAAAAGTAACCTCTCTTTCCTTATTATAGGTTAGGTCCTAAGCGATGCTCTTATAAAATCAAAACAAAAAAAGATACAATGCAATAAAATATAATATAAAAATCATCTCATCCGCCTACACATACATATCTCGTGGGAACCGAGGTCCATAGACTATAAAACCATAAACGATTAATTCCAAATAGCACGTGCATCGTTCATCTATTGTTTCCAATAGCGGATACTATTAAACTCCAATTGGATGACTCATGTGTTCAACTTAGAAGGTTGAGAAACAAAATTTGAATCTGATGTTATATATACTTATGCCACATATTACAGGCTGGCTAGTAAATAATGTCACATACGTAAGTGACATTTACTAAAGTAATTATTGTTGATTCATTAACAGTATAAAACCAACTTGGAAATAGCGAAAAAATATCAATCGCGACAAAAGCCCCAGGAGTATTTGAGAAACCCTTTTTGCTTTTAGGGAACAACTGACTTTTTTCGTGATTTCATAGTTATTGCCATGACATAGGCACCTAAAAGTCTAAAAGGCAGCAATAAAATAAATATGTATGATTGATAAAGGGCAATGCAACCTAGCCATACACCGCTGGCGTTATTTTTTTATTCCTTTAACCAGAAATCAAACCCAAATCATATAATAAAAGACTATATGAGAATTCAATAGCAGAAAGAACTAGGTAGGTCTCTAAACCCCAACCTAGCCGAGATAAGGGGAGGACAGATTGATATTTTTTTAACAGGCATTACTTTTATACAAAAATTAAATGAAATAACCTTCTTACCCTAGTGCCCTAACTTGAGTTAAATGGTAAAGAATTACTATTATGTTTATTCCAGGCATTGCATTTCCCAATCGAGAGGAAGGGTAAAACAATTGCTACTTTGTTACTGGCTGAGAGTCTCCCTAACGTGTCTCTGTTTAATCCGTAAGGGATAAAGACGTGATAATATATATGTATCTATGTATGTATGGCAGATGAATATTCTAAAAAAATACCGCCTGTAAAAAAAATTGCAATCTGCTTAACCCTCTTTATCTTGCTTTGGTTGCGGTCTCCAGACCTGTTTTTCTGTTTGTCTGACATTGACTACTTACATGGTCCTCAAGCATATGACCTAGTTTCATTTCTGGCGAAAACAAAAAACACAATGACGCCAAGAGGTTGCATTGGCCTTTAACACTAATCATGGAACATCAAAGAATTTCGAACTTAGGTAATATGGTACCTACCTATTTTGTAAGTTATTTTTTGTAACAAGCAAGTAAATAAAACTATTCATAAAGTTTCTTGAGAATGCACCGAATAATTTCCCGGAATTATATTATAGGAGGTGTTAAAAGTAACCGGAGCGCATATATGAAGAGAATGTTGAGTGTAGAAGAAGCGAAAGGTCTGTCAGGATCGTAACAAGTAAAGGTCCATATTATATCGACTACCTATGTACCTACTTACGAGTGGACACTTCATAAACGGAAGATTTTTCTATAAAAAAATACATATGTATATGTATACACATAAAAAAACAAAGGAATAGAATACGACCTTCTTTAAGTTTCTACAAAAATATTTTGATTTAATATCCTAAACACAATAAGTTTTTAGTGAATTTTTCGCACTTATCTACAACAAGCCAAATCATAACATTTCATTTGCTGCATGGTTGAAAATAAAACATTTATTTTCGTTTTTTGTATGGCCTAATGAGGCGGCAGTCGCAAAGAGGCGATAAATTACGCCGACGATGCGGTTACTGACGGACACGCGACTATCTGCTAATTGCTGATTTGTGCACAAGTGTGGACGCGCCTTTATGAATCAAAAAGAGGAAGTGTTGACACATAATTAATAAATTGATGTAGATAATTTTTAATAGGCACAGGTGTAAAATATTGTGTTTTTGAGATTATAGAATTTCTATAAGTTACGGTTAGGACATTAGATTCCAACCGGGTATATAAGATCGGATCAATAAGATCACTGTCATCAAACCTGTCAATCATCTATTCCATGGTTCACTGTGTAAATCTAAATTAAACTTTAGCGCCGAGATGATGAATGGTAATCAAAAATGGAATTACAACGACGATATACTCGCCGGATGTCATATGTAAGAGTCATATATAACTTCTCACCCTTTGATACCAAACCGACCCTAAGTCTGGTCGTTAAAATTAAGACAGGGTTCACATTACGCTATTTGAATAGACGAGTCGAGTAGTAGTATAAGTTCAACGTAAGTACCTGATAGTAGGTATTTCTCATATTGTTAATATCGAAATGTGTTGAATATTAATGATTGTTATTTAAGTAAACTCAAAGCTTCTAATCTAAACCAATCCATCCCTGAAAATGTACCTTGGTATTGGTAGGAATAGGTGTTTTGGCCGCTAAAAATCATTATTTGATTGATTTTAGAATATTTTTTACTTGTTATGTACTACTTACATAACAAGTAAATAAATAGATAAAAAGATAGATATAAAGTAAATTAATAGTTATTTATACTTTGATGACATGTCACTCTGAGGTGGAATATACAATGCTTATCGTTTTATTTGTAAGTCTAACGGCTATATCTTCCTAGGGATGATCAATAAAACTACAATCCAACAAACCAACCCACGCGTCAAGACATATCTCTCGCGGACTCTCGCCGCTTTACTGACTTAACCAGCTCGAACAATCTCATCTGATTACTGGTAGACGCAGCGTCAAAGTAGGCCACATGTCACAGTATGTTCTGTAATTAGTACAATTCACGCCCGGTTCCGGAATGGCATGTGACTTTAATATACATTACAACAATGTTTAACAAACTTATTTTTAGGAATAAAATGAATTTTCTGTACGTGCACCACAGGACAAATTAGATGCTACGGTGAAACACATAAATACAAACATAAAATAACCTTTCACTTTTGCCTTTAATATTACTGAGTAAACAAAACAGGACAAAATAAAAAGAGAAGGTTTCTCCTAAAGGGCGACCGCTTTCTCATTTTTGTTATGAACGTTCCTCCATTGCAGATTCCAGATTTTAATGATCTTCTTTTAGGAATTTTAAAATTATCATTTTACAATATACTCGCAGGTTAGATAACAATAAGATTATATGCGTCGTAAATGATGGTAATTGCTAATAATAATATCTTTTTTTATTAGTGCGCTGTCTATTGCTTATGTATTTGTAACCTATCACCACAGATACTATAATACTAGCCGTACTATCACAAATAAATTATATTTGTGATAAGTTACAGAAATAAATTACCCCAATAAGTAAACAAATATAACAACACCAAGAAAAACACTTAAAAACGAACGCAGTGAACAAAAAATATTCAGATCGAAATCAACCGAATAGTAAATGTAGTGAAACATTCGAAGAATGGCAATTTAACGTAGCGTGTGAAAAGGGCCCGCCCTGTGTGAAAAACAAACACTCGTAAAAATATGTCCAAATGACATGTAAAATTTTTCTATGTCACGATGAGATATTGTAATGATCCGTTACGAAAACCGTAATGTAGTTCATGCGAGGGCCAAATTAGACCGCCCTTGAAGACATGTGGCCACGGATTAGAGGCCATTATAGTAGAGAAAATCCAATTCACTCAGTGTGAATTGAATAAGTTAATGGGCTGTGCGAGATGTCAGAAGACATGGAAGTGATTTGGTGTTATAGGCATAAGTAATTTTGTGGTTAGATTAACGAAAGTGTATACTGTTAGCACGGGTTTTTTGTGTAAATATCGATATTAGACACTTGACGCATATTCTAACGCAGCTATCACTATTGTGTAGACCAGTCCGAAATTTATTTTTTTACCGGGCATTATTATTATGATTAGTAGCAGTATTAACCCGCAGAATCACATTTATCCTAACTGGCCAGCTAATGGCAGTGCGATTATCATTGCAAAATCCTTCCATGCTAATTTCTCTAAAATGAATTTTGCACCAGAAAAATGCTATTTTATGCATAAGCAAATATCATTTATATGGTACAAAGTTAGTCTTAGAGAACATGTCTCTTCCAGACTTAGTTTTAAACTTAGATCTTGGTTCCTGGCGTTCCATATTTAACACATTTGACTTGTTTCCACAAACATGGCGGGAAGGCGCGGCGCGAGCGTGTGGCGGCGCGAACACACACTTTTTTTCACATTTTTTTTCTTTTCTGTCGGCATCCTCTCAACTCAAATCTTAGCTAATGACTCAAATTAACGTTCACATATTTTATTAATTTCCTTTTGACATTCGGTTGGGTTAGGTCGTGGCTTTAAACTGTTTGGCCATTTTAGAACGTACCTAATTACCAAACGATTTGATCACAATTGATACTTCATTGAAAGGCAAATAATTATTAAAGATTATGTAGCGGCTTAGCACAAGCCACCCAATTAAATTCAATAATCATTGCTCATAATTACTATCGTCTGGATTATAAAGAAATTAAAACTTAATCGTTAACTAATCGTTCATATAAACGTCACGTTTAATTTACTCATATCTTGTAAAACATCTGTTTTATTTTAATATTCGTATTCAACTGAACTACTTATGTTGTACTTTTGTAGAGACAGAATCAAAAGAGAAATGTATTATTCATACGTATTCCGAATAAATATATCTAAATACCTACAACTTTAAATACGTATAAATATACGTTAAACATGTTACGAAACTCTCGTACATCTTGGCTTGGCTTTGCATCGTAATTTTATTCTTTACTAGCTGTGCCCGCGACTTCGTTCGCGTGGTTGTCGGAATGTTATATAGCCTAAAGCCTTCCTCTATAAATAGACTACCCAACAAAAAAAGAATTTTTGCAAATCGGACCATTAGTTCCTGAGATTAGCGCGTTTAAACAAACAAACAAACAAACAAACAAACAAACAAACAAACAAACAAACAAACAAACAAACAAACAAACAAACAAACAAACAAACAAACAAACAAACAAACAAACAAACAAACAAACAAACAAACAAACAAACAAACAAACAAACAAACAAACAAACAAACAAACAAACAAACAAACAAACAAACAAACAAACAAACAAACAAACAAACAAACAAACAAACAAACAAACAAACAAACAAACAAACAAACAAACAAACAAACAAACAAACACTTCCGCTTTATAATATTAGTATAGATTATTAAATACAAATGTGATTGACTAAAAAAATCATACTTTATATGCTGCTGAACAGGATCCTTTTACGAAGGCAGAATATGTCCAGTGGTAGAAATGTATTTGTCCTACATAAGACTTTATATATAAATATTCACACACAGAATTCAGTGAATGGCTAGCAACAGTTACTTTAATTTTGATTTCATATAGCCCGTGATAGATACGAGTGGAAGAATAAGGGGGAGGCCTTTGCCCAGTTGTGGGACATAACAGCCACACACTAGTAATAAAAAATAGCCCATAATGCAATTACCTACTTTCTACCTTTTCTGATTTATAAATCATACATATATGTATTTTCCAAAAATCTAAAATAATTTTTAATATTTGTATAGGTATAAAGTGTAATGTAGTAAAATAGATTTTCTAATATAAGAATCCTTAGAAAATCAAAGTCCGTAGTAAATTCTTTCTATCATCCAGCTGTATAAAGATATATTTATTTATAGATTGAAGAGCCCGCTTGATCGAGAAATTTCTATTCCCCATTGGAATGCAAATACATGACCTCTGACATCTTCGGAACGCGAGCGGCTATTGTCAAGTCTAGAGGTATGGACATACAAAGCGCGCTTACAGAGTCTTAAAAATTCAGATTTTGATTGTATACACATTGTCTGTTATTGCAATTAAATTCGGATCAATCGTTACAAAACAGGCAATAATTTTAAAATCAGCATCTGAATTATCCAAAAATTAGGCGATGTAACGCCGGCGCAACGATCTATTAGTGTTTAAGATGTTGTAACTAAGCCCGCTACATACGACTATTAACCTTACTCGTAGCATATTCGTAGCTGTCTACGAACTTTTGCAAGTAGGATGTAAGATCTTGTTTCAAATAAAATAAAATTGATCTCACGTGTCTTATGTAAATCTTTTAGTATCGAGATTACAATGCTCGTTTACTTTAGATGAGGATTAAAACCTCCAACTACTTAACTACTATATTTACCGGCTTCTTTTGCCATATTTATGCATGTACAATACCCGGCACATAAGTTGACCCAAAATGGCGGTCACTGCGCACAATTTTTCCTCAATTATACCTGCGCAGAGCCGCCATTTTGGGTCAACTTATGTGCCGGGTATTGTAACTACTACATTATGTTAGTTTTAACCGTTAACTGTTTATGAATCATCAGTAGATACCAGACAATACAATTTTTATTTACATTTTCGACTGATTCACGTAAAATCTCTGTAATTTCACCTTACTTTTACATCTGATGACGTAACAGTGACGTTGAGAAGAAATCATAAATGTGACTTTTGAGTCTTTTCACGCTTTGTTTGTGGATTATATACAGTTCTAACAAAATATAATGAAACTTTTTTAACTCGTAAGTAAAAAACGAAAAGAAATATTTCGGCTTCCCACATAAGTTGACCGATCAGCTGATCTGAATTTATATATAAAAACTAGCTTTTCGGGCGCTGCGCGGGCTGCAAGCAGCCCGCGGTTTTTCGTGCAGCTGTTGAAGTTGGTTGGAATCTTATTTCCAGTTGAGAGAATAGGTAAGGTGCTAAAGTCAGTATAAAAAAAATAAAAACGTATACGGGCCGCCATCTTGGAATCAAATTTTGTTTGCAGTGTTGAGTTCCGCGGGATGCTTTACCCCAGCATACAAAATTTCAGACCCCTTCGATGTTTCAGTAGGACGTTATGAATGAATAAAGTTTAAATTCTAAAATCCAGACGCCATCTTGGATTCCAAAAAAAATGTCAGATTTGGATTCCGCGATTTAAAAAACCCTTGCATACTGAATTTCACTCAAATCGGACGCAGTCGACTATTGGCGGCCATCTTGGAAAATTAAAAAAAAAACGCTTATCGCTTGGTGGGAGTGGCTCGGCCTACGGCCTCGCCACGCAGCTCGGCCTGTGGCCTCGCAGAACATGTGTTTGCGAACGAACACGAACACCTTAGTGACTTGGGGGGGGGGGGGGGTTCTGGGGGAGGGGGGAGGTCAGGAGGGGCTCGGGCTTCGCCCTCGCCACGCAGCTCGGCCTATGGCCTCGCGAAAGAGGTCTGTTTTTGGCCTTTGGCCTCTGACTTCGCAAAGACACTTGAGGGGGAGGGGGTTCTGGGGGAAGGGGGGAGGTCAGGAGAGGCTCGGGCGTCACCCTCGGAACGCAGCTCGGCCTGCGGCCTCGCTTTCCGCTCGACCTACGGTCTTTTTTTTTTTTTTTTTTTTTTTTTTATTATAAATTTGAGTGCGTTTGATCTCTATCTAGCCTGATGGGAAGCTAACATGAGGTCTAAGGTGTATCACGCAGACTCAAAAAATGCCTGTTCACTCTTGCCTTGAAAATCCCTAAATTATATGTATGGGGAAACATCGACGCAGGGAGGGAATTCCACACCTTAGCGATTCGCACAATGAAGGAGGAGGCGAATCGAGAGGTACGATGAGGAGGAATATCGACCACAAATGGGTGGAATCCCTGTCCACGTCGTGTTGTCCGATGGTGGAATGGTGCAGGGGGAATTAAATTATGTAATTCCTGCGCACACTCCCCGAAGTGCAACCTGTAGAAGACACACAGACTTGCTACCAGTCGGCGATGTTCGAGGCTGTGGAGCCGTCCTGCCGTAAGCAACTCATCACCAACGAGTCTTCTGGCACGTCTGTCGATAGCTTCCAGGGCTTCGAGCTGATAGCGGGCAGATCCATCCCATAGGTGGGAGCAATACTCCATACATGAGCGGACTTGAGCTGTGTAAAGGCTCAACAGTTGGTCAGGGGTAAAATATCGTTGGACCTTGGAGAGGATGCCCAGTTTTTTAGAAGCCGTCTTAGCCCTGGACTCAATATAGCTACCGAAGTTAAGATTTGATGAGAGATCGATACCGAGAAGTTCGAGATGACGGGTGATAGGAACAGGCACACCCCGGAAAGTGGGAGCCAAGTTGAAAGGGCTCTTTTTAGCAGAGAAGAGACACGCCTGTGTCTTAGAGGCATTGAATCTCACAAGGTTGGCATCACCCCAATCGGAGACGGCTTGCAGAGTAAGATTGGTATGGAGCACCATTGCCTCTCTTAGTTCGTCTATTTCCGTTTTTTTTGCCCTTGCACTAGAAAAATATCTTTCCGTAACGGTGCTATCGTCTGCATACCCCAAAAATACCGGGCTTTAGCAGATCGTTAATGTGAAGCAGAAATAGCGTTGCGGAAAGAACAGATCCCTGAGGTACTCCAGCATTAATTGCCAATAGGTCAGACGAGCAGCCGTCAAGAGTTACTCGAATAAACCGTTCCCTCAGGAAATCGGAAATCCAAGCACAAAGGGTGGGAGGGATACCGTAAGCGGAAAGCTTCGCTATAAGAGCGTCATGCCATACCCTGTCAAATGCCTTTGAAATGTCAAGTGAGACAGCAAGTGCCTCACCGTATTTTTCAAGGGCTTCACCCCAAAGATGTGTAGCGTACACAAGAAGATCCCCAGTAGATCGGTTCTGGCGAAATCCGTATTGCCGGTCACTGAGGAGATCATTGTCCTCAAGGTACGCAAGTAAGCGCTTGTTAATAACACGCTCCATTACCTTACACAGAATGGAGGTGATTGCAATTGGGCGATAGTTTGAAGGGTCGGCACGTCTACCCTTCTTAGGTACGGGTTGAACATTGGCGAGCTTCCACATTTTTGGGACGATTCCGGACCGAAGAGATAGACGAAACAGGCGCGTCAGAACAGGAGACAACTCGGGTGCGCAATTCCTTAAGACAATAGCAGGAATACCGTCGGGACCACTGGCCTTATTCACATCTAAGTTGCGTAGAGTCTTGAGAACCTCCTTTTGATGAATGCGGACTTCAGGCATTTTACATCCACAAGGAGGTAACTGGGGCGGTGATTGATTGCTAGCATCTAGACGCGAGTTTTCGGCAAACAGTGAAGCTAGTAAATTAGCTTTTTCTAAAGCCGTGTGTGCCAGTGTACCGTCAGGTTTCTGCAAAGGAGGAAGTGAGGAGCGGCAAAAGTTAGCTTCAACGCACTTAGCCAGAGACCAAAATGCTTTACTACCGGATGGGTACGAAGCAAGTTTGGCACCAACTCTGCCTATGTGGTCGAAGCGAGCCTTTTTAAGCGTTTTTTTTGCAGGACTTGGCCGCAAAGTTAAAGGCTTTCTTCTTTTTACGCGTATCCGGAGCTCTGCGCTTACGAGCGTCAGCCCAAGCCTGGTATGCTGACTGTTTAATAGCCTCAGCTTTTAAACAGTCAGCATTGAACCAGGGTTCAGCTTTGATGCCAGAGGGTCGATCAGAAAATGGAATATAATACTCCATCGCCTGACCGAGAACCTCAGCAACGGCACTTGCACAGCTCGACGGATCGCCAGAAGAAAAGCAGGCTTGCAGCCAAGGGTAAGAAGCAAGGAAATGTCGCATCTTATCCCAATCTGCTGACTTGTACCGCCAAACCCGTCTATTGCCTCTAGGGCTGAAGTCAGGTGGAGGACATATGAGGACGGACTTTACCAGACAGTGGTCAGAACTCCCAAGAGGGGCTGAAACAGACACGTGATATCGGTCTGGTTCAGTCGTCAGCAGAAGGTCCAAGCAATTAGCTATGTGATTCTCAACGTCGGGTATCCTAGTCGCCTGGTCGACCAGCTGGGAAAGGTTCAAAGACAAGGCAAACTTGTACGCCTCTCTACCAGCATGGTCAGTTTTCTGGTATGGGAACAACCATTGTTCGTGGTGAGCATTAAAGTCCCCCAGAAAAACGATTTGCGCGGTAGGATACCTTTGCTGAGTCACATCAACAGCCTCACTTAGGTGACGAAAAAGCCTCGTTGTCTCCTGGTCACCGCTATGCGATCGGTAGACACCGACATAGACAATTTGTTCTGTGCCGGTGTCCACAAGCAGCCAGATTGAAGAAGAAGAGGGATCTTCCAAGTTACGGAGACGCTTACAGCAGATGTCATCACGCACATAGAAACAAAGCCCTGCCTTAAAGCGGAAATTGTGCTCCAGGACATATCCTGGGTAATTCAAGTAGGATGTATCAGCAGGGGTAGTAATTTGCGTCTCCGTAAGCAAGAGCAGATGCGGCCTTACAGTCTCAAGATGGTGGTGGACTGGGACGAGATTAGAGTGCAGACCTCGAATGTTAGTGAGGTGCACTTTTAGCGAGAGGCCGTGTATCCGCTGTTGATTCCTCAACTTTTTGTTTCTTTTATTCATTATTGTTTTTATTTTTGGGGCAAGAGGGAAAAAAGGCGAAGAGTGGCAGTTACGCAAGGCATCAGCCAGCCCCCCCCAGAAGTCACAGTACTGTTGCGCGGTAGGATAAGACTAGTGCGGAGACCGCGGGGACGCCCGGACCCCCCCCAAGGCCGCCTGTCGAGGCCTCTCGCCCGGTTGCCAACCGGCCCGACAGGGGCAACCTTAGGATTATGCGCGCGATGGCGGAGCAGCCTTTCACAGAAGGCTAGTCTGCAATTGGGCTCCCAACTATCGGCGGGCGGCCAGCGAAAAAACCGTTGCTCCGGATCCCGCTGCCCTCCGAAACTAGGCACCCCGCGCAACAACACTGTGAGTCTGAATTCGGTACATTGGCAGATGCAAAACTGCGTAGACCCACTCCTCGAACGGCTACTCAGGGAATGCAGGATGGAACGCGCGAACGCTTGGCACCCTGATTTTTCCACTGAGGGTGGTGACCAGCCGCGGCCTAAGCCTACCACCGGAGAGGGTGTCACTCTTTAGCACCACCCGGGGGTCACGTGTAGGGTCTCGAGGGTAAAGCCTACGGACGCGAGTGACAATCGACCCCCGAGAAGTACACACTCGCGGTACACACTCGGAAATTGTCCTTGTATGGCGGCCATCTTGGATTTTGAAAAAAATCAAAAATCAAATGACAGTCGTCAAATTGCTTACAACCCCCTACATTTTGGAAAAAAAATCACACCCCTAACCCTAACCGTTTTTGCAGGCTGTACATCGTCCACATTAAGATCTGATGATCTTCAACATGTCCGATTTTTCTGGTACTCACTGGAGCACCCTCTACACGACCGTACATCAATCATTACCCCACCCACCCGGGAACAGGTCAAACAACTATGTCAATCAGTCAGTGAGTCAGTGGTAATGTAGGTTTATATATTATAATTAAAAAAATATTTTTCATATTTCGCTATATATTCCTTGGAAAAAGTTGTTCAATGTCACGGACTGAACCTACTATTCAAAAAGTTTCAGTATGTTTTGTTAGGCGTTATATGTAATCATACTGTTGTTTGTACCTATCCAACCCGTCTGTCCAGCGTGGAGAGTGAAGGCCAAATCCTCTGGCTGCTCAGGCCAAGTATGGCTCTGGTAGTACAGGAGGGTCGAGCTCCTGCAGTGGAGACAAAAAAGACCTGATGATGATGATGATGATATACTACTATATTAGTAACTCGGTAACCCTCTTCTTTTACCCTTGTTGAATCTCATATTTTTTTTGTACAATCCGTTAAATTAACGAATCCACTATTTGCCTGAATCTTGATGTTAACATCTTCGGATGTGATGAGTGTGTCCCGTCCCTATCAATTTAACGACGTCAGTTCCAACGATTCGCGTGCGTACAGCGAAAGTGGTCTTTAGAGATCAGCAAGCACTCCATAATGAGGAACAAAGGAACGAGTTTGTTCTCAACTGTTTGCATTCGGGACCTCAACCATTACAATAGTGTCTAGAGGTTTGTGTACTAAAGATAAAAAGAGATTCGTTCTGTCAATTGATTCTTTCACAGTATCTTTATAAACATATACCTAATCTATACTTGGTACTGCTATATATTTATACTTATTTAATATTTACTTACTTTATTTCAAAATATTTGCATGCTAGAGACTTAGAAACCAACTATAATAATAAAAAATAAATAATAAATTGTCAAAAGATACATTTATGATTCTTAAATTTACGTCGTAGGTATAATAAATTAAAATGATAATGAATACTGAATTTCATGTCAAAGCTTAAATTATGTATTTAATAGAATTTATAATTAGGAACAAAGAAACGGGTTCGTTCTCAAATGTTTGCTTTCGAACGGCTCCACTTGCAATCGTTTCTAGGGGTTTGTATACTGAAGATAAAAGAGTTTTGTTTTGTAAATTAATACTTTCACAGTGTTTGCATATGTGGTTACATATACCAAATCTATACTTGGTAACATTTATTTGAACTCATCAAGCACAATATGAGGGACAAATGAACGAGTTCATTCTCAACTGTTTGCTATCAAATGGCTCCACTATTATTACAAGTGACATACACTATAAGTTGATTAGCCAAATATAAGACGACTAGTAGGTATGCTAAAACTAGCCAGGTCAAATGTTGAGTTTCTTGAAAAAAAATAAGAATTCTCTACAGAATTTGGCAGCCATTTAGGTCTCAAGTCTTTTGACGGATATTGAACTTGGCTCCCATTTTCAATTTTATGTTTTGGTATGATTGTAGAGGTATATTAAAAGATAAATGGAGAAAATTATATTAAAAGCAATTAAATTAAATTCACAATAAATAAATTTGACATTATTAAAACCACGGATCATAATAAAATAACATAACGCACAATCAAAGATTTACGACCACAAAAAAAATAACCCATGTCAGTCCCAAATTTTGAATAAACTTTCTTATAACACTAACAAAACCGGTTGAAGTACTCTCTTATACTCATTGTGGTGCTCAGTTGGCAATTTTCAAGTAGGAACATATAGGTATTGATATCTATTATGGACTAATCCCAAGACGCCACTCGATTTTGTTTTGACACACGGGAACGTGTCACAAATCGATCCTGCCACTGGACATGAGTGCATCCCTTAACAAAACCTCAAGTATTCATTCAACATGTTTTTTTTTTCAAATAAGACTATGAATGAAAGACAACAATAAGTAAATGAGTCAGCGGTTTTCGAAAAAGGTGAGGAATGTTATTATAATTACGAGGTTGATCGAGTGGTGGGTTATTCAGATTTGTTTTTATCTTCTTCAGTTACTCGTATAAGAATAAAGATGATTAGGTATAACGAAGGTTAGTAAAAGACGACTCGAAATAAATTCCATACCTAAATAAAAAATTACGAAGTATCAGGAGGGATAGGTTTGTTTTACCAGCTATTTTGTTTGGTTCGCTTTTCTCTGCATAATGTGTTTTTTTATAAATAAATAATAAAATAAATATATAAGGACAAATCACACTGTCTGAGCTAGCCCCAAAGTAAGTTTTAAACTAATGTTATGGAATACTAACACAACGATACTATATTTTATAATAAATACATGTATAGATAAACACCCAAGACCCAGGACAATTTAAAAAAAGGCCATTTTCCAACTTGCCCTGGCTGGGGATCGAACCCAGAACCTCCGGATTGGCGGACTAGCGTGTTGACCATTACACCACGGAGGTCGTCAATCCGTAGGTACTTAAATTAAATAACCGATTTCATAAAAAACAAATGATAGGTCCCTACTAAAAACTACATACCTAGCCTAGGTAATAAGGTAGGCAGATTATTTGACGAACTTACTGAATTTAGTTTTATGTAAATATTCATTATAATTATAAAGATGTGGTCGGTAAGAGAAGGAAGTACAATACATATTACCTTTACCTTGTGTTTATTCTTAAAGTATAGAATGTAATTATTATTCGCATTGTACTATAGGTCGTTTACCTATTGTAGTTAGATATACCTACGTCATAAACATCTGCTCTTTTTGAAAATTTGCTATAAATACCAAAAAACCCAGCGCGTAACCAATCGCGTTGCATACGTGGCAGGACATCGCTGCATTCGGAAGGCTCGATACAAAGCTTCGATACAATAGTTGATAATTTGCATGACGGCTTTTTATCGATATCAATGTCGGCAGGCCGCCCTAGCAGCTGCCTCGGTGATGACACCAAAGTATGATTAAATATTTGGGAAAGAATAACATGGGTGATAATTTATGAGTTATAGATATAATTATAATATTTTCAACGATAAGTAATTTACTGCGAAGTTAGATAATAATATCACCTGACCAAAACACAAATGTATAAAGTTCTTATTTTACTTTTCGTCATCTCTGTTGCCCTTAGCCACAGTCACAGAATAAATATAAGTACTAAGGTCCCAATTCAAATTCAGATAATCAATAGTCATAAGTTTATCTAGATTGCAATCTAATGGCAGAATATATCACCTACATGTCATTATAATTAATACTTCTAATTAACCTAATTTTTTTATTTACAAAATGCCTATTTAAATAAAAAATATGGTACCTATGTTGTGAGCTATAAGTGATACATGTTACTTACATGACTTAAATGATATTTTTATGACAAAGAATAAGCAAACACTTTACTTTCTAAAAAAATATATTCTAATAAACGAAAATAAATTCAATAGATAAATTTGACTACATAAATTCACACCCTTTTATTCGTGGTCGTTCATACGTAGTTACTGCAACACATACGTGTCAGTTCCCTGTGATTTACTATTATTACCAGTAAATAAAAAGTGGTAGGGGAGCAAAGAGGTGGAGCGAAACGAACATTGTAATAATCCAGAGTGGGGTCCAAAAATAATGCAGCGGCCGATGCGACTTTGTAATTGATACTGTTATGTCGCATACATGAGACTTTTCGTGCTCAAAGTTATTTCTAAACACAGTTACATAAATGTGCTAGCCCTTAGACTAAAAACCTAACAAAACAAGTGCAATTAAAATCTAGATATATAGTGAAGTGTTACATATAAATGGTTTGATTGTGAAGTGGAATAGATACAAAGTAATTAACGAAATGGATTACACAGGAACTACGTCTTCGATGAACAATATGAGACCAATTTTCGGCGCGTACGCCTTTCAAGGTGAGTCTTAAATTATTATAGACCATAGACACGAAAGGATCAAAAGAGATGAGAAAAAGACCCGATATGGTTAATTACAATGTTCCCAGGTACCAATAAAACAAGCAATAATACGTCGGTATCAAAGACCCGAAATCAATATCAGCTATTGCCTAAACAATAAAAAATTGGGCACAGCGCATTACATTTATATCCCATGAACGGTTCCGTAAAGAATTATCATAACATATCTAACGCAAATGGTGCAGATATTTTATATATTTTACCACGCAACTAATTATACAAAAAGTTTCATACATGACTCACAAGTCTTAAAAATATGCGTGAAGCATACTATAACCGCCTCAATTTTAAATATAAACTGTATACAAAGTTATAGTATCATTGATTTGCCATTATATAAAATAAAAATTAAAACGTGTTGTTATTAAAACGACTAATCATAATAAAACCGATGATCGAGACTAGTCATAATGAGAGTCATATTTCTATTATTGCCGCAGAACTCTAAAAAACGAAGATACCTTTCAAAGTGCCGCTTATTAACCTCTCATCGAGTCGGACCGTAAAATGTAAACTCGATAAAGCCACCAATTAAAACTAAATATGAGAATCTCGACAATCAAAGCTCGAGCCGCTATATCTGACACCGAAAAACATTTCTCCAAAAAATAAATCGCGTTTTTTGTGGCGGCGCAAGGTCGCAAGCGCAGCATGATTTTCGCCTTTCGACAACCACGATTACCTACACCAACACGCAAATATCGTGCAGGTACAGAACCATAGCACTTTAAATTCTGAACCTTACCACGACGGAAAACGAAAGAATAAACAACTCTCGAGCGATTTAATCGAATTTCGTCGATATGTATAAGACGGGGTACGTGGTGATAATAACAATGCTTTATGAAAAGGTTTAGCCAACTAATTTGTTTTTTCTCAGCTACTGTCGATCTCGGTAGCGATGCAACCTTTTTTTTGCTGGAGGAGATCAATCAGTCAAAATAACAGTGTGATACCGCCTTTGATGAGGTCCGACCGACCTGTTTTAATCTCGACTGATGCATGATTAGATCACCAATGATGCAGCAAACAGTAACTGATCCAAAATTGGACGGATACGTCATTTCGTTTGTAGGTTTAATGACGAAATCCTGTTAGAAAGTTTTCACGGTAAAGGTGCTCAAATAAAGTTAAGGCAACAAGAGTACATATACAATTTAGTTGGGTAGTTTAACTTGACAACGTAGGGTAGTTTAAATCTCAAGTTTTAATATGAAAAGAGCTTTTTAATAATCAACTCACCAACCGACAAAGATGAAATAATAAATCGTTTGTGTTATTTTATGTGTGTGGTTTTTTTTTTGTTAAAATAAGTAAATGAATTTCATTAAAGATTTGATCACCTATTCTTTTTGGAGACCTAAGGATATCTAAACGAAATTTCATGCCTAATGCTTGGTGTAAGTTGCTGGTTGGAAAGCGGAATGTCTCCTGATTCTGCCTTAGGGTTCAGCCCGCCTTTTTCAGCTTAACGCGGTTCCGGTTGCATCCTCAGCTGTACTCCTTCGGAGCCCGAGGTGTGGTTTCCTACTTTTTCTCCAAATAAACTATGCATTTATTTTTATTTATTTATTTAACTTTATTACAAACGTAATAGGCGGACTTAAAGCCATAGGCTTTATCTACCAGTCAACCCACTGGTGATGCCGAGAAAAAGAAACTTTTAGGAGGTGCAAGTTATGTAGGTATTGTCACATTTACCTTATGAGGATAGCAGTAACTATATAATATATATATATATATATATATGAATAAACTTACATTCAAAATATACATGGTTATAATATATAATATAATAAACTATACGTAAACTACATATTATATCATAATATGTATATTCTATCTGAAACTTCACGAAGATAATGAGCACGCACTGCACTCTTGAACGCTACACGAGTACGAGCCTTAATTGGTAGGGCGTTCCAAAGCTTTACCGCTTGAACAGTAAACGTTCAAAGAACCCACTCCGGTGATTTGGTATAGCGAGACGGAGATTGCTAGAAGAGCGAAGATTTTTAGGGTTCCGTACCTCAAAAGGAAAAAACGGAACCCTTATAGGATCACTTTGTTGTCCGTCTGTCCGTCCGTCCGTCCGTCTGTCAAGACCCTTTTTCTCAGGAACGCGTGGAGGTATGAAGCTGAAATTTATATCAATTACTCAGGTCTACTGTCCCTTGAAGCTGTGAAAAAATCAAACTTTTAAGCCAACGCAATCAAAAGATACAGCCGTTTATGCCGCAAATTTTCGACACTTGCAAGGGAATCAAAACCTACAGGGTGCTTCCCGTGAACTCAGAATCTTGAAATTTGGTACGAAGCAACGTCTTATAGCATAGATAAAGGAAAAATTACGAAAACCATAAATTTTTAGTTACATCACATAATATATTTTTTTTTAATAATTTTAAACTTACTACCCATTTCCTCATAAACGCGTAGAGGTATTAAATTGAAATTCATACCAAATACTAAACCTTGCAGGTTTGTACGGAACCCTCGGTGCGCGAGTCCGACTCGGACTTGACCGGTTTTTTTTTTTTTTTACATGAGTATTTCCAAAAAAAGTGAATTTTGATTTGCGATGCAACGGAGTTTTAGGGTAAATAGAATAGAAAAGAGGGTTGTAAGAATATGCAGCCGGCGACGCTGACGAACGGGCAACCACTTTTGTTGAGTACGGTAAGCCGACACATGGTCGTACTTACGAAGGCTGAAGATGAACCGAAGACAGTTATTTTGAAGTCTGTCGAGTTTATTTAGATAGTCACAATTCAAGTCAGAGTAACACACATCACCATAATCCAGAATAGGAAGAATAAGAGTTTGAATTAGCATCGTTTTTACATTTGCTGGAAGAAAATTTTTCAATTTGTACAAGGAGCGCAAACCATTAGTGATTCTACAAGCAGTCTCAGAAACTTGCACATTCCAAGCAAAACTAAAATATATCTGAAGGCCAAGGTCTTTCACGCTAGAACTAAATGGAATGATGGAGTTGTCATACAAAACCGGTGGTAAGGAGCCATTGTCAATACGACTCAGGAGCCGTGAGCTGCCAACCAGTATAGCTTGAGATTTGTTGAGGTTAACTGTTACTCCAAATCGCCGAGACCAGTCACCTATCGCCCTCAAATCCGCATTTATTCTTTCTATGGCTCTGTCTACCTGGTCCACTTCAGTTTGAGTATGAAGTTGCTAGTCATCAGCATAAAGATGATACGAGCACTGAAGTTCTTTTGTAATGAAATCTATAAAGATTGAAAACAGTAATGAAGAGAGAATACCGCCTTGTGGAACGCCAGTGTCCATGTTGCTCCAGCTGGAAGTGCGTTCGTTGAGACGAACTGACTGCTGACGACCACGGAGATAAGTAGAAAACCATTCAACTGCCGCAGGTGAGATGGAATGATGGAAAAGGATTGCTAGGAGGATGTCATGGTCGACGGTATTAAAGGCATTAGAAAAGTCAACTAAACCCAGCACAGTGAGTTTAGTGTCCTCCATACCGGCTTTAATATCGTCGGTCACTTTAAGTAAAGCAGATACAGTGCTATGCCCAGGTCTAAAGCCAGGATTTTAATGGATTCAACAGTCCATTAACATGAAAAAATGAGGTGAGTTGCCTATGAGCGCAAGCCTCAAGAACCTTGGACAAAAGCGGAAGAATTAAGATGGGACGAAAGTTCCTGGGAAGGGAAGGATTAGAGGTTTTGGGAAGGGGGAGAATAAAAGCTTTTCGCCAAAGCGAAGGAAATTAGGATGTTGAGAGAGAGTGATTTATAATGTGGGTAATGGCTGGTAAAATAATATCAAGAATGTATTCAATCATGCAGCGATTTACTTGATCACAACCAACAGCCCTGGTTTTTATTGCCAAGAATATTTTTTTACCTCTTCCTGACTGACTGCAGAGAATTCAAACTGAGGAATGTTGGGACTTGGGAGAGACTGAATAGAAGCAATTTTTTTCAATTTTGTTAGGCGATCTAATGGAGAAGATGTGGAGAAATGTTTATTGATATCGTCTAACGTAATTGAAGAAGAGATATCTAAGTTATTTGACTTGCCAATACCCAGGGTTCCTAGGAACTTCCAGATATCAGCAGCTGAAGAAGAGGAGATAGTATCGGAGAATTAACGGCGTTTAGCGTCTTGCATCATTCTGTTACACCGGTTTCATGCAACTTTAAACAAAGCCCAGTTATCATCAGAACCGTCCGTTTTAAACTTTCGGAATGCCCTATCTCTTCTACGCATAGCCATCCGAACACCACGTGCTATCCAAGGGGCCGGAAGCCTTTTAATTCTGACTTTCCTTATAGGAGCGTGCTGGTCATACAGGTTAGTTAAAAGCTGATTAAAAATATCAATCTTTTCATCTACCCTTGCGGCAGCCCATATACCACCCCATTCCAGCAGCGTCAATTTTTAGTCTGTCTTCATCCATTCTCGCAAAACTACGGAGATGCCGAGTTTTGGGAATTTTCTTTGGGGGTTTGAGATTATACGAGCAGTGGATGAGATCATGACGAGAAAAACATGAGGCTGGATATTGTCCGTGTGAGACAACATGGTCCGCAGATGAACAAATTATTAGGTCAAGCCAGGTGTCTTCAGTGTTAGTGTTTGTGTGAGTGGCATTCAATGGTAAGACCTTAAGATCAGCTGAATCCAGAATATGATTAAGTTTCTGAGACCGAGCCAAATCACCACCATCAATGAGATTTGTATTGAAGTCCCCTAAAATTATTTGATGTGTGTACTCCGATCCGAATGTGTCTAGAGCCATTTCAAGGTCCGAAAAATAATTAGTAGAAGGGGGACAATAGACTACACCAAGAAGAGCCTTGGAACCCCTAACTTGAATTTCAAGAAAAATAAATTCCGCTGATGCCGAATATTTGGGGGTGCGCTTTCCCGCTTTTTCTTCTTAAAATATAATATGTATGTCAATGTTCTCCGAAGGATGTCAAAGACCTTGCGAAGTGGAGAAGAAATAGCAGGAACAGTTTAAACGATTTGGCTATAGTTTTACGACCGGCCGCCTGCCTGACGTCAACCCTCATTGGGAATGCAAATGCAGCACAAGATGTTTGTGCTTAGTCCTTAAGTCGCCTCTTAGACAACATCCACATGAATACATATTATACATACATGCATACAGACGACCTCCGCGGCGTAATGGTTAACACGCTAGGCCGCTAATCCGGATGTTCTGGGTTCGATCCCCAGCCAGGGCAAGTTGGAAAATGACCTTTTTCAAATTGTCCTGGGTCTTGGGTGTTTATCTATATATGTATTTATCATAAAATATAGTATCGTTGAGTTAGTATCCCATAACACAAGTTTAAAACTTACTTTGGGGCTAGCTCAATTAGTGTGATTTGTCCTTATATACATATTTATATTTATACAAATCACAATCTTTCTCTCAATCGGGATAGATAAAGCCTCGACTAGTCAAGTCCCGAAGGCCACATTTAGCTTCGTGAAATGCGTGTTGGAAAGGGAATTAAAATAGTGGGGGATGCTAGTGCTATCGCCTATTGACATGATTCAGATTTTTGCCTGAATATTCTCTTTTTTTTTCTTTTCTCCCAGACTAGAATGGAAGATACATTTAATTTCTAATGTTTTAACTTAAATCTCCTCCTCTTCAAACTTTCTCCTTCCACTGTTGGGTGTAGGTCTCATCCTTTTCGTTCTTGAGCCTTTTTCATCCAGATATTTCTCATTATATGGGTCTTATCGCCCATAACCCGAATAATGTGAAGGACCTGGATCAGAAAGGGTCTGATGTGATGAAAGGAAAATCATGTCATCGACCCATCTCATTGCTGGTCTTCCTACGCCCCTGTGGCCCTGTCTCGGTCTTCATCACATTACCGTCAGCTTGCTACATAATAAATTAATCTGCGCTACCCTCGGACTCCATTTTTCATCTACTTTTAAGTTTTTAACTGCTTCCAAATACAGATGTTGAACTGGGATTTTATTCGGAAACTTGATTCAGTTAATACCAAATTCTTTAAGTATGTTTGGTTCTTACTAAACATATAGGATCTAAACATGTGTTTCACGGTTTAGTAAGTTTCATTCAAAGTTGTTATGTGATTAATTAAGAAACAAGTATCCAAACAGTTTTATTAAGTACGATAAGTTTTATCATACGTATGTACGTCATACATATTTTTTTCTAGTTTTATAGTAAACTAGCTTTTGCCCGCGGCTTCGCTCGCGTATCCCACGGGAACATTACATTTTTCTAAGATGAAAGGTACCCTATGTCCTTCTCAGTACTCCTAACTATATTTATGCAAATTTTCAAGAAGATTGGTTTAGTAGATAAAGCGTGAAGAAGTAACAAACAAACAAACAAACAAATACACAAACTCACTTTCGCATTTATAATATTAGTTGGGATGGGATTGGGATAAATAAATCATCTTCCAATTAAAGGCACCTTAAACTGAAAGATCTCATATATCCACGTATTTCAAACAAACACTTACGACAACGACGTCCATCTAAAAATGCCAAGAATTTCTCATCACGTTTTATTTCTTCATTTTCTAAAGCAACTGTCGCGCTTAGAATCGAAGCCTTTTGATGGCTGACATATTTGTCTCAGTGGAATGCAGAGAATGGTTGAAAAAGTATAAAATTCCTATCGAGCCAACGCCCGTAGGACACGACTGATTGAGTTATAAGCTATAATGGCAATTCCATTTTGTTTTTGCACTGTTTCTCACTTGAATGCCATGTAGCGCGTCCACTCATATTTAATATACATTAAGCGCGGTTGACACTAGGCTATTCTATACAGCTATATATTATAGCATGTTTCGTCATAAGCTATAAATTCGTAATATGACGTTCACACTATGCGATATATCACAAACCACTGCATAAAAAGTTACTTACTTATCTATTCATCAAAAGTGTACTTTGATGTTGCTCTGAAAATCGGTCAACTTTAAAGCGACGTGGGTTCACAATTTGCAATACTGTGCGTGTTTTTGAAAAATCACTGTTATTAAACTGCTACAGTTTATTTCTTAAAAAAAATTACACAAAAATCTTATGGATTTTTCACAGACACTCACAATAGCCAAAATACGATTGAGCATTTTTGGCTCGATAGAAAAAATCACAAACATACCTCTAATTTGCCTTTATAATACATCTTCTTAATCTAAGCGCGTTCCCGGTTGTATCCTCAGCTGTGCTGCTTCGGAGCCCGGGGTGCGCTTTTCCACTTTCTCTTATTCAAATATTACATACATTTCAATGGTCACACAGGAGAATTGTGTATAAGTATGTAAGTGTACCTCACTTACATACTTATACACAATTCTCTTGTATTATAGATTAGCATGACGTCTAACATCTTCTATAGTAGATAAACCAGGTAGTGGCTTTACCAGGCAGCTTGCTATGTGCTTGCTATATATTACAGCGTAGTCCGTACCGCCATTAGGTGCCCGTCGATCTTTGATTTCTGCTTTCTTGCTCGACTCTCGAGAATGCGTGTCTTGTTTATTTTGATTTGTCACCTTTGATATATGAATCCTTTTTGTTATTAACGCAAATACGCTGTGATGGCAGTATGATTACTTCGCTTCTGTAAAACTTGATTTCTATTTTGGTTTGGGATGTAATGACTTAGATAAATTGTGATAACAACAAAGACACCTTTCGATATAGAAGGAAAGAAAATCTCCTACAAATATCTACAAAGATAAAAAAAAAACTAGAAAAACATCACGCCATTGTGATAAGAAGCTTCTTCAGTGGCGAGGTTAAACGTAGGCGAGTTGATGCTGGACGTTGTAGAAGAAGGCAACTTTTTCTGCGTTATGTAAAGAGAAAGACGGATATTCTATACTCCAGATACAAAATGAACAAACACATGTATCAAATTCATGTTCATATACAAAAAACGATATCAAAGTCGAGACATCGAGTCGCCGGTCCTCATCGACCTCTGGAGGCAGTGACCCTAATACCTGACAATAAAATCGATTTTGGCTTGAGTAAAAATATGAAAATCTGGCAGGTAGACAGTGAGGGACAAAGCCGAGTAGCCGCTTCTTATAATCGAGAGTGCCTCCGGTTTGATAGTTAATTAAAGAAGTGAATAACACGCGGCATTGCAAGTCAGCTGCAATCTTCGACTTTGTCGAAGAAGTTTGTAGAGCTGATAATACCACTTTCAAAAAGTAAGTCAGAACTGTGAGTTTTAGACTGTAAGAATAGAACGATAATACTTTTTATTTTTTTACATTTACATTTTTGTAAATTTTTAATTTGTCTTTTTTTTCATTAATTTTGTTTCATTAGTTCGTCTTTTGCCAAAAAAAGTAGAAAAGTGTTTTGCTGCATCATAAATGATATTTCTAAGTGATTATTATAATTTTGCATAGGAAATGAGATTCCCACTATGATTATGTATGAGGTTTAGAGTAAACAATGCAAAAAATAATAATTTAGAATTTTGTAATTTAATATTGCAGATATGTGTGAAACGCACATCTTGAAATAGGTAATTACATATTTTTATGGTAACTCTTCCTAGTGCTATCAATTCTGTGGTGCTAGTATACTTACCGCCTTGAATTCACAAGATAAAAGTTTTACATACATGAGGGATACATATAGGGCTTAAAGCATAATATGATGTTTTTTTATTATATGAGTACGTATGTCACATAAACTAATGTACTTTTATGGACGAAACAATAAACGGGCATGACAGTTGTCTACATAACATATTGTAATGAGCTTTAATCGGATCGTATAGTTGATTCCATACGTTTAGGAGCCGCGCTTGATATAATTTATTTAATGATAGGGGTGCTAGGCCACTCTGTGTTGGTCCCTCTTTGCACTACGACGACCATACTTGGTGCAATCTATGTGGACATAGAGCTATCATGAAGTTTGCTCTACTTCATCTCATATTGAACAGGAAGCAGAGTAAACCTTCATGGATATAAGTTATAAAAAAGTTATCGATATGTTTTCCGAATACGTTATTTATGCCTTATAATACTTACAAGAAATATTGAACACACAGCCATTATTTTTCATCTAAAATCTTTATGTTTGCTTCAAGGATTAAAATATAAATTAAATACAATAGGTCTGTAAAGCAAAAAGCAATAAAGATAACAAAAACATAAATGTTCTAGATTATATTGTCACTCCGAGATTTAAAACAAAAAGTGGTTAGGGATACGCAAATATAGGTAATATTTGAAGCAATAAAACCGTTATCGGCGAAGTTATCGCTGCGCAACGGAGCGCATTCTGCACGCTTCTAATGAACGCCTTATGAAACAGGCAATTTATCACATGCTGCCTTATCATGAAATGCACTGATAAATTTTATATGAGAACAAACTTAATAAACAAAAGCCATTATGTTACAGAAGCTAGATGACCTAAAATTGCGTTGTATTCGTAAACAGCTCAATTCGGACAAATGTAACTAAGATAGCTTAAAATTCAGAACGTATCAAACAGATAAATGAGTTAAGGTGAATATAGAATGAAATGGCCTTGAAGTGTGAAATAAATTGTTAACTCGTAAATATGGTGATAATTTCCATATCGCTAATCGTCAGGCACTAGATAGCCTTTTAAATTATTTTTTGAACTGCCGTTGAATCTATTATTGGTGATCCGTCTAGCTTTAAAACTTGCCGTGGCCGCTTTTGGCGGAGGCAAGTTTTAAAGCTAGGCGGACTAATGTAAATACTTTCAACGGTGGTTCATAAAATAATTTAAAGGGCTATATAGTGCCTGACGATTAGCAATATGGAAATTATCTCCATATTTACGAGTTAACAATTTATTTCAAACGTGGGCGCCACTTCAAGGCCATTTGCTTCTATATTCACCTTAATGGAAACTCAGCTAGTGAATCCACAACCCACACCAACTGCCTGTCATTCCGTGGTGACAGTTAACATGGTTGAGCGTAGTCTAAATTAAGTAGTACGTATATATGGTACTTAAATTTATGAAGATGTAATGATTCAAACGACGGAAATATTATAGACGACCTCCGTGGTGTAATAGTCAACACGCTAGTCCGCCAATCCGGAGGTTATGGGTTCGATCCCCAGCCGGGACAAGTTGGAAAATGGCCTTTTTTAAACTCTCCTAAGTTTTGGGTGTTTATCGATGTATATATTTATTAAAAAAATATAATATCGTTGAGTTAGTATCTCATAATACAAGTTGCCTTATATTTAAAAAATGCAGAACTTACTTTTTAATCATTTTAGTCGTATTTCAAAATAATAATTTTTTATAATTTTAATACACCACTTCTTAATTTTGCTTCGGGATCGTTTTGTTGAGAAATAGCTTTATTTCATGATTGCTAAGCAATGGTATGTTAACTGTACATTAGGCCCTACTATTTGTTTTCCAAATTTTCTTATCCCTTTGAACAATAGTTCAGTTTCACTCTGGGCAGCCGTACCGTACGTGACTTGTTATTTGGTAACTTCTCACACAAACTCTCATTACCAATTCAGAAGAGCCGGTGTTTCAAAAGGACCATCTTTGTCGGCGCCTTCAGCCTTCAGTTCGACCATGAATAAATCAATGAAAACAAATAGTATTCGGCTACTAGTGTTCCCAAAAGCTTTTTTAAATGAAGTATGATCCTCCTTTGTTTCAACTCCCGTTTTGTTCGCATCCTCATATATGTTAATTTATGCGTGTCGAAATAATAGGTAGAGCATATTTTCCTGCCAAGATCGGTGGTACTATACATATAGATAGGTTCGAGGCGTAATTTGGTAGACACCGAAACTAATTTATTTAACAAAGGACCGACCGCACTTTTTATACGTACACAAATACATTACGTCCTATATAGATAGCTCTTTGTAATTACATATTTTGTTTACGTGTTACCCAGCAGAGATTATGAATGTGATTCGACCTCCAACTAGGATTGCTTTTTTATTAGGTACGAATGCTGGACGAAAAACATAAAGAATACCGGCAGTTAATTCCTTGAACTATTACGACTGTTCGAGCGGAAATTAAAGATTCCTGGACTGGCTTTTGGGTTTCTACGAAATAAAAATCACAAAATCTCAAATTTATCTTAATTCGTATACACCTACAATAATCAATTACTTAGATAACTACATCACGTCCTATTGTTACTGGTCAAATTCAATGCTTTTTTTGTAAGTATCAGATATAAGTGTCTAAAAAAGCTTAGTACTACATATTAATCACATACTACTTTTAAAGGAAAACCTAAGACATTTAAGAATAACAATATAATTTTTAAACATCATTAATTTTAACAAATAAATTAAATATCAATACCCACATAAACAACAGTCACCATAGCTATTCAAAACCAAATTAATACAAAACAATCACTGACCCATTCAAAAAAAACTGGATCTATTTTGGCTCAAAAACTGTGAGAATCGTCATTAGCCGTAAATGAGATTTAACATTCCAGGGAAAAAAGTGAGGAAATGAGTCAGGATTGTACAAGGGTTTGCGTCGCTTGGCTGGCCATACTGGGCCTTCCGGTGCCAGCCACTGTGAAAACGGGGCAGATTGGGCATTTACTTGCACCTGTTGCAATTGCTTCATTATAATGACCACTGAAAGGCAACTGCAATAACTTTTACTTACTTTAGGCAAACTTTTCTTAAAAGGCATTAAGTTTTCTCAATTAAGTATTTACTTTGTTTTTTTTGTGTAAAAATACTGTGTTCTTAATTGTGTACAAATACAAATTATAATATACAGAACAAGAGGCGAACTTTAAATGCTTAAAGCTTTGTCTACCAGTCAACTTTTGGGTTATACAGAAAGTCTAAATATTTTGTTAGTATTATAGTATAGAAAGAATCGCACACACTGAGTATTTGGCAAATATAGAAACTTTGGATAGATTGAAATTACATACACTTGTAGGAAACTTATATTTTTTTTTACGTAAGTATAACAATAAAAAGTACAACAATTTTAAGTATATAAACAATGGTCCGTGAAAATTAAAATGAGGAAGCCAGTACATAGAAAACGGACATCAAGGAATGCACACTAAAAAATTAAAACCGGACGCTTTATTTTTGATTCCCGACATCCCAAAAACTCGGAGGGAATAAAAAATTCGGCGATAAAAAGAATAACACCGTGAGTCTATTACTTGTACAGCATGTCATCGACGGTTCATTAAAATACGATGACTTTACACAAACACTATAGTGGACTTCATTGATAGCCACTGACGTAGGTTGAGATACATAAAAACCCATCTAAATGTAACTATACGAAGTTAAACCTTAACATGACGTGATAAGGATGACGTCTTTCGTCAAACATAAAATTCTCTGGTTCGTTTTGGAATGAAAGATCGTTAACAATAGCATTTCATTCCGTGGAATCCATTGATAAGTCGGATGCTACCAGTGTTACCGTGGTCACTCTCACGAGCTGAGAGTCAATTACTTCGGAATATCCTCAGCAAGACTGTAATAAAACTGAAAGTCTATCAAATCGACAGACATGCAGTGTTTACTTATAAGACAAATAAAGTGAGTACTAAAAGAATATATTTACATAGCTTCAAACTATCAGGGAAGTGAGAGAACCTAACGCTACGCAGGAGAACGCACAGTGCCAAGGACTTAACAAAAATCGAATAGATTATACGAAGAAATCTGCAAATAAAATCTTTTAAACATTATTATGAATTATTTAGCGGCCCTGGATACGACTCCTTTAGAGCCTATCTTTAGTTTTTCTTTTCTTAATTTCTAACCAAACCCTAACCTTACAAGTTTCAATCAAAGGGTAGTGTAGGTCCTTCGATTGCTTCAAGGGAGCTTCTGGCAACAAATTTATGCGAGTCCATTGGTTTTCATAGCAGATTGAGTGGCGGACGGCACCTGAAGACGCCCACCACAGTCCGCTTAACAAATATCACTACAGCCGTACTATGACTGTCCACTTTAAATATATTTCATATATTGTTCATGAGCATTTATAACATCAAACTTCAGAAATTTCTTATTATAAATTCCACTAAAACCAAGTTGCAAAATAAATTAAAGCAAACTCCAACTAAAGCCCTTGATTTCCCGCCAAAAACTCCACAAAAGCTACTCATATTGGAGCAAAAACGCTAAAATTATTTTGAAAATATCTCATAAGGAATATTTCACTCGTCTACTTATCTATCTATCTATATATATAAAAGAACAAGGGTGTCTGATTCATCAACGCCCAGCCTAAACCATAAAAGTAATAAATGTGAAATTTGGACAGTAGTTTTATGTTATTACATTGTGCTCAGATAAGAAAGGTTTTTTCAAAATTCAACCCCTAAGTGGGTAATAATTGGGGGCAAATTTGGTATGAAATAAAAATTAAATCTTTACTGATTTACTTGAAACTTACCAGAAATGTTACTTTACAAAAATAATTAAACACGTTTCAGCATTTTTTTCAATTCCACCTCTATGAGCGTAAAAAAGGGAAATATATAATGAGACGTTAAGGTGTGGAATTCCCTCCCTGCGTCGATGTTTCCCCATACGTATAGTTTTTTCAAGGCAAGAGTGAATAGGCATTTTTCAGTCTGCGTGTTACACCTTAGACCTCACCTTAGCTTCCCATCAGGCTAGATAGAGGTCAAACGCACTCAAATATATGTTCATTTACATTCTTGAAGATGGATGTCATTGAGATTACTCGAAACATGAAATGCATAAAAGCCTTTAATATCTAGAAGACAGTTGTTATTTCTAAAACTTCAAATGCATTGAGGACATTGTAAAAAGCAAACGGGAAAAAATACAAAACTTTAATCAAATACTTTGTCACCTATTTTTACTTAATTCTTTAGAAAAATAAGTAATATTATTATAGTAACTCATCGAAGCGGAAAACTAAAATAAAGAAGTTTCATTTGCCTTATGTAAGCGGATAAGAAATTTCCACGAATTAAAAAAGAAAGCTAAATAACTATTTGCTTTCCAAAACCGTGAGAAAACGATCTCTTCTAAGCTAGTTGTAGAATTTAATGGAGTGTAAGGGGCAAAAAACAGTAAACCAAAATGATACAGTTACGAATTATTGTGCCGTGGAAATAACCAATTCAATGCAAAATTGGATGCTTTGAAGGCGGTTTGTGGGGCCGATTCAGTTTGGAACAAATTAATTAAGGCGATTTAAGGCAATTTTCCATCGTTGGTCAGCCGACACCACCGTTCAAATTACGATTTAGTGGCGGCCGGTTGTTGTCTAGCTTCTGGTAGCAACACCAAACAATGCCGACTTTCTTTACTTTCTTCTCCAAAGACATCATTTTTAGTTTTCAGCTTTAAATTATTTATTGATACACATGAATGAAATCATTTTTATTTCTTTATTATTTTAAAATTAAATAAGTAGTGTTTAATATTTAATATATGTATATAAAATATGCTTAGCCTGATTTCACAAGAATCAAATATTTATTAAGAAACAGGGCCTTCGCAGGTTCCTTTAGACGTTATGTAATTTACACGTTAAGTCTTCCATGCTGATCTGGGAGAAAATAAAAAAACTTAGAATGTACCAGCTGCTTCTCTTCCCGCGCAGATCGATAAAGTCGATTGAGGGAATGGGCGAAGATGCGAATCATGTTAATAGGCGATCCGGCTAGCAACCTATCACTATTTTGATTCCTTTTCTACCTTTTCACCCACCACCACGCTTTTAAAGTGGCCTTTGGGTCTTGCGGCCCTGTACTCTGTCTACTTGGAGCCGCAAGACTCAAAAAGACGTGAAAGTGTAGTATTTACACGTTATTAAGTACCTTTACAGTCATATAATATTCAATCCAATACAAATAACTTTATGGTACTACGAGTTACTTTGAAAACGCTAAAATTTCAAAACAAAAAAAAAAACATATAAAGTTTCCGAACTACTAACTTTGGGGTATACCAGGCAAGCCGCATCTCACTCGTTGGCGAGTTTCTCAATGAAAATAGTTTGATCGCGGTTGCAACTCCGCGTGGTAAAATCAGAGCTTTAATTAAAGCAGCTACGAATATTACGTTGTATGAGCTCGATGTGCGTTTTAATATTTAGTTCATGCACAGAATTATTATAAGTACTCGTACGTAAGGTACAGAACGGAAGCTCACCTCCTTCCGGGTGATTACGTTCAATATGGCGAGATATGAAATAAAGTTTATCTGAAATATAAATCTGACATATATAACTTGACAACTGCCATTAATGACATAACATAGTCGAGTAAATGTGTCGATCTACGGCAGCCCTACGTTGTATGGTTGTGGAACAAATTTTGCTCGAAATTGATGTAGTTTCAGAGCTGTGATACAGGGACCCCACTTTGTCATTAAAAGTTTTTCACCTTAGTTTTCTAAAAACTTATAGATGACGCTGATGAAAATTCAAATGTCGCACAAAGATAACGTATTTGACTCGTATACATACATGTTAATCACGTTTTTATCACTTACGGGGGTGACTGTGGGCATGTCGACGACCTGCGTAATAGTCAGTCACTACTCCGGAGGTCGGAGGTCCACGCTTCGATCCAAAGCCAGGGCTAGTTGGAAAAAAACCTTTTTTATGCAATAATTCTCTAGAATCGTAACTAATCCCGAAAAATCATTCCACGTGATATGTACCGCGGCGGGCGGGGCTTAAAATATGAACAGCACAGCGCGACAGCGCTGTGACACTCGAGTCGTGCGGTTGCGTCGCAAGAAGTTTCCTTTGACAATATTGCTTTGTTTTTGCGATAATCTATTCATTAAAAATGCCGTCATGTGCCGTGAAGTGGTGTAAAAGCCATACAAACATGAAAAACACAGGACTCGCCTTGCATATGTAAGTATATAAACATTTTAATATTTAACCTTAAAATATGAACAGCACAGCGCGACAGCGCTGTGACACTCGAGTCGTGCGGTTGCGTCGCAAGAAGTTTCCTTTGACAATATTGCTTTGTTTTTGCGATAATCTATTCATTAAAAATGCCGTCATGTGCCGTGAAGTGGTGTAAAAGCCATACAAACATGAAAAACACAGGACTCGCCTTGCATATGTAAGTATATAAACATTTTAATATTTAACCTCACCGCTCGTAGCGTTGACCGCGGCCTTATCGGTCGAGCAGCCGGCTTCGGAGAACCGGCTGCTCTACCGACACGACGCGTACGTGACCTTGTCGCGATCAATTGCATGCATCTTTGTCTATATGTGTGTTTGAGTGTTTCGTTGTAATTACTGTTAGTTTGTTTGCGGAAATGGAATCAGAATCGAAGCGGTGAATGTAGGAGCATTAGATTTCTAGAGATTATATTTCGATGCTTTTTTCAAATATTTCAGGGTTTTGGGTATTTATCTATAAATGTGTTAATTTATTATAAAATATAGTATCGTTCAGTCTCTTATAATAATAATTAACTTGTATCAGGCCTGTGTCACTCCCCGTTTAGGTATCGAAAATATACCTACATTATTGCTAAGAGCGCGGCGGCCCCTCCAAGTGGTAAATTCAGTTATACGAATCGTTTGTCCAGAGTAATAAGAATGAAATTTGCCTGCAATGGATGTCTAGGTATCTAAACAAAAAGGTGCGAAGTTCTGACGTGAGCTAAATTAAACTACATCGCTAACTACATTGAGTAGAACGAAATAATTCTTTGAAATTCTTTGCTGAGTGAGACTTCTGTACGGAGTACTAGTATCCTATTCTGTGCTTGTATTGAAATCGTATTCAAGGAATAAATTATTTCTTATTCTAAAAAAACCGCACCGCTCGTGACAAATACAAGTAAATCCATTTACACAGTATAGGGCATCTAATTGCCTAAAGAACTTTGTCATATACCTATTAGTAGATATTATTTTTAATTTAAAAAATATTAGAATTTAAATACAATATTATCACAATATTTGAAAGAGCGAGCGAAGTGAGCGAAATTCTCTGACTCTACTTGAACCATCCGGCGTTTGTATGTGAGTGTGTATGTTTGTTCGACGATAACTCAAGTATCTATCAATCAGAGCATTCATTTAATTTTAAGACGTGTGTATCAATATAATTTTCAATATAACAAAATAGCTAAATCAGTCAAGGGGTTGCTGAGACATGGACTTGGCGAGTGAGTTCACGGTTTAGGCGAGCTAATTTAACGAGAGAGCAAAGCGAGCGAAGTAAAACAACCTCCACAAAAAGTACTATCTAACCATTTGAAATGTGCTGCAGCTGGAAAAGGCTAAGTGAATATAACCAGAAAAAAAGGCGCCTATTTACTGTTATCAAAAATTGACATTAATGTGAGGAGTAGAAGATTTGATTCGGCGGCGTGACAAATTTATGTGGACTATACTAGAACTATACAATATAAAAGGGAGAAGGGTAACAGGAAAGCTCATGCACTGCACACTTAGTAGAACAAATCAAGGTTAAAATGAGAGCAGTGTCATATCAAGTCAAGAGACTGGCGGAACATTGAGAAGACTGGAAGAAAACGTGTCGTGCTTACATTTATATTTAAAAATATATCTTTATAGGATGAAAAATGTAAGCTAAATATTTTTTCCTGGTTAAAAATATATGGTTGACGATCTAAATCTTTGGACGCCAAAAATACACGTATATACCGATAAGGCGTTTCGAATAAACAGATAACTAGGCGGCTAGCGAGTTTAATCTTCCTAGATTTTACTTAAATACGTACGGTCTGTGCTACGTAGGTATTTCTCGGTTGTACTACCTTACAATAAATAAGTACTTTTGCTAAGAACTTAAAAATTATTTATTCCTACGTACATATTAATAAACAAATATATTTTTGAATTGAATTGAATATATACGGAGAAATCAAACAGATTGAGCTAGCCCCAAAGTAAGTTCGAGACTTGTGTTATGAGATACTAACTCAACGATACTATATTTTATAGTAAATATATATATATAGGTATTTAGGTATATACAACGTGGAAGGGGCATACCCGTAATAAATCAATATACGGTCTATACTAGATCATTATAGGATAATTACATTTAAATTACAGCCGAAGAACAAAAATATTGTATTGGAATGCTGAATTTTTTTTTTGTTTTTTTTACTGTTATTTTAATTTCATTATACTTAAGTGATCTAGTATATAGCCCGTGGTTCGATTTATTACGGGAATGTCCCTTTCACCTTGTATAAACATGCAAGACCCAGGTCAATCTGAACAAGATCATTTTCTTTCTTGACCTGACAGGAGTTCGAACCTGGGACCACCAGCGTGAAAGTCTGGCATGGTGACCACTAGGCCACAGAGGTCGTCAAATCGGTGGGAGTACAAATTGCTAGCTTTCACAAGTTAAGCACCCCCGGGCGTGGTCCATACTTGGATGGGTGACCACAAGTGGTATAAAAATTCTCGAGCTCCTCCGTGCTTCGGAAGGCACGTAAAGACGTTGATCCCGGCTGTCATCATTGTATGGCAGTCGTCAAGCTATGTCAGATGCCTAGGCACCTTGAATAATTTGACACCAGTGTTTGCCACTTACACACACAAAAAACAAATAAACTGAAACACCTAAAAAATTTTGTTGTTTTTTTTCCCAACTAAGCATTTACTTATTGACTGAGCGAGCGTAGCGTCGTAGCGTCTAAGTTTCGAGATTGCCAGAAATGCTTTTGTCCGTCAGTTTGTTCTGGCCTACAGGTCGCTTTTATCAACCAATTCTCGTGAAATGTTATAAGCAGGTTTGATAATTATATAGAAATTCTTTTGCAATTCAGTTTTTGGAAATTTTTCGAAATGGCGGAGATATGGGGGTTTAAAACTTTAAGAAAGTCATATTTAAGCCATTTTTAAAAAATTTCAAATATTTCACAACTTTTTTGTTACCCTTATTAGGACGCAACTTTTTTGTCCGATAAACTTCAACGGCTTGGAGGTGAGTCGCGAGTATTAACATACAGCTCACACGAGCAATATTGTGACCTTTAGATAATAGACAACATACAAATAGATAACATAACTCGATAAAATACAAAAAAGACACAGACACCTGAAATTCCGAGCATGCTTTGTAAGAAAGAGACGCATATAGTTTTGTAATGTCGGTTCGAATGAGTGGGCAGAACGTGCCCCTCCAAGAACGCTTGCGCCTGTTTTGGCTCAAAACTCGGGTGACAATAAATTATTAAAAGTTTTGATTGAAAAAAAAATATAATATCTAACTGGAATATAAAAACTTAATAAATATCTTTATGAGAATTTTTATTACTCGCCAATGCCTTCTTGCAAGATTTTTAGAGATTTTTTTACAAAAGTACCCGACGTAATGACAGTCACATTTCATATAAGTTGGTGTGTAGATACTAATTATATATTTTTTTAAATAAGTAATTTAGCTGCAGCAACTAGACTCTAGCTTCAGCTCATACCAAGCAACGACTCTACCAAAACTAACTAGCTTTTTTAATATTTAATTTTGGGATTTTAAGTCGTTGATAGTACTCGAACTAAAGGAACAAAGCCATGTAGTGCTAATTATATAATTGACTGCTTTAGAAAAAAAATCACAATCTCTGTAAAAGACTCCACTAGTTTTTTCACACTTGTGCAGTGGGAGTGTTCCATGCACTCACTCACACACCTACTGGGGCCCTCAACACAGAGCCTCCTTGGTAGAGCTCACGCACACAACGATACCACACCCTGTCCGTACAAACACAGCGGCACTCTCAGTTGACTATACAACCTCCTCTACTGCACTCACGCGCAGAAAAAAAGATAACGCGATCTATCGATCTTTTTTCAAATCAAAAAATAAGTCCATTTGATAGGCTCCATGGCTATAGTTGGACAAACTTGACGTCTACAAACGAACGTGTCGGCCGGATATTTTTGATCACAATTTCTAACTTCGTTATTAATTGAACATGTTTTAATTATGTAAATAAGAATGGGTGATAATCAATTTAAATTATGTGTTTCGATCTCGTTCGTTTAATTTAATGTAAACAGATATTTATCATTGGTTAGTGACGTTTTCACGGTGTGGTCTCGAGCTTTATGTTATGTTTTTTATTGGAAGTTAGTCGTTTGTGCGCCGGCGCAATGCCGGATCTCCTGTGGCAGTGGATTTCGCATTAGTTTTGTGAGCGTGGTAAATGGAACTGTAGACAGACTTACATACCATTATGGAACGACACCAAAATGGTATGGATGTGTGGGTAGGTAAGGGTATATAAGTACATTTTACTATTCCATATATTTCCTTATCTTATGACTGACTAATTGCTTTTAATAATTTTTACAATTTAAAATCACGGTCTCGAACGGACTTAATAAATATATTATCAATTTAATGAGTTCGTTATTTTTTTTTAACATGACACATTAATCAATAAACTGTTTACATTAAAATACTAATCCTACAATAAAATTATAATAATAATTCTCCACCGATTTTATAAATTAATAAAGTTGTTAATGTATCCCAATACTGAGCCGACAATCAATTAGGTATACCTGTTATGGAATTCATAGATCATCATTATTTTAACATCAATCATTAGAGTTTGAATGATTTATTTGTGCTTTTGAGGATAATACTGAGACCGTCGGAAGTGTAACTACCTATTTTGTATTAGGCTACTAGATTTTTTTTGTATTATTGATATTTTGCATTAGATATTTTATACCTACACATTTATTCATACTAAGAGCTTTTGTAATATATTTCATACCTTAATTAAATTGTTTGTTTTGCGCATTTGTGTAAATATACATATAATTTTAAAAAATATTCATATAATATAATAACTTCAATGTAAGCGATTGAAATTGGCATATTTGTATCATATTGTAGTCTCTAAAATATTTTAAAGGTTTTAACAAGGTCGGCAGGGTCAAAACTTAAAAGCAGTGTATTCAATTTGAACTTCAAGATATAAAGAGTAATGTATTCCACTAACCTCTTAGTATGTACATCTCAAAACTTAAAGTTATGTTTTCTAACGCCCACTTTGTCACCTTGATCAATATCATGAGTTCCGATTTAATATTTTCTCTGAGAAAAACTACAAAAAAAATATAAAGTTAAAAATCTTAGAAATAATCTTTCATCCAATGTATTTGTGATATAAACAACGAACTGTACCTAAAATTTTTATCTTCTCTCTAAGTATTGTACTTATAAAATTGAGAATGAGAATAAGGAGCAACCCTATCTATATATGATGTATTTTAAATTTAAAAAAAGTGTGTAAAAAAATATCAATTCCACTAACATTGCCACAACTGTCTTTATTCTTTATCAGGCCAAGGCCGCGTCAATCAACTAGGAGGTTTGTTCATCAACGGGCGACCGCTGCCAAACCACATTCGTCTAAAGATCGTAGAGATGGCAGCAGCAGGAGTGCGGCCCTGCGTCATCTCGCGGCAGCTCAGGGTCTCCCACGGCTGCGTCTCCAAGATCCTCAACAGATACCAGGTGAGACTCTACTGCATTGGCAGTCAGGGCCAGGTCATTATGTATCAGCTAGAGATGTGTACTGATATATTATATTGAGAAAAAAAAATACAACTGAACTTAAAATTAAACTACTAAACTTTAAAATAAAACCTAGTCTAAATAATTCATTTAAAAATCTAAAAGATTTTGACCGTGCAGCATAGTACCAAGAACCCTGGCTACGTTTTCTCTCTGAATAGCTGTGCTAATTTGTTGAGAACAGAAACAGCCAGCCCTCTTGTCACCAGCGGTGGAAATCAAGCGCGGTGTTATCTGTTTGAGGAAGGCCCTCGCGTGTGGTAAACTGACCGATATGATTCAATCATACTCCACTATGGTGGAGTGGAGCCGCGCGGGCGGCGTCTTTAAGCTTCTCAATATATACGAGATGAGAGTCCTACTTAGGTCTTTCCGTGATTTTTCAAAAGTGACTGCATTAAGAGCCAGGATCATAAAAATCAGTTTGAGGAAACTGTAAATACATTAATGTGTCGCACACATAAACCACGCACATAGTAAACCAGTAAGAGACAAATCATATTTGGTATTCAAAAAAATAAATACTTAAATACAAGTCACATAGGTTTAGCCAGTCGGCTATACATACAAATCTAGGGTTTAGCGTTCCATTTCGCTATTATTTTAATTGATTGGAAACCAGTCTGCAGACTATTTGTTTTGTAGACTGGAGGGAACTCAATCGATCTAACATAGAGTTTTGCGATATGGATTGAGTTTTTTACGCGCTTTTATTAGCTTCACTTGTGTGTTTATTTGTAACGTAATCTTCGAATGCCACCCACCTAAAAACGTCAGATTAATATTAAATTTTGCACACATATCAAGGGGTACAAACTCAGGATAAAACTAGCTTTACCTAATGCACTTTATATCGAAATTTATTTTACTTTTTAGTTTGGTTTACCGCTAAAACGTGTTTAGTTTTTTAAATTATAATTTATTATTAATTATTATTATTAGTTAATAATGTAAATTTCACTTTCAGTTCAATTCCAAATTAGACTTTATTAAAGTCTTTTTTCCTATTTTTTAATTTCTGATATTCCAGTGTCACTCTCACAATTAAGACGAATCTAACGTGAAGCCTGCAAAGCGTTCACTCTGCGCTGAGCGTTGCACTCAAAAAAACCCCTTCTGTCGCAGTCGGGTAAAAATAAAATGTAATTGTGCAATAAAATCGCGGATGAGAAGAGATTTTCAGTTGATAGCAATAAACGGTACTTCACACCAAGTGACCCGTGAAAACATGTGAACCGGAACAGCAAATACACAATGCAAATACACAAAAAGAGCCTGCTTTTATTTCGATTTCTTTCCCCAACGATCGAGATAATTGCGAAAAGAGTTTCAGCAAAATGTTATTGAACCGAAAGTAAATCTTAGTTCACACTATTTCTGTGACTTGTTTTTAGGGTTCCATACCCAAAGGGTGCAAACGGGACCCTATTACTGAGACTCCGCTGTCTGTCCGTCTGTCACAGGGCTCTATCTCTTAAACCGTAATAGCTAGACACTTGAAATTTTCACCGATTATATATTACTGTGGCCACTATAACAACAAATACTAAAAATAAGAAAATGTAAAAAATTAAAGGGGGTCGTCATACAAAAAACACGTGTTTTTTCAGCGTTTTTAATTTGTTTTTTATAATGGAATTAACTAGATACTTGTGATTTTCAATAATAATGTATTACTATAATTACTATAACAACAAATACTAAAAATAAGATAAAGTTCAAAATTAAAGGGGGTCATCATCATACAATAAACGTGTTTTTTCAGCGTTTTAAAACATTCTACGGAGGTACAGAACCCATCATGTACGAGTCCGACTCGCACTTGCCCGATTTTTTGTTATCAACTATTGTTGTGAACCTGAAAGGCTTAACTCTGTAAAGGTAGAAATTTGTAGCCGACTGCAGACAGTAGCAGCAGACGACGCGTCACCGCGACACGTCGTCGCTGCAGTCATAAATTCGAATCCAGAGTTGCCGTCTGCAGTTGACTACAAACTAGTACCTTAACCTGCTTTTGTGGACGTAGATTTTGTGTTAGTTTGAATGAGTTACCAACGAAAAAGTGTTATGAAATAAGAACGTTATTTTTGGTAAACTCTGACTATACGTTAATGCTTTGGCTGGAACTTTATACACAAGTTAAAGTACTTAACTCTTCACCTTTTTCGACACATACTTTCATCCATCTACTAATTTTTATTTTTATTGCACTTTTTCTTTTTTTCCTTAATGTAATACCGTTTTCTGATTTCATTACATTGTACTTCAGTTTTCCAGTAACCTTATCAGTACCTTTTAGTTGCTTAAAAGGTAAAATACACAAACCCTCTAAGCAAGCCAAAGTTAAAAATAGTACGTATCCCGATCTCTATTCTTAAAGCCACAAAAGGAGGATTAGCTCTAATACAGCCTTTACACCAGACAAATCAGCGCTATAATTTCATAGTGCGCCCACGACCATGCCATTTATACGTTATTGTCAATATGTGAATATAAATATCGAATTGATAGTGGGCAACCTACGCGTGTGCTTGTGGTCAATTGAACAATCACCATTGATGCCAGCCCAGCGAAGCCTGAAGGCCCGTTTTCACCTATAGCCACAATAAACAATGGTTTTCCCCAGGAAGCATTTCTCTACGCTTCGGGCGTAGGGTACGACCTCAGCACTACCTGATTGTGGGGCTATTGTGAGGGAAATTAACTGTTGGTTAAGAATATCAACTATTGTACAGCGAAAAACTTTATTGTGCCGATGATATTTCAACTTGATAAAATCATCATATTGTTATCGGAAAGAAAAACAATCAACAGTAGAGATCCTCCTGTGATGTGACTATTCAACTAGGTATCTGACTTAACCGGTGTTGCCTGAATAATATTGTAACGCCAAGAATGACCACCTATAATTCAGCACAGCGCACTGGAAGAAAAACTATTATTAAACTGGTAATTTCATTCCAATAAAAAAAAAATAGAAAGACTAGTCAGGAAGTCTCGTTTATTTCACAAATTTTAAATAAATTGAAACAAGGAATACTCCACCGATATTTCTTAAAAATATATTCCGGACTCGTTGGCTTATTTTAAATGTAACGATATCTGGAATACCAATGAGGCAGAATAAAGAGAGGCTTCGAACAATTCTTGGGACGGAAGGAAAATATACTCTCAATATTTATTACACTGTATTGACTCCAAATGCTGTGACATTGCCGACTTGCAAAGTCGATATATATTTAATTTTTATTAATTATTATAATATAATTATATAGAATTGGGCAGTGAAATATATAACTGTTAAAAATGTTATACTTACCTACCTACGCATCAGCCTAGCAAAATTATGAAATAAACAATAAAATACTGGTAATTCTAACTTACCTTAGATATTACAGACAGTCAGCATTTGTGAAAGAATATGTTTTATTCCTTTCACAAACGCCCTAAATTTTATTTTAAAATTTGTCACACTTTACACAACGTATCTACCTATCATAAATAAATTAATTTGCGTTTCATAGTCGAAATTCGACAATTATTTAATTTCAATTTAAATACGAAGTGATATTAAACGCTAACAAAATCAACAAGAGATGTAATTGAAAGCGCATCCGACGTTTTATTAAAAAAAAGTGCATTTTGCAATAAAATATACAATTTTGCAAAAGTGTAACCGTTATACAGCATTTCAGGCTTTTTATAAACTCCAAATAGTACTTAATTTGACCGTTTGAATACTTTTTTGACATTGTTGACACACAGTGCACACGTTGTCAACCGTAAATTAGTTTTGCGATTGGTGTCAAACTGTCGGCGAGCGGTGGTGTAAGGACAAATATTTAGTTGGTTGGTAAATGATTCGGTGGACAAATGTTTTTCAGAAAACGGTTCCGCGATCAAAATAAAAACTATAATAAACTGTTCCTGGATTTCAGTTTAATATTAAAGATATCCGTTTGAGGTAGAGATATAGGAGTTAACAACTCAAGATTTTTGAACCAGCGTCATGAAATACCTTTTATTGAAATAATACAAGAAAAATAATTGAAAAGGCATTAGCTGCTTTTTCAATAGGCATGATGACTGAAAAATAATTTTAGGCTGATTTTAATAATGTTGGGTAACATTATTAAAAAATATTGCACGCATATTTTTTCTTTTCTCTGAGAAACAATAAATGACGAAGATACATCACATTTAAATTTCGCATGACGTCACGCTTTCGTACGATCTTTACACATCGGTGACGTCACAAGCCCCCACTCTGGAACTTAGATACTCTGTACCTTTGTGAATTTTTACTTTTTTGTTAATCTGAAAAATATGGGTACATTTTTTTTCGATAATCTTATTAACGGACTAATTAGAATAATACTTTTCTAACCCAGTCATCATCCCTATTGCAGCTGACAGCTATCTAGCCTACATCCTTCATAATTTTATATAAATTCGGTCAAAGATGATACTCTAGGGTCCAGTAACCAGTAGAATTATTTAAGTATAACATGTTCTATTATAAATTCCTCGTTTTACGTAAAACGATTTAATTATTGAAAGAAAGAAAGAAAATTCACTGAATTACTTACATACTCGTACTAGACTTATACCTGTACTGTCTTCTGTACTTATACCTAATAAATGCCGAAAAGGCGGCCAGCTCAACTTCGTGCTGAGGTGTAGGAACCTCAGCACTGCTTTTCAGCTGGTACCAAAACTTTGACTTTATAATAAAACAATATCTTTCGCCTAGGAGACTGGGTCCATTAGACCAGGTGTGATTGGTGGATCCAAGCCCAGGGTTGCCACGCCGGAGGTCGAAGCTCGGATAGAAGAATTGAAGCGACAGAACCCTGGAATATTTTCCTGGGAAATTCGAGAAAAATTGCTGAAGGTATGTTAGGTGGATAGATAGGTAATAGATAAGTTGTGCATTTTTTTTATCTTAAATAAACTAGCAACAAAATTTAAGTTATATTTGGAAAAGTAAAAGCGGGAAAGTGCACACCGGGCTCCGAAGCAGCACAGCTGCGGATGCAACCGGGAACGAGCTTAGATGAAGAAAAAACTAACAACAAAATATGCTTTTGATTTTAATTAAATTGTGTAACTTCAGCATTAAATTTGTTGTGGTTGAAATAATAATGATATTTACATGATGATTAGTTACTGTTATATATGACACACAGAAGACCTTTTAGGCCGGTAACATAATGAATTAGGGGCACCAATAGCCTATGTCCTCGTGTACTATTAGGTAACGAATGAAATAGTCTAAAATGTTTAACTTAAATTTAAGATTATAATTTAAAGTGAGACAGCATCTAGCAAGTATAAAGTTTTCTTTTTTTATTTAGCAACATTCCTAAAAAACAACTTTTTGTATCAGCCTTTGTTTTAAGCAACAGATTGGCGACAAAAAGTCGGCATTTAGCAACGAGATAGTGGTGTAGACAAGCGGCAAAAAGTTTTTTCGTAACGAGGTAGTTGATGTGTTACAGGAGGGCGTGGCTGATCCTCCCAGCATCTCGTCAATCTCGAGGCTCCTGCGAGGCGGTGCGAGGGACCCTGACGGCAAGAAGGACTACAGCATAGATGGCATTCTTGGCGGTGAGTTTTATGTATATCATCATCACTTCAGCCGCATAACGTCCACTGCTGGACACAGGCCCAATGATTGATATAATCAACATCGCAAAATATGCGAAAATCTAAAGTAATATAATGGTCGCTTTATAATATCCAAATTTCGTATCGCCATATCGGCGTATCATTTTCTACGTTTTCCTAGAAAAGTTTACTTAGAAAACAACTCAACGTATTTCCAGTTAACGTATTCTCAGCTATGATGCTGTGAAGCCCGGGATCCGCTGTCAAAAATATAATATATAAAGTGAATAAATTAACGTTCGCGATCAGTTACTAAATAGTACTAATGTAAAGTTATGCAGATATTGTATTCCTAATAATGGATAATCTTTTTCGTAAAAATAATTTCCTCATAATTTTCCTGGGAAACACCTTCATTCCTCGACCTTATTATCGTTCCATCAACTCAGCATGTTGTCAAGCATAAGCAACATCTTGCTGATTATTTTTCTCTTCACGATTATTATTTCTATCGTATAAAATTCGTGCTCCAAATGTAAACTGAAAATAATACGTCAGCGTCATTTCAGTTGTAAAAATCAAGAACAATTTTTAGCATTTTTGCTATAACGCAGATTCTTTAGATGAAATCATTATTAATAAATTTAAGAACTAGGTTTGTGTCAGTGGAGTATCTTCCATGTTTCCCTCAAAGAGATTAACAAAAAATATTGTGTTTGTGTTATAATGTGTTATAAGTGTGAAAGGAAGAGCGGGAAAAGGTCGACCTCGACGAACTTTCTGCGATCGGATTGCAGATGTTCTGAAAAAAGGGAGACGTAAGAAGTACCCGTAACTGAAGGGCATGTATGAAGAGGTTGATGAGTGAAGATGAAGCGAAAGAGGTCTGTCAGGATTTATTTATTTATTTAACTTCATACACAAATACAACTGTAATGGCGGACTTAAAGCCTAAGGCCTTATCTACCAGTCAACCAACCGGGTGATGTTAAGAAAGACAAGGGTAGTGCAAAAGCTCAAAAGAAATCGTAGCAAGATCGTAAGCAGGATCGTAGCAAGTGGAGGTCCATAGTCTCTGCCTACCCCTGTGGGAAACAGGCGTGATAGTATGTATGTATATTTATGTATGTAGTTTATAAGGTAATGTTTTATTCTTCGATAACTCGGTTAAACGATGTCCGTCCATACTCCACTAATGTACATTCAATTATCTTTCAGACACCATGATCGACAACTTCGTTCTAATGTGACACAACAACTCTTTATCCCTCTTTTCCGGTAAAACTTTGAGTCGTATTCTTTTTTTCTGCAAGATTTCTTTATCCGTTGATAAATAGAAAAATACAATGAGAGAGATTTCCACCAAGTTCTCTTTTAAGAGGAAAGTTCACGCTCACCTTTTGAACTTCCTCTCTTATTCTTATTTCTTATTCTTAGTAAAATCATCATCATTCAGTTATATTTGTAGAATGATATATATTTATAATATTTTATGTATATATTCATAATAGTTTATATAAAGTATTTGTGGGTATTATATCGGTATTCATTGTAGGCATTTAGCTTTTTGCTCCGCAAAATTCTTTTTTTTTTCTCTATTTATCACTATGGTTGACTGGAAGAAAATACTCTTAGCATTAAGTCCGCCTTTTGTTATAAGTATATTTTTACTTTGGTACAGTAAAATGTTTAAATAAATAAGGCTTCTAAAAATTAAACATTCATCTACGACATGGCTCACTCCGGGGCAAAAAGCAAGTTCCGATGTACCAATGACTTAAATAAGGAAAAGTATAATTAAGCTAGAAATCGTTGCAATACAGTGCATAGGGACGCTCAACGTCGCAACATCCACAAATCTGTTGAGAATATAATATATAATAAATTAAATTAAATTAAAAATGAAGATCCAGTTAAAGTCTGGAAATTTCTAAAATCCCTTCGGAGTTGGCAAATCTCCGACACTATTCTAAATTATTTAAATACCAATTCTCTAAATGCTTCTAGGGAAAAACAAATCAGAATTGGCAAAGAAGTAAAATATTGTCAAAATTTTATTACTTTCCTCTTTTTTCGTTTTTTATTATTGTATACCTAAATGGCCAATTAGTCTTTAATGAAATTAACTCAAAAGGCCAATTAACGTTTTATGACAATGTAGTTAATTATTTCATAAGGCAGCATGATACAAAAGTAATCTACATAATGTTCGTATCCGTACCAGGCAATCCAGGCATTGCTTGAATTAATAAATACAGGTATAATCTAAAGGTTTTCATGGCACATCCGTCCAATCCTGAGTTAATATAAGCGAGTCGATAAAATGTTTACTTCCGCAACAAAGAGTATCATCCAACATTGCACAATACTCTTAACTTCCCGGCCTTTCCAACTCGCAATTTAACGGCCGCAACCTGTCATAGCTTTCTCACGGGATAAAAAAATCAATTTCCGTACACAAATATAACCTAGTCATTGTTGCTGTGGGATATATTGGAGTTTGTTCTCGAGCCGTCAAAGGGCGGGAGCCTTTGGCGGGAAGGGTACAGAGGCCGTCAAAGATTCGCCGCAGTCGCCCGCCGCGCCCACGATAGTGCTGAAAACGCGAACAATCGGCGTAACATGTTTTGGTCGTCGTATCATTGTTATCTTTGTATTGGTCTATTTTGTCGCAAAGTTAATTGTCCTTTGAGTTTAGCCGGGTACCTGTCGTTCGCCCGTTTGACCGATCATGCTGCGACGCTTTTTATTGCAATTCTTTTTCCGCGATTGTTAGGTAGGTATTGCCTTTTTTATTTGCAGTTGAAATGGCAAAGTAATTTTGCTCCGTGTATTTTTAGCGCCTTTAATGAAACATTGATCGTAAAAGGAGGTGTTTTCATTCGGAAAGAGACACGTGCGTATTAATTTATTACCAACCTACACGAAATTGCAGTTTTATGTAATCCCTACAAATTCTATACAAATAAAGCAAATAGAAATAGAAAGTTTTATTCTGCTTACAACAATTTACAATTTTAGACTTAGAACGGAAACTTGAGTGAAAATATTTCGCCTATCGTTATATTACCAAGTCACCCACATTCATTACCACACCAAATAAAAGACAATGTAGCACATTACACTTGATTACGATAGGCTTCTTACGGCTGTAGAAACTTGCAATATTTGCCATCAATGTTTCACGAGAATTTGTTTAAACGACTCGTCATTATGATGTGGTTGTACGAGTGTGAAAATTGCCAGTTGTTTTTACATTGCTTTCACAGTGGTAGTTAGGTGGGCACTAGTGTGAGACAAAAGAGCGAGCGATAGCATCAAGTATGTTTAATACCATGTGTCGTTAGAACCAGTGGTGTGGAGTGGAGGCGGACCTCCGCGCTCGCACAATCAGTCTACGACAACAGCTCTGTCGTCGGATCACATGAAACCATGTCAACCAATCACAGAGTGGATAAAGAATGAATTAGATATTTATGACGCTTATAAGAATGAATTTCCGAGATGATTAATAAAATGTTTCAAGTAAAATAGCAAAAATAGTAAATAAGCCAACCATCTTCCTGCTCTATTATAATTTTTTTTTGTGTAAAATGTTTCCAAGAATTTTTCAATGTTTCCAATAATCTATCAGAAGTTATAAATAAACCGGCCAAGTGCGAGTTAAACTCGCGTGGAGAGGGTTCCGTACAATTGATTGAATTCTTATAGGTTTTCCTGTAACTTGTAGATCACAAGGAACTATATTTCGTATTTTTAGGGTTCCGTACCTCAAAAGGAAGAAACGGAACCCTTATAGGATCACTTTGTTGTCCGTCTGTCCGTCCGTCCGTCCGTCTGTCAAGACCCTTTTTCTCAGGAACGCGTGGAGGTATGAAGCTGAAATTTATATCAATTACTCAGGTCTACTGTCCCTTGAAGCTGTGAAAAAATCAAACTTCTAAGCCAACGCAATCAAAAGATACAGCCGTTTATGCCGCAAATTTTCGACACTTGCAAGGGAATCAAAACCTACAGGGTGCTTCCCGTGAACTCAGAATCTTGAAATTTGGTACGAAGCAACGTCTTATAGCATAGATAAAGGAAAAATTACGAAAACCATAAATTTTTAGTTACATCACATAATATATTTTTTTTAAACTTACTTGTCGTAATGAACGAACTTTGTAAACCTTGCAGGTTTGTACGGAACCCTCGGTGCGCGAGTCCGACTCGCACTTGGCCGGTTTTTTTTTTTTTAATTTTAGTCTCAGTAGTTTCGGAGATTAGGGGGGGGATGGTCCGTTTTCGTCTTCTTTCATGAATAAAATCAAAACTATTTAATTTACAATAATAAAAAATATTATATATTTGAGATCCTCATAACGAGCCCTTTCATTTGATATATGACACAGTAAGGTTTGCAAAACTTTTTTTTTTTATTTCCTAATTTGTCCCTCGAAAATGATCCTTATTTTTAAAAAAATTTTTTTTACTTTGCACATATGTATTTGGGTCATAGGATTACAACATCCTACTAAATTTCACCAGATTCGGTCCAGTAAATTCGGAGCAAATTGGCTGTGACAGACGGACGGACAGACAGACGCACGAGTGATCCTATAAGGGTTCCGTTTTTCATTTTTTGTACGGAACCCTAAAAAATAGTAAACACTTATAACAAAGGGCCATATATTTCTTAAACGTGAATTAAAACAGTTATCCAACCTCCAACCAAGATAAATTTACGTCTGGGGTCCTTCTTATTTACAAACTGTCTCGGCAATTAAATCACACAGATACTTACTACATACCCAATACCCATTGTCCCTAACTTTCACTGCGTCGCCATGTGAGCCTTGTACATCGCATGCAGCGTCACAACTATTAGGAGGGCATTTATTACCTCGCGTTGTGTTGAAGACAACTTTGTCTCATCTCATTATTCAGAGAGCCCTCCCATAACGACGATCAGTCCGGAAATATGTGACCACGCCGACAAAGAGTACCTACCTAGGTGGAATGTGAAAAAAAAGAGTTCTTAAAAAAATCAATATTTTCTTTATTTTTCTTCATTACAACATTATGATAATAACAACAAAGGTACACTGGTACATGGTAAGCGGAAAACAATACAATACGAGTATCCTTTATTGCACAGAAAAAAAAATACAATACATAATTATCTTAAAAACTAAAACTACGAAAGGCCTTTGCAACTTATACAAAGAAAAAATAACAGTCAGAGAGAAGAGAACAAACTTAGTAAGTACCAGCTGCTTCTTTTTCTATGCAGATCGTAAATGTCGAGGGAATGAACGAGAATCTGAATTATGTTAATAAACCGACGCGGCTTACTACTCATCACTATTTTGATTCCCCTATCCCAACCTTCTTGCCCACTATGCGCCAAACGTGGCCTTTGAGGTCCACGGCCCTGGGCTCTGTCTACCCCGTTAGGGATAAAGACAAGCTAATTTCTCGGTACAAGTAGTACATAAGCTTATCTTAAATAAATACTAGTTATAATACTAATACCGTTAACCACAGCTTACTATGAATATATATATATATATATACATATATATATATATATATATATATATATATATATATATATATATATATATATATAATCAATATATACCTAGAAACAAATGACACTGAGCTAGCCCCAAAGTAAGTTTAAACTTGTGTTATGGGATAGTAACTCAACGATACTAGTTATTTTTAATAATAAATATTACGAACCCAGAACTTCCAGAATATATACGAGTAAATACATATCTAAGTTTAAAATAGTTGAGAAATAACATATATCTTAAATAAAGTCTTTTATACAATCAAAGACCTCTCCAACGGTAAACTGATTATTTCAGTTTCATTAACTTCAATATCAATGTAAAATATTTTAGGTATTCTATTTTCGTAGCAAACAAACCAGCCATGTTCCTTCAAAGGCGAGCAATTTACTAATTGAAGATTAAAATAGCTAAAACCACAGCAAAGTCTACTTCGCCGTATTGTATATTTGAATCGCGTATTGTCCAGATTATCGGGGGAAGTGGGAGGGGTGTTAACGGTTCACTGAATTTATTTTATAACGAAACAATTCTCTGAATTGGCTTGTTTCAAATTCTTTTCTTAGCCAAGGTTTGAGGAAAAGTTTTCCAATAATTTGTGCTGACGCGAATCCAAACTTTTTGACTCAAATAATAAAAATATAAAAAAAATATGCAATAAAAAACTTTTCAAATAGCGCAAAGCTGTAGAGTAGTTTCAACTTGAAATATGTAAGTAGACACTCTACTTGTTTGTCCGTTTGTTTCTTTATAGCACAAACATCACATTCAAGTAGGTACTTAATTAATACAAAGAGAGAAAAAAACTACTTCTACTTGAAACAACGCCGTAACTATTTGTTTCGAGTAGAATGAAGTAGATCTGTTTTAAGTGTATTACATTTTAACCGACTTCAGAAAAGGAGGAGGTTATCAATTCGACTGTATGTTTTAATGTATGTTTGTTACGCTATCTTATCGCCAATTGTAAACCGATTTTGATGATTTTTTTTATTTGAAAGCCTTTACCTAGAAATTGGTCCCATATTAATCTTCTTCTTAGCGAGTCGGATGGTTCCGTATCGAAAGGATCAGCTAATCTGCGTTACCGACTGGCTGTCCACGCAGATTGCCCAGAGTGCGCCGGACGTACAGGCGGGCTCAGTACGTCACTCGGGAAGGCTCCTCTCATGCACCCCATATTAATTTGGTGACGATATGATAAAGAACATTAAAGATATGTAAGAAATCCCTAAAAAATAAGTCGGATGTTTTTTTTTGATAAAAAATTTAACTATTATTACCTACTAATTACTAATTATTTCAACCTATAGTGAAAGTGTATTTCTTGTGCTATTTTAGGTATTAACTTATTCAACAAGCCGTTGATAATATCTCCCAGATGTTGGAAAACCTACATCAATTCAGGCAAATAAGCACCAACGCCCACAGTGCCGCTAATCCGGCCATCTGTTAACATCGGAACAACCCGCTGAAACAAAGGCCGACCCGCCGCTTTAATGAACCCAGATTATGAAGGTGTTAAAATGCCGCAGCTCTTTCAACTTCCAAATTATGAGGCGGCCAGACCCTGCGGTCTTCACGGGGTCACATTTCGGCAATCGCTAAAAGTTCCTCCATCTCTTTTTAACCCGTAAAACTCTCATAACCTCTCTCCTTTCTTTGAACGTAAAATCCAAGACTGCTTTAGTAACGCCAAAAGGAAGAAATGAACTTTATGAATTCGTTTTAAAGTCTCGTATTGCCCTCGAACGCTTTGTATTTTCGATACACGAGAGTCATTTAGTCTCATACGTTACGATCAGGCCCGGGAACAAAAAAGGCCAAATAAATCTGTCCCTGTCTCGCGGGCCAGGAGAATTTGAGCAATGTAAATCATTTTATTACAATACGTTGTTTTTTATTCGGTGCCGCGGCCTTTGCGGTGGATATGTTGCCTGTGGTTTAATGATCTTGCCGCCTTCCTGCAACATGAAAATAACCTCTGACTTTAGTTGCAACTGTTGTGTACTTATGTATACTTTAATAGATTAGATTGAGATGCTATAGCATACCTAAGCTATTTGAGGACATATCTAATTACTTACCTAAATGTAGAGCGTATTCCCGGTTACATCCTCAGCCGTTATGCTTCAGAGCCCGGGGTCCGCTACCAAACCTAGGTAATTTGACGAGGTTACTGGTTTTTACACATAGCGACTGCCGTCTGACCTCCGCAACACAAAGAGTAGACCTTAACCAATCCTAGAACAAGTTTTAACAAACGCTAGATGGCGTTCGGCACCCACAGCTTTTACGTGCCTTCCTAAGCACGGATTCATCTTTCTTTTCGGTTAATCAGGTGTTTCAAGCCGGCAACATCTTAACTAGACTCGAAATAACTTTTCACAATGTACATATGCTTCCCAGTGGGATTTGAAACTACGACCTCCGGATCACAAGGCGAACGCCACTTGACCATATTATTTATTAGTAATTATTTAGGTATCTAGTCTGACAAAGTTAAATAAGTCACACAACAAAAGATGATTAAAATTATACAATCTAAACAAACTCCCACTGAATATTCATCACAATCGCGAACCAAAACAAGCGAATATCAAATCAAGTGTGCGCATTCCCGAATATTATATTCGCGTATTCGTTTACGTGTTATAAATCCTGATCGCGACACCAAAATATTGAATGGTGCCAAAATGTCACCGAAGCAAAGGCGCCGACAAAGACGCCGCCGCGCTGGGTGTTCCTTATTCCTGCCGCACTGAGCCCCTATTTTTTCATCTCATTCAATTTTGACTTCTTTCAAAGGCTATTAATATAAGCCGCATTTTTTAAATCAGTTTTGAGGGCAAAGCCGGGTATTGTTAGGTACTTTTTTAATATGTTTCCGTAGGATACCGCTACCGATTTATAAATGAGACGACCCGCGAGCCCGACGGCCCTTTATTTAGGCGAATTAAAACATGATGTGGGTTTTTACAAAAAACACTCGGCTAATAAATAACGCGTGTCTCGAAAAAACAGATGAAGACAAATTGCAGAGGTATAATGTCAAATAAATTATAACTCGCCTCGAGGAAGACAACTGGGAATATGCTGCAGATTAGTTTTTAAATTGATAGTTTCTGTGTTTCGTCTGATTAATTTGGTAACTTAACATAAACCTTAGGATCTAATAATAAACTCTTAAGTTTTTTCTTAAAACGAAAATGTGTAAAAGTGATATATGTATACAATTTCCGTAATAAAAGAGTTCAAAATATTATTTTGGAATGGGGAATCGAAACGAGATCTAAGCCAGTTTTTCATTCCATTCTTTTTTTAATTCAAAGTCAAAATTTTTTTATTTAATTTAGGATAAGTATATTACTTATAAATACATATGATTTAATTACATTTTATTATAATTGAATATATACATAACCAACCAGTTAGCTAGCTCATACATACTTCTCATGTTATTTCTTACCGAACAGATTGAGCCAAGGTCCATCAAGGGCTTCAGCTTGAATGAATATGCAAAAATAGTGACTTAATCGTAGATCTCGGAAAATAATTATTTTCATAAAATCTTTCTTTCTCTCCTACTTATATTTTTAACTTAGATTTCTTTACTTCTAGACAAGCAATATACTATTTGTAAGTAACTATAAAATTTTCACCACAGGTCGCGGATCAGATTCATCGGACATCGAATCAGAGCCAGGGTTGACACTGAAGAGAAAACAGCGAAGGTCTCGCACTACCTTCACAGGCGAGCAGTTGGACGCCCTGGAGAGAGCCTTTCACCGCACACAATACCCTGACGTGTACACCAGGGAGGAGTTGGCGCTGCAGACAGGACTGACAGAGGCTAGGATACAGGTGAACATTATATTTTATTTTTTGGTCAAGCAAAGCGTTCAAGCTCATTAATGGAAATTGCTGAGATAGTTTTGATTAAATTAGTTTATTGTAGGCCAAATCCTCTGGCTACTTTGGCTAATACGAGTATATATTATATATCTTCACGTCGCGGCGTCTGAGATCAGAACAAGGACGGTACTTCCCAAGAAATAGAGAAATGGCATAAGTAGGGCAATAGTAACTCACCCCTGTTGTAAACTTTCCCTTTATTTAAGTTATAAATTGTTGTTGACTACGGTTAGTGTTTTTCTCTCTCTTCTAAACCACCGAAAGTCACACTAGCTTTACGTCGTCGTGGTTATGTACGGCTCTGGTAGTACAGAGAGGGTCGTGCTCCTGCAGTGGAAACTAAAAAACCTTTTGATGGAATTAGTTTGTTTTATATTTTTTAAGACCTCTCCAACCTGTCTGGCCAGCGTGGAGAGTGTAGGCCAAGTCCTCTGACTACTCTGGGTAATACTCGTATATGGCTCTAGTAGTACAGAGTGGGTCGTGCTCCTGCAGTGGAGACAAAAAAGACCTGATATCAAAAAAGAAGAAACTTTTTATTTTGAAGTTGTCTATAACTCCTCCTTTTTTTACCGATTTAGAAAATTCTTTCTTTATTTATAGGGTATAGGTACATGGCAAGTTTGTCCTATTGTCTTTAGGTGGAGATCTGATGAAAGAATCCTCGAGAAGTCGAGGGTCAATGAAGGAAACTGATAAAGGAGACCATAAATTGAAGTCGTTTTTTTTTATATTATAAGGCTTTGCATTTTACGTGATGACAAAGGTCAATAAATGAATACACTTACAATGAGAATGGATTTTTTGAATAAACAACTTATTTATGATATGACACAGATTGACTCATTTGGGCAGATGACTGGGTCAAAAATAAATTATTTGGTACTGTTAGGAGAATAAAACGTCACAAAATAGTGTCACTTGTCATTGATCATATCCATTTTCAACATGATTTTAGACACGACTATTAATGCCGAATAACTGATATTCAGAGCGGTATTTGACTCGCATGGTCTATGATGTCACGGTTTTGTATTTCTTACAAATCCCACAGATAATATTTGTTTTGACATTTGACTTCTTGTCATCTAGCGGATTGGCAACTTCGCTCAAATACATGAGCCTGATTTTCTTGAAAATTATGACGCAATTTCGAAGATGCAGGGGCAGATGCATATGAGGTGCCGCTAACGCGCTGCCGGTCTTGTACTCGTAACATAAAGTCCTAGGTCTATAAGTACTAAATATTCATAATAGAGGTATAGGTATAGCCGTGTGGTTTCCGGCAGAGTAGAATAGGACCACTCCAAGTCTTCCCGTGATGTCGTATAAGGCGACTTAGGAAAAACAAGCTTAACAAAGCTTATAAACATCAATGAGACCTCTCCAACCCGTCTGGCTAGCTTTAAGAGTGTAGGTTTAATCTTCTGACTGCTCTGACTTATACGTATACATATATGGCTCTGGTAGAACAAAGGGGCGTGCTCCTGCAGTGGAAACTAAAACAGACCTGATGATGATATACTTATAGGTACTCAAAGAAAATACATTTAATACGAGCAACATCTTAATTTACCATCTGGTTTTCTTAGCAACTTTTGAAAGTATTACGACAAATTTTCTACGAAATCAGTTGTTGTCTATTTCCAATTATTCGGATTATAATTTTCTGCTCAAGAGTTTGGAAGTGTGCCAAACTAAGCGAAGTCTGTAAATAGGTATTTCAAAGTAAGGACAAATACAATATAAATAAATAAAAAATTTAACATCAAAACTTAATGTTTAGGTATCGTTCATGCTGGTATGGGAGAAAAGGAAAAACTTAGAATGTACCTTCTCTTCCCGCGCATATCGTAAAAGTCGATATAGAGAGAATGGGTGAAAATGCTAATCATGTTAAGGCCATACATGAATTTTCCGAGGTCCAGTGCTGCCCCCATTTGAAATAAATTATTTGCAGGTAAACGGAGACATAATTTTTAATTTTGTCTTTGTGAAGCCCTAGATAACCCTTCAAACTATTTTATGAAGTACTGTTTACAGTTAAAAGTGAGATTTCTTCTTTTCTTAGCATTTTTGCAAAAAGTGGCCGTTTTCCGTTTCCTCTCAAATAATTTATTTTAAATAAGGGTAGCACTGGACCCCATAAAATTCATGTATGGCCTTAATAGGCGGCTAGATACCTATCACTATTTTGATTTCTTTTTCCACCTTCTCGCCCACCATCATGCTAAAATTGGTCTTTGATTCTTGCAGTCCTGGTCTCTGTCTGCCGGGGTGCGCTCCCCTGCTTTTTCTTCTCCAAATATAATATGCATGTCAATGGTCACAATGGTCCAAGGATACCAAAGACCTTGCGAATTGGAGAAGAAATTGCCATTTAAACGATTGGGCTATAGTTTCACGACCAGCCGCCTGCCTGACATCAACCCTTCTTGGGAATGGAAATGTAGCACAAGATGATTATGCTTATTCCTTTAGTCGCCTCGTACGACATCTACAGAAAAAGTGGTTCTATTCTAGGCCGGAAACCACCCGGCACAAAGAGAAACTTAAGAACCTTATCATGTAGTATTCTTTTGTTATTTTCAGGTGTGGTTCTCAAATCGTCGAGCACGCCTTCGAAAACATACAGGGTCAAATACGACACCAAGTCTTGCTGGATATTCTGCCTTACCAATGCCCCAGATACCATGCCCCTACCCTGCGGGAGAAATACCATCACTCACTCAGCATCATTCTCAACATCCTGAACCATGGCATCATCAAAAATACCCAAATTATAACCAACTGATGGCCCAGTCACAGCACCTGAACCAAGCCTTCCAAAGTGCTGCTTTTCCTAGTACTTCAGGATCGACATTCAGTCATCTAGTTGGTGGTAGTAATGGATCTACCCACAGTCAACTATTAGATGCCGCAGTTCCAAGAAATGACTACGCGAGATATCCTGCAAACGATGTATATAACAAGCCTATAAACTATTTGCCTAAAGAGGCTGACGGTGAAGAAAAGGTTCCTAGTGAAGAAGTGATTGAACCTAGAGAAGATGCTTATGTCAAGTCAGGAGAAGATTTTAATAAAACGTTACCAAATAATGAGTATCCTAAAGTTCCTACAGATTACTCCAAAGTTTCAGTAGACCCATCTGCGTCCGCTAATTGGAGTCCTTCTCACAACTCTTTAAACATGAGCTTAGCTGGTATATCCAGTGAATATAAATATATGAACGACCCATATTCCTTTCCGAATATTCCTGATCCTCTTAGCCAACATAATTACCCAACTCCCCCTAACGCTGCTAATAAATATTGGATTTGACTGTCTGTGCACTTCATTATTCTGAGTAGCAGTACAATGCTAAACGTTATATGCAATAGTTGTACATTTAAGTGTTACAAATATGATTGGTACAAAAAAGCTAATGTATTTATTGTCACATGTTTTTATAATATGCTAACGGAACGTCATCTTAATGGTAATTAAATGTTGTTGAATTTAATTTGACTAATTTTCATAGATCTCTATTTGGATAAAGGAATATGAAAAGGAATGCACCCTAGGAATAGTTTTGTAAGTAGTAAGTATTCAAATATTTAAATTCGTCCTAAGATTTTTGATGTAATTAAATATTATGATTAATTTAGATAAAATCGAGAAATTACCTCTGTTTTGCATTCCAGTTATAGATATCTATATAAACCAAACAGTTGTAAATATTAGATATTTAAAAAGTCATTAGTGAATACAGAGACTAATAAATGAAATGTGTTTTTGATTTCTTTCATCTAAGTCTGTAAACAATCCAAAAAACAGCCTTTAAGACCATTTTCTGCTATTATTAGACAGTGAGAGTATTATTCAAAATTTGGTACAAGCAGTATCGATTTTACGACAATCCTCCAGCTTAATCACAAAAAAGTAATTATATAATATAACCTAAACCAGTTATACGAGTATACTCGTAGTACAAAAATACCGATTTACGGCGCTTGCTATTGATTTTTCTGTCAAACTCATTAAACTTCAGCAGTCTTTGAATTGCATACTGACTATAATATGGCTGATTTAGAAAAGCAGATTTTTTTATGAATCTGAAGAATTAGGTAGAAAATCGTTAAAGAAAAAATATATTTACAATATTTTAGGATTGTTTTCAAATAAAATAATGTTGTTCATTGCCATCTATTTTTATAATTATTTATTTACATATAACAACCTTAAAACATTTATCTACAAATCATAAATAGTGTATTTATCATCGCTTTCCTTGGAAATACGTTTTTATTGTGTGGTTATGTCAACAATGGTTGCTCCGGCTTCCAAGGGAATTGCAACATTAACGACATTCACAGCTGATTCTTGAGTAGGGCTTTGCTTTGAGCTTGAGTTCTTGGTTTTAGATGAGAGGGTTGCAGCTTTAGTAGAGCTTGATGAGACACCTTCCGTGCTGGAAGTTGCTGCAACAGATGCTGCCTCTGTAGAGCTAACCAAAGCTGACGTGACTTCTGCAGGGATATTGTCCGTGGATGATGCGATTGAAACTGCATCAGTAGACAATACTTCAAGTGGAGCATTTGTTGAAACGATCTCAACAATCACTGGAGCTTCAGTAGCAGCAGATAAAGGAGTGACGATAGTTTCAGTTACCACTGGTGCTATTGAGCTTGATGCGTCGATGCTAGATGCGACAGCAATAGTCGAAGAGGCTTCATTTGCTACAGATGCGGAAGCAGCATTGGCATCAACGGCTACAAGGACAGTCGCATCGATAGGTGCGGCGTTAGCATTATCGGCTACAGGGGCAGCAGTGTCAGCGGTGGCAGCAGTGGCATCAGCAGCTACAGGGGCAGTGGCGTCAGTAGATGTGGCACTAGCATCATCGGCTACAGAGGCAGCAGTGTCATCGATTGCAGCACTGACATCAGAGGCTACAGGGGCAGCAGCATCGATAGATACAGCACTAGCATCATCGGCTACAGGAACAGCAGTGTCAGCGGTTGCAGCACTGACATCATCTACTACAGGGGCAGCAGCTTCAGTAGATGCAGCACTAGCATCATCGGCTACAGGGGCAGCGGCGTCAGTAGATGTGGCACTAGCATCATCGGCTACAGGGGCAGCAGTGTCAGTGGTTGCAGTACTGACATCAGCGGCTACAAGGGCAGCAGCGTCGGTAGATACGGAACTAGCATTATCGGCTACAGGGGCAGCAGTGTCAGCGATTGCAGCATTGGCATCAGCGGCTACAGAGGCAGCAGCGTCGCTAGTTGTGGCACTTGCATCATCGGCTACAGGGGCAGTAGCGTCAGCGGTTGCAGCACTGGCATCAGCAGCTACAGGGGCAGCAGTGTTGGTAGATGCAGCACTAGCATCATCGGCTACAGGGGCAGCAGTGTTAGCGATTACAGCATTGGCATCAGCGGCTACAGAGGCAGCAGCGTCGCTAGATGTGGCACTAGCATCATTGGCTACAGGGGCAACAGCGTCAGCGGTTGCAGCACTGGCATCAGCAGCTACAGATGCAGCAGCATCGGTAGATGCGGCACTAGCATTATTGGCTACAGGGGCAGCAGTCTCAGCAGTTGCAGCATTGGCATCAGTGGCTACAGAGGCAGCAGCGTCGGTAGATGCGGCACTAGCATTATCGGTTACAGGACCAGCAGTGTTAGTGGTTGCAGCACTGACATCATCGGCTACAGGGGCAACAGCGTCGGTAGAGGTGGCACTAGCATCATCAGCTACAGGGGCAGCAGTGTCAGCAGTTGCAGCATTGGCATCAGCGGCTACAGAGGCAGCAGCGTCAGTAGATGCGGCACTAGCATCATCGGCTACAGGACCAGCAGTGTCAGCGGTTGCAGCACTGGCATCAGCAGCTACAGGGGCAGCAGTGCCGGTAGATGAGGCACTGGCATCATTGGCTACAGGGGCAGCAGCGTCAGCAGTTGCAGCATTGGCATCAGTGGCTACAGAGGCAGCAGCGTCGGTAGATGCGGCACTAGCATTATCGGCTACAGGACCAGCAGTGTTAGTGGTTGCAGCACTGACATCATCGGCTACAGGGGCAACAGCGTCGGTAGAGGTGGCACTAGCATCATCAGCTACAGGGGCAGCAGTGTCAGCAGTTGCAGCATTGGCATCAGCGGCTACAGAGGCAGTAGCGTCGGTAGATGCGGCACTAGCATCATTGGCTACAGGACCAGCAGTGTCAGCGGTTGCAGCACTGGCATCAGCAGCTACAGGGGCAGCAGTGCCGGTAGATGAGGCACTGGCATCATTGGCTACAGGGGCAGCAGCGTCAATGGTTGAAGCACTGGCATCAGCAGCTGCAGGGACACCAGCATCGGCAGATGCAGCACTTGCATCAGTGGCTACAGAGGCAGCAGCGTCGGTAGATGCGGCACTAGCATCATTGGCTACAGGGGCAGCAGCGTCAACGGTTGCAGCATTGGTATCAGCGGCTGCAGAGGAAGTAGCGTCGGTAGATGCGGCACTAGCATCATTAGCTACAGGGGCAGTCGCGTCAATGGTTGCAGCACTGGCATCAGCAGCTACAGAGGCAGCATCGTCGGTAGATGCGACACTAGCATCATTGGCTACAGGGGCAGCAGCGTCAACGGTTTCAGCATTAGCATCAGTGGCTGCAGAGGCAGTAGCGTCGGTAGAGACATCAGCAACTACAGGGGCAACAGCGTCGGCAGATGCAACACTAGTATCAGTGGCTACAGAGACCGCAGCGTCAGTGGATGCGGCGCTGGCATCAGCGGCTACAGGTTCAGCAGCATCGGCGGTTGTAGCACTGGCATCAGCAGCTGCAGAGTCAGTAGCGTCGGTGGATGCGGCATTGGTATCAGCAGCTACAAATGCAGCAGCGTCAGTGGTTGTGGCACTAGCATCCTCGGCTACAGATTCCGCTGCATCGGCGGTTGCAGTACTGGCATCAGTAGCAGCAACGGTGGATGTGGCACTGGCATCAGCAGTTACAGAGGCAGCAGCGTCAGCAGATGCAGCATTGGCATCAGTGGACGTTGGTTCAGCAGCATCGGCGGTTGCAGCACTAGCATCAGCAGCTACAGAGGCAGCAGCGTCGGTGGATGCGGCATTGGCATCAGCAGCTATAGATGCAGCAGCGCTGGTGGTTCCGGTACCTAGATCATCGGCTACATGTTCAGCAGCATCGATGGTTGCAGCACTGGCATCAACAGCTACAGAGGAAGCAGCGTCGGCGGTTGCTGCACTAGCATCAACGGCTACAGAGGCCGCAGCGTCAGTGGATGCAGCATTGGCATCAGCCGCTACAGAGGAAGCAGCGTTGGTGGTTACTGCACTAGGATCAATGACTATAGAGGCCCCAGTGTCAGTGGATGCAGAATTAGCATCAGCCGCTACATTGGCCGTAGCGTCGGTGGATGCAGCACTGGAATCAGCCGCTACAGAGGCCGCAGCGTCGGTGGATGCAGCACTTATATCAGCAGCGTCGGCGGTTGCTGCACTAGCATCAGCGGCTTCAGAAGCCGCAACGTTGGTAGATGCGGCGCTGGCATCAGCAGCTACAGGGGCTGCAGCGTCGGCAGGTGCGGCATTAGCATCAGCAGCTACAGGGGCAGCAGCATCGGTGGGTACAACACTAGCATCAGCGGTTACAGATGCCGCAGAATCGGTGGATGCAGCACTGGCATCAGTAGCTTCAGGGGCAGCAGTATTGGCAGGTGCGGCATTGGCATCAGCCGCTACAGTGGCCGTAGTGTCGGTGAATGCAGCACTGGAATCAGCTGCTACAGAGGCCGCAGCGTCGGTGGATGCAGCACTTATATCAGCAGCGTCGGCGGTTGCTGCACTTGCATCAGCGGCTTCAGAAGCCGCAACGTTGGTAGATGCGGAGCTGGCATCAGCAGCTATAGGGGCTGCAGCGTCGGCAGGTGCGGCATTAGCATCAGCAGCTACAGGGGCAGCAGCATCGGTGGGTACAACACTAGCATCAGCGGTTACAGATGCCGCAGAATCGGTGGATGCAGCACTGGCATCAGTAGCTTCAGGGGCAGCAGTATTGGCAGGTGCGGCATTGGTATCAGCCGCTACAGTGGCCGTAGCGTCAGTGGATGCAGCACTGGAATCAGCCACTACAGAGGTCGCAGCGTCGGCGGTTGCTGCACTAGCATCAGCGGCTTCAGCGGCCGCAACATTGGTAGATGTGGCGCTGGCATCAGCAGGTACAGGGGCTGCAGCGTCGGCAGGTGCGACATTAGTATCAGCAACTACAGGGGCAGCAGCATCGGTGGGTACAACACTAGCATCAGCGGTTACAGATGCCGCAGAATCGGTGGATGCAGCACTGGCGTCAGCAGCTTCAGGGGCAGCAGCATTGGCAGGTGCGGCATTGGCATCAACAGCTACAGATGCAGCAGCATCGGTGGTTGCAGCACTGGCATCAGCAACAACAGAGGCTGCAGCGTCGGTGGATGCAGTACTGGCATCAGCAGCTACAGGGGCAGTAGCGTTGGCGGTTGTGGAGGAGGCGGATGCGGCGCTAGCATCAGTGGCTACGGGTGTTGGTGAGGCACTGACATCAGTGGCTGCAGGAGCAACAGCGTCGGTGCTTGCAGATGAACTGGGTGCGGCGCTGGCCTCAGCAGCTGCTGGGGCTGCCGCGTCAACGGTTGCGGAACTAGCATCAGCAGCTGCGTCGGTGCTTGCCGAGAAAACGGGTGAGGTGCTAGAATCAGCAGCGACAGCACTTGCTCCCGAGGCCGGAGCTACACTGGAATCAGTGGCTACAGTTGCATCCACTGATGAAGTGGCAGTGACATCAGGAGATGCGGAAGATTCATTGTCAGTACTTGCTACTGAGGAAGAGGCAGAGGTATCAGAGGATGCAGGAGATGCAGAGCCGGTGTTTACTACTGATGAAGAGGCAGTGGTGTCAGTGGATGCGGGAGATGCAGAGCCGGTGCTTGCTACAGGTAAAGAGGCAGCGGCATCAAGAGATGTGGAAGATGCAGAGCTGGTGCTCGCTACAGATGAAGAGGCAGTGGCATCAGGGGATGCAGGAGATGCAGAGCCGATGCTTGCTACAGATGAAGAAGCAGCAGCGTCAGTGGATCCGGGAGATGCAGAACCAGTGCTTGCTACAGATGAAGAGCCAGCGGCATCAGTGGATGCAGAAGATGCAGAGCCAGCGCTTGCTTCTGATGAAGAGGCAGCAGCACCAGGAGATGCAGGAGATGCAGAGCCGGTGTTTGCTACTGATGAAGAGGCAGCTACACCAGGGGATACGGGAGATGCAGAACCGGCACTTGCTACAGATGAAGAGGCAGCGGCATCAGGGGATGCGGGCGTTGCAGAACCGGCGCTAAGTGCACCTTGAGATGCTGGGCCAGCATTAGCTACAGATGATGAGACAGCTGATCCAGATGCCGAATTAGTGCTTTGTGAACCTTGAGATCCTGGGCTAACGTTAGCTTCAGATGATGAAGCAAGTCCAGAACCAGGAGCCGCTGGAGATGAAGAACCGGCACTTGAACCGCCGCTTGGGTTAGCTTGGAATGCGGATCCATTGTTTGCTGAGCCTCCAATGACCCAACTTGGTAAAAGATTAGACAAAAATGTTGAAACGGTCTGCAACAGAGTTTTCTTCTCATTGATGTTTTGCTGAGCGATGGCAACCCATGGGAAGTTAACATAACTTAACCATTGGGACTCGTTATTTAAGCTCTCAATTTCTTTATCAAGTTGTGCTTGCAATACTTGAATACCTGCAGCGTTCACATGACTTGTCAAATAGTTTTTCAAGCCGCTTCTAGACTTTTCCTGTAGTTCTGTTTGGAGTAGCTTTATGACAGCTTGTCTTCTCTCACTTCGTGTGCTGTTGGGTTTAAGACCAAGTTCCTCCTGTAAGTATCTGTTTATTGCTATTTTTTTCTCAAGATTGGAGCTGGCATAAGATAATCCGTACTTTTCGTAAACATATAGTTTCCAGATATCTTCAACATCTAAGGAGTCATTCTCTGCGGATTCATTTTCATTCTCAACAGATTCTACTTGAGGTTGTTGCTGTTGCTGTTGAACTTTCTGGTTTTCTTGTTCAAGGCGACGGTTTTCTTTCTCATGTTTCTTTCTTTCTTCTTCTTCTCGCTTTCTGTTTTCTTTTTCAATTTGTTCTCGGGCTTTGCGTTCTTGTTCTTCTCTCTTCTGTTGAAGTTTTCTTTGTTCTTCTTCTTGCCTACGTTCTTGCCTTCCTCTTTGCTCGCGAATTTTGCGCTCGTCTTCTGCTTTCTTTTCTTCTAATTTTCTTAAGTTTTTCTGTAACTTTTCTTCTAATTTCCTTTTTTCTTGGTGTAATTTATTTTCTGCTTTTCTTTGTTTGTCTTCAAACTTCTTTTGAATATTTTGTAGTTTACCTTCAAGTTTTTGGATTTCTTGTTCCTGTTCGGATGATTCACTATTATCATTATTACTTTGTTCTTGTTTTAATTCTTTAATATCTCTAAGCAGTTCTTGCTTGTCTTCTTCTAACTCTCTTATTTCTTCATTTTGCTTTTCTTCGTGTCTTCTTACAAGGTCTCTAATTTTTTTTTCATACTCACGGATTTCTTCCCGCTTAGACTCTTCATAGGAACCATCATTTTGACTGGACTCATTAGATTCAACCGTGTCGTAACGCCGTACATCCTTTGAGTCATTGGGATTGTTTGGCAAATATTTCGCACTTGCAATGCCGAAGCATACCTGAAATCCAAAATATATACTTTTATTAACTACTTGTCTTAGGATTAGTATGAATCTTACATTGAAAAAAAAAACATCGACATCATCTAACTCTAAAGCACAATTTTTGCCTAATCAAGTTTTTTTTAAGAGCCCGAGAAAACTAGCAAACTTTGAATGAGTAGAAAAAATATTTTCTTATGCGGTTACATAATTTAATTTGTATTATGTTGTAATAAGTAGTAAGAATTATTTTCCATTGTCTAACAGTACACAACAATAGTTTTAAACCAAAAAAACTGATCTTCTTTTCAAATATACTACTACTACTACTACCTACTGCCTACTGGAAGAGATATCTTTTGAGATAAGTAGTGCCTTTGTACAACTTTTTGTTTATATATACTTTGTATATATCGTCCGTGTACATAAATTAGTAAATAAATAAATATATAACTTTGTCAAAAAATATGTATGTAAAGTAAAGAGTGTTATAGACGGCTTCTGGGTACATTAAAAATTAGATATCATTTTAACCTTTGTTTTGACAACTATATATAAATGATTGAATAACATAAATAATATAAAAAATATATTTCAAGTAGAAATTTTTGTTCATCAAATTAAATAATGAAATAACAAATAATTTTTTTCACCATTTCTTATTTACCATTATTTAATTTGAGTACTTTAGTACTGCATCTTGAATGTCTAAAAAACCCTATAAAAATATTTTTGTTAATTCCATAATTACTATGGGATCCATTATAATGCCTTTTGTTATTATTCATGCGCAGAATTAGAGGCCCATTTTTAATTTAGTTTTTGTTTTCTACGAGTATCTTTCATATTAAAATTTTGTTGGATTCAAAAATATAGTATGTTAAAATTACCTTATCATATTTCCAGAAATTTTGCTGTTATTAATAAAAAAAATGCTATTGTTCTTGGGCTATCATTTACAGCAAATACGTACATGAATTTCAATTAAAAGACTAATAAATTAAAGAATTTGTATAAAATATCCTAATTTGTCAAGTAAAAATGTAATTGAGTAAAGCTATTGATATAGGATTGATTACTCTTGTATACAACTATTGTTTACACCATAAGAAAATATTTGCTGCTTAATTGAATTGAAATTAAAAAAGAAAGAGTTTTCATCAGATTAAAAAAAACTCATTTGTTAATGGTCTTTTAAATAACTTCTAACAAAATATACTAAAACTATTATAGTGGTATTTTAAGGGTGAGTATAGTTCATGATACTGAACATCTTTCCCCAAGGAACATATATCCAAATATGAAAAATCCTTTTTGGCTTTCCATACAAACTCGGATCAGCTGATCGGTCAACTAGTATGGGAGGCCAAAAATTATATTTTATATTTCGATATACATATGTTCCTTAGGGAATGTTGTTTAGAATCATGGATTGAATCCACCCTTAAAATAGTTTCAGAATATTTTTATTAGGCGGCAAAATTTGAGTTTTTTATAGTTTAATAAGAAATCGTAAAATAGTACTTACAATAAGTAGACAATATATCACTCTCATTGTAACTGATTTTAAATCATTGATAGTGAAATTCGTTCGTTTAATAACACTTCTAATAGACTAGTGTTTCATACGAGCTCGTTCGTTACATATGGTTCCGAATTGCCCAGAAAATGCTTTTATACCTGGCTCACAAATTACCTTAGATAACGTTAGATAATGCCTGTTGCCGAGATAACTTGGCAAAGAGTAAAGTCTTCTTCAAACAAGATGTTTTCGCGAAGTCTGACTCAAGACAAAGAGCATTACAAGTTATTACTCGCATGCAGCAATATTATGGAAAGCGCTAATCAAATAGACAGAACGGATATTTACATCCGGCGTAAAAATATCAAATCGGAAATAGAGATTTAATTGTTATCGTCATAGGTAAAGAAAATAAAAAATATTCAAATCATATCAAATGTATTATAACAAGTTTCTGCTATTTATTTATATTAAAATTTTACAATACAGGTACATAAGTACAGTACCTACATAATATCATTATAAGTCAAATAAACCCGTTAAACCAGATACCATCCAGAGCGATGATCATAACCTTTGTCTCTCAAACGGCGTCCTATCTCGCCAATAAAGCATTTTGCTTCTAGGCACCACGGGCCAGCTGTTTCAACAGCGACTGGAACAAAGTCATAATTGGTGCTCAAGACCAAGAGTAGGTTTTGCGTTAGTTCATTAACACGTTGTATATATACTACTACCTACATAAATACCTACATATATATATACACTACATATAAATAAATAAATATGTCCCACCTACTTTCTTGTCCAGGGTGCTTGTACTCTCGATCTATTTGCGGCTACTGAGGACTCCGTCGCAGTGGCCCATTATTGGGCTGACGGAATATAGTTAATACGTATATATAAAACCATTGACACGTAAAGAAGAAGTTGGAAATTAAAATCGGAATGAATAAAAGCTTTCTAAGAAACTCAACTGAAACATGTTAGTGGCTAACAATAGTGTTCGATTTTCAACTTGCCTAAGAGCGGCAAAAGCTTAACAACTCTTATACATGTGTACCTATGTGTTCCATCTTGTTTTTGCATAACCAACCTAACAATACCTAACCTAACAGGGGTCATATTGTACCTAATTAAGAACAGTGGTGATATTAGTAAGACTACGAACTGATGAATGCAATAAATGAATTTAATTGAATTTTAGCGACAACAGCCGAGACCAACAAAATCTCATGCATTTCAAAGCATTGAGAAACGCAACAAATTGTTTCTCTAGCTACTCGTAGAACTAAAATTCTAGCTTGCCTACATTATACCGGGCGTATACTATCAGATATGTTTTGGTAAATAATATAATAACTTATTAAAAATAAATAAACACAAACGCCCCATTACAAGCTTCTATGTAGCTTGCCCTGTTTGCTGTTTATTTGTTGGCGAGAAGATAGCAAAAGGAATCAAAATAGTGAGGGGTTGCATCGCGTATGCGTACATGAATCGCATTTTCGCGTATTCCCTCGATAGGCTCTTACGATCTGCGTGGCAAGAGAAGGAGCTGGTACATTCTAAGAATCTTTATTTTCTCCCAGACAAGATTCTGAATAAGGCACCTTTTAAGTTAAAACGTTTATCCGTTTAGGAGCTAAGATGCCACAGATACACACATCTGACGTTAACAACTTTGCGTCCTAATTAAAAAAATAGGCATATAATTTGCGAAACAATAATGTTCTTCTTTTTAAATATTGGTCATAAAAGGCGTCATGCTGTTTAAAAAATTACGCAATAACACGGGGTCACGTGGTAAATACGCTAAAACCTTATCGGCGAGATTATGATGTTTGCATTCTTTGTTAATGTTCATTCACTAGCACTGCTAACGGAAATGGTATATTAAGATGCCAAAGTCGCAGATTGCTCAAACAGATTTCTTACTTATCTCTTTTATGGTCCTTCTGTATGTGTACTTTTGGATAAGTACCTACTTCTAGCTCGAGAGATTATTCTCTCGTACAGAACGACGGAGACATTGACCGGGACGTAAAAAGCCGTATAAATGCAGGATGGTCGAAATGGCGGCAAGTCACTGGAGTTACATGCGAAGCTCGAATGGGAAAAATTTATAAAGCCATCATAAGACCTGTCGTATTGTACGGCTCCGAGGCTTGGCCCACCAAAGCGGCGGATGGAAGAAGATTGCATGTTACGGAGATGTGAATGTTGAGATGGATGTGTGGTGTAACGCGAAAAGACAAAATTAGAAATGAGTATATAAGAGGAAGTGTGAAAGTGGCACCTATAACAGAAAAAATAAGGAGTAATAGTGTCATGGACTGAATAGACAATATGCATGTGATACAGAAACGAACAAAAAAAATGATGTGTATACTTCATTGCTAAAGAAAAATACCCATATATATATCTTTTCAATTTAACGTGTTTCCATTGAGAAATTAATTATTTAAAAGCTGTATTTTTAAAATTCCCTCGCAAATTTCCGAAACGCCACGTGACGTCACGAAACACTGTCAAACTTAATTTTCTAAATAGTCTGTGCTGTCAATCACAAATTAAAAAGAAGAAGACTATCTGTCACTGTCAATAAGTCATTTGTAATTTGCAGTGTTACCAGATTGGGTATTTTTTTCTTAAATAATATAAATTTGTTTAATTAATTACGGTAGGTAGTACATTATCTTATAGCTTATAGTAGCAGGCAGCTAGTCTACTACCTATTAAATTATAAATAATTGAAGTAGGTACTTACAATACTACTGTGTAGTTTTGCAAAGGATGACACTACTCATTTTGCTCACAATATGTATTTTTTGTTCACAATAGGTATGTACAGTTGCAGTTGAATGGTATAATCCGCTAATTTACTAAACCTCTAGCTGTTTGGCATTACAGCTCGGTTTTGTAAAACAGCGAACCCTAATACGCGGAATGATTCCTTACATTTGCATATTTGGGCATATGAAAATATATTTTGTCAGGTGCAGTTACGATGTTATTTTTGCACATAGGAACCATACAATATTTATAATAAGATTTTGTGCGCCCTTCCATTTGTAATGAATTGATATTAAAAGCTTTAATCACTCACTTATAATCACAAATTAGATAGTATTACTTATAAAATATAACTGTGAATCCAAAACTTCGTTGTTTTGTTGATAATATTTTGAATTTGTAATTTGCACTTGACTGACATTGACATATAAGTGTATCTATGACATTGACAATGCACGGTGACGTCACAGAAAAAAGCGCAAAATGGCACCGCGTTTATAGTCGTCCAAAAATAATAGTAATTTTAATTATTTTTTTAAGCTTATTTAATAATATTCTGTAAGTGTTATATTTTTTTCCGGTTATATAATAACTTATAGAATCGTTTAAAAAAATAAAAAAATAACATGAATATACCCTATTCACCTTTAAAATAGTTGCAGTATATTTTGTTAGACGTTATATTTCATAACTAGCGGCCCGCACCGGCTTCGCACGGGTATGTATTATACATATAAACCTTTCTCATGAATCACTTTATCTATTAAAAAAAAGCGCATCAAAATCCGTTGCGTAGTTTTAAAGATCTAAGCATACATAGGGACAGACAGTGGGAAGCGACTTTGTTTTATACTATGTAGTGATTATCGACTGCTGTTATGTAGGAATATTTTTCTACTTTATAACATTTTATCGTTTCAAAGTAAAAATATTAAAAAGTACACTATCACGCGTCTATCTCCTACGGGGTAGACAAAGCATACAGCCGCGAGACCCAAAGGCCATTCTTAGCGTGATGCTGGGCGAGACGACAAAAAAGGAGTCAAAATAGTGATACGTTGCTAGCCGCAAGTAAAAATATACTTTAACAAATGGCAGACTTATTCGTTGCAGCTCTGTCTGTCCCGTTCGGGATAAATACGTGATAGTGTACCTGTACCTGTATAGTATATCAGTAAGCACCAAACTTTACTGTAATATTTTCACAGATTTAAGCTTAGATTTAAGTCCAAAAGTACATTTAAACGGTTAACAAACAGATTTTACTATGATAAGGATAACAGATAAAATCATTTATTTATTAAATCTTTATTGAACAAAACGGTACAAAAGGTGGACTTAACGCTAATGCATTCTCTACCAGTCAACCTTTAGGAAAAACAGAAAAATCAATTTTATCGCGATATGCGCTACAAAAAGAACCTATACATACATATATGAATACTACAATACATACACATTCACATATACATAACTAATATATAATACTATTTATACATATAATATATATTAACATTTACACAAATACATCTTCTTCTCAGTCGTACACTCTTGACAGAGTGGTCGTGATTATGGATTCGGTTATTCGTCCATGGCCGCTGCTTTCGCTATTTTTCTCCACGTAACTCTATCTCCGGCTTTCTTGGAGCATTCCGTTGCTCACAAATACATAAAATAAAATAAAAGCCTTAATTCTACCAAAACCTTACAGTTACACTTAATATTTCAATTACATTTTTTCCTTCATCCTATTCTATTTTGGAAGTCACCTCTGCAGCGTAGGCCTGCCCCTTCTTTTTTCACTCTTTTCTGTTTCTAGCTTGCCTCATCCAAGCTGAACCACATCTTTTCTTGAATACGTCAGACCACCGCATTCTTGGCCTTCCTTGTTTCCTTTTTCCGTCTCTAGGTATCCATTCTACCACTCTTTTTGTCCATCTTTCTTTCTCTAGTCTACATACATGTCCGGCCCATTTCCATTTAAGATTCCTTATTCTTTCTACTACATCCGTAATCCTAGTTCTCCTTCTTATCGATTTATTAGTGTTCCTATCCGATAACCTTAAGCTTAACATACTTCTCTCCATCTTCCTCTGATGTACGGCCAGTCTATCCTCATCTTGTTTTCGTAAAGCCCATGTTTGACAGCCATACGGCAAGCATAGCAGAATTGTTATTTCGTAGAGCTTACCTTTTATTTTATTATCTATTGTTTTATTCTTCATAACTTCTTTCAAACTCCAATATTTATCCAATGTTTATCCCTATGGTTGACTGGAAGAGAACGCTTTTAGCGTTAAGTCCGCCAATTGTACCATTTTTTTTATTGTGGAACAATAAAGTTTTTTAAATAAATAAAAAAATAAATATTTCTTCCATGCAATAGCTATTCTCCTATTGATCTCTTTTTCGGTAGTATCCTCGAATGCTATCAATTGCCCCAAATAAATGTATTCTTTGACATATTCGATTTCTTTCCCTTCGACTACTATTGGCTGTTCTACATCATTAGTTATTATTTTTGTTTTTGAGGCATTAAGAATAAGCCCGACTTTCGCGCTTTCTCTCGATAGCTCTGTTATCATGTTTTCCAGTTGTTGTGGAGTATCTGCAAATATAACAATATCATCCGCAAAACGTAAATGGCTGAGATATTCGCCATCTACTCTTATCCCTTTATTTTGCCAGTCGAGATTTCTAAACACCATCTCTAGGACCGATAAGAACAGTGTTGGTGATATTGGATCGCCCTGTCTTACTCCTCTACCTATCAGAAAATCAGTACCTTCTGTCTCTAGCTTTATGTTTGCTGTACATTTTGAGTAAATCTCCCGTAGTATGTCTATGTACTGCGATCCTATGCCTTGTTGTAACAATGCTTCCTAGATCGAATCATGATCTAGTGAGGCGAATGTCTTGGTGTAATCGATGAAACAAATGTATACTGGTTTATTATATTATATAATACACAAATACATACCTACTCATAGATACCTACATAAACTACAAATGTGAAGATAATGACTAGTTCTAATAAATTACCAGAAAGGTGTGTGTGGACCTTTTTCTTAAATAGATATTTATTTGAGATTACCTTTGATGTCTTCGGGTAAGGCATTCCAGAGACGCGTAACTTGAAGAGTAAAAGTAAATCATGTAAATAATGGATACAATTTTTTTGCCAAAAGATCACAAAGAAGCTCCATAATTAAATATACTTATTCGTATTTGCAGAGTAAATAATTGTATCACAATTGTTTGGTTTTGATCTAGCTATTCGTTTCATGATGGTCTGGGAGAAAAGAAAAAACTTAGAATGTACCAGATGCTTTTCTTTCCGCGCAGATCATAGAAGCCATTTGAGGAATGGGCAAAATTACAAATCATGTGAATAGGCATTGCGGCTAGCAATCCATCACTATTTTGATTAAATTTTCTACCTTCTCGCGCTCCATCTAGCTAAAACTGGGCTTTGAGTCTTGCGGCCCTTTGCTTAGACCCACAAGACCCAAAATGCTATGATAGTATGTAGGATCTTGGTACTAAACTTGCGCTAATGTCACGTGATTGACCAGGCAGCCTTAAGTTATTGTACATTGTGGTACACAATAAACATTTTGTTTTTTTTTTTGTACGTAGAATCCCAGCAACAAGTTTGAATGACACTATCTACGATAACAAACAGTTATTAGTTGACATAAAACGATGTCGTACGAGCGTAGACAGTTAATAAAACATGAATTACTCGACGTAATAACCACAAACAATTTTTTTTAATCAAATGGTAATGTAAAAATTCCATGGTAAAAGAATAAAACACTTAATCGTAGAATGTGCCAGCTGATTTTTCTCCCTCACGCATGTCGTAAACGTGTAGAAGAACTTTTTAAATGCATTAGCATGCATTATCACGTCTTTATCCCAAACGGGGCAGACAGAGCCTAGGGCCATAAGGCCTAATGGCCACGTTAAGCAAGATGGTATTCAGTTATTTTTTAATAGCATTACAATGCTCGCAAATTTATCCAAATTGAAAATGTGTGATGAAAAAATTCGACACGAGTGGGACTCGAACCCACGACCCTCACTCCCACTCACTCACTTACACTCCACTCGTCCCACGCGTGGCGGATTTTTTCATCACATATTTTCCAAATGGTATTCGTAATAATTTATGATATTTTTTCAAAACAAAAAACCGACTTTAATACCAGTGAAGTGACAATCACAGAATAGCTAAAAACATGACAATTGTATACTTAGACGATATATTTTTCAGTTATTTTCGTTTATAAACCAAACTACTTAAATTATTTTGATAAAATTTCTATGGGTCCTCCTGGAAAGTATACCCTTTCAAACAAAAAAAAAATTTTTAAATCGGTCCAAGCGTCTTCGAGAAATCGGCGAACATACATAAAAAAACATAAAAGATTCCGACGAATTCATAACCTCCTCCTTTTTTTGAAGTCGGTTAAAAATAGAAAATGGAAAGAAAATAATGATGAGTTGCTAGCCGATGATCGCCTATTAACATGATTATGGCCTAAATTGTCAAAGAATGTTATATACTTTAAGAAACACGGATGTGGACTAACAAATATTTTTAGATCATCAGGTAGATTCTTAAAAAATATTGAGATAGAAATTGCCATGTTTCTTTCTGAACAATTTTTTATTTCATCATCATCATCATCAGGTCTTTTTTAGTCTCCACTGCAGGAGCACGAACCTCTCTGACCTCTCTGACCCTCACGACTACTACCAGAGCCATATATTAGCCAAATCAGTCAGAGGATATAAAACTAACATACGAGTAGGTCGACAGCGAGAGAGTGCTAAAGAATGCTAAAGCATTCTCTCCCTGGAACCTTTGGGAAAATTTACCAGACTGCAAATTCGGTGTCTAAATATCAGCATATCTAAGTAGATATAATACTAACAAATACTTTAAGACTTTTAAATACATCCATTAATACAATATAGATATACATATACACTATACACACACATACGTATATACATACATGTGGAAAATAGTAAGAAATTATGAATACTTCTAATTGTTTACAGTCTCAAAAAGAATACCATGCACTTTTTCTTAAAAATCTACTAGAGTCTACTTTTACTAATAGGGTATATTCATGTCTTTTTTTTATTTTTTTAAATGATTCTATAAGTTATTATATAAACGGAATAAAATATCACACTCACAGAATATTATTAAATAAGCTTAAAAAAATAATTAAAACTACTATAATTTTCGGACGACGCGGTACCATTTTGCGCTTTATTCTGTGACGTCGCCGCTCACTGTCAATGTCAGAGTCAATAGAAATAAAAAATCAAAAAATAGTCGTACCATATTTTAGGTTATATTTAATCTTATAAGTACAAAACTGAGAAAAATGGGAATTTATCAAATATCTATAAATTATTTACCTCGCGGCTTTTACTCCTGTGAGTTCAAAGGATGTAAAATTGGAATAACTTGCGAAGTACGTACTCGTAGTCATCATAAACACATCAATTTAAGTAGATTATCTGACTGTATCTGCCACAACATAACCGCTTTCAATCGCCGCTCACTGTCAATGTCAGAGTCAATAGAAATAAAAAATCAAAAAATAGTCGTACCATATTTTAGGTTATATTTAATCTTATAAGTACAAAACTGAGAAAAATGGAAATTTATCAAATATCTATAAATTATTTACCTCGCGGCTTTTACTCCTCTGAGTTCAAAGGATGTAAAATTGGAATAACTTGCGAAGTACGTAGTCATCATAAACACATCAATTTTAAGTAGATTATCTGACTGTATCTGCCACAACATAACCGCTTTCAATCATTGTAGCAAGTCCTCTGCTAATAATTCTCAAAGAACACTAATAATTTAGCAAAACAATGAAAATAACCTCCAACAATCATACAAATTACAAACAACTTATTGACAGTGACAGATTCTCCTTCTTTCTAATTTGTGGTTGACAGTACAGACTATTTAGAAAATTAAGTTTGACAGTGTTTGGTGTCGTCACGTTTCATTCCGCCAATAGCGTTGCGTTTCGGAAATTTGCGCGGGAATTTGAAAAAGACAACTTTTAAATCATTAATTTCTCAATGGAAACATGTTAAATTGAAAAAATATATATATGGGTATTTTTCTTTAGCAATAAAGTTTACACATATTTTTTTTTTGTTCGTTTCTGAATCACATGCATATTGTCTATTTTCTTATAGTGTTAACAAAAAACTTTTTAAGTACCTACTCATCATCGAGACTTAATTTTTTTCTTCTAAATAGGCGAAATAAAGCAAAGGTGCATTGTGTACTTCGTTACTGCGTCATATCACTGCGGATTATTTTTGTTTACTCTTCACGTTCACGTGTTGAAAATAAACATTTATTTTCACAGCCTTTGTAAGAGATATTTTTGGGGAAATTGTTCGTCATAGTCGCATTCATGTACGAGTACATACAGAAGATAATTCCACCCACGGATTAGATTCTTGAATGAGTTTCTTGACAAAATATATTTGATTCATGAAAATTGTTTTCAATATTTGAAAGTACCTATTTTATAGTATGCTATTATATACCTACTATAATATGTACCACAATAGCTATATGCTAGGTTTTAACATATCTAAAGCTTAATAAAGGCATAGTTTCAAACAATCAATCACATATTTATTCAGTAATCAGGACTTCGCATACACTTTTACACGTCTTTAATTAGGGTTCCGTACCCGAAGGGTGCAAACGGGACTCTATTACTGAGACTCCGCTGTCTGTCCGTCTGTCCGTCTGTCCGTCAGTCCGTCTGGCACAGGGCTCTATCTCTTGAACTGTTATAGCTAGACACTTGAAATTTTCATCGATTATGTATTACTATGGCCGCTATAACACCAAATACTAAAAATAAGAAAAAGTTCAAAATTTAAGGGGGTCGTCATACAAAAAACATGTTTTTTTGCAACGTTTTTAACTCGATCTTTATAATGGCATGAACTAGATACTTGAAATTTTTACCGACTATGAATTACTATGACCACTATAACAAAAAATATGATAAAGTTAAAAATTAAAGGAGGTCGTCATACAAGAAACGTGTTTCTTCAGCGTTTTAAAACATTGTACGGTGGTACGGAACCCTTCATGTACGAGTCCGACTCGCACTTACCCGTTTATTTTATTTTAGTGCACATTACGTATAATGTTTATTTATATTAAAATTGTATATTTTTTTCAAAGCTACGATCAATAATGAGAAAAAAAGCCGCAAGAAACTTATTTACACAGTATTGGTTGCGTGCCAGAAGGGTTTTGTCAGTTCATACAGTTCGTTGGTAACCAAGATAAAGGATCTCACTAGCAGTTAAACTTCCAGCAATAATAAATATCAGCCTAATGAAACTTATATATAGCTCTACTAGGACAGCTGATGCAAGCTTAGGTACTCGTACTACAAGTAAGTGTGTATATTTTTGCTAAAAATAAGGTGGTAAACGTTTAAAAAGAAAAAAGTGGTTTATACTAAAATGCAGTGAATTATTGAACTGTATAAAATATCCCTCGTCACTGTTGTCACTCATCATACTTAAAATCCGTCAAAGAAATGTGAATCATGCCCAAAAAAACTATTCTTCAGTAGTCGAGTAAAATACTAACATAACATAACCAGGACTTTAAGCGCCTGTGAAGTTACAAGAAGCAAATTATCGTATACGACATTGCTTAAATTACTTAACTATGAATTAAATTTATTTAAATATTTTACTTTGTGACCCACCCCGGTTGTACATGGGAATGTAATATACGTATAAACCTTTCTCTTTAATTACTCTATCTATTGATGAAAACCGTATTAAAATTCGTTATGTAGTTTAAAAGATCTAAGCGTACATACAGAGACAGGTGGCGGGAAGCGACTTGGTTTTATATTATGTATTGATTGATGATGTATTTGCTCATAAACCCTATAATCCTATAAACAAATTGATTCATTCATATTAAAATCTGCACTCCTTAAGAGTCCCCTTACCCTAGACAGAATCAGACTTTCCCATACAAACGTAGTCTGGCTTTTATTTTGACACGACATGTCAGATTACGGCAAAATTTTGTAATTTCAAAGAAATGGCTGCTTTTAACAGTCAACATATAAACTTTAAACAGAATATAGTGTATCATATCGTATTTTATCAGTATGTAAAACTTCTACACCTTTATATTTTCTTTCAACTCCATATTTTGATATTGCATGCCTAGATGTATGCAATTTCTTAGAAATTACGAAACACTGCCGAAATCTGAAATGCCATTTCAGAATAAAAGCTAGACTACATTTGTATGGAAAAGTCTAGGGTAAGGGGACTCTTAAGTCAGTTATATAGTAAAACTTGAGTAAAACGCTACTGATTTAAAGAGCAATTGCATAGAAATATCTACATTCTTTAAATTGATTCACTATGTGACTGATTTAAGATGGTAGATTTTTTTATGAATATGAGGAATACATTGTAAAATGACATTATAGCGAATCTATTTATTTAATATTTAATCCACTGATTACTCATTTTTATCTTTACAGTGCATGATATAGCGTCAACGAAGAGAGGCCTTTGCTATACAGATGTATTATTTCATAATGATAAGAGAATAAAACGACGCAAAATAATGTCACTTGTCATTGATCATGTATGAAACTGTTTTGAGAACGTTGAGCTTTTCTACGCATTTTTGCCAAAGTAGCCTTTTTCTGCAGAAACGCGCAGAAAAGCATAATGTTCTCACTTTAAACTGTAAACAGTAGTTCTTACAATAGTTTGAAGGGTTATCTAGGGCTTCACAAAGACAAAATTTTAAATGATATCTCAGTTTCCTTGTGAAATGATTTATTTCAAATAGGGGCAGCACTGGACCCCGGAAAATTCGTACATGATGAGCTATTATAGTTCGTTACTATAATAGCTACGAGCTACGTAAAAGCTATGATTTTAATTGTACCTATACGCGTAGCACTCGTGGACGGCCTACGACCGCTACAACGGGTTACGCAAGTCGTAGCGTATTTTTTATTTCTGCAATAATAAATGTACTACTCAGCAAATATATAATGCAAATACTAATAAAATTATGTGTAATAAGCAATGCGGCGTATGCGATTTATATAGTGACAAATATTTATTTATATATTTTTTTTTATTTTGGGCTCTTTTTTGCCAGTACCTACTTATTGCTTCTTTAGTTTCTATTACATTTTACACTTATTTATTTTGTAAACATTGTTATATTCATACCAGCTGTTACCAGCAGTGTTCTCCGCGTGCTAAAAGGGTGATTACCCTAAACCTTCTAAAAATCTGTGTTAATCCGTGTATGTAAGTGGCCAACACTGGCGTCAAATTTCAGCCCAAAGGCGTCAGATATAGCTTAACCGATGTAATAAGTTGTCTGCCAAGTGATTGTCAAATAAAAACTTTTTAGTGATGCATTTTTTCTAGCATATAAATTAAAAACTTATCTGAATATGCCCCCTGTGAGAATTCCACTGAGAGCAAACAACTAGGAATGTAAACTGCTGATTAAAATTTCCTAGCGATATCATTATCAAACAGAAACAGTGAGATAATGTACCGTTAGCTAGGTTAGTTAGGTTTTATTTGTATAAACATCACGTTTTAAAATTATTTCCAATGGAAAAACCGTAGATAAGTAAAGATAATAAGAAACTTTTAAAAATCCATTTAATTTCCAATTAACATAATGTTAATGAAACTATGGGACCACCTTATGAATATAAACGTCAAAACTAGTAACACGTAAGGGATAAAACGACGATTCGACGAATATAAAAAATCTAGACGGAGGCGCAGATCTGCCTCGACGGCCCCGCGCCAAATATTCACTTCAGTCGATCGTCGTGGAGATTCATGGTTAAACTCATTCAAAAAAGCATCTTGGATAAGTGCCGTAGAGTTCTTTTTTCTTTGTCCTTTATACATAAAAATACGCGGTACTGCGGAGCAATGTGTTTAGCACCGCGCCCCCCCGCGGACTGGCGGAATCAGCGCGTGGGACGCGCTCCCGCGCATCGGCGCGGTTTCAGTGGTACCAGGCGTATTTTCTATACAAATTGAGATACTTGCATACAATATTAAAATCTGCCACACCACGCTCCGCGACGGTGCGCGGTGCGGACGGTGCGCGGTGCAGTGGGATCACCGCCTTACGCTTCAGAGCCCGGGGTCCGCTACCTTACCTAGGTGATTTGACAAGGTTACTGGTTTTTACACAGAGCGACTGCCGTCTGACCTCCGCAACCCAAAGGGTAGACCAGAACCAATCCTAGGATAAGTACAAATGCTAGATGGCGTTCGGGACCAACAGCTTTACGTGCCTTCCGAAGCACGGAATCATATTTCTTCTCAGATAATCAGGTGATTCAAGCCTGCAATATCCTACCTAGACTGGAAACAACTTTTCACAAAGTATGCTTCCCAGTGGGATTTGAACCCACAACCTCCGGATCACAAGGCAAACCACGCGTTGACCACTGGACCACGGAGGCAGTCAATTACCTATAACTCAATTATTTTGTCGTTGAAGTTGACAGAACTTCAATTATTTTTATATCAATTGAGATATAAATCATTATACTCGTATCATATAGAACTTGGCTACCATTTTCAGATTTATGTTTTTGGTGGAATATATTTTACAGCTTAAGGCTCTGCCTACCCCGCTATGCATAAAGGCATATGCAAAGGCAAATGTATCACTATTGACAAACAGATCGTTTAGTAAAGTTTAAATAATTTAATTAGCTATTAATTCTTTGCAGTTGCATCATTATCTAATATATAAAATTCTCGTGTCACAGGTTTCGTTGCCATACTCCTCCGAAACGGCTTGACCGACTCTCATGAAATTTTGTGAGCATATTGAGTAGGTCTGAGAATCGGCCAACATCTATTTTTCATACCCCTAATCTACGCGGGCAAAGCCGCGGGCAAAAGCTAGTATGTTATGTATGAGTATAGTTTGTTTTGTTATTTAATTTTAGTAGTTACTGTATAATGTGTTATGATAAAATGTAACATACTGGCAGACTAGTAAATCATGATGAGGATCTAATAATGAAAACTGTTAATACTGATGGACTGACTGACTGAATACACATGAAGTATGACTAAATATATCATGTGATTTACGTTCGTGCACTATAAACAGAAAATTTAGTTTAATAAAATATCATAAAATATTATGGAAAGGTAAATAGACATCTGATCCAAACATCCCCACAACCAAAACAGCTGTTGCTATCTGTACTGTGTTATCTGTTATAAATAAAGATAAGAACTACTACTAAATGGGAAAACCATACTGAAATCAGGTTCTTAAATATAATCTTTAGATCAAACAATAGTTTGTATATAAGAGCAAACGCGGCTGGTGGTAGCATATTAGACTGTTGTGTTTCTACGGAGCTCCTCGAACGAACTAAACGAAACTTTAACAAACATGAACTCCAAGGTTTTAGTAACCCTGTGCCTTTTGGTAAGTCGTTTTGTCTAAACTGCAATTAAACCAAAGGTAAATTAAGTAAAAAGTGGTTGTGTTTCTAGAAGAAATCTGTTTCTAAACGAACTTACATTTCTTTGCGATATCAACAGCTCTTGCCTTCTTAATTCAAATTAAAAAAAAAGATGCCATTATTATTTTAGGCGATATTAATCCTACTTTCCCAAAAACTTTTTGATAATCTGTAATTGATTAAAGGTGGTGGCAGCATCAGCGATTCCCCAACCCGGAGCAGGCTGGCCAGGCGCGGTTGGCAACCCTTGGGCAGCAGCTCCTGCCGCATGGCCCGCAGGTGGTGGTGCCGGAGTTAACCCGTGGATTCCACCGTGGGTCGCTTCTGCCCCTTGGATGCCGCAGTGGAAACCTTGCGCTGCTGTTGGCGCCACTTGCACAAATTGTAACACCAAGAGCGTCTGCACACCTATTGGAGGAATAGAGAAGGCCTGCAGTGACCCCACCATGCCCTACTGCAATTTGGGAGAATGCTCCGCTACCCCCACTGCTGAGTGCGCCCCGGCTACCGAAGCTGCCGCTACTTCCGCTTAAGTCAAATATGAGGCTGTTATTCAATGAGTCTCATTAGAATACTCCGGCTACTCATGTAATACATGTGATTTTCACAATAATTGTAATATAAAAAATTAATATACCATTTGAAATAAACCGCTTTTATTATTTTTATATTTCACATCCTATTGCCATACATATTCAGAGCAGGTTTCACAAAATTCAATAAAAGACATACAGGGGCATAAGCGCTTTACAATACTTTAGATATATGCCTACCTAATTTTGCATATACAAATTATGGTTTATTTTCTTTAAGAAGTAGTATATTTTTAACGACCCATGACCAAATTATATTAAAGTTTAGATATTGGGAGATTATGAATAATAATTCTATAATGATGCTTAATGCGTATGTTACTAAAGTTTGTCTACTTCTTTTGTCACGCGTTCGTATCATTTGCACTAGTTGGCCATTGCATTAGTAATAAAGTTAATTAATAAATGTTTTTTCCAGTTGTAATGGTGCTTCTACACTGTTGTTAAAAATATTAAAATGCTTAATAAAATAAAAATAAAATACTGTTATAAATATTAATCATAATTGAAAAGGTACTAAAAGGCCTCTTCGTGTTGGCTTTGGCCCCATGAACGCCTCCACGGTCCGCCGGACGGACCAGTGACTGAACATTGACATTTATTTATTTTATTTGAATTTTTAAAATAATTACTAATGTTTGTAAACATTTTTAACAGCAATCTGGGAGCACCATAATAACTACAAAGCGGTATGTGTACCTTATAAATAGGTTTGTTGTAGGTATCGGTTTATTTGTAGTTTCTCCTTCATCGTAAAAATTATATGCAAGAGATATTAAGAAATATGATGGGAATATATCGGAAATATTGCGCTGATATGACATACGACACTCGATCGTGCATGCAGTTTCCCCTTCAGTGATTTAATTCCCTCGTTATCGGCTGCTCGGAGACGAGTCATGTTACCCTGAAGACGTGACTCCCCGGACCGCTTGATAGGCTGTTATTTTCTACGACTCGTCGATTAAAAAAATCTCATGAGAATGTCGAATGGCATCAAACATTAATGAAGGCGCGGCAAGTTGGTCTTGTGAAAATATTTATCTTAGTACACACATGCCTACTTTTTCGGTATTCCATGCTTCCATGCATATTACAGACATTCCATGCTGGTCTGGGAGAAAAGAAATAACTTACATTGTTGTACATTACGTAGATTGTAAAAGCCGATCGAGGGAATGGGTAAAATTAACGTATAATAAATAAATAATAAATATATACGGACAAATCACACTGATTAAGCTAGCCCCAAAGTAAGTTTTTTTAAACTTGTGTTATGGGATACTTACTCAACGATACTATATTTTATGATAATTTTGCAATCCGTATTTAATTTTCAATAAATGAAATCTAGTTACTTACCGATGGAAAGTTATTCCTTCATATTTTGCTTTGTTCTTTGAATTACTAGTGCAGTATCTCAACACACACCAAGGCATTTATGACTAATTTGACAGTGCTTTCTTTAATAAATTGTAGAGTGTATTACGCGCGTATTGCTAGCGAGTGACTAATGTAAGATGAACAGTGATAGCATATGATGAACGGAACCAAACTGTGATACGAGTATGTGGCGTCCTCTCTAGTACGTGTACATAGATCTCGCTGTTTGCAAAGCAATATATCCACAGATCCACAGCAAATATTGGTAAAACATTTCAAGAAGATAAACAATAAACGTAGGCATAACCTCGATCGAGCTTGATTTAAATTTGTATTAGGTAGTCCCAAAGTACAAAGTACAATAAAACGAGATAATTTATCAACTTTTAACGACCGCAGCTGTGTTGTTATGGAAAATTGTGAAGTTTATGAGTTGTAAGGATAGGGTCAAATGATATCTCGAAGTAAGGCTGCGTTTCTACTGAAGCGGAGCGGAGCAGAGAGGAGCTTCGCTCCAGTGGAAACGCAGCCAATGGTCCACAGAACTTACTTAAGTGAATTCTTAAGTAAGTTCTGTGGACCATTAGGCTAGACAGAAATCAAACTTTCCGATACAAACGTAGTCTAGCTCTTATTTTGAAACGACATGTCAGATTTAGGCCAAAAAAATCCGAAATATTGCTTATATCTGGTTTTCACCATCAAAATATGAACTTGAAAGAGTATATAGTGTATCATATCATATTTTATCATCAATACCTATGGAAAACTTCTACACCCTTATATTTCCTTTCATATTTTGACTGCCGAAAACTTTATTATATGCCTAGATAGATGCAATTTAAAATTACAAAATACTGCCAAAATCTGACACGTTATTTCAAAATTAAAGCTAAACTACGTTTGTATGGAAAGTCTAGGTCATTCTAAGTCTAGGGTAAGTGGCATCATAGCACTTAATATGTTCAGCATCATTATCCATCAAACCACACCCTATTCTTATCGCCCCTATATACAAGAAACTTAAATATATATTCATAGCTGTTTTACGATAAAAGTATTAAAAGTAAGTTCCCATGCAGAGTTTGTGGCGCCGTTTCTTCTCCACTCGGGCTTATAAATCTTTTCTCAACTTAACCATGCGAATATACACTTCTCATGGTATTTAACATCCTTGGGCTTGGGAGTCCATTGACATGCATATCAATTTTTGGAAAGAAAACAATCGAAAAGCTCTTTTAGGCTCCAAAGTAGCACAGCAACCAGAAAAGTAAAAATAAATTTGAAGATTAGAAAAATCTTTACCACAGACGAAAAATAAACAAAGGAAAGTTTTAAGCAGTTGTAAACAATATTTAATCTTTCGAGTGTCTGAATCATTACTATCAAATCGGACGATTTTATCAGACACTTAACCTTCCACTTGGGGGCACGATGAGTAATATGAGGGTTCCCTATAACGTGCCCAATCTTCTATCTGAAGATGGTTTCTCAGATTTTCTACTTCAGGCTACATAAAACGCGCTATCTATAAATATAAAAATAAGTATTTGTCTGTATGTCCTTTATAAAATCGTAAACGGCTTGACCGATTTCGATAAATTTTTTATTGTTTTTTCGTTTGTTTGTTTATCGTGTATGTAAGTGGCCAACACTAGTGTCAGATTTTTCAAGCTGCCTAAAGGCATCTGACATAGTTTTTTCGTTATAGTTCAGGGATGGTTTAGGAAAAAAAAATTTGCGTAGCAACGAGCGCAGGGTACAGCAAGTTAAAAATAAAACACTTTAAAAATTATTTTTCAATTTCGAGAGATTCTATAGACGTACCTCATTTATCAGTTATGAAAAAAAAAATTGTTTTATATTAACGGCCAGCAACATAAAATATATAATTGTTTTATAATTACGGCCAGCAATATAAAAAAAAATAAGGTTTTTTTAAATGTTATCAATGGAATATTATATATTCCATGTCTCCTATTTTCGAAGTCATACCAACCATTAATTGTTTATTATGTATAGGTAGTTAGGTACTCGAATCATATCTTTAAACCAAATTGGTATTAATAAGCATGTTAATAACAAGCCTAATAAAAGTTATATACTTTTGAACTTAACGCTCTATTGCAGTTAGATAATAAGACATACTGAACCGAAAAAAACTTTACTATTCAGAATAAATATGTGTTTATCAAAAGATGGATACTGTTCTCAAATATTACGTAGGCAAGTTAGTATTGCTGGAAATATCCTCAGTTGAAAACAATACCATGTAATATTTGTTCTAGCTGGAAATCCCTGCCTAGACCGATTGTTATTTCCTTGTTTGTGAGATCTAGGCGATGCACGTAAGTACTGATAACTGCAGATGAAAGTATAAAAGCAATGAAAGGTTTTCAGTTGAATAATAATACAAAAGGTGCAACAATGGGTTACTCGAAGATCATCACACTTCTCACTTTGGTAAGTTTATTTTTTTTTTAAGAATTATTTTACGTCCCTGGATAAGAGTCCTATAAAGCCTCTCTTCTTTTATCTTCTATGATCTTTAGTTTTTTATTTTTTTATTGTTATTTCAACCCTTAACCTAACAAGTTTCAATAAAGGGTGGAGTAGGAACTTTAATTCCTTCAAGGCAGCTTCTGGCCACAAATCTATACGAGTCCACTCGTTGTCTTAGTCGCTTGAGTGGCGGACGGCGCCTAAAGACGCCAACCTTCTCAATATGAACAAATATCACTACAGCCTTACTATGGCAGTCCACTTTATTTTATACACATATTGTTCATAAGTATAAGAATTATAACACTAAACTACACCAAATTTACATTATAAAGTCCACTATAATGAATTTTCAAAAAAAAATAAAGCAAACCCCAACTGAACCCCTTGACTTCGTACCAAAAACTTCTTGTTATATTATACAAATATTTCAAAATAATGTTTTTGTTTTCAAGTCGAACTAGAGTAGAGACATGAAGGCGTAACAGGCTCATTCAATTATGAAAAATTTAATCTCGTATTTAATTGTCACTTTTGATGTTTCTGACAGGTACCCTTATCATCATAATCATTTTCAGCCCAAATCTACCCACTGCCGTGCGTAGGCGTCCCTTTTTTGGACTATTTTCTACGATCGTGTGCCAGTCTTTCCACGTGACGTATCGGCTTTCAAATTCATGGCTATATAATAACTTGACGAAGCATGTTGCGGATTACTAAGTGTGAAAATTTTGACGAAGCATGTTGCGATTTTTTGAATATATTTCATTAAATTTTATACTAAAATTGGCAAATACATAATTTAAAGTTTCTACAGTGCACAGAGTAGATGGGTATCTTTTAAAAGGTATAAGATTCTAGTCAACCACTTTTCTAGTAGGTAAATATTGTTACCCCATGTTACGGTACGGCGGAATTATAAAATTAAACGCTCAAGGTGTTAATAAAGTTTGCGGGATGTGTTTTACTATCACTATGCAGCCGCAACGTGTACTTAACGTACATTATGGAAAATTGCTTTTATAACTCATGAGAATTTCATGAGACACAATGCCTATTAAACTCATTTTTTTACTAGGTTGTATGATAATGGCAATTCAATTATAAATTTTTTAATTGAATTATTGCTTACTCAAGACTCTGTCTATTTCAAGAACTTTTACCACATGTAGCTTAATAGAAACAATAAAATATTTTCATTTAATTGAATTTCCGCAAAGAGCAAAAACGTATCAGGTATATTAACTTACTGGTTTTTCTCTAATTTGTTTCCGTATTCGTCAATAAAAAATAGCTTTACGCAGTTCATAGGAAAATCCACTATTATGTAAACATTAATAAAGGATAATCTGTAATATATTTAGTTCTAGCACACATATACTCGTATTTCTGCCTAAACGTAGTAAATTTTATTTTCATTTTATTTATTCAGGTTCACCATTGTGTACTACATTAATACATGCCTATACTTAAAGGATTGCATACTTATATTTATGTGAAATGTGCACACTTTCTAAGGTGAACACCACTTGCATTATGTCTGTACTAGCCCAACTAATACAAATATTGGTACTTATCTTTAAATACAAAAACTACAGAACGAAGTCATGTTATAAAATATTTTTTCGCAGCTGGTCGTGATAGCCACAGTCACCTGCCAGGTGAGCCAAGGCGGCCCTCATCAGTCTCAAGGTGGTCCTCACGAATCCCAAGGCAGATCCCGTCGACAAGCTCCTCAAGATGGACCGGAAAGCGAAGTTGGTGCTGAGGACCTCATAATCGCCGCATGCCCTAATACAAACACTACCAGCCTTTCTTGTTACGACTGCACCACTCGGCTGATCTGCAAACCGCACACCATCGTGCTGGTGAAGTGCAGAGGGAACGTCACGCCTTTCTGCAATAATGGCATCTGTTCATCTGTGCTCAGCCCAGACTGTGCTTAAAATTATTCTAGTAATTGTTTAAAGATGTCACGACTTTATGTTTGTTGAAATATTGGCTAAAATAGGGAGGCAAGTGCACCTTATATTTTAACGATTATGCAATAGCAATACTAGTGAAGTGCACACCAATGCAAGTTAGGGTTGCTACACACAAAATCGGGCTGGCATTGTCGGTTCGACAACAAAGTCGACCCGAAGCAATTATATCGGTTTTTTCCCCGAACATTTATCTATATATATTTCATTTCCGGTGCCCATCTGTGCCGATCAATGCCAGCCTGATTATGTGTGTAGCAACCTTTACTCGTACCATCCACCCAGCTATAGGTACGCGTTATCACTAACAGCACCGAGATGCTATTGCACTCCTTGATAAATATCTAATATACCAAACTGTACCTATGTGTTGCGCCAATTGGCCACTTGGCATTGCGTATTATAAAATGCAAGGTTTCACTGAAATCCATATATGGAACTAAAGGCATTATTATAATTGTATTTCTTTTATCATCTTTATATTGTTTATCTTTATATTGTTTTTTGAGATGTTGAATAGTATCTATCAAAAATTAACATGATATTCGGCAACCTGAAAGTTTTATTAAAGCCCCTTCCCTATATGCAATTTAACAAAATTAAAACATTGTCAGCTGGTTCCATGCTGGTCTGAGACAAAAGAAAAACCTTAGAATGTACCAGCTGCTTCTCTTCCCACGCAGATCGTAAAAGCCGATTGAGTGAATGGGCAAAAATTCGAATCATGTTAATAGCGGATATGCGGCTAGCAACATCGCTATTTTGATTCCTTTTCCACATTTTTATACACCATCACGCTAAAAGTGGCCTTTGGATCTTGCGGCCCTGGGCTCTGTATGCTTGGAGCCGCAAGGCCCAAAATGCTCTATCTGCCCCATTAGGGATAAAGATGTGATAGTATATTTGTATTATTTGTCAATTGGTTGCTACCTAGTATCTCGAGAATTATATGTCGATGGTTGCTACTTAGTAGGTATATAATCGTACCAAAACGAAAAATTCAAATTAAACTTTGCTCTATCATACAGCAAGACAAAACTGTTGTTTAATGAAAATTCTTTCGAAGAAACTGTCTGTTATTAAAGGACCTTTGTCAGACCCTTTACTGTATTATAGAGAATTCACGAGAACAAACGATTTGTGTAAGAAACTCCTGAACTAATGAGGTTAAGTCAAAGAGATTTTCTCTACCTCTATATTTGTACTACAATTTGTACATAACAAACTCAAGAACAAGATACTGAGTCTATCTCTCTTCTTTTTAGATTAGATTTTTAATTATGTGGAATTATTTTCACTGCGACTAGATATATTTGATTACGCGTGTTGAATAAAATCAAGTGCCTAAATTGTTTGATGTTCCTGACGACTTTTTCGAATCGAAATAATACGTACATATTTCGATTCGAAAAAGTCGGTACGAAAATTTGTGCTTTAATACAGTGTCTAATTAAATATACTGAATCTATTGTAAAGGTGAATTCAATTTCGTGATACTAATCAACTTTTCCCAAGGAACATATACTGAAATATGAACAAAAAAAATATTTTCCCATGTTAACCAATCAGCTGATCCGAGTTTTTATGTAAAGTAAAAAGAAATTATATTTCATTATATGTTTCTTTGTGAAATTATACTCTTAAAATAGTTCCAGTTTATTTTGTAAGACGTCATACATAGATATAGGTATATGGTAATATACGATCACGGCTAATTTTTAAATCGTATTGAAGTTTTGCTTTGATTTCACCTTGAATTACTTACAAATCAATGACCTTTTACAAATACAAAAACACATCTTTTTGGAAAATTTAATTACAAATCCTAAAAAAAATATTGAACGTCAATAATTTAATGAACGATGTTAGAAATATTGTCATAATTATTATATTCTTGCCCAGTCCGGATATTTTAGTTGTACAACCCAAGCATAGCTACTTGCACGACATATCTAGCCTGCGGTTTTATTACAATAATGCATATATCCCTATGCTAAAATAGATGCGAATGCTGGCATTAGCTTTTATCTGCAGCTGCCTAGGATTATTTTGGTCAAATGTTTTAGTTACATGTAGATATGACAATTTTCAGAAGATTCGAAATTTTCATGCGTGGGATGTACGTGTTTTTAACCCCTAACCAAAAAGAGGGGTGTTATACATAAGTATGACGTACCTGTATATCTGTGTAGGTATCTAAAATAAAAGATCACCACTGCACCGATTGAATGATTCATACTGGGTGGCGTAAAAGTACTGGCACTAAAGAAAATACTTTTATTTTTTTTATATGACATTTTCTGTCATTCTGTTGTTGAAAATTGTGTAGTGAACAAATGTAAAATACACTGAAAATAAACATGGACCGTTTTACTCCCCAAGAACGTGGAATAATTGTGTCAATGTTCTTACGGAATAATTCATCAGTGATAAGAACACAACGTGAATTTCGTCGACGATTTCACCACCGTCCGGCACCGATTGGTCGCACAATTCGACGCTTTGCCACACGCCTTGAAGCAACTGGCTCAACATTGGATAGACCTAAGTCTGGGAGACCAAGAACAGGCCGTTCAGCTGAAAATATCGATGCTGTGCGCGAAGATGTGGAAGAGTGTCCAGAAACATCAACGAGGCGACGTGCCACGCAATTGGGCATTTCCAGACGGACCCTGCAGCGTATTTTGGTGAAAGACTTAAAGATGTTCCCGTATAAAACTCAAATGACTCATCAGCTGCTGCCTGCTGACCACCGAGCTCGTCTAGATTACTGCCAGCGCGTCATAAACCTCAACCTTGATGAGGATGATTTTCCTTCAAAATTGGTTATGAGTGACGAAGCGCATTTCCATCTCTCAGGGCATGTCAATAAGCAGAATACTCGGTTCTGGGGCACTGATAATCCGCGCATTATTCAAAAAACACCTCTACACCCACTAAAAGTTACTGTATGGTGTGGCATCTGTGTTGACAGAGTGATCGGACCCTATTTTTTCGAAGACGCTGGAGGCAATGCGATAACTGTCACTGGAGAACGCTACAGAACCATGTTACGAGAGTTTTTGATACCCAGTTTGGACGAATTGGGGCTGGAGCACATCTAGTTTCAACAAGACGGCGCTACGGCACACACAGCGCGCGACACTATGGACTTAGTGAGGGACGCTTTTCCAGGCCGAGTTATCTCTCGTTTTGGCGATTTGCCTTGGCCTGCAAGATCACCCGATCTGACCAGTCCAGACTTCTTTCTTTGGGGTTTTTTGAAATCTCGGGTGTATGTGAACAAGCCACAGACTCTCGCAGCTCTAAAAGAAAACATTCGTCAAGAAATAACGAACATATCGCAGGAAGTGTTACGGCAAGTTATGCAAAATGTCATAAATAGGGCTCAAATGTGTATCAACTCTGGAGGTCACCATTTAAAAGACATCATCTTTAAATCCTAATGGTACGAAATTTAATGGCACAAATATACATTTAAAAAAACCTAAATCTAGTTTTCTAATTTAGAAAAAATGTTATAGCTGAACCAAATAGGGTCTTTACTTTTGCGACAATTTATTTAATTATGTTAAAATATTGTCGACGCGCATCGGTGCGTTTAAATTAGCTAAATTAGACAAGATTCAAGCTATGTAACTAGTAAACTAAGCTTGTACATAAGAAATATACTACTTATCAATTACAGGAAATGACATAAAAATGTAACCCAATCGCAACTTTCTATCGAATTTTTAAACTAATACTTTTGTAGTAATCAGTGGTTGGCGATTTTGATGGCATATTTTTTTATCACTCTGTAAGTTTTGTAGTAATACACAATGCACCATTGTTTGCTTACCCAAATAAATTGAAAAAAAAATGAAAAAAGAATCTATATATCTGTATGTATGTGTATCTGTCTGTGCCTTCGTAGCTCCTAAACGAAAACACGGATTTCGATGGGGTTTTTTTAATCGCAAGCCTTGTCTGTCGAGACTGTTCTTAACTACGTTTGATGAAAATCGGTTCTTGTATTCAAAAGTTATTGGGGGTGAACGCTTGAAAGTCGGGGGTTTTTAATTTGTCTTGCAAATAAACTTCACTGTTAAAAATTAAGTAATTTTACATGCAAAAAAATTACATAAACCAGTAAAATTCCCGAAAAATCTGGGAAATTTACGGAAAAATATAAAATTTCACATAAAAGTATGAAATTTTACATAATTTTTGTCATTTTCACATATTTTTCCGTTAATTTCCCAGATTTTTCAGGAATTTATTACATAATTTTTAGTAAAATTACATATTTTTTAACAGTGTCGTTACACACTGACTGTTTATGTAATGTAATATAGAAACATCTAATCTAACAATAATGAAACAAACGTTATTTAAATTAACAAGTTACCTTGTAGTACAGATTCCCGACTAAAATATAATACAGTCGTGGCCTCTTTCACTTTATCCTTGTTTCTAATTATAGATGTTCATTGTGCTTACCAACAACAACAAGCTTACGCAAATGCTATTATTCTTGCTCTCTAGCCATTAGTATAAAATCAGAGAACCGCCATCGCTAGCACATTATTTGTCTTATATCGAGAACACCTTGAGTGGACCATAAAATCGTATATTAAACTTTTAAAATGGTTGTCAGCAAGGCTTTTCTCTTATGTACCGCTGTTCTGGTAAAAACATTTTTTTTAAATATTTTATTTCAAATTTATTATTTACTTTGGTTTTTTTTTTACATTCGTTGCTCTTTTTATTATAGGCTACTCTTTACCTTACGTCTGTGGCTGCCGAAGATTCTAATGGAAGCGAAGGATCCCAAAATCTTTATAATGCTTTTGTCGCCTGTAACTTTTCTGAAGAAGTAAGTCACCATTGTACCTACCATTTAGGGAAACTGTTTTCCCGATCCGAACTGCTTTCTTTTTGTTTTATGACTTAGGTATATGTTCCAAGTTTTTAAACTTCGACGCAAAAAGAGCTTATTTTATTAATACGTCCATAGCTACCATTTATTTATGTATCATGTAATTTACCTTTATTAAAAAATATGTTCTTGTTTTAGTTTTTACGTGAGCATTGCCCGAGCTACGATTCACAAGCAGGATCAAATGGAAAAGGCAACAGATGGAGTATAGGTTTCCACAGCGGTTAGAACTTCTAAATACTGTCTCCACGACTTTCTTATGACGATACACACCGATTATGAATTGTTATTTTACTTAATGATATTCTAGCTTACAATAAAAATAATACTTACTTTTATATAATTTAATGTCTTTTATACTAATTATATTTAGATTATTTTTATTTTAGTATAATATATTAGTATAAAAATAATTATACTTATTAATTAAAATAATAAAGATTTATTTAAACATTTCTTTATTCGACCTACACCCAACGAATGTGAGGGCTGCTTACGAGTCATGCTCATAACTGATTCTTAGACATTAATAACTAAAGTCGTAAAAACATTGTCATTTCTATTGGAAAGCTTTAAGAGCAAGATTCCACTAGAGCAAAATATAGCAGAGCAGACCTACGACTTTCTCTTACGGTGTTTCAAGTTAGTGATGATATTGAAATAGCCCCTAATTTATTCATAATAAGCGAACGATACGTCGCTCGTATTAGGCTTAAGTTGGATATATTTTAGAAATAGAATATTGGCAGTTTTTCGTTTAGCAAGGATTATTGTGCCAGATATTTGTAATATAATATGTACATGACAATGATAGGCGTCCATATATACGTTTAAATAAATAAAAATTAAATCATGTACTAAATACATATAAGGAATCCAAGCAGTTTCTTAGCAAAATTAAATACTCACTAACTTTTGTTGATCAGAGCTTCATGAAAAGAAAGCGAGTAAATAGGACTAATATAAATTTTAAGTTGGGTGTACTTTCTTATACAGACAAAAGTTTAACAGATTTTCGTTATATTAATATAAGATTATCATGTCATAAAATAATCAATATGTAGGTTACTCAGTATAAAGAATTTTTAATAATAGATTTTCGTTGCACAGAAAAGCAATAATTAGAATGTTTGTTATGAATATTTTAAAATCATAGAATTTTATTACAAATAACATTTACTTTTGCGATGTTTCTAATATCAGAATATCAAATTAAATATTATTATTTTTAATAAGTTAAGTTAATATAATATTTATAACCTATAAGTTTGCCCTATTCTAGTAAAATGATAAAACTTTCCCAGCACTCGCCGGCCGCTGCCGCGGCACGCTCGCTTCGTTCGCTCGGCTCGTGCGTGTGTTGGTCACAGTTCTAACCTAACCTAACCTATAAGTTTGCCCTAACCTATATTTTGGTAGCGATTTATAATGTATTCTAACTTATTATATGGTATTTAATTTGATTATACAATGTTTTTACTTAATACTTCCTTAAATAATAATTTTCAGTAAAATAAAATTCCATGAAAGATTATACCGAACAAACAATATTCTTTAAATAATTATTCTACTTTTTGATTAGTTTGTTAAATAAAAATATGAGATTCTAAAATTCATTGAACTTTGTTTCTATAAATTGTGTTTCATTCAAGTAAATAGTCTTTGAAACAATAGTATTTGAAATAAAAATATAAGAATTAAATATTCTATGAAAAAATTTCTGTGAATCGAAATTCTATGAAATTTCAGTCTGTGAAACAACTTTTAAGTTTAAACATAAGCCAAATCGGTCAAGGAGCTACCAAGATGTGGGATGATAAGAGGGGTCGCGAGTTAATCGCAATTGAAAATTCTGTATTGCAATTGATAATTAATTTAATTAGAAAATGCAATAAACATAACATGCCATGCTTTCACTGTACTATTCCTATACTAAGGTACTCGCATCTGTCATAAATATTTATACTGTTCTTCAATTCAAGTTCAGAATATCTATGAAGTAGGCACGAACTTGGCTTCCTCTATTTATTCTTATTTCGTTTGTCGCTGGTCTTTTGTGCCTGGTTGCTATATAAACTGTGCTCTCATGTTTTGTCCATTGATCTATTCTGATAGTTACTGAAGTAGTACAGTAAAGTTTCACAATGGTTTTCAACAAGGCAATTTTGTACTGCGCAGTGACTTTGGTAAAAAATGTTTCAATCAGACATATTTTATTATTGATATCAGTGGGTAATTGTCTATGAAAAAAAAAATCAAACAACAATAATATTGAGTATCTAGACATATCTTTCATAACCCGAAATTATTTGAAATAAATATCGTGTTTCTGATTAATATACTCGTATGTTGGTACTCATTGTGCTTAACAAGACCACGCTTAAGAGGAGCTCAGTGGCCTGGTGGGAGTACGCATTGCTACCGTTTTCACAAGTAAGCAACCCCGGGCGTGGTAAAGCAACCACAAGTGGTACAAAAATTACTCGAGCTCCTCCGTGCTTTAGAAGGCACGTAAAAGCCGTTGGTCCCGGCGGTCATTGTATGGCAGTCGTCAAGCTATGTCAGATGCCTTTAGGCAGCTTGAAAAATCTGACACCAGTGTTGGCCACTTGCATACACAAAAACAAACAACCAAGACCACGTAAATGCTATCATTCCTGCTCTCTAGCAATTGGTATAAAAACAGAGAACCGTCATCTCTAGCACTTTATCTATCTAAAATTGAGAACACCTTGAGTGGACCATAAAATCGTATATTAAACTTTCAAAATGGTTGTCAGCAAGGCTGTGTGTGTTATCTTTTGTACAGTTATTTTGGTAAAAATTTTTTTTCTTTTAAAATACTTTTTAATTACCTACTTGTTTTTCACATTCGTTGCTTTTTTAGGCTACTATTTATCTGGCATCTGTGGCTGCCGAAGATAATGATAATGAGAATGGAAGCGAAGTATCCCAAATTCTTAATGCTTATGTCGCCTGTAACTTTTCTGAAGAAGTAAGTCACCATTGTACAAGTCAGAGAAACTAAGCAACCTTATTTTTTATCTGTTCATTTAACTTTATTACAGAAAATTGTAACAGGCAGAGTAAGGGCGTTGACCTTTTCTACCTGTCAACCTACAGGTGGTGCTGAAAAGAGATCATTTTGGAAATAAGTGCAAAAACTGAAATGCTTAAAACTAAGAACACTTACCACAAAGAAAACCTAATAAATACATATAACGTTCTAAATTCTACATATCCTACATAAATACGAGTACAAAAAATATAAATACATATACATAGGTATATATGCTTACTATACATACATATAAATTCGACGACCTCCGTGGCGTAATGGCTGTGGTAATGGTTAACACGCTAGACCGCTAATCCGGAGGTTCTGGGTTCGATCCCCAGCCAGAGCAAGTTGGAAAATGGCCTTTTTCAAATTGTCCTGGGTCTTGGGTGTTAAGCTATATATGTGTTTATCATAAAAATATAGTATCGTTAAGTTAGTATCCCATAACACAAGTTTAGAACTTACTTTGGGGCTACCTTAATCAGTGTGATTTGTCCCTATATATATTTATATGGTCACGCGCGGCTTTCTTGAACGCGAGGCGAATATCTCCTGAAAGGGCATTCCAGAGCTGCTATATAAGAGTAGTTTACTTACAGTCTAGTAGGGACTAAGTTACAAGTATTTTTCCAGATCCGATTTCTGTTTGGTAAATGACCTAGGTATCTCCCAAGATTTTAAACGCAATAAGATTTGTTATTTTTATTAATTTGTCCATAACTAATATTTTATTTTGGAATAAAATTAATAAATTAATAAACTGCTGTTTATTGTGCTTGACAATTAACCCAACTAATAAAATATTTTTTGACATCTGTCACAATGAAATTAAAGCAGGAGCTGTGGCAGGAGCCCCGTAGTTGGCACAGAAATAAAGTGACAAATAGCCTAATGCCTGGGACCCCAGTATACCACAACATACTTGACATGGAAAAAAAAACAAGTCCTTTATTTTAAAAAATATGTTTTTTTTTAGTATTTACGTGAGCATTGCCCGAGCTACAATCCACAAGGTGGATCAAATGGAATTAGCAGCAGATGGAGTATTTGTTTCCACAGCGGTTAGAATTACTAAATAATGTCTCCACGACTCTCTTATGACGATACAAACCGATTATAAATTGTTATTTTACTTACTGCTATTCTTGCTTACAAAAAATATGAATTATACTTATTAATTAAAATACTAAAGATTTATTTATTACATTCAATATTTTTTTATTCGACCTAAACCCAACGAAAGTGAATGCTGGTTACGAGTGACGCTCACAACTGATTATTGGACAGTAACAACTTCAGTCGTAAAAGTTATCATTTCTATTAACGAGCATTAAAGGCTATATTCCACTTTAACAGAAAAGAGCAGAACGAACCTACGTCGATGTCAACAACGAAATATTGTGGCTCACGCTACCTATAAGATGAGCGAATCTGCGCTGTGTTTTGACAATGGGTTTCCGATATCACTAGACAAATATACTATGTAAGTATGTCTCTTTCAATGTGGTAAAACGAAATGCTCGCTCATCGTGAGTGGAGCCTGGGCATTTGTTCTTGTTCTAAGGTAATTGGTAAAAAATCTGAATTGCCACAACTCTCACATGAGGTATCCAGCAGATATCTCTTTCAATGTGTTAAGACGAAATGCTCTCTGATCGTGAGTGGAGCCTGAGCGTATTAAAGCCCCCGATTAGAGTCTAGAATAACTGCACTGCTGCACAGCGAATTTTGGGCTTCACGAATATGACAAAACATACCCACAGAAACATGACAAAATATAGTTTGAACTTGCTTCTATAGAAGTAAAACGTTAAAAGTTCAAAACCAACTTCCTAGATGATTAATATGTAGTAAGCTAGTGATTACATCACCCGTCAACACATAATGTGCACCAATCTTAAAGAAATCGATGTAACATACCAATATAATACCACAAACGTAAATAAGACCATAGACGAAAAATACAAGAAGACTGACATCCTTATACAAAAAAGCGTACTCTGCTAGAAATCCAAAATCCTGTATTATTTCTTGATGTCGCTACTATCTCACCCGCTAGCCATACAAAGGATGCTGGGTACTTAAGCATAAAACTCAGAGATGGCGCTTCTTGTTTTGTAAAAAATGAACGCTTATACCGCCATCTTTCCGAAATTAAACGGCACTAAGAAACTACCTACTAACTTCTTTCAAACTAGTAGCTCCATCTAGCTAAAACATTAAAACTAAAAATCTGATTACGCTTCAAAGTATGAAGAAAGTTCTTTTGTTTTTTCTTCCATGATAAGAGTCCTAAATTGAGAACTAAGTATTTTATTTTCTGGATAATTTCCGGGGACTGCTAACAATTGCCTGGTCAGACTGCCGTCTGACCTCCACAACCCAAAGGGTATACCAGAACCAATCCTAGGATAAATTTTAATAAATGCTAGATGACGTTCAGGACCCACAGCTTAGCGTGCCTTCCGAAGCATGGAATCATCTTTCTTTTCGGATAATCAGGTGTTTCAAGCCTGCCATAACCTACCCAGACTGAAAACATCTTTTCACAAAGTATGCTTCCCAGTGGGATTGGAACCCACAACCACCGGATCACAAAGCAAACGCCTTGACCACGGAGGCAATCAAACAGAACCTCGAAAATACAAACGATGTACTGAAACTATTTTAAGAGCAGTTGCAGTCCATGAACAACTGACAACTGTTATTTTAACATAAGGAATTTCCATTAAAAAAGTGCAGCCGCCCAGACAATGTTTATGGGAATTTACGTTTTTTTTTACTGTTATTTTAATATCATTATACTATAGTTATCTAGTATAGCCCGTGGTTCGATTTATTACGAGGCGCATGCATATGTCAATTACACTTTGTATAATGAGGATTTTGGAAACGGCTCCAACGATTTGGATGAAGTTTTGTATAGAGACTGTATAGAGGACTATTGTATAGCTAGGTTTCATTCGCCTTTGCCCGTGTTCTTTATCGAGCGAAGCTCGGTTGGTCAGGTATCTACTGAAGATTTTAATTGAGAGGGGCTTTCCTAGTAATAAATTGGCAAGGGTGGATGATGATGTAATAACGCATGGTAAAATAAGAGATGGTGCTCTCTTTCCGTGACAGCTGCTCACGTGATTAAAACAAGAATACGTCATGAGTTGGGAGTGTTGCCACTATATGTGATTGAATCACCCGAGCAAAGTGCATTTTTAACATAACAAACCAATCATGAACTAATAATGTAATAAATAAATTATAAAAAAATACTCAGATGAATCACACGGTATACGAAATAGTTAGTATTTTATTTTATATTTATGAACTAATTGAGAAATTCTTTAAATTGACTGAAAAGAACAATCAGTGGTAACACTTTTTGTGACATTCGTGACGTAGTCTTGGGCAATGGATGGAAGAGAGTACCATATCTTTTATAACATGTACATAATAAAGTAAGTAGTTAATAGAACTCCACATACACGTTGCCTTGGTAAAAATAATAAAGATCTAAAAATACCCAGACCAGACAAATAACAGAGTCGTGTCTTCTTTCAGATTATTCTTACTTCTAATTATACTTAATGTCTTTTGTTTTCGCTAGCTCACGCAACTGCATTTGTTCTTGCTCTCGGGTAATTGGTATAAAATCTGAGAATTGCCATTTCTCCCACATTAGGTATCTAGGAGATATCGAGAGTACCTTGAGTGGGCCTGAAGAAAATCACAAAGTTTCAACATGGTTGTCAGCAAGGCTATTCTCTTTTGTGCCGTAATTTTGGTAAAAAAGTTCTTTTACTTATTTATTTTTTATATTTTGTATTATTTTTTTTAATTTATTTTTTTCTTTTTAGGCTACTATGTATTTGACTTCAGTAGCAGCTGAAGAATCTGCTGGAAGTGAAGGATCCCAAAACCTGTATAATGCTTTTGTTGCATGTAACTTTTCTGAAGAGGTAAATGATTTCATCAGAACCAAGAATCAAAGAATTACATATTTATTCAGTAATTAGGCCTTTGCAGGCACTTTTACACGTCAATAATTTTAGTGTACATTACGTGTAATGTTTTTTTTAATATTTCCTGATTGTAAATATTCAGGAGTACATGATTTTCTTATCCATTAACCCTGCATCGACCAACTAATATGCACAACACAACTAATTTTTTGTTTTTTTGACGTGACAACGTCTTAAATTAGGTTGCGGCTGGGAGTCACTTATGAAAAAGTGTAACGCTCGGTAACGTTACGATGAGTCACCGAACGAGAGAGAGGCCCGCCGAATGCCTTGCGTCTCTCTCCCACTCAACTATGATCGGTCTGCCGCGAGAAAAAGACGTTGTCACGTAAAATCTTCGCCCGTAAAACCGACTTTACAGGCAACCATTTTTTTTTGTGTAAAAGTTTTCACAATCAATAGGATTCCGGAGTCACGATACAGATATATCTCTATCATTTTTGATGTGTCAGTAACGAAATGTTATTGGTTGTTAAAACACACATTTCCTCGATTAGCTTCAATAGAGTACGTATCTTATACTTCCCCAAAGCTTACGGAATGTAAAAACCAGCTCAACTGATTAAAGCGTAGCGTAGGTATGTAAGTACTACAACCTGTTCGCGCTAAGTTTGCCGGTCCGTGGAATGCGCGTCCGCTTCTGTCAGCGGCAAACTTAGCGCAAATGTTATAATGATTTTAGAGATTGCGTGCTAGATGCTAAACACTATCAGATATTTCTATATTTTATATACTTACGAGTATGTGTAAATTTTGCTTCATACCCATTTTCCGTAATAATATAATGATTATTGTTTCAGTTTTTACGAGAACATTGCCCTAATTACGCTCAACAAGCAGGATCTAATGGAAGAGGCAACCGGTGGGGCATAACCTTCCACAGCGGCTAACTTTTTTTATATTAAATCTATATTCGTATTACACTAACTGGACAAAACGCACCGATTATAATAATTGGTAAACATATACTATACCTAATCTAAGATCTATGAATAAATAAAAATTAAGAAAAGCATTCTTAGTCTTTCATATGTACACGGAAAAAGTGGTAATGCACTTAGCTGGTCATAAACATCAGTGGATCCAGTCTGAGTGTAGCCAAGTGACCTGCTCATTATATTAAAGGTCAGCTACCAAATTAATGAAGCTGAAATTATGGGGCCACAAAAGATTTTTATGGTATTAAAATTAGTCGTGGTCCATTAAATTATTTGTCACCCTCTTTAAGTATGAATTATCTTTTGGCATGATCCGTTCAAACAAAATAATCAATATTTATCATTGATTAAACATACTAAGTCAATTCAAAGATATCTTCCAGGTATTTTAACCACTTGAAAATAAATTAACAGAATTTTTTAGTACTTAACTACTTGTCACTACTGCCTACAAAAAATAAATCAAATAAACAGGTGCTTGTTTAAAACAGTTCAAACAGAGATAACAATTTATTAAAAAGGGTACCATACTGTTATCTCTGTTTTTGTCATGTTGTTATGATTATCTTAATAACGCTTTCGTAATTATATTGCGACGGAATAATTAAATTAATTGCATTAGATGTTAGGTAATTATTTTAAAAATATATATATAATTAATTACAATTACAAACTTTACTCTATAAGACTCTAGAGGCTCTAGACTAGAAGACCATATAGACTTGCCAAATATATTTACGTGTGGACTACATGGTCTTCAAGTCTTCCCTAATATAATTGCGTACAACATTGTTGACAAAATCTTACGTCTACTCGTATTGTCAATTTATTTTACATTGTCTTAGTGATGTTCATATTGATACTAACTGATAGTCTGATAACCATTAGTATAAAAGCAATGTTCTGTAATTAGTTTAATATAAGAAGAGATAGTGCACAATGGGATTCTATAAGATTGCACTGCTGGCTTTGGTGAGCAATTATTATCTCCTCAGTAGTTTAGAGCGACATTATCTGCTTCTAATTAGTCTAAAAGTTGTTTCAGAATAGCGAAATAATTCTTGAAAGGCTCAGTCCTTGATATTGACCAGCTTTACCAGGAGAAAATTTTCAAAATACAACTTATTATTTTAAATAAATTTAATTTAACTTTTAACTAATTCCGCAAGCCTCAAATGGCATAAAAATTTAAAGACTTGGTGACGTTGAATGCGACGTCACCAATAACAAGGGTAAAGAGAATCAGATAGAGTAATGACTCTATCTGATTCTCTTTACCCTTGTTATTTTGTCTGCAATCAATCAATGTTATAATTTTTTTTCAGACTGTGATCGTTATGGTTTTTTAGGGTTCCGTGCCCAAAGGGTGCAAACGGGACCCTATTACTGTGACTCCGCTGTGAGTCCGTCTGTCTGTCTGTCCGTCAGTCACAGAGCTCTATCTCTTGAACCGTAATAGCTAGACACTTGAAATTTTCACCGATTATGTATTACTGTGGCGGCTATAACAAAAAATACTAAAAATAAAAAATAGTTAAAAATTAAAGGGGGTCGTCATACAAGAAACGTGTTTTTTTCAGCGTTTTTAACTTGATCTTTATAATGGCATTAACTAGATACTTGAAATTTTCACCAATTATATATTACTATGACCACAATATCAATAAATACTAAAAATAAAATAAAGTTAAAAACTAAAGGGGGTCGGCATACAAGAAACGTGTTTCTTCAGCGTTTTAAAACATTGTACGGTGGTACGGAACCCTTCATGTACGAGTCCGACTCGCACTTGCCCGTTTATTTTGTATGCTCTATTTAGTGTTATTTTATGTATTTTGAATGTACTTTTTGTTTTAACATATTATCACAGTTTTTTTACTTGTGTGTATAATATGTGTCTGTATCAAACATTTTATACTGCGCTATATTATAACCCGCAACACTTATTAAAATCCCTAAAATTACTAATTACCCAAAGGTAGGTTGGAAGAAATCCTTTGGTGATAAGCCCAATTTTGTACCTTTTAAGTTTACAGTTTAATTGGTACAATAAAGAAGTTTTATCTTATCTTAAAACCAGGTCTTAATATTTTATAATAAGTTTGTTTATTTAGACGTCCTTTTCATCAACACATTTTCGAGTATTTAGTCCGTTTGCACCTAGTGTCCTCTAATATAGAGACTAAGAACATCGTTTAGAGTACTGTTCTAATGTAAGAAGAGACTTTTACTTTTTATTTTTCTTGCCATTCAGGTCCCATAGTTGGGCAAAGGCCTCTTGTTATTGTTCCAGTAGACTTTTACTAATTACATCCAAAATCCAAAAATCAGTCATTAGTAAATGGATTTTGCAAATAAAGCTTTGTTTAAAAATTATAAAATTGGACCTTTGGCTCTAAGGGCCGACACGACGTATTTTTTACGCACGTACGATGCGCATTTTTGATGCGTGCGTCCTCTGCGCGTTTTTTAAAACCCAAGTATTTGTGTAATTACCACATTCCACATAATAAGAAAAATAAATGTATAATAAAACTATGTACTCTCAATAATTAGACTAATTAAGTAGAAGAAACCAGGGTCTAAACCATTAATTCTAAATTAGGGATTACCACAATTAATTGAAATGTACATTTAGTAACAGGCTGTAAAAAGGGATTGGAGACGGGCCACAGGGCACGTCTTGAATAAGAAATAAGGAGACGGGATAGCATAGCATGAAACCACGTATTTTTAGATCCGGGTAATATAAAATGAATACGTATTATGTTGATGAATGTATAGGCTTAGCCGAGTAATGCAGAAATATAAATAAAATGTTCCCTTTTTCATATTTTCCGCCCGCGGCTTGTTTTTGCTCCATATCTGCATAAGTATTTGAACAAGCGAAGTTCTGAATCCACTTCACTTGTGTGACGAATGACACTTGTTCCTATTTTCGTGTAACAATATAACTAGAGTATATTTGATCAATAAAAAATATAAATACATTCAAAGAGAGATACGTATCTATGTATAATACCTACTGTATATAAATCAAGGGGATAGGTGTCGTGGTATACGTGAAACGAAGTTCCTTACATCAGAATAGGAAGCTATAAGAATACTTAACTTAAAATTTAATTCAATGAGATTTTATAAATAACGAATTAAAAAAATTGTTTTCAGACGCCATCTTGGATTCCAAAAGTAGTTAAGATTCAGTGAAAAGTAGCGGGGCTAAATCAACCCTCAAATTTTCATCTAGCAAAGTTAAAAATACCCGGGTCGATTTAGCCCTGTTACTTTTTAACCACGTCTACAGTTTTGAGTTAGGGTATTATAGGGGAAGTATAAGACAAGTTTTCTCACCCACCCAAAAATATCTACCAGCTCTTGGACCCTTTCCAAAAATTTAGTCGACTTTGACCAGATCAGCTACCTACCTATTTTAATTACCTACTCTTTGCCGCAGTATCTAAATTTTTCGTGGGACTACCAATTTAACATTCATTTACACATTTATTCATCGCTTACATGTTGCATATATACATGACAAATATTGGTACAGTAATTTATGTACCGAGTTTAGGTGAGGCGATACAAATATCAAAATTATTTACATCTTCGATTTGTTACTTATCTTCGATTTAAAGTTAATGCCTGATAAATGAAATACGAATATATAAATTGGTAATCGTTGAATAATATAAAAAATATATAACTTTTGATGTTAGCAAAATATGTACCTACTCCGTACATAGAATCCTTTCTAAAACATTAATTATTGTAAATCAATTGAACAGTCGCCGTACATATACATACGCTACTTCGATAACAATCCCGTATCATTCGCATTATGCTTAAGCTGGTATATTCCAGAAAAAGAAAGGAGATATTGTTTCAGTTAGCAAGGATTTTCGTGTCAGTCTATGACAATAAAATTTATGAGTGGAAGTCCACGACATCCGTTTAAATGCGTGAAAATAAAAATAAGGAATCCAAGCAGTTTATTATTAGTTAAAGCTATTTTTGATCAGGGCTTCATGAAGGTATATATTATCTGCAGGTATATTATAATAAGTATAATATGTTTTTCTGTGGATGTCTAGAAGGCGACTTAGGAAATACAAGCTGAACAAAGCTTATAAACATCAATGAGACCACTCCAACCCGTCTGGCCAACGCGGAGAGTGTAGGCCAAATCCTCTGACTACTCTGGCAAATATTTAGCTCTGGTAGTACAGAGAGGGTCGTTCTCCTTTTATCTGTTTATCCCTAGAGAACGCTTTTAGCATTAATATCGCTAATTGTGTATAATTGTTAATTCTTGAACAATAAAGTTTTGATAAATAAATAAAAGTAAGCAAGTAAATAGGACCAATAGTTTTAAGTTCAAACATTAACCAGATATGGGATGATAAGAGCGCGAGTTCACAGTTGTCAAATAATCATCATATCGGAATTTTCAACTGTGAACAGTATATACTATAGGGAGGGTACTATAATTATAATACATACCCTTAAGGCCCATTTACACAGTGCAAGTTTCTTGCCTGTTGCATACAATTTTATTGAAGCAATAAATGATTTGTATGGCTGATGTTCTGTTTAGTCAATGCAAGTTTTCTATTGCTTCAATTTAATTGTATGCAACAGGCAAGAAACTTGCACCGTGTAAATGGGCCTTTAGGTATGTATTATAATTATAATACCCTACGAATAAGGATTCAATGATAGTATTTGGTAGGCTAAAGTATTATATAATTGGAAGATAAAAACGTTACGATATGCCTATTATCCTTTCGCTATGCGATTTCAACACTGAGGTGCTATCATAAACAGGTATTCATGATATTCTTCAATTTAACTTCAGAATATTCATGAAGTAGGCACAAACGTGTCTTACCCTATTTATTCTTATCTTGTTTGTCGCTGATCTTTTGTGCCTGGTTGCTATTTAAACTGTGTTCTCATGTCCTGTCCGTTAGTCCATTCCGATAGTTACTGAACAACTGCAGTAAAGTTTCACAATGGTTTTCACCAAGGCAATTATGTACTGCGCCGTGATTTTGGTAAAAAAATATCCCAGTCAGACAAACTTTATTGTTGATATCAATCGATAAACGATTGAAAAAAGAATTAAAAAAAAATTATCTTGTGCAACTAGACATATATTTTATCACTCTAATTTCTTCTAAACAGATAATGAGATAGTTTAATAGGAGTAGTGTTCTATGCTATTTCTAATTCCTATAACACTCACTTTTTAAAAGCCGTGTTCTCGTGGCTAGTGCGTAAAAGTACGAGTAATGTTTCTAAAGGATCTTCCCACATAACTTATATGTGTCGAACTTCCTGTTTCTCTATTACATTTCACCATTTTATCTAATACATATGAAATATTGTTCTAGTTAAGGTTTTAAGAAAATTCTTATATGTATTCTTGGTATTTTTTAGGCCTCCTTCTATTTAACATCTATTTCTGCTGAAACCCACACAGGACTCTTCAGTATATTCCCATCAATAGTTCCTTGCAACTATACTGAACAGGTATATATATTTGTTTTTACTTGTGTTTAACTTTTTATACCTATTTATCTACAGCAAAACGATTTGCAAATAATAGCTAAAAATATTTTTACTTAAAATTAGATAATATTAAATCTAAGTCAAACATATGTAATATTTAACTTGTTAGTCGTATTAATGGTTAATTCATTTACAAATATTATATTCTACAAAATTTTAGCTTTACAAATATAATTAACTAAAATTTACTTGATCACTTTAGGTATATGCAACCCGAGCTTAAGTCTATTTTGTGACTATATTACCTTTAGCCCTTCCAAACTTTGTACAACAACAACACAAGAACAGAACTTAGCGCCACCGGAATAGTTGAGAAGTTGAAACTTATGGACCACTAAACAAGGGTATTTTTGGAACCAGAAAATATTACTTGCAGACATCTACTGTAGTCGGCAAGGTTACCGCTCTTGTTACATAAACTTTTGATTTCACAAGAATGTTCCAGGTGTACAAAGCTATCTGAAAGTCGTTTTTCATTTAAATTTTGGTCCAAATAAGCAACATTATTCGTGTTCTAAAATAACCACCTTTCACAGAGTGGCAGTACGTGTCTCAGCTGCAATCAATCCCTGTACTGCTTCGGCAACAACGTCGGTCTCCTCTGGAACTGCGGAGGTCTCCTACCCAACTGCAACGAGGGTCATTGCTCTACCGTCAGGCCTGACAACTGCACCAGCTCATAAATATGTTACGCTACAGAATACCCAATGCCAAACGTCTTAAAACACGCTGCAATTTTACGCAAATCACATAAATGCCTCAGCCTTACAAAGACTGCCAATGTCCTTTGAGTAAATTAAAATAAAATATGCACCAAGCAGTATTTGTTGTGACATTTTTTTCCGCACTAATTCAGTGTGTGATAAGCCGGATTGGTAACCAATATGCATGCTCAATTGTCCCCACAACCCTACGACCATGATATATCCGCTATTTTAATACAAAAAAATATATTGGTCTCTCCAATCTATTTTATTTATTGTTTATTCGTACTTAATTGTTTGTTGACAAAAAGCAGTACAAGAAATAAAAAGTATTATTAAAGTTTATGAAGCCATTTATTTTAATTTTACCTATCTTCGTTAATTTTTCTATTACATTAAAAAATCCTGCAAGAAACATCCTATTACTTACTTATGCACCTGCTATTAAATAAGGTGCCACTAGTTTTTATGGTAATTATCAAAACAAAAAACTGGAAAAAGGATTGTCTATTCTAAAATTTAAATTAAAATATTATTTGTCATAATGACTTAGACATAGCTTTTATTGTCATAACCATGTTTTGACATAATTTTATTTCTTATAATTTTTCTGTACGTGGTCATAATCTTTATTACCCTAAGGTTTTGGTAACAATTTTGAGTCTCACAATGTAATGTAATACATGTTTTGATATGAAAGAAACTATAAAATAGGTTAAGATACGACGGTGGTGGCCCTCGGGGCACCCCGGGGCAAGCCGCGACCATGTTTATTTTTTATAATTATAAATTGAAGAATCGCATAATATATAAAATGATGTTTTAGGTGTGTCAATAGTTATTTTAAACAAATTATCTATACTAATATTATAAAGCGGAAGAGTTTGTTTGTTTGTTTAAACGCGCTAATCTCAGGAACTAATGGTCCGATTTAAAAATTATTTTTTTGTTGGGTAGTCCAATTATAGAGGAAGGCTTTAGGCTATATAACAATAAATATTATAAGAAGTAATTTGGGTAAAATACATTGTGCGAAGCTAATTATTTAATGATAATAAATAGAGAACCCGTTTAAAATAGATATTTTTTGTATATTTAAATTTCGGCAGACCATTGAAAGCGCATCTAAATTACTAAATATTATTTTTTCCTTTTATCAATTATCTCTGTAACTATTATGTTATATATATTTTTTATTACGTGTTTCTTGTATAAGTGCAAAATTCTGTGACATCACAAAGGCTCCAACGGAAGACCATCGCTGGCAGTCCACACACAGCCAGAATATACTGAGTTGGATTGGAACCTTTTGAGAACACATTGAAAAGTCTGTAATTATATTTGTTCTGTAATTTTTGTTTCTCAAATAAAGAATTTTATTTATATATTTTATTATTTTTATTTTTTAAATCCATTCTATCTATTAGAGGAACTTTATATATACATCAAGTGATTGTGTTGAATGCAGAAGAAACAGAGGATGTAGTGAGGAACACTGAAAATTGCGGATGGCTTCTCTAACCTTTGGGTGTGGCTATGGATGACAAACAGCAAAAAATCACGTAAAATACTCGCACCTAGGATAGGTGCGAGTATTTTACGTAATTTTTTTCTGTTCTCAAAACGTCCTTTCACAAAACGCCCTTATCTAAAAATGCTATTTACAAAATTCCATTTTTCCAAAAATAAATAAATTTATATTTAAAAACAAAGAAAGATTAAGAATCACTTGTCATGAAAAGAGGTTTTTTTTGAGAAAGGACTTTAATGGAAAAGCAAAATTTTCGCGAGGACGCTTGAAACAAAATGCAGCAGTTCTAAGTTTTATAAGCTCTACCTCTGTATTCCAAAGCGCCATTAATATGCCGCAAAATATTGCGTTTGTCATGTCTTAAAAGTGGAAGGAGCATATACGGAATTTTTAGAATGAATAGAGGATTTTTATTTATTATATTTAATTTAAGAAATTATTAAATGTATTTCATTTAAGAGTGTGATGTAAAAGCGGTAAAAGAATTTGTATCTGGATTGCTAAGCATGTTAGATTAAATTGGTTTAGTTTTCTATACTCTTTTGGATAGCAGTCATATTTTCATAATTCTTAACTTTTTTAAATAAAATAATTATAAGCCTTATCTTATGACGTCCACAGCTAGACATAAACCTCTCCCAAGGATTTTAAAAATCACCTACCATCTAAAGCAGCCTGCATTCAGTGTTTTCATCATGATCAGGTCTTTTTAGTCTCCACTGCAGGAGCACGACCCTCTCTGTACTGCCAGAGACATATATTAGCCAGAGCAGTTAGAGGGCTTGGCCTACACTCTCCACGCTGGCCAGATGGGTAGTAGAGGTCTCATTGATGTTTATAAGCTTTGTTTAGCTTGTGTTTCCTAAGTCCCCTTCTACAACATCCACAGGAAGACTTGGAGTGGTCCTATTCTACTCTGCCGGGAACCACACGACTTATTATTGTTTTCATAGTAAGAGGGAATGTGTGAAAAAATGCAAACATGCAGAACTATAAGGAAGGAGTTCTGTACAAGGTACCTACATACTACTTACTAACAAATAGTTCAAAAAACCGTGGACCATTCTTATAATGTAAACTCCATAAGCCTCACAAATCTTACAAAATTATCAAAAAAAATATCCTAGAGGTATTTTGTTTGTTTTTATTTTTTATTTTGTGTGTGTAAGTGTCCAACACTGGTGTTAGATTTTTTAAAGATGATGCAATGCGTTATAAGGCATTCAATCTAACATAGCTTGGCGACCCGATACAATAATGACAGCCAGAACCAACGGCTTCACGTGCCTTCCGAAGAACATAGGAGCTCGAGAATTTTTATTACCCATCTAAGTGTGAACCACACCCGGGATTGCTTAACTTGCGAAAGCGCTATCACTACTTCCTCATTCGTTCACTGATTGAGGCACCGAGCTCCTCAGATTCCTTGATACCATACTCAGATGTCATAAATATAAGTTTATATAAGTATAGGATATACGTCGTCGTACGAGTCTGTAATATCCCTTGATTTATTTGAATTTGTATCATTAATATGTATTAGGCTAAGCATAGACATTTCAACACAATATTTTTTTTTGTTATGAAATTAATAAATGTAATGAATGAAATGAAATACGTATTTAGTAACAAAATGAAACATCAATGTCAAGCAATAGAAATGTTATTTAATTCTAGTACATGGCACGCTTTATTCATTGACTTATATGAAATGAAAGCGGATATTCTCGATAAAGAGCAAGTATCGTGTTTACGGATAGTAGATATAGTAAGTATTGTTTGTAAGCTATTCGCAGCCGTCGTTAGGGTTGCAATCGGACAATTTATGAGGAGCAGCATATCATCATCATTATCAGGTCATTTTTAGTCTCCACTGCAGGAGAACGACCCTCTCTGTACTACCAGAGCTAAATATTAGCCAGAGCAGTCAGAGGATTTGGCCTGCACTGTCCGCGCTGGCCAGACGGGTTGAAGAGGTTTCATTGATGTTTATAAACTTTGTGTAGCTTAAGTTTCCTAAGTCGCCTTCTACGCCATCCATGGGAAAACTTGGAGTGGTCCTATTCTAATCTGCTGGGAACCACACGGCTAGCATATATCTATGTCTTTTATATGATATAAGACAGTACAGATGGTTTATCTGGATGTCAGTGATGATCAGATGCACTACTTACTTTCTTAGTCAAAAATCCGATGAAAGGAGGCAAACATAGATCACAGAAGAGAGCAGCAGCGTCCTCTGTGAAAAGATTTTATACCCTCTACTGCAATCACCAACCCGTCTACCCAGCGTGGTGGTTATGGGTAAATCTATCTACCCTATATTAGGAGAGACGCTTATAGGTCTAGCAGTGGACTAAAATGGTTGTAGAGAAGAATTATATTTTATTTCTATACAAAGTATACAACGTGGAAGAGACATGCCCGTAATAAATTGAACCACGGTCTATACTATATTATTGTAGTATAATGAAATTAAAATTACTGCCAAAGAACGAAAAATAAATTCAGCATTTCCAAACAAAAGTGTGCAGCCGCTCGGGCAATTTGTATGGGAATGTAAATATTTTTTTTTGTTTTTCGACTGTTATTTTAATTTCATTATACTATAATGATCTAGTATAGCCCGTAGTTCGATTTATGACGGGTATGTCCCTTCCACTTTGTACAGTTTTAAAATTCCAAAAACACCAAACTATATGTAGGTACTAGTACCAACCCTGTCTGTCAGCTGTTCTCATTAACATATTTCTATTATGCTAAATAGTATAAAATGTAGCAATCAGGGCTCTCACTCGGAGTTCGATCGAAATAAGCAGCAAGCTAGTGAGAAAGCAGATCTTGAAAACAACCTGAAAAGATGGCTTACGTCAGAGCTTTGATCATCTGCTGCATCGCATTGGTAATGAAATAAACTTTAAAGTATTTATTTTTTTACTTTTTTTATACTTATGACTCTACTCGTACTGTCACATGACCTAATTAAAAATCTCTAACTAATATAATGGTTTACGGTTTCATGGCGTCATGGCGTCATGACTTCATGGCCAAAAAGGCTTTTCTTTTCTTTTAGTGCCTCTCCATTACTGGATGTTTTCCGTCAGCTTCCCAAACTCCTCTCTATCTCTTCTCGCCTTTGGTTATTCCGGTCCACTCTCTTAAATACCTATCCTAGGATTGGTTCTGGTCTACCCTTTGAATTGCGATGGTCAGACGGTAGTATAGATAAGAATGGACGGCAGTCGCTCTGTATAAAAACCAGTAACCTCGTCAAATCATCTAGGGTTAGGTAGTGGACCCTGGATTCTAAAGCATTACCGCTGAGGATGCAACCGGGAACACGCTCGGATGATGACGAATCTCTTATGTTCCCCACCCAAGACTTTTTTGCGTCTTCCAACGCGTCTTTTGCCTTCGACTTTGCTCGTTATTATAAGACTTAAAGATATACATTTGGTACCTAGATGCCTCTACTTGGCTTTATTAAGTCTACTACAGTAGTTCATGAGTAGCAATAGTATTTATCAAAGAGGGATATTTAAGTATGATGCCTTCATGTACCGTGTGTTGCGCATGTGTCTTGTCTTTCCGATGCATCGCTTCATTCATCATAAATAACTATTAATTGTTCCTGTTATGATTATCATCATAATTTCTGGCGCATAACGTCCACTGCTGGAGAGAGCGGCCTGCATCCAGCGCTTTCCAGCGACCTTGGTCAAGTTTTACATATATATCTACAACGGGACTTAGCACGGACCTTTTTTATTGTTATGTCTAACGTTTCGAAAAAAGTCAAGTTGTCTGACCACCTTGTGGTGTGTGGGGTGTGGGTGGTGTGTGGGGTGTTCTACGCTTTGTTTGCCAGTGCGTGGTTACTTTTTGCCCCATCAGCCATCGGTTTCCATTGCCACTTCAACGAGCTAATCCGCTGTAGCCCTGTTATGATTATAAAATTACACAATCAATTTGAAGTTTGATCCTGATTCCTTGTTTTTTCAGACTTTCCTCAACCTTACCAATGGCGTCGATATGCCCGGCATACCCGACTCAAACATGTCGGGATTAGGCTTCCCCCAGTTCCCCGGATTCGGCTCCAGTTTCCCCATGATGCCTTTCAACATGTTCGGATCACCAAACTTCAGCCTTCCATTCCTTCCCTCCTTCGGCGGAGAAGGTCGATCAAGGAGAGATACGGAGTCGGCGGCAGAAAACCATGAAACAGACCATCAAGACAGGTTTTTCTTCGCTCGGTTTCCTACCATAGCCAGCTGCAATACCACCGCCCAGGTAAATTATTCACGTTTTGTACTTTTACTTATCATTAATAAACCTTTCAACTATTTTTTTTTTAAATTGAGGGTACATCATTATAATTACATACAAGCTCTTATTTAATTTCACCTGGCCCGTTGTCTGTGTGTCCGTAATCAAATTTTGCAAGTTAAATTAGACCAACTTCTTATTATTCGATTGAGCTGAAACTTCACATACTTATGTAAGTTGGGTGATAATGCAATACCTGATCTCATGATGAAACCGGAAGGGGGCTACGGCATCTCTGTGATAAAACAACATAAACCTACTGAGTTTGGTCTTAAGTAGCACTTTTCGTTATTTTAGATAAAAGCTTATTTTTAAAAATACATTTTAAATAAGTACTTATTTATTAACGCTGTTAAGGTGTTTTGTTGAAAGCACCACTATACTGATGGGTAGAGACATAATTCTTTCTTTTGTTATATTTCTAAAACACCTCTAAGTATTTCTCGAAACTCATTCATAAAACAATCTGTATTATGGGTAACTTTCATTGAAAACAAAAAGAGATCTTCAACATTTTTCAAAGTGTTTAATTGTATATATTTAATTATGTGGTGTAAGGTAATAAATCATTTCCCTTGCTTAGGGTGGGCGCTCTTGCCTGAACTGCAGACAAGCACTTAACTGCCTGGCTAACAACCTTGGCCTGCTGACGACCTGCCGTGGACTCTTCCAATACTGCGACCAGGGTCGATGCGTGTTCAACAGACCATCCAACTGCACCAGCTAAATATATCTAAGAGAACCAGGGGTCTACTCTGATAACACAAGATACTATACTTTTGCAATATGCAGCTACGTATTCTGGTTGGTAATTTGTAAAGCTTACTTAAACATATTTTACAAATCCTAATAAGCCCCATTTGCATTTGCAGCTTGTTGTCTGAAGTTTGAAAGCAAAGATTCTACCATCAGTCGTTTATAAATTTCAGAGTATGCTCCCACATACGTTGATATGTTTGTTCCTGCAATACAAATCAAAATATTTGTCAGTCTTTATTTTATCCCATCCTGTCCTATCAAAAAATTCATTTAAAAATAACTTTTTTTAAAAACATTTTATTTTTATTAAATAATGAAGAATATGCCCAGCAGTGGGACGAAATAGATTCACAAAAATATAGTATTTTATATTCTTCATTTGGATAACAGGTGGACATACCTCGTTTGTGAAGCACCTAGGTAGCTATAATTCTAGTGTAAATAGCTAATCGATTTGTGTTTTAAATTATAGATTTAACATGGATTTACCACACAAATCGAATGCTTCAAATTCATACCTAGAGGCTTTTTATAAATATAGAAAAGAACCAGGTCTCTCTAGAGAGACCGTAGTTCTTTTGATAAAAAAGCTATTTACACTAAAATTGTGGTTGTAGAATAATTTATTATATAGTAATACTTTCCACAAAGTAAATAAATTATTCTGCAACCATAATTCTAGGTGGTTCACAAACGAGGTATGCGAACCAAGTCGTAGGCAAAAGATATCTTAATATCGTAATTTTTAAGCTCAAATTATGGTTAAAGCATGATAAAGAAATAACATCGAAGCCCACTCAAACACACAAATTATCTCACTTATAACATTACTTAGTAGGAAAAGGATCTTCCAATAAACTATATGTAACATGATCTTACAAAAGCTGAACTGTCAATCCAATTCAGTGAGACAAACTACAGACACCCCTACCAGTGTACTTCTATATCACAATGTACAAGAGTATACAACACAATCGTATCATTCGTATCAGACATCCTCATTAGCATTCCTATTATAATGTCAGTATATAAACACGGCGTATTTCTGCATTTACATAACTATTTTGTTGCAACAACAGATACTTACGATGGCTTATATAACATACATCTGCTTATATTGCTGCTTGGCACTGGTAAGTGTTGTGTGTGTGTACTCTAATATTTTGGCGTATCACCCTGGGGTGATACCCTGCTGGCAGTGATCGTTCTAAAACGCTGTAGTAGTTTAAAAAACCGGGGTTCCGTACAATTGATTGAATTCTTATAGGTTTTCCTGTAATTTACAAGCAATAAACTATATTTTGTATTTTTTTCAAAAATTTAGGCTCAGTAGTTTCGGAGATCAGGGGGGGGGAATGGTCAATTTTCGTCTTTTTTCATGAATAAAATCAAAACTATTCATTTTACAATAATAACAAAAATACATTTGAGATCCTCATAACGAGCCCTTTCATTTGATGTAAGACACAGTAAGGTTTGCAAAACTTTTTTTTAAATTTCCTAATTTGTCCCCCGAAAATGACCCTTATTTTAAAAAAAGTATTTATTTACTTTGCACATATGTGGTTGGGTCATAGGATTACAACATTCTACCAAATTTCACCTGATTCGGTCCAGTAGATTCGGAGCAAATTGGATGTGACAGACGGACGGACAGACAGACGCACGAGTGATCCTATAAGGGTTCCGTTTTTTCATTTTATGTACGGAACCCTAAAAATTAACTTTGACATTTCCTTTTATATTTCACACACTTCCTAGTAAATTTTAATAGTCACTAAGATTTATGCAAGTTACCTCACGATGTTTTCATTCCTAGTTTTAACATAAGTACCTACTAATTTTAATAAAATACTTTTGTATTTTTAATTTATCTATATATTTCAGACCTTCAACCAAGCCTTAGCAATAGACGGCATCCCGCACATTATACCTCACTTTAACACATCAGAATTAGGATTACCCGAAATCCCTAACTTTGGACTGCCTCTGAATCCTTTAAGTTTCTTTAGTTCCTTCCTTGGTGGTCGAAAGAAACGGCAAGCCGAGACGACTACAAATGGTATGAATGAAGAAGAAACACAAGGTGACATACCTATAAGCAGATACCCCACTTTTGTATACTGCAATGGTACTTCGCAGGTACGTAAAATTGATAGAACTATCAAAAAAATAAGTCCCAAAACTTATAACGTTTGAATTTTCTTACATCTATGGTCAAATCAATCATGTTTCTTATCTTTTACGATATTATTATAGGTGTTTGCGGCATGTTTCATTCATCCTGCATGTTATATTATCCACATCATTTCTCCATCATAGATCTCATCCTGTCCGCTTTTTGAAGCTTCATATCATTCACAAAGGCCCCTGGCCTTAAGTCCGCCATTTACATTTATTGTAATGAAGTTAAATAAATAAATAAAAAATAAATAAATTCCAAATTTCATTTTCAAATTACAATTACATGACATTATTCCTTTTTCATCATCTGATTTATACCAACTTCATCCAATCCTTCCTCTTGATCACACAAACAAGAGAGCTATTAGCTGTAACAGTCAGGGAATTTAAATATTTAAATCAAGTCCTTTACTAAGAGTTACATCTATTCCTGCCTACTCTATAAATACTTATATGTAGGGCTCACCTAACAAGCTGGGACAGGTTGCCACCTGTCCCAGCTTGTTAGGTGGTCAAACAAGCTGGGACAGGTGGCAACCTGTCCCAGCTTGTTAGGCGGTCCCTACGTAGGTATGTATTCAATAAGTGATGGCATTTTCCATTAACAGCATCAAATAAAGCACATGGCTGATGAAAAACTTTTTTTCGTATCAGTATTAATGATTCTTGATGAAATAAAAACATACTTACATCAAAGTTTTTCACGATAAAACTGTTATGGTTTCAGGTTACCTCATCTTGCCTCAACTGTAGACAAGTATTGGTATGCGCGAGAAACGTGGGCATCGTAAGGAGCTGCCTCGGTCAGCAACGGTTCTGCCATGAAGGTCAATGTACCACTGAACAGCCTTCCGACTGCGCCAATGTTCAATTTTAAAAATCTTTTAGTTAAATCAATGTTTTGTTTTCTATAGTCTGCAATTTTAGTAGAGACTCCTATTGATGATACTGCTTAAATTTTAACAAGGAGGAAATATCGCGAAATAAAATAAGGATTCAATATGCCTAGTGCAAACGAGGGATCATCTGATCTAATTAAATGTACCCGTCTCCCACCCCCCCCCCCCCTCCCCCTCTGGGGAGAACCCTGAAAGGCCGGTAACGCTCTTGTCACAATTGCAATTGTCCATGGACAGCGGTGATCACTTACCATCAAGTGACCCGCGTGCTCGTTTGCCGTTCTATTACATAAAAAAAAAATGTTCAAAAATGTTAAAATTTTTCGTGAAATGTTTTGATGTTAATGTTCAGTACCATTTAAAGTTATAACTGTGAATTTGCAACTATTAAAACAAAAGATTTATCACTGACATTGAACCTAACTGATGGTCTGGAGCATACTTACCTCTATCTACTAACGCTTACAATACATATTTTGATTTAAGATCATAGTCATCGATCTATGTATATAAGATTGTGTATTTATTTATGTTTATTCACTTAAGTAATGCTTGTAAGTATCTAATTTCTTACCAATAAAGAAGTAAAGTTCCTAGGTAGTTTTTAGGATTCTGTGATCGATGAGATGAGCAATAAAACATTAATTTATTGGACCAAAATCTTTTATTTACAACCTACACATAAGTTAAATATGGTACCTGTACTTTATATAACAAAGAGATACGAACTACAGTATAATATTTAAAAATGTTATTATCTCGTTTCATGGTCGAAAATTGTTTTTTATTGTCCATTTCAATAAAGAAAATACAAAATTATCAAATCGATACGTCAGTTTAAAGCTTAGAATACAATGATCAGAGTTTTACAGAAATATATTAATAAATTATTTGTCAAACACAGCTAGTTCTAGTCAAATAAGAGACAAAAAGATATGTTTCTGTTTTTAATTTCAAAGTACTTTCTTTACCTATCACATCATAAAATACCCTTTTAGTGGAAGCCTGTTGATTAGCCAACAAAAATATTAATCAGAAAACCCTACTGAAAAACGTATACTAAAGTGTATAAGTATATTTTTGATGTAAGGAGTATAATATCAAATATTTCACCTACTTACATAATTATACTAGAAGAGTTCCTCTGAATCACCTAATATTTGCGATTGACATCTTAAAAATGTATCTACAATAAGTTTCTTAGACGTTATCTGTCACAAGCTGGCCAAGTCGTTTGCAAAAATGAGATCCCTTATGTCCTAGAATTCACTAATTAACTCCATAGTTTTCATAATATGAATCGTTTAATCACAACATATAACATCAATTTAAGAATTATTATCATTTCAAATGTAATTATTGTCTAAGTACATTAATTTCAGTATCCATGTCCCCGTCAAGAGTAGAAGTGAATGTAAATAAATTTTCAATTTATAAATGAGGGAGCAAGAGTTATCAGTATGAGAAAGCAAGGAGTTTTAACGCGCGAGTTTTTCCCCTATTAAGACTAGATACGTACCACTCAACCATGTCAAATCGTCTTAACCAAGAGCGACCTTATGGAAAAATCTCGCACAGCAAAATTGGTATAATATTTTCATCACTTTACAGTTCACTGGCATACTCGCTACTGTGCAACCTGGCGTCACCCAGCGCGCACTGGCACAGCTACTGGTTCTTACGACGACTCGGGAGACTGCTGTTGCGGTAGGTCTTCCTTAGGAGGATATTGTCCACAGCTGGCAACAGCAGATACCTCTTTCCGGACGTATGGTACGGTATTTTCAGAGACCTAAAATGATAAAATTTTGGAGCTTCCTTGTTGGATTGCCAGCTGTTCTTGGTTAGAGCGTCGATGTAGTTGGGTCGGGGGTAAGGTGGCGGTGGTAGCGGGGGGTCGGATACGTTGGGGAGATCGTTGTTTAGTGGTCTGTGGAGGAGCCTTCCGGTCGGGTGCGAGTAAGAAGATACTGCCGCCGACGGTACGTCGGCGTCGTCTGAATCGCTTGAGTCAATTTCGGCACTAGGGAGATATTCCCTGCGAACAAATAAAATTAACATTTTTATGGAATCAGAAGATCTTGTCTATGATTATCCTCGTCAAAATGGTGCAATCGACTTACTTTAACTACATTACGTATTAAAGTATGTCTCTTTTTAAAATTTTGGTTGACTGGAAGAGATCCCTTCTTGGGATAAGCCCGCCTTTGTCCAAGTCTTTCTTTTCTTTTTATAAATTTTATTTAATATGTACTAATATGTGATTTTTGTGCAATAACGATATCAAACAAACAACAACAAACTTAATTTTAAAGTAATAGTGGTTATCTTCCTAAATTGTGTGTTACATGGATAAACCTGAATGCTTCTCTATAAATTTTTCATTATTGCACGCCTCATAAGCGAAACGCATGAGGTAGTGCTCTACTCTCGCCTTACAAAAATCAAGTGATTTTTTTAACTAAATGTGTCTCTATTTATTTTCTATCGCACTTGTACAATAATATTTACACATAAATGTCAAGGAAAAACACTAGTTTCAACACTTATGACATTTTTAAAAGACATTTTGCCTTTTAAATAAATAAAAACAATGTTTAATAAAATCATTTTGTGGACGTCCGTGTGTCTGTATGTATGGAAACTGGCGTGATCACGATAACTCCCGAAAAACTTATCTGTACAAGTCCATTTTTTTTTATACGCTTCAGTATTATCCAAAACTAAGTTCTTTCGAAGATCACGGTCTAATTAAATGTAGTTTAATCGTAATTTCAATTTAATTGTGAAAAATGAGATTATGAGGCGTGCACTTTTGGATTTTCCAAACTTTTTTAGAACTATATTCATCGTTACGTTGTTTTCGTTTACACAAGTGAACAGATATAAGGTTTGAACAAAGGGTAGTCCTATCGGACCGGCGGTGCGGCCTTTCCGTCCGCTGCGGTAACTATGGCGTACAATATGTAGTTACTAGTAACAAAACATCCGGGAAGTAACTCGTGTTCACCCACAATTTCTCTAGGAATATGGAAACTCAATTATATGCATTATTTACGAATATTATTAAAAATACGAATGGTACGAGTATAAGCGAGAGAGAGCGACGGAACGCTGCAGCACGGCCGGTGCTGAAGCGTTCCGTCGCTCTTTCTCGTTCTAGCAAATTACGCTTCTGAGCGACAGAAAAGGTTAACAGCATAGAAAAGTGCTGTTCCGTGCTAATAGATGAGATCCAACCCTAAAGTGGCCTTTGGGTCTTGCAGCCCTGGGTTCTGCCTACTTAGACCCGCAAGACCCAATATGCTCTGTCTGCCCCATTACGGATAAAGACGAGATAGTATAAGTATGTATAAGCATTATTTTGTCATTATTGTATGTCTTATAGCGCTATTTTTAATACGAGAAACATATCAATTTTGTAACGTCATTGACGAAGATATGAAAAATATCCATATACTTAGTTATACATAAATAATAAAATAATAGAATTCCAAATAAGATAGTAAATTAAGTATTGTGATACAGTAGATACCGAATGCGACTCTATTATCAAAGAATTCTTTGATAATCTTTGCGTGAAATTAATTTTAGTTATACTTGTACGTACGTAGTATATTATTACTGTGTGGTTATACTAATGAAAGTTCAATAAAAATTGACCTACAAGCTGATCAGAGTTTCTTTGTTTCAATAAGTATATTTTGGCTGACAAAACTATAATATTATTGCGAGTTAAACTCCCTGGCCTATGGGGTGGTGATTACGGGGAAATCCTCCCTTTACTGGGAGATGCCTTAGTCCAACAGTGGACTGAATTAAGCTGTAAAGAAGAAAATGAAACTCACCTAATTCCGAAATTCTCGTCAGAGGAATGCTTCCTGAAAAAAAAGTTCAATACGTTAGTAACAAATTAACAATACCTACATTGAGATTAACGAACGAGTCATTAATATGACCATGTGTGCTTATTGTAACTTTTTTGTTTTTTCTTGGATAATTAATAATTTTTATGTATTTTAGAAATAAGATAATAGTCATTTTGATATATTTCAGTATGTACCTACATATTTATAAAAATTGTTTTGTGTCTGAATTTTTAACTATGCCATAATTTTAAATGAATATATGTAAATTCGGTAAACATTAAATTGCTAACATCGTTATACATTCATGCGTAGTTCTATCCTTCTTCTAATCCCGTTGGTAGCATATCTCAAGTCCCATGCCGTTTACAAATTCTTAACAATTTTACTACCTGGTCCCAAACTTCATTCAATTATCTATCATGCTCATCATCATCCCTACTTTAATATATTTATGAGTACAACTAATAGGTACATGTACAAACGCTAACATGAATCCCTTTCTGAACATCTAAGTAATCCATAATCCTACAATCCTACGCCCTACACTGAAATATTTACCTACTCTAACATCAACTCCATAACACTTATGATGCACTAAACATTTATCATGCCTCTATAGGTTTCCGTTCAACTCTATGCGTTCTCCAAATCAGAAGCACTAAAGCACACTTTCTCTTAATCTACCGTTACACACACTAACACATCGATTTTACACTGCAATGTTACAAGACCTGTACAACTCTTGACTGGGCAAAAGCAGTCTGGCTCGGCCAGACCTGCTATAACGCCCTCCTGAGAACCTAAACGATGGGAGCAAACCTAACCGAGCCAACGAACCAATATGACGCTTTTCAAAATTTTCACGGACATCGTTATCTTCATCTGTAACAGGCGTAACAAATGCAAGGCATATATTACCTCAAAAATCATGAATCATATCTAATTAACATATATCAGAATTTGTTTACTCACCAACAGAACGCTTATCATCATCATTTGTGTTTTCATTATTTTCCGGAACATTAATGTCATTATGATCCAAAACATCAGGCAAAGATAAGATGTATCGCTTGTTCCTTACATTCGGCTCCATGAAAACCGATCTATACAGTCCATGAACAGGCATTCCTATAACACCTCTTTTGAAATTCACGTTATTATCTATCTCAACTGGAGTGGAATCCATTTGTGGTGGCCAAGCAGGGTCACTTCGTTTATAAACTTGAGATAGAGGTGGTAACATGTCCGGATTGATCGATTGTTGGAAATCGTACATTTCGTTGAAATCGAATGGTCCATCTATTTCAGACAGTGGAGGAATAGGATTTTGATAAAATGGGTAATAATATTCATCACCGCCTAATTCATCTTTTTTGTGAATCATTCCATTGCGCGCCAAGGCAGCCAGGTTGCGCTTGTCGTTTGGCTGATTGTACTGTCCCCTGCCAGCGCGGTATCCATCTCTAGCCAAGGCTTGGATATTTCTCTTCATTGCAGCGTAGCTTCGAAGACGTGCAATAGAAGCCATGTTTCTCTTTTCATGAGATTCGTCGTCATCTTGTTCCTGTTTGTCAGTTTCATCGTAAGGAGATCTGAATGTTGGTAACTGGCCATTCTTAGCAAGTGTTGAGATGCTTCTTTTGTAGCCCGGCATAGAATGTTTCAGATAGCCATCTCGGGCTAAAGCTGCTATATTCCTCCTAGGAAACGTCGGCCATTGATTTGAATCAGTTGGCAAACTCATCACCTATGGAAAAATAAAAAGTATATTTCACATTATGAAGAAAAGAGATAATATTATTTTTTATATTATTTATTTGTATATAGGTTTATAAAGTACCTAAATTATTTACACCCACCTGTCCGAAGTAACTGGAAAATGTGACTGCTAGAGCCCCGAACAATAAAAAAAAACCATGGTGCCTCCCAAAACTGAGTCTGTTGTTGTTTCTCATCTAAAAATGAATATATTTATAATTTTAATAAATTTTGTCAAAATTGGAAACATTTTATTAAATATAGACTGCGGCCTAGAAATGTATTTAATTCCTAGCAGAATAAAACTTTAAACATAAACTATGTATTTGAGAGGTAGAGTTACCCAACTTTGTTCTGACTGTGATGCATCTGACAAGCAAATCATGTTTCAAAACTTTCGAGGGGCTTATGAAACTTCATAAAAGCCAATGTATCTGCCTTACTTCCTTTCCTAGTAATAATGTAGATATTTTCTAGTACGTTCCTAAATTCTACGTACATTTTCTTTTTGGCGTGCGCATTGTCCTAAATAACTTTTCAACTCCTATCATCGGAGGTCCGAAAATATTTCTCATACCATTTAAAATCATAATGATCATTCTTCATAAGGAATTGAAAAACTAATGATTGAAAATTATAATCATTGAAATTCATAATATCACTAATAATACACATAGTTTTTACTAATATTTGTTTTTATATATTTATTTATATTAATGATAGAAACTCCTAATCATTCGAATAAATGACTATAATATTCATAAATTTGTATTATTCTAATATTTTTTTTTATAAATTTCTTCATTATAAGTATTTTTATCCATATTTTTGAAAACCATAATGTGTGCTTATATACTAGGCGTATAAGAGCTACATAGGAGCGACTAAGTGAAGTTTATGGAGATAGCTACAATTGAATGGGACAAAACATTTATGTGTGGTGTCTCCTCTAGTTTTACATAATAGCTCTTTGTAAGCAGATAGTCCACCTACAGTAGAATATCCGATAATAGTCTGTCACTGAAGCGGATATAACGGATATTCAATTACCTCAGAAGCGTGGAGTGAGCTTATGGATGTAGCGAGCTAGCTCCACTGTATTGTTACTTGTGTTGTGTTGATCGATTTATAGTGAAGTTCGTATAAATAGGTATAAATAAGAAGTTATTTTCGTATTACATAAGTATATTGAGATGTATATACGTATAAGACAGACTGACTGGTATAAGAGGTTTTTATCCCATAGGTCTACCTATTGTAAATATAAATACTTAGTCTACCGATTGTAATGCTATAGTATAAAAAAACACCTAATTAAATGTGAATTTAATTCAAATCTTGTTTAGATAGGCGTTTATATGAGACACAACCTCTGTAAACGCCAGTCCGCCACTCCAGAGGTTCTGGGTTTGATCCTTAGCCTGGGCAAGTTGGAAAACGGCGCTTTTCTAATTGTCCTGGTTCTTGGGCGTTTATCTACATATGCAACATGGAAGGGACATACCCGTAATAAATAGAACCACGGTCTATACTTGATCATAATAGTATAATGAAATTAAAATAACACTCAATAAACAAAACAAAATTTGGCATTTCCATCCAAAAGTGTGCAGCCGCCCAGGCGATTTGTATGGGAATGTCGAAAATTTTATAGGTTTTTTTTACTGTTATTTTAATTTCATTATACTATAGTGTTCTAGTATAGCCCATGGTTCGATTTATTACGGGTATGTCCCTTCCACATTGTATATGTATTTAGTATAAAATATAGTATCGTTGAGTTAGTATTATATCCCATAACAAATTTGGGGGTAGCTTAATTAGTGTGATTTGTCCCTATACGTATATTTAATTTAATAATAATGATAAATAAATAATAAATCTATCGTACGATCTAATATTGAGTTCGTGACGAGGTATACTGACTATGCGGCACATAGAACTCGGTTTTATCTTTTCATAAGTACCTATCTTTGTTGTAAATTAATATACATTTAGGAAAGATTTTCCGATCTCTGAATAAAACATTACGTCTTTTAGAAGCGTGTCAATTTGAGCCATTTATTTTTAGCATTTCCGGTAAACATTCTACTAAAACGCGTCCAAAAAATACCACTTCATTTTTATTTACAAGTAAAGAAGGTCGATCAGGGTCAAAGAAAAAGACAGCACTGAATATTTGAACAGGAAATTAAAGAACTTCAAGGATTTTTGCTTTTATTTCGTGATTAAATAAACAAACGAAATATAAGTTTCTGCAAGCAATCTCGGAAATCTAGGCTTTCAAAGGAAATGAGAGTGGCAAGCCAAAGGAACTGACGGACGCCGTCGGAAACGAACTCAAGAGAGGCGCTTCTTTGTTTGTCCTAAATTCTAATATCATGTTTGTTAAAGTTATAAGGTAACTTCGTTTATTATCATATTATCAGTAACGTCACAGAGAATTCTCATATTGACTTGTTCATATCAATCGGTTACTTTACCTAAATAAGAGTTATCTTATTGACCGAACGAGCGAAGCGAGCGAAGCTTCGGCAAAAATTCTTTCGGGTGTCCGAATTCAAGTTTTCCGGTTATTCTCGCCTACAGGTCACATTTCTCAACCTATTCTCGTAAAATTGAGAAATGCGACCTGTAAACCGAATGGCGGATTAGCGTGTTAACCATTACGCCACGGAACGGAGGTCGTCATTTATTGGTTCTGGAAGGCAGTGTGGGTTTGGTCTTCATCGTCAGGTCTTTTTTTTGTCTCCACAGCAGGAGCACGACCCTCTACTAGAGCCATATTTTTAGTCTCCACATCAGGAGCACGACGCTCTACTAGAGCCATATTTTAGCCAAAACAGTCAGAGGATTTGGCCTACACTCTCCACGCTGGCCAGACGGGTTGGAAAGGTCTCATTGATGTTTATAAGCTTTGTTTTACTTGTATTTCCTAAGTCGCCTTCTACGACATACACGGGAAGACTTGGAGTGGTCTTATTCTACTCTGCCGGGAACCACACGGCTTTGGTTTGGTTTTGGGTACATGTTATAATAAAAACGGACTATGTACGAGTAGACTTCAAATGATAACGCTACCGACTTTTTCTTGTCTTTGTTAACAATGCCCATTTATATGCACCTATTGAAATCTAGATAATATTGTTGATTTCAATAGGTACATATAACCTATCTAGATAATATTGTTGATAGGTAATTTCTTATAGGTACCTATCTTGTTGATTAAACGAAGGAATATTTTATATAGGTAATAGGGATGGGTTCGAGAAAAATTTTTTAGTCCGTTAGTTAGATTATCCTAAAAAATGGATCTATATTTTTCGGTTTATCAAAGTAGTGAAAATTCACAAAGAGACTGCTCGTCGAAGTTTCGGAGTTGGGGTGATTGACGTCACCGTCAAGTGAAAATCGTACTTTATTGTGACGTCATGCGGAATTTAATTGCACTTTGTAAATATTTGGTGCATTGAACTTCATGGCTGACCAAGGCAGCTCCTAAAATAATAAAAAAATTATAGAGAAGCATTCAGGTTTATCCATGTAACACACAATTTTAGGAAGATAACCACTATTTCTTTAAAATTAAATTTGTTGTTGTTTGTTTAATATCGTTATTGCACAAAAGTCACATATTAGTACATATTAAATAAAAATAAATAAATATAATACTCGTATATATAGGGCAAATCACACTGATTAAGCTAGCCCCAAAATAAGTTTTAAACTTGTGTTATGGGATACTTACTATACTAACTAAATGATACTCTATTTTATGATAAATACATAATATAGATAGTTTGGAAAATCTAAAAATGCACGCCTCATAATCTCATTTTTCACAATTAAATTGATTTTGATTGTTTTATTGCTAACTTAAAACGAAGAAAAGTATGTGTCGGCTTTAACGCACGACTGGAGATTATTTTTAACTTTTATTTTTAACTTCCCGCTGCAAAATTGAAAATTTTCAAAATTCGGGACGTTTTTAGTTTCACCCCGTTTTTGAAAACTCGAGTTTTCATCAGATCTCGACGTTTAAAGGTCTCAGGAATTTTCCCTGACCACTCACGAGCAAGTGTCATGCACCCTATCCGTATGTGTTTGTGGGTGTGTATGTGACCCGCTTATAACTCTTGAACAACTAAACCGATCGGAACCAAACAAGTAGCTTTCCAAAGAGTTCTATACAACTCAGATTTCCTGTGAATTTAAACCGATTCGGACCGGTAGATTTTGAGAAATCTCAAAAAAACTAAGCAAAAACAAGAAAAAAATTTCAAAAATGATGTTTTTTGAGAATAACTATTAAACTACATTGAATTAGACCGTGATCTTCGAAAGGACTTAGTTTTGGATAATACTGAAGCGTATAAAAAAAATGGACTTGATCAGATAAGTTTTTCGGGAGTTATCGTGACCACGCCAGTTTCCATACATACAAACACACGGACGTCCACAAAATGATTTTATTAAACATTGTTTTTATTTATTTAAAAGGCAAAATGTCTTTTAGAAATGTCATAAGTGTTGAAACTAGTGTTTTTCCTCGACAATTATGTGTAAATATTATTGTACAAGTGCGAAAGAAAATAAATAGAGACACATTTGTTGGCGAGAGTAGAGCACTACCTCATGCGCTTCGCTTATGAGGCGTGCAATAAACACCCAAGATCCGGACAATTCGGAAAAGACCATTTCCCAACTTGCCATGGCTGGGGAGCGAACCCATAACCTCCGGATTAGCGGTCTAGCGTGACCATTCGTATTGACCTTACTCAGTTTTTTTTACTACGAAAAAGATTTACTAGATAACGAGTCGTAGATAAACAAAGCACCTTATTAGTTTATGTTTTTAGGGTTCCGTAGCCAAATGGCAAAAAACGGAACCCTTATTGTTTCGTCATGTCTGTCTGTCTGTCCGTCCGTATGTCACAGCCACTCTTTTGTGAAACTATAAGAACTATACTGTTGAAACTTGGTAAGTAGATGTATTCTGTAAGCCGCATTAAGATTTTCACACAAAAATAAAAACAAACAATAAATTTTGGGGGCTCCCCATACTTAGAACTGAAACTCAATTATTTTTTTCGTCAAACCCATACTATCTATGGATAGGTCTCTTCAAAAATGATATTGAGGTTTCTAATATCCTTTTTTTTTTTCTAAACTGAATAGTTTGCGCGAGAGACACTTCCAAAGTGGTAAAATGTGTTCCCCCCCCCCTGTAACTTCTAAAATAAGAGAATGATAAAACTAAAAAAAATATATGATGTACCTACATTACCATGCAAACTTTCACCGAAAATTGGTTTGAACGAGATCTATTAAGTAGTTTTTTTTTAATACGGCATAAATCGTAAACCGCAATTTACCTTTAGAACTTTTATATCATGTTACTTGCTGCTACAGAACTCTTCATGAGCGAGTCCGACTCGCACTTGGCCGCTTTTTAGGGTTCCGTAGTCCGACAAGGAACCCTTAAGATCCTAATATATAATAACCCTAAGATCGTTCAGTCCGTCCATCCGTCCGTCCTAGTCTGTCACAACAGAATATCTTCTACGTTTATAAGAACAGTATAAACTTAAAAAGTTTTTTTACATATTTTACTGTTAGGACTGAATGAAGCTTAATAATTTTAAATAACATCCAGAGAAGTATAAATAGGTAAATCATTTAAATATTACTTAGATCTAGAAAAAAACACACGCGGCGACAGACAAAATGAGCCGCGGCGCGGTCTAGGTGCGCGGTGCGATGTGGAGGGGGAGGTGCTCGAGTGTAGAACCCGAAAGCGGGCAGTTTTAATATACTCCCTAGATAGAGCGCAGAAACGCAAAAAGCGGCCAAAAAAATATCCAACAGGGAAAAGGCTAGGGAGATGATGATGATGCAAGAAATGCAAAAAAGCGCGGTGCCAAAAATTACTACGGAACCCTACTTTATGCGTGGTCCGACACGCACTTGGCCGGTTTTTTTAAAAGTAGTGTTTAACATTTTCACAGCATTTCATTTAGCATAGTATTTAAAATATTGTAGACATTATTACGTCTTTATTCCCTACATGTAAAACAGCGACAAGGGTCACAAATCACAATCACAATACCCAAAAGCCCTAAAATCTAAAATAATAACAGGTTTTAAGAGGATTAGTATGCTAGTGGTTCTGTGAGAACAGTAGACCTCGCGAGCTGTTATAACCATGCAATGACCGCCACTTTCTTCTTTCCCCTGGCTTAGCAAAGCCATTTCAGTGAAATTCGTCGTTAAATAACGCTACAGCAAACTTCCCCCCTTTTCCCCCTCCACTTCACCCTTTTGGTTTTTTTTTGCAACATCTTGTGTAGGATGAAGTCCTTAGTCAATAAATAACGCTAAACCAAAATTCCCCCTACTTCTCCCCCAATCAAAAATCGCGATCAACTAAAAAAAAAAACAAGGATGTTGTGTGCCAATTTTCGTCAAAATCGGTTAAAAAATGCAACCTGTAGGCGAGAACAGACAGACAGACGGATAAAAGCGTTTTTGGCTAATCTCGAAACTGAGACGCTTCGCTCGCTTGGTCAATTGACGCTTATTCTCTTAATCGCCTTTTACTACTTGCATACTACTACTTACTCCCAAACCAGAATTTACCTGGTATATACTTGTAAACAGGGTCTAACAAAATATACTGAAACTTTAATGGTGAATTCAGTCCATGATACTGAACTTTCCCCAAGGAACATGTATCGAAATATGAAAAATACTTTTGGGCCTCCCATACAAGTTGCCCGATCAACTGATCCAAGTTTGTATGAAAAGCAAAAATTTTTTTTTTGATATTTCGATATGCGTTCCTTGGGGATAGTTGTTCAGTATCATGGACTGAATTCACCCTTAAAATAGTTTCAGTATATTTTGTTAGACGTTTATACCTACGTAAGTTTTATGATTTCCACGGCCACAAGAACAATACAAATTATGAACATGTCATCATCAACATTTTAGCCGCATGACGTCTACTGCTGGACAAATGCCATGCACATGAATTTTATGCCAATTATATACTTGGTAGCGGTTAGTAAGTTAACAAAAGTGCCGAGCTAGGAACCTAAGTTGGTGCACTTTCTTCATAAATGTGCACTTAACTTTTTTTAACCTACACGTCCCACGGCTGAGCATAAATCTCCCCTATTTTATTTCACTCATCCAGATTTTTTTCGACTTGCGACCAAAATTACTCAAAACATCTGATGTCATCACTCCAACGTTTCATAGGCCTGGCTTCCTACGACCGTCTGCAGGAATCAACCCCGTGATTTCTCTAAAAATTTGACACCAGTATTGGCCACTTACACGAAAAACCAAACCTAGGTATTTATCTCTACCATTTTATATACCATATGCATTATTTTTACATAAAAGGTACAAATAGTCAAGTACTCAAATTTAAGTGGCCAGAAAATACTCCAAAACTGACTGACCATGACAGTACCAAATAAAGTCTTAAACATACTCTACTCACTTTGAAATCCCTGCCACCGCGCACTTAGAAAGTTGGCGAACTTTTCAACTTTACCAGCCCTGCTTGAAGGCTCTACTGTAACTAGGTGGGAATGAAACTTTGTGGGCCGCCTGCAGCTTTTTATAGTGCCGTAATAACTTCGCGCATGCGCCAGACTCACAGGGAGGAGCTTAGCGGTGTACCTATGCACTTTAATTGACATAAAGGCCACTTCAGATTTCAGAGTTTTAAGTTAAAAAACAAAAATAAACATTCAAACATGAAATGAAATGAATAATGAAATGTTAATAAAATCATAATGCTTAATTTACTTACATTCATAGCTACTCTCTATCCCTAAGGCAGACAGAGCATTTTGGGTCTTGCGGCTCCAAGCAGACAGAGCCCAGGGCCACAAGAATCAAAGGTCACTTTCAGGGTGATGGTGGGCGAGAAGGTGGAAAAAAGAATCAAAATAGTGATAGGTTGCAAGCCGCATCGATCGGCTTCTAAGATCTGCGCAGGAAGAGAAGCAGCATGGAAGGTAACTTACGTAATACCACAGAATAAATAATATTAACGTACAGAAGTCTCACTCAGCAAAGAAATTCAAAGAAATATCTACTCAATGTGGCTAGCGATATGGTTTAATTTAGCTCACGTCAGAACTCAGCACCTTTTCGTATAGATACCTAGACATCCATTGCCAATTTCATTCTTATTACTCTGGACAAACAATTCGTATAACTGAATTTACCACCTGGAGGGGCCGCCTGCGGGCATAGTAATAATGTAAGTACATTTTCGATAAGTACCTAATCGGGGAGTGACACAGGCCTGGTAATACACACTTCTTCAATTTCATCTTACCGCATTACCGAGGATGCACCTCGGCTGTGCTGCTTCGGAGCCCGGGATGCGCTTTTCCACTTTTTCATTTTAATGTATAATGTGCACGTCAATGGTCAAGGATGCCTAAGACAATGCGAAATTAGGTAGAAATAGCCGGAACAGATCGTCTGACCATCTTGTGGGTACCCACCCACAAGGTGGTCAGACGTCGTACACTTCGATTGCCAGTACGAGGTCGTCATTCGAGAACTTTTCTGCCCATCGGCCATCGGTTCGTCGAGGTACGTGACACGCCCAAAAACATTTTCGGCATTACCATACAAAAGTGTGCAGCCACCCGGGCAATTTGTATGGCATTGTCGATTTCATTTTTTTTTACTATTATTTTAATTTCATTATACTATAGTGATGTTGTATAGCCCGTGGTTCGATTTATTACGCATAATAAGTATGTCCCTTACATATTATATCAAATGCGAAATAAACGTTCAGAAATAAAGCTTTGGTGTAGACTTAATGACAAAGTGCTTGTAGCCGATATTTATGATGGCTACAAATGCTTCTAGTACCAACCGATATTTATTTATATTTTCCACTCGATTGGAGTTTAAGGTGCTGGTTTTGATGACAGGAATTAATTGTTACTAGGGCAATTTATGGCCGAGAAAAGTGGTCTAACGGTTTGAACGTACCTCTAGTACATAATTCTGTGCCTCTAGGTAGGTATCGTATCACTTAATACATGTGACTACTTAGCCCGGTGGCGTATTAGGTCCTTACATATGAAATTGCCGTTCAGTATCAAAAAAGTGAAACAAGTTTTTTTTAATGAAATTATTATTTAATCAATCGAAGTATGCGCCGTTGTTATCGATACACTTCCGCCATTTTATAGGCAGATCATTGATACCTTTGGAAAAAAAATCCTGGGAGCGAGAGTCTATGAACTGTTTGAAGGCGGTTTTGACTGCCTCATCAGATTTGAAATTTTTTCCTTGTAAAAAGTTATCCAAATTTTGAAAAAAGGGGTAATCGGTTGGGGCAAGATCTGGAGAGTATGGTGGGTGACGCAGAGGTTCCAGTCGCAGCTCCTCTAACTTGGCGATCGTTTGATGTGCAGTGTGTGGTCTAGCGTTATCCTGAAGGAGCAGTGGGCTAGAGCAATTCATCAGTCTCGGTTGTTTAATGGCGACCTTTTTCATCATTGTTTGCAATTGTTGGCAATACAAGTCTGCAGTAATCGTCTGGCCTGATCTCAAGAAGCTGTAGTGGATAACACCAGCACTGGTCCACCAAACACTAACCAGAATCTTCTTTTTGGTCAGTTTTCGCTTAGGGCAAGGTTTTGCCGGTTCTCCAGGGTCAAGCCATTGTGATGATCGCTTCCGATTGTCGTACAGGATCCATTTCTCATCACAAGTCACGATACGGTTCAAAATCCCCTCATCATTGTGGCGATTAAGCAAAGAAACGCAGCAAGCAACGCGTGTTTGTTGGTTTGCTTCAGTCAATTCGTGCGGTACCCACTTTTCGAGTTTTTTAATTTTTCCGATTTGGCGCAAGTGGATAAGTATCGTTTTGTCACTTACGCCGAAGGCTGCTGCTAATTCAGAAGTGGTTTGAGATGGATCCGCTTCTACTATCGCCTTCAATTCTTCGTTATTCACTTGAGTATCAGGTCGTCCACGAGGCTCATTGTGTAAATCGAAATTTCCAGAATGGAAACGTTGAAACCAAAAACGCACCGTTCGTTCGTTAGCGGTGCCTGGTCCATACACGTCGATAATTCTTCGAGTCGTTTCTGCAGCACTGGTGCCACGGTGGAACTCGTATTCGTAAATACCGCGAATTTTCAATTTGTCCATAGTTGTTGTTATAGCAATGTTGAAACTCAAACAAATGATGTTAAAACAAATGAAATACGAATTTTAAAACAATATTTTTCTGGCTTTATTTCGAAATAAATTTTAATTTGGAATTCCTAATGAAACGCAAGATATTTGATTTTTAAGTTGCCAGTATTGAAAATCGGCAATTTCATATGTGTATGTGTATGTGATGAAGTGGGGATGGCTTTTCGGCTATACAAACGATAATTTCTAACAGAAAACCGTCTCTATTTCGGCTCCATTAAGTAGACTAGATGAATATGGATTAAAGATCTACTTACAGCTAAAAAATTAATCATGTCTCTCACTTAATTATAATAAATTTCATGAAATGTACCCACAAATTATTTTTTATTATTATTTTCATAAGTTTAACTCTATAGGTACCTCCTTATTAATAAAGCGTTAGTATCTAATACAGTGTTACGTACGTACTATTATTGTACTATTAGTGCTTATACTAGTAAAAAGTAACTTAATAAGTAGGTAAGTATTTAGTTACTTATTTTAAATGTAAAAAGATTTATAGCTTTCAAAATATATAAAGATAAGTACCTATGTAACTACTTACATAAACAATGACTGGTGGAGTTAGTTAGCCGAGTCTAAAATATTGTCTGACAAGGCTTCAACATACTTAGACGTTTTATTCAAATTATTTTACTTGACGTCATGAATTTGATAAAATTATAAAGTTATGGAAGATACCCCAGGAATTTCCAATTATCGCCGAGTGTAACCGAAGAACTTCCCTCGTTTAAATCATGAAGTGACAGGAACTCGAGCGTCCCTCGACAGCCAATCAGATGTGTCCCAATTGCCTTGCCCTTTAACCCTTAGCAACCAAAGTATCTGCATATCTGAAATTTTATTCAATATCTGCTATTTACGAGTAAAAACTTGAGAAAGTATGTTTATTTACCCGACTGCGCCAGTAGAAGCACGTTCTATAGCCTAAACGGCTTGGAAGATTTTAGCGTGAAAGGAATCATTAGATTCGTCTCGATTCTCAAAGTGGCACTGAGTATATTAACAATTTAAATATCCAAGCCAATGTCTTCAAAGCTCAGTCTTCAATTTTTTTTTAATTCAAAGCCAGTCAAATGGGATATCAAAAAACGGATTTTATAAAAGGATTACAAAAATGTAATTCTGGATGAGAAATGCTAAAAAAACACATGTTGTATCAGGCAGTCGGGTTTTTGTTATTTTTTTAATAATTACCTACTTTTTTTGTGTTTGTAAGTGGCCAATAATACTGGTGTCAAATTTATCAAGCTATCGAACAATATCAACGGCCCTTGGGCCACCCGCCCCGCCCCGAAGCCGCGTAATTATTATTTTTCAAAAGTATTGTTTGTATGTGAATAAAAATTATGATTTATTTGTGTTAATAGAGTATAGTCGAGGAAATCTAGATCATCTGCTACGACATGACGAATTCATATAAAGACTATCATTGAAGGAAAGATAGAAGAGAAAAGAGGACCAGGAAGACCGCGGTATAGCTACATGAAACAGATAAAGGAGAAGGTGAACGTCGTGTCGTACAGCGAAGTAAAACGGCTGGCAGATGAAAGAAACAAATGGAAGAGAATTCATACTCTACCGACCAGAGCATATAGCTTTTATAGATAGATGTGTTAATAATAAAAAATATTATATTAGGGCATTCGCTGAATGTGGTAAAATTAACAATTCAAAAAGGGTTCTTGTAAGAATCGAACCATAGGACGAAGAGTTCGTAGGGCGAAACGATCAAATAGCCGACTAAACACTTACGAGTAGTTATGAACTAAGTACTATATTTATTTAATTATTTAGAGCCCACCCATTGTTGGGCAAAGGCCTCTCTCTCAGCTCTTCATTCCTCTCTGCCTTGCGTTTTTGCCTGCCAATGTGGTGAGTAGGCGTTAAGGTCGTCGCGCCATCTACACCGTTTCCGGCGTCCATTAGTTAGTAAATAGTGTACAACCTGGTCACAATATCTGTGCACCTGACCTCGTGACGTTATATCGGCTGTCTGGGTACGGTGTGAAAAAAAGTTATCAAAATTATCGGGACGTGTATCGGCATGAAGATGCTAACCGTACTGTCGCACCGGGGAATGCGCGGAGAGGTGACAGGGGAAGCAGGAGGGGCGCCGCATTCCAGCGAGGTGCACAGATATTGGGACCGGGTTGTAAGTATAAGCATTTATACTGAACCACAGAAGACAATAGGAGTAGTATATACAGAACGGAATCTCCTAAGGTCCCGCGCAATATGCGTCCCCATTCCCCGTCCCCGCACCTCTTCCCCGTCCTCGCCTTGTCGAGGGGCGATAGCGGGCGAACACACATGCATTGACGTGTGCACGGCGGCACAAGAGCGAGGGAGATGCGGGGACGGGGGGGACGCATATAGCGCGTACCTTAGGAGATTCCGTTCTGTATGTGTACTCTTACTGTCTTCTGTGACTGAACTAGAAAAAAATACATTTATTTATTTTAAACTTTTATTCACAAATTTTCTTGTTTTGGCATTGGCTTAGTATTGTTTCCGTGTCCATCATCTTCACTGTGTGTGTCTGGTGCCTGGTGCACCACCAAAGTAGAGTTCTGAGACACCTCGCCAAGCTTATTCCTGCATTTCTGGCTGGGGAGGTCGGAACAGACCCCGTTGTTGCAATACGGACGGCGGCCATAGCAGAAAGCCACCAGGCCGACGTTATTGAACATACAGTGCATGGATGATTCGCAAGAGTTGCAGGTGTAGCCTCTCTGAAATTATTTGGTACCCTCAGTATAATCATTAATTAAGTTTTGTTTCCAGATAATATACAGGGTCTAACGAAATATACTGAAACTATTTTAAGGGTAAATTCAGTCAATGATACTGAACAACTTTTCCTAAGGAACATATATAGTAAAACTAGCTTTTGCCCGCGGCTTCGCCCGCGTAGATTAGGGGAATGAAAAATAGATGTTGGCCGATTCTCAGACCTACTCAATATGCTCACAAAATTTCATGAGAATCGGTCAAGCCGTTTCGGAGGAGTACGGGAACGAACATTGTGACACGAGAATTTTATATATAATATTAAAACTAGTTTTTGACCTCCCATACAAATTGACCGATCAACTGATCCGAGTTTGTATTGAAGCATTTTTTTTATTTTTTTCATATTTTATTATAACTGTATTTATAGTGTATACTGAATAACTTTCCCCAAGAAACATGTATCAAAATATTTTTTGGCTACCCATACAAGTTGACCGATCAGCTGATCTAAGTTTCTATAAAAAGCAAAAAAAAATTTTTATAGTTTGATATATCTCTTGGGGAAAGTTGTTCAGTATCATGGACTAAATCTACCCTTAATATAGTTTCATTATATTTTGTTACACGTTATATTATATGCTTCTCATCTATTCTGATTAATTAACAAAGCTAAATACTTAGGTTCACACCTCTAATTATTATTATTAAAGCTAAATACTTGTTCCAATCAAGGTAGCTCGATTTATCGTCAAAAATGCATAAGAATTCATCAAAGCGGTGACAAAAGTGGCGGTAGGTCGTTCAATGACACCGCCGTTGTCGGCGAGCCAATAGTCTACAAACCATTTAAACGAACGGGCATGTACACAGGTTAGATGGTCCAAGTAGAGTCGCTTATTCGTGAAATGAGTGGGCTTTAGTCATTCAGCTCAGCATCACACGACTGGACTTTTAATCTGGGATTGCCTCCGTGGTCTAGTGGTCAAGGCATTTGCCTTGTGATCCGGAGATAGTGGGTTCAAATCCCACCGGGAAGCATACTTTGTGAAAAGTTGTTTCCAGTCTGGTTAGGATATTGCAGCCTTGAATGACCTGATTATCTGAAAAGAAAGATGATTCCATGCTTCGGAAGGCACGGTAAGCTGTCGAATTTCTTCCGATAGCCTAGGATTGGTTCTGGTCTACATTTTGGGGTGGCGGAGGTCAGACGGCAGTTGCTCTGTGTAAAAACCAATAACATCGTCAAATCACCTAGGGTTAGGTAGCGATAAGGATACAACCGGTAATACGCTCAGATGATGATTACAGTTAGTCTGGGACCTAATTGCAGTGTCTAGATACTCATAATACCTACCTCAGCCAGCGCATCGCATATAGTCGGGAGCCAGTAAAGTGCTCGTGAGTCCGGGTCTGTCGATATGTCGTCTGGTTCAGATCGAGCTACTTCAAACCGAGAAGGCAACTTCCGTTCATGGTCCTCTCTAGCGAAAATTAGGGCTGTGCAAACCTGAAAGGTAAAAATTGTAGCTAAAATAACAAACGGTAGATACCTACGTAGATACTTTTAGCCGAATATTTAAGAACATACCTACTTAGTTTCAACCTTTTCTTCCGGCTTACTTCGCAATCATCGCTTCTGATTAAAAATATGTAGGTACGTGATGTGAAGTGAAATGGTCAGGGGCGTAGCTACCGCCGTATCAATTATACGGGGCCCCCGGCCCACGGAGGAGCCCGACGTGCGTAAGCAAAATTTTTTTCAAAATTACTGATACTGATACACTATCACGTCTTTATCCCTAACGGGGCAGACAGAGCCTAGGGCGGCAAGGCCCAGACCTCTGTCTTTTAGCGTGATGGTGGGCATAAAGGAGGAAAAAAGAAATCATAATAGTGATGGGTTGCTAACCGCATCGCCTATTGATATGATTCAGATTCTTGCCCATTCTCTCAAAATTAAAACTGATAAAAAAATACTTAAGAACTTCGATGGGACATTAACGCCTGTCAGACCTGTCACTACTGTCCATAAAGGCAAACTTTAAAAAAACTAAACTCATCATCAGCTATGCAGGCTGACTTTTTAACCACCAGCTAAATTTTTGGAGCAAGTTCAGTCCATGATACTGAACTACTTTCCATAAAAACAATTACCGATAAACTAAAATAAAAATTCGTCTTCCCATACAAATCAGCTCTCAGCCAAACGGATTTTTTATGGGAGGACCAAAAATTTTTATCGATTTTCAATAACTTTTTTTATAGAAAGTAGTTCAGCATCATGAACTGAATTGCTCCAAAAATTTCGCTGGTTTTAAAAAGTCCTGTATATGATTTAATAAATCAGTTTGCCGAAAAAAGGCAGGGAGAGTGTATATTTAATTTGAATTGTATGTAAAAATTTTGGAAAAAGTGACATAATTATGATGATTATATATTTCTTTTAAATTTATGCGAACATTTTCTTTTCTTTGGTGAGAAATCTTTATCCTTCATAAGGGCCCCCAAATAAATTTTTATACGGAGCCCCGCCATGGCACACTACGCCACTGGAAATGGTAGGCTTTCTATATAAATCTTACCTTGGCAATAACATTCCTAGGTACTATTCGATATACTTTAGACCAGATAAATACTAATATAAGTACTATTTCTATAGAAAGTAAAAAGTATTTCTTTTTTTTTCCAAACTGAGATGATAAACACAGTTTGACTTTACTTTGCATGAACAAACAGATACTGTTAGATTGAATTAATGAATTCGAATATGCAATGAAGCTTAACCAGCCGGTAAATTGTACCGACTTTTTTTTGCTTTCAGTAGAACAGCATAGAAGAAATAATGAATATACCTAGTATGTAAATAGACAGGTAGGTGATAATTATCTTAACACATTAATAGGCGTCTATCACGATATAATTGCGACAATTTTCCGTACTTGTGCTGACACAAATCTTAGTCAATTAACTTGGTAAAGAAAGATATTTTGTACTTACCAAAATCAAGAGAATATACAACGTGTGATACATTTTCAAGTAATTCCAACTAGTGCATTGCGTGTCGATGATTGAATCGCGTTTATGTCGTTTGTACCTGTTTATATAGTCATAGGACGGAAAATATGGTAATTACTTAATACTCGTAACGTAAATGCATGGATGGTTAGTGCTTTCTAAATTCGATGTGTGAAATTCTCGTGACAAATACTTAACGTATTTGCATGAAACACTTGAGTGCCTAAGTATACTTAGAGTTTTACAGTAGGAATCTACCTAAGACGAAAAATCCTGAAGGGCAAGATCAGTCTTTTCTCTTTCTTATTGAATGTGTTATAGATATACGTGGGGCATACTATATGTTTCTGGAACTGGCCACTTACAATAAAACAAATAAAAAGCAAGGAATACGAAAATGGAATTCTATAGAAACATGTTACTTTTTAATTTGCGAAACTATCATTTGTTTTTTAGGGTTCCGTACCAAAGGGAGCAAACGGGACTCTATTACTGAGACTCCGCTGTCTGTCTGTCTGTCCGTCTGTCACAGGGCTCTATCTCTTGAACCGTAATAGCTAGACACTTGAAATTTTCATCGATTATGTTTTACTCTGGCCGCTATAACAACAAATACTAAAAATAAGATAAAGTTAAAAATTAAAGGGGGGTCGTCATACAAGAAATGTGTTGTGTTTGCGCGTTTCTTCAACGTTTTAAAACATTGTATGGAGGTACGGAACCCTTAATGTACGAGTCCGACTCGCACTTGCCCGTTTATTTCTTTGTATCGTCCTTTAGAAAATTGTGCGTCACTATTACAACGAATTTAAATTAATGAATAAAACTAATGTGTAAAGATGTAAATAAAAGTTTATTTTAAAAAATCAAATTACAAAAAATATGCTTAATCTAACAACATTATATAGGACGGATTTAATTGATTTATTTTTTTAAATTTATTTTAAAAATTACCACTTGAGCGATTAGAAAACGCACTTTTATAAAACTAGGTTTGACGAAGGTATACTATACACATAAGATTATTTTATAGAATCTGCAACAATTAATTTGTTTGAGCTCTTACAGCAACTGGGCGGGCCTCGGATATGGATCTCCATATAATTCATTTTGTTTTTTTCTTTCCATTCGATACAGTAGACCCATTTTTGAAATGCGGAGTCATTTAATGAACGGCTTTTTTTTTAAATACCATTCGTTTTGTGAATTAGCGTTTTAAAAACGGCACTCCCGAACTGTAACTATCGCACTTACTTTCTGTTGGAGCCCTATTGTAGTTAGATTTATAGACTGGTCTCAAAGTCAAACTGCATAGATCTTAAACTACTTAGCCTACTAGCCACACGATTCAGATCTTCAATCCTCTCCAAAGTGGTCACATTAGAAGGCTGAGACATATTTGATGTCTCCGTGCCCGCACTCACGTCTAAGGGTTGCTCCACAACACTGGCATTCACCGGAATATTCCAGATATGTTTGGAAATGGTCGCGTTTTGATTGTTGATGCTCAGAGTCAGAACATTATTCTTGGTTTCAGATTGTTTTTCTGATTTCCGTGTAATGTTTGATTTGGAGGGTAGAGTCTGGGTCAGGTTGTCGATTTCATTGAGTACATCTGAAACAGACGATAGCTTTGTAGCCAGCAACGAATAGTTATATAGGGTGAATTTTAACCACCAGCCAAATTGGAGCAAGTTCAGTCCATGATACTGAACTACTGTCTATACAAAAAGTATTGAAAATGGATAAAAAAATTCGTCTTCGCATACAAAATCCGTTTGGCTGAGCGCTGATATGCATGGAAAGGCGATTTTTTTTAGTAATTGAGCAACATGGACTGAACTTGCTCCAAAAGTGTGGCTTGTGTAAAAAGTCACCCTGTATAAACTAAACCAATAATGCTGCAGAAAGAGACACTTTGTTAGTTACTTATGAGTTCAAATTGACACAATATTGGCACCCATGTTAGTCACAAAGCATTCTGCACTTATTTTAGGACTCCGTCACAATAAGTCTCCCAATTATTTTTGTATGAAAAAAAGACCGCTTGAGTGTTAATATAGTTGAATCTTGGGTTCCTATCTTACCTGTAATTTGTAAACTCGTAGTCTCATCCATAAGACTTTCTCTTTTACAGTTTTTACTATTTTCATTGATTTCTCTATCATTTACCTTGGCATAAGGTAATTTGCTACTTAGCACTGTCCTTCGTAACGAAGACCTAGTCTTCGTAGGCGAAAACGCATACAAAATTGACGGTTCACAAGCCCGAGTCAGATTTCGACTAACAAATGGTTTATTTTCAGGTTTCTTGTCAGATTCATCCACCAACTCGTCCAATTTCATGGAAAAGCTCAATTCTTCGCAATTCAAACCTTTCTTTGCTTTAAAGTGCTTTGTTAATTTAAATAACGGAAAATTGTTAGACGACCTTATATTCGAGGTTCTAGCGAAAATACTCCTGGAGTTGTTTACAGGTTTTCTTGGAGAATTAACGTAGGTATTTGGATTTATGACGTGTACTGAGTGAGTCGCGTTGTTCAAAATAGGTTCATCATCGCAAAGTTCAAAGAACTGGTCTTCATTTTCTTTCGGGTGGAGTATCTCGTTGATTCTGCTGACAAGCGTGTAGAGCAGTTTCAAGCGCTTCAGCAATTGTTCTGATGAAGCGTTACTATTCTTTGTCTGTTTCACGTCGTATTTAAAATCTTCTCCAAATGCGAGTAAGTTGCTGACGATTTTACACTCCAATTGCACTGAAAATTAAATTTGTATTTATTTCCTTTGCTTTAAATAATTTAAAAAAAAATATTGGTTAAGAGAACAGGAGGCCGAAAGAAATGGAAGCGATAAAAAAGAGGCCTTTGCCCCTTTTCGTAATACTCGTTACATAATAAATGAGTAAATCATTTTCATATAAATACAAGCACTTATTTTCCATATTAGCAATTAATTTGATTTGATTTTCCTATCAGGAGTTTTCCCAGCCGAGATTTTTTGGATGCCAGATCCAAATCCGAACTGACATAGTTGTTTGTTTGACCTGACAACTCTGACAATATAATAAATCTCATTTTTTTTTAAACTGAAAAATCTATTTTTTTTAAATAAAAATCTTCACCTTTGTCCAAATCGGCTAACAGTGGCACCAACTTGTCTTGCCGGATCAATGCATCTGGTTCACACTTGTTGTAAACGCCGAAGAAGTTGTGTACTATACAGCCGATGTTGATCACTGTGCATACATTCTTGTTCACGTAACATTTTTCTTTGAGGAGCTCCAGTAGAATTGGGTGCATCATTGTTTTTGCTTTCTGAAAAAATATAAAAATATTCTTAGACAGAATATCTACAAAGAAAATATAATTCATAAGACAAATGTGGATGGAAGAGCAGGACAGGGTCGGTTTCGGCGAACACTCTGCGACCAGATTGCAGACGTTCTAAAAAAGGAAAGTAAAGAAATACCCGTAACCGAAGGGCATGTATGAAGAGATAGATGAGTATAGATGAAGCGAAAGAGGTCTGTCAGGATCGTAGCAAGTGGAGGTCCATAGTCTCTGCCTACCCCTGTGGGAAACAGGCGTGATAGTATGTATTCATGTATAGAAAACATCCAAATTCACAAAATCGGTAACGCAGAAAACAATAAAAAAAATATCACATCAATTTGCTGTTGATCTTTCAAATAAACAGAACCTTCTCTCTTTTCTCCATCTTATCGCGTTTCCGGTTGCATCCTCAGCCGCGCTGCTTAAGAGCCCAGGGTGCGTTTCCCGCTTTTTCTTCACCAAATAATGCATGTCAGTATTACACCAACCAAGGTCACCCAAGGATACCGAAAACATGCAAAATCGAAAAGAAATAGCCGTAACATTTTAAACGATTAGGCTATAGTTTTACGACCTGCCGCCTGCCTGACGTCAACCCTCTTTGGGAATGCATTTGTGCGAAAAATTTTACGGTTTTATTTACCTCTGCAAAAGCAGCAGGGTCCACTATTAGGAACACATTGTTTTTGATCTCTCCAACCTCTTGCTTCCAAGTATTCAACAAGAGACTAGTATGGTGGCTATTTGGCGACATCATAACTGCAGGCACCAAATGAGGATCCAAAGCCTCCAGACTTGAGAGCCCACTACGCAGCGACAAGATTCCTAAAAAGTAATTAGGGATTTGGCAAAAATAAAAATAAATACTTAATTCTTGTATTCTCAGGACTTAGTTTCAAATGTAGGTATATACTTAGAAGGAAGATAGTTTTAAATGGCACGTATTTAAATCGATATCTGTAGGTATATTTCCTTTTTTCGGTCAAAATATTTTAAAGTTTCACCAAAAATATTGAATTGCACACTAATTGTGCACACTAAATAAATAAAAATTTTGTATACTATTTAATGGTATTTGCAGAACTGTTTTACTGAACGAATAAGGGTAGTATTTAAACGCAAATCAAAATTACTGATTGCACAGCAAAATACTCAACTGAAAATATTACTAAACAAACTGCTATTTATATTTGTGGCGTAGTAAAATGGATAGAACTATCCTAGCACTCGCCGGCCGGTGCCGCGGCACGCTCGCTTCGCTCGCTCGGCCCGTGCGTGCGTTGGTCGCAGTTCTAAGATAACCCAATCTATAGGTTTGGAACCTTGTAAATTTGATGTGCAGTCAGTATTTATGATGAGATTGTTAACTTATTTGATGTAAAAAAAATATGTAAATGATAAGATTAAATTGATGGTATGATTTCTTAGTTATCCCGTTTTAAATATGCGTGAAATAGAATATTGCAAAACATACTAGTCCTATCACTAGTTTTATAACACTTAAAATATATTTTAAAATCTCAGTAACATTCCAACTGCCTATTTTTGGTGTAAAACAATAAGTTTCAATAAATAAATAAATCTTTACTAATATTATAAAGAGAAAAGATTTGATTGTTTGTGTTTCTATTTTTTTTTATTTATTTAATTTATTGCACTATAAAATTAATGTACAATACGTATAATCTTAACGCTAAGCGCTGTCTACCAGAAAATACCTTTGGGACGTATAAGAGAAGGCGATAAATGGGGTGCAAGCGTATACAAGAGGAATGAGAAAAAAAAATCTACTTACTAGCTAAGATACATAAACTACTCCTACATATTAAATTAAATAACATATGATAAGTTATACATAAAACAGATATAATATACTTAATATCTCCAAATATATACTTACATAAATATTTAAAATAAATAAACATGACTATTACAGCATAGCTTGCTCTTGGAAGTGTCGAAATACAAGTGATTTAAAATGATCCCGCGATTGTGCTCTCATAATGTTGTCAGGAAGGGCATTCCATAGTCGTACGGCCGTAACGGCAAAAGTATGTAATGTTCTATGTAATTGATAAACTTTTCTATTATCTATAGAAAGCTACATTATCAGTGAGTAACATAGAAAACGCTAGAGGAGGCCTATGCCAAGACTCCAAGAGGCAACATAATTTACAATAATAGTTATTGTAAATTACAACAGTGCACAACATAAAAATTCCAAATAAAGGGTCTATTATTATTATTAAAACAGGCTATATTTTATATCTTAAAACGCCATGATAAACATCTAGTAATTTAAAAGAAAAAGAAACAAACATACTACTTTGATCTGAAGAACACGACATAGCAAATGATCCAATCTGCATCAACCTCTCATTGTACAAATCAAACTCCTTGATTACAGAACACTCCTCCAAATCGTCCCCGCACTTCGTACATGTTTCCTTTGCATCAAAATGCTCTTTCAATACATCCACTGGTGATTTACTATAACTGAAACAGTGTACTAACAGTGCTAGTAGTGCGGTGTTCGTATTCGTCTCTAAGACATAAAGGACATCCTTCAATACGTCTATCAATATGTTGACGTTGGAAGGCATAATTGGCAGTTTTAAGGTGTCGTGGGTCACTTTGAATATTGAGTTGGTATTTTCTTTAATCTGCTCATTTAGTAATGCCTTAGTTTCTCTCAACACCTGTAATCAAAACGTTAAAGTCTGTAAGTTATGTAATAAGATATCTATCTACAGTCCCATAAGTTCCGTAATCAGTGTGTGCAGATTTCAGAAAATAAAAAAACTGATATATCATATTATTAAAATATAGTTAAACGAAGCAATACATACATGCAACTATAACGTCTTTATCCCTAATAGGGTATACAGAGCCTAGGGCTTTAAGACTACAAAGACCATGAAATGAAGCATCATCTATTAATCAATCCAAAACAATTTTTGTTATAAGTACAAAAAATATTTTATATGGGAACTTTTTTAATTTCTAAAACCTAATATGAAGTAAAAAGGATGTTGGATTACATGTTTTAAACTAGCCTGGTTCCCTTTCACAAAATAATTTCCTAATAAAAAAATAAGTTAAGGACCTAAACATTATCTTTTATACTCACTACTTGACATCTTGCTTTAACAACATGCTGGTCACAAGGCAAGCAATGCCTACACAATGTCATAGCAGATACCAGTAGTTCATCCACACATGTATGCAGCCCAGTTATGCATTCAATCAACTGAAAACACAGAAAATAATACATAGTACTTAAAGAATATCTGAATAAAAAAATAAATATTTTATTCAAGGATATACCATGCTCCTTAAGTACGGGTAGACTATATAACTGCTTGGGACACCTGTCCCTAGAGTCAGCGCCAAACCACAGGCTGGAATCTCCTAAGGTACGCGCAATATGCGTCCCCATTCCCCGTCCCCGCACCTCTCCCCCGTTTTCGCCTTGATGACTCACGTTGGCCGTCAAGAACCGGGGGAGAGGTGCGGGTGCGGGGAACGGGGACGCATATTGCGCGTACCTTAGAAGATTCCGTTCTGTTTACTCTTACTGTATTCTGTGGCCAAACATAGTTATCTGAATCAAATGTATACTTTTGATATAAGTATTTTATTAAATACTTAATAGTCTATGTTAACTTTGAAAACCACAACATCAAAAAAATTGTTGTGGTTTTCAAACTTAATATTACGTTTTAATGTTTGTCTCCTTTTAAAATGACGATCAACCCTGTAACTGCTAATGTCAGATTAATCCAACCAACATTTTCGGGTCCATTTCGCCAGCGCAGTGGCGGATTTGCAGTCCTAGCCGCTCTAGGCCCCTTTTTTTGTATTATGTGAAACTGACGTGTAATATGGGTTTGAAATAAATGACTTATATCGTCGTCGACGAAGTCGAATCATCCCTCAGGCCTAGGAAAATATATTATTATATTTTCCTAGGCCTGAGGGATGATTCGACATTTAAATAAAAAATTTAGAACGGTTTTAGGTTTTGTTTAATAATAAATGTTTTACAATGTGTTACCAAACTCGTCTGCACTTAAGCGCAGCAAAATTATTTATTAAATCTTCGTGCTAATGCAAACCGTGCCAAGGGCCTACTGGGCCTTAGACACAGCCTTAGGGCAAATCCGCCACTGCGCCAGCGTCGTATATTTACGACCAAATACCTATAATAACTGCACATGTTAACTAAACAGATTATAAAATAATAACAGTGGTCAAACACTGACCGCCAGACTACTAAGACTACAAAGGAAATCTTCAATAAAGAGTATGAATGCATTTTTTTAATATTTTAAATCGATATTAGTAATCCTCTTTCAGCTTTTTCCACTCTTTCCTTATTTTGGCTGTTCCATGCCATAATGGACCTGTTGTTAGGGTTCCGTACCCGAACGGTACAAACGGGATCCTATTACTGAGACTCCACTGTCTGTCCGTCTGTCACATGGCTCTATCTCTTGAAACGTAATAGGAAATTTTCACCGATAATGTATTACTGTAGCTGCTATAACAACAAATACAAAAAATAAAAAAAAGTTAAAAATTTAAGTGGGTTGTCTGTCATACAAAAAACATGTTTTTTCAGTGTTTTTAACTCGATCTTTATAATGGCATTAACTAGATACTTGAAATTTTCACCAATTATGTATTACTATGACCGCCCGCTATAACAAAATACTAAAATAAAATAATGTTAAAAATTGAAGGGGGTCGTCATACAAGAAATGTGTTTTTTTTCAGCGTATTTTAACTCTATCTTTATAATGGCATTAACTAGACACTTGAAATTTTTACAGATTATGTATTACTAAAAATAAATAAAAAGGGGATCATCATACAAGAATGTGTTTCTTCAGCATTTTAAAACATTGTAAAAACTCTTTTCCTTTTTGTCTGAGTCTGAGTTTAGTCCATTTGTTATTCATTTTTCAGAGGATATAGCCTGTCCACCTCCTTTCAATTACATCTACTACTACTGAAATTCATACTATAAAAAACAGACAAGCAAACTTACATCATCTTTCCACAGCTGATACAGGTTCTCGTCATCTTTGTAGTCAGTCCTGTAAACAACCTCAGACAACTTGGCAAGGACATCAAAAGTATGGTCAATCCAATTAACAAAGTACATTGGGGTTGTAAAAATAGATTCCTCTGGTTCTTCATCATTCAATTTTGAACTTTCATGGATTGCTTGCTCCAAGTGGTGGTCTATTGTCAAGAGTCTGTTGACGCACCATGACAACCTTTCAAATGCAAAATGGCGGCTTTCCTGAACATAAAAAGAACATTTATTCACTTCTGAAGTATACATGCTCCTACATACAAGCATGTTTACTATATTTTATGGTTTCCTTTGTTTAATGTTATAAAAAATAATACAATGTAAACTTCCAGCCACAAATGTCAGTAAAAAATATTGTCTTATACTTTTTGTGCGGATAAGATAGTATGGAAAACAATACAATACAACCAATTCGCACTAAATTTGCCGGTCTGTGGAATATGCATCTCCTTCTGTCTGCGGCTAATTATGCTACATATTAGAAAAGCAAACTAAGTGTGAATGGGTATAGGTATTCTAAAATAATATTCAAAAAATGGGTGCTTATAACCACAGAATATGTACCAGTACTCACATATAGAAGTCTTGCTCAGCAAAGAAATATCTACTCAATGTGGTTAACAATATGGTTTAATTTAGCTCACGTCAGAACTCAGCACCTTTTAGTTTATATACCTAGATTGCAGGCTAATTTCATTCTTATTACTCTGGACAAACAATTTGTATAACTGAATTTACCACTCCGAGGAACCGCTGCGCGCATAGTATTAATGTAGGTATATTTTTGATACCTAAACGGGGAGTGACACAGGCCTGCTATAACTTCTGATAAAAACAAAAAATGGTACCTTGGAAACAAGGTGCTTACCTGAAGAAGCACTAGATGGTCATTTTCTATCTTAAAAATATCAATCAAATTTAATATAATTTTTTTTATCTGATTGCAACACAAATAATAAACATCCTGTACTTTTATATTTTCCTCGTCGTTAGAGTCGTTATTGCATTTTAATTTACTACGAATTTTTGTAGTTATTGGATGGATTTCCGAAATCAATATTTTCTGAAAAAGAAACTGCGCTAAAGTTGTTTTGTAAGATTCTGTTTCCAATACGTGGGACACCACAAATATTGTCATTAATCGACGATGTCTATGAGTAAATAATCTTATAGGTACGCTACGAGCTCATGAGGACCTACCTCATGAGCTCGTCAGAAGTTACTTTCACCTTTGCCTTTTAAAAAGTTCCGTCTGTGGTTTCGGTTATTTATAACGTGCAGCACAAACGGTTCGTAAATAAAACCTTTATACTTTGTTTGATAAAGTACTTACAACTATCAACTGAATAGCAGCACGAGGTTCATCTGAAACCTTAGTTGTGTTTATAGAAAAGTTAGAGGTCATTTTATTTCACGAAAGGCTTATTTTACAAGAAGAAGGTGTTTCAAATCGAAATCAAAGAAACCAAAACAATGCCATTATCATAGATTAATATTGTATATACTGAAATAGATAAGAAACTGTAGCTTTAACATTAGATCAAACCAGTGATGCCATCTGGTAACATGCTTTCGCAACACCAAAGGACTAAAAGATGAAATAAAACGGTGAAAAAATTACTCCCCCAATGAACCCGCGATCTCGGTTCAAATAAGACTATGTTCAATAGCCTAAACAACTGAGCTATTAAGTGATTAACCGCGTACGTCGAATTTATCCATCATATAATATTCCTATCAAATAAAAAAATGGTGTAAAAAATATACTGCGTGAGTGGGACTAGAACTCGCAACGTTGCTATTATTTTAACCATGCTCTAATCAACTGTGCTATCACGTGTTCTGCCTCGAGTGGCGAATTTCTCCACCATTTGATATTACTATTCTATAACACGCATTAGGAGTTAGGTCAGCTGATTCGTGACTAGATGGCGTTTTATTGAATTCTTTTATCAAAATTCTGCAATGTTCTAAGTTTCATAGGCATGGCCATTATTTTTCACATCCGTTACTAATTTTCCCGTTTTGACAACATAAATAAATTATTTTTGACGTGACAACGTCTTAAATTAGGTTGCGGCTGGGAGTCACTTATGAAAAAGTGTAACGCTCGGTAACGTTACGATGAGTCACCGAACGAGAGAGAGGCCCGCCGAATGCCTTGCGTCTCTCTCCCACTCAACTATGATCGGTCTGCCGCCGTTGTCACGTAAAATCTTCGCCCGTAAAACCGACTTTACAGGCAACCATTTTTTTTTGACGTGACAACGTCTTAAATTAGGTTGCGGCTGGGAGTCACTTATGAAAAAGTGTAACGCTCGGTAACGTTACGATGAGTCACCGAACGAGAGAGAGGCCCGCCGAATGCCTTGCGTCTCTCTCCCACTCAACTATGATCGGTCTGCCGCCGTTGTCACGTAAAATCTTCGCCCGTAAAACCGACTTTACAGGCAACCATTTTTTTTCTACTTTTTTTGTAAAAAAAACCTTTTAAAACGCTCGCACAAACGGCGCAGTGCAAATCCCATTTAAGACCAGACCCAATTTAAAAACTGCACTCCTATTTTTGAAACGCGGAATCAATCACTGAACGTACGGTTTTTTATATGGAAAAAATAAGAGCAAGAACCTAAAAATCATTCGTTTAGTGATTCAGCATTTCAAAAATGGCACTCCAGATGTACTAGAAAAATTCAAGATATTTTATTGTATTTGGACGCTACTTTGTAGGTAGGGAGGTAGAACTTAACCAGTCAATGGATGTGGATGGAACATTGGTTGAATTTGTGGAACACACCCAACGTCAAATTGATGAATTGTCATTTCAATGTCATTCATGACGGCTGTCATTCATTCGTGTGTCATTCCAACTAAACGCCATTTCTTGCATTTGTGATCTCTCTTTCCGAGATTTTATTCTTGTAAAACAATAAGAAGTACTACAAAATGAGTGAATTAGTTTGGGGTATTAAAAACGGCGACATTGACCAAGTAAAAGATATCATCGAAAACAAGGTATAGTACTGTACTTACGTCTCTAATCCCTTTTGATTGTTTTGTCTTGCGATTTATGAGAATTGCTGTTGTTGGCAAGAGAAAGCTGTATTTTTTGTAAAATAATACATCAAATTAACTTTCAACACATAATGTTAACTAAATTTATCTATGTGAATGTACAAATTAACGTATGCGGCTTTTTGAAATCTGCAGTTTCTAGAAAAGAAAAAACCCGAATGGTCTCCCAATGCTTTTGTTCTTTTTCAGAAAATTGATGTGAATGCACTTATCGATGGACGAGTGCCTCTCCACTATGCTGCTGACTATGGACAAACAACTGTTTTGAATTATTTACTGGACAAAGGAGCTGATCCCAATGTGAGTACATAATATGAGAAATGAAAATTATTACTTTCATGGTTAGTCAGTTTTTCCTGACATGTTTTTCAATATTGTTATATTGATGAATTCAAGTAAACATGTTTCGAGTCGTAAGAAGTCGGCCAGTTAAGTACTTTGTACATTTTTAGCCCCAGCCCAGCATGTTCCAAGGGTTTTTTTTTAAATAATATATATCATTTAATTTTTCAGATGATAGACAAACATGGCATATCTGTAATCTTGGCAGCGATTTGGGAAGGCCATACTGATTGTGTAAAAACACTACTCAATAATGTAAGTCATCAATCTTATTGTTAGTTAAACTTATCCTATCTGGCCTAGTGGTTACTCCCTCTTGCTCCTGCTTCTGAACCATGGGGCTGGGAGCTGGCGCAATCCCAGCCAGATCAAACGGAAAATAGATAATTTTCCTGGGTCTTGGTTGTTCATTTATCTATATTCTATTTTATAAAATATAGTTTTTATTTAATTTACAGGGTGCTTCTAAAAGTGGTAAAACACCAGATGGCACTCCATATATTGAAGCTGCTGAAAAAGATGAAATCAAAGAATTGCTGACATAGAAATCCTTATTAAAATGAAATCAATAAAGTAATAAACGCTCACATAAAATTGAAAAGCTAACGAAGTAACCCAATGTAAAATGTTATACATTATATGCATTTATTTACATGGTAATGAATTATTTTTATACGCTCAACATATGGAATATAGTACTCATATGTTTTTTTTGATTGTGCGTCCATTTAGTCTTAGTTTGTGTAACTGAAGGCCTAAATCAACTTTAGGAAACCTTGCACCAGTTTCTAGTTTTAAAAAAATATACATAAAGTTAAATGTGTCTAAAAACTATTTCCTGGTGTAAGATTTCAGGGCCTTATAATCTAAATTTAAGAAAATAAATTATTTAATATTAAGAAATGATTCCATGAGAACTAGTAAGATGTAATTTTTATTGCTAAAATAAAAGAAAAACTGATATTCCAAATTGGAGTTTTTATTTTCTGTTTTGAATACAAAAATTACATGCCCATTATAAAACAAAATAACAATTGAAGTATAACAATGTTTTACTATTTCCAAACTGGGATAAAATAAATACAACCATTAACTTAAGCCCAAGACTAGAAGTGTAAAAATACCTACTACATATTTCATATTTGAATGAAAAATATAGCTTGGCAAATATTTATGATCACTAATGAAATGAATGAGTAACACTCAAAATACCACATATTGCCCAAAAAATTTCAACAATGAAAAAAAAGTATTGACTATAATTCCCCACCTCCTGAATATTTTTTATATTTATTTTTTGGGGCAGGGCAGTAACATGCATTCTTCTGGGCATCCAAATATGACTTACAGCCTAGTGTAAGTGTGCCAGTGAAGAGTAGTTTAGCTGCGGCTTTACAACCTGAAACAATATTCCCTAATTAGAAACAAAAAATACAATACAAACTTATTATTTTAAAAAGGTGTTGTAGCTCAATTTAATTAACCACATGTTCATATCATGAGTAAGTACCTATACTAGGAAATTGTAATGGGTGGTTTTGTTTTCGTATTTGGTAATATGTATATTCAAACTACTTTAATTAACTCATACATTTTAACCACCTACCTACTCTTGTATACTGTTGAATGAGCTGTCTTTCTTTGCAGTTTAATTATTTAAGGTATAAGAATTTGATTTTAATGAGGTTTCTATTCTTATATTATGGTTCTATAAACTTTTTACTACTAAGTGTTGTACTCACAGACCATGGATCAAGATAGACACAGCCTCTGTATGAATTTGCATGTCGATTTGATGTCAAATTGACTTCATTTAGGATCGTCACTTTTAGTCCATGTATGTCAATTCTTTAGTTAGGACATTGAGCTCTCTATTGTAAAATACCTAAATCTGCCATTTTGAGCTGTAGAAACTCGTCGAAAAATGTTGGAGGAAGTAATTTTTTAATAAATATTGTATAAAATTGGCACACCAGGTTTTCATACAAATTGAACGACTTCTTTATCTAGTAGTATACATTCGGGTGTCCCAAGACATAAGGAAATTTTTTTTTTCGCGAAATCACTTGTGCATACCCTCTATTTTTATTCGGTTTGACCTCATTGATTCAAATAATAAATATTATTGCGATTGGTTAATGATAACCCGTGCCGACTTGATGCCAAACTTTTGACATAAAAATTTGTACTGACTTACTATGGGAGTAATTAAGAACTTATTTTTTATTACTTAATTAAAACTCCAATACATCGGACTAGTATATTATTTACTCATTTACATTAAAAAATAATTTTATTGTTAAAATTTTCTTTTTAATTTTTGTTTTTTGTCAGGACGGGAAATGTACCCTACATTTCCCGTCGTTCTTGTACGCAACGTAATAAAAATGGATTTTTTTTCCTCCTCAACTGTGATTAATCCATGAAAGTCTTGCAAAAACTTAACGGCTCTTTCGGCTACATCGTTTACTACCCTCAGTGCCGAAACTTTTTTTCTGGCTTCTTGAAACGAAGCATTAATTGATCACAAAGTAGGACATTGATGTACAAAACTGTTTTTAATTTTAAGGCGATCGAACAAGGCTTACTTATCGAAAATTCATCAATATTATTCAATATTTGCTTCAAGAATGAACACAGAATCTCTTATACTCAATTGACACCTATCTAGTGCTGCTCAGACAACTATTTAGGACGACGTTTTTCTTCAATAGTTCCGAGGCGCGCTCTTTCCTCTCTATCATTAAATTTTTATCCACTCCTACTAAGTGACCAGGTTGGCTTGGCTCTCTTTGACGCTGTAAAAAGATTATATCCTCATTTATTTTTATTAATTGAAGCGCATTGGCGTGTGCAATATCAAACAAATTATCTAAATTGTTGACAAAGTCTACATCAGACAAAGTCAAAGACAAGTGCTATGTTTTATGGTACACTTTCATTTCGTATCCCAAATTATTGTATGAATACAATAATTATTGTGCATTTCCCAACACTGCAAGTAATCACAAGCACATCAACACGTTAGGTCGCATCAGCCTTAGAGAGCAAGTACTGAAATGTATTAATGCAAGTTGGCACGGGTTACCGTGGTCCTACCTTCTTGAAATTTTATTTATAATTGTTTTGACTTAAAAGTAAAAAATTAAGCAGGCATGCGTTAAAAAAAAACGACTTATTTTTTTGGGACACCTTAGTATACATATACAAATCTGTGGTTGTGGTATTATTTGGTAATAAGAAAATTCTATTCTAATATAAAAAATTAAATGTGACAATAAATACACTAACCTTTAGACAATGTTTCTCCAGCAACATTAACAGATTTATATGTTTCACAATAATTATACAGACATCTCTTAAATTCTAAATCACAGACTTCCTTCCCACTATTGCAAGTATCATAACAAATATCATGCGTATTGCAACACTGTGTCATCAGTTCCAGGGGCAAGTATTCTGGCGATATATTGAGACCTAAAGAGCCACATCCATCAGACCTCGGTATGTGGTTCCTGTTGCGTGTCGGTTTTATACCTGAAATTATTAATGACAAAATTAAAATAGTTTTTGATCAAAAAATGAAGCAAGTATGTATGAAAATATTTATCTCTTTCTTAATTTACCTTCTGGACAGGAATAAATGCACTCTTCTTCTACTGCTGCATCAAATACCTCGTGTAAGGATCGAAATTTTTCAGCCACTTTGATTACATTTCCCAGCATATCTCCAAACACCGATTCAGCTGATAAGACAGCATCTTTTAAATTCCTTAACATATTCGAACCTACACCAGTGTATGCATAGGCAACGAATGTTAAAATATAAATAAAAATCTTCCTGTATGGTATCTCCATTGTTATGTTCTATGTCTTTAAGATTGTAGTGTAGTGTTGTTTCGTTACATTAACATGTTTAGTTACAAAGAACTATGTACAAGAAGTAACCAGTACTATAAGAACACGTAACTTGAATACCGATCAGATTCATTTAATTATTTTTAGCTGGTTGGTATCCAGGTGCTTTGATTTGATACTTCAACAAATCCGAAAAATCCCTGACTGAAGTCCTGAAATCCTGTCAAAATGACATTTGATGATTTGACACTGAAAAAAATTTGACAGAAGATAGTGATGTACTTACTTTGTTTACTATGTACAGGGGCCAATAGGGACATTTAAGCAAGGCTACTTCATTGAATAGCCAGCATTAGTGAATTATTTGTACTAGCAATAATGACATCAATATCCGGTAGCCATATTGTTTTAAAAAGTCATCCTTTTCCGTTTTGTTGTCGTGAAAATGACGGGCTTTAGCAATAAGGTGAGAAGAAAAACTATTAAATTTCCATTTAAATCGTGAAAGAAGTGATATTTGAGTAATAAAATGATGCTTGATTCTTTGGGTACAGGTGAATCTATTAAAACAGTGATAATAACTTGGTAACTTGCATTTCTATCCACGTGCTTGTGTTCACACACCTACATATCTCAAAATGTACTTTTACAAACGTTTTGTAAAATTATGTACTCCGATAACGGGTTTGTGCTGTGATATTATACCTTTTCTACCCTTTAGTGAAATATTGTAGGTGCAATTTCTGAGACTATAAAAATATTAGTTTTGAGGTTATGCGGTATGCACGTCAGCGCTGTTCCTGGACGTGTTAAGTTTATTTTAATATTGTGTTCCAGGCCATAGTTATCGATGGCCGTGGGCACCTCCTGGGTCGCCTGGCCGCCGTCATCTCTAAAGTCCTGCTAGAAGGAAATAAAGTTGTGGTTGTACGATGTGAACAACTCAACATCTCTGGCAACTTTTTCAGGTATGTTCTGAACCCGTCATGAGAACATTAGCGTGGTTAATAACCTATAAAATTTATCAATTCTCGCTTTTTATATCATTCCATTTCTGTAAATATAACGCCTTGTTTATTATTACTAAGGTGGTGTGTTCATAGATAAAATAATGTCCTGTTGTCTTCTTATTATAGAGCTATTTTCTTGTCTAGTAAAATGGCTTGCAAAATGTTAAAACATATGTGTAGTGTGTATTTAAGTGATGTTTCAAACTTTGGGTAATTTGCGACTGAATTTCCAAACCATGTTGCTAAACTTTTTTCTGATAACATTTACCTTTACTAATACATTTATGCTGATCATCATGTGTTCTAATCATGTAGATAATTTCAGGAACAAACTGAAGTTTATGTCATTCCTGCGTAAGAGGTGCAATGTGAACCCCGCTCGTGGTCCATTCCACTTCAGAGCTCCCTCAAAGATCCTCTGGAAGACAGTCAGAGGTAAGCCAACTCCACATTTTTAACAATTCTCATTGTAATTTTTTTTTAATAGTTTGATGTGTGTATCTGAGTGTGATATTGATTTCAAGTTATGGGTAATTAAATTTTTATTTTTTGTGGTAAGGAAATGCACCTTAAACAAAGCCAGCCTAAGGTTGTGTTTTGAGTTGACCTATCAAGAAAAAACCTTACACCATTATCCTAGCTGTTGTATTGTTGACTATGGTAACATCCTTTTCAACATTTTTATCTTGGTTGGAGTTATGTTTAACGACTAGTTGTGAACTACAATAGTGCCTGAACGGACTCCACACAAAGTAAACAGAAAGAGGGGTAGGCATTTCCAAGAGATGGTCTATGTCTTGTAAAAGGTCAATCTATGCGACTTATTCCTTTAAGTTAGACTTACTCATGTATGGTCATTTTTAATCACCACTACCAGCTTTCAATGAAAAAATATTGTGAGGAAACCTGCACACTGGTGACTAGGTATTATGTTTACTGGTGTGTGAAATGGAGAATGCAGGTAATGGCACACCACTCCAATCTCTAAAAATTCGTCATTGTGTACATCTTTTTCCATGCACCAACAAGAGCCTGATTCTTAAAAGTAGAAAAAGTAACATAACACTGAATGGTATACCATATTTTAGGTTCTAGTTATTGTGTTAGTACATAGGTACTATTCTCTAATGATTATTTATATTCATACCTACATTATTTGATGTCTATGATAAAACTCAACGTTATGAAGATATTAATTTTAATAACTTCTTCAATTTGTTTATTTCAAACTCTTATTATTTAATGTAAACTTCTTCAGGAATGATCCCACACAAGACTGAGCGTGGAAAAGACGCGCTCAGGAGGCTCCGCGCCTACGACGGCTGCCCCCCACCTTATGACAACCGCCGCAGGGTAGTTGTGCCCGCAGCTCTCAGGGTATTCTGCTTGAAACCTGGCCGTAAGGTAAATATTTTGTTTATTGGTTTTTGCAACCTGTATTTAAATGGACGTAATCTACTGTGTAAAAAATACCTGAGGAAGGAAGAATTTGATTGTGATTATTAATACATATACAGATTAACAGGACTATTTTGTCTTGTATCTAATGGTGTAGACTAGACATTATTTTTAGGATAGTTTTAGAATTATGTACAGTAAGTTTTTAACATTGTGCTTTATTTATTGAGTACTTTAGTATTGCATCTTGAATGCTTGGAATCTATATGAAAAGAAACCAAAAATGTTTTTGGTTGTGAATTTAATATTTGTGTGAGTAATAAATTCTCTAGAACTGTAACGCTCCTACATTCACTGCTTCGATTCTGATTCCATTTACGCAAACAAACTAACAGTAATAACAACGCAACACTTAAACACATACATAGACAAATATGTATGCGATTGTTCGCGAAAAGGGCACGCTTCGTGGTCGGGTGGGGGCGGTCACCGCAACGAGCGGTGAGGTACAACGCGTGGCTTAGGTACATTTTGCATAACACTTTCCACAGATTTCAAGTATGAATTATTAAATATTTATGAAAGGTGAGTCCTGTGTTTTTCATGTCTGTATGGCTTCTACACTACTTCACGGCACATGATGGCATTTTTAATGAATCAATTATCGCAAAAACAGCAATATTCTCAAAGGAAACTTTTTGTGACGCAACCGCATGACTCGAGTGTCACAGCGAACTGTCGCGCTGCGCGGTTCATATTTTAGCCCCGCCCGCCCCGGTACATATCGCGTGGAATGATTTTTGATGGATTTTTTACGCTTTTAGGGATTATTATTCGTAGGTATACTCTTATCTTACTGGTGCAAGCAACCTTCGATCATATATTTTATAGATGCACAGTTCCTTGCAAAATCAAACAAAATATTGTCCCCGTGTCAATACGTACATAGGTAGATGTATACAATTTCAACTACAATTTAATTTAAACCTGTAACTGAGATAAGCGTGGAAATAAATCCGTATTTTCACCACGCACTTTGGCATGTTTGACGTAATGTCGCGCGCGGCCACCGAGCGAATGAGAGCGAAACAAGGCACAATACTGTTTTATGCCTTGTTTTTCCGGTGCCATTTTTTAAGCGGCAACTGTGCATCTATAGAATATATGATCGAAGGGTGCAACCTTGCCATATTGATTGAGATGCCTTTGCCCAGCTGTGGAAAAGTATGTATACAACTTGCACCTCATGCAATTTGCACATCTCTTGTGGAAACAAATCTATGATGTTATATATGGGTAATTTGCGACTGAAAATTCGTGTTGCAATTATAGTTCTTCTGAGATTCCCTATCTTAATATTTTACACCAAATTTATTTTGAAAATTGTTAAATATGTTTACTTTTTCAGTACTGTCACGTCGGTCGCCTGTCCCACGAGGTCGGCTGGAAGTACCGCGAAGTCGTACGCAAGCTCGAGGACAAGAGGAAGTTCAAGGCTGTTCACAAAGTCGCATACGAGAGGAAACTCCAGGTTTGTAAATTATTTCTTGTCAACATCATTGCGCCATCTTATATATTTTTTAGCCTGTATTTGTGTCCCACTGCTGGCACAGAAGACAGTAAGAGTATTACATAACTTATGGAATCTCCTAAGGTCCTTTACATTGCAATATGCGTCACCGTTCACGGTCCCCGCACCTCTCTCCTGTTCCTGCCTTGTCTCAGGGCGAGAGCAGGCGAACACACACGCATTGACGTGTGCACGGCGGCACAAAAACATGCTGTCACAGACCTACTGTCTTCTGTGCTGCTGGGCAAAGGCCTCCACTTTCGTTCATATCTTATTAGTGGAACTAAAAAAAATATGTGTCTGCTTTTATCGCCATTGTAAAAAATATTCTACAATTTGATTCTATACAATCATAAAGGGATTTTTTTTTCTATTTTTGGAGTTTTGGTACTATAACGTAGATACATACACTGTCACGTCTTTATCCATAACGGGGTAGAGAGAACCTAAGGCGGTAAGATCCAGGCCTGTTTTTTGCGTAGATATTGCGTAAAATAAAGTCTGCACAGAATTTTTAGTTCCGTCTAAGAGCAGTCATGACCAAGAACAAATCCATTATGTGATGATCAACACTTCTTACCTACATTATTTGATGTATCCGTGATATTGTATCCTTTTACTGATACTCTACCCATTGCACTATTTGTAGCTACAGAAACAAAAGTAGACTAACATCGATTTTATCTTTGCAGAAGATCACCAAGGACGCTGGCGAAAAGGTCGCGAAGGCGACGGCGCCCTTCTCTGCCGTCATCAAATCCTATGGATACAACTAGGACTAAGAATATTTTACAAAAATAAACCTTTGGTTTCCCAAACAATACTTTTATTCAGTAACATCTGTTGTACAGTCCTTCCTGGTTGTGACGCAATTCGTCCCATTCGCAACTGGTTATCAAAAACTTTTCTATCACATTTCCGACGGCAGGCTCGCCTAATTTAACGAGTGTCTATGTACCTTACAAACACCCCCGTGTGGCTCCGCGTCAGAATAGGACCACTCCATCTCTTCCTGTGGATGTAGTAAGAGGCGAATAATAGTAGGGGAGCCCAAGAAGGGGATTTCGGTATTTACTTGAGCGCGACAGATAAACATGCAGTCCGTGTCATGTCAGGATGACAGTACAATATAACGATATTATATTGGTAAACTGATGGTGGAGCCAGGAGGTAGCCATATGAACTCTGTAATTACGTTATGTGTAATGTAGTAATGAGTTTGACGACCTCCGTGGCGTAATGGCTAACACGCTAGACCGCTAATCCGGAGGTTCTGGGTTCGATCCCCAGCCAGGGCAAGTTGGAAAATGACCCTTTTCAAATTGTCCTGGGTCTTGGATGTTTATATATATATGTATTTATCATAAAATTTAGTATCGTTGAGTTAGTATCCCATAACATAAGTTTGCAAAACTTTGGGGCTAGCTTAATCAGTGTGATTTGTCCCTATATATTTATATTTAATGAAACGACGAAAACCTATCGTGTTTAGGCTCATTTGATTTGTCTTGACTCAAGGCGAGTCAAGGCAAATGAAATGAGCCCAAACACGATAGGTTTTCGTCGTTTCATTACTGAGTTCCTATCAGTTTTATTTTTAAAATTAAAAAAGGCATTCTTTTGTTTTTTTTCTCATTCGACAACGATTCAGTGAAGGCGTGAACTTAAAATTGTTAAAATGGAAGAACAGTATCGGTCTGTAATTAGATTCTTATTTTTGGAAGGAAAAACGTGATGAAATAAAAGTAAGAATGCAAGCGGTTTACCATGAATGTGCTCCTTCTATGACAACCGTCAGATATTGGTATAACGAGTTTAAGCGGGGGAGAACAACCGTCTTTGATGAGGATCGCCCAGGCCGGCCAGTTGAGGTGACTACAGACGATATGGTTAAGAAAATTGAAAATATCGTTTTAGCCGACCGCCGAATTAAACTTCGAGAAATCGTTGATGCTGTAAATGTTTCAATCGACAGGGTACAACACATATTAGAAGAAAAATTGGGTATGAAGAAAGTATCGGCGAGGTGGGTGCCGCGTTTACTCACGGAGGAGCAAAAACGGAACCGACTGACTACTTCGGAGCAGTGTTTGGCCGTGTTCAAACGTAACCCGAAGGAGTTCCTGCGTCGTTTCGTGACCGTGGACGAAACGTGGGTCCACCACTACACCCCGGAAATGAAAGAGCAGTCGAAGCAGTGGATTTTACCGGGTGAACCTGCTCCAAAGAAAGCAAAAACCGTCCCATCGACTGGAAAGGTCATGGCGATCGTTTTTTGGGATTCGCAGGGTATTATAAATATTGACTATTTAGAAAAGGGAATAACAATAACAGGGCAGTACTATGCCAATTTATTGGATGAAATTGACGCCGTGTTGAAGGACAAACGACCCCATTTAAAAAAGAAAAAAGTACTGTTTCATCACGACAACGCCCCGGCTTATTCGTCCAGAGTTGTGACGGCTAAATTAGCACAGTTTCGCTACGAACTATTGTCTCACCCCCCGTATTCTCCAGATTTGGCCCCATGCGATTTCTCTTTCTTTCCCAACCTAAAAAAATGGCTCGGTGGCAAGCGATTTGGATCAAATGACGAATTCATTGCCGCCACAGAGGCCTATTTTAATGACTTTCCAAAATCATACTTTTTGGATGGTTTATTGAAGCTTGAGTATAGGTGGAACAAATGTATAGAGTTAAAAGGTGACTACGTAGAAAAATAAATGCATATATACAAAAAAAAATGTTTTTTTCTTTCCATAAACGAGTACTTATCAAACAGCCCTCGTATTGTACTGTCATCCTGACATGACACGACTGCATGTTTATCTGACGCGCTCGAGTAAATCCAAAAATCCCCCTCTTGGGCTCCCCTACTATAAAGGACTTAAGCACAAACATCTTGTGCTACAATTGCATACCCAAGGAGGGTTAACGTCGGGCGGCGGCCGGTTGTAAAACTCCGCACAAATACATTCCCAAAGAGAGTTGAAGTTGACTTGTACCTATAGCTACCTAAATCGTTTAAACTCTTCTAGCTACTTCTTCTCCACTTCGCAAGGTCTTTGTCATCCTGTGTGGTACTATACTACTGACATGCATAATTTGGAGAAGAAAAAGCAAGAAAGGGTATCCCGGGTTCCGAAGCAGCACAGCTGAGGATGCAACCAGGAACACGCTAAGATGAAGAAGATTTAAAGACATCTACGTATACGAGTACCTATAGTTTTCCTTTCAAGGGGTCCATAGTCCAGACAAAGGTTTCGCTATGCATGCCCGTCTGTCCGTTAATGTATAGACAATTTTTCGGTATAAGATCCGTTTACAAAAATATTAAAAATTGATGTGCTAATTTTCAACTGTCCTCTCCCCTCTACAAGCTAATGAAGGTACCTAAATAGTAAAGTATGTACCTACCTTATACAATCCAACTCCGACATATCTACCTAGAAACCTAACATCATCGCGATCTCAAATTATAGGGGGCGTCCGTAAAGGTGAGGAGGTCAAGCTGATCTCACCCAATTTTACATGGGGTAAACGAGGAGTCTCGACAAATAGGTATCACCACGTAAACATTTCTTTTGTTGGTCAGTCAGTGCGGCGTAGGTATCTACCACCACCTGCATTTTTTGCGTGGATGGCCACATCGAGCAACAACTTTTTTGTTCAAGAGTACAAAAAAAATGCATGGAAATGTCAGTTCCAGTAGTCACTCGTCTTCAGGCAACAAATGAACTTCCGGGGCCTATTACACTAACGTGATAATTCATATTTATTTCATTAATTAAAATTTTTAGATTGCGAGTGATTTAGTGTTTTTCTAGACTTCGTTAAGTAAATAAAGTTTTTTTGAAATATACACTAATATAATAAACAACGCAATCAGGCACTAATAACATTTGATAATGGGGGGGGGGGGGGAAACCTCACCTCACGTATTATGGACACACTACAATACTGGTTTTACATACATACAAAGGTACCTATGTTATTAATTTAATATAATTCTCTAGAATCGTAAGAAATCCCGAAAAATCATTCCACGCGATATGTACCGCGGCGGGCGGGGCTTAAAATATGAACAGCGCGGCGCGACAGTTCGCCGTGACACTCGAGTCATGCGGTTGCGTCGTAAGAAGTTTCCTTTGAGAGTATTGCTGTTTTTGCGATAATCGATTCATTAAAAATGCCGTCATGTGCCGTGAAGTGGTGTAGAAGCCACACAGACATGAAAATTAATTTAAAAAAAAAAAAGGAACACGTAAACAAGGTTATTTATTTTAGCGTAGCGTACTGCATAATAGGTAGCATCCGCGCGTTGTATCTCACCGCTCATTGCGTTGACTGCCCCGCACGACCGACGACGACGCGTGACCTTGTCACGACCAATCGCATGCATCTTTGTCTATGTGTGCGTTCGAGTGTTTCGTTGTAATTACGATTCGTTTGTTTGCGTAAATGGAATCAGAATCGAAGTGGTGAATGTAGGAGCGTTAGGTTTCTAGAGAATTATATTTCGATGTAGATAACTCACCTTGCCAATAGTGTCCGGTGCACTACATTCCAGGCAGAGCCTCACCAGTCCCTAAATTATAAAAAATATAGAATTCATTTTATATGGATGGACGTGGGACACACACAGCTCCTGTCTAGAATGAAAATCTAAATTTCGTTTTATGAATTTTAAGACAGAAATAGTTATGTAGCTAGGTAGCTACATAGGTATGTTGGTAGTTAAGTAGTTTTTTTTTATATTTAATAAAACATGATAAAGGTATCCAAAAAAAGCAACTAATATCGCAATATGTTACTGTATTGACGTCATAGGAATTCAATTTATGGGCTCCCATTTGCAGCTTCAGCGGGTCCGATCAGATAATTATTTTACGCGCGGGGACAAATCTGCTGGCGCAGCTGTGGCCCGCGATAACGAATACGGATTGTGGACTGTAGCGAGGGTGAAACTACTTGATACATTTAGCTCCTTGGCTATTTGAAAGGCGAACGAAACATATCCGTACCACGTCTTTGTGTGACAGGCATCGCATAATACAAATGCTAAATTTAGCGCAAGATACATGGTCGTCAGGGAGAATGCATCAAACGCATTATAAGCCACACAAGCATGGTCGCTAACTGGCATAAAATATTTCAAGCTCTTTCGTTCTTCGGAATGATCGTGAAGCCGTTGGTCCTGGTTATCATTATTTGGAGAAATCCAAACAGATGCATGACAACAGGCATCTAATAGATATACAATCAGGTTCCACCACCCCCACGTTTAAAGAGCCGAAAAAGTTTCTTCAGACAGCCAAGTATCCCATTCAATAAAGCCTCAAACACGAGATTAGCATGGTGGAAAAATAAAAACCCTCCCTCACCATTCCATATTCCACCCGCTGAGAAACTTCCACCGGGTGGTGATCTCCCCTGGGCAGTTTGGAAGTCCCTAAATAGGCTCCGGACAGGTGTTGGGAGATGCCACGAGAACCGAGCAAAGTGGGGTTTTTCAAATAACAATCGATGCGACAGTGGAGCTGTTCAAACCATGACCCACCTACTATCGGGCCCCAGCTGCCCAACCCCTTGTACAATAGACGACCTAAATTATGCTTATGACAGGGGAGTAAGTGTGGCCACACATTGGTCCACACTCATATAATTTTCAGCCATTCCGACTCGCTAAGAAGAAGATCATTATTAGACGGCAGTCAGCTGTATTAATTAGGTAGATAGCTTTAATCAGTTTGAAAAATCTGACACCAGTGTACAGGAATAACAAACACAAAAAGCAAGTATTGGGCGCTTGCCTATCGCTTGTTTAGAAGAACCTAAATTAACGCCTATTTTGTTGATCGGTTTCTGAAAGCTGCAGAAGGAACGAGAGAAGCACTGTATCTGGTACCTTCTTGACAGCATTAGCAAATGCTAATGCTGCTAACATAAATATGTTATCTGCCAATAGTAGGTAGGGATTTTAGAAAAACAAATTCATATTGCTTTATAGGTATTAGGCCTAACACCTAACGGAGTACCGTTAGGTGTTACGCATAGTTCTACAGCTAAGGTAGAACTAGGTTCTACCACAGAATATAGTTCTACCTTATATAAAATGTATTTAAATAGTGCTAGGTATAGATAGCCACAAAGAATATGGAACAAATGTTTTCCAGCATTAAGATTTGTCGGTCGGACTAAAAAATGTTGTGGCGTAGGTTGTTTCAATTTGAGTGCGTTCTAGCGCATAATAGATCTTCAATGGACGTAGCTTCCGCGGCAGTATAAAAGGACTCGCCCGCTGGTCTAGATCCACAGTACAGAAGCAGCCTTCCCAGGACCACTTCTAACTCTGAAATCGGAAGAGAATACTTACAACAAGCCCAGACGGTGACTATGTATAAGTGGAGTTTACTGCTACTTGCGTCTTTCGCGGTGTTCCACCCTATTGCATCCTTCACCGAGCGCAATCTCGTTGATGGAAGGCAACAGTGTTGCGATCACCAGCCGCATTTACTGCACCGAGATACGAGGGTCGACGTCTATGGACCCTATCGTTTTAACAAGCTTGCATCCGATGACCGACGTTTGAATAACCAGCGTGAGATCTCAGAGACACGAGGACGCTATGAAGTAAGGAGCGTCGAATCTGCACTCTCTCGAGAGACGGAAAGTCTAGCTTCCGGAAGGGTCGTCTCTGACCACACAGCTCGATTTTCCCGAGTGGATCGTCGGGCTTTTATCAGAATAGAGCCTCACGATCAACGGAGCCGACAAGTCTCTCGAGACCGTTTTAGCCGAGTCTCTAGTCAGAATGACCGCGTATACCGAGAATCTGAAATCAGAAACTCGCGTGACGACGCAATCAGAGTTGCAGACGAACGCCGATCCCGAATATCCATGGAAGGTCATCGAGAACAACGGCTACTTAAAGAAACTAATAGCATCCGTTTTAAAAGAGCGACTCGGGAAGCTAGAGACTTACCTCAAAGAACAAGGAATGACTTAGTCCGTGCCGATATGCGCAATAGGCGAGTTTCTAGGGAGGCGGAATATATGGATCGCCGTGGTTACATAGCTGCAACTGAATCCAGGCGACAGAATGTGCGAGACAATAATAGGGAATCATTTTCGTTGGAAAGACGAGTTCAGGATGTCAGGCAAACCAGGTTTTCTTCAGCTAGGGCCAGGTCAGCTGATGAGACAAGGCGGATAACTAAGGATAACAGTGACATTCGCAACATTAACTTGAATCGTCGGGCAACTAGAAACACGATCGAAATGGAAAGACGAATTCGATTGACTCCTGAATCCCGACGAGTAACTGCTCGCGTTGCTCGAGTTCTAAATGTAAGAGACCAAACACGTGAGGATTTTAGACAGGAACGACGTGCGGCAAGCCCTGAACGAGTCGCTCGCACTGCTGTAAGAGAAGATCGAACTAGACCTGCAGAACCTAGCGAAGAACGGCAGAGCAGAAGGATTCGTGACAATCGGCGCAACACTGTTGAAGTTCGTCGAAACATCAGGTCTATTGATCACTCGAATACTAGGGGCACAGATGTAAAAAAACGTTTCGCATCTAGGTCAATAGATCGCCGAACAAATCGAGTTTCAGAATCTAGGAGCACTTTGCTCTCCCGAGAGGAACCTGGGAACATGATTATAAATGACATCCGTCGAGTCCGAAATATCCGTGAGAGAGAAATTCGCGATGGCATACGCCATGAACAAAGGTCGCTGAATCAACAGACAAGGGAGGACAGGCGTACTATTCTTGCAAATATCCGAAGCGAAGACAGTGTTATCGCCCGTCGTGATTCTAGAACAAGCCTGGACGCTCGATCTAGAAATATGGAAGAACGAATTGCTCGAGTTATCGAAAATGATCGACGTTCCAGATCTCAGGATTCTACACGAACTGATGCCCGAAGAAATTCACGAAATGATGAACGCCACGTGGAACATCGCAGACATTCCGATAGACGCATTGAGCGAAGCCGTCGAGAGACTCGTGAGGCCATTGTAAGACAAGCACGGTCAGTAGAAAGCGTAAGGTCAGAACGTCGAGACACGAGATTTGATAATAGAGCTGATAAACGAAACCAGCGCTCTACCCGCTTCAATGGAAGGTCTGATGCATTGGTACGTGAATCTAGGAAATTAGAAAGAGAAGTCAGTCGCACTCGTGACAATAGAATCAATGATGAACGTATCCAGGCTGTAAGAGAATCACGAAACAGGGAAGTCAGAGACACACGTACACGCGACATAAGCGAAATGCGCTCACGATTAGCCTTGGACGCTGCAAGGTATCGACATGACTTTGTAAGCAAGACTACGGAAACAACCTCGTACGCTTTGAGTTGGCAGTATCTCTTCTACACATTGCAAGGGATTTACCTGTGTGGCGTCATCATGAAGATGATGAATGAGACCCCTGACAAACAAAAGACCAGGTAATCATTGATTATTATTTTTTTGTTTCATTTAGGTTTTCTTGGTTTTAACTTGTAGCAACTTTTTTTTAATTTACGGTCACCTAATGAATATTTAGAGAGCTCAAAGAGAACAGAGCAGCTGAAGCAGCACCTCACATTTTTTTACATAAATGACGACAGCCAAAAGACGGCTAAAGATGACGACGAAAGGTGATACAAACTAGCCCACAGCGGAATTCAGCGGGACTAATTCATACATAAGAAAACATCGTACTTATGGCGCGAAATATACCTAATATGCTTTAGCAATATCCCATGTTTCTATAAAATTCAACATTTTTCATAATAGATTTTTACTTCATCACTTAAATTACTTTAGTAATTGTCACAGTTTTTTTTTTAATTACTTTAATAGTAGCCCTGTGATTTGATTATCTAATTTAGTTTTTACTTTTTAAATTTCAGGTCCTGGTGGGTGTTCACGAAGGCTGTCAAAGTCGACTAAATATGATCTATTATTACATGTGCTTACACAAAATTGTATATCGATGTTGTTAGAGTTGCTATTCTACTGTAGAATTTAGATTAAAATAAATGTGTTACTATAATCTATCTTGTCTTATTGACTATTTCTAATATACAGGATGATTTTAATTTAAACCTCGTAGCTACATGCAAAGAAAGTACTCTGTAAGAGAAATAAAAAATACACATTGAATTCTGTAATATGTATCTTGTTACATAATAAAAACTAAAGATATCAGCCGACAAATGCATACCAAAAATCTCCTATTTTAATGTCACCTACTACCTAGCTCATGGCGGGCGGCGACCGACGAGTGGGGAGGGCAATGGCCGCGCGTAAAGTAGGTTAGCCATATAGTAAAAAGGGAGAAACCAAATACAAGATTTTTTCCTTACGGTTTTGAGTTCTATGAATGATCCTGATAGCAAAATTTAAATACCTATAGCTAGCGGGTGTAAAATCAACCTGTATTTGTTGTGCCCAGCTGAAAGTATAAAATTGTAATAAAAGGCGATTATTAAAAAAAAATATATTATTTGCGACATAACGTCCATTTTAAAATGAAACTAGGATTACTATTATGATTTTTAGGATATTATTAGATATTAGGATGAAATTAGGATTCAATACTGTAAGTTTTACATTGTCTTTCATGTTACTCGTGCTATGCTAAATCATGAATAATAAAAAAAAAATTAAGTAGGTACCTACCTGAGTATCTATAGTAACGAATAAAACAGAATTAATTTTACTTTTTCTTTATTATAGTACTAGACTATACAGGGTAGCTTACTAGTTACAAAGATAATATAATTACTAACGTAACAGCTACCTAACGACATACAATACAACTAATGGAGAGCCCGTAAATTGCAGAAACTTGTAGACTAATTATTAGTACCACCTGCTAACAGAGATGGCAGCACACAAATTACTAGCAAACCTGCGAAAGGTAGGTAATATAGGTTCAAATACTACTTTGGTTTTACTTGTCTTTGCCCCACATTTCGGTTGACCGTTTACAATTTTTGTAATCAAGTTAAATAAAAAGAGTAAAAAACGCCATCTAGTGACCCATTTAAAAACACGTAGAAAAGAGATTTGGCTTTCTCTAAATGTATGGGCTCTTCCAAAAAACAATACTCGGCTCTTTAATAGTTATTATGACGTTAGATGCCATTAGCCAGCTAATTTTTAACGAATTGATTTTGGTATAAATGGAAATTGTGGTAAAAAATCATACAACATTTGGACATAGTAAAATTACTCTTAAAAGTAACTAAACTTAAAATTAAATACTTAAAAGGAATAAATACCAGAAAAGGTTCTAGAAATCTAAAGTATCTGTCTTCTTTTTCTGTTGGCCTTCATACCAAGCCTTTGAGATCATCCTCTTCATTTCATCATCGCCAGTTTCGTACCTGAAGAAAAAATAAACAACAATTTATTATACAAGATGTTATTAGCTAAGTATCATGCCGTAGGATTTCCTTTGTGTGATTTCGAGTTAAATGCATAAAAAATTATACACTTTTAATTTGTTCATGATATACCTTTTCTGACTTATATTATATTTAATTTGGCAAATTTATGTACACCTAAAGTGTCCCAGCCAGTGGGCAAAGACTTAGTGTAAGTATAATAGCTTTGACTAAAATCAGTCATAAAATAAATAAACCTTACATACCTACACTTATTTTTGTAATAAAATCAGAATTTTCTAATAAAATATTTTTTTTAAACAAACAAACAACCAACTTGAATACCATTGACAGTTCATAATATATTTTTGGAAAAACCAAACAACTGAACCGATTTTGATAAAATTTTTGATATAGGTCAATAAATAAAGGAGTTCTCCGGTTTGTTACCTCAGAACTCCGTCATTTATTAACCACACATGATATAAAAAAATACAACTGAATTGATAACCTCCTTATTTAAGTAGTTTATGATATTTTTAGAAAATGAAACTAATGAGAATGGTGTTATTTTTAGGGTTCCGTACCCAAAGGGTGCAAACGGGACCCTATTACTGAGACTCCGCTGCCTGTCCGTCTGTCCGTCAGTCACAGGGCTCTATCTCTTGAACCGTAACAGCTAAACCCTTGAAATTTTCATTAATTATGTATTACTGTGGCGGATATAACAACAAATACTAAAAATAAAAAATAGTAAAAAATTAAAGGGGGCCGTCATACAAGAAACGTGTTTTTTTCAGCGTTTTTAACTTGATCTTCATAATGGCATTAACTAGATACTTGAAATTTTCACCAATTAAGCATTACTATGACCACAATACCAACAAATACTAAAAATAAAATAAAGTTAAAAATTAAAGGGGGTCGTCATGAAACGTGTTTCTTCAGCGTTTTAAAACATTGTACGGTGGTACGGAACCCTTCATGTACGAATCCGACTCGCACTTGCCCGTTTATTTTACTTTAGTTTCACTTTTCGCATTAAAAAGTTTATTTAAGTTGATTGAAAAGGAAAGACACTCACATGTTCTTCATAAGGCTCATGATGGACTCCTGCGGGTCTTTCTTGTCCATGTCCTCAGTCTTAAAGCGGTTGCTGCGCTGATCTTCAAACTTCTTCTCTATCTCTGTCATGTGGGACCATTTGACATTCTGTTGCTTCTTTGCCAAGAATATGACTACTCTGTCTGAAAAGGAAGTTTTGTACTTACATTAAAAATATTTTTAAACAAACAAATTTCCTATTTCTTACAGTTTCTGCAACTGCCTCCGTGGTCCAGTGGTCATGATTTCAAATCCCACTAGGAAGCATACTTTGTGAAAAGCTGTTTCCACTTCCAGTCTGGTTAGGATATTGCAGGCTTGAATCAAATGATTATCAAAATAGAAAGATGATTCTGGGCTGTGGGTCCCGAATGCCACCTATCCTAGGATTGGTTCTTGTCTACCCTTTGAGTAGCCGAGGTCAGATAGCAGTGGCTTTGTGTAAAAACTAGTAATTCTCATCAAATCACCTTCGTTAGCAGTCGGCCCTGGGCTCCAAAGTATTACCGCTGAGGATTCAACTGGGAATACGCTCGGATGATAGTGATGAGTAGGTACTATCATGTACATTATTATTAAAAAAAAATTACAATACAGCTTACCAGTCTTTTGCTTCCAATGGCATTCTGTAACGTTGATGGGTTCGAGCAAGTTGTTGATGACCAGCAGGTAGTCTTTGTTGTCCAGGTTTTCCACGTGTAGTTCCATAGAACGCTCAGACAGCTTGCAGTACACCTGCTCTTTTGGCACTGTTTGGACGTTTTTGAGGGTGACAAACACTTGGATGTATTTGTCAGATTGATCCCAACCTGGAATATAATCAAAAGAGAATAAGTATATTTATATTTATTATAAATTTTAGAAGTCGAGTTCTTGTTGAATTAAAATTATATCCTTTATCTTCATCATCATCATCAGGTCTTTTTTAGTCTCCACTGCAGGAGCACAACCATCTCTGTACACTACACTATCATGTCTTTATCCCTAAAGGGGCAGACAGAACTAAGGGCGGCAAGGCCCAGGCCACTTTTAGCATGAAGGTGGAAAAAGGAAATCATAATAGTGATGGGTTGCTAACGGCATCAGATTCTTGCCCATTTCCTCGATTGGCTATTACGATCTGCGCAAGAAGAAAAGCAGCTAGTACATTCTATGTTTTTTCTTTTCTCCCAGACCAGCATGGAAAAAACGACCCTCTCTGTACTACCAAATATAGCCATATATTAAGACCCGTAAGATCCCGTAAGACATTAGCCAGAGCAGTCAGAAGATTTGGCCTACACTCTCCACGCTGGCCAGACGGGTTGGAGAGGTCTCATTGATGTTTATAAGCTTTGTTTAGCTTGTGTTTCCTAAGTTACCTTCTACGACATCCATGGGAAGACTTGGAGTGGTCCTATTCTACTCTACGGGGAACCATACAGCTGTAATGTAAATGTAATCTTTCACCTGTCAACGATAGCATTGCACCCAAGTAAACCGTTTTATTTTTATCAATAGGTGAAGGTAGTGTTGTAAAAACGCTTAACTTCTAACTTAAAACTTCACTTCGCCTGCTGAAAAATGCACCGTGTGTGTTTTGCGAAAATGAAAACTATGGTGCGTTTTCAGCAGGCGAACTGTTAAGTCAACGCTCGAGCAGTCGATGAATGCTCAGGTCATGTCTCAAGTTGTTTTTAGAACACTTAAGCAAAAGCTTGAGTGTTCCATTTCCAACTATTAATACACTATTAATTTATCACCAATACGAAAAACGCAAGAATGGTGTCAAATTATTGATTTGTGTCGTGATTTAGTTGACCCAGTGGAGACGCCACTGGGTCAACTGTGGCGTATGATAAAAGTATGTATAAATATGATCTTACTAAAAGTTATTTATTAGATTCAAAGTTATTACATTACTCAAGCATTAAACTTCTGTTATAACTTAGTACTTAACCCTAACTTAAGTGTAGGTGTAGAGGAATTTTTTTATAAAAAGTAGCCAGTTTTATAAAAGTCAATCAGAACCTACCGCGAGACTTTATATCAGTTGTTGAGGAATTGTAAATATCCAGTTTTTAGTCGGATAAATCCGACGCTAACGAAATGGGCACGAAAATTCAAATTCAATTAAAAATTCAATTTAAAATATCTTTATTATCATAGGATATTTATATCTCTTAATAATAGTCACTTTGTTTTGTTTTGCACAAATGTTGACGTCAAATCGTTACTTAAAGCTAATTTTACGCCGCTTCCTAGGCGCAAGTGCAGAAGAAGCGGCAACAAACTGCACTGCACGTTTTCTCCAAAGACGTCAACTAACAAACTAAAAACTAGTTATATAGATGGACAGAGATTACATTGTTTATTATGTCATAATTAAATTGAATTATAAGAATTACGAAATTTAAAATAATGTCAATTTGTAAATTTAGTATGTTACAATGTACCTAAATTATGACATGTCTAAGTATACAAACATTTAAGAGGGACCCGCGCCAAGCTCAAGCCAGACCTTTTTGTCTTTAAGATAGTCATCAGTCCTATAATAAGCCTTCTCACAAAGTACTTTCTTTACATAAGCTTTGAATTTTCTGTCTGGCATATCAAGGACCGATTCTGGCAATTTATTATAAAAAAGTATACACTTCCCCATAAAAGACTTACTGACTGTATTCAGCCTGTAATACGGGCTAACTAAGTCATTCTTATTACGTAAATTTCTATCTGTAAAATCACTTACTTTATTGAACATGGAAATATTTTCCCTTACATACATTATATTTTCAAATATGAATTGTGATGCAAAAGTAAGTATACCTATTTCCTTGAATAATTCTCTCAGTGAGTCTCTCGATCCTAAACCGTAAATGGCACGAATTGCTCTTTTTTGTAAAAGAAAAATAGTCTGAATGTCGGCTGCACTCCCCCATAGAAGTATCCCGTAAGACATTAGACTGTGAAAGTAACTAAAGTACACTTGTCTAGCAGTTGCTACATCTGTCAATCGTCTTATTCTCCTAACAGCGTAAGCCGCAGAGGTAAGCCTATTAGAAAGTTTAGTTATATAAGCGCCCCATTGAAGTTTCGAATCAATTGTCATTCCTAACAAGGTAGTACTTTCAACCAGATCGAGTTTCTGACCATTAATTAGTATGTCAATGCAGGCTTGATTCACATTAGGAAGAGAGAATCATGTCGATCTATTTTAAATATTAGCGAGGTGTCATCAGCAAACAGCACCATGTCAGCCTCTTTCTCAACCAAGGCAAGTCATTGACATAAACTAAGAAAAGGAACGGTCCTAGAATTGAACCTTGGGGTACGCCCATTTTCACATTAGACCCGTGTGATTTTACGCCGTTTATATCAACAGTTTGAAGCCTATCTGTTAAGTAAGATTCTAGTAATTTAATTGACTTATCATCAAAACCGTATTGACGAAATTTGAGCAAAAGTGTTGGATGATCAACGCAATCAAATGCTTTAGAAAGATCGCAAAATGATCCAATTGCATCATTTCTGTTTTCCCACGCGTGTAGATATTAGTTATAAGTGCTACTCCTGCATCGGTGGTCGATTTTCCAGCAGTAAAGCCCTATTGTTGGCTATGGAAAAGATTATTGGTCTTAAAGTGAAGTAGCATTTGATTGAGCATTAGCTTTTCAAACACCTTACTAGTTGCCAGGGTCTGTTTTTTCTCCTTTTTTGAATAAGGGGATTAGTTTACTACATTTCATTAAGTTAGGAAATATGCCTTTATCAATACATTCGTTAAATATAAAAGCTAAATCGGCAGCAATTATGTGTATAATATGACTTACTACGGCTACTGACATGCCCCAGTGATCTTCTGATTTTTTTAAATTTAACTGTTTAAAAGCATCTATTATATCGCTACGGCTAACATGCTTAAAATTAAATTTAGAATCACAAGGGCTAACATTACTTTAAGCAAAGCCTCAGCACGCTGGGCGCTAGAACTCACATTAGAAGTGAGTTCCAAAGGAATGTTAGTAAAATAATCATCAAATATATTTACTATTTCTTCAGTTTTTGAAGTATTTTTACTACTACATTTGATTTGGCAAATATTTTCTTTGGTTTTATTTTTACCTGTTTCCTTATTTATGACACTCCATGTTTCTTTAATTTTATTAGGAGCATTATTAATTTTTTTGCTAATACTATTCGCCTTGGCTCGTCTACAAACTTTTTTAAATATTTTAGAATAATTTCTAACATATTCTATAAAAGAAGGATTAAAGTTATATTGTTTTTGGGCATATAGATCATATAACTTGTTTCTACTTATGTAGATGCTGGTAGTAGCCCATTCACTTAACTGTGATTTACTATGAACTACTACCCTTTTTTTTTAATGTACGTAACGAAAATGTTTGTCGGATTAATCCGACGTTCGCGGTTAAAGGGTTAAAAAAGCCGTGGTCTAAGCAATGAGTTTTGGAGGTTATAAAACAAATATACAAACAAAAGCCATAATTATAATACTTCCTTAATTTTTTAAATAAATTTGTTTGATTATAATTTACCTCATTTATATTCATATACATAAAGACGCCAAACTAACTGGGACAATTAGCATCTTGGGAATAAAATATAGGTACCCACCATATCCATTTAATTTTATCTGGTAACGCTTGCTTTGTGCTGAAGCTGATGTGGTGGGAGCAGGAGACACTTCCATAGGAGCAGCGGCACAATTTTCATTCTCTTTGAACGTGATCCACTCCGTCTCCAATTTGCGGATCTCAAGAGACAAGATGTCTTGTACCTTCTTGCGTTTCGCCTGTTTCAGCAACGCATTTAATTCGTCAATGTCGCTCCTTAACTATAATAAGAGTTTTACAAAAATAATGAGTCGAAATGAAAATAACAAATAAACATGTGCCACAAACATTTCATTCCTTACCTACCTCTTTTAATTTCCCTTCAGACATATTTGATAGTGTTTTAATTGAAATATATGATTGAAAGATCACTGATGTAATTATTTATAATAGGTATTTCTGCTTAACTTAGAGCACTTCAAATAAATTGAGCACCTCAACTGGAAAATACTAGAAAAGATTTGTTTGTGTCTAACAAAGAGTATATAAGTGTCTAAGTATAGGTTATTTTATTTCTTTCAATCTCATTCACAGACTACGGAGCAGATACTATACTAGTATGTCTCATTTGACTGCATTTGACTGATGGATGAGTGATGGATGACAGAGGGCTGCCAACAAAAAAAAATATCCCTAGTACATGTGCAGCTGAAAATCTCGTATCGTATACCTATTGACTTTCAAACCTCGTACATAAAAAAATAAGCTATGATGTTGCCACAGAGATGTTGCAAATGGCGCTTCTTATCTGCGTAGCGCGAATTGAAATATATAAATAAGGGATTTAAATTTATTTATGAATGTAAATTAAATAAAATTGTAATATAGCTATAAAAATTCTATAGTATTACTCAAGTAAAATCACAAAAAAACTAAATGAGTCTATATTATTACGAAAATTTGCAAAGTTGTTAATGTTACCTTTTAAATTTCTTCTCCAAATATTATGTCAGGATGCAGGAATATCCTCACTGTTCTAATTTTTTCTGCTATATATTTTATCTGTCGTCATGCGGCTATATATTTTTTTTTGTCGGTTATTTAACTAATTTATAATGGTGATCCCACCCAAATTATCGTATGGCCTAGAGTCCGGTGAAGTAGCGAAAGCTCATTTGGAGCTACCTACATAAGTAATTAAAAAAAAAATCGCATGGCCATAATATTATCAAAATCTCGTACATAATTGTACGAGGTTGATAGCGTCCTCGTACGGAAGACCACAAATCTCGTTTTTGTACGAGGAACCTCGTACGGTTGGCAACCCTTTCACATCACACATGACAGCTCGCTCGAGTTTATTTTAAGGTGAAGACATAAGAGAAACAGTGTAATCGAAGTGATTTTGGGCAAATATTTTGGCTTAAATATAGAACGTGAAGTTTTGAAATATTTATATACTGTATAGGATATCCTAAAGTGTTGCTTTACGATTGAAAATGCTTGCTTTTAGTTTCTATTCACATCCAGAAATAATTTGAAAAGCGTCGATCTGTTATTTTTTGGGCAAATTTTTTATCATTATTACAAATCCATTTTAAACCTATACTGGATATATTTGTGACTTTAGTTTGTGTCTATTATTCAACATTCCAATAGTTGGAAAAAGTAATCAAACAATTGAATAATTTAGAAAAAAGAATTTACGCCTACTGAAAACATGAAAACGTCAAAACTATATTTGCTTGCAAAAACTATCAGGCGCAAAAGCATTCGGCGGCGCTGCGTTGCCGATCTGTGCAGCGTTTGTAAACGCGGCGTTGTTGCCAGCTCGTGCACGTTTCGCTACCTAACCTACGAGTATTGTGATATATTTGATGGAAAAAGTCATAATGTGATAATTTCGAGCTGTTGTAAATTTGATTTTAAAAAAATGGGTAATGTTTATTTTTCGTGTATGTAAGTGGCCAACACTGGTGTCAGATGTTTCAAGCTGCCTTAAGGCATCAGACATAGCTTGACGACTGCCATACAATGACAACCGAGACCAACGGCTTTTAGGTGCTTTCCGAAGCACGGAGGAGCTCGAGAAATTTTTGTATCACTTGTGGTCACCCATCCAAGTACGGACCACACCCGGGGTTGCTTAACTTGCAGTAGCGGCGTTAGGGTAGGGCGCGGTTGGGCGACCGCCCAGGGCACCAGATACAAAGGGGTGACAGGGGGCGTTTTTGGGCAAGGGGGGTAATAATAAATATATAAATAGCGGCTGGTTAATGGCGGCAACTCCTAAACACTTATTTGTATGCATATTGTAAACGAAGGGAGGAAGGGGGTGGGCCCTTCCTCCCTTCGTTCACAATGGAGTGGCAAATTTTAAGAATTCTATATCGTACTTGCACCCCTCCCCCCATATAGATTGAAGCCTAACTCAGAGTCTAAATTGCAGTTTGAGGGGGGAGGGGGGGGGGGGGGAACTCGCCCGGGCCGCTGGTAGAGCTAAAACCGGCACTGTTAAGAGAAGAAATAGGCGGAACAGTTTAAATTATTTGACTTTAGTTTTACGACCGGCCGGGCGGCCGCCTGACGTCAAACCTCTTTGAGAATGTATTTGTTCCAAAAGTTTTACAACCGGCCGCTGCTCGACGTTAACCCTGCTTAGGAATACAATTGTAGCACGAGATGTCCTTTAGTTGCCTCTTACGACATCCATGGAAGAGACATGGAGTAGTCCTATTCTAACCCGTTCCGGGTTGGAATAGGACTGGACCACACTGGAAAGTTGAACAAATAGAATAAGTATAATAGGTAGGTACTCATGTTCATTTTGTAAGTAGTAATCTGATATGCATTCATCTGAATTGCAATGTTTTAGATTTTCTATGATTTTAACCGCGCGGCACACAAAGGATTTGACTCAGTACCTACATTGCGTGAATGTATAGAGTTATATCGATTCAGAGACGTCATTGTTTAAATTATACCTACTGAAGTTGTTACAACAAATAATCCAAATAATTAAATTCGTTTTGTTTTTACCCGACTACGTCGAACGAAAAAAGAGGTTCATGCATGTGTTTCGCCGCTATGCATGTATGGTACGTGTTCATCTGTTCCCTCGGCATAATGATGATATCCATGGAAAAAAAATACACGTGTATATTAAATACACGTGTATATGTATCCAAGTTTTTCAAAATTTCTGAAGGCCGTACCTAATTTTTTGGGGGTCCAGTGCTGCCCCCATTTAAAATAAATCATTTCAAAGTAAACGGAGATATCATTTAAAATTTGAGAACGGTTTGTGTTGGTATGTATTAGTAGTTATTGGTATGTGTTGATAAGTATTGGTATGTGTTGGAGATAAAATATGAAGCATTGTAAGATCTAAAACCTTTCCTAATTTCATAGGAAAAGTTAAGCCTATATGATATATCCATATACAAAGTAAAGAGGAGTAAACTTGTCTAGTTTTATTTACCCTATACTACTTACATTTTACCTCTTTACTACTTACATTTTTAGCTTTGGTTCAATTATGGAAATTTACAGATTTAATGTTATGTAAATACTAAAGTTAATTTGTATGAGTACAATAGCCTCTCGGCTTATCTATCAGACAACACCGTCACACTCACGTTCTTTTCTTTCTCTTTAACATTCTATTTAATCCTCGCTCACACGTATATCTTCATGAAAAATTCTCCTTTAAAGTTTTTGATAGCCGTCGTCGTTCGTAGTGAACCACTTCTACAGATCCCAGATCACATTCCTCACAGACCTACGCGAAGTCCTTCGCTGTGCTCGCTGCGCGTTTATGGAACGCTTTACCAGTGGAGATAAAATGTCTCAATTATTAGGCTCCTTTAAATCTAGACTTGAGTAATATAAAATATTTATTTATATATTATATGTAGCATATTCATTAGGTATGTATGTAGTGTATTTGTAGCGTTTAAGCTTTATCATTATACTTGTTTTTTTTTTCATTGCTCTGTACGTACTTCTGCCTTCCTACTAAATTTGTAACTATCCTCTGCCCTACCTACTGGTTGACTGGAAGAGATCCCTTCTGGGATAAGTCCACCATTTGTAATATCAATTATTTTATTATGTGTAACTATCGCTGATGTACAATAAAGGTTTTTAAATGAATTGTAAAATTATTACCATCATAGAAAGCCTTATACGTCGTATAAGATAATAATGTTTATGTGAAACCATTTTTTATCTATTTTGTTTCGTACAAATTCTTTAGATAGTAAGAGAAAAGTTGAATTATGTTTTAATTTCTATTTTGAAAAATTGTTTCGAAAAGTATTAACTGTGTTTCATTTAACATCAACTATCAACATACCCTGTATTAATTATTTATAAAAATACAATAGGGGTCATCCCTATTGTATTTTTATAAAGATAGTTGATGTAAAATGAAACAAAGTGAGTACTTTTGCAACATGTAAATACTCAACGCTTGTGCAAAGCATGTACTGGTCTTAATTGATTGATATTTAATGCACAAGACTATTTAATTGTAGCGAAAAGTAACAGAAATGGTTGTTTTTTTTACTGGTGTGACTTTCGTGGTCAGATTTTTTCAGCATTTTATATCTTTATCAATGAGAATCAATAAATTAACAGAAAACAGATTTTGACTAGTGTTTCGCATGCATCATGATTTTTTTAGTACGGTACTTTTTGAATTTTTGAAATCCGTTCATAAATGCAGAAGATATTCAATATTTTATTGGACCCGATTTAAAAACACGCGTCTGCCAGCCAAGTAGTGATGACGTCACTCCGGACCATACGGCACGCCACCGCCGCACGCCGTCCGCCCGCAAATATCGTGGTTAGTGGTCAACACTGTTGGTTTTTTGCATTGTTTCGGTAACTGTAATAATAAGTAACAAATTGAAAGATGGATTTGAAAAAGGACTATCCATAAATCAGTATTTTATATATTTATGGGTACGGAACCCTGAAAATTAGTTAATCGTAACATTTATTGCAGGTTAAAATACAGTTGTCTCCTGAACTATGCATGTACCTACGTAGGTAGATAGGCGTTCAGATAACCCAAACGTTTACTTTTAGATTTTAAGCAATGGCCGATGGGTTATTAAAAGGCTGTACCAGGTTGAATTAGATAAATCTAGCAATAATGAGAAAAAGAGATAGATAGGTACCTATAATATAACCTATTTCTATTGATCGTTTAGGTAGGTAGGTACATACTTAATTAATACTAAATAAGTACTATAATATGTCAAAATGATCTTCGCAACAGTAAAAAGTACCTACTCTTGCTTGCTAGTGGATCTCTCTTCATAACAATGATCCACTTTTTTATAGTTTTTTGGTCCGTTGGAACACGAAAAAAAACGGCCAAGTGAAAGTCAGACTCGCCCATGAAGGTTCCGTAGCAGCAAGTAACATAATATAAAAGTTCATGTAGTTCGTTGTAACTTTGATCGATGTTTTAATGATAGTGTATTTTTTTTAAGTTATTTGCGGTTTACGATTTATGACGTATAAAAAAAAACTACTTACCAGATCTCGTTCAAACCAATTTTTGGTGGAAGTTTGCATGGTTATGTACATCATATATTTTTTTAGTTTTATCATTCTTTTATTTTAGAAGTTACAGGGGCGGGGGGGATACACACACATTTTACCACTTTGGAAGTGTCTCTCGCGCAAACTATTCAGTTTAGAAAAAAATGATATTAAAAACCTCAATATCAATTTTGAAGAGCTATCCATAGATACTCCACACGTAAGGGTTTGATAAAAAAATTTTTTTGAGTTTCAGTTCTAAGTATGGGTTCCCCCCAAAATTTATTGTTTTTTTTTCTATTTTTGTGTAAAAATCTTAATGCGGTTCACAGAATACATCTACTTATCAAGTTTCAACAGTATAGATCTTATAGTTTTGGAAAAAAGTGGCTGTGACATACGGACGGACAGACAGACAGACAGACAGACATGACGAGTCCATAAGGGTTCCGTTTTTTGCCATTTGGCTACGGATCCCTAAAAATTGTTTGTTTGGAGTAGGTACCTACTATTAGAATTAGAATTTCATTGTTCCGGATTTTTTTGTTTAAAGCAATATATTTCTGGCAACAAATAAGTTGTTTGAATTTAATAGCAAATAATGTTTTTACGTCAAAACATGGGTATATACATTTGTATTAAATTCTCGTAAAAAGAGACTAAAATAGTCAATCTTATAATCTCTGTAAAATATTTTGGGCGAATCTATAACGTGAATAAGTCTGTGTGTAACAACTAACGACGCGCAAAAAACTTTTTGAAAAGTGATATCTGCTTGCCGTCCATTGTATGTAATTCCGGTTTTTTGATAGATGGCGCTGGCCATGTTTCTATGTGTGCACACTCACTGTGCGTATTAGGTTGTGCATGTGTGAGTGAAAACAAGCGAGGTCATTTGCCTATCTCTTCGCCTTAAAGAATTATTTTACTGCCCTGGATACGACGCTCTTAAAGCCTATATTTAGTTAGTTTTTCGTTTCTTTATTCCTATCCTATATAGCATTAAAACAAAATCCTTTAAAGCATTTAACCTAATAAGTTTCAATCAAAGGGTAGTGTAGTGTATGAGCTGAGATAAGTGTATGAGAGAGAAGGTCCAAGCTCTTTGGCAGTGTAGGTCCTTTAATTTGCTTCAAGGGAGCGTCTGGCAACAAATCTATAAGGCCATTGAAACAGGGACGTGATCATGTTAATAAAGAGCTAGTACATAATACACTTCCAATATCTCTGCATATCTTACTTATTTTTATATGAATAAAAAACCTTTTTTTTATTTCAGATTGTTACTTCTTAAATGAATTTAAAAAAAATCGGTGAAGTGCGAGCAGACTCGTTCATTAAGGGTTCCGCACCTCCGTACGTTTTAAAACGGTGAAAAAACACGTTTCTTGTGTATGACGACTTAGCGACCCTTTTTAACTTTATCTTATTTTTATTTTATCTATATTTGTTGTTATAGCGCTGCCACAGTAATACATAATCGGTCAAAATTTTAAGTGTCTAACTATTACGGTTCAAGAGATAGAGCCCTGTGACAGTTGGACGGACATACGGTTGACACCCTTTGCCTTTGGGTACGGAACCCTAAAAAATTAAGTCAAGCACCGAATTGTGAGAAATAAACTAATTAATATATTAGTATACTGTCTTGCCATTAGCATTGGAATCAAGACTTGGGTACAATTTGGGTATAGAAAAAGAACCTTGATGAGTAGGTGGTACGTTTAATACAATTTGTACTACAATAATAAAGTAAAATAAATTCAGTTCTTTCGGTGATTACGGTTGCGGCGGCTGGCCTGGCACGGCGGGCAGTACCACTTGCCCTTGGGCGGCGCCGTGATGCCCACGCAGGGGTAGTGGAACCATTCGTATGGACACTGAAATACAAAATTATAATTAACTAAATGTGTCAAAAATCTGATAGCCTTATTTAGCTAGTTTTAAATATCATCATTATCAGATCTTTTATAGTCTCTACTACAGAAGCACGACCCTCTCTGTACTACTAGAGCCATATATTAGCCAGAGGATTTGGCCTACACACTCCACGCTGGTCAGAGAGTTTATATTGATATTTAGAAGCTTTGTTTAGCTTGTATTCCCTAAGTGGCCTTCTACAATATCCACGGGAAGACTTTGAGTGGTCCTATTCTACTCTGCCGGGAACCACGCAGCATTTCAATATACTTACTATTAATTTAAACAAAGTGTTTTATTTTTATCATAATATGTATTCATATAGGTGTAACAAAATATACTGGAAACTATTGCAAGGGTGAAATCAGTCCATGATACTGACCAACTTTCCTCAAGGAACATATATCGAAATATGAAAAATTATTTCTGGCATCCCATACAAGTTAAAAAAAACCCGTTAGCTACCGTTATTTACCCAAATTTATGGTTAGCTACCAATAAAATGCAGTTATTAACGGTTAATTATCCGATTGCGGCGAAGCCAAAAGGTGGGTTATGTGTTTCGCCGCTATGTACGTATGTAAGTATGAATGAATTACCGACTACGACGTTGTCAAAAGGAGGGTTATGTGTTTCGCCGCTATGTATGTATGTATGAATGAATTACCCGACTACGACGTTGTCAAAAGGAGGGTTATGTGTTTCGCCGCTATGTACGTATGTTAGTATGAATGAATTACCCGACTACGACGTTACCAAAAGCAGGGTTATTTGTTTCGCCGCTATGTATGTAATTATGAGTGAATTACCCGACTACGACGTTGTCAAAAGGAGGGTTATGTGTTTCGCCGCTATGTATGTATATAAGTATGAATGAATTACCCGACTACGACGTTGTCAAAAGGAGGGTTATTTGTTTCGCCGCTAATGCCGCTATGTATGTATGTAAGTATGAATGAATTACCCGACTACGACGTTGTCAAAAGGAGGGTTATTTGTTTCGCCGTTGTGTATAGATGTATGTAATTATGAATGAATTACCCGGCTACGACGTTGTCAAAAGGAGGGCTATGTGTTGTATACGCCACAGTACGCCGCTATGTATGTATGTATGTCCATCTGTTTCCTCATATACTTTTACTTTTATTTTATCTTCCATGATATTCATGGTATATTGACAGATGAGGTATCTTTGAAAGCGTCTTGGCTGTCTGCTATATGGTTATGTGACGTCATACTTAATTCAACATGGCGCCCTCTATAGGCCAAAAAGTAATGAACTCAAAAATATAAAGCTGCCATCATCGCACAACTCGCGATACGCATTTTAAGCCGCTAGCGACATCTAGCGGTGGTACTCAACCGTAATAAGCATAAAATGAGGTTAATTAACTGTTAATAACGAAAAAAGCATTTTTAACTACTTGGTTAAAATCGTTAATAACCGGCTTCGCCTCTATATTTAGGACTATAAACAAACTCACGTCTTGGTTATCACAGGCCACCATGTCGCCGTACGACACTTGGTTGCATATGCAGTACCGTGGTTCGTTGGGGTCGTAAGTCCATTCCTCTTCCATTGGCTCTTCGATGGTGACATTATTTACAATGTTGCCACTGTAAAAAAAAAAGAAATTATGTAACTACATATGTAATACAATGATTTCAAATTCAGCAAAATTCCAAGTCAGGATGCAGTTTTAGTACTAGTCAGACTTTCTATTTCTTATCGCAAAAATAAGTGCAGAAGAAAAATTTACAGCTAATCAACAATTATACAGGGCGACATTTTAACCGAAAGCCAAATTTTTGGAGTAAGTTCAGTCTATGATACTGAACTACTTTCTATAAAAAAGTTAATGATAAATCAATAAAAAAATCTCCATTCGATACATAATCCGTGTGGCCGAGCGGTATACTTTTTATGGGAGGGGGATTTTTTTTCCTTTTTAGTTACTTGTCTATGTTTATTTATTTATTTAATAATCAACACACAAAACAGATTACAATTATGTATGATTATTGTATAAGCTTGTAAAAAGTAATGTTCTTAATTAAAATCCAACATATGTGTGCCTATTAGCTTCGAAACATAAAAGTTACTTGAATGATACTAGAGGGAACTTAAAACTTAGGTACATTGCTATTATGTGTGAATTTTGAATAAGTATATACATACATATATTTAACTTATCACTATTATTAAATAGACAAATATACCTAATTGTACGTATTTGACTCTGGAACTAATATGTCAATATCTCTGTTAGAAGCAAGGATTTAATTATACTGGCGGGCCATTCGGACTATGGGGTTATAAAAAGACGTATTTTTGAAAGAAGAAATACTTGGAGGGCAAAAATATTATAATTGCGATTTCGGGACCTAAAACGGGTATTTATGTTAAGGGATGAAAGCAAGTTGGATAAGTTGGATATGAAATGGATAAGTCCAAGAGACAGTGAACTATTTTGTACAACACTGTATGGTCGTTGGCGAGGCGTCGTTTAGCTAAGGAGTTCATGTGGAAGTGTTTAAGACGTTCTTCGTAAGAGGCAAGCACGCGGCCCATTCCACACCTAAAGCTGAGAATCCTAAGACATCGCATTTGGACGCTCTCAATCCGAACAGAGTGAACCTTGTAGAAAGGAGACCATATCACTGAATTATACTCAAGAACACTACGTACAAGTGAGTTGTAAAGACAGATAAAGCTCCCAGAATTTCTAAAGCACTTAGTAGACATTGAGACGAATCCGAGAAGTCTCGAGCTGCGCTCAATAATGGAGTCGTAGTGGTTTCTGAAAGTTAACTTGTCATCGAAAAGCACGCCCAGATCTTTGGCCACAGTGTTACGAGTAAGAACCTGTCCATCAATAGTGTAATCGTATACAAACTTTTGCTTCTTTTGAGTGAAGCTTATGATGAAGCATTTATTAATATTGGTGTGTGTAGAAAGTAGTTCAGTGTCATGGAATAAACTTGCTCTAAAAATTTAGCTAGTGGTTAAAAGGTCATTCTGTATGGGTGTGGTTTTACGACCTCACGCTTACTTCCATGCTTGTCGGAGAGAAAAGAAAAAAACTTAGAATGTACCAGCTACTTTTCTTCCCGAGCAGATCCTAAAAGCCGATAAAGGAAATGGACAATAGTGCGAATTATGTTAAGAAGCGATGCGGCTAGCAACCCATCGCTATTTTGATTCCCTTTTCTACCTTCTCGCCCACCATCATGCTAAAAGTAGCCTGGGCTCTTGCTGCTTAGAGCCGCAAAACTCAAAGTGCTCTGTCTGCCCCATTACGGATAAAGACGTAATAGTGTGTGTGTGCCAGATCACATCAACTCTTTTCAGGAAATGTTTCGTAAGAAGGCATAACATCACCATTATTTATCAATCTTATCATTACATAAATAGTTAGGAGCTACATGAATTTTCCGGGGTCCTGTGATGCCCCAATTTGAAATAAATTATTTGAAAGAAGGAGATATATCATTTAAAATGTTGTTTTTGTCAAGCCCTAGATAATGCTTCCTATTTTATGAACTACTGTCTACAGTTTTAAGTGAGAACGTGAAGCTTTTCTTCGCATATTTGCCAAAATTGGCCGTTTTCTGCAGAAATGCTAATATAATATAAGAAAAGCTTTACAATCTTTATCTCTTCAAACTGTAAACAGTAGTTCATAAAATAGTTTGATGGGTTATCTAGGGCTTGACAAAGGCAAAATTTTAAATGATATTTCCGTTTCCTTTCAAATAATTTATTTCAAATAGGGGCAGCACTGGACCCCGGAAAATTTATGAATGGCTTAAACATTTCCCACAACTGACCTATCATCATGTTGCACGTGGCATTTGAGTCGTGTTACCCTTGGCTCTGTTTACCACGCTAACAAAAAAACGTAATTATTGTTTTCAGTTCATTACTTTACATACATTTCAATTCCAGTGAGAAATTTCAATAATTCGTAATAAAAGTATTCTTAAGGGAGTAGCATGTTTGAATTGAATACAATGTCACCCCTGACATCATCAAATTAATTAGTTAACTGTGTTTTTGAGCAACTTTGTCACTGGGTCCTTGGGTATTGAATACTTTTTATTGGCTAATAGACCTATCCCCTAAGGCAGTAATTAAAAAAGTAATTTATGATGTCTTTTTTGTCTTTTTAGGGTTCCCTACCCAAAGGGTGCAAACGGGACCCTATTACTGAGACTCCGCAGTCTGTCCGTCTGTCACAGGGCTCTATCTCTTGAACCATAATAGCTAGACACTTGAAATTTTCACCGATTATGTATTAGCATACCAGGCATGTGTCACTCCACGTTTAGGTATTGAAAATGTACCTACATTATTACTATGCGCGCAGGCAGCCCCTCCGGGTGGTAAATTCAGTTATACGAATCGTTTGTCCAGAGTAATAAGAATGAAATTGGCTTGCAATGGATGTCGAGGTAATCTATACGAAACGGTGCTGAGTTCTGACGTGAGCTAAATTAGACCATATCGCTAGCCACATTGAGTAGATATTTCTTTGTATTAATTTGCTGAGTGAGACTTCTGTACGTTAGTATTATTTATTCTGTGGTATTACTGTGGCCGCTATAATAAAAAATATATAAAATAAGATAATGTTAAAAATTAAAGGGGGTCGTTATACAAGAAACGTGTTTTTTTAGCGTTTTTAACTCGATTTTTATAATGGCGCCGCATTAACTAGATACTTGAAATTTTTACCAATTATGTATTACTATGGCCGCTATAACAAAAAATACTAAAAATAAGATATGTTGAAAATTAAAGGGGGTCGTCATACAAGAAACGTGTTTCTTCAGCGTTTGAAAACATTGTTCGGAGGTACGGAACCCTTCATGTACGAGTTCGACTCGCACTTGCCCGCTTGATTTTTATAAATAACTTAGTAACTACTATATTGAAGTTATATGGAGAATCATATTTTTTATTTTGCCACGATTTACAAAAATTAGTTTGCTGCCTGCTCGCACTATCACGTCTTTATCCCTAATGGGGTAGACAGAGCATATTGGGTATTGAGGCTCTAAGCAGACAGTGTCCAGGGCTGCAAGACTCAAATGCCACTTTTAGCGTGACGGTGGGCGAGAAGGTGGAAAAATAAATTTAAATAGTGATAGCGCCTTTCTAGCCGCATCGCCTATAAAAATGATTGGCTTTTTTGCCTATTCCCTCGATCGGCTTTTACGATCTGCGGAAGAGTAGCAGCTGGTACTTTTTAATTTTTCCTTTTCTCCCAGACCAGCATGGAAGAGGTAATTTGATAATTCAGCATAATGAACACGCTACAGAAATAAAAATACAGTGGCGCTCCGGGAGTGCCTACGGAAGTGAAAACTCAAACAAGGTGGTGTCGGTTACGGTAACGGAGTCGCGAGTTAAATTGTTTTTTCCCATCTCAAAAAATGCCCAACGCGTCTTAAGAAGTTTTCACTTCAAAAACAGTGGAACTCCGGGAGTGCCTACGGAAGTGAAAACTTGAACAATGTGGTGTCGGTTACGGTAACAGTGTCGCGAGTTCAATGGTTTTTTCCCATCTCAAAAAATGCCCAATGCGTGTTAAGAAGTTTTCACTTCAAAAATCCTGCATGATACATACACCACCGTGGGCGACGAAGACCGGCTGGCAACTGCCACGGATTGCTGCGCGTGGGACGACATACTCGACGAAGAGCCGTACGCAGTGTTTTTTCTGAAATAAGTGAAAATAAGGTTCTAAGACCTGATCATGATGATGATGATGATGAAGATTCTAACAAAATATACTGAAACTATTTTAAGAGTGAATTCAGTCTATGATATTGAACAACATTCCATAAAATCAATCAGAAAGTAACCCTGTATGTATATGGGCGGCGTGTGGCGGCGTTAAAGTATAACTAGTTCTTACTAGACCCGATTTTATATATACGCCTCGATCATTATGATCGAAGATTATACAAATGAATCAATATTGCATTTTTCTTTTCTTTTCTCTGAAAGGTAATCTATAATATAAAAATGAATCGCTGAATGTGTTGCTAAGCGCAAATCTCGAGGGCAGCTGAACCGATTTTGCTAATTCTTTTTTTAGAATATTCCTTGAAGTACGAGGATGGTTCTCACGGAGCTTAAATACGTGCTAAGTCGGGGCGGACCGCGCTCGTATTTAATAAATTTAAAATCATTGTGAGTGACGTTTTAAAATTCCGTTACAAACAAAAAAATCTGGCCGATTCAGTTCAATATGAGATATATTACTCAATGTTTTGTCGCCAGAGTGCAGCATTAGCGCAGACCGTAAACAAATGTTTGACAATGGCAAGCACATCAAAGTCGCAATGAATTTGTAAAATTACAATTAGGCATTTAAATGGCCGTAGGAAGCCATAACACTACAGCACAAGTTTTGAATGAGTAAATACATAATAATAAAACTATTAAAATTAAATACTTTTTTCATCTCATCTATTCGAAAAACGAAGATTTTATCCCAAATATTTGGGGCTAAAGTCACTGGTAATTCTCTAGACACTGAAAAGTAAAAAGTGAATTCCCTAGGCGTTAAAACACATTTGAAAACCGAACACGAATGTAGAATCAAAAATAATATTATGGGATAAGTCCACCATTGTACAAAATATTTTGGTCTATTATTACTTAACTATTTAACTGTAACTATTTCTTGTACAATAAAGATATAAAACAAACAAACAAACAATATTGGCAGTCAGCTGAAAAAAAGAAGAATTAAGAAGATCTTAAAATTATAAAATATAGGCAAGGGCGTCGTTATTTTTTAAAATTGGAATACAACACGTTTTACGTGGATGACTGTAGGTCAAAATGTTTTGGTTCTCTTGCTTCAAAATAATAATTTATTAAAAACCAATAAAAACGCGCAATTGTTGTCTTTGATTTTAATAGTAATTTTATTAGGTTATTTTTACACTATTTTAAATGTGACTAATTTCTTGATGAGGCCGATAGTAAACAAATATAAAGTTTACATATAATATACATATTTAAATATATAAAGAATTGACACGCAAGGAAAAAGTAATGAAACTATAGAAAAGTTAATTCCAGAATGACTGGAAAATGTATAAAATGTGGTGGTCCTAGAAAAATACTTTCATAGTAACTGACTGTTAAACTCTGATTAAGTATATGTATGTATTCTACTTTCGTTATAGGTATATATTTGCTTTTTCTCATAGGTGGAGATGAAAAGAATGTGCTACACGGTGTACGGTAATAGTTTTATCTCGGGCGATGTACTTGAATCCCTCGCTTTACTCAGGATTCCAACTCCGCATCCTTCGTTTCGCTCTGGATTCAAAGTAGCGCCCTCGCGTTAAAACTATTACCTTTACGCCTTGTAGCACAATCTACTATATAATTATTTATTGCGAAAAAATATGACGTGTAGAATGACAGCAGATTGTTTACTGTATGTGCTAGTGCCGCCATCTGCGCCGAGTTTTGCGTAATATGTCCTATTGTTCAAAAATGTTTTATATTGGATATTAACAAAAACTTACTTTTGTTTCTGTCTCTTATGAGATGAAGAGGAGTTGCTGTGTCCATGTGCAGTTGTGTGATGCCCGTGAACAGTCGTTGTTTGACTATGCCCTGAACTCAGGCCATGACCTGAAAAGTTATCTCATATTAATCCTAATATTATAAATGTGAGTTTCTGAGTTTGGTGGTTACTTACTCACGCAGAAACAGCAGAAAGTATTCGAATAAAATTTGCAATGAAGATAGTTTTATGACCTGGATTAACACATAGGAAACTTTTCCCACAAAAAATCCATATCCGCGAAAAAAATAAATGCCCTTAAAAGACTAATTTCTGAAAAATGACCTTTTTCAAATTGTCCTGGGTCTTAGGTGTTTATCTATATATGTATTTAATATAACATTTAGGGCTAGCTCAATCAGTATGATTTCTCAGTGTGATCTAGCTCAATCAACGGCCTTGTATAGTTCCCGGCAAACAACTTGAACACCGATTGATATACCCTTCTCGCTCTTGTGTATTATCTCGCCAATGCGAGAGAGTGAGAAGGGCAAGTTGTTTGCCGGGAACTATACGAGGCCTTATTACAATAATAATGATGGTACAGGGCACAAGCTGGCAGTTACCGTGGTCGTGGTGCGTGTGCGCGTGGTGCAGCGCGTGGTGCGCCAGCTCGCCGCCCGCCACGGCCTCGTACGACGCCTTCAGCGACGCCGTGCGCCGCCCTTGTTGCATCTGCCAAAGGAATAGCATTATAAGACGCGTCCACAGGTATGGCGAGTCATACAAGTGGAGTTATACATATTTATGACTAATATTACAAAAAAAACTATTGTTTCCGTTCTGTACGTTAGTACTTATATTAATTATGTGACGGGTATCTCTCTCTCTCATCTCAGCGTATTCCCGGTTGCATCTTCAGCTGTGCTGCTTTGGAGCATGGGGTGCGCTTACCCGCTTTTTATTCTCCAAATATAATGTCTATGAAATAGGATGAACAGTTTAAACAATTCGGCTGAGTTTTACGACCGGCCGCCTCTGCCTGACGTCAATCCTCTATGAGAAAGTATTTAGTCGAAGTTTTACAGCCGGCTACTGCCCGACGTCAACCCTAAATGTGCTGTTTGTCGTTTAAGGGAAAGATTATGGTGGCTGACAATAAAGGCAAAGCATAGGATAGGATTATGGAATTGATAGATACCAAAGGAATGAGTTCTTTGTTATAAAAAGAAGCAATTTAATGCTCATTACTGATATGTTAGCGTTCCATTTCGATGAGCAATATGACTACTAAAATATGGATATCTTGTAGGAAACTAAATTAATAAACAATAAGATTTTATTGAACAGTTTATACAAACATACCTGTTGAGTAGCAGCTATGGCCTGGCTGGCAGCAGCAGCTATAGCACTACCAGCGTGCCCTAATGTGTAGGAATCCCGCCCCAAAGCAGCCTGAAATACAAAAACATGGTTACAATTTGTTCCTATTCATGTTGTCCTTACGCTAACTCGGAGTAGTAACCAGTGCCGGTTTTAGCTCTACCAGCGCCCCGGGCGAGATTTTCCCGCTCCCCCCCCCCCAAACTGCAATTCAGACTCTGACTTAGGCTTCAATCTTATAGGATTTATTTCTGCCGACGGGGGGGGACTACAAGCACGATATAGGATTCTTCAAATTTGCCGCCCCATTGTAAACGGAGGGTGGGAGGGAGGGGTGCATTCAAATAAGAGTAGAAGTTGCCGCCATTAACCAGCCGCTTTTTATATATTTATTACTGCGGCCCGCCCCGGCTTTGCACGGGTATGTATTATACATATAAACCTTTCTCATGAATCACTTTATCTATTAAAAAAAACCGCATCAAAATCCGTTGCGTAGTTTTAAAGATCTAAGCATACATAGGGACAGACAGCGGGAAGCGACTTTGTTTTATACTATGTAGTGATTACCTGTGACCCCCCTTGCCCAAAAACGCCCCCTGTCGCCCCTTTGTATCTGGCGCCCTGGGCGGTCGCCCAACCGCGCCCTACCCTACTGGTAGTAACCCTAGTCCCTAATCAAAGGAATTGAAATGTGAACTATATGACGTGTTACTTATGGTATTTTAGAGATTCTACCGTATCATCAAATAGTGAAGTTAATGTTGTAATCATTAGATTACAACATTAACTTCACTATTTGATGATACTCGACATTAAGTAGCGAAGTCGAGGTTTAAAATGATTAATTAGCTTCAAATCAATTAAATAAGTAGGTAAGTACTTACTTAAAATTTTATGTCGTAATATGTAAATTGAAAATGTTTTAAGGTCTTAATAAAATCATTTGCGTCAGCTGATTGCGGGGGGGGGGGGGGGGGGGCATCCATGTGGGGTGGGAGGGAGTCTTGATAGTAGTTCTTATGTAAGATCACAAAAATTCGCTAAGTGAAGATTACACTTTGAAGCAAACAATTTCGATGGCACGGATCCACGCCATGCAAATCGTTTTTAAAACAATGAAACCCAAGTCTAATATTCCAGAAAATTTAAAAAATGAATGGTCCCTGGGTGTGAATGGGTTATTAATTTTATACCCCGTTCCCCGTCCCCGCACCTCTCCCCCGTCCTCGCCTTATCGAGGGGCGAGAGCGGGCGAACACACACGCATTGACGTGTGCACGGATGTATATGATACTCTGCTTCTATGAAGTGTGCCTGTAGTTAACAATAAGGAAACAAGCAATTCATACCTGAATAGCAGAATCTGTTCTTGAAAGGTTTCCAGAGGCAGCGTGAGTACGCGACTCTCTCGTGGCCCAGGGCTCGCGGCGCTTTTCTCTGATCCTGTACCTAAATAATTAAACATACAGTTTAAGCTCATGCTTCTCATCACTCCTACACCAGTGTCTATCAAAATAAGTAGACAGACACTTCCACTGCTGAAAACGCACCGTATGTGTTTTCCTCTTTGGAAAAATACACACGTTGCATTTTTTAGCAGTGAAAGTGTGAAACTATATTAAAGAGAAATGAAATGTACGAATAAACTGGGCAAGTCCGAGTCGGACTCGTACATGAAGGCTCCCCTACCTCCGTACAATGTTTTGAGTCAGTCTGCGACCACGAAAGATGTACCTAACTCTTATTCGAAACGTTAGACAAAACAACAAAAAAGGTTCATGCTAAGTTCCGTTATACGAGGGCTGTTTGATAAGTACCCGTTTTCTAAATATATTAATATCACTGGCCGCAAATAAGTATACCACCTGTTTAAGCCATTTTTTAGAGGCGGGAAAATTAAAAAAAAAAATGGCATTTTTTTGTTTTTTTTCTTATTTGACAACGATTCAATGAAAGAGTGAACTTAATATTGTTAAAATGGAGAAAGAACAGTATCGGTCTGTAATTAGATTCTTATTTTTGGAAGGAAAAACATGTAATGAAATAAAAGTAAGAATGCAAGCGGTTTACCATGAATGTGCTCCTTCTATGACAACCGTCAGATATTGGTATAACGAGTTTAAGCGGGGGAGAACAACCGTCTTTGATGAGGATCGCCCAGGCAGGCCAGTTGAGGTGACTACAGACGATATGGTTAAGAAAATTGAAAATATCGTTTTAGCCGACCGCCGAATTAAACTTCGAGAAATCGTTGATGCTGTAAATGTTGACTTTCCAAAATAATACTTTTTGGATGGTCTATTGAAGTTTGAGCATAGGTGGAACAAATGTATAGAGTTAAAAGGTGACTACGTAGAAAAATAAATGCATATATACAAAAAAAAAATTTTTTTTTTCCATAAACGTGTACTTATCAAACAGCCCTCGTATATGGCAGTTTTACCGAATATTCGTATTTTGCCGAAGATTCGGCTAAATCACCGAATGTTCGGCAGTTTTTTTTCCCAGTCGTTTATGTCCTACTGCTGGGTAAAGTCCTCCTCTCTTTCTTTCCACTCATCAAAGTCACTGGGCAAAGTGGTACTTAAAGTTTATATTATTTTATGAGGTAACCGATTTAAATTGTAACTTAATGATTTTGTCTTTGTAATTTTTTTTATTTGTAATCAATGTTTAAGTTTCAGTCACAGCATACAAATAATATGGTCATAAAACAATAAACCTAAGGCTGCCTAAATAGGCTGATAAAGATTCAGTTGCAATGAACTTACACTCAACTTTGCTGCGGTCATCTTCACACTCCCGAAAGTAATTCCATATACTCGACCTTCTCCTTCCACTCATTATAAAGCCACGACAATTAAATTAATCAACACTCTCAGTAAAATTGACTTTTTTAATAAAATAATAACAAAAACAAACGCACGTGGCGTCAAGTCACTCGTACTGAATGATGCAATGACATTTCGGGTAGCACGGGGGTAGCGGGCGGCAGGGTCCTGCGCAATTCCGCGCGCTTCCCGTAAACACGTTTCAACCAGTATTTGTTTCCTCGGCTGATTTAATTATGCCGAATTATTTGGCCAAATATTCGGTTCGGTAAATTTTTTACCGAACATTCAGCCGAATGTTCGTATTCGGTGAAACTAATGTTCGGCCCATCACAAGTATATGTACATATATATCATGTTTTAAAAACACGTTAATTTCTTGTATGACGACCCCCTTTAATTTTTAACTACTTTATCTTATTTATAGTATTTGCTGTTATAGCGGCTACAGTAATACATAATCGCTATTTTCAAGTGTCTAGCTATTACGATTCAAAAGATAAAGCCCTGTGACAGACGGACAGACAGGGGAGTCTCAGTAATAGGGTCTAGTTGGCACCCATAAGTCATGTAACATTTATATCTGGTTCAACTAACCTGTTCTCCTTATAATGGTTGTTGTTGGGAGTTGGCGTATGATTTGTATTGATATCAAGCTCCAGGGATCGCTTCTCAAGTAGTTCTGTTATTCCCTTGTTATCTGCTTCTAATTCACACTTGAATTTGTGTAGTTCAGTATCTATGGCAATAGAAATAAATAATGATTTATTCTTATTATATTGTAATTTTGACACTAAACAAAATTAATATGTTATAGGTACTTTGTTGTCAGCTGATAAATTCTAATTTTTTTTTTTATCTATTTTTTTTTCCGAGGCTTCAGTTCACTTGGTGTGAACAATGAAATTATATAGTTTACACCCCACAGAGAAGAAAAAAGAAAGTTTTCACCATTATTACAAAAGATTTTCATTTATAATAAACATCTAAATATAGTTAGCAACAAGTAGGTACAAGTCCATTTTACTAAAAAAATACATATTTTGAAAACAAATCATAGGCCATAGGAGGCCAAGACCTACAAAGGGTTTTGTAGCGCCACAGGATGTAAGTATAGGTTAAGCCATGTGGGATGATGTAAAGACTCTAATAACACCCCATACTATACATTCAAACGTGTTCAGGCATTTTAAAGATAAGGCAGAATAAATAAACTGACTAAACCCTGAAGTGAAAACATTACACTCCTTTTTATTGCAGTTGTGAAAATATTGTATAGGTTTTGTATGTTTATTTTATTTATTGTAGAGGAGCAGCTAAGAGCTGATATGTCTATTTCACACAGTGCTGAGAGTCCATAAAATCTTTTCACAGTTCATAGATTTATTAACGACACTTTATTGGTCCATAACCACTTGTTGAGTCTATTTTTAAATGCATTTATGGTATGCAATAATTTTAGATACATAAAAAACATTTACATGTGAATTTGTTACATATGTATAAAAACCAAGACACAACTGAATATGCCGTCAAATCCCTCTCTCCTCGGAACATTTCCCTTATATTATTCCCTCATATTATCAGTATTATTATGGGCATTGGCCCATAACAATACTGTTGAGGAAATGTTATTTCTTTAAGAGTCCGTTACCCTAGACAGTGTCAGCCTTTCTCATACAAAACGTAGTGTAGCTTTTATTTTGAAAGCACATATCAGATTATAGCAAAATTTTGTACCAAATTTTACAGTTTAATTCATATTTAAACTGTGAAAACTAGTTAAGTAGTTTTAGTTTTGTAGGTATGCCTATGCAACTTCTTTAAAATTACAAAATAATGCCAAAATCTGACAGTCATTTCAAAATAAAAGCTAGACTATGTTAGTATGGAAAAGTCTAGGGTAAGGAGACTCTTGTGTAAATAACTCTTTTAATTCCATTCTGCTATTTGCCTTGCAGGATTACAATTTTGTTACAAAGTTACAAACCTAGTCTTCGCAAATAACGATCCACCAAGTCGCGCATCTGATTGGCCAATGCAACTTTCTCATCCGCCTCCTCCAAAGTCTTGTTGTATCCTTGCTTGATATCTGCAAACTCGGTGTTGGCTTGGTCTGTGCTTAATTCACTACGGCGACAGCCCGCAAATAATGTTCTAACTCTTTTCTCCAGAGTATCCATGTTATCTTATAACACAAATAAAGGTTTAATGGGTATGACAAACAGTTTTGCATGCACTAGCTGTACAGCCGAGATGGCTCTTACCAGACAGGCCCCAGTCTGCGCGGGCTCTTGCTGTATCTAATATCAAGTTACAATTATATGATTATCGCTGAAAATTTTACCGATCTGATACCATAATTCTTGGTACGTACTTTTAGCATCTATAAAAAATATAAACGCTATTTCACTGAAATCAAGAGCCCTAGCGTGCTGATCACTTGTTGTACATATCACAAAACAGAACCCTGCCGACCGGGCCCATCAGGCACAGTCCGAACCAATACATGCACAGTCCATAAATTGTAGTATAGTAGACATGCATTAAACAATGTTCTATTGCACATAGTTGAATTTCTGTAATTTGTAAAGGAATGTATTTTTATATACTTGAATACTCACTCTGAACTGATAAGTCCATCTCTCGCATCTCTGTAAATCTATCTCTTAATTCTTGAGGTAGATGTTCAATCACTGAAAGACAAAGTTATTATTAAATGGTAATCTGGCACTTATCTGGGCGGTACCTATTTATTTTTTTGATTTGCGCGCCTCAACATGGCAGGCTAGACGTGTCGGACAGAACTGCCAACCAACTAGGTGTTACGTCATCGAACCGAACAATACGATAGCTTACTTTCCAAATAATCTTCAAGATATAGCATTTTGGTAAGTTTTCTTTAAATTGTTTTACACACAACAAATACAAATAACTAAATCTTTATAACACAGCTTTCAAAATAAGGAATATTCACTAAATATTAAAATGATGACGTGCTACGTAATCATCCAGACCACGCCAAGAATACTAGTGCAGTGCTGTACTCGCTGCATTTAATTTATAAAACAATCGACAGCATCATTATTATTTGTCGATACTTTTAACTTAAAGATTATTTTAATGTTTAGTTTCTCTTACTTTAAGATTAAAACAAAAGTAACGAACTATAGATGAATTAAAGTACATACATTGGTATACAATACTATTAGCAAAAAGCGTAGCTTTATGAGGGCGCGCGAACTGCGAAGTGATTATGCTTGGTTAAAATAATAAAATTATTACTAGATTCTGGGCGTTGCGCGAGCTCGGGCTCGGCAGGAAACGCTGCAGTTGTTGAGATCAGTGGGTATTTTTGATACAAAATCTGATTGCAGTTTTGAGTTCCGCTGGGTGAACGTATTCATGTTTGAATCACGTGAATGAGCTGGTCACGTCACGTGATGTGATTCACGGGAAGAGAGTACCATTCCATTCATAACATAATATACCATGGGATATCGAATGTTTTATCGACTTTTTGAAGCACTTTACACAATACCTTGACAGGTGTACCAACGTACTAAAAAAGTAATAGATGCGTTCTATAATGGTTAATTGCATTTGTGCGTTCATTTTTTAAACCGAATGGTAATGTTAGTGTTATGTTTAACAAATATTATTTATTTATGTCTTATATTATTTATATAATATAATAGACTAAAATAAATAATATGTCTATTATTATTTATTTTAGTCTATTAAAACTATTAATTTTTAAAAAAGGCATGATTAGAAATTACTAAATATCTTACAAACACAATTTGTACCTATTCATCAAAATGTACAAGGTGTACCCTGTAATTTTTGTGATCTAGCCTTAGCGTCTTTTGGCCCTAGGCTCTGTTTGCCCCGTTAGGGATAAAGACGTGATAGTGTATCTGTATCAAGTTAGCGGTTGATCGATTTATTAGTGTAAGTCTACGAGTGTAAGTAATTACAGTATTGTAAAAAATAAGTAGGTAACTGGATCAGATGTTACTTTACACAAAAGAAGCACACAAAGTAATTTAGACCTGAGAGCATGATCAGGAAATAGTAGGTAAGCTAATAGAATAATGTTTTTTTGGTTCCAGTCATCAACATGATACGAAGGCCCTTGACCGAAATCACATTAAAGCTAGACGACATTACGGAATATGAAGCTATCCGGCGGGAACAAGGGGCAAATTCCTCCTTATCAGAAATGCAGGAGGACACTCCCAAGTCTCTGGGCACAGGGCAGAAAACTACGGAAGAAATCCACAGTCGAATAGGTTACGCTCCAAGAAAAAAACCCAGTGCACCTAGAAGTTTTTAGCTACAAGACATTCAATTACGAATATGACACCAGGTTTTTTTACTTCGACCAGTACTTATTATGTAATCCGTGCAGTTAGGTACTTACTTTATCTATACATAATAAGTAATAAAACTAATCTCGTGAATCTACAAAAAAGTAGCTTAATGAATTAAAAAACTTGGTGGCGTAATGATGTGATAATGTCAGATATTATCTAAGCCAAGCCCTAATAATAGGGCTTGGAAAAGCATTTATTTAAGTTACATTTGGTGCGAATACAATAAAAAATAATAAAAATACGACAGCGTTGTGTAATTTTGAGACTATGTACCTACAGATAGAATAACATGGTTAGGTTTTTTAATTTTCAAATTCTACCGATCTTCTTTTTGTATTTAAGGCCGTACCTGAATTTTCCGGGGTCCAGTGCTGCCCCCATTTATTTTGGCCCCGCGGCCAATTTGCAGAAATATAGGATGGCTCTACATCAACCATTAACAATAACAAAGAAATGTTGCCTACTTGTACATATTTTGTTCCATGCTGGTCTGTAGAAAAAAAAACATAGAATGTACCAGCTGCTTCTCTTCCCGCACAGATTGTAAAAGCCGATCGAGGGAATGGGCAAGAATCTGAATCGTATCAATAGGCGATGCGGTTAGCAACCCATCACTATTATGATTTCCTTTTTCCACCTTCATGCCCACCATAACGCTAAAAGTGGCCTGAGCGTTGCCGCCCTAGGCTCTGTCTGCGCTATTAGCTATAAAGGCGTGATACTAAGAAATTTAAGGTAGAATTATCATTTCATGATATGGCCGACCGTTTCATGCTTTGGTTGTATTTCATGATATGGAAAATACCTACCCACTGCCTATAATGTGGTCTGCTCAGATTAATGAATTAGCGTTTAGGCCCAATGCAGACGACAACTATCCGTGACGTACTTTTTAGTCTGTGGAAATAGAACATATGCAGTAACGCTCACGACGCGCAAAAATCTGGCGCACAAAAAATCCGTGTAATTCTGGCAGATCGCGCCGCGCCGCGCTGCGCCACGCCGCACTAAAAGTGGACGGAAAAAATATAATATTAGGTCCTTACATATGAAATTGCCGATTTTAAATACTGGCAACTTTAAAATCAAATATCTTGCGTTTCATTAGGAATTCCAAATTCAAATTTATTTCAAAATAAAGCCAGAAAAATATTGTTTTAAAATTCGTATTTCATTTGTTTTAACATCATTTGTTTGAGTTTCAACATTGCTATAACAACAACTATGGACAAATTGAAAATTCGCGGTATTTACGAATATGAGTTCCACCGTGGCACCAGTGCTGCAGAAACGACTCGAAGAATTAACGACGTGTATGGACCAGGCACCGCTAACGAACGAACGGTGCGTTTTTGGTTTCAACGTTTCCGTTCTGGAAATTTCGATTTACACAATGAGCCTCGTGGACGACCTGATACTCAAGTGAATAACGAAGAATTGAAGGCGATAGTGGAAGCGGATCCATCTCAAACCACTTCTGAATTAGCAGCAGCCTTCGGCGTAAGTGACAAAACGATACTTATCCACTTGCGCCAAATCGGAAAAATTAAAAAACTCGAAATGTGACTGAAGCAAACCAACAAACACGCGTTGCTTGCTGCGTTTCTTTGCTTAATCGCCACAATAATGAGGGGATTTTGAACCGTATCGTGACTTGTGATGAGAAATGGATCCTGTACGACAATCGGAAGCGATCATCACATTGGCTTGACCCTGGAGAACCGGCAAAACCTTGCCCTAAGCGAAAACTGACCAAAAAGAAGATTCTATTTAGTGTTTGGTGGACCAGTGCTGGTGTTATCCACTACAGCTTCTTGAGATCAGGCCAGACGATTACTGCAGACTTGTATTGCCAACAATTGCAAACAATGATGGAAAAGCTCGCCATTAAACAACCGAGACTGATGAATTGCTCTAGCCCACTGCTTCTTCAGGATAACGCTAGACCACACACTGCACATCAAACGATCGCCAAGTTAGAGGAGCTGCGACTGGAACCTCTGCGTCACCCACCATACACTCCAGATCTTGCCCCAACCGATTACCACTTTTTTCAAAATTCGGATAACTTTTTACAAGGAAAAAATTTCAAATCTGATGAGGCAGTCAAAACCGCCTTCAAACAGTTCATAGACTCTCGCTCCCAGGATTTTTTTTCCAAAGGTATCAATGATCTGCCTATAAAATGGCGGAAGTGTATCGATAACAACGGCGCATACTTCGATTGATTAAATAATAATTTCATTAAAAAAAACTTGTTTCACTTTTTTGATACTGAACGGCAATTTCATATGTAAGGACCTAATATAACGTTTGCTTCAACCCGCGTTAACGCAGACGGCGCGCACTTTAGTCTGTAAACTGCACTCGGTAGTGTGCATAACGTACTCGGTATTATACCATGGCGCTAGAGATCGATATATCGATGTTAAGGCCGTACCTAAATTTTCCGGGGTCCAGTGCTGCCCCCATTTTAAATAAATCATTTCAAAGAAAACGGAGACATCATTTAAAATTTTGCTACTACCAAGTCCTAGATAACCCTTAAAGTATTTTATGAACTGCTGTTTACAGTTTTAAGTGAGAACGTTAAGCTTTTCTACGCACATTTGCGAAAAACGGCCACTTTTAGCAAATGTGCGTAGTAAAGCTTAACGTTCTAATTATAAACTGTAAACAGTAGTTCATAAAATACTTTGAAGAGTTATCTAGAACTTGGTAGTAGCAAAATTTTAAATGATGTCTCCGTTTTCTTTGAAATTATTTATTTAAAATGGGGGCAGCACTGGACCCCGGAAACTTTAGGTACGGCCTTAAACTGAAAACAGTAGTTCATAAAATACTTTGAAGGGTTATCTAGGACTTGGTAGTTGCAAAATTTTAAATGATGTGTCCGTTTTCTTTAAAATGATTTATTTTAAATGGGGGCAGCACTGGACCCCGGAAAATTCAGGTACGGCCTTAATACTAGTAAGTAGTTCGCGGCGAACTTAGACCTCGCGATTAAAGTTCCCTAAGTAACACCTAGATGGCGCTATCCTAAGTTAGATCGCGCTATAGTTTCGATTGCTACATAATCGCGGGCTTTTTTATTAAGGCCGTACCTGAATTTTTTTTCTGCACTTCCATGGCGTGGACGTTCCTACGCCAGTAGAGTACAGTACAGTTCTGCCGACAAAATGATTGAAAATGTGCGTCGTGTGCGTTGAGACCGTGAAAAATCCGAACGGATCTTTTCTGCGCCGCAGACTCGATCGGACAAAAAGAGTGTCGTCTGCGTTGGGCCAACGGTATGAAATGCTAAACGCATGGCTACTTCATGATATGGCCAAACATTGGTGATCATATCGTAAAATAGCAACGAGATCTAATGTAAAATAGTAATTATACTCGTATCATGATCATGAAGCAGCCGTGGGTTTAGCTTTTATATCATTAAACGCTGATTATTTAGGTACCTATTGATCTGGGCGGACCACATCTTGAAGTGGGCGGCGGGTAGAATGAAATACAACCATTTCATGAGCTGGTCGGCCACATCAAATCATGAAATGGTAAATTCTAAGATCTGGCCACGTCATATCATCATCATCATCATATCAGCCACAGGAAGTCCACTGCTGGCAAGTCATATGCAAGAAATAAAAAAAAACGCATTTTTTTGCAATATTTTTATTTTTAAGTACTTAGATACCTAATACTACTTAAATATTTTGCTTCGATACAAATAACATTGCGTAACTACTTATATACCTACATACTTTTAGGTAGGTAAGTATTTATTTAAGCGTTTAACATATTAGCCATTAAATAAGATATATAGTTATCTAGGCACTTAAAGGTATCTTAATCGTAGAGTTGCTTCAGCTTGTCTCCTTTTGCATCAATATTACCGTCAGTCTTGGGAAAGTTAGACTCATGTTTTTTCGATGCTCTACGCCGCCACAATATACAGAATAATCTGCAATAGTTAAAATAACGACGTAGTTATTTTATCATTCGTTAATCTAATAACATGTAATATAGCAATATTAATAACTAGTAGTTTGCCGAACTTAGACCTTGCGATTTTTTATTAATATTTCAAAAACTACTGAACCGATTTTGATGCCCAACGAACTTGAAAATTCTATTGATATTTCCTACATGCCTACCAAATTTCATCTAAATCGGACAATCGGTTCGGCAGTTATCGTGGAACAAACATACATACATACATAAAAACAATTTGTTTTCGCCCCAACATGAATTATAGCCGTATATATAAAGCAGGAAAAGAGTGCTGTTACAGATAAAAATAGATTTAGCCAACCGTCCGACCTTATCAAATTGACAGGATACTAGTATATACTCGTACATATAATCGGGACTAAAATATAATTATGACTATGTAAAGTTAAAATCTATGGGTTGCTACACACTTATTTTGTGCTTGCATTGTAGGTTCGGCAGTATTTGTCAAACAACAAAGCTGACCCGAATTAAACTAGTAGTTCGCCGCGAACTTAGACCTCGCGATTTTTTATTAATATTTCAAAAACTACTGAACCGATTTTGATGCCCAACGAACTTGAAAAGTCTATTGATATTTCCTACATGCCTACCAAATTTAATTAAAATCGGACCATCTGTTCGGCAGTTATCGCGGGACAAACATACACACATACATACAAACAATGTGTTTTCGCCCCAACTTGAATTATAACCCTGAACATTCATCTACATATGTATATTCCATATCTGGCTGTGCCAAATAAGTGTATAGCAACCCTGAGGCTCATACATAGCTGCTTTCATATGAAGTTGAGACTCGGCATCGAATTGCATACATAATACGGTATTTACCTCAAGGTCAAGAAGTAAACAATCTCAGCTAAGCTGAGCAAGGAGAAGCCCATGAACAGCCCTAGCAAACCGCCGCAGTTGGCCAGGAAGTCGGTCTGGCCGTACAGCTCTGAGCGCCTGGATGTGATGAACTGTGGCTCCTTGAAGAATACGGACACTCGGGAACACTGCGAGCTGAAACGTAGACATTTAATACTAGCCGTGTGGTTCCCACAGAGTAGATTAGGACCAATCCAAGTTTTCCCCTGGGATGTCGTAGAAGGCGACTTAAGGAAACACAAGCTAAGCTTATAAACATCAATGAGACCTCTCCAACCCGCCTGGCCCGCGTGGAGAGTGTAGGCCAAATTCTCTGGTTGCTCTGGCTAATAGAGAGCGCCGTGCTCCTGCAGTTGAGAATAAAAAAATACCTGATGATGATAACGCTGATTTAATTTCACGAACACTGTTGCGGCCACTGGCAACACCGGACGAGGCGACGCGGTGCCGATCGGACCGGAAACATCAACTATCAATCGACGACCATCTTTGTGTCGACGACAATGTTTTTGTTTATTTCAGTAATAATTAATAAATAAATAATTATTAATAATCAAAGCGCCTATATATACCTATAACACAGTCCACCCACACACAACCCAAGAGCATCAGCTCAAACAAACACAACACTAAATGTAGTGTTGTGTTAGTGAAATTAAATCATATAATAGTAAATGTAAGTTAGTAAGAATTAGTGAATTTAATCATATAGGTAGTAGATATAATAATAATATCATATTAATAGATATGGCATAGATGATATGCGTGCCAATCGTCTTACAACCAAGCTCAAGATCGTGCGAAGTGGAGAAGGAAAAGCCGGAAAGCGGACCCCGGGCTTCACAGCGTTGCAGCTGTGGATGCAACTGGGAATACGCTGGGATGAGAGAGAGATTAATAGATATGGTATAATTATGAACTTCTTAAATTCTAAGGCCTGAATGTAGATGGGTCTTTGGGTCCATCCATGGCCCATTAGTGGTAGTTTATTCCCCTTCTTCTGTTAATGCACATTTAGATACAATCATGTCCCCCTTGCGGGGTAGACAGAACTCAGGGCCATATTAGTGACAAACCGCTACTAATGTAGAATCAAGTAATTTTGGCCTCTGATATGTAATTTATGTTACGTATTCCACTCTTTTCCTAATAATTACGGTTATATAGGTTCCTAATGTCAATAAATAAATAGATAGGGACAAATCACACTGATTGAGCTAGCCCCAAAGTACTCCACGATAATAAATAGGTAAGTACATATATGTATACATAAACACCCAAGCAAGACCCAGCACAATTTGAAAACGAGCATTTCCCAACTTACCTTGGCTGGGGAACCTCCGAGTGACTGACTAGCGTGTAAACCAATACACTACTAAGGTCGTACAAAAAAAACAAAAACAAAACTTATAAGTATCCACTGCATTTTTATAAGCTAGTTATATATCAGCAAAGTAATACCATAATAAATAATATAATTAATGCCTGCCTACAGTTAGACGTCACGCCGTCATCACCTCACTTATTCGAACCTTTTAATTTTTCGTCTTTAACAAGTGCAAGCCATAACTCAATCCCTCGTGTTTTTTTTAAATATTCCATATATTTTGTTAGTATTGTCGATAGGTCCCGCTTGTGCATGCGACCAACCATTATTAGTTAAGGATTAGAATAGGCACGACATCACACTCTCTCGTCTTAGGTTAAGTTAAAATATTGTAAACGATTGAAATAAAATCTTTCAAGTTTGCAAAATAAATAATTTTAATTTTATAAAACTGCTCCCGAATCTTAACTAGCTTGCATTTAGCTTGCGCTGTTTATTGTTTATTTGTTTGGATCAAATCTTGCGAGTCAAATTTGAGCCATTTACCAGTTTCCGATTAAGATAAAATTTTGTATGTTTTCAGTAGCAGGGACGCGGCTCCTGAGGTATATGGCTATATATATATAGGTAGCCATATCAATGATACGGGCTCAAAGCTAGTGAGCGCTGAACTTGTAAAGATCAAATAAAAAATCGTTTTACTCTTATAGTAAAAGAGTCTTTAGCCTCTACATCCCCCGGTCGTACATCGCCGAAGTCAGATAGAAGGCCCCCTTACATATTAATACAGGGCCAGTCTAGGGCTAGCTACGCCACTGTCTGAGAAAGTTTATTTTGAGTTACTTACTCTAAATCCATCTCGGTATAGTCTAACTTGAGGACTCTAAAGATGGCTTTCCAGTCGTAGTCCGCCTGTGAAGTTTCAGACTCGTACTCGATGGAGGTGCAGGCTGGCAAGCATTTGCAGCTTTGAGCGATCTGCCGCGCTTTGCTTGAAACTTCTGACATCTGGTTGTCTAATCTGGACTCCATTTCAACTACCACTAGTTCCACTGAAACAGAGTATAGTAGTAGTAGAAATATATGTTTAGGGTAAATAAATATTAACCTAAGTACAGACCACTCTCGTATGACCAGATTTCTATCTCACCATTGCTACACGTATAGCATACGTATAACCAGTGCCATTTTCACGGAGAAGAAACGGAATGAAAGAGCTACATTTGAACGTAAAAAAATTAAGCTATTGGATTTGCAAGTTAAGAACGCGAGGAGGTAAATCGATTAGAAACAGTTCAGCTCAAACAAAATTCGACAATTTTGTTTTACCTATAGGTAAAGGTTAGACTTCCGTGCTAGTCTGGGCGAAAAAAACATATATGTACCAGGTAATTCTATTCCCGCGCAGCTTGAAAAAGCCGATCGAGAGAATGGTCGATAATCTAAATAATATCAATAGGTGATAGAGCTTAGTCGTAGAAGAGTCGGACTTACTTTGTACTTTCTTGATACATTGCATACTTCCCGTATTACAAACCTCCATTTCGGGACCATCTGTAAATTAAGAAGAACGTCAATAAAAGCTCCTCTGTTGTTTATGATGCTTAGACTAGTTAACCCTGCGAAAACTGTAAGCAACAGAGTAAAGACCTTCTAGGTGAAATGAACCATATATTTGACATAACTATGTGACTCTAAGCTTTATAGAATGATCAGCGCAATGTACACAAATATAATATTATGTGAAGCTCAATCAGATATAAGAAAGTGTGTGAAAATGGGTCACAAATTTTGAAACGGACATCTTAGTTAAGTACACATAGGTATTTTAAAAACTTTTCAAATTAAATTAAAAAATTAATAAATATGTAAGCACATATTACATAGCTGTTGCCCGCGTAATCAAAGGGTATTTAACAATCCTACGGAACCCTCATATTTTTCGGGATAAAAAGTACCCTCAATATACCTACATGTCTTTCTTTCTAATCCGTTTAGCCGTTTTGGCATGAAAGTAGAACAAACATAATAGCAATTAACTATCTACTAGTAAAAGTCTTAACTGTTGAAAATTTTAAGAAGTTAGTAGGTATCAAAAAGTTACAGTATCTAAATCCTCATTTATTTGTATCGTTGACTTTTTTTTAGACTTCAATTTAATTGTATGCAAGCAAGCAAGAAACTTGCAATGACTGGGTCTTTAATAGAATTACAGTATCTGAGCTCATCCATCAGGGACGACTGGCGTAGCGTTATCCATAAGAGGTAGGTTACTCTATCATTCTGGCATCAGTCAAGTCTATCAGTCTTGATTGACGTGACTGACGCCAGAATGATGGATGATTTTCACGGTTACAAGGTCAATTCAGAATGGCAGTAGACTGATAAAAAGTACATGTACGGCAAAGAGCTATAATGAACCTTATGTACATTGATGTACGGTGTGTAGTAAAGTACGATGACTGACGCGAGAATGATACGAGCGGGTTACGCGATCGGTCTCCCATCAGTATTTCAACATTCAAAACAATTTTAATTTTCATCAGTCCGAATCATCAGTCTGTCATTCCGCGGGTTACACGGTAATTCTCCGATTATTCTGACCAGAGTGATGTACTAGAATGATGCCATAATGATCGTGTAACCTTGCTCTAAGGTCACCGCAACCACTTTTCATCAGACGGACTGTAGATATGCGTACGCCTACTTAGTTACATAACAATGTATAACTTACGAGGCATCCCTATGTGCACACATTTACATCTTTCATAGGTGTAATTAGTGAGACACTCGAATTCGCAATTTGTTTGAGTATAAACTTTGAAGTAACGAAGATATCTCTCACTGGGAAAGTAGCATTGACGTCTAAAACAAAGAAAACCATTTTGATTTCTTGCGACCATGCCATGCCACCCACGACACAGTGGACCCAGGGCTGTAGCTAGAGTCGAATTAGAGGTAGGGCAGCATTATTTACAGGTAGGGCAGAGGAAAAAGCAAAAGAAGCACGGGCTCCTAAATCAATCACCATATATCACTACACTACACACAGGTAATAATTAACCAAACTACAAACAATCATAATCAATCTCTAGTTTATGTTTATTTAAGTTTAAAAGGGGATTCCCCGTACCATAGATTGCAATATACAGGCTGACTTTTTAACCACCAGCCAAATTTATGGAGCAAGTTCAGTCCATGATACTGAACTACTTTCCACAAAAACAATAAAAGAAAAAATAAAATAAAAATTAACCTTCCCATACAAATCAGCGCTCAGCCAAACGGATTTCGTATGGGAGGAAGAAAAAATTTTATCGATTTTAATAACTTTTTTATAGAAAGTAGTTCAGTATAATGGAATGAACTTGCTCCAAAACTTTGGCTGGTGTTTAAAAAGTCACTCTGTTTAGCCCATATTGTAATCTATGGTACGGGGAATCACCTCTGCATCACAGATATAATATTATAATTAAATAGACCCATCGCTTCATGTGATGGCGCTTCCAATGCTATCTCTACATACAACAAAGAAATATTATAATATGAAATGAGTGTCACAAACTGTGGTATATTCGAAAAAGTTTAGGTACCTATCGCTACAATTTTTTTTATCTCAAACTATGAACAAACAATTTAATTATAATAATTTATCTTAGCTTTTGATATTTTTAAGGTAGGGCATTGTCCCATAATGCCCCCCCCCCCCCCCTAGCTACGGTCCTGAGTGGACCACACATTACCTACACAAGGTACTACATGCATCATAAATAAAATTGTTTTCTAAGGCCCAACGCAGACGACACTCTTTTTGTGCAATCGAGACTGCGGCGCACAATAAGTCTCTATGACGCACAAAAAATTTTTTACAGACTCAACGCACACGATGCACATTTGCAATCATTTTGTTGGCAGAACTGTAGGAACGTACACGGAGGAAGCAGGAACAACAGGAGCGGAATAAATATTACAGCATACTTCATTCCACATTTTTCTTTTTAAATTTCTATCATTATATTCTGGCTTGGAAGTATCATAATTGCTGGTCTGTTTTGTATTTCTTGTTGATCGAGCGAGCGAAGCGAGCGAGGTCTCTAAATCGAGTTGGGGGCGAAAACACATTGTTTGCATGTATGTTTGTTTGTATCGCAATAACTGCCGAACCGATGGTCCGATTTTGATAAAATTTGGTATGTAGGAAATATCAATAGAATTTTCAAATTCGTTGGGTATCAAAATAGGTTCAATAGTTTTTGAAATATTAATAAAAAAGCCCGCGAGTATGTAGCAAACGGAACCATAGCGCGTTCTAACTTTGGATAGCGCCATCTCGGTGTTACTTATGCAACTTTAATCGCGAGGTCTAAGTTCGCGGCGAATTACCTACTACTATTAACATCGATATATCGATCTCTAGCGCCATGGTCTAATACCGAGTACGTTATGTCCCACCACTACCGAGTGCAGGTTGCAGACTAAAGTGCGCGCCGTCTGCGTTAGCGCGGGTTGAAGCAAACGTTGTATTTTTTCCGCCCACTTTTGGTGCGGCGTGGCGCAGCGCGGCGCGGCGCGATCTGCCTGAATTACATGGATTTTTTGTGCGCCAGACTTTTTGCGCGTCGTGTGCGTTACTGCATATGATTGCATATGTTCTATTTTCACAGACTAAAAAGTGCGTCACAGATAGTCTGTCGTCTGCGTTGGGCCTTAAAGTTATTATTGCAGTTTTTTCCATGCTAGTCTGGGAGAAAATAAAAGAGGAGGGTCGTGCTCCTGCAATGGAGACTAAAAAGACTTGATGATTATGATGATTGATGATGACGCCGTGTGGTTGCCGCCAGAGTAGAATATTTGCAATAGTCTTAGTCCATAGTCTTCCTGTGGATGTAGTAGTAGGCGACTTAGGAAACACAAGCTAAACAAAGCTAATATACATAATGAGACCTCTTCAACCCGTCTGGCCAGCGTGGAGAGTGTAGGCCAAATCCTTTAGCTAATCTGGCTAATATATGGCTTTGGTAGAACAGAGAGGGTCGTGCTCCTGCAGTGGAGACTAAAAAAGACCTGATGATGATGATGATTATTATTAATATTCGTATTTATGTACATATCTAATCAACGAAAAAGATTCTTTGATTCAAAACTAAAAATAAAAGACAAACAAAGTATGCCTACTCTAAACTTTGAGGAGATTACCTTTCAGGGTCATAGGGTTTTAAGCCAGATGACGTTGTCATCATTTTGGGTTTAACAGCAACTACCACTTCCTGGTTCAGGGGTGTACGGAAATAGTTTTGGGTAAGTCGTGGTAATTCAGCAGGGTTATGAAGCAAGATCTGTAAAATGGATGAAAATAATATATGGTGCCTACCTATTGCAACATAACAAACAGCACTGATGATAAAAAAATGACATATCTCACAATAATGAACATTCAATGGTAAAAAATCAAAATCAAAGAAGCATCTACATAGATTAGTGGAATAGAAAACTATTAAATAACAAAAGCTTACTTTAAATCCTTGTACTGGTCCACGGCAAAGATAATCCAGATCTCTTTCTCTAGTTCTCATTAAAAACACTAATCCTGATTTAGCACCGTAACCCTGAAATAATTATCACTAATACATAGTGTTTATTCCGAAAGGTTTACGTATATTATTTGTAGGTATTTTTTTATACTAACTAAGCTTTAATCATAAATAAAAATTATTTGTCTGTGTCCATGATTTATCTGAATAAATATATTTACCTACTTTTAAAATACGGGTACATAGTATGGGTACTCTCGTATTTACTTACCGAGCCTCTATGAGGATATGTCTCAATAGGTGTGGTAGGAGCGTATCCACTTTCTAAATTCCACGATAATGCCGTGTTGTTATGTTCCAGGTATTTGTAATCTTTATGTAAACTAAAAATAAATAAATCAACAGTTAGAAAGTTGATTTGCCATTAATTTATACCAACTTATGTAGAAGTTACCATGATATTTGGAGAAAATAATAGGGGTAGAAAAGAGAAGACAAGTGATTTGCACTTGCATACCGGTAAAATTAATACAACACAGATATTTTGTCCATTGCTGCGTTAGATGGAAAATTCTTTAAAGATTTTGTGAGTTAAACAGCAATGTACAGTGAATTGGCGCAATAATGGCCCAACGTGTGGAGGAGCCATAAGAATAGAGAACTTCCCTAGTTTCGAATCTTTAATATAAAAAAGAAGAAAACTTACTTTTCCATTCTAAATATTTCGTCGGCCCGTAACGTATTAAAGGTATAGCACAGACCCTCCTCCGTCAATATAGGCGAGAACAGGTCTTCACAAGTTTGCTTCGGTATGTCTTTCCATTTGCACGCAAAGAAAGCTTCTGTCAAGTTTTGTGACACCTGAAACGACAAAGAATATGCTTACATATCTCTTTTTCCATAGATAGAGCTTAGCGCACTTCTTTTTATATTTCCGAAATCCCTAGACCTAGGAATTACATAATTTTTGGAAAAACCCATCAGTTATTTAAATCTTTTTTTCCACGCCCACGATCACGCTAAAAGTTGCCTTTGGGCCTTACAGCCTCTCTATATACCCCGTTAGGGATAAAGACGTGATAATGAAATAAGTGAAATAATAAAAAATATATACAACATTTTAATACAAAAACCTCTTACTTCCTTCAGATTAGATACAGTAACCGTTCCATTGCCAGTTTTTCTGCCTCCTGAGTAAGCAAGGTGATCATCACACACAAGTGTGAGATCTTCGAAATATTCAATACTGTAATAAAAGATACTTTATAAGTACCTGCTACTGCTATTTCATCATCATCATAGAAAAAAAAACATCCTCCCATACAATATCCATTTGGTTGTGTGCCGATTTGTATGGGTTCGATAATTGTTTTTATGGAATGTGATTCAGTATCACGGACTGAACTTGCTTAAAAAAAGTTGTCGGTATTTTAAGGCCGTACCTGAATTTTCCGGGGTCCAGTGCTGCCCCCATTCAACATAAATTATTTCAAAGAAAACGGAGGCATCATTTAAAATTTTGCAACTACCAAGTCCTAGATAATCCTTCAAAGTGTTTTATGAACTACTGTTTTCAGTTTAAAGTGAGAACGTTAAGCTTTACTACGCACATTTGCGAAAAACTACCACTTTTGGCTAATGTGCGTAGTAAAGCTTAACGTTCTCATTATAAACTGTAAACAGCAGTTCATAAAATACTTTGAAGGGTTATCAAGGACTTGGTAGTAGCAAAATTTTAAATGATGTCTCCGTTTTCTTTGAAATGATTTATTTTAAATGGGGGCAGCACTGGACCCCGGAAAATTTAGGTACGGCCTTAAAAGTAACCCTATATACCATGGCTCGTGAAGACGCGTAGCTTTATATCATCAGCTACAAAAACGCTACGCACACTTTTAATTTCGTAGCACGAGTTATTGTTACGAAATGCTACGAAAGCTGTAGCGCCACTGTAATTGTAAGGTCTATAATTTTATTATGTAGATAGCTACAAAAACCTTAAGAAAATCACCTACGCATTTTAAATCTACGAGTCCTGTTCCACTGTTCTTTGGAAGCTACGAAAATGGTGTAAAATCTTCGGGTTTTTTATTTAAATACTAATTTTGACCCAATCTAAATTAATTTACGACATTACACAGAAATGACGAAAAAATACCACGTGTGCGGGACATTTTTCGCCATTTCTTATTTTATTATACCCTATAAAAATATTGTTTGGCTTCCTACACTTTCCTAAATGTTTAAATATTCAATGCACGTATAGTTTATTAAATTTTTATAAAAGTAGGTACTCATATATGTAAACGTATATGTGTATAAATAAAGCAAATGTAATCTAATCATGCTGTAAACACACAATTTTGTGTGTTTTCAGAATGTGATATTTTGGTCATGTAATGATACTCTGTCTGTATTTTTATTAAAAAAAAAATTAAATATAAAAATCAAGAGTTTATTGATACAACTTGTTTATTAAGAAAAAATAAATAGATACAATTGGAATTAAACTAACTACAAATAAAACCTAATCGAAATTGTTGATTTAGAAATCTAAAAGTTTATGACTGTACGGCATGATGCCAAGAACGCTGGCTGCGTTTATTAAAGTTTTTAAAAATCACGATTTCAAAAAGATATTTATATAAGAATATGACCTCGTCCTCAAGTCTGCCGCCTTATGATTCTATGTATAGGTAAAAAATAATACTTACTCTTGTTGAGTCATATTTTGTCGTTCACCACTCATGTTATATTTATGATAATTTTCGGTAAAATTGAAAATTGAAGCTTTTGCTTTTGTCTCCAAACATACAGTGACAGCTGGATATGGAATCTGAAGAAAAAAATCAAAATATAAGGGCAAGCAGAATACCATAAAACAGGTAAGTATGCAATGACGCCGTGATTCAAAGCTATACGGTAGGTCAATGATATACTGAATAAGTTTCCCTAATAAAAATTCCCGTTTCAAAGTTTGCAAACTATTTTTACTCACTTGCGGATTTGGCTTAAGTATGTAAGTCCAATGACAATGCAATATTTTGATTGATTCCATGGTCACAATATTTACATAAGTATACGTACGGAACGGAAATTCCCAGCATGCCGCAATATGGCGTCCCCTCACCTCTCTCCCGTTCTCGGGTGCGTTTGATAGCTTTGAACATTGGAACTCACACATTGACGTGAGTACGGATATTCATCAGTATACAACGAAACTATACAGTTTCTTTTGTAATGGGCATAAATGTTACTTCACTTGTATGAAGCGCCATTACTGTGCCATCGTGCTAACATGATGATAAAGCCGAGATATACTGACTTTTAATAGCTTAGTTTTCTAAGCAACGGCAAATAATTCATTTGAATAAGTATAAGCTTTTTTTTTTCTATACTAACTTTATCAATCAATTGCAATGGACAACATGCATAGTAACTTGGTGACCGCAGAAGATGGTATAAATTTTGGCAAAGAGGACTATGCTGCCAGTTCTCTGTTAGGTATGGTGAAAAATTAAGTTCTAATTTTGAAACGAGAACTTATTTTTTTAAAAACGTTGATTATTCAAGCTACCTGCCAGACTGGAGTGGTATTTTCCGCGAAGCTTACGATGACCGGACTCTCGTTCCATTTCCTCCACACATTTCTGATGAGACCAGAGCAAAGGACGACGCAGCAAATAAATGCGAACAGCCAAAACACCCTATCACAAAAATATTATTTTAAATTATATAAACAGAGAATATATATAGTTGCCTTGTTCATTGTTTAGAACATTCCCGATCAACATTGCCGGATTAAGACTAATTAATGCCCTAAGCAATCCCTCTCTGTATATCTCCTCCCTCCATATCCATAAGAATATTAGTATCGGTCTTAAAAATAACGTATTTATTACGAGATAGATCATTATATACGAATACTAATACCATTTATCGTTGCAGTGTCTGACCGAATTGGTTTCGGTTTTTGGGTTTCGGTTTAGTTTCGGTTTCGACGACAAACCTGCCGTAACTACGACCGAAACCGAAACTGCATTCGGGAGTTCTCGCGCTGTGCTCGGTCATGTTCGGCGCGGTAAATTCTATCCAAGCGTGAAGTGACAAAGACATTTTGTTGCGTCCACGTGTCTAATCATGTCATGACTGTGTGCAGTTCGTTTTGTTTGTTGTAAGTTTTCGTGTGATTTATTTTGAATTTGGTAAGTTTTATCACGTGATATAGCATATTAAATAAATATAAATATATGAGTAAGTAGTAAACATTTATAATAAAGTTTTTTTTATTTTTCTCTCAAAACATGATCCTTGTAAGGAAGATTCGGTTTCGGTTTCGGCTGAAACTGAGACCGTTGCCGAAATTCGTTTTCGGTTTCGGTCGTAAAAACTAGTTTCGGTCGGACACTAATCGCTTGTTTAAACCTATTCTAGAATTGGTTCTGGTCTACCTTTTCGGTTGTGGGGTCAGACGGCAGTCGCGCTGTGTAAAAACCAGTAACCTCGTCAAATCACCTAGGTTAGGTAGTGGACCCCGGGCTCTGAAGCGTTACCGCTGAGGATGCCACCTGGAATGCGCTCGGATGATGATGAGATCATTACAAATACTAGGATGGAACGTCAACCCTGTATTCAATTTAAAACACGCGAATTTTCAAACAGCCTTACCTTTTTAAGTGCTAGCAAATAATTTTTTGGTGCTGGTTCTGGTACCCCCCAAGAAGTGATGCCCTAAGCAAATGCTTAATTTGCTTATGGGCTAACCCGGCACTGCCGATCAAGTTACCTTTCAAACCAAAAAATTAAATAATCAAAATCGATTTATTTGGGTTTATATCTCCCCTCTAAAGTAGCAGTGGCGTAGTGGTTTAGAGCGCAACATATAAACGAAAGGTCCCAAGTTTGAATACCGCCTGGCCCGACTTGTACCTCTGTGTTTGTAAAACAATGTAACCTCCACACTTGTTTTCTAGTGTGTTAAAATTACTGTTCTAGTCACTAGATAAATTTGACACCTCTTAACACTAAGAGACTTGTTTTTATTATTATTAAATATAACTATTTTGCTGCCGGGGGTTAAAACAATAATTTTAAAATAAAATAGACTTTTATTTTTAAGTTGTAACATGCTATTTACAATTTTCTTTTAGGAAAAGTTAAAAACTTAATGATTATAATTTAAAAAATAGTTTAAATTTAAGTATAACAAATTTAAAAATGTATGAAGATAAAGAATAGGTACTTTATGCCCCTCTTTGGCTATGCCAATACCCAAAGAGGTGTTCTAAGTTAATCTTCTCCAAGATAAGGAGAGATGGCAACTCCTCCATAGAGTGCCATCTCTCCTTATCTTGAGCTATTTCCATTTGTCGGGGTTTAGCATACATACTTTTAAATAAAGAAAGATCTTACTTTTCTACTCGTGTTCGCTGATTCTCTCCAATATACTTGAGGCCATGGAGATTTGAGTTGGCCGTGTAGTCGATAATGTACTCTTTGAAGAAGCTCCGCCTCTTTTTCCTCTTGTCTATGCTGTCTAAATACAATTGGTTTTGTTTCTCTGCCAGAGATTCTGGGGGTTTCCCGACACTGTCAGATCTAAAATAAATATTTAATGAAAAACTGACACGAATTAAAAGAAAAAAACTGTTATCTATGGGCAGAGTAGAGTTTGAGCTTACTCAATGGTGTGGCTTACATACTCAATGAATTTCTCTTAGTGATATATAATAGTTACTCGTACAATATTTCAGAAAATTACCAGAGGTAGACTCGCTTATTCGCAGCTGCCGCGCGAATCCCTCAAACGGCGCAAGTAACCAATGCTGTGTGGTTTACGGCAGAGTAGAATAGGACTCCAAGTTTTCCCGTGGATTTCGTAGGAGGCGACTTAGGAAACACAAGCTAAACAAAGCTCATAAATATCAATAAGACCACTCCAATTCTTCTGGCGAGCGTGGAGAGTGTAGGCCAAATCCTCTGGCTGCTCTAACCAAGTATGGTTCTAATAGTACAGAGAGGGTCGTGCTCCTGCAGTGGAGACTAAAAAAAGACCTGAGAATGATGAAGCATGCCTAGGAGAGGCATACATATTTGAGCTATTTGGGTTGAAACGTTGGTAATGTGGAGACCTTGTGCACATAGTTTATATTTAATAGGTAAGGCTGGTCGAGGTGACCAGGGGGCTTTCTACGCACAAGAATAAGCATTGCCATCTAACGTGGCAATGCTGCTAGCCTTCTGGACACTCCTCCGTAGCGGAAGTATTTGCGGGATATTAATAATAATATTGAAATATTATAATTTATCTTAAAATAAGTTACTTAGGTATAAACCTAAGTAACTTATTTTAAGTTAAATATATTAAGTTTTAATCTAGTTACTTTGTTTAAGTTTAGTTCAGTTATTATTTACTTTTAGATGATTGTAAATATTCATGTTGAAAAACCAGTAAGTAAATATTATTAAAGTTATTTTACTCGTACTAACCTCGAGTGACGCTTCATGACGCCTATATTTGTCGGCGACCACTGTAATTCAGAAATACTACTAATTTGGGCTTGGTTTAAATACGAGTTTAGCGGCTATAACGATTCCCTGCGGAGGCATCTGCCAATTATGAAATTAAAAACTTTACGAAGAATGACATGTTTACGTGACTTTGAAACCTATAAACTATAGGATCAGTCTCTACATACATACCTGGACCTGCCTAAGTGTAGAAGTACATTAAATATGTAAGAAGTAAATATGTTTTGCAAAACAATTGATATGACCAATCTCATCAGAAAATTGATTTCGTGAAAGTTGTTGAACTTCAAATTTAATTTTCTTATGTCATTATTTAATTTGAGTACTTTAAAAAGTTGTTCAGTTACATGGGCTGAGGTACCATCTGAGAGGTTATGCATTCTTTCATTACCACGATGTATAATATATGTCACAGTTGGATTGCATAATTCGCTGTTTTACATAACCACTAGCAGTTTGACAATATAGCTCGGTTTTGTCAAACACCTAAATATAGCGTTCAGCTACATTGTGAATGTGTAACGTTACGAAACTGCTAATCACGTTTTGCAGAATAGAATTATCTGCAGGCATAATAAAGTTTTGCTGTATTGACCATGATGAAATAATAATAAACGGGCAAGTGCGAGTCGGACTCGTACATGAAGGGTTTCGTGCCACCGTACAATGTTTTAAAACGCTGAAGAAAGAGTTTTTAGTCATTTTAACCTGTTTTTTAACCTTTGACAAAAAAGAGGGGTGTTATGTTTGACGCAAATGTCTGTTCGTCTGTCTGTATATTTATCTGTCTGTCTGACTGTCTGTCTGTCTGTGGCATCGTAGCGCTCAAACAGATGGACCGATTTCGATGCGTTTTTTTACGTGAAAGCATGTTCCCCTGCGGTCGTTATTAGCTATGTTTGATGAAAATCGGTTTAGCCATTTAAAAGTTATTGGGGATTAACGTTTGAAAGTTTCTCTAGCCAATATATAGTTGGCGCTACGGTTATCACTAGATGGCGTTCTTGACAGTCGGGGGTTTTTTAATTTGCCTAGCAAACCATTATTAGTTTTAGTTAATAAATTTATTATTACGAGTATGAGTTATGAGTATGACACAGAGAGCCACAAGTGATAGAATTTATTTTTAACTTTTATTTCTTGCTGTTTTACATAAACTCTAAGGGTCAGTTCACACCAAAACGCGACGCGACGCGACGTAGCGCGCACGTGAAAGGAATATAGAACTTGTTTACTAGACAAAAGAGTGAGAGCCCGCTGCGCCTCGCTATGCATCGCTACGCAGCGCGGCAAAGCGGGCTGTCGCTGAAATTGGTGTCTTTTTGTATAGTAAACAAGTTCTATATTTCTCAAAGTGCGCGCTGCGTCTTGTCGGGTCGCGTCTCATTGTGAACTGACCCTAACTGTTGACCCGCGACATTGGCGACCCCCGTGGCGTATTGATTATCATGCTAGTCCGTAGCTCAATCTCTAAACGTCATTCAGCTGTTTCTCGAGCTATTTTGTCAAACTGCTAGCGGTTATGTATAACATCTACATACCTTTTCATAGTCCTAGATTTTTTTACTAAATCTATGTTAGTACCTATTCATATAGACGTATGCATATCTATTACTATAATGCTTATGGGATGAGCGAACTTCTCCTAGTGTACTTAGACAATCCGGCGTTGGTATGTAAATAACATATTAACATATATTTCTATATAGGTACGATAACTTGAGTCTTCATAATGTATCGTAGGATTCGTAGAAGTGATTTTTTTAAAAGTTTGAACGTGAATCTAATCGGTCAACGGGTTTTCGAGATATAAGGTTGAACGAGGAGTCGCTAATAGTTGATAGTTCGGTGTAAACGAAGATGTGTGATTGCCACGAAGTAAAACTTTTGTTGATGTATTGTTAGTTGGACACAAAGGTATTTTACGTACTATGAAAATATGAATATACTACCAGTACCAAGTATAGTGTTTACAAATAAGTAAGTATGGATTGCGTGATGTTTATTAAACGCCCATATTAATTTCCCTCGACGATTTGCAGTTGAAATAAACACAGTAAAGGTTAATACCTGACTCTATAATTACCTACTAAATTATTTGTAAGTTTGATGTTTAGTTACATCATAGCATATTTACTTTTATTAGTAAAATAAGAAATACTTTTAACAAAAAAAAAAACAAACAAAAAAACCAGCCTGTAGTAGCCGCATATAGTATGTAGTAGTAATATAACATCTGACATCTCACCTTGGTAATGGCCAACTATACCTCATTGGTCAAATCAAATAGCGCGCGCTTCGCTTCCTGTTACAAACTACCGTCCCTTTTCACGAAATCGCTCCCACAGATTGCAGGAAAGCGAAAGGACAGATGTTACACACCTAAAAACGAGCTTGGGCGTTTCATGCTCACTAAAATACTTAACTTAATAAAAATTAACCAAATAATAATTAAATAACCAAAGGTTGACTGGTAGACAACGCTTTTAGCGTTAAGTTCGCCTATTGTTCTGTACAATTTGTATTTGATGGACAATAAAGATTAAATAAATAAATAAAATATCCAATGAGGATTTTGCCAAGTGGCACAAAATATAAAATAAATTTAACAGAAACCAGACAAGAACTCTATTGGGAGTTTTGGGAGCATTGACTGGACACTTCCAGAATCGCAGTCATCTCTTTAAAAGAGCCCAAAATGTCGTGCATGTGAGGAATCAGAGGAGACAATGAGACACATTATGTGTAGCTGCGACTCGATGGCTGGTAAGCGCATGGACCTTAGGACTACAGGCACTATGCACCAGGCGATATTCTAAGCTTATGAAGTCCTTCTTCAGAAATCCTGAGGCGGGTGAGGTGAGGCAGGTATGGTAAGGCAAGGGGGGTAAGTACAATATAATATAACCCAAAGGTTCAACGTGCTTCCAAATGTGGACCCCAAATGCAACATAAGATACTTTGTGAAAAGTTGTTTGAATCACTTGATTATCTGAAAAGAAAGATTCCGTTCTTCGGAAGGCTTACAAAGCTGTGGGTCCCGAACGCCATCTAGCGTTTGTTTTAACATATCCTAGGAGTGGTTCTGGCCTACCCTTTGGGTTGCGGAGATCAGACGGCAGTCGGTCTTGTGTAAAAACCAGTAACCTCATCAAATCACCTAGGTTAGGTAGCGGACCTCGGGCTCTGAGGCGTTACCGCCGAAGATGAAACCGGGAACCGGGAATACATTCGGAAGATGATGAGTTGTTTTATGCAACAATATTTGTTCTTTAGAGCCTATCAGTCTGCTGCTGGCATGTTGCTGGACTGAAGGCCTCTCCCAACAAAGACTGGATGTGCCAAAAATCACCCCGTTGAGCTATATTGCGTATGTGGCATAAAGTCTTTGCACAAAGGAGGCTGCTATCCGTTCTTTGTTATTATCTATACCCATAGGCGTACCCATGCTGGTCTGGGAGAAAAGAAAAACTTAGAATGTACCACCTGCTTCTCTTCCCGAGCAGATGGTAAAAGCCGATCGAGGAAATGGGCGAGAATCTAAATCATGTTTATAGGCGATGCGGCTAGCTATTTTGATTCCGTTTTTCCATCTTAACGCCCACCATCACGCTATAAGTGGCCTTTGGGACTTACAGCCCTGGGCTCTGTCTACCTTGTTAGGGATAAAGACGAGATAATGTATATTTATCTGTATAGGCGTACCTAGGCTAGATTTTTGGGGAAAGTCGGTCTATGTAAAAAAAAAACTAATAAGTATTTCACTTATTTTTCCGAACTCAGTAAGAACCAAGAAAGATTAAATATTACTAAAGTTATGGCAAGATTAATTTCTCAGCTCCAATACTACCTATATATATTAGGTCCTTACATATGAAATTGCCGATTTTCAATACTGGCAACTTTAAAATCAAATATCTTGCGTTTCATTAGAAATTCCAAATTTAAATTTATTTCGAAATAAAGCCAGAAAAATATTGTTTTAAAATTCGTATTTCATTTGTTTTAACATCATTTGTTTGAGTTTCAACATTGCTATAACAACAACTATGGACAAATTGAAAATTCGCGGTATTTACGAATACGAGTTCCACCGTGGCACCAGTGCTGCAGAAACGACTCGAAGAATTAACGACGTGTATGGACCAGGCACCACTAACGAACGAACGGTGCGTTTTTGGTTTCAACGTTTCCGTTCTGGAAATTTCGATTTACACAATGAGCCTCGTGGACGACCTGATACTCAAGTGAATAACGAAGAATTGAAGGCGATAGTGAAAGCGGATCCATCTTAAACCACTTCTGAATTAGCAGCAGCCTTCGGTGTAAGTGACAAAACAATACTTATCCACTTGCGCCAAATCGGAAAAATTAAAAAACTCGAAAAGTGGGTACCGCACGAATTGACTGAAGCAAACCAACAAACACGCGTTGCTTGCTGCGTTTCTTTGCTTAATCGCCACAATAATGAGGGGATTTTGAACCGTATCGTGACTTGTGATGAGAAATGGATCCTGTACGACAATCGGAAGCGATCATCACAATGGCTTGACCCTGGAGAACCGGCGAAACCTTGCCCTAAGCGAAAACTGACCAAAAAGAAGATTCTGGTTAGTGTTTGGTGGACCAGTGCTGGTGTTATCCACTACAGCTTCTTGAGATCAGGCCAGACGATTACTGCAGACTTGTATTGCCAACAATAAGGAATATGCATGTAATACCAATCCCGCTCATATTTTTATTTTACAATTTCTATTCATACGTTATCACGCCTAGTTTATTATTTTTCTTACTGACTCTTATTTGGATTAGAAATAAATTATTGAAAATATGCAAATATTGCGCGGGAACTTTTGACAAACAAAAGGGAAATGACGACAAAGTTCACAAAAGGGAAATGACAAGTTCGGGTGCGTTCGGTAGGACTGTCAGTCCATGAAGTTTGACTATCGATGTCATTCGAAATGTATGTACTTTTATATAGAAGTTTAACAAACATCACTGGCTGATAATATCGAAAGTACCCAAAAAAGAAAAACATGCGTTGACAGCTTCTGTCTCTAGCGGATATTGCAGACGTTGACGTCATATTTTAAAATGGCGTGTTTTAGTTGTTATAATCTACTTGCTATTTTTAATATTTATTTTCTACACCATATACATGTTTTTCGGCACTGATTTATTTTTTGCGGCTATTTCTCGACGAGGAGTATCGATTACAAATTAAAAAAAAATGCATGCATACTCTCTATTGCAAACAATGATGGAAAAGCTCGCCATTAAACAACCGAGACTGATGAATTGCTCTAGCCCACTGCTCCTTCAGGATAACGCTAGACCACACACTGCACATCAAACGATCGCCAAGTTAGAGGAGCTGCGACTGGAACCTCTGCGTCACCCACCATACTCTCCAGATCTTGCCCAAACCGATAACCACTTTTTTCAAAATTTGGATAACTTTTTACAAGGAAAAAATTTCAAATTTTGATGAGGCAGTCAAAACCGCCTTCAAACAGTTCATAGACTCTCGCTCCCAGGATTTTTTTTCCAAAGGTATCAATGATCTGCCTATAAAATGGCGGAAGTGTATCGATAACAACGGCGCATACTTCGATTGATTAAATAATAATTTCATTAAAAAAAACATGTTTCACTTTTTTGATACTGAACGGCAATTTCATATGTAAGGACTACAATTTCATATGTAATATACTTACTAAGTTTCATTAAAATAGTTTCTACTGTTGCCGAGATTCTCATTAAAAATATATGTATAAGATATGCTCATAATGCTCATGTTAAATAATAGGATAGTTTTATAGGTTTTCCTGTAATCCCTTTTGGTAAAGAACTATTATTTTTATTTTTTTAAGTTTAGGTTTTACTATGTTGTATTGGTTGTTTTATGTATTCTGTGGTTTAGGCTCAGTGGGAATTGTCAATTTTTGCCTATTTTTAAAATAAATATACCGATCTAAAAAAATATATTAGTTCTCATAAAAAGCTCTTTCATTTGATATGTCACACTATATAATATAGCTCACAAAACTTTTTGTAATTTCCACTTACCCCCCATTAAGTAGCTATATTTGAAATTCATTTATTTACGTTACACGTCTGTCTTTGGGTCACCGACTGTACATGTGAACCAAATTTCAACTCAATCGGTCCAGCCATTCGTAGCAAATTGGCTATGTGTAACAGACGGATGGACAGAAAAGTGGATGATCCTATAAGGGTTCCGTTTTTACCTTTTGAGGTATGGAACCCTAAAAATAATAAATACAAATAAATTTAATTAAATAAATACTTAATTAAAGTAAAAAGTATAAGTATATAAAGGTTAAAAAGGGTTAGCTAATAAAAAAAAACAAATTTTTGATAAACACATGTTTATATTATAAGCATTAGAATTTAGAAATAAAGAATTTTATTAGTTTTAGTTAATTTGTCCATATAAAGTGTAATAAATTCTATTTTCTGTTAATTTGCTTTGAGCAGTTTATTAACGGGATTCAATGGTTTTCCTGTTTTCCTGCTTTTTGATCAAATACAATTTATACCCAAGTGTTTGAGTATTATTGAATATTCAAACTCGTAATGAAAAAATATAAAAAATATCTGCTTCTTACATTTCACATCGATATAATATTATATACTTACTTACATAAAATAAAAAAAACATATTTATGCCAGTTGACAATTTACGACATTCACATCTACATCACGTAAGTACAAGTATATATACGATATAAATCAAATTATCCTACTGCTAAGTTGCATATCGATATTATAAGGAGATAGTATCGAATGGTCGCACACGTATTAACTCGTCTAAAACGCTCACGATCTAAATCGTTATAATAAGTCGTCATTAAGATTAAAAAAAAATATATATATATTTAGACTTCTATAGTTTTAGTGTGTGTTCGTTCAAGCCAAGGTGCGAGGTGATGATGGATATGTTTCTAAAAGACTTCTTTGGGTTTCTCTTCGTTTGCATCGGCAAGATCGTCGTTCTTCTTTGGCAAGTCACTCCCATGGACTTTAACTGCTCTTCGACGATGCCACAAGACGCAGAACAGTCTGTAATAATATAAGTAAATGAGATCTAGCGTTTGTTTTAAGTTTTAACCTATCCTAGGATTGGTTCTGGTCTACGCTTTGGGTTGCGAAGATCAGACGGCAGTCGCTCTGTGTAAAAACTGTTAACCTCGTCAAATCACCTAGGTTAGGTAGCGGTCCCCGGACTCTGAAGCGTTACCGCTGAGGATGCAACCGGTAATACGCTCAGATGTTTAATTAATTAATTACTTTAGATACGACCTATTAGCACAAAAATGTCGTTTGACTGGTAGCGTAACTTCGTCCAGTGGAACAGGCAGAGAACTATGAGTAACATAGCTCGCTGATAGTACAAGTTAAAATAAGAGCTTGGTTATTAGATCTGACATTACCTCAGAGGAAAATGTAAGACAAAGAAGAAGATTACCTCAGAGTCAAGAAGTATATAATTTCAGCCAAGCTCAGCAAAGAAAACCCCATGAACAGCCCGAGCAAGCCACCGCAGTTAGCCAGCAGGTCGGTTGGACCGTAAAGTTCCGAACGTATCGACGTGATGAACTGTGGCTGTTTAAAGAATATCGACACGCGCGAACACTGTGAACTGAAACAGAACATGAAGGTTTTAATGAAATCTCAATATAGCACTGATTGAAAAGCCTGCAATTAAATGGAGAAAGTTAAGGCATCTTCACTTAACTCCACCGCCAAGAAGAAGGGTGAAATTTCTGGGGTAACTACCATAGACAATTTTTATATTTTTTACTAAAATTTTGCTGTCTGGTTTTACGTATCGAGCGCCGCACCGATTTAAAACATAGGTACTGTACCTGCAATCTTCTTCTTTTTCGTCTAAGCGCATTCCCAGTTGCATCCTCAGCTGTGCTGCTGCGCTTTCCCGCTTTTTCTTCTCCAAATATAATATGCATGTACAAAGACCTTGTAAAATGGAGAAGAAATAGCCGGAACACTTTCAATGATTTGGCTATAGTTTTACAACCGGCCGCCGCCCGCATTAACCCTAATTGGGAATGCAATTGTAGCACGAGATGCTATTATATGATATTACACATTTGCTTAGTCCTTTACTCGCCTCTTACGACATCCACAGGAAGAGATGGAGTGGTCCTATTCTAACCCGGAACCACACGGGGTCTCAGCTTCGTACTGTACCAGCAATCTCAGGGCAAAATGGTATTTGGTAACTGAGGATGTGAGTGTGTACGTTTTTTGTTTCGCTGACTCCTTCAAAAATATGTGTATGGCTATGCTAGAGACAATTACATATTTACATGCAAAAAAAAACAAATATAAGTAGTTATTTTTTGGCTTGTCTTAGGCTTGAAACTGCGTTAAGCGCGAGGGGTTCAGTTTGTCTCTGTCACAAACCCTACGTGCAACAGAGACACGTGACCCGCGATGGTTTCAGCTATCTCTCTCGCACGTAGGGTTTGTGTCACAGGCGTCCGCTTGACTTAGTTTCAAGCTTAAAGGCCCATTTACACAGTGCAAGTTTCTTGCCTGTTGCATACAATTTTATTGAAGCATTAAATGATGTGTATGGCTGACGTTCTGTTTAGACCATGCAAGTTTTCTAATAGCTTCAATTTAATTGTGTGCAAGAGGCAAGTAACTTGCACTGTGTAAATGGGCCTAGTCTTACTCTTCATCCATTGCGACGTCCGGCTTGAGAACTTGATCGTTCCAGTTGTAATTAGCCTTCGAGATCTCAGCTTCGTAATCGATCGAGGTGCAAGCCGGCAAGCACTTGCAGCTATGTGCAATATCCCGCGCCTTCTTGCTCAGCGTCATAAAGCTCTTTTTCAAGTAAGATTCTACTTCAAGCACCACTAGCTCCACTAAAATAAAAAAATGTACGAGATAGACCACTACAGGTGGTGATCGCAGAATAGAGTACTAATTCTCACCACCCTATCCTCTCCGCATTCTCTGTGTAATGACGTTATACCATCTACTGCTGTATTTATATGCATTTATTATAAAAAATAGTATCGTTGACTTAATATTCCATAGTACAAGTTTAAACTTTGTTTGGGGCTAGCTCAATCAGTGTGATTTGTTTTTTTATTTTATTTATTACTTACTGCGGTCACTAAACCTGCCAGTGTGGTGATTATGGGCAAATAATTTCTTTATAGGACGAGGTCTTTAGCCCCTTTAGGCCAGTTGTGGACTGATATATAATTTTTTAAAGCCTGTATAGTATCTAAGTTAATGCATACGACAGTATGCTAGTGTATACTAGCTCCGTGTAAACAGAACTTTATGATTTGAGCTTGTGGGTTACTAAGTTGTTAGCTAGTGATCACACTTTACTTAATTACATCATAAATCGAGCTTTCGAGATCTTTATTGCTTATATTATATATAAGGTATTCTGTTTAACATGTTGCTTGTGACCTATTGTGTTTTGAAATGAATTTACAGATTATAAAGAAGTACAGCGGTCGGAACGTCCTTTTTACTCTACATCGGATCTAATCAGTCCTAAGATTACATTTTCCGATTTCCTCGTAAGGATTCCTTCAAATTGGATAGTGAAGTTACCGCTTGTCTATGTCGAGCCATCACACCCTTCTCGACCACATCTACACAGCTCACTTTCATCATACTGTACGTATGAGGTTTTTGCCATTAAATACTTAATGTACCTATTATCTGTGTGATCGAGTGTGTATAAGTGTGAAATTAATTAGATACAATTGCACTAACTCACTTTGTACTTTCTTGACACACTCCACACTTCCCGTTTGACAGACTGCCATCTCAGGGCCATCTAAACAGCAGAAAAAAATATATAAATATCTATTCCGTAATTGATTAATAGATCAATTATCTCTATCGAAGCTGAAAGCAAACTTATCTGCGCCATACGGCCCTTATAAGTATACATTCATATTAATCACATCTTTGTCCCTTAAGACGAAATAGAGGGGCCGTTTTTCCATACAAACGTAGTCCCCTGTTTCCTCCCTGAAAAATGCCGGTAGTTATATTTTTTTTCCTGAATATCTATAGCTACTATTAGCATGTCCCTACGTTTTCTTTTTTTTCATAAATTATTTATTAAAAGAGATATGACCGTTCAAAAACCTAAAAAAATAGCAAGATTTTCCGCTGTGTTCAAACATCCAGAAAACAAATTCATGTAGATTATTTAAAAAAATTAAAACATAGGAACACCGATCTAGTCTTTGTTAATTCGTAATGAAAAAAGTACTTATATTGGTTAAGTTTTGGAGAAGAAATCAGGGGATTACGAATCGTTGATTTTCTGTTCTTTTAATAGGTATTTTCAGTCCAAGCTGCAGTATGTCTCTATCTCACTTGTTCGGTTGTAGTTCGGGCACAGCGCGACAGCAATAGATTTTACAAATACCTATTTTTCATTTCTCTAGCCCTTGAGGTTTCCTCTTAAGGTGAGGTGGGTTCACTTTGCAATACTGTAAGTGTTTTTGAAAAATCACTGTTATTAAACTACTAAAGTTTAATTTTTAAAAAAACTACATAAAAATCTTAAGGATTTTTTACAGACACCCACAATAGCCAAAACACGACTGAGCATTTTTGGCATTTTAAAAAAAATCACAAACATACCTCTAAATTTGCCTAAATTTGCCTTTATAATAAGTACATGTTACTATTTTATGCAATCACCTTTTTAACATGAAAATTATACTTAAAAGTGTATTATCTAAATATCTATCCGTTTTGGTTAACAAAAATAAATAAATAAAACACTGCGAAATATCGTCGATCGCCTTTCTTGGCTCTGGACGAATATTTCACTGTGTTTTTTTTTTTGTATTATATTTGTATTTTTTTTGGAAAAACGGCCCCTTTATTTCTTCTTAAGGGACAAAGGTGTGATTAATATGAATGTATACTTATAAGGGCCGTATGGCGCAGATAAGTTTGCTTTCAGCTTCCATAGAGATAATTGACGTATTAATCAATTACATATATATATATGTGATATTTAGATAATACATTATATACGGTATTATTTTCATACAAAAAAGTGACTGTATAAAATAGTAACATGTATTATAAAGGCAAATTCAGGCAAATTTAGAGGTATGTTTGTGTTTTTTTTCTATCAAGCCAAAAATGCTCAATTGTGTTTTGGCTATTATGGGTGTCTGTAGAAAATTCTTGAGATTTTTATGTAATTTTTTTGAGTAATAAACTGTCGTAGTTTGGTAACAGTGATTTTTCAAAAACACGCACAGTAATGCAGATTGTAAACCCACGTCGCCTTAATAAGAGCAGAAAAGGTAAGGGCCATAAGACTCAAAGGCTACTTTTAACGTAATGGTCGTGTGTAGGCGAAAAAGCGAATCGGCAAGGTGCGATTGGGGTATTTTTCCGAAAATCAAAATGCATATTTTTTGATATGGTGAATGTTCTAAAATCTACGTATGCGGGATCTTTTTTTAAATACTTACTCCATGATTTAGGCACAGAATAAATATAAGTAGGCACCTACTGACTTTAGGGGTAAATAGTTAAATAATTTGGAAAAGGGTACTTACGTGGCATCGCAATATGAACGCAGTTACATCTAGAAAAGGTATAATTTGTAAAACATTCAAACTCGCAATTTGGTTGAGTGTATACCTTGTAGAATCGAAGATATCTCTCCGACGAAAAATAGCATTGTCGCCTATAAAAAAAAAAATTAATGACTCGTGAACTGCATCTATTTGCCCCTCACGTTTGCTGTATCCTTGCAATATGTAAAAATATATAAAAATCTAACATTAATGAAAAACTAAATATCATCATACATTTTACGCAAACTGACAGATCTCTATGACCGGTCGATAGCATTATTGTGTCCTGACCTAACGACTTAATTTTCTAAGAACATTACTGAAATTTTAGACAAAATCTTTTCATGTAAACTATTGTCAAAACGGTTTGAAATTACCAGGTCCTAGGACAGGAAGGTATAGTTTATTATTACTCTGTGGTATTTTATTTTATTTATTCAGGTACGTAAAACCGGATACAATCATTACAGTGCAACACAATAAATACATAGGTACCATATTCTAATACTGGACTGTAGCCCAAAACTTACGCACACAACAAGATCACAAAAAACATCACCTAACGTAAACACAATTGAGTAAAGAATTACATGAAATAGTAAAATTATTACTATATACATATACTAAATATAAAATACGAATGAAACTACACTAACTACTTACAAAATATAAAACTAATAAAATAAAACTTAAGAATAAAATTAAAAACAACTAAGGTAACATACATACTAGCGAACCAGATTGACAACTGACAGACTGAAACTGCCAAAGCTTGAACCAAAGATGTCGAGTTCGTCATTATTAGCAAGGTCATTATAAAGCCTACACATACGAGTGATGGGATTCTAAAACGATGTATTGTTCTTGTGCACCGCTAGACGGAAGGTTGTGGGATTACGAGTGACAAAACGAGTGTTAAAGTTGAGCGTGAATAGTAATGAAGGATAATGTAACTATTTATTTAATTTTATATGTAAATCTTTGCATGTAAAACGATGCGACTTGTTCAAAGATCTTACGTTTCAAAGTCATAGGGCCTGAGACCATCGGACGTCGTTATTATTTTAGGCTTCGCAGCAACAACTAGTTCTTGGTTCAACGCCGAACGAAAATAGTTTTGGGTCAACCTTGGTAGCTCCGCCGGGTTGTGAAGTAAAATCTACAAACAAAAATATATTTACTCTTACTTGATCCCACTGATAAATTTGATTGGTCAATGAAAAATAATGGGTCCGCCTTACCTTAAACCCTTGAACTGGCCCGCGACATAAATAATCCAAATCACTCTTTCTAGTTTTCATTAAAAATGTTATTCCAGATCGAGCACCATATCCCTGAAATAGAGTTATTATATTAGTTACAGATTACTCTAAATTTTTTTTCAAACAGTCAGTTTAAGAAAATAATAATCTTTTTGTAAAATCTTTTATTGTGAGACCAAATTGCTAGTCAAGATAAATCAAATGAGCTCAAACACGATAGGTTTTCGTCGTTTCATTACTAAGTTCCTATGGCTACCTTCCGGGTCCACCATCAGTTTCCCGATATGATATCGTTATATTGTACTGTCATTCTGACATGACACGACTGCATGTTTATCTGACGCGCTCGAGTAAATCCAAAAATCCCCTTCTTGGGCTCCCCTACTAATAGGTTTGACGTGTCTGTCTCTGGCACGATAGCTCCTAAAGGAAGAAATCGATTTCAATGCGGTTTTTTAATCGAAAGCCTTGTCTGTCGAAATGGTTCCTATCTATCCTACCTATAGCTTGACGACCTTCGTGGCGTAATGGTTAACACGCTAGACCGCTAATCCGGAGGTTCTGGGTTCGATCCCCAGCCAGGGCAAGTTGGAAAATGACCTTTTTCAAATTGTCCTGGGTCTTGGATGTTTATCTATATGTATTTATCATAAAATATAGTATCGTTGAGTTAGTATCCCATAACACAAGTTTAAAAAAAACTTACTTTGGGGCTAGCCTAATCTGTGTAATTTGTCCCTATATATTTATTATTTATTTATTTATTATATTTTATGAAAATCGGTTTCATCAGTTCAGAAGTTATTGGGGGCAAACGCTTGAAAGTAGGGGCTTTTCAATTTGTCCGGCAAATAAACTTGTACATTTTGTCAAGGCTGCACTTGCGTAGATCCTACTGTTGAATTAGGGGTAATTATCTAATTTAAAACACTCTTCATAACTAAAGACGACCTCCGTGGCCTAGTGGTTAAATCTGTCCGCCACTCCGCAGGTTCTGGGTCCGATCCCCAGCCAGGGCAAGTTGGAAACTGGCCTTTTTCAAATTGTCCTGGGTCTTGTGTGTTTATCTATAGGTACTTATATAAGTTTGTATTTATTATAAAATATAGTATCGTTGAGTAAGTATCCCATAACACAAGTTTTAAACTTACTTTGTTTTATTAGTTTAATCAGTGTGAAAAATAATAATATGCTAACATAAGTAACTATGATTCTTTTTTGCTTCAGATAAAATGGTTAAAAATAGCAACGAAAACTACTATTTGGTCAATTATTAGTTAGCTTTATTTATACAAACTTTTCCCCTTTGTTTAAGAGGACGAGGTAGATCTAAGTATAACCGAAAGGTCCCAGGTACGATACCCACCCGGCTTGACTTGTACTCCTCTGAGTTTATAATAATCAAGTCAGATTGTACGAAGAAGAGAAGAGAAGATCGTACAGAAGTCTATTTGTACGATCATTTTCATCGATCACGATATTGCTTTCTGTGAAGAAAAACGTCGTGAAGAAACCTGAATACGAACTTACTAGATATTAAACAAGGTAAATAGTTGTTATAAAACTACATCTTAATGTGAAAAAACACGTCCACGTGATTTAAGATACATTTAATACTCTTAAATCGTTAGGGTTATTTCTGATATTATTAAGTATAAAACTATAGTAAATAAAGCGCCCTACCAGGGGCTCATGTGCATTTTGTAAACTAGATTTAAGTTTTACACTTGTATGTGCATGAAATAAATGAATATGATGACATTTTTTAATGAATGGAATATTCAAGACTCACCGAACCTCTGTAGGGATAAGTTTCCATACGTGTGTTTTCTTTATATCCAGATTCTAGAGACCAGGAGTCTGCCTTGTTATTGTGTTCCAAATATTTGTAATCTTTATTCAAACTAAACAATAAGAGTATGAGAAAAGAATATTAATTGTAAAAACAAAATTCAAAGTTGTTTTGTCGCAGTAAGAGGTAGGTACTATTTTTAACCCAAAAAAAAAAAAACAAAAAGACAAAAAGTTTGACGCTAATGTCTGTCTGTGGCATTGTAGCGCTCGAACGGATGGTCCGATTTCGAAGCGGTTTTTTTACGTGAAGCAAGTTCCCTTGCGGTGGTTTGGTTATGTTTGATGAAAATCGGTTCAGCCGTTAAAAGTTATTGGGGGTTAACGCTTGAAAGTCAGGCCTTCCTCTAGAAAATAATAGATGGTGCTACGGATATCAAGTCACCGATACCACTTGATATCCGTAGCGCCATCTATTCACACTCGCTACTTATCACTAGATGGCGTTCTTGACAGTCGGGGTTTTTTTTTATGTGTAAAATCTCCTCTCGCTTTCGCCTCTCGAGGGCGATTGCTTATTACCAAGGTGAGTTGTCAGACGATACCCATAATATGCGACTGTTGTGAAGACCTATTCAAACCGTAGCAGTATCAGCTACCGCTGTGGGTAGCGGTATACCCGAGTGATATTCCGCCTGGTATTTGGTATGGTATTACCGCAGCTGTCGCAAAAACCGAACCGCATAATGCAGCGGTACGCGATACGTACCGCGTGTTCGGGGAAACTTAATTCTTGCCGACGCGCCCCGCGCCGCCCGCAGCCAGAGCGCTAGGAAATTCTACGAGCGGCAAACAAGACGGCGACAACACTGTAGTTCGAGCGCCGTCAGAATACCGTTACCTACGGCGGTAGCGTATCTGCTACCGCCGTTTGAACAGCGCGTTATTCGCATACCCTTGGGCTATCGCTTCCCAAGGCGGTAGAAGATACCGCTTTTACCGCTTCAGTTTGAACGTTCAGTCTTGTGAACCCATATCCCGGAAGGAATATTACATAGTGCAAGTTTCTCGCCTGTTGCATACAATTAAACAGCAGGCTGCCGGAAGATATCAAAGTATTGCCGTTGCCAGTCTTTAAGAACAGGCTGCGTAGTTTCCTGCTGGAGAAGGGTTTCTACTCGATACAGGAATATCTTTGGTCATAGAATTGTTACTTATAAAATACTTATTACTAATTAAATTTTTTAAACGTTAGTAATAACAAATTAGACCAAATACTAATATAATTATAGAATAGAAAGATATGAATACAATAAATAATTAAATTAATGATAACTTAATTGACATTTGCATGCCTAGACAGGTTAGAAGTGTGATCTAAAAATTGTAATTAAGAACTATTGTAACCACTTTTACAGCAAATAAATATATTATTATTATTATTATTATTAAATTGAAGCAATAAATCATTTGTATGGTTGATGTTTGGTTTAGACCATGCAAGTCATATATTGCTTCAATTTAATTTTAGACAACAATACTATTTTTGATATATATATATATATATATATATGAATAAGTACTAGTGCTCACGTCTAAACTACAAAAGGACAAAAAATAAGTATTGGTTAATAGGCTCATGCCAATTTAAATGTCGTAAAAATATTTAAAAAGCTAAACTTACTTTTCCATTTTAAATAATTCATCAGGTCGTAGCAAATTAAACGTGTAACAAATGCCATCTTCTGTCAAAATAGGTGAGAACATGTGTGCACACGTTTTATTCATGTTATCCATCCATTGACAGCCAAATAATGTTTCATTTAGGGTTGGCGCAACCTAAAAAATTGCTTCTATGAAAGTATATCTTTGTATAAAAAATGACACAGTGAAATGAAAGTAAAATTATGTGTTATTAACACATTGCAGGACAGTAGGACGCCTATAGACGCAATCAATTGTTCAGCTATTGGCCGAAATGTTTTTTTATTTTTTTATTGACATATATACTCGTAGCGGGACGTCTTCGTGTAGACGTTGCGAGTCACATTCGCCCTGAGGAAGGCCTCGATGAGGTCGAAACATATCAGTAGCTGTCTTTTTACGTGAGTTACCCTTTTATCGCATATTGAATGCCTCACGAGAGTTTTAACCTAAAAAAAAAATTAATATACTTACTGCTTTCAAATTAGCTACAGTAACATTTCCGATGCCTATTTGTCTGCCATCTGAATTAGACAGATGATCATCACAGACAAGGGTGAGATCTTCAAAATAGTCTCTCCTGCAACGAAATGAATAGGTATCAAGATAAGGCTTATGCATGTGCGTATGGGTGGAGTGATCCTTATCCCAATTCTTATGAATAAATTTAGGGCAATATTGTGCAAACGTGGTGGTATAGGTAAAAAAAAATGTATCTTTATGATCAGAAAGACACTGAATAGAACACTCAATCTACTCACTTGATAAAAAAAATCTCATAACCTCTCAACTGGGCGCGCCATATTTGTTCACCTGACCTTGATCTAACACCGTTCACCCACGGGTACGCCTCACCGCTCGGTTCCGAAATAATGATTCACAAATTAATTTAGATTTTATAATTATGGGTTATGGGTTTATTTGGAACACTCCATCCTCGTAAATAGGGAACGATGCTAGTTCAAGAGCAAAATAAAAATGTCCCTTCTGAGTGCACAATCACTGGTAGGACTCTCCATTGATTCAGAGTAACATATATACCTACTACTACTACAAACGAAACAATTTATCTGTACACACGTCGATGTGTGAGTTTTATACTTAGGGTCGCACCGCAGAATTATTTTAATACTTACCTACTAACGAGTTCGACATATTTACGATTATATTTTTCCATACCGGAAGATTTGCGAACACTATGACGTAAAAAATATTCTGTTTTATATGTATTAAATGTTACAGAAAAGTCGGAAACAGCTACGTAATATCACTTTACAAATATTTTTCATTGTGTCCATTGTCCATTTCACCTATAGTTCACTTTACTGATTATTATTGAGTCATTTATATTGTAACGCACTAATTTCACTAATTCACTATTGTAATATAGTAATTTGCATATTCGGCGCAAAACTATACGGTAATTATATAAATAAATTCAATAAAAATAAACAAATGTTTATCACGCTTACACTTAGCATGTCAAGTTGTCATTGTCAACAATGGCATTTAGCACTAAAACCCGCGGAAATCCAGTTGGCATTTGCGTGTATGTGATTACCTGTGAGCGAGGAGCCTATGTAACATTACCGGATTGCTTATTAGTAATCCGGTAATGTTACAATCTCGCTCTTGTGTATCTCCCGCCAATGCGAGAGAGCGAGAAGGGTATATATATCAAGATGGTTGCTGGGTAATAACGTGAAATTATATTGTTGCTTTGCTTACCTGTTTTCATCATTTGGAAATGTATGAAATATACGTTCTTTAGAGTATTGGGTGGATAAACAATTATTATACGCGCACCTTCTCACCATGATGGTTACTATTGGTTGACAGTTCTCAAGACAACACACGTCGCGTATTGCGTGCGGCTAGTAATTAAACCCTGGTTTGGAGCCGTCAAAGCTCACAAAGTGCGGGGGAGAGGTGCGGGGACGCCAATTTGCGGGAGACGCTGTGAGATACCATTCTGTTTGACTCTTATGTATTCTGTGGCACAATGTTGCCCTAAATTTTAACGTTTTATTCATCAGTATTGGAAAAAGAATCATTCCATCCATTCGCGCATGGTTTATGCCCGTTGTGTTTCGCAAAATGCTTTTACTTACTCTTGATCGGTCATATTTTCCCGAGTCTCACTTTTGTTATATCTATGATAACTATCCGTGAAATCAAAAATGGAAACCTTCGATTTTGTCTCAGAACAAACTGTAACTGCAGGAAAAGGAACCTAAAAAATGCACTAAATACAATAATATTATAGTACTCTATACAATAATGTTTTATGTATGAACATTTCCTATTATAAATACGTATTCAATTCATTACACGACTACCAAACAATAGTGTTATTTTATACATATTCAGCCATACTTCGAAATGCCTGAATAAATTTGGATGTATGGGATGGAGGATGTAATACATCCCGTATTAGAATCCTCTTCCTCAGACATCTCTCTAATCACATTAGATATGTATATATTTTTTCCGAAAATTTAGGGTGCTTTTTAGGGTTCCGTACCCGAAGGGTGCAAACGGGACCCTATTACTGAGACTCCGCTGTCTGTCCGTCTGTCACAGGGCTCTATCTCTTGAACTGTAATAGCTAGACACCTGAAATTTTCACCGATTATGTATTACTGTGGCCGCTATAAAAACAAATAGGTACTAAAAATAAAAAAAGTTAAAAATGAAAGGGGGTCGTCATACAAAAAACGTGTTTTTTTCAACGTTTTTAGGCTCTATGTCTTGAACCGTAATAGCTAGACACCTGAAATTTTCACCGATTATTTATTCCTATGACCACTATAACAACAAATACTAAAAATAAGATGAAGTTATTAATTGAAGGGGGTCATCATACAAGAAATGTGTTTCTTCAGCGTTTTAAAACATTGTACGGTGGTATGGAACCCTTCATGTACGAGTCCGACTCGCACTTCGCCGTTTATTTTAATATTTTTTTATTTTGATTGGCCGTGTGGCTTCCGGCCTAGAATAGGACCACTCCATCTCTTCCTGTGAATGTCTTAAGAGGCGATAAAAGGGATAAAAGCACAATCTCGTGCTACAACTGCATTACCAAGGAGAGTTGATGTCGGGCGGGGCGGCCGGCTGTAAAACTTTTCTCACACATGTTTTCCCATAGCTAGATGGTTGACGTCAGGTAGGCAGCCAGTCGTAAAACTACAGCCAAATCATTTAAACTGTTCCGGCTATTTCTTCTCGATTTCCGTGGTCTTCGGCATTCTTGGGTGACCATTGACGTGCATATTATATTTGGAGAAGAAAAAGCGGCAAAGCGCACCCCGGGTTCCGAAGCAGCATAGCTGAAGATGCAATCTGGAACGCGCTAAGATGAAAATTTATTTATTTTAATTGCGTGTATTTTTTTTACTTTGTATCTAAGTTTTTACTATTGTGTTTACGACCCTAGCTGTGTTTACGAACTAGCTTTTACCCATGACTTCTATCTTACCTTCCAGACTGGAGTAGGGTTTTCCGAGAGACTTACGATGACGGGGCTGTCAATCCATTTTTTCCACACATTTCTGATCAGAAGGGAGCAAAGTATGACGCAGCAAATAAATGCCAACAACCAGAATAGTCTGGAAATAATTATTTTATGAATTTATTTTAGTTCAGTACGATTGAATAAACATTTTCAAAGTGGATCTTAACCTCCTAGACGAGAGTGAGTCAGTGTACGTTCCTCTCACTCACATCACAGTGTCGCTCCAGCGATATCTGGATATCGCTGGAGCGACACGTGTCCCAGGACAAGCCAATATAAAATAAATAAATAAATATATAGGGGCAAATCACACTGATTAATATGGAAGGGATGAAAATTTTGAAAACGCTTGAATATTTTTCTGTAATTAGGAATAACATTCCTCGTTACCATAAGACACAGATTTTTCCGTCCAGTCAAAATAAAAATATTTTATTTTTTATTATTTAGACGCAACGAAGTGTTCTTCCTAACAACAGAAAAAAATATACAAGCTTTTTCAAAATTTGCATCCCTTCCCTATTGCCTTACTTGTCTTAAGCTTAATTAATCTAAAGCCTAATCACGTTTTATAAGGCTTTAGATTCAATTCAATTAAACTCAATTCAAAATATATTTATTATCATAGGATATTTATAATATCTCTTAATAATAGTCACTTTGTTTTGTTTTGCACAAATGTTGACGTCAAATCGTTACTTATAGCTAAGTTTACGCCTCTTCCTAGACGCAAGTGCAGAAGAAGCGGCAACAAACTGCACTGCACGTTTTCTCCAAAGACGTCCACTAACAAACTTAAAACTTAAAATTAGTTATACGAATGGACTGAGATTACATTGTTTGTTATGTCATAATTAAATTGAATTATATGAATTACTAAATTTAAAAATTTAGTATGTACCAATGTACCTAAATTATGACATGTCTAAGTATACAAACCTTTACGAGGGACCCGCGCCAAGTTCAAGCCAGACCTTTTTTTAGACCAGATAAATAGTAGATTGTGCTACAAGGCGTAAAGGTAATAGTTTTAACGCGAGGGCGCTACTTTGAATCCTGAGTGAAGCGAGGGATTCAAGTATATCGCCCGAGATAAAACTATTACCGTACACCGTGTAGCACATTCTTCTTTTCATCTCCATTTATGAGAAAAAGCAAATATATAATACCTATAAGGAAAGTAGAATACCTGCATACCTATACCTAATCAGAGTTTAACAGTCAGTTACTAACCTTTATTTGGTGGCGTTTTCACGGAAGAAGTACTATGATAATATTTTTCTAGGACCACCGCATTTTATACATTTTCCAGTCATTAGAATCGTTTCATTACTTTTTCCTTGTGTGTTAATTCTTTATATATTCAAATATGTATATTATACGTAAACTTCATATTTATTTACTACCGGCCTCATCAAGAAATGAGACATTTAAAATAGTTGTAAAAATAACCTAATAGTTACATAATAAAATTACTATTTAAATCATAGACAACAATTGCGCGTTTTTATTAGTTTTTAATAAGTTATTATTTTGAAGCAAGATAACAAAAATATTTTGACCTACAGTCATCCACGTAAATAGTGTTGTATTCCAATTTAATAAAAATACGACGCCCTTGCCTAAATTTTATAATTTTAAAACTATTTTTTTCTTTTTTTTAGCTGACTGCCAATATTATTTTTGATTCTACATTCGTGTTCGGTTTTCAAATGTGTTTTAACGCCTAGGGAATTTACTTTTTACTTTTCAGTGTCTAAAGAATTACCAGTACTTTATAATAATATTAAATATTTGGGATAAAATCATCGTTTTTCGAATAGATGAGATGAAAAGTAATTAATGAATCTCCTTAAGAACCCAGATAGGTTGTTACTGTTTAAAGTCAGTGCAACTTTAAAACTGACTGGTAAAGAAAAATATACTCGCACGATTATATATTTTATGCAAAAAAATAAATTAAAATTATACAAAAAGTACTCACTTTTCAACTCGGGTGCGTTCCTTCTCCCCAATGTACTTGAGTCCATGCAGATTAGAATTAGCCGTGTAATCAATTAGGTATTCCTTCAAGAAACTCCGTTTCTTTTTCTTTTTCTGTATTCTATCTCCATTTTGCTCTTTAGGAACTTTCTTCATGCTTTATACAAGCTCACAATCAATTAGATAGATACATCGTTTATTTGTGAAAACTGCACATTCATACTCACACAATTAATTGTATTTAAAAAGAAAGTTAAGCTGTGTGATTCCCGGTGGAGTAGAATAAGACAACTCCAAGTCTTCCTTACCTTGGATGTCGTAGAAGGTGAACTTAGGATCACAAGCTAAACAAAGCATATAAACATCAATGAGACAAACTCGTCTGGCCAGCAGCTGGAGAGTGTAGGCCAAATCCTCTGACTGCTCTGGCTAATATATGGCTCTGGTAGTACAGAGAGGGTCATGCTCTTGCAGTAGAGACTTAAAAAGACCTGATGATGATAAAAAAAGTACGATACCTTAGAACATAAACTAACTTGGAAAATTCTTGTTTAGTTTAAGATTTAACTTTCAGATTGCTACCACATTTTATAAAAATCAGTTCAGTAGTTTGGTTTTGAAATAATTTTGTTTTTTGTGATTTTTAGTGTGATTTCAGTAGAGTTCATTACCATTTATTGCAACTGGAATCGGAAGTTTTTTTTGTAAAAATTACCTGTAATATAGTAATTTAAGTACTTCTATAACTTTACTTTTAACATTTATTAAGTCAGTATATTTCTTACCTAGAATGTGTCTCCATCACGTCTACTTTATTTCACAAAACGAATGAAATTCGTTAATAAAATGGGCTTGGTTTAAATATACCAGGTATGAGCCATCGTCCATAAATTCCCAAAAGGGTAAGGCTGCTGTCAGATGTAGGTATGTATATAATAAAATGCCTAACAAGGTCATTACAAAACCTGTTCAAAAACAATTTTGGTTCACCGACTTCGTCTGTCTAGGATTAAAATTCTAACGAAATATCGTATTTATTTAGTTGGTTACATAAATGTATATTTTTTTATTAAAGTCGAAAATTGCGTTAGAACAGAGATTAGTAAGTAACCCATTAGCTATTTATTTTCAAGGCAAGATCATAGATTAGATATAAGTTCCTACGTAAAAAAGATGCACCACAAAATAATTGAGTATTGTGACTTGCCTCGACTTCCAATTAAGAAAAAAAATCTAGGCTTGTGCTTCAAACCGATTGAATATCATCTACTTCACATTTGTTTATCTTTCTTACCCCGTCATTTGAAATCGTTGCAGTGTTTTTTCATCCCAACTTTTCTATCTTTTGACAGTGATACGTCCACATTAGCGACGCACATTTATAAGTCATCGACCGAGTGAGCGAATCGAACAAAGATCTCCGTTTCAGCTATGGCAACATTTCTTTCGTGTGTCCAATTTCCAATTTTCCGTTTATTCTCGCCTATAGATCGCGTTTCTTAACCGATTCTCGTGAAATTTTGTGAGTAGGTTCGATAAATATGGAGATTTTTTGTCCAAATTTTTTGAGATGGCGGAAATGTGGGGATTGAAAATGTAAAAATATCATATTTTAGCCATTTCGAAAAATATTAAAATATGTCAAAAAACTTTTTTGTTACCCCTATTAAGATGCAACTTTTTTGTCTGAACAACTTTTCATCCGATAAAATTGAACGGGGTCTCAATATGGGAGAGGCTATGCAAAGACAGACTCGCGAGGTCTACAGCTCACAGAGCCATTAGTTTTATAAGTAGTTACAAATTAGTGGAACTATTAAATTGCTTATAAACAGACATACAGAGATACGATTTTATTGGGTATTCAATATATACTATGCGAGAAGTATTAATAGCAGTACGTACATATTAATCATTATTTTTTGGCCAAGTTTAATACACGCCTGTTTTAATTTAGTAATTGGTATGATATTGATACACCTATGTCCCTAACGTCTAATTACTCGTATAAAGTATGTACGTATATATGTAAAGACATCAATTAGAACTATAGACTTAACGTTATTTCGAGGTCTCATTCTCTGTAGTCATTCGTACGCACGATGTTGCGCCACTCCCGGTAAGTTCCAAAATAATTCTACTCAATGTGAAATAAATTTGTGTAAGTGACGTTTTATTTTTAACCAACGGAAAAGAGAAGAGAAAGTTAGAGAAGAGTAGACGTTACATTTTTTAAAATAATAGTTTTACTACGGTACCCTAAAAATATATGACGTGCGGTTCCTTCCAGCGTGCCTAGTTCGTGGCCTGACGGTATCGTGCGTGACATTGTTTGAAGAAAAAGCGTAAAGAACTCTACGCATATTTTTCAAAATACTTTCTGATTAATATTTATAATTTCCGTAGGTCTGGTAGTATGGGAAAGTGTTCGATCTCAGAGAATGAGAGTAAGGAAGATAGAAAGGATCACATTCAACGGAGCCCTAAAAAGAAGCGAAACTTTTTCAAAGACTATCTCATAGTGTACTCGAGCAACTCTAATCTTCATGGCCTCAAATACATCGGTGAAAAGCAACGGACGTATTTAGAAAGGTGTGTTCAACATTTTGACTTAATTCATAGATCCGATGGACGGATTTTTTTGCAAAATATGAACTTTATTTTATTGGTTAAAACTAACGTGAGACACAGACAGTACTATATGTTACACGGGTCACGCACGTGAAAAGTCAGCTACTGGCAGACATGTTTCGAACTCATCCGGAGGTCGTCATCAAGGCGAATATGACGAGGTCCCGAACCACACTAGTACCATAGTAGAACTAGGCCAGTAGCAGATTTTTCACGTGAGTGACCCGTGTAACATAACTTTATTTTATATTGCCAAAAAATTAAATTCAGTATATAAAATGTAAACTAAATGTTTTTCAGGGACCATTCTAAGAAATAAAATGAGTTAAGTATTTGGTATATCCATTCGACGGTATAGTATATTATATTATATAGTGTATTATTATTATTCAGTATATTATTTGACGACCTGCGTGGTGTAATGGTCACCACGCTAGTTCCCCAATCCGGAGGTTCTGGGTTCGATCCCCAGCCAGGGCAAGTTGGAAAATGGCCTTTTTTCAAATTGTCTTGGGTCTTGGGTGTTTATCTATATATGTACTTATTATAAAAATATAGTATCGTTGAGTTAGTATTTCATAACACAAGTTTAAAAAAAGCTTACTTTGGGGCTAGCTCAATCAGTGTGATTTGTCCTTATTTATTTATTTATTTATTCTTTTATGTTTCAGAGTTTTCTGGCTGTTCGCATTCGTATGTGGCATAGTTCTCTGTGCTGGTTTGATTATGAAGACTTACATGAAGTGGGACTCTACTCCAGTAATCGTAACATTCAATGAAAAAACCACTCCCACTTGGCAGGTAATATCAAACAGAATAAACCACTATTCATAAGAGTCAATAAAGGGTTATCTTACATGCTGGACTGGGAGAAAAGAAAAAAGAATATACCAGCTGCTTCTCTTCCCACGCAGATTGTAAAAACCGATCGAGGGAATAGGTGAAAATTTGAGTCAAGCTAACAACCCACGCTTTTTGGCAAATTTCGTAGAACGCGCTACGGAGCTACGTAAGCTACGCCGTTTCGTAGCACATATTACGAATCTTTTGATTTCCGAGCCTTGAACCAATTGCTTAGTTTTATCATACTTAAGGCCCATTTAGACGGTGCAAGTTTCTTGCCTGTTGCATACAATTAAATTGAAGCAATAGAAAACTTGCATGGTCTAAACAGTACGTCAGCTATACAAATCATTTATTGCTTCAATAAAATTGTATGCAACAGGCAAGAAACTTGCACTGTGTAAATGGGCCTTAACTATAAGATTTTTTAAGTTTCACCTATCCTGGTGCTTTTGCTTACTGTCAATCAATTGAGCTGAAATTTTTCATACACGTGTACCTAAATCAAGTTATGAAACATGATGTAATATAAGTAGCCTTATGCTTGCTTGACTGGAAGGTACTCACAATAAAACTTGTGCTAACCTAATTGTAATTTAAAAAAAAAATGTTTTAATATATACTTGCTCAACAGATTCCTTACCCTGCGTTAACTATTTGTCTGGAATCAAAATCCAGGGCAACTGTATTCAATTTCACAGAAAACTATTATCGGTACAATGATTCCACAACCCGTGCCAAAATGACGGAAGAAGAGTAAGTGTGCCAATTTTACTACATTTGAAAAGTGTAAACTTAAACCATTTAGATAGAGTCAATTTCATGAGATTTCAGAAATTAGTATTATGCCATGCTTCCATGTCAAACCTGGAAATCATTTCTTAAAATCTAATAATTTGATTTTAAAATTACTCGCAATAATTAATAAGTATCAAATACTGAGTTCACGCATAAAAAACTAAGCTATTATAATAAACACTTTACTAAAATCTGTTTATTTATCTAGCTAAAAGATCGAAGTGGGATGGATAAATGCATAATGATTTATTATGGCCATATTTAAAAACATTTAAATAAGGCCATAATAAATCATCATCATCATCAAGTCTTTTTAAGTCTCCACTGCAGGAGCACGACCCTCTCTGTATTACCAGAGCCATACTTGGCCAGAGCAATCAGAGGATTTGGCCTATACTCTCCACGCTAGCCAGACGGGTTGGATTGGATAGGTCTCATTGATGTTTAAGCTAAGATAAGCTTTGTTTAGCTTGTATTTCCTAAGTCGCCTTCTCCAACATCCACAGGCCGGAAACCACATAGCATATTATATTGATCATATTAAATGATCTTTCTTTATTCGAAATAAAAGAGAAAAATACTATATATGCTAAAATGACACTACATATTAAATTAAATCTTTTCTCGTGTTGAATTACAGTAAGTAATATATCTTATTACAGACGGAATATGTTAGAAGACTTAACGTTGGTTTGCGACGACCATCTAGCATTCTTCTTTGGCAGGAATTTCAGCGATGGACTTGAAACTGTAGCCAATCTACAAAATGTGAGTAAAGAACCAACTGAATTCAATCTAATCTGAAGGAATCCTAACTAGAAAATCGGAAGATGTAATCGCAATTAGGACTGATTGGATCCGATTTAGAGTAAAAAGGACGTTCTGACAGCTCTATCCCCTTATAATCTGTGAATTCAATTTAGTATAAGTATTGTAATCAATTTAGAAACCTTACTGTTCCTAGTTAGTGTTCTCCTACTAATTGGATGCGATGGAGAGAAATAACCGCTTAAAATAGTTTAAAATTTCATCTTCCTTTTCATTTTTTTAGGAAATGAATAGTAAAAGCTAGATAAGTAGTATCTTAAGTATATAATGTCAGCACCATTAGGAAGACGTGAAAATTTACGAAGCAATATTCATTAGGTACACTTTTTCATTTACTTCGTTTGAAGAAGTTAAAAAAAAGGATGATATAAATGACAGTAAATAAAAATGCTGAGGCGATATCGAAATCACGATTTTAATTACGACTGCCCCAAAAAGGGGGGTAATGTTTTCAAGATTCATGTATGTTATGCAGTGACGTGCACAAAGATTTTTATTGGGGTAGACAACAACAAGAGGTACAACCTGAAAGCTACAACTTATATATATATATATATATATATATGTACAAAAATAGGGTAGACAATGAAATAAAATGCACGTCTCTGATGTTATGTAGTAAGTACTTATGTAAAGTTTAAGTCGTGTTTTTTAAAATTAATTAAGTGTTTACCAGCGTTACGAGTACCTACCGAGATCACTAAGTTGAAAACATATCTTCGCGCCTAAGCAGTAGCTTAGGCGCTTGGTAAGCACAAGAAGAAGCTAACTTTACTAAGTTAGCTTCTTCTTGTGCTTACCAAGTCAGTAGCATGGGTTAAACATGCGTTAGGTGTCTATAGAATACTTGTTTTTATTATGTATTGTTCTTACAATACCTACATAAAAAAACAACTATTTTCTACTCATACTTCAACTATATACGAGTATATGGACAATTTTTTGGCTACATACGATCTAACGTATCTTCTTCTTCTTATATTTAAGAGCTGGGTTTTATCGGTGGAGTGCTTACGTTTTATTTTTAGGTTTAGTTTGTCTTTAGTTTAACCTAAATTGTGTTTTTTTTTTCTTAATAAACAAGTTTATACCATATTTTTTAAGAATCTAACTGATGAGCTAATATAATTTTTTAGTCCACATCCGTATTACTCAAATCAAAATTACAATACAATATCATTTATTGCCCAAAACACAAGACTACCAATTAATTACACCTGTCCTTATTTTTAGGTAACAACAAATTCTACATCAAATTTCTTCGTATGCAAATTCAAAGACCAAACCCACGAATTTTGTGATATATTAAATGCCCGTGTTATAACGGATGAAGGGGTTTGCTTTAATTTCAATATGTTAAGCCCTGAAGATTTATTTAGAACGGAAAAGTAAGTATAATCTACTTGCAAAAAGTATGTAAGTAATATTAATGTAACAGGAAGGTTTTAGTATCAGTAGGTACGAGATGTTTTTCACCGTCATAAACATAAGTCGGTTGTTTTAACAAAAACCTAATCTTGTTTATATTATTTCAGCTTGCACAATGACTATAAATACATAGACCATAATAAAACAGCTCAATGGAGTTTGGAAAATGGTTATGCTCCAGATGTACCATTAGAAACTTACCCTAATCGTGGAGCTGTAAGTGTATTAACGCTTGTATTATTACCTAACATTATTGTTATCTATTTAACAGAGGATTGACACTTAAACGTATACCTACGTCCAAATAAATTAAAAAATAAAGTCGTCCCTTAGGCAATATACCTATTGCCTGAGGGACGACTTTAATAGCTCTATTATAAAGAGCTAATTGGAAGAAATGTATTTTTGTTTTTTTTCGTATCTTGGTTGTTGTTTAGAATAATTGAATTTAAGTATAATAATAAAAAATATATCACTTTATTTTTAGCCTATTAGTTGGGTAAAAGCCTCCCCTTTTTATTTTATTAATACCGTGCACTTTAAATTATAGGTTTTGTTTGTGCTAAATACAAACTTACCTAAATATGCCATTCTACGAAGGATGAACCAAAACTAGTGAACTGACAACGCCATACAAACTTACCTAAATATGCCATTCTATCAAGGATGAACAAAAACTAGAGAACTGGCAACCCCATACAAACTTACCTAAACATGCCATTCTATCAAGGATGAACAAAAACTAGAGAACTGACAACCCTATACAAACTTACCCAAACATGCCATTCTATCAAGGATGAACAAATGAACAAAAACTAAAGAAATGACAACCCCATACAAAAAAAATACTTTACTTGAAAGCCAAAACAAAATCCTGTATTATTTCTAGATGTCACACTAGTATCTCTTCCGCTAGTTATACAATCAGAGATGGCGTTTGTTGTTCATACAAAATAAACGCTATTACCGCCATCTTTCCGAAACTACCTTCTATTTAACAATCTGGCGTTTGTCAAGAATGTAATGTGTGTTTGTTCGACGATAACTCAAGTATATTCGATCGGAGCTTCATGAATATTTTAACATTTTAGTTTGAATGTGAGCCGTATCGGGGTTGCCGAAATATGGATTTCACGTATTCACAGTTCGGGTCAATTATTAGTTATTGTGATTTCAGGGACATACGGCTAAGGCGGGTATAGTTTTCTTGATGAAAACCGATGGCAAAGATTTAGACTATCTTTGCAAAGAATCTGTACAAGGTTTCAAGGTAGGTTCATACTATTTTTTAAAATCAAATAGTAAACCGACCGATTTGGAAAAATCTTTTTTTTTTTTGAAAGGGTATATTTATTTATTAACCAATTTATGTACACGGACAATACATACAGAGAATACATAAACAAAAAGTTGTACAAACTACTTATCTCAAAAGAGATCTCTTCCAGTAGGCCCGTGAAAGGAGATGTTCATATATGAAAGGCATACAGGCGAAGGAAGAAGAAATTAATATACTATGAAACTACAGATAAACATACATATACATATGTTATGTTACATACAAACTTAAATAAATACATATGTCTATTTAGAAATAAATATACTTAATATATAATATACAAACTACAACTATGATGATTCCGATAAATAATAATCTTTTACTCGTCTTATAAACACAGAGATCGATTTAGATTCGCGTATAGAAGGTGGTAATGAGTTCCATAGTTTGACCGCATGTACCGAAAAGGAGTAAGAAAAGGTAGTGGTGCTGTGTGAAGGGTAGTTAAGGACAGGTTTTAGGTGGGATCTGCAAAGAGAGAATTTGGAGAATATAAAAAGGAAAAGCGCACACGTAGATAGGGGGGAAAGAAGATGTATGAGATAGTGTAGGACGTTGTAAAGGAGACAAAGAATGCGACTGTTTCTACGGATCCGTATAGGTAACCATTTTAGCTGAACACGGTACCTGGAAACATGGTTGAACTTCCTCAATCCAAAGATGAAACGGAAGCACAGGTTTTGTAAACGCTCCAGTTTATCTAAAAGATCTTCTGTTGCATCCAAGTAGCATGCATCCGCGTAATCCAAGATTGGTTGAATAAGGGATTAGGCCAGAGCAATCCTAGTCTCGAAGGGCAAGAAGTAATGAAGGCAACTAAGGGTGTGGAAAGAAAAGTGGATATTACGACTGACTTCGTTAATGTGAGCTGTCCATTTGAGGTTAGAGTCCATTATAATTCCCAAGTTCTTGGCAGTGTCAGTTAAGGCAATCACAGAACCCTCAAATATCACAGGCGAAAGTCCGTTAAAGTCAATCCGGTTACGCAAAGCACTAGTGCCAATCACCATAGCCTGGGACTTAATGGGATTTACCTTAAGGCCGTAACACGAAGCCCATTCCGAAACATGACAAAGGTCATCATTCAACGCTGATTCAGCATCATCCACCGGGAAGTGGCGATACAGCTGCAGATCATCCGCGTATAAGTGGAATTTACAGGATAGAACTTTAGTGATGGTATTTATAAAAACAGAAAATGGTAAAGGGGAAAGACAACCTCCTTGATTTCATATATCATTTATTCACCATTTGTAAACAAATATACACATTCACTGTCATGCACTTTACAATTAGTGTTCTTAAAACTATTTACAAAATTACCTTTTTAGGCATTGGGAATTGATTTTAAATAACATTACAATTCATAAAATTCCAAAAATTATTATCTGCGATATCATAAATAATATTAAATATAGATAATTTTAATATAATTTAAGTTAGGTATATAAATGTCGTTAAAATGTCCTTAATACTAAAGTTTGTCTGTCCAATATTCCGTCATACTGTAATAACTTTTGTCAATCATAAGTTTTTTTTAATTCAGTGTCAAACTTTTTTCCCTGGAGTTCTTAAATTCTTTTTGGTAGGTGATTGTACACCTGAATTGCCATATATACGGACTATGTTGGTACAATGCAAGATTCCATGGGGGTAGAATTAAGTCATTACCGCGGCGCGAGGTGTATCGCCTAGGCCTGTCCTCGTATTTTTAAATATGTGTGGGTGTCTTCTTACAAAGCGGCATAATTCGTATATGTACATGCCCGTAACTGTGAGAATATTTAGCTTACTAAAGAGGTCTCGACATGTTTCTCTACGTTTTGTGAAGGTTATTATTCGAACGCAACGTTTTTGTAGTACATATACTGCCTGAACGTCAGTTGAGTTTCCCCAAAGGATTAACCCATACCTCATTCAGGCTGCTGCATAGCTGTGATATGCGGTAAGTGCACACTCCTGATTCGTATTTTTTCTGAGTTCCCGTAGTGCATAGGTGAACTGGCTTAGTGTGACAGACTTTCTTAAAAATGGGCTTTATTACAGTCAGTTTTAGATGATCCGGAAATACTCCTACGTTGTAAGATTGGTTTATTAAGAATGTTAATGGTGTTAAAAATTCATTAACACAGTATACGAGTAAAGAAGAAGGTATTTCGTCATAACCGCTTGTATTGTTTCGTTTCAGTCCTAATATAACTTTTTTAATTTCTGATTCGGTCACATTTTCTCGAAAAAATGTTTTTGTCAATTGGGAGTATAAATTAGATTGGCATGTCATTGGTTTATTTTTATTGTCATTTATACTTAGGAAATATTTATTGAACATGTCCGATATTTTTGAAGGAGACGTTATAATTTCTCCATTATTTTTCTTTAAATTTATATTTTCATGCTTATTTTTGTTATCCTTTTTTGTTTTTATTTTTTCATTTATCATATTTGTTTTATATTTATTTTGCGAATTCTTTATTATTCTTATATTATGTCTTCTTTTTTGGCTTGCTATTATTTTTTTTAGTATCTTGCTGTACGATTTAGCATAGCTTTTTAAAGATTCACTGTTGAATGTAATTGAGAGATGGTATACTATACTTTCCAGGTAGTCCCATAGAAATCGTCTAAGTATGCAATTGTTTGAATATTTAGCTTTTCTGGTATTAGGGTCAGTTTTTTGTTTTGAAAAAATCTCAATAATTATTCTTAATGATCTGTGTGCAGTTTTCAATATTTCTTTCTGAAATAAAATAACACAAAAATTCACTGATGTTATTTAGGTATATGAAGAATCTATGATATGTATAACTATTAATAATTAAATGCACGTGAATAATATTATTATAATGTCGTTATTTTATCGTTAGATCTTGGTGCATAATCCAGCGGAATTCCCAAGGCTGAATGACATCTTTTTCCGAGCATCTTTAAATGAAGAAATAGTCATAGCTGTAACTCCGAAGATGATGACCACGTCGGAAGGTCTGAGGGATTACGCGCCGGAGAGGTGAACATAAATATGTAACGAGTTTATAAAAACTACACTTAACTATTTTACATAGGAGCAGTAAACCTAAATAATCGTTTCACAAGTAAACATTAAAGGCAAGGCATAAGAATACATATAAAAAGAAATAAATATAAAAATTGGAACAATATTAAATTGTATCTAATTACTTTTAAACCCATTCTTTGCAAAACCTTTTTTTTTCTTCATATAAGCGCGTTCCCGGTTGCATCCTAAGCCGTGCTGCTTCGGAGCCCGGGGTGCGCTGTCCCGCTTTTTAGTCTCCAAATATAACATCTATATCAATGGTCACTCAAGGGTGACAAAGACCTTGCGAAGTGGCGAAGAAATAGTCGAAACTGTTAAAATGATCTAGCTATAGTTTTACGACCGGCTGCCTGCCTGACGTCAAACCTCGTAGTACCAACCAACGTAGATGTTTGCTTAGTTCTTTAGTCGGAAGAGATGGAGCGGTCCTATATTCTAGCTTCAGGAAGTTACACTGCACAATTCGGATTATTTGCAAAATATGGAATCATATTAGATTCTTTTACAGAATCCCCCTATAATTTTAATGCCCATAAATTTTATACCTAATGCTGGTAAATTAATGTGGGTATGTATATATGTTGTTGTTGACTTCCAGGCGACAGTGCTACTTTTCAGACGAAAGATATCTTCATTACTTCAAAGTATACACACAATCAAACTGCGAGCTTGAATGTTTGACCAATTTCACATACGCAAGATGTGGCTGTGTGCACATCAGTATGCCACGTAAGCATCAACATAACTTTTAAGGGCTTTATTTTTTTATAATACTTAGTAGATAATCAGGCCTAAATAATTAGGTACCTATACTTTTGCGTTTTTCTATACGATAGGAGTGCTATACACACGCGACTGCCTCCGCGGTCCAGTGGTCAAGGCGTTTGCCTTGTGATCCGGAGGTCATGGGTTCAAATCCCACTGGGAAGCATACTTTGTGAAAAGTTGTTTCCAGTCTGTTTAGGATATTGCAGGCTTGAATCACCTGATTATCTGAAAAGAAAGATGATTTCGTGCTTCGGAAGGCACGTAAAGCCGTTGGTCCCAAACGCCATCTAGCGTTTGTACCTATCCTAGGATTGGTTCTGGTCTACCCTTTGGGTTGCGGAGGTCAGACGGCAGTCGCTCTGTGTAAAAACCAGTAACCTCGTCGAATCACCTAGGTAAGGTAGCGGACCCCGGGCTCTGAAGCGTAACCGCTGATGATGCAACCGGGAATACGCTCGGATGATGATGATGATGAGGAGTGCTATACACACGCGTTGCCGATACTGAAGTTTTTTTTATGCATATACATATAGGGTAAAACCCAGATAGTCGTCCCGGGGGCATAGTTGCCTTGATTGCAATTATTCTAGTTTCGCGAATGTAAAACATGTTATTTTATTTATCTTTATAATATATAATAATAATAATCTTTATTTATCTCCACACATTTCTTTACAACTTTAATCATTTATTTATTTATTTACAAAATTCATGTACACAACATACAAACAATGAAACGTACAAAGTAAGAAAATAGAGTCATAGGTACTGCTTATTTCATAAGAAATCTCTTCCAGCAGACCCAGGAGAGGAAAATAATATTAACTTATCTTAATAATCTTACAAAACATAGGTTTCTTTTTAACTTAACATAATAAGATGGTTTATTTTAGTGGGAGCAGAATATTTAATTATAATATGCAAACTATCCTTCTGATTCCTACACTAGGCGTGGCCTGTTTAATAGGAAATTCTATCGAGATATTCTGCAACTACAACTAAGTTGACCGTGTTGCATGTCTCTGTGCGATTGCATGGAACGGCTAGGTGCGATCAAAGTTATTGCGGGATAAATGTCCTCTTTCTTGACGGAGCATCTATCCTAAACGTAATTCACATGGATTAGGCAACTATATGGGATAGTTGTCCTAAAATTTAGAGGTCCGCGAAAATCGCCAATACTCTGGAAATATCAAAAATAATGTTTATGCCTTTCATAAATTTGAAGATAATAATAAACCAAAATACTAACCCGTTTTACATACAAAGAATCTTGCTTTTTGTACAAAGAGATATAAAGTTTTTTTTTTCTTATTTCTGTTTAAGAGAATTAAAAATCTGTATGTATAATGTAATAAAATATCCGCAACATGCTTCGTCAAAAGGTGTAGAGATATAAAGTAATTTTAAAAAGTGGGGCAACTATTCGGCTTAAACCCTAGTTAATTTGTTGAAATGGCGTGTACTCGTATGCCGTGTCAGCATCGTCGCCGCGTCTTTGAAAACCCGACGGCGTCGGGATATTATTGAGCGAATGGACTCTACGTAACAATTTTTGTTCTGCGATACTTTAAAGTTTATTTTATTTTTGTAGACAACTCTACAATGAAAGTATGTAATACAGCGAAGGTGAAATGTATGAAAGATGCCAGATGTAAGTACTTGTCTCATTTAATTACCTATTATTACTTATAGACTTGGCTGCATAATTTATTGTTATTTATATATAATTTGTTATTTATACAACGTGAAAGGTACATATGATATACCCGTAATAAATCGAACCACGGGCTAATACAAAACCACTACAGTATAATAGAATTAAAATAAGAGTAAAAAAACAAAAAAAAAATTCGACATTCACACACAAATCACGTTTTCATACTTTTGTATGGAAATGCCGTTTTTTTTTTGTTTTTTGTATGTTATTTTAATTTCATTGTACTATAATGATCTAGTATAGACCGTGATTCGATTTATTACGGGTAATTCCCCTTTTATATTTGTTGTATATAATTTAGTGTTATTTTAGCGGCGTTTTCGGTAGTGGGAGTAAAGAAAATGTTGGAGCAGAATGTGCTGGAGGAAAACATAGATGAAGTAGAGCAGGCAGCGGTCAGCTGCAACTGCCTGCCCGGCTGCAGCTCATTAAGCTACGAGGCGGAGACTTCGCAGGCGGACTACGACTTCCAGGCGCTCTGCAAAGCGTACAGGGTCAACGCGTCGGATGATGTCAACGAAAAGTAAGCAATATGTCAATAAACATAATATAAATCTACAATACCACTTCAAAGCGTTTGCTTTGTGATCCGGAGGTCGTAGGTTCAAATCCCATTGGGAAGCATACTTTACGAAAAGTTGTTCCCAGTCTGGTTAGAATATTGCAGGTTTGAATCACCATTATCCGAAAAGAAAGATGATTCCGTGCTTCGGAAGGCACGTAAAGCTGTGGGTCCCGAACGACATCTACAGTTTGTTTTAAACCTATCCTAGGATTGGTTCTGGTCTACCCTTTAGGTTGCGGAGGTCAGACGGCAGTCGCTCTGTGTAAAAAAAATTGGTTGCCTGTAAAGTCGGTATACGGGCGAAAGTTTTACGTGACAACGACTTCACTCCACTTCACTCCAAACTTGACTTCCACTCGGGCATGGTTAGCCCGCCTAAGAGCGAGAGAGACAGACATAAAAAGTGAAAGGCACGCGTGCCTCTCACTCGCTCTCATTGTGAGCGCATAACGTGAGCGGAGCGTAACGCAGTTTCTTGAAGTGTCACCCGGCTAACCAATTTATAAGACGTTGTCACGTCAAAACCAGTAGGTACCCTCGTCAAATCTCCTAGGGCAGGTGGCAGACCCCGGGCTCTGAAGCTTTACCGCTAAAAATGCAACCGATAATACGCTCGGATGATCATGAAATCTATAATACAACTGACTGACTGACTCACTGATTGACATGATTGTTTACCCTGTTCCAGGGTGATTTATATATTGTCGTGTAGAGGGTGCTCTAGTGAGTACCAGAAAAATCTGACATCTAAAAGATCACTAGATCCTGATGTGGAAGGAATTTTTCTTCCAAAATGTAGGTTTTAAGTAATTTGAGCGGCGAACCCCGAGCCCCTTCCATTTTCCATGTAATTTTTAACAAAAAAAAAGCGACTTCAATATCTGATCTTCTGGTGGTCTCAGGCAGCTTGAAAAATACGACATCAGTGTTGTACTGTTGGCCACGCAAGATGAAAGAGAGATTATACTCGTATGAACAACTAACGAGTAGGCTACATATGTTACTAATGTGTGAGGCGCACTACTTGGTCACAAAAATTAATAAGAGTATTTCAGAATGGAATCTCCTAAGGTCCCGCGCAATATGCGTCCCCGTTCCCCGTTCCCGCACCTCTCCCCTGTTTTCGCCTCGTCGAGGGGCGTGAGCGGGCGAACACACGCATTGACCTGTGCACGAATGTATAGTTTCGTTTGTAGTACATAGTGTAGGCATTAATGATACTCCGCTTCTATGAAGTTCCATACCTGTGACTTGGTCAGTAATCGGTATATTTTGCAGATTGCTGATGACGAGACTGTCCGTATTCTTCAAAGCGCCACAGTTTATCCAGTACCGACGCTCAGAGCTGTACGGCACAACCGACTTCCTGGCCAACTGTGGCGGTCTTCTGGGACTGTTCATGGGCTTCTCTTTGCTCAGCTTGGCAGAAATTGTTTACTTCTTAACATTAAGGTAATCTTTCATATTTTATCGTACCTGTTGACGTGTTTATCGTATACCTTTGGACGTGTTTATCTTACCTGTGGACGTGTTTATCGTACCTGTGGACGCGCCATTAGAAGGTATAGGGACGCGACTCTTTGTGTATTTAGCGATAATTTTTATTTTCTTTGCTTCCTTGCAATGTCTTTCCAAGTTATTTATAAGTACTAATAATTATGCACTAGCTTCTATCCGCGACTTTGTTTTCACACATCTCTCGGAAACCCTATCCCGGGATAAATAAATTGTTGTTATGGTATTACACCATACCTTAGAATTAAGTTCTACCTTTTGTATTATAATCGTTACATTATTGTGCAATAAATATTAAATAAAAAAATAAATGTTTAACACGCTAGTCCGCCAATTCCGAGGTTCTGTGTTCGACTCCCAGTCAGGATCAGTTGGAAAATTACCTTTTTCAAATTGTTCTGGGTCTTGGGTGTTTATAAGAATAAATGTAATATATGTATTTATTATAAAATATAGTATCGTTGAGTTAGTATCCTATAATACAAGTTTAAACTTACTTTGGGGCTAGCTCAATCTGTGTAATTTGCCATTAACTAGGTATTTATTTATTATTTATTTGGTATTTTCTGGTGTCTCAAGTATTGCACTCAAAATCACGTTGATACGTTGCTGCCTCCCTCCCGAAGTTGAGGACGAACAAACAAATAAAAAATTCCACTTTCACATTTACAATATTATCTAGCAGGAATATAATTCTTTCTTATCCTTGCTATACAAAGAGCTTTTAGGGTTCCGTAGCCAAATGGAAAAAACGGAACCCTTATGAATTCGTCATGTCTGTCTGTCCGTCCGTATGTCACAGCCACTTTTTTCCGGAACTATAGGGACCATACTTGGTAAGTAGATGTAAGTATTCTGTGAACCGCGTTAAGATTTTCATACAAAAATAGAAAAAAAACAATAAATTTTGGGGGCTCCCCATACTTAGTACTAAAACTCAAAAATTTTTTTTTCATCAAACTTATACGTGTGGGGACCGTATCTATACGAGTAGATAGGTCTTCAAAAATGATATTGAGGTTTCTAATATATTTTTTTTCTAAACTGAATAGTTTGCGCGAGGGACACTACCAAAGTGGTAAAATGTTGATCGCCCCCTGTAACTTCTAAAATAAGAGAATGATAAAACTAAAAAAAATATATTACCATGCAAACTTCCATCGAAAATTGGTTTGAACGGGATCTTGTAAGTAGTTTTTTTTAATACGTCTTAAATCGTAAAATGTTACTTGCTGCTACGGAACCCGTCATGGGCGAGTCCGATTCACACTTGGCCACTTTTTTAATTACACAAGCAAAAATTTTTTCAGTGGTGATTCAGTCCATCATTTTAACAACTTTTTCCAATAAAGAAATATCCAAATACAACAAGTTTTTTTCACTTCCCATAGTAACTAGATCAGGTGACTACTTCGATTTGTATAAGGATCTAAAAAAATCTTAAAATAATTGTATCTTAAAAAGCACCTTGTATATTTTAAGTATCTACCTATCATGCCACGCGATTACACTGCACATCTATAAGAGTTCAGAAGTCCGTACACGGTTTCGGTTTGTCCATCCGCGACTTTGCTCAGCTCAGAGACTGTTAGTACTAGAAAGCTGTAATTTTACTTGGGTACCTAGAAACGCGGCAGGGTGTCCAACCAAGTTCAAAGACAGGAACTGGCGACGCAGCAGCCGTGTTTATATTTACACGAACCATTTCGAGTTACTTTTGACCCATACAGAACTTGGCAGTCATAGATCTCAATTCTTTTATCGGATATTAAATTAAGGCCGTACCTACATTTTCCGGTGTCCAGTGCTGCCCCCATTTAAAATAAAGCTAATAGTGGCCGTTTTTCGCAAATGTGCGTAGTAAAGCTTAACTTTCTCATTATAAACTGTAAACAGTAGTTCATAAAATACTTTGAAGGGTTATCTAGGACTTGGTAGTAGCAAAATTTTAAATGATGTCTCCGTTTTCTTTGCAATGATTTAATTTAAATGGGGCAGCACTGGACCCCGGAAAATTCAGGTACGGCCTTAATGTTTTTGGTTCATTTAAGTACTTACTTAAGTGATAAAATAAATTTATAAAAAAAAAATTGTAGCTCTCCTATAAATAAGTAGGAATGATATCGCCATGTTTTAACTTCGGAATTCTACTCTGAGCGTGGCCGCACTTGGCCAGCTATCATCATTATTTCTACCCGAAATTCCTAGCAGAACATTGAATTCAATTTGATTCTTTGCAGGCTATGCTGCGTGGTGCATCAACGAAAAAGTAGCTTTAAGAAGACAGAATCTTTGCCAAGTTCAGAAATCCAAGATGGTTTGAGGGAAATCGATGAATAGAAACTTATATGTATGGTGATATAGGTATCACCATACAGTAGGTATAAGTAGGTATTTTAAAAGTTAAAATGTATTCAGGTACATTAGGCACGTACTTTATACTTTGTTAGACATTGATTTACAAACGCTTGACAAAGATAGTTTAATTATAAATGGTGCTGTTAAAATGTTTCCAAACATTTTCTAACATAATAAAAAAGGCATAATAACATAAAAATTAAATACTGTTATACATAATAATTATTATAATTAATTTTATATTATGAATAATAATAATACTTATAATAACAATGTTACAATAAAAAGTTATTATATTTGAATTTTGAAAATGTTTACATGTTGTTTATTGTTTGTAAACATTTTAACAGCAATGTGGGAACCAACATGAACCCATGTACTTATAAGTCAGGACAAGTAAGTAACTATCTATAGTATTCTTACGACCTGCTTTATATATCTTATGAGGGATAAGGACACATACACATATATAATTATCACTACATAGTATAAAACAAAGTCGCTTCCCACTGTCTGTCCCTATGTATGCTTAGATCTTTAAAACTACGCAACGGATTTTGATGCGGTTTTTTTTAATAGATAAAGTGATTCATGAGAAAGGTTTATATGTATTATACATACCCGTGCGAAGCCGGGGCGGGCTGCTAGTATATAATATTTTTGTTTTTACTTCACAGCCTGTTTGTGATTTTGAAATATTTTTTATGGTTAGGTATTTTAAGGAAAGTTCGAAGTTTGCTTAGAAAATATCGTAAGCATATCTTTTTACTTCATTATTAGGTATTAAAGTATTTACAAATCTCTTAGTAGTCTTTATTAATAAAACCTTTTCTAAATCATCGATCATCATCGTCAGCTTTCAGAGACCCACTGCTGGGCATAAGCCACCTTCTGTCTGCATAATCATAATAAATAATAATAAGTCATCGATACGAAGTACTAATTTATTTATTAAACTAATTAGTATGTACTGTTAATAGAAAGTGACAATCGTTCATACATCTAGATTCAAGTACTTAAGGGGATACATGAACTTTTCGGGGCCCATTGCTGCCCCCATTTGAAATAAATTATGTGAAAGGAAACGGGGTTATAATTTAAATTTTTGTCTTGATCAAGCCCTAGATATCCCTTCAAACTATTTTATGAACTACTGTTTACAGTTAAAAGTGAGAACGTTGAGTTTTTTTTAGCATTTTTTCCACTAGTGGCCGTTTTCCGCAAAAATGCTAACTTAAGCTTAACGTTCCCACTTTAAACTGTAAAAAGTAGTTCATAAAATAGTTTGAAGGGTTATCTAGGGCTTGATCAATACAAAATTTTAAAAGATATCTCCGTTTCCTTTCAAATAATTTATTTCAAATGGGGGCAGCACTAGACCCCGAAAAATTCATGTATGTTAAGTAAATTTCATTACAATACCTACAAAAAATTCTTTATAAATTCTATATTAAAAACTTACATATCGCTAAGTTAAAGCACTTTCATCTAAACCATCCTTTGAGTAAGGCATTATTTATAAAATTTACGAATAAAACCAGGATGCATGTTTTTGATAAAATTTATTTTACGCAAATATTATAACTTTATATACAAGTGCATATACCTAATAAAAAATTTAATCATCAAACCTATGTAACATAGATAGTTTTAGGTAGGTGGTAGGTATAGTTTGTTAAGTGCTAAAGGATAGATTTGACCATTTCTATCTGAAACGAATCAGCGTGAGAGGACCAGAAGACCTATTTTTGAACGCGGCAGTCAACGAAACATAAAACGTATAGTTTTCCAAATCACAACTCGCGTTCACAAGTCACGAAATACCATTACACCGTATTTTTTTTCTCAAAAATTTAATATATAATATACCCACAATACACGATTGAGCATTTCTGGCTCAAAAAAAAATCACTAACATACCTCTAAATTTGCCTAAATTTACATTTAAAAAGATATTACTATTTTATACAATCACCTTTTTATATGTGTATGTGTAATTATTTTGTTCTGTATTGTCTGTAATCTGTTTGTGTGCCTTTAAAATAAAATAAAAATATGAAAATTACACCATTTATAGTAATTTAGATTATACATTTTTTGGTATAATTTTTATATAAAAAGGTGATTGTATAAAATAGATTATCTTTTTTAAAGGAAAATTTAGGCAAATTTAGAGGTATGTTTGTGATTTTTTTCTATCGTGCCAAAAATGCTAAATCGTGTTTTGGCTATTGTGGGTGTCTGTAGAAAAGCCTTAAGATACCTATTTTTTATTTTTTTTATTTATTCAAGTACACTTGTAAAATTAACAAACATACACATAAAAAAATAAGGAAAACATAGTACTTATGTGCTACTTATTTCTAAAGAAATTTCTTCCAGTAGACCCGCGAGAGGAAATGGGAAAAAAGAGGTAAATGGCGTGTACCTACAATACAAAACTAAATAAATAAATAGACAAGATACATACCTACATAAACATACATAAATATACTTACATAAATACATCAATAAATATATATTCATAAAGCATATATATAATAAATACATATATTAATATTTCTAAATATATTAGGATGATAAATACAGATAGTGATCTTTTACTCGTTTCTTGAACGTCGTTATGGTTTTAGACTCTCGAATGTTCGGTGGTAGCTGATTCGATAGCCTAACTGCTGGATATGGATTTACGGGCAGATCTGCAAGGAGCGTCGACAGAACGTGCGAAAGAAAACCGTTCACGCAAATAAGGAGGATATGTACATTTTTAGAAATAAACTGTAGTAGTTTAATTACATTGATTTTTCGAAAACACGCACAGTATTGCGGGCTCTGAACCCACTCGCCTTAAGGGATGAGGTGCGGTGCGGGGCGATCCACAAAGCACAACGCATGCTTTTATATTTCGTCTGACTGTGTAGCGGGAGGCTGGGAATGGACGTGGAGTGACGCGGAAAGTAGATTTTATGGGTTTCTAATTGTTTAAAAAAAAGGGATAAAAGAAATAAAAGAGAACTCAGCTAATTTGTCTATAAATATTAAGTGGCTTTAATTGAGCACAAGAATAAAATGTAAAATATCAGTATTTTAGTCATAGTCTTGAAAAAATATAACAAAACAAATCCCAAAGTTACCCACTTTGGGATTTGTTTTCATCCAGTAAAGTTGATTAGATTGTGTGTTTGAAAGCGAATGATTAGATCCTTAACTAAGACATATCTTTTTTCAGATTTTAAAAAGACTTGGTATTATTTTTGTCTCAAATGGTTTTAAAAACTCAAAAAGTACTTAGCCTTAATTATGACGTTATGACTCCCGCGTTTAAATATAGGTCTCCAGGTCCTAGGTATTCCATGGTCGGCGGCTGTGTTAGTCAAAAAAGCTCTGTGTCTGTGGGTGCTTCTGATAGTTTTGTTTGTATATGTTATATCAAGTAGGTAGTACTATATTTGTGAGTTTATATCAGATACGGTTTCATAATAATCAGATTCAGTTCTTTTATTATTTTTCTGGACCACGTAGTAAATCCTGTAAAAAAAAAAAACATTTAATTGGGTTTCTGCCTGCATTGCAGCTACAACCCTGAAGAGGTGTATAAAGTTACATAAACAAAATGTTTGAGTGTGAGAGAGTGCTATTGCACTGCAAATCAAAGGAAAATAGACAACGCAACCAGTAAATACTCGTATACATAACGCAGTTTTCATTTTCACCCACTCTGGTTGAACTTGATCAAAATATTGTTACGTTCATAAGCAATTTCCTGGCCAGTGGAAGATGTAACATTGTATACACAGTACACACTAATTCCTGTAATCTGAGAGTTTTCTTAACTCACCTCCGCGGTGTATAATTACTAAAACACAGGAACTATAATAGCAATGCAAGGAAATCAATGTACTTACCTTAATATAATATAATAGACAAACTTAAACAAGCTCATTAAAGAAACACCCAAGAATAATCCGACGATACCGCCGCAATCTGCCAGGAAATCTACCGCCCCGTACATCTCTCTCCGTTGAGATGCTATAAACTGTGATGTTTTGAAAAACACCGTTATCCGCGACATGAGCAGGCTGAAAATCAGGTAAAAGACCAAATCTTACAGAAAAATATTAAAAGAATCTACTTATACAAAAATAACCGTGTGGTTCCCGACAAAATAGAATAGGACCACTCCAAGTCTTCCCGAGGATGTCTTAGAAGGCGACTTAGGAAACACAATCTAAACAAATAAACTTATGTTTATTAGCTTTATTTATTTTTTATTAGTTATTATGTTTATTATTTATTATTCATTGATACGAGACCTCTTCAACCGTCTAGCTGGAGAGTGTAGGCCAAATCCTCGAATCTGGCTGCTCTAGGCTGGCTAATATACGGCTCTTGCAGTGGTGACTAAAAAAGACATGATGATGATGATATAAAAACAAAAATCGAAAATACGTTACAAAAATTAAAGATAAAATTTAAATAAAAATTATGCTTGATTTAATTACCTAATTACCAAATATTTCAGTTCAAAGTTACGTATGTCGGTACTTCCGTTATTTGATAGACCAAGTCAAAGATAATATAAATTACTAACGTAACAGATACCCAACGTCATATATAAACTATTGGAAAACACGTAAATAGCAAACTTGTAGACTAACTGCTCATATAGATGGCAGCGCACAAATTACTAGGTAGGTAATATGCTACCTTTCGCAGGTTTGCTAGTAATTGGTTTGTTTGTGTGTAAGTAAGTATTAAAATTTTATTTTTGCTCCTACTTTGGTCTTATTTCTCTGCACCACCTTTCGGTTGACCGTTTACAATTTTTGTAATAAAGTTGAATAAATAAAAAACGCCATCTAGTAAACTATTTAAAAAAACTTTAAGAGAAAAGAAAATTATAAAAAAAAGTTCTTCGATCCAAAAAATAAATTTTGGAGCTTATCTATATGAACTAAACTAACACTATTAAATGGTATTGAAAAGTATGACTTACTTTTCAATTTCATCGTCGAAGTCTACTCTATAAGCTTTCACAAGAGCTTTAAAATCATAATCTGCCTGCGATATCTCTGACTCATATTCGATAGAAGTGCACGAGGGCAGACAATTGCAATGTCGGACATCTCCTTGGCCTAAAAATCCATCCAGTTCTGTTTTCATAAATGTATCTAAAAAAGCATTGGTAGAGTTAATTTATCAATATCGAAATGACTCTTGACACAGAATACATTTAATATAATAATCAATTCTGATGTAGTCTATACTAATTTTAACTTGTTAAGTAGAGATTGAATTTTTAAGTTGGCATTCAAAGCTAATAGTTTAATTGCGCATATATAAATAAATGCGAAGTTAGAGCTTTGGACGTGTGCCGTTCATCTACGAGCGATACAATAGGTAGGTAAGGTACTTACACCGTGCTTCGTTCATACATTCAACTTTCCCGGTATTACAGACCTTCATGTCGGGACCTCCTGTAAAGATAATAGCTGTTATCTACTTACTTCCACAAAAGGTGACAATATCGTGTCAATATGGTTCCACCTTTTTCGTGTCAATGGTTCGAGCTTTTAGCATGATCTGTGATATATTTTGAGACACCATTAGCTACTATTATTATCTATCTTCTATCATCTTTGGAGAAGACAAAAGTCTAGTACACCTCGAACACCGAAGCAATGGGCAATCAACCGAATGTAGGTGTGACGTCTCCAATCACTAGATAGAGACCACAGACTTATGTATAATAAGTCTGTGATAGAGACTCAATAGAGCATACTGCGTACAGATATATTTTTACTCGTCAAGATTGACGTGACAGCCAAATTGACGACTGAAGAAAACATTGGAACGATTTTCTTTCTGATACAATAAATGCAAAACATATTAGTTAATAAACCAATGTAAACTAAAAATAAATTAATAGCAAGCATATTTCAGTTGTATGTAGGCACAGAAGACTGTAAGAGTATATACTCTTACTGTATTCTGTGATATAGGCAATATAGGTTTAATTGATGTCAATATTTTTATTGTTATGCTGTCTTTCGAGAGTTCTCAAGGAAATTAAAAAAATTATTACCCTTAGAATAATTACTTCCATGCTGGTCTGGGATAAAAGAAAAAATTAAGAATGTTCCAGCTGTTTTTTTTCCGCTAAGATCAAATCGTGGTAATAGGTTTTGCGGCCCTATGCTCCGTCTGCTTAGAGCCGTAAGACCCAAAATACTCTGTCTACCCCATTAGGGATAAAGACGTGAATCCATTTTGACCTTAATATCCTTAAGACCTTAAGAGATTGACCTTCAAGATAGAAAAAGTCTTAAACACATTAATTGAGCTATATAAATAAATAATCTGGGTTTGATCTGACTAATCAGCCTAATACCAAACTCGGTTTAGATTAAACGAACAAAAATATGCATTTTGGAGATCCAAAATGCATATTTTTGTTCGTTTAATACTAATAATTTGTACGTAGTATATTATTACTCTGTGGTAAATGTACTAACGTGGCATCCCGATATGTACGCAGCCACATTTTTCATAGGTATAGTTGGACAAACATTCAAGTTCACAGTTAGATTCTGTGTAGACTTTGAAGTAATGTAGATATCGCTCCTCTGAGAAATAGCACTGTCTCCTGAAAGAAAACATTTTTATTTTATTTTCGTCAAACGTTATTCGAAAAGGGCATTTATATCATTCTGGTAGGTATGTTGTTTACTCATACGTGTAATTTTAATGAGAAAAATATATGAATGAATAAATATACGGACAAATCACATAGATTGAGCAAGCCCCGAAGTAAGTTCAAGACTTGTGTTATGGGATACTTACTCAACGATACTATATTTTATAACAAAAACATACACATAAAGAAAAACATCCAAGAACCAAGTCAATCTGAAGAAGATCATTTTCCATCTTGACCTCACCGGAGATCGAACCCGGGACCTCCGGTGTGACAGCCTGGCATGATTACCACTATAGGACACAGTGGTCGTCAAAAATACAATGCCTCAAAGGGGTGTTTAAGATTATAAATAACCTATTATTTTACTAGAGACCTCGGAATGGATAAAGATATCATACCCTTAATTTATTTTGATTTGCTTTTCACCCTCAATGTAAAGCGTGAAAAGCAAATCAAAATAAATATTGTTAGGTTAGGTACTTCGTTTAAAATGAACTAAAAACCGAACTTAACAAAGCTCACACCAGATGTAAAAAAAATAAACGCACATAGTACTTACAGGATACTCTGGACCTACGTAGATCCATAACAGAATATTGTTTATTATTTATTTTATTTACACTTTCTTGTACACACATACAAATGTAATAGTACAACAGGCGGAATTAATGCTAAAAGCATTCTCTAACAGTCAAACCTTTGGGTTGCACCATCATGGTATAATATAAAAAATAAGTTCAAAAACTTAAACACGCCCTAAGAGGATTGCCGTGGTTAGTTTAATTTAAATGTACTGAATAGAAAAATCAGTGGTAACACTTTTCATGACATTCGTAACGTAGACTTGGGCTATCGCGGGAAGAGAATACTCGTACCATATTTTATTATACTACCATGATTTACACGACGTGACAATGTTCACGAAACACGTACCTTTCCGGAGGATAGGACCGTAGCGCCTTGGATGTCGATATCATCTTCGGTTTGACAGAAACTACTGATTCCTTATTCACAGCAGTCCGGACGTAGGAATTTGACGTTGACGTTGGGAATTCTGCCGGATTATGCAGGATAACCTAAAAAGAAAAAAAAATTTGACTGCCTCCGTGGTCCCGTGGTCAAGGCGTTTTCCTTGTGATCCGGAAGTCGTGGGTGCAAATCCAATGAGAAGCATACTTTGTGAAAAGTTGTTTCCAGTCTGATTAGGATATTTCATGCTTGAATCATCTGATTATCAGAAAAGAAAGATGATTCCGTGCTTCGGAAGGCACGTAAAGCCGTTAGTCCCGAACGCCATCTAGCGTTTGTACCTATCCTAGGATTTATTTTGGTCTACCCTTTGGGTTGCGGAGGTCAGACGGCAGTCGCTCTGTGTAAAAACCAGTTACCTCGTCAAATCACCTAGGTTAGGTAGCGGACCCCGGGCTCTGAAGCGTAACCAACCGCTGACGATGCAACCGGGAATACGCTCGGATGATGATGATATATGAACCTTGAAAAAAAATTTACCTTACGCCACAACATAAATGTACCTATATGACCCAAGCGGACCCAAGGAACATATATCGATATATGAAAAATAATTTTTGACTTTCCATACAAACTCGGATCAGCTGATCGGTCGACTTGTATGGAAGGCCAAAAATCATTTTTTACATTTTTGATATATGTGCCTTGGGGAAAGTTGTTCAGTATCATGGACTGAATCCACCCTTTAAATAGTTTCAGTATATTTTGTTAAACCCTGTATAGTCAATAATCTACTGACAAATAATTTTATGTTCCTTGTTTTCGTTGAGGTTTTAATTAGCAAGTAAACTTACTTGCTAAACTAATTACTTTTGAAACCACACGGCTCTTTCAAGACATTCTACTATATTCCAAGAAGGGGCCTACATATTAGGTTGGGGAAAAAGTCTTTTCGCATATAGTATGTATGAACTTGTAATAAAACCACTTTGGCTATACTATTTGTACCTGGCTGGTTTTGGTATCATTTAAAAGTTTAAATTTTAAAGAAGATAATTCCAAATTCAAATTAGGAAAATTCGTTTGTTTTTCTTACCGTCAAGATGAGTGAATCTAATGAAGAAATTAGATACATTTTAAAATTTTACTACCACAAAAGGTGAAAATGCAACGCAATCCGCGAAAAAAATTGCGATGTTTATGGACCTAGTGCAGTGTCTGTGAGAGTTGCACAAATTTGGTTTAAGCGTTTTCAATCCGGAAATTTTGTGTCAAAGATGCACGTCGCTCTGGTCGCCCTGTTACGGATAAAATGAATGCTATTTTTGAAAAAGTGGAGCAAGATCGGCATATCAGTAGTTACGACGTTGCTGAAGAACTGGGAATTGACCATAAAACAGTTTTGGCGCATTTGAAAAAAAAATGGGTACACAAAAATGCTCGATATTTGAGTACCTCACGAGCTCTCTGAAAGAAACCTAATGAATCGTGTACTCATTTGTGATTCTTTATTACGACGTAATGAGACCGAACCATTTTTGAAGAAATTGATAACTGGTGATGAAAAGTGGATCACGTACGACAAGAACGTGCGAAAAAGGTCATGGTCAAAGGCTTCACAGACTTTGGCGAAGCCCGGGTTAACTCGCAACAAGGTGATGCTGTGTGTGTGGTGGGATTGGAAGGGCATTATTCATTATGAGCTGTTACCATCAATTCAAAACTCTACTGCGAACAACTGATAAGATTAAAGCAAGAAGTTGAGAGAAAGCGGCCGGAATTAATCAACAGAAGGGGTGTGGTTTTTCATCATGATAACGCTAGACCTCACACATCTTTAACCACTCAGCAAAAATTAAGAGAGTTTGGCTGGGAGGTGTTAATGCATCCGCCGTATAGTCCTGACCTGGCACCTTCAGATTCCACCTGTTTCGGTCTCTTCATTCTTTAGGCAGTGTCAGGTTAACATCACGAGAGGACTGCCAAAACTACTTGACGTAGTTTTTTGATCAGAAGCCCCAAAATTTCTATAGCAATGGGATCATGTCCCTACCTATAAGATGGCAAAAAGTTATCGAACAAAATGGTACCTGTACAAAATGGTAAAACATACTTTAGTTAAATGTAAATAAACTATTTTCAAAAATGTTTTGAATTTTCATATAAAATGCGAAAAGACTTTTTCCCCAACCTATTATAATGTAGGCAATATGAGTAGCAATATTATAATGTAGGTACATATGAAAGAGGCCTGTAATAGAAAAATAAGTTTTACCTTTGAGCCTTGCACGGGACCTCTGCAGAGATAATCCAAATCTTCCTTATTTTGTTTAATTACAATCGCAAGGCCCATTCTTCCACTGTACCCCTGGGAACAAGGTTTTTTATATACATTTTGAAGCTGGTTAATCCATATTTACTTATTAAGGTGGTACTGGAGGCGCGGGCGAACTCCACAGCGAGTTGCCTACCGACGCGCTTCGTCGTGTTGCTATTTCGTCGAGAAAGAGAAAGGGCGCTAAAAAATGCAGCTCCGTCCCGACTCCCGCATGTGAGAGCTACACCCCCGCGTACGACAAAGAGAGTGCACTGAACGCCAGCGAAACGGGCCGTTATAGGCCATGAATCGAAAGGTTTTCGTAGTTTTCGTTTATTTCGATAAATACGATACATACCCAAATAAAACTAAATTATTTGGAATTTAGAGTCTTCACTCTAGTCGCATAATTAGTTTCCATAAGGATCGAAAATATAATTATAAGTGTAATAGGCGTCTAAATATTACTCGATTTCGTCGATAAAAAAGGCAAATTTTAAGTTGCTATAACTTTTTTTTTTGTTTATTATTTTCGAACCAAAACTAATTACAGATCTAGATATTTATCATCTTAATGCTTGTAAAAAATTTGAATACGATGAGTTTTATGGTTTCGAAATTAAAACGAAAGTACGTTTGTATGGGATTTCGTCCCTCCAGTTAACCCTTAAGTACCTAATAAACCTAGTTGCTAATCGTTCATAATTTCCTCGTAACGGATATTTGTAATTGAGAGCCATATCTGCATGGACAAATTTTACCAGTTTTTTTTTCAATTAAGGTAAATTTAGTACAAGATAGGAATCATGCTTTTTTACCTCCTGCTTAGTAGCAGGCTTGTGTCACTCCCCGTTTAGGTATCGAAAATGTACCTACATTATTACCATGCGCGCAGGCGGCCCCTCCGAGTGGTAAATTCAGTTATACGAATCGTTTGTTCAGAGTAATAAGAATGAAATTGGCTTGCAATGGATGTCTAGGTATATATACGAAAAGGTGCTGAGTTCTGACGTGAGCTAAATTAAACCATATCGCTAGCCACATTGAGTAGATATTTCTTTGAATTTCTTTGCTGAGTGAGACTTCTGTACGTTAGTATTATTTATTCTGTGATAGTAGGTATCCTTCCTTCTATTCGGACTCGGCAAATGATAAAAAGTTGTTTTTGATTATTGCAGTTTCTCCTAACCGTGTGATGAACAACTTGAACATCTTAAATATGGTAACAAAACCGAAATACGCCCAGATTCAATCGAATCTAACCTACTCTTACATACAAATAATTTAAAAAAATGTTTTTCCCTGATCCTTAATAAATTATTGAGATCGATACCTAGATGGACAAATTATTTATTTGTGAAACTACACACACACAAGTTGTAGGTAGGTACTTATAGTAAAATGGGGCGGGCCTTTGTACATACTTTAGTTTAATAAATTAGATAGCTTACCGAGCCTCTCTTAGGATATGTATCTGTTTCATCTGTTGTCGAATATCCAGACTCTAAATTCCAAGATAGAGGTGGTAATGAGTTATTTTGGTTATCTATATGATTATACTCATGATGTAAACTGAAATCAAAGTTATGAAATTTGTGAACATAAATTAAATTGAGGCAAGTTTCTCTGTTAAAACAATAGAATACGTAATTACAAAGTTTAGTCCTACCAGTAGTTTTAGTGAGAATTTTTTTTTCAAATAATTTCCATATAATGCGGAAACAGATACATTAAAACGTCTTTATCTCTAACGGGGTAGACAGAGCCCAGGGCTGTAAGATACAGATACAGATACACTATCACGTCTTTATCCCTAACGGGGTAGACAGAGCCAAGGGCGGTAAAGCCCAGGCCACTTTTAGCGTAATGGTGGGCATGAAGGTGGAAAAGGGAAATCATAATAATTGGGGCTGTAAGACCCAAAGCAATCTTATCTTACTGTCTTCTGTGCCCAAAGTGATGTCGGGGAAACACGGAATCAAAATAGTAATAAGGTGCTAGCCGTATCGCCTATTGACATGATTCAGATGTTCGCCCATTCCCTCGATCGGCTTTTACGATCTGCGCGGGAAGAAAAGCAGCTGGTACATTCTAAGCTTTTTCTTGTCTCCCAGACCAGTATGGAACAATAATATGGATATATTGTATACGTATTTTTTCTTTTTTTTGATTAGTAAATAATAAGAAAGATACAGCGCATTTAAATTCCGCATAACATCACGATCAAGTACGATTTCCAATTGACGGTGACGTCAATCACCCCCACTCCCAAACTTTGACGCGCTGTATCTTTGATAAATCGAAAAATATGGGTCCATTATTTTTGGATAATCTAACTGACGGACTAAATAAAATACAATGTTTCGGACCCAGTCCACATCCCTATTTGTCCCTAAGCAACGTTGGTACGTTTATTAGAAAAAAATTATAGCTAGTTCCACTAGCACCTACCAGTGGAACTAGCTATAATTTTTTTCTAATAGACGTACCGACGTTGCTTACTTTAAGGGTTGCATCTCATCTATCAGCACGGAACAGCACTTTCAGAACAGAGAACAGAGAGAGCGACGGAACGCTGCAGCACGGCCGGTGCTAAAGAGTTCCGTCGCTCTCTCTCGCTCTAGCAAATGACGTTTCTCAGCGACAGAAAAGGATAGCAGCATAGGAAAGTGCTGTTTTGTGCTGATAGATGCGATCCAATCCTAATATGTGGTATACTTAAGCTTAGGTATGTGTAATACAAGAAGTAGGTAGATACTTAAGGAATTGCAAGGTACCTACGGGCTAAGTATATCCTACAAAGTTTATAGTTTTATATTCATAGTTATATTTAGTTTATGGGTAATGTTTACAAAGTCTTACTTTTCCATCTTGAAAATATCATGATTTCCTAACATATTAAAGGTGTAACAGATTCCTTCCTCTGTCAAAATTTGTGAAAAGGATTCTGCACATTCCGTCATCTTCTGGTTCCATTTACAAACAAAAAAAGCTTCATTAATATCGGGAGCCACCTGTAGGAGAGAATGCCAATGCAATACATACAAACTATCACGCCTTTTTCCCACAGGGGTAGGCAGACACTATGGACCTCCAATTGCTACGATCCTGACAGTTACGGGTACTTCTTATGCAATGAAATGCAGTAAAAAATAGCTACATTTTTTTTTCTTTAATCTATAGTGTCCCACTGCTGGGTAAAGATCTTCCCCATCTCTTTCCAAGACACTCTATTTAATGCCAGTACCATCCACTGTGTCTCGTATTTCCGGATGCCGATACTCCATTTTGTTCTTGGTCTACCTCGCTTGCGTCGCCCGCTATATGAACCTAACGTTCTTTTTAAATTGCATAAAAACTTTTCCCCTTTTTATATTGCATAAATACTAATCCTCTTTTTGTAGTCACAACAAACCCAGTTAGTCTTTGTTTTGTTTTTGCATTTCAGTATCATCATAGGAAAACTAACAGCTTATACTTATACTTTCTTACTACGGTAAGTATAAGTACTAATGACGAGTAAAGATAGTAGGTATACTCTTTTTACTCGTATAACACATCAAATCAGTTATCAAATGTTGTAGGTAACTACCTACTTTTCAACCGTTTACCAACATCATTCCGTTTATTCAATAAATGTTGAACAAACGTTAAATAAATGTTTGAGGTTAAATTAAGTACATACTTACGCTCTTGATGTTTGATAGAACATCCTTTGGGTCGCTAAAGTTTCTGCCAATAGCTGAACTAAGATGGCTGTCGCATACCAAAGTAAGATCTTCAAATATATCGCGGCTGAAAATCAAAAGTCTCTATAAACAAAAAAATTATAAATTCACCCAAAAAGCTGATAAGAAGCAACCAGTAACAGTCACTATGGGCTTTTACAAGTACTTTTACACGTCATTATGTACTAAATAATTATAATGACGAGATAAATTTAAATTATTATTTATTCTTATTTTAAAGGATAGAAGATCCCACAGTTAGTTTTGCCCGCAGTTTATTTTTACTGTAAAAACTTGTGAGATCTTATGGTAAATAAAGTACGACACGTAGTTATTATTACTCTATGGTACGACCAAACATTTTAGAAATATTTTCTATTTGACTATATCACGGCAACATAGTTTTCTCACTCAATATTCTTTCTTTTTTCGTTAAAATAAACAATATATTTATTATAATGAAACTAAATATAATAAATTAAATCTAAAACTAATATTACAAACACTAATATTACAACTCAATATTTCAAATTTTATATTAACGTGGGATTAGGGCGGATCTCGTTGCTTTTATTAACGTGGGATGGGATTAGGGCGGATCTCATTGCTTTTTACAGCTTTTCTTTAGTTTCACCTGTCCCGTTGTCTGTGTGTCCGTAATCATAAATTGCAAGCTTAATTAGATCCACTTCTCGTTATTCGATTTAACTGATTTGTAAGTTGGGTGAAATGCAATATACTCCTATATTATGGTACCAATGACCTGATCTTATGATGAAGCCAGAAGGTGGCAACGGCATCTCTGTGATAAAACAACATAACCCCACCGCGTTGGGACTCAATTGATTCGTCTTAAAAAATATTTTTCAAAACAAGCTTTACTACTAAAAAGTTTAAAGTGCTCCACTTTTTGAAAAATATTTTTTAAATAATTTTGCGTTCTTTCGTTTCGTTTTACTGAACAACTTTTGTTCAACAACTTTCACGAAATCCAAAAAATAAAATCGGATTTTTATGGGATTCAGTTACATGGTTACAGTTCAGTTGAGGTATTATCTGAGAGGTTTTGCGTTCTGTCATTAACTGATTTAAGAGTGTAACTTTTTATAAATACAATTTCCGAGATGATTTAATTTTCCCTCCATATAGAAGCTAAATACTAAGTTCCAAATTTATAGTTACTAAGTCAGCTACAAATATCTTGGCATTGGGTACTTGACTTTTGTACAGTACATTATATCTCAATGATTTTGTACAATATTTATTACGTCCTGAGTTGTGCTGCTTCCACAGGCTGCTTCGGAGCCCGGGTTGCGCTATCCCGCTTTTTCTTCTCCAAATATAATATGCATGTCAATAGTCACTCAATGATGCCAAAGACCTTTCGAAATAAAGTGAAATAGCCGAAAAAGTTAATGATTTAGCTATAGTTTTACGTCCAGCCGCCTGCCTGACGTCAACCCTCTTTGGAAATGCATTTGTGCGAAAAGTTTGACAACTGGCCGCCGCATTTAAAAACCTCCTTGGGAATGCAGTAGTTGCACGAGATATTTGAGCTTATTCCTTTAGTCGCCTCTTACGACGTCCACAAGAAGAGATGGTGGTCCTATTCTAGGCCGAAAGCCACACGGCACGGCTATTGATTATTAACCTTTGCTTGTTTGTTTGTTATTGCTCGAATTGGCAGGGTCTGATAATAACTGACTCATTAAAATCATTTTATAAGAAAATATAAATATAATCAATTAAAAATACTTACTCATAATCAGACATTTCAGCGCGGCTGTTGGAATTATTGTAAAGGTGATAATTCTCTGTAAAATTATATTTGGACGCCATTGATTTCGTCTCTAAACAAACTGTCAATGCAGGGAATGGAATCTGTTAAAAAAAAAGCAACATGTTAATAGAAAGATAGTAACATTCGGGTTAAGTGTTAATTACCAAAACTTTATTGATTTCTTATAAACATGCTATAACCGACACTTAATTTCCCCTGGCTTAGCAAGGTCATTTCAGTGAAATCCGTCCACATATAACGCAACAGCGTACCCCCTCCCCCCTTCGTACCCTCCACTCCCCCCTTTTTTGCAATATCTTGTGTAGAATGATATCCTTAGTATGCTTCCTAAATTTGATTAAAATCCGAGAATAAATAACTCTACAGCAATGTTCACCCCTTTACCTCCTATTTCTCCTCCAGTCAAAATTCGCGATCGTTATAATACTTTTTATTGAAATTGATTTTGTATTTCCTATCAATTTCACTTTTAGTTATCTCAACCTTAACATCATTTATTTATTTATTTTATATACAGCAACAGCACACTAGTAGGTAACTTTGCTACTTTGGGCCAGTTATTTTTGGAAATAAAGAAAGACAACTTTTCATATATGTATATATAGGATATGGTATAGACTCTCTTCCCGTGACTGCTGGTCACGTGATTAGAACAAGAATACGTCATCAGTTGGGAAACTCACTCGGATAATTCAATTACTTGTAGTAGCAACACTCCCGTGCCACTATATGTGATTGAATTACGCGAACAAAGTGCATTTTTAACTTAAGGTGGTACTGGAGGCGCGGGCGAACTCCACAGCGAGTTGCCTACCGACGCGCTTCGTCGTGTTGCTATTTCGTCGAGAAAGAGAAAGGGCGCTAAAAAATGTAGCTCCGTCCCGACCCCCGCATACACCCCCGCGTACGACAAAGAGAGTGCACTGAACGCCAGCGAAACGGGCCGTTATAGGCCATGAATCGTAGTTTTCGTAGTTTTCGTTTATTTGGATAAATACGATACATACCCAAATAAAACTAAATTATTTGGAATTTAGAGTCTTCACTCTAGTCGTATAATTAGTTTCCATAAGGATCGAAAATATAATTATAAGTGTAATAGGCGTCTAAATATTACTCGATTTCGTCGATAAAAAAGGCAAATTTTAAGCTGCTATAACTTTCTTTTTGTTTATTATTTTCGAACCAAAACTAATTACAGATCTAGATATTTATCATCTTAATGCTTGTAAAAAATTTGAATACGATGAGTTTTATGGTTTCGAAATTAAAACGAAAGTACGTTTGTATGGGATTTCGTCCCTCCAGTTAACCCTTAAGGTGACGTGGGTTCACAATTTGCAAAACAGTGCGTGTTTTTGAAAAATCACTGTTATTAAACTACTACAGTTTATTCCTCAAAAAATTTACATAAAAATCTTAAGGATTATTTACAGACACCCACAATAGCCAAAATATGATGGAGCATTTTTGGCTCGATAGAAAAAAATCACAAACATACCTCTAAATTTGCCTGAATTTGCCTTTATAATACGTATTACTATTTTATACAATCACCTATTTATACGAAAATTATACCAAAAAATGTATTATCTAAATATCTATCCGTTTTGGCTACAGAAAAAATTATAAATACAAAGAAAATAAATAAATAAAACACTGCGAAATATCGTCGAGCACGGCTCCGACCCTTCCTTCGCTCTCAATGAATATTTCGCTGTTTTTTTTTTTTTTTTATTATATTTGTAATTTTTTCTGTAGCCAAAACGGATAGATATTTAGATAATACATTTTTTGGTATAATTTTCATATGAAAAGGTGATTGTATAAAATAGTAAGACGTATTATAAAGGCAAATTTAGGCAAATTAGAGGTATGTTTGTGATTTTTTTCTATCGAGCCAAAAATGCTCAATCGTGTTTTGGCTATTGTGGGTGTCTGTAGAAAGTCCTTAAAATTTTTATGTAAATTTTTTGAGGAATAAACTGTAGTAGTTTAATAACAGTGATTTTTCAAAAACACGAACAGTATTGCAAATTGTGAACCCACGTCGCCTTAATAATCCAATCATGAACTAATCTATATAAATAAAAATGAATTGCTGTCCGTTAGTCTGCTTAAAACTCGAGAACGGCTGAACCGATTTGGCTAATTTTGGTGTTGAAATATTCATGAAGTCCAGGGAAGGTTTAAACGGTGAGAAATTATGGAAAAGGGAACGGGAAAGGGCGAAACGAAGTTCGCCGGGTCAGCTAGTTTTTAATAAATATATATTTAGATAATACATTTTTTGGTATAATTTTCAGATGATGAAATTACCTGAAACAGATGAGATAGTGTACCTACACTATAGGTATACGAAATAGTTATTAATAAGTTAAGTTATATTTATTAACTAATTGAGAAAGTCCTTAAAACTAAGAATAACAATCAGTGGTAACACTTTACATGACGTTTGTGACGTAGTCTTGGACTATCGCGGGAAGAGAATATCATATCATATATACCATGCTTTTTAACTAAGTATGTATACGCACGATCACGCTGAACTTAGCCTTTTGGCACAGAATAAGTACCAGTACTCTTTTGGTTTTGTAGTTAGGCTTCTGGATAGCATGTATGTACAATTGTACAGTTGTACATATGTATCATTGATATAATAAAACAGCCATACCTGATGTACTGGAACAAGAGTGTCAGCATTCATAATCACGAGTGAGGTCTGGCTCCACTTTATCCACAATTTACTAGTAAATACTATGCATAGTAGTGTACAGGAAAAAAACATTATAAGACAGAACCAACTGAAAGCAATAACACTTTTAAACAAAAGTATAATATATTTTTGCAAAAATAGTACATAATAAGTGCGTTATGGTGGTTATAAACACACGAGGCGGAATTTCAGCCCGAGCCGAAGGCGAGGGCTTAAAAGAGCCGAGTGTGTTTAACTAATATTCGCACGTATATCGTACGTCATTTTTCAACACACTTGCGAGGAAAAATACCTACTAAACTGTTTCTTTTTACTATAAATAAACTCAACCATAAAACTGTGATGCACACTGTTATTTCCCGCCGTTTTACTTTTTAGCTGCCTTCTGGCTGGCGCCGCGTAAAGGGCCAGTTTGAAATTTGAAAAAAAAAACGACGGGATGCACTCCGGGAGTGCCGGCAGAAGTGAAAACTTGAATATTAACGTTGTGCATTTTTGATATTTTGGAATGGTTAGGGAATAATTTTGCACGAATTGCTTTAATTATCAGTATAAAAGTACTATCATTTATGTGGTAGAATACAATATTTATTTATTGCGCTATCGTACACAAACATGACAAAAAGTGCACAACGCCGCTAAAGAAATTTTCACTTCAAAAAGGTTTGGGCTCTCCCGGGATTCGAACCCGGGACCTCTCGCACCCTAAGCGAAAATCATACCCCTAGATCAACAAGCCAGCTGACAGCTTCGTCGAAATTATAGTATAAATACTTTCTCTCCTACGCCGCGCCGGCTGTCATTCCGTCTTACGAATTTTCGATCAGGACACGTGTCCTGACGCGAGTTTAACATTTTTAACCCATTACAAAAATAGTGCACAACGCCGCTAAAGAAGTTTTCACTTCAAAAAACTATTTGAAGCATATAAATAGCAAATAGTGCGGTTAAAATTTGTATGGGACCTACCTAAAGGTTTATTCTAATAGTTAATATATTGGTTATATCATGAAGGAGTTTTGCGATATCAAACAAAAATACAACAGAATTGGTAAACTTTTAAAGACTATAATATTATATTCATATTATGTAGGTCACTTTGAGTTGTAATATTATGACACTTTGAATTATAATGTTTGAATACCTATCTCAACCTTGCCAAATGAATATGATTCTTTTTTTTATTCTTTTTTTTCTATTTTCGGTAGCGAATTTGTATAATGGCAAATGCTGTGTTTGCTATTAATTGGTTTCTTCATATAAAACTTAAATGTATATGTTCATTTCTTAATCTAATGCTGTATATGTAACACTGTAAGTGTACCTTTTTAAATAAATAAATAAATATTCACTTTTGGAGCTTTGATTGCAAGATGATAAACTCTTCTGTTTCAGTATTTTTAGTCCTAAGTTTAGAAGTAAATGAATATTAACAAATATTTCGCCACTTACCGCACTGCTGTAAGTAGTTTTCTTTTCTTGTTGTATTTATTGTCGTTAAGGTTCGTGTATTGAAAATAGTCCGTTAACAGGTCCCTAACGATATCGGAGCATGTTTCAAACCTCCTCGAGCTGTTCGTCTCATTTTGAGATCTAAATAAAGAAACGTCAATTATTTTTATTTCTTAAAATTGAATCAGTGCTTCTATTTGACTTTTGTATTTTGTTTATCAACTTAGTATAATATTTATCTGGACACCTAATTGAAATGGACACCACACCAAATTTTATGGAAATTCGATTATGAAAAACTAAAATTCAGTTTTGTATATTTAGAAAAGAGAATAATATTAAAGATTCGATTTTTAATTACATTCATTCAACATTTTTATCAGAAACCCAATTTAAACCATATTACAACATCTTTTTTGTGCATATATAAGGATAGTTTATACAATAGAAAAATTGTGCGGGACAAATACTATGTGAAATATGAAATTATATTCGTACGGACATTAAATACAGTGCCTTATGAAATTAAACAAAAGCTAAAGAAGAAAGAAGATTTAAACTTATACCACTGGTATGACTCTCCATTGATTCAGAGTAACATATATACCTACTACTACTACTAACGAAACAACAAAAAAACAATTTATATGTACACACGTCGATGTGTGAGTTTTATACTTAGGGTCGCACCGCAGAATTATTTTAATACTTACCTACTAACGAGTTCGACATATTTACGATTATATTTTTCCATACCGGAAGATTTGCGAACACTATGACGTAAAAAATATTCTGTTTTATATGTATTAAATGTTACAGAAAAGTCGGAAACAGCTACATAATATCACTTCACAAATATTTTTCGTTATGTCCATTGTCCATTTCACCATTAGTTCACTTTACTAATTATTATTGAGTCATTTATAATGTAACGCACTAATTTCACTAATTCACTATTGTAATATAGTAATTTGCATATTCGGCACAAAACTATACGGTAATTATATAAGTAAATTCAATAAAAATAAACAAATGTTTATTACGCTTATTACACGCACAGCATGTCAAGTTGTCATTTGTCAACAATGGCATTTAGCACTATAACCCCCGGAAATCTAGTTGGCATCTGCGTGTATGTGATTACCTGTGAGCGAGGAGACTATGTAATATTACCGGATTGCTTATTAGCAATCCGGTAATGTTACAATCTCGCTCTTGTGTATCTCCCGCCAATGCGAGAGAGCGAGAAGGGTATATATATCAAGATGGTTGCTGGGTAATAACGTGAAATTATATTGTTGCTTTGCTTACCTGTTTTCATCATTTGGAAATGTATGAAATATACGTTCTTTAGAGTATTGGGTGGATAAACAATTATTATACGCGCACCTTCTCACCATGATGGTTACTATTGGTTGACAGTTCTCAAGAAAACACACGTCGCGTATTGCGTGCGGCTAGTAATTAAACCCTGGTTTGGAGCCGTCAAAGCTCACAAAGTGCGGGGGAGAGGTGCGGGGACGCCAATTTGCGGGAGACGCTGTGAGATACCATTCTGTTTGACTCTTATGTATTCTGTGCTTATACACACTATACAAAAAAAAAATATGGTAAAAAAATACTTATTTATTCTAAGAATTTATAATTTTCATACAGTACTTACATGTAAAACTATTTAATTAGAATAAAGACAGGGAAACTAAAAAAAACTAACAACACTAAAATTAACTAAAACTAATTTGTACTGAAATTACAAAATTTGCTTTTTTTCTGCATTGGAGCTGTTGCCCTGTGCACGATATATGGACGATATTTATTACCTATTTATTGTTGGTACATTAAATGCTAATTAAAGAAAAAATAACAAGACCTTAAGACTCACCTTTCTTCCATTAACATTTCTGAACGGTATAATTTTTTACTTTAACTTTAGTAAGTATTTATTAAATGAGTTATTATTTAAACATATTTCCACACAGACGTCTATCTCTTCCCGTCGGATTATTGATATATTCGTTTGTCTAAATTTTTATATAAATTGCACAATGTAGGACATCCTATCAAGGGCGGATCCAGCATTGGTGCCAGGGGGGGTCACATAGTCTTGATCAAGTCACAAGAAGTTATAATTTAATTTTGATAATAATAGATATAAGTAAAAAGTGGGTATTTTATTTATAAATGTAAGTATTTAAATATAGGTAGGATTTTTAAGTAAAGTAAGTTACTTAAAAATCCTACCTATTTTTAAATAACAAAATCAATTTTTCTTTTATTCTTTTTGATGCGTTCGTTCCCGAATAATGCGTTTGCCGTCAAACAACTTTTTATATTAAATTAATTAAATATTGAAAGTACTCAAATAAAATCTATATTGTGACAAAAAATATATAAAAAAATTAGTTTAACAATTTTAATTAGTGGTCCACCTAGGTCCTGGACCCAGCCCAGGGGGGTCATGACCCCCACGGCTCCTCCCCTGGATCCGCCCTTACATCCTATCCTATCTGAGTCAGAGCTAAACAAGGTCATGTTATGATAAGGCTAACAGTGAATAAATAATTATCAGTGTTTAGTAAATTTTTAAGTACCTAATATAGTTTTATGTAGTTCCTTACCTTCTAGAAAAGAGTAAGGGGTACTTTATGATTAAATAACTTTTAGGTAAGTATAGAAGTAGGCCTCTACCAAAGGGTACAGGCCTACTTCTGCATAGACTTAGTTACTAGTTATGTACTCTATAATTAAATGTTATGGTAGTATTAATGTAAAGCAATATTTTTTTGAACGTTAAGTACGTAAGCAATCATTAAGTTTTAATTATTTGAAGTTAATTTTTATTAGTATTTTGTATTATTAACTTAATTAATTAATTGTATTGCATTTTTATTTATTTATTTAACTTTATTACAAAAAAAATTACAGGCGGACTTAAGGCCTAGGGCCTTTTCTACCAGGTGGTGCGGATAAATGCAAATTTTGGACGATTAGTACATTCAAATTAGCTATTTGACCATTATTAAACATTTACCTAAGACACATATTCATATATATACTTTCTTATACATTCATAGACCTACATATAAAAATACATAAATCACTACACAGTATAAAACAAAGTCGCTTCCCGCTGTCTGTCCCTATGTATGCTTAGATCTTTAAAACTACGCAACGGATTTTGATGCGGTTTTTTTTAATAGATAAAGTAATTCATAAGAAAGGTTTATATGTATAATACATACCCGTGCGAAGCCGGGGTGGGCCGCTAGTATTTTATAAATTCATAAACCCTACATAAACTAAATAAATATTTATAATACTCTATGACAATTTTTGAAGATAATGAGCGCGCACAGCACTCTTGCACACAGCACTCTCAATGCTTGGCGACTAGGGGCTTTGCGGATATCAACGGGAAGGGCGTTCCATAGCTTCACGGCTTGTCTGGTGAATGAATGTTCGAAAAATCCACTCCTGCAACGAGGCATTTTGAGAAAGAGATTGTTGGAAGAACGAAGAACTTTGAGATGGGTATAACTTAGAAAAGTGAAGTTATTTTTAAGTTACATCGGAGTTTTTGGGTCGAAGAGTATAGAAAATAAAGTAGTGAGAATATGCAAATTGCGACGTTGACGGATGGGTAACTACTTAAGTTTAGATCGGTAAGCCGACACATGGTCGTACTTCCGTAGTCCAAATATAAATCGGAGACAATTGTTTTGAAGTCTATCAAGTTTGTTGAGAAAGTTGCAATTCAGATCTGAGCAACATACATCTGCGTAATCTAAAATGGGGAAAATAAGTGAATACACCAACATAGTCTTAATATTAATAGGGAGAATATAATATTTAATATAATATTTTTAAGTATAAGATTGTAAAAGAACAATAGATAAATATTAAATAGGAAACTACTTATATCATAATATACTTTTGGCTACAATTTAGTTTAAATTAAGGTAACCTACTTAAATTCGGGTAAATTGTGACCTTACTTAGCTCATACACGTACAGGGGGACGATGCAATTATTTTCTGTTAAACTTTTATTGTATAACTAGCTTTTGCCCGCGGCTTCGCCCGCGTAGATTCGGGGTATGAAAAATAGATGTTGGCCGATTCTCAGACCTACTCAATATGCTCACAAAATTTTATGAGAATCGTTCAAGCCGTTTCGGAGGAGTACGGGAACGAACATTGTGACACGAGAATTTTATATATAAGACTAGCTGACCCGGCAAACGTTGTTTTGCCATATAAAGACTAACCCTAACATTTATGGGGATGAAAAATAGATGTTGGCCGATTCTCATAGATACCGGATAAGCACAAAAAATTTCATCAAAATCGGTCAAGCCGTTTCGGAGGAGTATGGCAACGAAAACTGTGACACGAGAATTTTATATATTAGAAGATGTAAATACTTACTCAAATGATGTCCTTTTTCATGTTGCCCTTATCTAGATAATTAGACTTAGGCCTAACTTGGCTTTATCAGAATTTTAAAATATGTAACTAAATCTATTAAAAAATAGGGTCTCATGAATATAATGATAATGAACAAGCTAAATCAAATCACATCCAATTATTTGTAAAAAGTGGTACATACCTAAATTAGCAATTGTTCACAAAAAAAACAAAAAGTAGGTACGCTTTTTTATTGCAAATTATAAAACTGTGTTTTTCGTGTGTGTTAGGTACTGTTTGTACCACAGGTTTGTACACTGGTGTCAGATATTTTTCAAGCTGCGCAAAGGCATCTGACATAGCTTGAAGACTACTGGGACCAACAACATCTTAACAGGCCTTCCTAAGCACGTAGGCCAAATCCTCTTCCTGTTCTGGCCAAGTATGGTTCTGGTAGGTAGTAAAGAGAGGGTCATGCTCCTGCAGTGGAGACTAAAAGGGAACTGTTGATTCTGAAGGAAGATAAAGTCCACACTTGCATTTTAAATCGTTTATTTTTTTGTCGAAATAAAAGAATATTATCTTATAATCATATGATTGCGTGATCATTGAGCATAACATCGTGTAAACAACAACAGGTAGAGTTTGTCACACGCGATCTCTCACAGAAATCTGAGTATAAGAAACTCGCGTGATTCGTGTTTAGTTAAACATATTACACATACAGTGCATTCGTATTATGATTTGTATAGGCATTTATGTTACGTGCGAACTCGCTTAGTGACGGTTCCGTATCTATTTTTAAGTTTCAAAGGTCCAGTAGTTTAAAACCTATTCTACTGCAGCGTACAGGCAGACAAACAGTTATACGGTCGAGGGACTTAAATATTTTATGAACTACTGTTTACAGTTTAAAGTGAGAACGTTAAGCTTTACTACGCACATTTGCGACAAACGGCCACTTTTGGCAAATGTGCGTAGTAAAGCTTAACGTTTTATAAACTGTAAACAGTAGTTCATAAAAAAGTTTGAAGGGTTATCTAGGGCTTGGTAGAAACAAAATTTTAAATGATACCTATCTCCGTTTCCTTTGAAATGATTAATTAAAAATAGGGGCAGCACTGGACCCCGGAAAATTCAAGTACCTATAAGTTTAAGGCCGTACCTGAATTTTCCGGGGTCCAGTGCTGCCCCCATTTAAAATAAATCATTACAAAGAAAACGGAGACACCATTAAAAATTTTGCTACTACCAATTCCTAGATAACCCTTCAAAGTATTTTATGAACAACTGTTTACAGTTTATAATGAGAACGTTAAGTTTTGCTACCCACATTTGCCAAAAGTGGCCGTTTTTCGCAAATGTGCGTGGTAAAGCTTAACGTTATCACTTTAAACTGTAAACAGTAGTTCATAAAATACTTTGAAGGGTTATCTAGGAATTAGTAGTAGCAAAAATTTTAATGGTGTCTCCGTTTTCTTTGAAATGATTTATTTTAAATGGGGGCAGCACTGGACCCCGAAAAATTCAGGTACGGCCTTAAGTTGGTAAGCACTTATCATTTTTGCTGCAAGGAAAAATGTAAGTAGGTACCTATGTGCTTCACAGACAGTACCTAAGTTTTTTTGTAAGTACCTACATTGTAACCTACTTAGGATATTCTTAATTCATCTTGGTATTCCATTCATGTTTTTTATTGACACGATGAATTATCGCAATATGCGTAATAAAGTGATGCGCGATTCGTATCGGCGTCGCGTCTCAAGTCCCCCGCGCGTAGGGTTACCATATCTCAGGATTTGTCCTGAGATTTCAGGATTTTTCGACTCTTCTCAGGATTCCGGCCGGATTTAGCAAATCTAGTGATATCTCAGGATTTTTAATAAAATACAGGTTACATTTTAAAGATCTCTCTTATTAAACTACTAAAAATAATCTTCTTTTGGTAACAATTGCAGTTAAAATCAATACTTATGTATTAATTTAAAACAAACTTAAAATAATCTTCTTTTGGTAACAATTGCAGTTAAAATCAATACTTATGTATTAATTTAAAACAAACTTAAAATAATCTTCTTTTGGTAACAATTGCAGTTAAAATCAATACTTATGTATTAATTTAAAACAAACTTAAAATAATCTTCTTTTGGTAACAATTGCAGTTAAAATCAATACTTATGTATTAATTTAAAACAAACTTAAAATAATCTTCTTTTGGTAACAATTGCAGTTAAAATCAATACTTATGTATTAATTTAAAACAAACTTAAAATAATCTTCTTTTGGTAACAATTGCAGTTAAATCAATACTTATTTATCGAAGTAAAACGAACTGAAGACAATCTTCTTTTGGTAACAATTGCAGTTGCAGTTAAAATCAATCCTTATTTATCAAAGTAAAACAAACTAAAAATAATCATCTTCAATAATCATCCTTAAAAATAATGTTACTAACATTTGCAGGTAAAATCAATACTTATTTATCCAAATAGGTACTTAATTAGTTTTGTCGTATTTAATATTTGAAGAAACTTTTTTAAGTAAATTCTTTTCTTTGATTATTGATTTATAAAATGCCTCACAAGTTAAACTCTTCAAGTTATATTGAACTAAAAGTAGAGCTCGAATTGAAGACACGTTTAGTCGGTTTCTTTCTTTCGACCATTGAGCTCCCATGATAGAAAAAACTCTTTCTACGTTTGCATTTTGAGCTGTTATTGCAAATATATATTGACAAATACGCAGTATCTCTGGCAATCGTGAAATACCTATTGTCTTGAAAATGTTTGCCCACAACGCATGAAGCATTACGTCAAAAAATGCTTCTTCCTGTTTTGTCAAAAAACTATTCAGAGATGCAATTTCATCGAATAACTTCACATCATCTATGTGTATTCCTTTTCCATTTAGATAATGAATTGATAAAGCAATCTGATCAAAGTCGATCATTTGGCCCTTTTTCAGCATCAACCAATTAAAGACTTTGAAATCATCTAAAGGCGTCATCCACTTGATCAGATATTCTACGCAAGTCTTATACATATTTTTAAGGTCATGCTTGAAAACTTCTTGGTTTTCCGCAGTGCACTTAGCCAGCAACTCTCGCACTTTAAGTGGCATGAAGTTTGCGTTCGCTCGTGCAACTAAAATTTCATGTGTGGATTCGAGGATTCTTTTAATATCTAAAACAGAATTGTTTTCTTTTTCGATGTCTTCAATTTTCGTCTGAAATATTGACATCAATGAGTGAGCAAGAAATAAATAAACTTCGCTGAGTTCATTTTCAAAAAAGTTCTTCAAAGTAATTGGTACACCAGGAGTAGATAAAAAGTACTGCTTCAACGGTTCATACATCTTCAATATTCTTTCGATCGCTGGAAACAGACTAAGCCATCGGGTCTTGCTATGAAACAATAGTTTCTGATAATTGACGTCTATATATTCGCTGATATCCTTCAACGCCTCCGTGCGTACGGTGTATACGGAAAAATAATTAAACAGCTTCATTACTACAGATTCTATATCAATATGCAGATTATCAGTGCCATGTTGAATACAATTGTGTAGTATGTGCGCTGGGCACCCAACTCCTACGATATCTTTGTCCAGAAAGTTTTTTAAATTAGTCCAAACATTTTGTCCCGGTTGCCGATTTACTCCGCCAAAATTAACATTAGCGTTGTCTGCTGTAAATGATACACATTTCATCAACAAGTCGTACTTTTGCAAGCTTGTTTTAATTATCTCTGTTATAGTGTTAGCATTTTCATTGGGTGTGCTCAGCACATCCAGCAGTTTGGTTTTAATTCCTTCTTGCCAGTCGAAGAATTGTATCATAATAGGAAATATTTTTTCAGCACCGTGATTACTTGCATCTGTGGAAACGCCCAAGAAGTTGACATTTTGTAATGAGACTTGTACCTGTTCAATTACCCACGGAGATATCACGCCCGTTACAATGGCTTCAGTCTTCGTTCGTGCACAAGAAATACTCTTCGCAGTGTTGGAATCGGCAAATATAGCCTTAACCAGTTGGCTGGTGCAATCCATAGATTTAAATGACTGGTGATGTTTCACTGTGTGGAAAGCTAAAGTGGCTTCAGCGGCGGATATTTGGTCTGTCAGTCCAGAACTTTGTGGTTGAAATAAAGAGTCGATTTTGGTGTTACTTGAAACAGTCAGACTATTTTTTTTATGTTTTTCCGTTAGGATATGTTTTTCAATATCAGCACCTCCCTTGAACTTAATTGAAAAATGATTGTTACATATTGAACAAAACACTTCGGTAGGTTCTCTTCCATCTTTCATAATCGGAAATCTTTGTTTTAAAGTATCTGTGAATGTACACACGTATCGTGGTCGTTTGGTACTTGAAGACATTTTAACTCGTATCCATCCAACAGCTCCGATTCTCGCTCGCTCGCCCGTCCCGTGGTGACACTCAATGAAGCGTAATCCAACCTTCGCAATGGCGCAAGACGAACTGACTGAGTGACCGACCGAGCGAGCGGCAACCGCGCTGCGGGGCGACGGGCGCCCCCCTCCTCCCTCCACCCCGCTGTTTTGAGTGCGATGTACATACAAGCTTGCAACGCGTCGCGTAAAACGCGTATACAACGATAATAATACGTTTTTGAGAGAAAATTCTCATCTGTAGAAAATCTCAGGACTTTTCCATGGAAATCAGGCCTTTTCTCCGGACTTTTGATTTTTTCATCTGGTAACCCTACCCGCGCGGGCCGCTTGATTGCGCGGCGAGGGAGCGCGCGCGGAGTGCGAAGGCACTGACTGGCGGCTGGGACCGGCCGAACCACCAGTATCACGAAGGTCGTCCGCAGGCGCACAGCTTCTCGCGTTTAACTCGCTATCGACACGACTAAAATACCCTTTTGTCGTCTTTTTTTTGGCGCGCAAATTATCACGATGGCGGCTACGGAAGAACTAAGCGGCATTCTCTCGAGGAGGCAAGAAATCAACGAGAAACTGGAAGAGGGACACGAGATTAAACCGAAATATAAATTCGTGAATGTTTACACGGAATTCCACGAGTTCTCCAGAAAAGAAATAAAACAATACGAAGCCACATTTAACAAGTGAGTACCTACCTACTTTTACCTTTAGTTTAATGGTCAAATTAAGCTAATTACAGACAGTTAAAGATAATATGCATCGATTCAAAGAGGTAAGTGCCTTCCTTAAAAGTATCCAATAAACAGGTACCTACCAACCTCCTTACTCCCAAATGAAAGTGACATAGGTAATACGGAAATTGAGAAATATTATTTTCAGTCACACCACACCTCTATAAGAAGGTGTCTTTTGCTTATTTTATCTCCCCCTTTACTTTGTACTTGTACCTACCTTCCTATCTGGAATATACAACGTGAAAGGGACATACCTACATACCCGTAATAAATCGAACTACGGTCTATACTAGATCATTATAGTATAATAAAATTAAATTATCAGCCAATGAACAAAAAAAAATTTTAACATTTTCATACAAAAGTGTGCTGTTGTGTGTGTTTTTTTGGTTTTTCGGCTGTAATTTTAATTTCATTATACTATAAAATGATCTAGTATAGCTCGTGGTTCAATTCATTACAACCTATGTCCCTTCCACTTTGTATAAAGATATCCAAGTAAATAATGTTATTATGAGTGAACAAGCTTTAAAAGAAGGACAATAATTCTATGCCAGTACACTATTACAGGAAAACCAAACCAGAATATAAAACATTAATAAATAAATAACAGAGTAGGTACAGGCTCAGAGTACAGGTAGGTATAAACAATGATAACAGGAAGAACGAAAAAAAAACGATTGCGTAAATTGAATAATCTTTAATAAGTAGTTAATTTCTATTATATGAAGGTAAACATGTAGTGAAAGTGTGACAAATTAGCCAATAAAATTCCAAGTTGTAAACATAATGTGACCCAACATAGGTAACATAAGTAGATATATAATTAATTAGGCGAAAATTAAATGACAACGCGGGCCGTCGTGGGAGACCGAGAATGAATAGAGACACGATACTTTTACGGGAATTGATAGCTTCATTGCTGGGGCCGCTTTCATTTACATAATGGAAGTTTGAACTCATAACAATAATTTCACATTTACTATTAAGTCATTAATTTGTCTAATAAGTAGATATAACTTGTGTGTAATTAATAGGTAGACTCGATTAATAAACTGTATAGAGATGTTTCATGGGCTGTTTACTATTTTAACACAACCCTTCGTTGGTATCCGGATAAGATATAAAATAAAATAAATAAATAGTATCTACCTACTCCACTGCAGGCAGACACTGCAGTCAAATGAAAACTAAATAAGGGTTGAGTTAAGTCGTACAAAGTATACTCTAATAAAGTTCTGCCGTTCTGAGTAATATTGTGGCTAAAAATATCATCGTAATAAACATCTTTATGAAATTTATTTTAACGATAAAGCTATGAAATTGAAATAAAATTGTTGCCTTGCTCCTTTCGATGACCATGTTCTATGTTTCAAATAAGTAGATTTTTGCTAAATTATAAAAGTATTATAAATGATTAATCTGTCTTTTTATAACACAATAATACACTTAACTTCGAATTGAATATTCAAAATAAGTAGTTGAGGTTCTCATCTCATCTATTCCTCTTTTTGCCTCAGTTCGTCCAAGTAATCCTCTGTTAGATGCTTTCATTGCTAAAGAGATGAAAACGAAAGTCAATTAACAGCACTGCAATGCGGTACACGTGTTCTTATAAAATGATACTCCGTAAATTTTTCTGGAAGCTTTTGACCTGTCACCACTTCAACATTTTCATTTTGTCGCAAAATACCTACCACGTTGATTTTGCAACCCCTGGCTATCTGAAATCTGATTGAAATATTGGAATCAGAATCACTAATAGCACACAAAACCGTAAGAAAAAAGACAGAAGAAAAATGTTCATCTCCCAAATTTCTAATAAACGGCAAACCTAGTGACTTTACTATACGCGCGGCCGTTGCCTTATCCGCTCACCGGCCGCCGCCCACCACGAGCCCGGTCATGGATGGGGACATTCAAATGGCAGATTTTTGGTATGCATCTCTCGGCTGATATCTTCGGTTTCTATTATTAGATTAGACACATATGACAGACTACGTATTTTTTTATTTCGCTTGTAGAGTAGGTACCTACTTATCTTCAATACAGCTAGCTAGGAGGTTCAAAATCACCTCGTATCAAAGTTATTGTTTAATTTTATTATATGTATTGATGATACTATTGAAATAAAACAGTCACTTGTTTTGTTGTTCTAACAGTGAATTGACAAGATAAACAAAATCTACAATGCTTTGTTGTTGTTTGGAAGAACAAATCAATAAACATTATGTTACTGATGATTAATTGATGTGATTGTGATACCTACGGCAATATTTATTTCTATTTCACTACGGAAAGTTAAAACTTGTAATAGAAAGTGTTCTTGTAATTGAAAAAAACAATAAACGGATGTTAATCATCGCGTAAGTCATAATATTGGTCATCGTATTAATTAAAATAAAATGAATGAGTCACATTTTGTCACTAGTTTCCTTGGACGCGGTAACAATTTGCTGCGAGTCAACTCAACAGTGACTCATAGCATAGTAACCCTTTCGACCGATTTTTACTCAGGTGTTTATTTGTATGCAGATAGTGTGTGTGGGCAAACAGGCAAACAAAGTGTGGGTACGGGGACCTTCGCAAGGGGACACTAGGTCGATCGGACGGAACTACCTATTAAAGTATCTACGGTTGATAACAAAAGATTATTCAATTGTGATGGTACTTTCTATACGAAAATAACAAAGTACGTAGTAGCAACGTCTTATAGACCCCCAACATCAAGCTAATTATTGATTGATTTGATTTAGCCGTGTTGTTCCAAGCAGAAAGAGTAGGACCACTTCAAGTCTTCCCGTGTATGTCGTAGAAGGCGACTTAGGAAACACAAGCTAAACAAATCTTATAAACATCAATGAGACCTCTTCAACCCGTCTGACCAGCGTGGAGTGGAGAGTGTAGGCCAAATCCTCTGACTGCTCTGGCTAATATCCATATATTAGCCTTCACTGTGCTAGAGCCATCTCTAGTGTTGGATTATATAGCGCAAAAATGAATATCCCTAACAATGCTTCTTTGTTTTGTACCTATGAATCTACTGTTTCTTTTACTCTCCTCACACTGCGTCACGGGATCTTGTGAGACGGACGTATTGCTTCCTAGGGAACGAATATAAAAGAAATATACACAAATATTTCAGTATTAGCATATTAACTATTTTATTTTTACCCCATACCTCCTATATCCAGTACTACGAGAGGATCGTGCTCCTGCAGTGGAGACTAAAGAAGACCTGATGATGATGATGATTTGTTTGCTTGCTGGCCAATTATTTATCGTCTTGACGAGCAAATTAATGTACGAGTATTTTACGAATCGGTTAGTTTGAATGACTAAGAAAATAAACACTAAACGCTTGCTTGTAGTAAAATGTGTAGTGTAGGCATCCGGGTGATACGACAATGAGCGTGTGATAAAACCGAGTGACGTGACCAGCCGGGAGGAAGTGCATTTGACACGCGACCAAATCAATGAGGGAGATGACTCATGAACAGATGCAGTACTAGGAAGAACCTGCACCGCAAGACAATCATTTCATTAAAATTGAATCCTCCAAAAGTTATGTTGAAAAAATCAATAAACGTTTTTAAATAATATGTTGAACTTGAAGTTGATACCTACTACTAAGTACATTATAGAGCAAATTTAAATCATGCTAAAGACGATGCGGCTAGCAACCTTCTCGCCGACCATCCCGCTAAAAGTAGCCTTTGGGTCTTATGGTCCTAGGCTCTGTCTGCTTATAGCCGCAATACCCAAAATGCTCTGTTTTCATTAGGAAGAAAGACGTGATAGTGCATCCACGCATTACAGAATTATTCATATGTTGACTTGACAACAAATTGTCTATTTAGACACACGAAATAGAAAAGAGAGAGATAATCACTGTGCATATTTTTAAATACACACACAGCCTTGTGGTTTCCTGCAGAGCAGAATAGGACCACTCCAAGTCTTCCCGTGGATGTCGTAGAAGGCGATTTAGAAAACACAAGCTAAACATAGCTTATCAACATCAATAAGACCTCTCCAACCCGTCTGGTCAGCGTGGAGAGTGTAGGCCAAATCCTCTGACTGCTATGGCCAAGTATGGCTTTGGTAGTACAGAGAGGGTCATGCTCCTGCAGCGGAGACAAAAAAGACCTCATGATGATGATGATGATATTTTTAAATATCTACCTAACACAAATCTACTTAGATAGGTAGGTATCTACTTGACATCAATATGTTGTTTTCGTGCCGTTGGTAGGAAAACATACCTATGAATAATTAATTTCCTATCCTATTCATATAAAATACCTACATAAGTACATATTTGTGATGCTGTTAACTGTTAGGCAAACGTAATTCATATTATAAATGCAGCAGTCAAACAAACAAAAACAACGTCGAATTCGGCGAATAAACATCGTATTCATCTGGATCTTCAACGTTAGGCCCTTGAACATATAGTTCATACTCAGCTAACAAAGCAACTGCCATTACTATTACTCGGGTGTACGGTATCAGAGATAAGATGACTATCTGCGAGCTGTGTTACGGCTGTTGCGCTGTCGTTCATATTATCCGTTTCCTTGCCGCCTTCAAGGTCTAGTTCATGAATGAACTGAACCGTCAACCGTGTGTTGTCTGCGTCTGTTATTTTATTACCATGTTCAGCATCTGGTTTATTGATGGCAATAATACTTCACATAAATCATTTGGATTTATTTTTTATAAGAAACAGCCGGAACCTACGGATTGTTGTGCCTTCTGAATCAGGATGAGCTCGATTTTTAGAATTCCGTACTCAAAGAGTGCCAACGTCTGTCCGTCCGCCTGTCACAGTTACAGGCTCTCTCTTGAACCGTAATAGCTAGACACTTTAAATTTTCATCGATTATAATACTACTAATATTATAAATGCGAAAGATTGTATAGATAAATGGATATATGGATGTATGGATATTTGTTCTGCTTTCAAGCCAACGGCTTAACAGATTGGGATGAAATGTGTGTGTGTGTGAAAGCTTATGACCAGGATTATAATATATCATTATTTTTATCCCGGAAAAATGTGAGGTTCCTGTGGGATTGTCAAAAATCCTTTCAAAACGTGGAAAACGCCACGGACAACAGCTAGTGAGGTAATATTTACAAACATATTTTCCTCTTCCTGTCTTCCCAGGACCTGTGCAAATACTGCGCTAAGAAATAACACAAACTCAGAATCACATACATTTATTTATTTATAAACACTTGTATGTAAATTCAGACTTCAAATACGGTTGCTGACTGTATATACCTCTACGAATTGGAAATCTTTCTCTGTTCCAAACAGTTTTTGGTAGATATATGTTTTGATCGCTGAACAACTAAATTATTTAAAAAACTTATATAAAATAAAATAAAACAATACAATATCTGTAGTAATTAAAATTGTATTTTTATTTACACTTTCAAATCTTTGGAAAACGAAGACGAGAATGAAATTACAAAACCAGAAAAATTGCAATCGCAATTATTCAAAAATTCAAAAAAAATCACAAAATTCAAAAATTTTTATTTCCAAGCCTGTAGTTAAATAATACAAAATTATTGACTTAACAGTGTTTACGAGTACAGTCTGAGTCTGCCTGCCTGCAAAAAAATGGGCGCTCTGTATTTGTGAAAAGCTATAATTAAGCTTTTCACAAATACAGAGCACCCATTTTCATTTATGAATCGGACATAGTTCTTGCATAAACAACTATACTGTCTTCTTCCTTTTCTTGTGCATCTTCTTCTAAATCTTGAAGTATTCCGTACTTCGCAACTTTCGATCCTGCGTGTACTGTTTCTATATTATCATTCATTGGTTTATTTTTCAAAGAAGTGTTAACATTTTTAACGTCAGAATATTTTCGCTCCAACCCCTTCACATCAGTTTTCATGTTTCAATTGTACAAGTACATTAGAAATCAAGGTAAGTTAAATAGGAAGTGTTAACTTTCTTTATTATTCAAAAAAAATTCCAATAAATATAAAAACAATAATTATTGGAAATTGTTTTAATTGAATTACCTACACATAATGCCATTGTTGACTACTAGTGAGGATGCGAATTATTTATTAAACTTATTTAAAAAAAAACTAAGTTGGTCACACGTCCCGCCAATCGATATTTGTAAAAAGAAAGTAGGTAAAATCAATAGGATTGGTAACTATACTCCATGGTAAATACCTAGTATTGGATTCTTGAGAACGGTCGCCCAAAAAGTTAAAAAAAAGCTAGAAATGATTATCTGACCATCAATATTTTATTAGAGTACTACCACAGAATACATAAGAGTCAAACAGAATGGTATCTCACAGCGTCTCCCGCAAATTGGCGTCCCCGCACCTCTCCCCCGCACTTTGTGAGCTTTGACAGCTCCAAACCAGGGTTTAATTACTAGCCGCACGCAATACGCGACGTGTGTTGTCTTGAGAACTGTGAACCAATAGTAACCATCATGGTGAGAAGGTGCGCGTATAATAATTGTTTATCCACCCAATACTCTAAAGAACGTATATTTCATACATTTCCAAATGATAAAACAGGTAAGCAAAGCAATAATATAATTTCACGTTATTACCCAGCAACCATCTTGATATATATACCCTTCTCGCTCTCTCGCATTGGCGGGAGATACACAAGAGCGAGATTGTAACATTACCGGATTGCTAATAAGCAATCCGGTAATGTTACATAGGCTCCTCGCTCACATGTAATCACATACACGCAGATGCCAAATAGATTTCCGCGGGTTATAGTGCTAAATGCCATTGTTGACAATGACAACTTGACACGCTGTGCTAAACATTTGTTTATTTTTATTGAATTTATTCATATAATTACCGTATAGTTTTGCGCCGAATATGCAAATTACTATATTACAATAGTGAATTAGTGAAATTAGTGCGTTACATTATAAATGACTCATTAATAATCAGTAAAGTGAACTAATGGTGAAATGGACAATGGACATAATGAAAAATATTTGTGAAATGATATTATATTATAAAACAGAATATTTTTTACGTCATAGTGTTCGCAAATCTTCCGTTATGGAAAAATATAATCGTAAATATGTCGAACTCGTTAGTAGGTAAGTATTAAAATAATTCTGCGGTGCGACCCTAAGTATAAAACTCACACATCGACGTGTGTACAGATAAATTGTTTCGTTTTTAGTAGTAGTAGGTATATATGTTACTCTGAATCAATGGAGAGTCATACCAGTGGTACTACTATAAGGGTAATACTATATAATAATTTAATTATGACAACCGACACAAAAATAAGAAGAATAGATTGATAAAGTAATTTGATTCTTAGTCATAGGTATTTCGTGTTGTTTCTTATAAGTATTGAAGATACGCTAAAAACTAAAAATATGCATGTTCCCCACACGGTAGGTTTAATTAGGGCAAACGAAACACGCCGAAACTGTTTTGGACTGCGTCCAAGTCATCAATTTAAAAAGCCATGCCTTATGTAACTCTTACATCATACGGCCGTGTATAGGAAAAATATTGGAATTCTAAGTAAACATTAATAAAAGTCTATTAGTTGGCATGACTTACTGATAATAAATTTTTCCATAGAATGTAACGTGCAGCCATACTTAACATACTACCTACCCACCTATAGTACTTATTAAGTATTGTGAATGAGATAGGTATTTATTTGGCGGGAAAACAATAGGTTGTGTAGTTATTTGGTGGCTGACATTAAAAACCACTAAATTACGCTACTTTTACTCAACGAGAATACGGAATGCTGTGTTCCCGTCAAGTAACAGACACAGTGTTACTTGACAGGAATATGGCACTTACTTAAAGTGCCGTTAAGACACACTGGTAGGTACACATCGGGAAAAACCAAAAATGTTACTTGCAATGAGTAACACTGGAACTCATCCCGATAAGTTCCCAAAGTTTTTTCCTCTTGACAAATAAGACACGAGTTGCCCTTGAGTAACAGTGTTACTTATCAAGGTGATACCTACTCATCGGGAACAAACGCACTTTTCTTCATATTATTTGAAATGCTAGTTAGTTTCAACTTCATATAACAAATTTATTTGCATCTCCAAAAAAATATTTATTTTTAGGGTTAATAGTTGTTTAAGGCCGTACCTGAATTTTCCGGGGCCCAGTGCTGCCCCCATTTAAAATAAATCATTTTAAAGAAAATGGAGACATTATTTTAAATGTTGCTACTATCAAGATAACCCTTCAAAGTATTTAATGAACTACTGTTTACAGTTTATATTGAGAACGTTAAGCTTTACTACGCACATTTGCGAAAAACGGCCACTTTTGGCTAATGTGCGTAGTAAAGCTTAACGTTCTCATTATAAACTGTAAACAGTAGTTCATAAAATACTTTGATAATGATAAATGATGTCTCCGTTTTCTTTGAAATGATTTATCAAAAAATGGGGGCAGCACTGGACCCCGGAAAATTTAGGTACGGCCTTAAGAAATATTGTACAAAATCAAACAGTAAAGTAGGTACCCAATATTACGAGTATCACTATTCTAGGATGCATACGTTGGTTATGTAATTATATTATCTTTGGTTATATTAATTCTAAGCATGTGGTTTGCCTATTTCTAGCAGAATGGTGTAACTTATCCGTCTACCGTCACGCCGTCCCGGACTGCATTTCAATGTGCTCACACCGTGCAAGCGTCTAGCTAAGTAGTTACGTGTCATGTCATAATGCGAACATCAAGATACCTAAGCTGTAACTGGATTATTGTCACACCCGCACCAGTGTCATAAAAGCCTCTTAGTGTTATTTAACTATACCTATGTATGTATGTATTAATTATTATGTTATGTTATATCTGAAGAAACGATGTGCGGTTAGAAATATTTGATGTTAATTAGAATTTTATGCGGGACTTTGCTCAGTATCTATAGGTACCTACCTACTTTTATGACCCTTTTGAAGAAGCCATATCGTCGCTTAGGTAACAATACCGCGTAAGTCAAATTTGAAAAGTTTTAAAGAGTACTTTCCTTTCGACGCACTTCCAATGACGTTACTACGTCATTGGATGTGCGTCGAAAATATCTATCCAATGACATATAAAACGTCATATGTCTTTTTTTTTACTTACGCGGTATTGTTACCTAAGCGACGATATTTCGGTTTGGCCCAGGATATTTTTATTAACTTCGTTACTGAATCACGTACGTGTTAATATTTTTACATAATTCAAATGTCATATTTAAATTAATTCTCCAAGTGAATATTTTCTATTAAAAAAAAATATCTGAATATTTAACAAGCATATACCTACTTATAACGTCTAACAAAATATACTGAATCTATTTTAAGGGTAGATTCAGTCCATAGTATGGAGGAATTCGTTTCGTGACGCACCTTGCCGGTTTAATCACATCTTTTGTAAAATAAAACAGACAAAAGTACCTACGCGTTTTGGGTAAAATACTCTACCTATGTCATTTCACTTTTATATAGGGGCATTTAGTGTTCGAGGTCAAAACTTAGGCTATTCCAATTCAAGTTATCATTCCAAGTCAACCTGTGTTAGGTACATAGGTACCTAACACAGATTACATCTAAGTAAGTTAAAAATAATGAATATGTACCTACGTGCCTACCTACTTATTTATAAAAATTGAATAATAAAATATACTTGTATATGTAACAATATTACTTTCAAAAGGCTTCAGACATAATAACCGCATTACCGTAATGTTCTAGCCTCGAATTCTCGATGTAATCTCCTTTCTTTTGAAAATATTTTAAAAGTGAATGTTCCACAAATAAGTACTGAGGTCTACCTACTTAGTTCTTAAGTATAGCGTATAGCTATACCTCGTATTGCCAGGCAATTATAACATTCTTGAATAGCAGCCTCCAGACTCACGTCGAGAAGTCTCGGCGAGACGTCTCGCCGTGACTTTGTGTGAGAAGCGAGAATGTGTCTATACTCAGCGACCTTCTCACTTCGTTCTCAACCGTATACCGGAATGGAAGACAGTGCAGCAGCTTTATTATTGTGTGCATTAGCACATTTTAATCTTAAAATTTCAATTCCATGCATCGTGATTAAGGCTTTTATCTTTATAATGACGATTTTCGGCATCCCACAATATGGGTTCTGCCTGGAAAAGTTCAATAAAAGTTAATTCTAATTCGTTATCCCACATAGTAATAAACTGCAAAATTAAAAAAAAAAACTGCACTGCACTTCACTGATCGTAAGAGTTTACACGACACGACCTTGCATTGCACTGAAACAGCACGAGAATGTGATATCCTTCTCTTTTTTCACCCGAGACACCCTTTGACTTGGGCCAAAATACCGCCACCGATCGGAGAACAGGCGAGCAACAGATCACATTCACGCTGTTCGGGTGTTGACGGGGGTTCTCGCCGTGAATCTGGATGAGGCATATTATTAGTTTGTCGCTCATATTTTATTGATTACTTATAAAATAATTTGTTTTTCTACTATCACCCTTAGCAAGGTAGCAATACAACTACTGTAACTCACGTACCAAGACTTTTCGCATTGTTACTTTCGAATGAATCGCAAATAAAACGTTCGTTCACAGTTATCATTGCGATAAAAACCGAATAAGATATGAAGTTTTTCTGGCATACTCACAATATAATGTATTGTTGTATACATTGGGAAAACCGTTGTTTCGCAGCCAATTCGCATTGTATTAATGTTGCAAGAGCTGCACTGGCACTGGTACCTAGTTTGCGGTTGCAATAGCGGCTGAGACGGTGCTCTTAAGTATTCGCAAGAAACCATTGAGAAACACACGACATGTGGGTAAAACGCATGACAGCTAACCATACTTTAGTATATGGCGTGCTAAGTACGCAATTACAGAAACACGATATTTCTCAAAGTGTAAAATCAATGAAATCAAAACTCCGGAAAAGTCAAGACAAGTTGGCATGACAACATAATATAAACTTTGGCTAGTCGTGTAGAACGGATGTAAAGGTCTAATTTGTCTTCTATGTCAATTAAGAGATCCAAATTACAAGAACTGAAACAAAAATAAATAATCGTTTTTAATGAATCTTTGCCTATAATAAATAAATTACTAAGTCATGATCATGACGAGTCGACGACAAGACTAAAAAAAATATGAATGTAAATTTATGAAAGTAGGTTGGTACTTATTTATTCAAATTCAAAGGTCCATTACTTAGAATATTTAACTTTTAAATAAGATGGTTATATCATTATGCTTAATTACTGAATATAGATAACAGGGAAATCACGGTCAAAATTCCTAAAAAGAAACTTTAAATGTGGTACAAAATATCTAATACTTATCGGAGACGGGATACTAGAAACCAAAGTAGCACACTACAGCCTAGAAAAAATATGCAGGTATTTCCGAGTAAATAATAGCATAAATACCTAAATAAATAATGAAGAGGTAAGTAATTTTATTACGATATGACTTATATGTCACGCATAATGTTTGTCCAATAGAAATATTTCATGCATGAACACGAATAGCCTTTGTTTCATTGAAATCTAAGAAGCTAGGTTTCTCACGATAAAAATTAAAAACTTTCAATTTGTATCAGCAAATAGACGCCGTAATGACTTATTTCATTGGTCCCAAGTGTCTGATGCTTGGGGAGGTGAAAGGTGGCGGAATTCGTTAGTTTGGCGTGCCCCAAAAATATTAGTAGGACAAACGACTACTGTTTTATTAACACTGGCCCCATTTCCATGGGAGTGTTCTGTTGATCGAAGACATCGACTTCTATTGCGTCACGCGATAGAATATAAGCACATAGGTAAGTGTTTTCAAGGAAATGTACATGTATGACAAAATAGATTTTTGCGTGGTACTTATTTGCAAGCATTCTATTTACGCGTCGAGAATGATCTAGTAATTTAGAACTAAATAAAGCAAAAGAGTGAGCCCTTGAGTTTTATGAGACTGCATTTATGGAGGCTTCTCATTTATTATACACTCCAATCTACACATTCTCCAATATTTTATCTGATTGTTTAAGTCTTATTTCAGTGCAAAATCAAAAAGACAATCATGTTCAAACAAATCATACCTACCTATTAAGTGTTATTAGTTTCTTATATTTTTAGTGTAATGATTACCTACGTTATACTTATAATTTTAAATATTAAATAATTTTCAGCTACTTAAATTTAGCATTGGAAGAAATTGATTTCTGATATTGTCAATAAATTCCCTATCAAAAACTATTTCAATGACAATAACTTGGCCCAAAAGTAGCTGTTCACACTTGCGATAATCTATCGGATTATGATAAAAAGAAGTACCTACCTACTTACTAAATATTGATAAGTAATAAGCGAACATTGATATATCAAATTATTCATCGATCATATTCATGACATAATATTTATATTTCCTTATCGCATCTCGTAATTATAAACCATCTTTGTGTCTCCCACTGAGTTTATTTTAAGCGAATTTGTTTGGTAACTATGCATGCCACGCTGTCTTCTGCTTAGAACCCTTAATGGGGTAAAACTACTCACTTAATGGTCATTAACTTAAATTTAAAATATCTACACACGTACTTCAAACTTTAAACACAGGTATGTGCGAAATAGAATCCATTTCTCCTGATTATATCTCCAGGAGGAATGAAAGTGAAATGAATGATACTCGTATAAAATATGGGAAATGTCATGAACTTGAAAATGAAATTTGGAATGAAATGAAGTTTTCGAAAAGCGAACAGTATAAGATAAGGAAGAAATGAGGCTGGTTACTTATCTTACAGACGAAATTTTTATTATAATATATTGAATATGTACTATATTTTTATTACTATACTATATTTTATTATAATATTTGTCATTTAAACTGTTGTTTTATTAATAATATTGGAATCGTTTCTTTGTAATTTAAATCATCGAACACTTCGGTCAAACGTTGTATAAAATTTCAACACTGGCATAATATGGCAAGCGAAAAAATTTACAACCGAAAATCGGTAGGTATTTCAATAAGTTGTCGATTGAAATTTTGGTTTCTGAGTTCGGTTTATTAAAAATATGGAAAAAAAAAAAATATTTCGAATATCGAAAATTCGAACATAACCTATTCGAAAGTATGATAGGTTTCCCTTACCTTTGTATACTTATTTAAGTTTTTGTAAATCACATCATTGATAAATCATGCTCATTTTATCTATGCCCACACAGATATTAAGTACATGTTAATTACATCACAGAGTTGTACCATACACCACAGACCGCATAACATCATGCCAAACGTTCTATTCATCTAATTATTACCTTCATTGTGACCTATGACGTAGGCAAGATTTTAAATAAGTATTCGTGAGAAATTGAATACCTATTACGTGAACCTAGTATTATATTGCCATTACTAAGCAAATAAATATAGACAAATACATCATTTCATCATTTTTGATCTTGATTTATAAAATTTTTATTTATATCTTTTAATTACATAAATGAAATAAAAAGGCTCGTACTCAATAATTTATTTTTGAATCAGCGCCAAACGAACCTAGATTACCTACTGTCTACCCTGTAAAGCAAAAAAGATCTTAAACTATTTCAAACACTTTACCTAATTGATAACATAAATAAGCTACCGTCAGAGAAAGGTAAAGGTTGCGTAAAAGCCGAATTAAGAGCAAGCAAAGTTTGAAAGTTATGGCAAAGTACTTTTATTAATTATTATTTATGTGGTTATGGAATATGATACGCACCCGTGTCCTGTATAATAAATGAGATTATATGCCGTACCTACAAGATTCCTAGTCCTCTTTCAAAACACAATTATATTTATTTTTTTATTTATTTTTGACCGACAAACTTGTTATCTCGGCGTACGCTTTACATACTCGTAGGTATGCTAAATCGATACGATGCGAAGGCCGAAGTAATATTTTATTCTGAGTTGCCAATATACCTACCCATCCACTTCCGATTTAGTAGGTCAATTTTATGTCTTAGGTTTATCCCTTTATAAGGCAGTGGCAAATATATTGCCATATTTAGGCCATATTTAGTATTTAGTATAGATAAATATATATATGCCATATTTAGTATAGATAAATATATATATATGAACTAAAATATAATAAAATTGAACCTTATGCCTTGGTAATAAGGTCCAAAAACATATTTTTTTAAATATACCTACTGCCTTATAAAGGGTTAAACTAGTTCAATTATATTTTTAGGCCATGGTCCCATCGCAGGGCAAAGGTTTTATTAGTTTATTAAAACTTTTTTGTTCCACAGTTGACAATAATAATTGTACACAATTGGCGGACTTAACGCTAAAAGCTTACTCTCCACAGTCAATTAACCATAGTATAGACTTATGAAAGTGTTTTTCCTACGTCCAGTCTTATCCATGGTATAGTTTTGTATAGCTTTTGTTGCCTGCAAAAACAACCTAACGACAGTCTAGAAGTAATCAGTACAAACAAAATAACGAATTTCTTAGAATATCTGGCACCTACGATAGGGTCAGTCTAGGTAAACTAAAAAAACTGAAACATCTGCAAAGAAAGTAATCTTTATCGTTATTTGGAGTGGTTGGGTCCCTACATAGAGTGTATTATTGTGTGGAACAGAAAATGTGCCTCAATGTATGGAAAACAAAGCTAAACCAACCAGTCAAGGAGTTGATCGTTAAATCGAGTGACGTTACACGGAGTTAACACTGTATTTAAACCCCACTTAATTAGGCGGTTAAAATTTTGTAAGTTTTAGTACTGTAAACAAAGAAATGATAACAGGAGTCGTCGGCATATCATATTCTTGACGTCACCCACAAAAGGTCATCTTTATTTTGCTCACTTTGTTTTGCTCACAATATTACAAAGATCGAGAGAAATTCCAAACTGGGTTCTTGAACTAGACAAATAAGCAACATTTATTTGATAACGGATAAAACGTTTGACTATTGAGACACAGATATAACTTAAATAACCCTTATTCTATTGATTTGTACATTTGATATGCATATAATGTAGTCTAAAAGTACTATGGCCTCAATGCATTGAATTCATCTAGTTTGTAGGTAGTTAATTTGTGTAATTGTTCCACCTAAAAATTCACTAATGAACCTGTATCTTTTTAATTGATTTTAGTCCTTTTTCTTAGGTATTCTTTGATTTTTCTGTGCTATATTCAATCTATAGTTACTGTTAGTATAGAGTTTATTAGCTAGTTAGACTATATTTCTGCGTTAATAAACTTCGTAACGTAGGTAGGTACTTACTTATTTAGGTAAGAATACCTAGGTATAGAGTGTACTTTCCTTTATTTACTTAGGTACTGAGGATTCGTGTTAATTACCTCATCACGTCTCGATATTGCTCTACAAACAGCCAGGAAGAAACTAAATTGTAATAAGAACGTTTAACATTTCTCAATTTATCTCACCTCGATTGTGCCGTTCACTTGGGATCGCTTCCAGTCGGGTCATATTTTGTGATATAACATTATGAAAGGTGGCTGGTGAATCTAGGACATGTAGGTTTGTGCGCTGGTATCGCAATGAACTATCGAAATTTATTGGAAATACTTATGTACCTAGGTATAACTATTTATATAAAAAAAACAGTGGCACTCCGGGAGTGCCAAAGTGGTGTCGGTGTCGCGAGTTCAGCGGTTTTTTCCAATGTCAAAAAATGCCCAACGTTCCTAAAGAAGTTTTCACTTCAAAAAAATATACGCCCTAGGGATTCAAAAAAGATTATAAAAACCGATCCACAAAATTTTAGGGTTAGTATCTGACTAAGTTTAATCTAAATTTTCGAAATCATATAAAAATCTTTCTTTAATTAATAAAAAATTTTTGATGACGGTTTAATTACTAGACTGTGCTGAACCACCCCCTGTGCTATGGCACGCAATCGAATTAACACCCTGTATTTCTTTATCGATACGACGAGTTAACTATAAATGGGACGAGTTGCGAACGGAACGAGTTGAGATTGGGGCCAGTTGCGAATAGGACAAGTTGCGATTTGGACGAGTCCAATAGATTATACGTATACTAGGGCTCTACATAGGAAAGCCATACAATGTTTTTATAGGGTTTTAGGCATTCAAGATGTAGTACTAAAGTACTCAAATTAAATAATGAAATAAGAATTTGAGTACTTTAGTACTGCATCTTAATGTCTAAAATCCCTATAGGGTCTACTACATGCCGGTTTCAGACATTTTCGTCCTTAAACTGAAATTCAAAGTACCTACCTATTTCAAAGTAAACAAACACGGCTACACAAACTTATATAGCTCGTAAACCCCACGCGGAACCGGAATACTTTAGGAATACTTACTTAGCTATTTTCGTCGCTCTACGCGTACGCGTGCTTCGTTCGTGTTTTGGAATGTCAGAACGATTTTGGTCCATTATACCTATGACATTTAAATTTATATTTTTACCTTTTCTCATCATCAGGTCTTTTTTAGTCTCCACTGCAGGGCACGACCCTCTTTGTACTTCCAGAGCCATATAAAAGCCAGAGCAGTCAGAGGATTTGGCCTTCACTCTTCCACCACGCTGGCCAGACAGACGGGTTGGAGAGGTCTCATTGATGTTTTGCCTTGTTTAGGATGTGTTTCCTAAGTCGCCTTCTACGACATTCACGGGAAGAATCTTTTCTTCTAAGTAATTATTCCTAATTATCTTCAACTAGCTGTGCCCGCGACTTCGTTCGCGTGGTTGTCGGAACGTAATGTTATATAGCCTAAAGCCTTCATCTATAAATGGACAAACCAACAAAAAAAGAATTTTTCAAATCGGACCATTACTTCCTGAGATTAGCGCGTTTAAACAAATATATATATATATATAGGCTCCTTAGAGGACCTTCTTACTCTATTTTATATTACCCGTTAGCTCTATTGAAGAAATATGGGTCACATAAGAATTCTTACATCCTAGATATCAAATAAGAACATTCCCAAAAGCAATATTGAGCTCAATTGTAAGTGCCATACCTAGTGAGGACATAATATTTTTCTTCGTAACTCGTAGAAACACAAAAGGAATTGTTTTTCGTTATACTCGTAGATTGAATGCGTGTTCTAGCTATACTTTAGACCGGATTACAGGTACAACCTCACCTTGACATGCCTTACCCTGAGACTGCCATTTGTTTATTTATTGCTTTTTTTCATGTGATTGCTTTTGTAAAAATGGTAAAAAAAAATTATATTTACTATGTAAGATATGTGTATATATATAATTTCTCGTCTCCGTCTCAAAGAAAAGTTAGAAGTAAGATCCTACCTACCAGCCATTAAAAAGATTATAGAGAGAGGAGAGGAATGGAGGCTTCTCCACTTAACTCCATTGACAAGGGCAAGCTCTTATTTTCATAGGTCCTTATTTAGAAATTCGCCAAGTGCATGTCCGGCCATTCTCGTACAGTTGCGAAGTTAGGTAGGTACACGTTACAACTTTATTTTCTATAATTTTACATGTTTTCTTCTAAATTTTAACAAGTCGAAGTGCGAAGCACGGCGGAGCTCGAGAAATATTTGTACCACTTGTGGTCACCCATCCAGTGGCGGACCACGCCCGGGGTTGATTAACTTGCGAAAGCGCTAGCAATACGTACTTCCATTGGGCCACAGAGCTCTTCCTCCCGTCACATGGGGAAGGTAAAATATTGTCTTTGGATATTTACAGCTAATATGAGAAGGCTTGCAGCTTTTTGTAAACGTCTCCAAGCCCTAGCTTGTAAATTTTTTAAAACCGACAGTTGTCATAATGAAACATTTCTATGATGTCGAGATTGGAATGTCCTGAATTACCACATCATTATCTCCCAAAATTACGTCACTGACTGCGGTACCTTCAGCAGCATTTGGGTCATCCGTTAGACGTGTTATGTAACTCATTATAAACACTGTGGCCCGAAATAGGTATGTGGGCCCACAGTCGGCATTCATCTAGTGCATACGATCGCTGAATACAAATGGGCTTTTACTGTACCTACTCAGTTTGGAAGTCAGAAATGGTTACGTTACGGTAGGTAGGTAGTAAAATTTTAATATACTACACTATTCATATCTTAAAGGAAAACACATAACAATTTAACTTTTCTCAAGGTTGCAACAGTTGAAATTGGTTGTATTGTACCATGTTGTACTGTATTTCAAAGACAATGGCTCATGACATGCTTCGTTGTAAATGCTATTGTTTATAATTTCGTCAAATTTAGTTGAGCGACACTAAATTATGAAAAAATCTACCGGAGCAATCGAATTATGCCATACTTAGGTACCTACTCACTATACAATACAGTGCCGGATCTAGAAAAGACAAATAGAAGTCTAGACTCTTTACGAGGGGCAAAATCTAAATATCGGCCCCACATGTCCAGTTCTTCTTGGCCCATTTGTGGTGGGCGGAAGAAGGGTTGCAAATATTCGACGATTTTGGCGCTCCCTGAAACTGACGCCTCTTCTTCATAAATCGTAGCAAATGCTTTTTATTGGTGTCTACATATTGTTGATTTCTTTATCTAATACTTTGTTATGTAACACTGTAAGCGTACCTTTTTATAAAAATAAATAAATAAATCTTGCCTCTTTTGAACATTTGAAAAAATGCCTCTTGAACAAAAACTATCTATCATTTAAGAACTACGTTATTGTCGGTGTTCGGTGGAGTAGTTTCTATGTCTCCCTCTCTTGAGCCATCCTTTTGACCTCATCCCTAAACGACACGGCGTCAACTTTCTCCAAGGGAACAAAATATGCTGGTATCTAAATAGGTAGGTATTCAAAGGAAGTTGCCTGCTCCAGAAAACATTTGTTTTTACCCTGTATAAGAGTTTACTACTACTAGGTAGTAGGTATTTTGAAGTGCCGCGGAAGTACTAGGTACTACTTACGCGGCATTTTAAAATTCAACACCATTTTTTTATCCAAGAGGTTTTGTATGTAGGTACCTCATAGGTTATATATAAGCGAAAACTACCTACTTACAAATTGTACAAAACCTACTTAATACATTTATCGACTTAAAGAAGATAAAAGCATTACAATTGTAATCCTAGTTTAATCTGTAGACATTCCAAAATAAAGTTTAATTTTGTGTCCTTTCTAGATTAAGTGATACCTACTTATGGGTGTTACTGACAGGTCTATCCTAAATTTTAAATGATGTCTCCGTTTTCTTTGAAATTATTTATTCAAAATCGGACTGGACCCCGGAAAATGTAGGTACGGCCACAGTGGTTCATAAATTAGTTTGAAGGGTAATCTAGGGTTTACTAGCTCAAAATTTTAAATGATATCTCCGTTTTCTTACAAATAATTTATTTCAAATGCGGGCAGCACTGGACTCCGTGTATCGTCTGAAGTCCGGGAAAATCCACGTCTTTCTTTCTTTAAAAGTTTGAGTTTTATAATTGTCTATTTATTCCATTACAGATTCGACGAAGGTCGCGATGGGTTCCTGGACCTAACGGAAGTCAAGCGGATGATGGAGCGTCTGGGGGCTCCGCAGACGCACCTCGGGCTCAAAGCCATGATCGCTGAAGTCGACGAGGATGGAGACAACAAGATCAGTTTTAGAGAATTTTTGCTCATTTACAGGTAATAAACTACCTACTCATACTTACCTTCCTAGATTCGTAGTTTTCCCTACTCACGATGACTTGACTAATATGGTACATCTGCTGCTCTGCCATCTGTCAAAAGCCTCGCACATCAGATATGCATGCGGTAGTTATGAAGGTATCACCCTTTTAGTACAAGATCCTAGTTTATTTATTTCTTGTGTGTAAGTAACCAACATTGGTGTCAGATTTCTCAAGCTGCCTAAAGGCATCTAACATAGCTTAACGACAGCCATACAATGATGACAGCCGGGACCAACGACTAAACGTGCCTAACGAAGTACGGAGGAGCTCAAGAATCCAGGTGCGGACCCAGCCCGGTGTCGCTTAACTTGCGAAAGCGCTAGGAATGTGTATTTCCGCCGGGCCACTGAACTCCTCAATATCCTAGTGCATGATACTTATGTCTTCTGTACAACTAATAAAAAAAATATCGGCGTAGACTGTTCCCCAAGTGCGGCCGAGCAGACCCAGACAGTATATAGGTATTATACCTACTCGTGGATATAAGCACATACCTACCTGACGGGGCACATAACACGTACTTAAGTAGAATGTTATTAAATATTGATTTCGATACCCACTGTTGAATGTTTTATTATTTGAAAACAAAATGTATGAGCAATTCAGAAATATCAGCAGGCATCAAGATACCTAGTACCTACCTACCTACTTTGGTATCTGCGGTATCTCGATGTGAGTATAGCTGTGGAGTATAGGTAGTAATTCGTCTCGAACTGTGAACTCAAATCCTCTTAAATACATCATATTTCACCTCAAATCCTCTTTATTACTTACCCCATTAACATTGGATAAGAAAATACGAACAAAAATGATGGTTTCTAATCCATACCTAATTTTTCAACCTTATTAATATAACTAGCTTTTTGGGCGTTGCGCGGGCAAGCAGCCCGCGGTTTTTCGTGCAGCTGTTGAAGTTGGTTGGATTCTTATTTCCAGTTGAGAGAATGGGTAAGGTGCTATAGTCAGTATAAAAAAAATAAAAACGTATACGGGCCGCCATCTTGGAATCAAATTTTGTTTGCAGTTTTGAGTTCCGCGGGGTGCTTTACCCTAGCATACAAAATTCCAGACCCCTTCGATGTTCCAGTAGGACGTTTTAAACGAATAAAGTAAAAAAAATTAAAATCCAGACGCCATCTTGGATTCCAAAAAATATGTCAGATTTGGATTCCCCGGCGTAACAAGCCCTTAAATTTTGAATTTTAGTCAAATCGGAGGCAGTCGACTATTGTCGGCCATCTTGGAAAATTAAAAAAAAAGCGCTTAGGGCTTGGTGGGATTGGCTCGGCCTACGGCCTCGCGGGACGGCTCAGCCTTCGGCCTTCGGCCTCAGGCTTCGCTTAGTGACTTGAGGGGGGTTCTGGAGGAGGGGGGAGGTCAGGAGGGGCTCGGGCTTCGCTTGGACACTTCAGGGGGGGTTCTGGGGGAAGGGGGGAGGTCAAGAGGGGCTCGCTTTCCGCTCGACCTACGGTCTCGCGGTATCACTCGGAAATTGTCCTTGTATGGCGGCCATCTTGGATTTTGAAAAAAAAACAAAAAACAAATGACAGTCGTCAAATTGCTTACAACCCCCTACACTTTGAAAAAAAAATCACACCCCTAACCCTAACCGTTTTTGCAGGCTGTACCTCGTCCACATTAGGATCTGATGATCTTCAACATTTCCGATTTTTCTGGTACTCACTGGAGCACCCTCTACACACACGACCATACATCAATCATTACCCCACCCACCCCGGAACAGGTCAAACAACTATGTCAATCAGTGAGTCAGTCAGTCAGTGGTAATGTAGGTTTATATATTATAACTAGCTTTTCGGGCGCTGCGCGGGCTGCAAGCAGCCCGCGGTTTTTCGTGCAGCTGTTGAAGTTGGTTGAAATCTTATTTCCAGTTGGGAGAATAGGTAAGGTGCTAAAGTCAGTATAAAAAAATAAAAACGTATACGGAATACGTATCTTGAATCAAATTTTGTTTGCAGTTTTGAGTTCCGCGGGGTGATTTACCCCAGCATACAAAATTTCAGACCCCTTTGATGTTCCAGGAGGACGTTATGCACAAATAAAGTTAAAAAATTTAAAATCCAGACGCCATATTGGATTCCAAAAAAAATGTCAGATTTGGATTCCGCGATTCAAAAAACCCTTGCATACTGAATTTCACTCAAATCAGACGCAGTCGACTATTGGCGGCCATCTTGGAAAATTAAAAAAAAAACGCTTATCGCTTGGTGGGAGTGGCTCGGCCTACGGCCTCGCCACGCAGCTCGGCCTACGGCCTCGCGGAAGAGTTCTGTTTTTGGCCTTTGGCCTCTGACTTCGCAAAGACACTTGAGGGGGGGGGGGGGGGTTCTGGGGGAAGGGGGGGGGGGGGTTCTGGGGGAAGGGGGGAGGTCAAGAGGGGCTCGGGCGTCACCCTCGGAACGCAGCTCGGCCTGCGGCCTCGCTTTCCGCTCGACCTACGGTCTCGCGGTACACACCCGGAAATTGTCCTTGTATGGCGGCCATCTTGGATTTTGAAAAAAATGAAAAAACAAATGACAGTCGTCAAATTGCTTACAACCCCCTATATTTTGAAAAAAAAATCACACCCCTAACACTAACCCTTTTTGCAGGCTGTACCTCGTCCACATTAAGATCTGATGATCTTCAACATGTCCGATTTTTCTGGTACTCACTGGAGCACCCTCTACACGATCATACATCAATCATTACCCCACCCACCCGGGAACAGGTCAAACAACTATGTCAATCAGTCAGTGAGTCAGTGGTAATGTAGGTTTATATATTATAATTGTTCCTGTTTCATGAGTACCCATTCCTTTCATACAAAGTGGCAGGGACATACCCATAATAAATCGAACCACGGGCTATACTAGATGACTAAAGTATAATTAAATTAAAATAATAGTCAAAAACCCAAAAAAAATTGACATTCCCATACAAATCGCCCGGGTGGCCGCACACTTGTATGGAAATGCCGAAAATTATTTTTATTTTTGGCTGTTATTTTAATTTTATTATACTATAACGGTCTAGTTTATGTAGACCGTGGTTTGATTTATTACTGAATGTCCCTTCCACGTTGTATAACATATTCATAACATTTCATTCTGCAACAATACACCCCGCATTTTGATCCACGCCAAGTTTTATTTCATGAAGTTCCGAGAGACACTATGTATATGTATAGTGGCATGTGTCCCATACATATAACTGAATGCCGGTTATTCCAAGCAGACTAGGAGATCTTCGCCCACTGCGTTCGCTCGTTCAATGTTTACATTGCAGTTTGGAATCGTTCAGGTCCATAATGTCCCTTTCCCAAAATGTCCCCTGGTTTCAAAGTGTCCTGGGGCCTAGAGCGGCTAGGACTGCAAATCCGCCACCGGATAGGGATATTTGGGGAGGGGACATTTTGGGAATGGGACATTTTGGGAAGGGGACATTTTGCGAAAGGGGAAATTTTGGGAAAGGGACATTTCGGGGAAGGGACATTTTGGGAAAGGGACATTATGGACCTGAACGTTTGGAATTTCTTATTGTACCTATACCTACTTATTCTTTGAATGCTTATGAAAAGGCCAGTTTTATTATATCGGCATGACGCATGTTGTTACAATCAGCCCATTTGAGTCATGTAGATATGATTGACCATACATCCATACAAGGAAAAATATTGATATAATTCCTATAAGGAAATATGGTAACATACGATTATCCCATCAGTATGGATTCTCTCTCACCGGGAGACCACGACAACACGCGTCCAGCGAGCGGCGGCAAGGCACATCCACATCCATACCAATAAAACTGCCGTTTTTATTATTTTCAGAAAAGCGCGAGCTGGTGAATTAGAATCAGATTCTGGACTGGACGCCTTCGCCCGTCTCACAGAAATAAACGTAGAGGAGGTCGGAGTCAACGGCGCCAAAAACTTCTTTGAGGCCAAGATTGAAGAGCTCTCTAAGTCGAACAAGTTCCACGACGAAATCATCCAAGAACAAGAACAGAAACGCCGAGAAGCTGAGGAAAAAGCACTTCGAAGGCAACAGTTTAAGGAAAAAGCTGCCTTGTTTCAATAAGTATAAGAACTGTTTTGTTGATCAAATGTATCTAGTCTGTAAGCTGTTACCATGGCTTAAGTTATAGTGAACCCATGCAAACGTAATTGAATGCTAAACAAAATATAAGGTTTTACAAGATATAACTAGTGACAAGTTATATTTGTACAAACTTATATATTTGTATTTAAACTGTTTTTTGTGTGGATTCACCTAAAGGGTTGATCCCATTATGAATTAATTAAGGAAATAATTAAGTAGGTACCTAATGATTACAAGTTCCTACTTTTCTGTCACTTATGAAATGGGAATAAGTATGTTAGATGAGTATAATTATGTCTAAAATGTTATTTTTAAGTATGTACATTTTTATTACTACAATACAAATTTATGTCTTATGAATGTTGAGTGTAATATCTTTTATTAATCAAATATGTTCTTATATATTAGTAAAATATCCTTGGCCTAAGAACAGTGAAGTTATGAAGATACTGCTATATTGTTATGCTAAGATATTTAGTTTGGCTTGTTGGCTTGGACTAACAAGTATAAATTCATGATGCCTTCTATTATATTGATAGTTAAATATATATATAAGTTATATGTGATGTTAAAAAATTAAGGAAATAAAATAAAACTTTATGTACAAAAGCAATCAATTATGTTTAATTTTCCTTAATCCTACACTATAAAACTTATTTTATACATATAGTTGATATTAACATTGATGACACAAGCAAGTCACTTCCATTATACACTTGGAGATATTCCTAGTTTTCTGTCAGTTGGAATTGTAATTATAAATGTTCATGCTGTTGGAATATAATTGGAATGAAAAATTGGTTCTAATTCAGAGAAATTTATATGAATCTCAAATGACAGCTAAATAGATATTAGTCCTAATCAGTGAAGGAGTTAAAAGACTAAATTTACATTTAATGACTACATTTTGGCTTCGAAATTGGTGTAGTTTGGTCTACGAACAATAATTCTCTAGAATTCTAACGCTCCTACATTCACCGCTTCGATGTTGATTCCATTTACGCAAACATACTAACAGTAATTACAACGAAACACTCAAACACACACATAGACAAAGATGGATGCGATTGGTCGCGACAAGGTCACGCACGCGTCATCTTTGCGTTGGTTAAGCAGCCGGCTACTCGACCAACGCAACGAGCGGTGAGGTGTCAACAGATATCAAGTATGGATTATCAAAATGTTTATTTACTTACATATGAAAGGCGAGTCCTGTGTTTTTCATGTCTGTATGGCTTCTATACCACTTCACGGCACATGACGGCATTTTTAATGAATCGATTATCGCAAAAACACAGCAATATTCTCAAATGAAACTTTTTGCCACGCAACCGCACGACTCGAGTGTCATGGCAAATTGTCGCGCCGCGCGGTTAATATTTTAAGCCCCGCCCGCCGCGGTACATATCGCGTGGAATGATTTTTCGGGATTAGTTAGGCTTCTAGAGAATTATATTGCGATGAGTTTGGTGTTATAAATAGATGTTCATGAAAAATATGTGAAATAGTTATAGTGGACAGTCATAGTACGGCTGTAGTGATATTGCAGATTTTGTGGGCATCTTCAGGCGTTGTTTGCCACTTAATGAGCTATGGAAACCAGTGGACACAGATTCGTTGCCAGAAGCTCCTTTGAAGTAATCAAAGGCCTACACCAACCTTTGATTGTAACTTGTTAGAATAGAAATACAGAAGTAACAAAAACTAAAGATAGGCTCTAAAGGTCTTGTATCCAGAGCTGTAAAATTATTCTTAAAAAAGAAACTAGTTTCTTACAAAAGTCAGTCATCCATACTAGAACTGCTTCTGAATGTCTCAAGCTGGTGGTAGGACACATCCTGTTTGGAATGGTTACTCATATCTATCTGCTACCTTGTCATTGGAGGGATATTTTCTAAGTCTACTTGCTGAAGATTTCCTAGAGTTGTCAGTAAAGATGCATTCTGAAAATATTATTAATGTGGATTAAACTTGTAGCTAGAATAGCCTAAAGCCTTTTATAAAATAAAAACATAAATACAAGCAAAAAGTTTTATAGGTGGGTCTAGTCTAGAAACCTTGACTTAAATAAGAATTAAAACTTACCTCTTTTATATTTGCTTCAAATTCTCCATCGTTACGAGTGAAGTATTTAATTTGTTGCAATTCTATGGAACTGAAACAAGATATTTATCAAAATAGTTTTACAGCATTAGTATGTATACCTTTTTACCACAGACCATGGATCAAGATAGACACAGCCTCTGTATGAATTTGTGTGTCGATCTGACGTCAAATTGACTTAATTTAGGATCGTCACTTTAAGTCCGTGTATGTGAATTCATTAGATAGGACACTAAGCTCTCTACTGTAAAATACTTAAATCTGCCGTTTTGAGCCCTAGAAACTCGTCGAAAAATGTTGGAGGAAGTAATAAAAAAGATTCCTTCCATTTGTAAGTGAATTTCTTATTTAATATTGTACCTATTGAAAATTGGCATGACAGGTTTTCATACCAATTGAAGGACTTCTTTATCTAATAGTATATATACAGATCTGTGTCTATTACTATGTAACTGTCATAAGTATATGTACATATATTAACATGGAAGAATTCCATGCAAATTTGGGAGAAAAGAAAAAACTTAGAATGTACCAGCTGCTTCTCTTGTGGGCGATGGGCGAAAATGCGAATTTGTGAATCATGTTAATAGGCGATGTGGCTAGCAACCCATCACTATTTTGATTCCTATTTCGTTCATTATTACGACAAAAGTGACCTTTGAGTCTTGCGGCCCTGGGCTCTGTATGCCCCATTAGAGATAAATACGTGATATTGTATGTATGTATAAGCATAAACGAAAAACGGTACAGTTTTTAGAGAGCCTTGTATTTTGAAATACGTATGTAACTTACATTAATTGTAAAAGCTGGTTCGCTGTTGTTAGTTCATTTTGAAGATCTTGTTGCAATTGTTGGGCTAATTGTCCCCCTGCGACAGACATCGCTTTGCAGAATGTGATCTTTTTCTCATATAATAATAAAGAAACAACACAATAAATCAAAGTTTGCAATAAATGAATATTACAAAGTAGGTACAAGGCATATGTAGTAGATAAACGTTGCTTTCAAATGTTTCAAATCTAACTAAACGTCAGTCAATCACACAAACAAAATGTCAATGTCATTTTTATTATATTTGCTCAATCATAGACAATTTAATCGTATTTGGCCCCTGGGCTCAGGAGTGCTATTTTTCATTCAGGGACTCACATTACGAATGATTTGCGCGAGTGTTTCAAAACGGGCGCATTTTTTAATTGATCGTAGGTATGCGATTGATTAGCAACGAGTGGTCTGAACCACTCGTAATTTTGACATTTGTAGCATACAAATGTCAAAGAAACGTTCCATGGAGTATCAGTTCCGTTTCACGCTGCTTTTTTATTTTTGTTGAAATGTTTAGAAAACCATTGACAAATAATGTGTTAGATCGCTTCATACATTTTGGACCCTCATTGTTGCACTACGTGTCACAGCAAGTATTTTTACGTCATTTTGTAGGAAAAAATCCTTAGATTACAAAAAGAATTTTTTTAGATTTTATGGTTTAGTACATTATATAAAAAAGTATTTTACTTTTTCTACATTGGGAAATAGCAGTGACGCTATCTGGCAACAATGGCAACACGATGGGTTATGCATCTTTGACGGAGCGTTTTGTTCACTACAATTGTTCACTGAAATATATTTTTTTACAATACGATAATTATAGAAATAAAGTGTATGGTATAAAATCTCATAAAAATATAATAAAAACAAATCAACAACTGCATATCTTGAATCATGCATTTATTTATAGTGATTTGCTGTCAAGAGGTTTGGTGACAGACAGTGAAACAGAACGCGATTGACAAATGAAATGAACGAACATGAATGATTCATATTGTATATGAAACTGCAGCTTTAACATAAGTTCAAATCAGTAGCGCCATCTGGTAGGAAGGTTTCGCAACACCAAAGGAATAAAAGAACTTGGACTTGAACTCGGGATCTCGGTTCAAATACGACCACGTTCTAAACAACTGAGCTATTAAGTGATTAGCCTCGCATGTCGAATTTCTCCGCCATTTGATATTCCTATTCTATAACACGCTTTAAGAGTTAGGTCAGAACTTGTTGACTAGATGGTGTTTTATTGAATTTGTTTATCAAAATTCTGCTACGTTCTAAGTTCCATATGCATGGAATGATTAATGACATCTCGTTCGTTCAGTAAGTATGGCGATATAAAAAATGGATTATCATATGGGAAATTATAATGAACCTAAGTATAGAAAACGTAAGGTTTTTGTAGTTTTTTAATCGTAAAATATGTTTTTATAAAATGTTAATAACAATTATAGTGCTATGCTTGTTTAAATTAATTTTAGGCCGCTGTACACATTTTGCGACATGACACTCTGCAACAAAGAGGGCCCAAATGAGAACAGATTATTTATGATATTTTCTGCGTACCACAATATTACTTATCGCTCACACGATGGTTTCAAAAATACGATGCAATGCGTCGGAACGCGAGTGGTGATTCGGAAAACTACACGTTTTGTGTTTCGCTGAGTCCCTAAATGAAAAATAGCACCCCAGGTATTTGGTAGGTAGGTATGTGTGTGCTGTCATGCCGCTGTCAGTGTCACTCACGCTGCAGTCAAGTCAAATGTTACTTCAAATTCATTCGTATTTTGGACACGAAAAATGGAAGAGGCTGTTGCTATCAAACACGAAGGGAAAAATATTGATATAAAACAAGAAAAGCAAGAAAATTTAGACAGTTACAAGTACGAGTTTGACTCCGGGAGCCAAGACAGCAGCAAAAGTGGCAGTGGTGGTTACCAGCGATGGGCGCCCAATTTAAATGGCGTGAGAAAAAGCGCTTTTACGCCGTACAAATCTGTCCAGTGCACAGCTTTAACAAATTTACAGAGAGGTAAATACATTTCACCTGGATTTTTATTGATAGTGCACCTGTATCGATTGTCAGGGGTCTTTGGCAGGCTTAGCGAGGTAGATCATTCAAGGTCGCTGTTTTTAGGTAATACGCAGGCGCGCGTTCCCGAATTGCCCCAGCCAGACTGTAGCCTCCACGCTAAAGCTGGCCGCGGAGAAATAACTCGTGACGATCTGAAACTGGAGCAATATGCCGACATCACGGATGAGCACGGACTTACGGCGCTGCATTGGGCTGCTAGTTATGGCCAGCTGAATAGTTGTCAAGACCTTGTATGGTGAGTGCCACACACATTCCTTTGTTCTTGAGATAACTTGATTGACTTGCTTTGAACTTCAGGAAGGTTTCTGTTCTGTTTCTTATGTTTTTTTTTTATATTTTTAATGGAGTTAGAATAATAATTACTTAGTATTTCATAATAATATTTTTAGGAGTGGTGCGAATGTCAACATGAGAGGCCCTGAAGGAGAGACAGCCCTGCACTTAGCAGCAGCTGGGGGGCACCACGAGGTTGTGAAATTTTTGTTGACAGAAGGTGCTGATGCTGACATACAAGATGATGTAAGAATCTGTTTTTTTCATAGTTGCCAGGTTTACTTACACAGACATTAAACCCAGGAGTGCATTTGACTACTTACTGACAGGACATCTCACTAAATAGATATTTCTTTCTTTTACCAAGTGGATTTAATAATAGTGTACAGGAGCTCTGGATTCTGCTACAGCTTTTCAAAAACACTTTGTTGACACAAAGGTGCTTTACTGCAGGAAGCACAAAGACAGATGAGAATTGAAATTGTAGTCACCCTTTTCCATAACATATGGAAAGCATCTTTACAGTCCACAGCTAGATCAAAGGCCTATCCTAATAAAGAGAGAATTTGTCTATAATCATCACACTGGGTAATCAGGTTTGTGATTGCAGTAGATGGTATGAAGGCTTCGCATTGAGGACACTGCTGCCCATTCTTTGTTACATATGCTACATTAGTAGCCTCTTACAACACCTGTTGGAGAGGAAAGGTATTCATATTCTACTTTGCCCTCGCTACGTAGCCAAATATTATTTATGGAAAGCTTACAAAGCTGGTTTTGTTTCTGAGACTAAGAGTAATAATAATAACACAATGCACAAAAAGATTGAATCTTGTAAGATAAATATTTTAATTCTTAGCACTTTTCAGTCCATCCATTTCCCACAGTTGGTGAGATTTAGCAATTATCTGAACTCTCCTAGTACTATACCTTCACTCAAGTAGTGTCAGAATTGTGCTTTTTTGAATCAATAATTTTTTTTCTTTAGTCTGCTCAAACTGTTCAAGATTTGATGCCAAACTTTAGTGTGTCAAAAGAAGTATTATATAGAATCTTTGCAAACCCTTTTAAAATTTTTATTTTACCTTTTTTAGTCTGGGAGCACTGCATTGATGTACGCAGCGGCTGCCGACTTCCCCTACACCTGCAATGAGCTCCTAGTCCGAGGAGCTGACCTCACCCTAACCAATGATTATGACCAAGATGCTTATACATTGACCACAACTAATAATTGTAAATTGGGTAAGTACTGACATGACAAAATATTTAAGAGTGAGTGAAGTTCTCGGAGCCTATTTGGACAATCTAGCGGTTATATATGTATGTTTGTCAATAACTCAAATATTTTTGATCGAAATACAAAATCAAGTACCTACCTAGATGAGATGAAACAAAAAAAATTTTTGTTTTATAAGAAAGAAGACAAAAAAGGTCCATGTTATGCTGCTAATAATTCCACTGGCAAGCCCATATTTATCTTGTAGAACACAAACATGTTTTTGTGATATTTTACCTTCCTAATATAAATTCGTGTTTGCCAGCAAACATACACAAGACTTGAAGACTGCAGGCAAGTCTTCATCTAAACTCATTTGTAATATTAACTTTCGAACGTTTTTATATTGACATACTTTATGAACACAATGCCGAAATTGAAAAAATAGAATCACTACTACAATTTTTCTCTAATGGAATGTCTGTACCCCAGCGCCACAGCCAGCGCATCACCACGAATGTGCGCTCCCCTTTGTGACATTGTGTGGTCTTCCTTTGGCGCCATTTATACGCTTTTATTTAATAGTTAAAATCCCAATTTATGAGATTAGATAAAGTGTGTAGTGTATGATTACTGCACATAACTGGTTATAAAATACTCTTGTGATATTATTAAAAACTCGCCTACAGCTCAGTTAAACACAAACTCGTATTTTAATGCCCTCATTATGTGACAGTATAATAAACTACCATTATAGGGCCTGTAAAATCTTGTCTTGACTACCTTTGCTTATCTTGTTTACTGCCATAATGAAATACTGTCTCTTAGTGATTGAGATGATTACATTACTCATTGTTAACGAAAGACTGTTGTCTCTTTTAGTGGTTGAGATATTACATTGCTCATTGTTTATTTAGACACTGTTAACAGTGTTATCTGTTTGCAGCATAGATGATCCTTGCAAATAAGGCTCAATTTAAATTGCGGCAGAGTAGCAGCGATTCGCCGAAATCGTACATAGCATAATGGACTTTATGTCAATCGTATATTGCCGCAATGTAAATTGAGCCTAATGATTTCCATTTATTTCCAGCACAAACTGTGATAGAGAACTTCTTGATTGGCTGTCTCAGTAAGATGTGAAGGACTTGAAGCTGATACATTATGTTGCTTTGGACAACCAAAAGAAGATTCAGTTGCATCCATAGTGTTAAATGAAATACAGGGATTTAGTTTTTAATGTTAATGTATTAAATATATATTTTTAAGTTCATTATATACAAACATGTGATGTGTGACCATTATAAGTATAACTCAATTACAGACAATATCAGATGTGAATCTTGTCTTATTTTAAAAGTACGACCCTAAAACCTCAGTATAAAAATAAAAATATTTTCTCTTACAATTAGCTGTACATATTTGCAATAATTTCACACAGTTAATTTAATTTACAAAAAGGCAATTCAAATGCAAAATGAAAATGTTTTGCAAAAATATGTTTAAGAACTGATTAAAAATATAAATAGTGCCTTTTGTTAACAAAATTAATAAAACAAAATAAATATTATGCAAACAGTCTTTGCAGCTTATGGATCTTTGAGACCACTCAAATTTAAATCAAATATTTTCTTATGCCTATATACCACTATCACATCGTTATTCCTTTATTCCTAATGCAGACAGAGCCAGGGCCGTAAAACCCAAAGGCCAAGCGCGATGGTTAGCGAGATAAAAAAGGAATAAAAATAGTGACGGGTTGCTTGCTGCACCTATTTTCATGATTCGCTTTTCCGCCAATTCCTTCGATCGGCTCTTGATCTGCGCGGGAAGAGAAGCAGCTGGTACATTCAAAGTTTTTTTCCTAGACTAGATGGAAAAGATATTGTCTTAAAGTGTGCCTAAAACCAATGAATGAACTTAATTTACATGACTTAGTATGGCCTGAATTAAGACTGTACGTACATATATATTGCATCAATCAGAATTTTGTATATTAAATAAGGCACTGAAAGGTAGCGTGAGTCCCGCCTCAGTATCATCTCTTGAAGTGAACATGTCAATTCTGTATCAATTGGGTACTTAACTGTGTTTGATTTTGTACAATATTTTTAACGAAACTATAATTCTAACACTAAAAAGAAGTCTTTTCTGAACAGCAAGAAAATTGGTTATGAAATAAAGCAGTAATTAGCTTTCAAATAGTATTTAGAAAAATTCCCACTTTTCTAAATACTATTCTGGCGAATAGTGGTCTAATTCCTAATTGCTTCTGCGTGGTGGGGAGTCTGGGGACTAGACATGGGTAACTCCGGATTCGAATATTTAAGTGAGCCGATTCGTCAATAGGAGCCGATACCCGTACCGAATATCGGTAATCGTTATCGGCTCCCGCGAGTTATTGAGTCCGCATCGATCTTGGTCCCGCCGGGAACCGGCGGCGCCTGTCGGATCGCGAGCCGCGTTTCGGCTCCACCGCGTCTCGGGAGGAATCGGGAGTCGGGAGTGAATATTATTCTGTATTGAAACCGGTGCCAGAAAAGGCGCTGTATTCTGTAGATTCAATAGCGAAACTTAACGGACTCCAGAGCTGGAACCGATAAGGGAGTAGGAATCATTAAGATGAGCCGGTACCAGATGCGGAGTAAGATTCAGTGAGCTGAAACTCCTCGGAGTCGAGATTACCCATGTCTAGTGGGGACATCTCGCTATCTCTCATACGCGCGAAATCTAATGGCAGTGACGTCACACTTCTATATTTGCATACGTTTTCTGTTACTTGACATTTTTCCTTTCCACAAAATTTTAAATTTTAATAACTTACTTATTTTTGAACGGATTTAAAAAAAAGTTTTTTTTGTTGAAGATTGTTACTTTTTGATATGATAAATAAAAATATACTCGTAACGTCTAACAAAATATACTGAAACTATTTTAGGGGTAAATTCAGTCCGTGATACTGAACAACTTTCCCAAGGAACAACGGTCAACTTGTATTGGCATCAAAATAATATTTTTGTTAGAAAGTTGTTTAGTATCATGGACTGAATTCACCCTTGAAATAGTTTCAGTATAATTTTTTTGACCTTTTATAGTCAAGTACCGAATTTTACAATTTGGATTCCGTAAGCCAGCTGAATGTTTGAGGCTTCCTGTTGGCCTGAGGGCTGATGGCGATGTTGATGATACTGGGCTTGTCGGTGACCGCGAGCGCCTTTTTCAAAGCGGCCTGAATCTCCTCAACAGTGCGGCAGAAGTGGCCCGTCTCGCCGAACATCTCCATCATCTTTTCGTAGTGGACTTCGCAAGAGAGGGATGTTGGTGGAGTGCTGTAAAGTGGATTTTTTTTCTTAAATGCACGAAAATTAAGAATCAATGCGTACATGTATACCACGAGAGAGAGGCTACGTTTAGCGTGATGGGCGTGTAGGTCTAAAAGGAAACAAAGTAATAATGGGTTGCTAGCCATATCGATTACCCACAGTAAAAAAACGTAGGTCTATAGCTTATCCGCTTACTGACATGATTTGCTGTAAAACCCAATCGAGGGCATGAGCGGAAGTCTATTACGCTCATACCCTCGATTACCACACCTCGTTCGGGTTTTACCTTCTGCAAAGGAAGAAAGACAGCTGATACATTCTACGTTTTTAGAGTTCCGTATGTCAAAAGGAATAGCGGAATCCTTATAGGATCACTCGTGTTTGTCTGTCCGTCTGCCTTTTTCTCCGAAACTACTAGACCGATTAAGTTGAAATTTTGTACATACGAGTATGTGTAAATCGGTGATCCAGACGTGTTACGTAGGTACATAATTTTAAATATTGGTGTCATTTTTTCACATATAATATGAAAGGGCTTGTCGTAAGAATCTGAAATACTTTTAATTTTTTTTAGGATATATAGTTTTGACGTTATTTAAGAAAATAGGACAATTAAACCATCTCCCTTATCTCCAAAAGTACTGGGCTAAAATTTTGAAAAAGTACAGAAAATAGTTCATTACCTAGATTACAGGGAAACCTTATTAAATGATATTAGAAATTTAGATGGAAATTTCATTTTATATCAAATAAGTACATGTATGTATGTATGCACGGAAGCCTCGGTGAGCGAGTTGTTATCGAAATTAATAAATTGGTCTTGCGTACTTTAAAAAACTTATGTGATGTTTTGCACACACACTATCACGTCTTTATCCCTAACTAGCAGTCCACCCCGGCTTCGCCCGTGGTACACACATAGCCTATGTCACTCGGGGATAGTGTAGCTTTCCAACGGTGAAAGAATTTTTAAATCGGCCCAGTACTTTTTGAGCCTATTCATTACAAACATACAAAAATAGGTACAAATCTTTCCTCTTTATAATATTAGTGTAGATTATTATCCCTAATGGGGCAGACATAGCATTTTGGGTTTTGTGGCTCTAAGCAGACAGCCTACGACCGTAAGACCCAAAGGCCACTTTAAACGTGAGAGTGGGCGAAAAGGTAGATGAAATCAAAAAAGTCATGGGCTGCTAGCCGCATCGCCTTTTACGATCTGCGCCGGAAGAGTAGCAGCTGGTACATTCAAATTTTTTTATTTTCTCAGACCAGTATGGAAAAACAATGTGATGTTTTGCCTTGTAAAAAACTTGGGAGTGTTGGCGTCTATTAGATTTATTAACATGTTATTCACAAGTACATTCTAATGGTGAACGTAGACTTGGGCCGCACCGCACGCGTTTCCGCGACTGCGGCGCGGGTACATATAACTTCATATAAAGAAATCGACTGCGGCGCGTGCGGTGCGGCCCAAGACTGCTTTCACGTTTAGTCTCCGGTGCAAGGTTGTATAAAAATGTGTTTATTTGCTTAATATTTTGTCTCTATTGACAAGAGGCTAATTATTCCGTTCCGTGAACTTCCGTGATCCCTGTCGCCGAGGATACAAACAAATCGATTGTTATCGTCCGTTTCACGTGACAGCTTGCCTAGTGTCGTGTGTCGTCCTGTTTTGCAGAATGCAAAATGGAACAACCTCTTGTGTGCTAGAACGCAGATGACGGAGCATATATGAGTATTATAGTTCGCTGACCTTACATTCTTACATGACATAATGTAACTCGTGTGCTTACATTATTCGACATTTAACGTATTTTACGACACCCTTGGGACCAGGGTCGAGGCCCCCGGGAAATACATAGCTGGAGGCCCCCAGAGCCATATTGACAACATGCGTCGAAAAAAGGAAAAAAATATTGTGGAAGTATACAAATAAAAAAAAAAAGTCGTTCGATGAAACGTTTTTTTTCTTGGTGCGTGCACGGGGTAGTTGATGCGGGGCCCCTAGGCAGTTGCCTTCCGCCTTATGGATAATCCAGTTCTGCTTGGGACAGGACACATTTTGTCTAGAGCATGCAAATTCTAACTTACCACTGTGCGATATCGCCAGCCGACTGGATGTCCTTCATGGTTTCTTTGTCGAAACCGCCGTAGATGCCGTTGTTGTTGACGATTACAATTACAACGGGCAGCTTGTAGCGGATCATTGTCTCGATTTCCATTCCTTAATATAACAAGGGAAATAAGACTAGATACATATCGCCTTATTAAGGGTAACAAAAAAGTTATAAACAAGTACATATGACAATTTTGAATATTTTTCGTAATGGCTAAAAAATCGACACAATAATTTTTAATCTTGCAAGTTCATCCGTTTGGGAGCTACGGCGACACAGACAGACATACAGATACACGTCATAGTTGTAAGTCACTACGAGTAACATTCTATTCTAAAGGTCCCCGCACCTCTCCCCCGTTTTCGCCTCGATGACTGACGTTGGCCGTCAAGAACCGGGGGAGAGGTGCGGGTGCGGGGAACGGGGACGCATATTGCGCGTACCTTAGGAGATTCCGTTCTGTTTACTCTTACTGTATTCTGTGACGCCGGTTCAAATGTTTCACTACAAGACACTCGACTTGGCTGATGATTGGCGATACATCGCTGCTTTTATAAAAATATGGTTCGATGCGCAGTTTCTTTATCGTCTTCTTCTTCTTAGCAAGTCGGAATGGCTGAAATTATTATATGAGTGTGGACCAATGTGTGGCCACACCTACTCCCCTGGCATTAGCCAAAGGTCGTCTATTGTACAAGGGGTTGGGCAGGTGGGCCATGATTTGAACAGCTCCACGGAATTCCCAACATTGAACTCAACGAAATGACGATAAAGCTTAGTTCAATACAATACAATATATACTGATAGTCATTTCTATACAACGTCGAATCGAATTCGGTTCGACGTTGTATAGAAATGACTATCGGACGACAGTCGTGTTTATTAGAGTAAAGCCCCAGTTACGGACCTGAGAAACCAAACGCGGAGTCTCCCTCCACGCAAATGACGCGTTTTCCGGGAGCGTGGTCGCGACACCACATCGCCGCCGCTACGGCGAACCCTGGACCTACCTGTAACAACATTCAAACATCAGCATTTAGGGTTGCTACACATAAGCGGGCCAGCATTAATCGGCACAGCCGCCCGGTAAAATCGAATATTTGCATATGAATGTTCTGGGAATCACAAACCGCTCGGCTGCCGCATATAATGCTTGGTTTATACAGGGTCAGTAATATGGCAGTACAATAACCCTATCCAGCGCTGACTTGCTACTGGTCTCGTGTAGACACCCAGTCCAGCGCTGACTTCCGCTCACAAGTCAGTCCAGCTGACTAGCCACCCGTTCTATTTTCAGGCCCAGTAAGTCAGTCCAGTGCGACTGGCATTGTCTAAACGCATTCGGGCAGTGGCTGCCAATTTGTTTGTAGTGTCCAAGCTACCTACCGTAATGACCACCAGTGTCAATAATCCACAGTCAACTGACTTACTGCCGATTCTGTAATTCAGAGTCACTGGGTCCAGTCATTGTCATAGTATAAACCAAGCAGGCTTGGCAAATGACGGTTCTAGTTTAGTAAGAGTGGGATGAAGACGAATTGTGCCAATCGGACCCGAGGGAACTACCCGATCGGCACAAGCCGAATAAGTGCAGTAATTGCTTCGGGTCGGCGTTTTTACCAAACTTATTGAAAGGCACGTCTGAAAATGCTGCCATCGTCTGAATTTTAAAAAGAAAATTTCCGGAAATGGATTTTATATATTTTTTATTTGTATGTATCTTTATTTATTACACTTTTTTGTTCTTGCATATAGCTTCGCACCTCACCTGTTTTCGTTAAACATATCCAAGTACGTCGGTTGCCTGGAAGAGATTGCAGTTGCGATAAGACCGCCTGTTGACATCTGTTTTCTATTTCTATTATTCTGTTTTATTATGTTTGGTGCAAGATTTTAACTAACTAATTAACCGTTAATAAAATAGTAGCTCTGTGAGCTGTAAACTTCGCGACTCACCCCCATCCCGTTGAAGTTTATCGGATAAAAAAGTTGTTCAGACAAAAAAGTTGCATCTTAATAAGGGTACCTAACAAAAATGTTTTATGACATATTCGAAATTTTTCCGAAATAACTGAAATATTATTTTCTTAAAGTTTTAAACCACATATCTGAAAATTTTCCAAAAAGTGAATCGACAAAAAAATTCTATACCTACCTATAATTTATCGAACCTGCTTATAAAATTTCACGAGAATCGGTTGATAAATGCGACCTGTACGCGAGAACAAACCGACAGACAGACTGACAGACTGATGGACAAAGCATTTTTGGCCAATCTCGAAACTGAGATGCTTCGCTCGCTCGGTCAATGAATGACGCGAGTGTTGTGTAGGGGAGTGTTGTATAGTGTCGCGAACGAGAAAGAATCTTCCCGAACAATATTCGCGAACTACGAACTACTACGATAGAATGGTGCAAGCCAAATTGGCCTATATGTCTTGTGTCATAAAGTCTAGAGTTGCTTGACTATGTTACACTCACACACATACCCGGCGCCTGGATGCTTCGAAACACATTCGTCGGCTATGTAGAATATTCGAGATTAATGTGGACCTTTTCGATGGTGCATATAAATAGCGAACCGTGAATGCGCCAGGCAGTTCAATACGAGCTATCAAAGCGATCACTTCGAAGCGAAGGAAACCTAGCTACCTTAGTGCGACAAGTAAAAGTACATGCGACTACCTTGGCGAGATACCTGAACCTCAGCTGCTACGCGACTTGGACCTTGGACGTTTGGAAGACCATCTTCACGTGTCAACCTAGGGTTCCGCAGTGAATAAAAACCCTCATACGAAGTTTGGCGTTTTTCTCCAAATTAGAACCCCAGTTTCGTAACAATAGCAGGATAGTAACCCCCATGGTGCCGAAGGTGCCAGCATCCAGCCGGTGTCTGGGCCGCGTGTTGAGCAGCACGCCGCGCCCGATGTCCATGGTGTTGGCGCCCTCGCTGACGATGACGGAGTCCTTGGGAATGTTCGCTTGCACTGTCTTGAATACTGCATAGTAGTTCAGAGGTACCGACTTATCGTTTGCTTGTGCCTGGAATTAACAAATACTAAATTAATACATTGACATGCTACTTCTTTCATCCGGTAAATCCATTGCAACGAGGTCAGGCAGCATGTAGAAAAGTGACATATAAGCGAAGTGAATATTCTACTCGCACAATCATATACAGGGTCTTACTAAATATACTAAAACTATTTTAAGCAATGGATTCAGTCTATTATACCGAACAACTTTCTCCAAGTAACATATAGCGAAATATGGATAATAAATTTGTCTTCCCATACAACTTGAAGATTCGGCTGATCCGAGTTTGTATGGAAAGCAAAAAATACAGACACACTATCATTTCTTTATCACTAATGGGGCAGACAGAGCTTGTTGGGTCTTGCGGCTCTACTCAGACAGAGCCCAGGGCTGCAAGACCCAAAAGGCACTTTAAGCATGATGATAGGCGGGCAGATGGAAAAAATTAATCAAAATAGTGTTGGTTGCTAGCCGCATCGCCTATTAACATGATTCGCATTTTCATCCATTCCCTCGATCGGCTTCTACGATCTGCGCGGGAAGAAAAGCAAAATTCTAAACTGAGCAAAAACATATTTTTCATATACATTCCTTGGGGAAAGCTATTCCGCTTATTCTATGGGCCTTTGATATTCTATCTAATATAACATTGCCTGTAATAAATGAACTGATAGAATATATAATGTGAAACAAAATATACTGAAACTATTTCAAGGGTGAATTCGGTCCGTGATATTGAACAACTTTCCCCAAAAAGCATATACTGGAATATGAAAAAAATTTTTGGCCTCCCATACAAGTTGACAATCAGCTGATCCGAGTTTGCATGGAAAGCCAAAAAAAATTTTTTCATATTTCGACATACATATGTCGAAATATGAAAAATAATTTTTTGGCATACATATGTCGAAATATGAAAAATAATTTTTGGCTACATACATATGTCGAAATATGAAAAATAATTTTTGGCTTTCCATGCAAACTCAGATCACCTGATCGGTCAACTTGTAAGGGAGGCTAAAAATCATTTTTCATATTCCAGTATATGCTTTTTGGGGAAAGTTGTTCAGTATCATGGACTGAATCCACCCTTAAAATAGTTTCAGTATATTTTGTTAGACCCTGTAGATTTACCTCAACAAAAGCAGCGTTGGCTTTCTGTTTGTTGTGCAGTTCCTGCCACCAGCCGTGGGTGGCGGGCTGCAGCGCGAACTTCTTCTCAGCCAGGGTGTGCGCGAGCGACTCCGCGAAAGGCTTGATGTCGGCGTGCACCGCCACCTCCGACTGAACGCTGTTGTGGAACTCCTCGGGAGAAATGTCCACCTGGATGGGAGGGTAAAAGGAACACAAATTGAAAAAAAAAAGTTTCTTAATTTAGTGTACTTTCGTATGGTAACTACTAAAAAACCGGTTAAGTGCGAGTCGGACTCGTACATGAAGGTTTCCGTATCTCGATACAATATTTTAAAATGAGGAAAAAAATCTTTAGTTTTTAACTTTATCTTATTTTTAGTATTTGTTGTTATAGCGTACATATTATATTATATTACAGTAAGTAATACATAATCAGTGTGTTTAGCTAATTACAGTTCAAGTGATAAAGCCCTGTGCCACCCTTTGGGTACGGAACCCTAAAAATGTTACCTGTATAATCTTGACGTCAGGTGCGAACCGGGGCGGCTGCCCGAAATGCAGCATCCAGTTGAGGCGCGCGCCCAGCAGTAGCACCACGTCGGCCTTCAGCAGAGCCTGCGTGCGCGCCGCCGACACGCACAACGGGGACTCGTCGGACACCACGCCTTTGCCTGATCGATACATACTCACTTTATTTACAACTTGATGTTACACCAGGGGCGTAGCTATCGCCGTATCTGCCGTATCAATTATACGGGGCCCCTGGGCCACGGGAGCCCCCGACGTGCGTTAGCAAAAATTAATATAAACATACCAATTTTTTTTATTTCAGAAATGACAAAAGTGCTTAAAGGTCTTTTCTTTTTTTCCCGCGTAAAGCGTGCTTTCAAAAGTTGGCAACACCCTACATCGGTTATCGCGAGCTGCGGGATTTCCCCGTTTAAGTCATTTACTTCAACGGGGGAATCCCACAATAATCGATGTACATAAGATGATAAACCATGGAGAGCAGTGTTTATTGACGCGTTCTATTTAATTGTGCATAACATTGTTATACAATACAAACAATTGTTCTTCTGGCATATGTATTCTGTGCTTCTGGTTTAGTAGTATAAGTAGCGATTTGTAAAAAACAATGAGTGAAAGAAAAAAAGGCAACGAGAGTGTATATTTAATTTAAATTGTTTGTAAAAATATAGGAAAAAGTGACAGATAGATAATTATGATGAAATATTTATTTTAATTTTATGCAAACATTTTCTTTTCTTTTGTGAGAAATCTTTACCGATAAGGGCCCCCAAACAAATTTTTATACGGGGGGCCAAGGCACGCTACGCCACTGTGTTACACGCCGCATTATTTAAATATTCTATGGAAACCTCCCTTTCCCCCCTCTACTCCCCCCTTTTGGAATGTTTTTGCAACATCTTGTGTAGAATGCAGTCCAGATTAAAATCTGTCAATTATATTTATTAACTATTATACTATGTAAAGAAATTAATTTAATTCAATTAATTTACTTAGGTAATAGACAATATGCATGTGATTCAGAAACGAACAAAAAAAATGATGTGTATACTTCATTGCTAAAGAAAAATACCCATATATATATCTTTTCAATTTAACGTGTTTCCATTGAGAAATTAATTATTTAAAAGCTGTATTTTTAAAATTCCCTCGCAAATTTCCGAAACGCCACGTGACGTCACGAAACACTGTCAAACTTAATTTTCTAAATAGTCTGTGCTGTCAATCACAAATTAAAAAGAAGAAGACTATCTGTCACTGTCAATAAGTCATTTGTAATTTGCAGTGTTACCAGATTGGGTATTTTTTTCGCAATTCTGGGTAAAAATGGGAAATTTTAGAGAAAAAAAATAAATCTTTTGGAGAATTTTGGGTATTTTTTTTCTTAAATAATATAAATTTGTTTGATTAATTACGGTAGGTAGTACATTATCTTATAGCTTATAGTAGCAGGCAGCTAGTCTACTACCTATTAAATTATAAATAATTGAAGTAGGTACTTACAATACTACTGTGTAGTTTTGCAAAGGATGACACTACTCATTTTGCTCACAATATGTATTTTTTGTTCATAATAGGTATGTACAGTTGCAGTTGAATGGTATAATCCGCTAATTTACTAAACCTCTAGCTGTTTGGCATTACAGCTCGGTTTTGTAAAACAGCGAACCCTAATACGCGGAATGATTCCTTACATTTGCATATTTGGGCATATGAAAATATATTTTGTCAGGTGCAGTTACGATGTTATTTTTGCACATAGGAACCATACAATATTTATAATAAGATTTTGTGCGCCCTTCCATTTGTAATGAATTGATATTAAAAGCTTTAATCACTAACTTATAATCACAAATTAGATAGTATTACTTATAAAATAAAACTGTGAATCCAAATCTTCGTTGTTTTGTTGATAATATTTTGAATTTGTAATTTGCACTTGACTGACACTGACATATAAGTGTATCTATGATATTGACAATGCACGGTGACGTCACAGAAAAAAGCGCAAAATGGCACCGCGTTTATAGTCGTCCAAAAATAATAGTAATTTTAATTATTTTTTTAAGCTTATTTAATAATATTCTGTAAGTGTTATATTTTTTTCCGGTTATATAATAACTTATAGAATCGTTTAAAAAAATAAAAAAATAACATGAATATACCCTATTTGATTTTATTGTATTTATATTCATTGCACATTGCACCTTTACGTAACTGTATAATCACATGTAAGTAGGTTTTATAATATTAAAATATTTGTATGCCTGCTGCCCTAAGGTCAATTCATGCACGTAATCATAATGATATAACAACTTAATCCACTGAATGTGAAAAATAAATTATTAGTGGGCTTTATTTCACTATCTGCCAAAGAACCCGTGAAGTTATTTTCTAGAAGAACTAGTCTTGGAGAAAAGGTTAGCTTCTTGGCATAACTTATTAATGAAGAAGTTTACTGCTCGCACAGAATTAATATACCTAAGTATCATACTTATGCTTGCTAGCTACCAGTCTAGTTAAATCAAATTATTTTTTACAAAATATGACAACAAAGGAATTTGTTTGCAATATTTCTCTAAAATATATTTTTTTATTTTTGACCTAGTAATCTACTAATGGAGGCATCTCCACTTAACTTCACCGATAAGAGCAAGGCTTGAAACTACGTCAAGCGGACGCTCCGGATGGGTTCAATCCGTCTCTGTCACAAACCCTACGTGCGATAGAGATAGATGAAACCGTCGCAGGTAACGTGTCTCTGTTGCACGTAGATTTTGTGACAGAGATGGACTGAACACATCCGGAGCGTCCGCTTGACGTAGTTTCAAGCCTTAAATTACAAGAATCTACTTAGAAATGAAGTTAAAGACTATCTTACCCATAGGAGTCGGCAAGAATGGTAGCTGGGTATTCTCCACGAGCTTGGTGACAGCTTCCTCAGCCCTAGCGTGGGCCGCGCCCTTGCCCACGATCACTAGTGGGCGCTCCGCCTTGGACAGCAAGTCTGCAGCTTGGGCCACCAGCGCTGGGTCGGGGTGACCGAGCTTTACTGGTTCAGCCTTGTAGAAGTCTAGAGGTACTTTGTCTTCATCCACTTCGGCCTGGAAATTTGACAAATTGTTTAAAAACGATCTTCATAAAAGATCATTGTTCAATTTCATTTTTTTATTCCTTAACATCATTACATTGTGTCAGAAATTTGTAACTTAAACTAACAGCTTGGAATTATTATTATCGATTAAAATATTATTTAATATAATTATTTAATATTATGTATATCAATAAAAAGTAAAAAATGGTCAATCTAATATAAAATTATAATTTCAGTTTCATTTAAAAACGTCCTTTAAGGAGTAGAAGGATTTATCTAACAAATAAAATTTTAGATTTAAGTATTATGCATATGTCAATTACACGTTGTCATATATAAAGGTGATTTTAAACCTCCTTCCTCTATATTCAAGGAAAGTACTCTTTACACGAAAGAAAAAAAACATATTCTGTCATATGTACATTATTTCGAAATAAAAAACCAGATATCAGTCGGCAAATGCATACCAAAAATCTTCCATTTGACCGCCCGTGCCCGCTACTGGGCTCGTGGCGGTCGGCAGCTGGCGAGCGGGGAGGGCTACGCCCACGTGTATAGTAAAGTCAGTACAATACCCGGCACATAAGTTGAACAAAAATGGCGGTTCCGAAGAATTGTGCGCAGTGACCGCCATTTTTGTTCAACTGATGTGCCGGGTATTGTACGATAGCCATTGATAAATTTGAGAGAGAAAAATACAATCAATACGCTTTTTTTCTTACGGTTTTGTGTTGTTTTGATCTATTAGTGATTTTGATTCCAAGATTTCAATATAGCTAAGGGGTACAATATCAACCTTTATAAGTGAGATGTGCAAAAAAGAAAAAACTGATCTGTACAAGCATTTATGTATAGTTACCATGAGCAGCGTGCCCGGCATGTCGAGGTAGGCCACGCCGGGCCGGCCCGCGCTGGCGAGCCGCACCGCGCGCTCCACGTGCAGCGGGATGAGGCGCGGCGACGGCGGCCGCGCGGTGTACTTGCAGTAGATGCGACTCGAGTCTACCTGATATTTTTTTAATTAATTATTTTACGGTCCTGAATACGTGTCCTTATACGTAGCTGCGAAATCGGCGTTGCTGCCGCATTCCGTCGCTCTCTCTCGCTCTAGCAAATGACGGTTCTGAACGACCGAAAAGGAAGGCAGCATAGTAAAATGCTCTTCCGTGCTTACAGCAGTGGCCGTTTCGAAACGCTAGTAATTTGTAGCTTTTGTACTAAAAATTATATATGTAATAAAAAAATAAGGGCCTTCTAAAAGTGATATATTACATTATCCTATATATAGTGGCGCCAAAAGTGGCTGTTTGCGCAAAACAGCCACTTTTGGCAAAAATGTAAACAAAAGCTTAACGTTCTCACTTTAAACTGTAAACAGTGGTTCATAAAATAATTGGAAGGGTTTTCTAGGTTTTACTAGCTCAAAATTTTAAATGATATCTCCGTTTTCTTACAAATAATTTATTTCAAATGGGAGCAGCACTGGACACCGTGTATCATCTTCCTGGGTCTTGGGTGTTTATCTATTTAAGTATTTTGGCAAAAATGTAAACTAAAGCTTAACGTTCTCACTTTAAACTGTAAACAGTGGTTCATAAAATAATTTGAAGGGTTTTCTAGGTTTTACTAGCTCAAAATTTTAAATGATATCTCCATTTTCTTACAAATAATTTATTTCAAATGGGAGCAGCACTGGACACCGTGTATCATCTTCCTGGGTCTTGGGTGTTTATCTATTTAAGTATTTATTATAAAATATAATAGGTATCGTTGAGTTAGTATCCCATAATCAAGTTTAAGCTTAGCCGTTTGGTTCCCGGCAGAGTAGAATAGGACCACTCTAAGTCTTCCCGTGGATGTCGTAGAAGGCGACTTAGGAAACACAAGCTAAACAAAGCTTATAAACATCAATGAGACCTCTCCAACCCGTCTGGCCAGCGTGGAGAGTGTAGGCCAAATCCTCTGACTGCTCTGGCTAATATATGGCTCTGGTAGTACAGAGAGGGTCGTGCTCCTGCAGTGGAGACTAAAAAAGACCTGATGACGAATCAAGTTTAAACTGACTTTGGGGACAGCTCAATCAGTGTGATTTGATCTTATCTATTTATTTTATTATTTGTTTCAATCAAGTGTGAAAGGGTTCCGTATGCAAGAAGATAGGTGGGCTTGGATGGCTACTAAGTGGATCCCAACTGGTCGCCGAAAGCGAGGCAGACCTCGAAAAAGATGGCGTGATGACTTGGACAAGTACATGGGCGAGTGGCAAACTACTGCCCTCGGCAGAAATGATTGGAAACAGATAGGGGAAGCCTTTGCCCAGCAGTGGGACACTGAAATAGCCTAGTAAAAAAAAAATCAAATGGTGATGTAGAACGTAGGTCCTTTGGTTACTTCAATAGGAGCTTCTGGCGACAAATCTATACCACTGGTTTTCATAACAGATTGAGTGGCGTATGTGTAAAAATAGTAAGCAATTGAATTAATTTGGTATCTAAGAGACATACAAAAAATGCCCCTCACATGTTGACTTTTATCTTAATCTTGTAGTATCGAAGGTTGATATGTGCCACTGCCGCGATATATCTTATCTTATCCTATTATTAGTTACTTAATAGTTTTCGTTTTTTATTTTGTATGTAATAAGATTAGTAAAAATTTTAAAATGCACAAATTAAGCATACAGATCTGAACTTCAAAAAAAAATATCTAACAGGTTTCCTTTCCTACGAGTCATATATGATTGTTCAATAAAAGGCGAAAAGGTTTTATTTTGCCCTCGCAATCGAGTTCCTGCGCTGGCGAGCATCGAAATTACTGCTGGAGAATGCTATTCATAATGATTTGTTGTAATATTTAATTTTCGATCTTATTTTAATGCTTACAAAGACGATAATGCTTTGGCAGTGAAAAATGCTCCAGGCTGCGCTTCGCCATATGTGTACTGGCCCTTATTATAGTATTATCTTTTGGTCCACCAACCTGAGGCCACTCCTGGAACCCACCAATGCCCTCATGGTCCTCAGGACAGGAGCCAGCTATAACCAACAAGGGCCAGCAGTTGACCTGTGCATTGGCCATTCCACCTATACAGTGCAAGAGCCCAGGCCCCGATACCGCAAGGCATACTCCAGGCTTACCTGGAAGAAATAAATCAAGTTCAATAATGGGACTGCATATTTAAACTTAGAATTGTATATAATATACAATTCTAAGTTTCAGTAATTTTATTCTGTAATAATATGTAACCAGTAAATTCTGAATTTAAAAGTCGACCTTTTTACACAACAATATAAAACAATTTTTTATGCATATCAAGGTGAATAGAGAAATACTCTGTTTAGGTACACAGAGTATGACAGGATTATTTTTGTATCATGCAACTTTACTGTTCGTTTATATCGCCGAGTGCCTTGCGCCTGAGGGGCCTCACAAAAGCGTATGCGCGATAAGAGAAGTGATCTATCTCTAAATGCCCAAAGTATTTAAATAGATAGAAACTATCATGGCAGTATTGTTCTATTATCCTATAGGTACCCATCTTAACTCCAAATCCTATATCCCTTCACTTATTGATAAAAATAACACAATAATGAAACAATTGTCTTGGAGGCATATGGAGCATATGAATGCAAGTCATTTGTTTAAGGCGAAGATATAGGCAAATGACCTTGAAGTGGCGCCCTCATTTGAAATAAATTGTTAACTCGTAAATATGGAGATAATTTCCATATTACTCTTCGTCATGCACTAGATAGCCCTTTAAATTATTTTATAAACCACCGTTGAAAGTATTTACATTAGTCCGTCTAGCTTTAAAACTTGCCTCCGCCAAAAGTGGTCACGGCAAGTTTTAAAGCTAGACGGATCACCAATAATAGTTTTAACGGCAGTTCATAAAATAATTTAAAGGGCTATCTAGTGCATGACGTAGAGAAATATGGAAATTATCACCATTTTTACGAGTTAACAATTTATTTTACACTTCAAGGCCATTTGCCTATATCTTCGCCTTAATTTATTTTTTATTTATTACACCTTGACAATATTTACATATGTTTATGTATGTTGTTACTGAAACTTTTCAAATACAAATGTGACAACAAAGGACATATTTAACATACAATAACAGATAAATTTACATAGAACTCGTAAATTATTATGTACATACATATTTATTAAATCAGATATGTCAATGATTAAAATTATCTTACTACTAATGTAATTAAAAGATTTCAATCATAATCTGTCCATGTTATTTTTCAACCAAAAGTTAAATAATGCAGGCAGGTATTTTCGTATCTCTTATGATAATTTTTAGTAAATCACCTTTGAACTTTGCCACCAGAAAAAAATGCTTTCAAATAGATACTAAATATTATGACCAAAAATGTATAGGAATATGAATCATAGCTAGATATCAAGAGGAGTAGTTACCAGTTAAGTATCCAATAGCTTGAGCAGCGTAGCATGCGGCTTGCTCATTGCGCATGCCAATGTATTTGAGACCTGCTGCTTGGAACGCTAACGAGGTCTCTATAACGGGAATGCCGACAATTCCAAATACATATTCTATGCCCTGAAACCAATTGAAGTAATATCGTGAGAGATTAAAAGAAACCTCCCCCCTCTGGGGAGGGCCCTGAAAGGCTGGTAACGCTCTTGTTACATCCTGGTGTTGCAATTGTCCATGGGCAGCAGTGATCACTTACAATCAGGTGACCCGCTTGCTCGTTTGCCGTCCTATAACATTAAAAAAAAAGTATCAAAATCATTAACTACATATGATTTATACATATATATATATAATGGGACTTAGCACAATCCTTTTTTGTTGTTTTGTCTAATGTTAAACAAAACAATAAAAAAGGTTTGGGCTAAGTCCCGTTATATACGGGTCTAACAAAATATACTGTAACTATTTAAAGCATGGATTCGGTCCATCATACTGAAAACTTTTCCCAAGGAATATATGTCGTAATATGAAAAATTATTTTTGGCCTCCCATATAAGTTGACTGATCAGCTGATCCGAGTTTGTATGGAAAGCCAAAAAATATTTTTTATATTTTGATATATGTCATTGGGGAAAGTTGTTCAGTATTATGGACTGAATTCAATTCCTTTAGAATAGTTTCACTGTATTTTGTTAGACGTTATATACATATATAAATTATGTGTTCAAAGCGCAAAAGTTTTAAAACCAATATTTAACTATATATACCTAACTGAGTAAATATTACCCTCTTAATCAATAACAGTTTGACTGAATGAGATCTCCTACATGGGATAAATCTGCCTTTGTATGTTTGCTTCTTATTTTTTTTGGTTAAACAAAGTTTTTAACAAATTAGTTAGCAGTTTGCAATAAATTATTGTTTCACTTTATTGGTTATATGCAAGGAACTATTCAATTAGGTCACTATTTTGATCAAATATTATTACAACAAAAAACTGGTTACATGAAAACTTATCAACAACTGGTAAATTATAATATAGATCTAGGGTGCTTGCTTACTTGTTTCTTTAAACTCTCGGCCAAAATGTTATTCCCGTCGATCGGCATACTTTGATTTAGTTTTGATGAGACGTGAAAAGATCTTCTGAACGTCCACTGAGCCAGGCGTCCTAACAGCATTTTAAAATAAATAACTATTATTTTATATTTTATCTAAATTTTATAGTCATCAGCAAAGTAAACAAAGTTCACAACTGCACACACTGAAGTAAACTTTGGTTTGTCAATCGAGCGAATGAAGATATGCACTGATAAAGAAGACAAAGTCCAAATTACTTGAATGCAATAAAATAAATCATACCTGTCGTAACAATGACGTAATTAAAAATGTTTTAAGTATAGTAATAAACACACAACACGCTGAAACTTTAATTCAAAATGATTTATTTCCCTCTGTTATCTGATTATAATTACTATTACAAGTTTCTGAACGATAAGGAGGGTTTTCATCACAAGAAACAAGTTTTCCCCACTTATAATACAAAAGTTGAATGGAAAATGCGTAGCTAGCGTTTTATGTTTTATTTAGGCACAGGCTAAGCGTGGATAAACCCCTATAGTGGTTCTGGGTGGTTATAAAAAATAACCTGAACCTACTTAGCTTTCTGCACTCAGTCATTCCGAGTGGTCATAAAAATAAAAAAAACCGGCCAATTGCGAGTTAAACTCGCATAAAGAGGGTTCCGTACAATTGATTGAATTCTTATAGGTTTTCCTGTAATCTACAAGCAATGAACTAATAATTCGTATTTTGAAGTGAAAACTTCTTTAGCGGCGTTGTGCATTTTTTTTGTAATTGGTAAAAAATGTTGAACTCGCGTCAGGACACGTGTCCTGATCGAAAATTCGTAAGACGGAGCGGAGTTGGCACAAGGGGCCTAAGCGCCTTTGGGGTTTATGGCTCTTACGACCATTTTGTATTTGTAGTGACAATAAAATAACAAGGGAATTTTATTTTCTATTATGACATACAATAGACGGATATTTTCACTAGCATTGTCAAAACATGAATATTCCAGTTTGTTTATAAAGAGATCAGAACAACTTGAGCGTCTAGAGTTCGAATATCACCGGAAGGTGTTCACTTATTTATTTATTTATTTATTCATAATAATGCACATGTACATACACAGCGAATAGATGACAGTTATCACCCATGTAACGTAGCATGGGCCCTGTTAGGGCATAGCATTTTACACTTAACAAATTAATAGGTAGTAGAAGAAAATACATTCTACTACTTTCTACATTAATATACAAAATATGTTAATGCTTATACTATCGTAAAGAATTTAAATTATACCTAAATCTTTATATCTTAAATAAATTGTTTAAAATTTTATCAGTTAAAAAATCTGAAAGACTATAATAACAGGCATTAATAAGAAATTGTTTTAATTTAAGTTTGAAAGTGTTATATTTTTCTTCATTTTTATATAATCGGGGATTTTATTATAAATTGGTATGGATTTGTAGTATGGGCTATTTTTGTATATTTCTAATATTGGTTCTGGTAGGATTAATGTATTATTACTGCGTCGACTATTTTTATGAAATTCGTATAGTGTTATGTTTTGACGGACAAACAGGGCCATTTCTAGGATATACATTGAGGGGACGGTTAATATTTTTTTCTGAATAAAATAGGGTCTACAGCTTTCTGGTTGATGTATGTTTATGATGATGCGTAAACATTTCTTTTGCATCACAAATAAATCGTGTGTGTCAGTGCTGTTACCCCAGAGAATGATGCCGTACCGCAGCCAGGCGTGCGCATAGGCATAATATGCAGTGAGAGCGCAATCTGAATTGGTATTTGTTTTAAGAACACCTAACGCATACAGGAATTGAGACATTTTACCTTTTGTTTTGGCCACATGACTTTTCCAGTCAACATGACTGTCAATCGTTAAACCTAATAATTTAAAATCGGGAACTTCTTCTATATTTAATTGTTTTTTTACGCTATTTAAATTTATTAACTTTTTTTGATATGGTTTAAATTGGATTAGTTTAGTTTTTTTTGTGTTTATTTGAAGGTTGTGGTCAGAGAGCCAATCTTTTATGGAGTGGAATGTATTTTTTATAAGTGTAGTATGATCAGTGTCATTTGGGCATTTGAATAAAATTGAGATGTCGTCTGCAAAGAGAACGCACATATTATTTAACGTTTTTGGAAGTTCATTTATATAAATTAAGAATAAGACACAACCCAATACACTTCCTTGTGGAATTGAATTACTTGTGTTTCTTGTATTAGATTTTATTTTGAGTAATTGCCCAGTCCTGTTATTGAAGTTATTAATTTCTACATATTGCTGTCTGTTGCTTAAATATGATTGAAGCCATTTATGTGTTGGGCCGCGAATACCGATTTCATATAACCTATCTAGAAGTATTTTATGTAGCACCTTATCGTAAGCTTTGGACATGTCTAAGAAAAGTCCCACTGCGTAATGTTTTTCTCTAATGTAATTAAGTGCTTCTTGAATATAGTGATAAACTGCAAGTGTTGTTGAACGTTTTTCTCGGAATCCAAATTGTTGATTATGTAGCAATTTATATTTTTCTAAAAATCTATAGATACGGTTAGACACAGGCTTTTCAAAGATTTTTGAAAACGTAGACGGGAGTGCAATCGGTCTGAATTGGCTGGGATCATCTGATTTTCCATCTTTTTTTAGGACTGGGTGAATTTTAGTTATTTTTAATTTATCGGGAAATGTACATTCTTGGAGTGACTGATTTATAAGAAGTATTAAGACTGGGACAAATTCATTACAACATGCTTTTACTAGAACTGAGGGTATCTTTTTAGTTCAATGAATTTATTTTTATTTTACGACCGGTATTTCGAAGTTTTTGAAGTGAAAACTTCTTTAGCGCCGTTGTGCACTTTTTTTGTAATGGGTAAAAAATGTTAAACTCGCGTCAGGACACGTGTCCTGATCGAAAATTCGTAAGACGGATGGAGAGTAGACAGCCGGCGCGGCGTAGGAGAGGAAGTATCCCCCTCTCTTTCTACGGCGCGGCGAAAATGTATGCCTGCGCCTGCTGTTTCGTTTAGCGGAGAGATAAACTTTTTAATGTAATATAAATTGTCATGTTTGTGTACCACATAAATTATAGTACTTTTATACTGATAATTAAAGCAATTCATGCAAAATGATTCCCTAACTATTCCAAAATATCAAAAATGCACAACGTAAATATTCAAGTTTTCACTTCTGCCGGCACTCCCGGAGTGCAACCCGTCTTTTTTTTTCAAAATTTTAGGCTTAGTAGTTTCGGATATCAAGGGGGAGGGGGGATGGTCAATTTTCGTCTTCTTTCATGAATAAAATCAAAACTATTTATTTGATAATTATATCAAAAATATATTTGAGATCCTCATTACTTTAAGCCCTTTCATTTGATATATGACACAGGAAGGGTTGCAAAACGTTTGTTTTCAATTTCCTAATTTATCCCCCGAAAATGACCCTTATATTAAAAAAATATTTATTTACTTTGCACATATGTGTTTGGGTCATATGATTACACAATCCTACGAAATTTTACCTGATTCGGTCCAGTAGATTCGGAGCAAATTGGCTGTGACAGACGGACGGACAGACAGACGCACGAGTGATCCTATAAGGGTTCCGTTTTTAAATTTTTTGTACCGAACCCTAAAAACCTGAACCTACCTAGCTTTCTGCCCTAATAAGTAGTCTTTCCGGCATTTTCCAATAGCTGTAACTGGATCGCAAACGTAACGTAAAGGAACCGTAGAGATTTACATTAGCGCGATTTGCCCTGCTGTGACCTGCAACATAAATATGTATTTTGACTTGACAACGTCTAATAACTCGACACTAAGGGCTGCATGCACGAAAAAGATGACGTCATTGTCGCGTTCCGCAAGCGAGAGCGCGGCACGAACGAGAGAGAGGCATGATCGGCTCGAGCGATCGGCTCAGTTCGGAATGTTTGTCGTTGTCACGTCAAACTACCGTCCGTAAATCGACTTTACAGACAATACATTTTTATCGTATGACTTATCGTATGTGAATTATGTGACATTGTGACAAAAATAAACCGTTGCAAGGGCCTCCCTCACACATATATTTTTTACAAATACTGATCATTAAACGTATTTATCCCTAACGGGGTAGACAGAGCCCAGGGCTGTAAGATTTATAAATATATTTCTTTATTACTATTTTTACTTTATATGAAAATATTTTAAGTTATTTCATAAAATAAATATACTAAAATAAACCATGACAATTACGTTACGGTATATGTAGATAGGTTTGCCATTATAAGTTTTGGTTGGCGCTTCTACTTCTCTATTGTGTAACCTTTAGCCAATATTTACCCTAAAGTTGAGGGAAAAAATTTGAACCGGCAACTTTTTCAGTTTATACGTCAAATAAAAAAAACTTTGTTATGACGTAGGTTACGGTAGGTATTTGAATTTAGGCGGGAACATGGGGCGGGAATTAAAAAATGCAGGATGGCAAATAGGTGGCAAATAGTCAAAGAGCTAATCTCCAATAAATCTCTGCAAATAGTGATATTCTATTTCAAAGAGCTAGTAATTTACATAACTACGGCAAAGACAAAAGGAGGGTTATGTGTTCCGCCGATATGAGTGTATGCATGTGTATGATGTTCATCTGTTCCTCGTATCTTCAATAATATTTATACCTTGACAAATGAGATATTATTGGAAGCGTCTGGTTGGGCCATACCTGAATTTTCCGGGGTCCATTTTGTACCTACCAAGCCCTAGATAACTCCAAACTATTTTATGAAGTAGAAGGTTTTCTTCGCCAAAATTGGCCGTTTTTCGCAAATGTGCGAAGAAAAGATTCACCTCACTTTAAACTGTAAACAGAAGTTCATAAAATAGTTTGAAGTGTCTATGGCTGGGTAGGAACAAAATTTTAAATGATGTCTCCGTTTCCTTTGAAATGATTTATTTTAAATGGGTGACCCCATTGCACTGGACTCCAAAACGCATACGGCATAAAAAATCTTTTCAAACCTATCAAGAGGGGTTTCAAATTAAAGAATTTTATTCAAGGATTACAAAAATAAATTCAACTTATATGTTTAAATGAAATTTGAAATGAGAAATGCTAAAAAACAACAAAACAGCGCTTCGCCAAGCGCATTCCCAGTTGCGTCTTACCTAGGCCACAGAAGACAGTAAGTGCCTAGGCATAGGTAAGTACTGCTGTTGTATCACGCAGTCGGGTTTTTTGTTTTTTTAATAATTACTTGTTTTTAGTATTTGTTGTTATAGCGGCCATAGTAATACATTGTATTGTCTTGTATAAGCCCTTTATCCTGGACTCTTGGGTTATATTGGTGTTTCTTATAGGATGTCTCCGAGTTCAGTGTGCCTCTTGGCACAGTATAATAAAGAGTACTACACTCTTTACTGTACTCTTGGCAAAGGCCTCCTCCAACCATATCCACTGCTTTCTATCTTTGGCAACTCTTCTCCAATTAGGGCCAGTAGTGAGTTTCAGCTCGTCCTCCCATCATGTATATCGTCTTCCCCTGTTTCTCTTTCCGTCTCTCGGATACCAGTGAGTTAAGGTTTTGCTCCACTTTTCCTGGTTACTACGCAACATATGGTCAGTCCATCTCCACTTTAGTTGATCCATCTTAAAGTCTAGTTGTCTACAACTCCTGTTTTTTTCCTTATTGTTGTGTTGTCTATTCTGTCTTTTTTCTTTATACTTATCATGCTTCTCTCCATGGCTCTTTGGCAATGCTCTAGCATATGGAATCACTGCTGAGAAGAAACGCCGAAAGAAACTCATACTGTGTAAATGAGTTTCTTTCGGCGTTTCTTCTTAGCAGTGGTCGTTGCGAAACGCTAGTATCGGTAGCTTTTAAACAAAGAAAGAAATAATTTAAATATACTTAAATAAACATTACACGTAATGCACACTATAATTATTGACGTGTAAAAGTGCCTGCAAAAGCCTAGTTACTGAATAAATATTTGATTTTGATTGATATCTCTTTGAAGTTTTGAGAGTGACCATAGTAATACATATTCGGTGAAAATTTCAAGTGTCTAGCTATTACGGTTCAAGAGATAGAGCCCTGTGACAGGCGGACAGACAGACAGACGGACAGACAGCGGAGTCTCTGTAATATGGTCCCGTTGGCACCCTTTGGGTACGGAACCCTAAAAAACCGATGGACAAAACTTTTTATAATATGTTCTAATCATATTGGATTTTAATGGGATCTAATATATGGGACACTATGTACTTACTTATTAGTTTGGCCAAGAGCGGGACTCGTGATGGTTCGAAATAAATAAATAATGTAACTTCGAAAGTACATATATACTTAAGTGGTTCTTAGGTCAATTGGAAATGGCCGGGTTTGGTCAACGAGGGTCAACGTTGCAAATCTTTTTACTTCGGTTACAGCTGGATTTTAAAATGTCTTGAATCTTTACTAAGTATAAATTTCATTGAAATTAAAAAACTTGAAGCTCGGTTTTTCATTCTGTAGCGTTTGGGGAATCCCTACACGTTTATTTTCTTACTCGCCAAACATCAGATTATCTTTTTTGGAATCAAACGCACTCAAATCTCTAATAAAAAAAATAAATATATAAGTATATAGATTACGTTAGACGGTAGGCCAGGGCGCGGGCTAATACTAGTAAGTGTGGTATGCGATTCATCATCATCCGAGCGTATTCCCAGTTGCATCCTCAGCGGTTACGCTTCAGAGCCTTGGGGCTCTTAAGCGTAATCTGACCTCCGCAACCCAAAGGGTAGACAGAACCAATCCTAGGATAGGTTTAAACATACGCTAGATGGCGTTCGGGACCCACGAGCTTTACTTACTTCCAAAGCACGACATCATCTTTCTTTTCGGATAATCAGGTGATTCACGAGGCCACTGGACCACGGTGGCAGTCATTGTAAGTGTGGTATGCGATTATATGACAAAAATAAATACGTAGGTACCCTGCATATTTTATTTTTCTGTGTCAGATTTTTAACAAAGCAGACCTAGTTATGTATATTGATGGAGTATGGAAAGCAAGTAAAATTCTAAAGACATCCCGTTGTTATCGGCGGCAGTCACTAAGTAACTACTATCTACGGTATCCTTCGCTGGAGTCTATTATTTAAAGTCGTAAAAAAACTTGTACAGTTTGCGTCATTCTGTTTTTTTTGTTATATTTAGCCTCTGCCTAACGAATATGTAATTTATTATTTTTCTTTTCCGACATATCAAAAGTGGGCAATGCGAGCACAGACATGTATCGAGCGCCCTCTAGAAAGCTTATTTAGATTAAGAAATCGGAATGCCCTTGCCTACGTGCACTGGAAGCCGACACGTGAAGTTCTAGAATTCTAGATAGTTTTGTTTCTTTCTAAGCGGAAGTGTGGTGGTGTGGTACTGTGCATGAAGTAGCTCTCACACGAGTTGCGTGCATCAAGCAGTCACGACGACGCGAATGTAGGTGTTGTGTGAAGATACCTGTACGGTCACCGTGCGGTCAGTTGCCCGTAGTGGCTACCAGGTCGCATTTGGTGTGAAACTCGTTGCCGTCCGTTGGTGCAGCGTATACGCAGAGCGTGCGGCTCGGCGGTCTCATTCCGCACTGAACGTCGAACGCGAGCTATCCGCGGTTCCAAATAGTCAAGTTTAGTCTGCCAGTATCAAAATGCTCGGAATATAGTGGAACTAAGATAAAATTGTGACTTAAACTTTGACTGAATTTTATAAAGGATTCTAAGTAAAATATTTCAAAATGGCAGTTGTGGCTATTAAGTTTTTGGGTAAGTAATCCATATTTTACTTCATACGGACAGGGTGCCGGTAACATAAAAAAAAATAATGTCTTCAAATAAATTTTTAGTGTACCTACTTACATGCCTAACTGAATAAGTAGTATTTTTGATATTGTTTATTATTTTGGAATGTACTTTTTCAAATAACAGAAAGTATATTCATGCATTTGTTGTAATAGATCGAATAGATCGAAAGAAAAGACTAAAAAAGTGTTTACTTACCCTGAAATTGTGAACAAATATATTTAAAGACACCTGTTTACTGAGTAAACATTGTCATACTCTTGTCTTTTATATGAACTTAATCGAAAATATGTAGGTATCTATGATAGATTTTGGTAATAAATTATGTATACGCAAGTGAATAAAACCTCCACGGAAATAATACTCCTTGGAATTATAGGCATTAAATCATGATCATTATAATCAATGATGATATTTAGTTGCAGAATAATGTTTCTCGTTTGGATTCATGTGGTGTGTGACAGTTGAAAACGTTGATTTACAAACAATAAAATTCGTTTATGGTAGGTACAATCAACCAATATTTAATTTATCGTACCATTTACCTACTCAAAAAAAAAAAAAAAAAACAAAAGTAACATTTGCCGATAATGTTTTAAAATAAGACATTAGAAAATAATTTAAAATGAACTAATATACATATACTATGACATACTTACTAACTTAAATTCAAGAATACTCTACATTTTTGGAAATAGGCTGCCATGAATGAATGCAAATAGGAGTATTTTAAAAGAAAAATAAAGCTGGAACTGCTTGGAGCTCGATGGTCTGGTGGGATTATTTACTAGCTCTTATGGATATTAAGCAACCCTGGGCGGCGTGGTCCGCAATATGATTGGTGACATAAAATATATATAATTCTCCCATTCAGTGAAAGGTACGTTATGCTGCTGTCCCGGCTGTTTTCAGATTGATTGTTGGACAATATTATGGGAAATCATCTTAGTTTTGCCTACTTGCGCACAAAAATCAACAAACAATGAGCAAAAATTTTAAAACCATTTTTAATTAAATCCAATTTTAATATATGTAAAATACAAGAGTTTGACTATAGTTAGAATTTTTTACGCATGACTAGGCACTTGTATGTTCTATTCTATCAAACCTCTGAAGTAATAAAAATATATTCGTACGTGTCTGTGTAAAAAATACCATCAGATAAGGTTTATTTCTACAAGCCTATTTAAGATATTCTAGATCTTAATATTGTTATTGTAGAAGTGAAATTAATATCGGTTTTATTTCTTTATCGCATTCATACGTTTTATTTTCTTTCGATACTATCGCTATGGCATAATCGAAAGTCTTGCAATGGAAAATACGATAAATAAATAATAATTTAAAAGGTATGCGTACCTACGATATTGAAATTATTGAAATGTAAAATTACTAGTAATATTGTCAATTTTACACACTTATAATTTTATATTCGAGTGTTCTCTTCAGCTTCAAAAATTGCTTGTAACCTACTTTTGGTCTCCAATATTAGATGGAAGATTAGCTGACCCAAGTTTCTATGAAAAATTAAAAAAATATTTCGATAAAGTTATGTCTTAGGAAAAGTTGTTTATTGTTCTGGACAAAATTTGCCCTACTAATATTTGGGTAGCTGTATCCTTCTACAAAACCTGTGTGTAGGTCCGAAAAAATTTATGTCTTCTCGTCTAAGCACATTCCCGGTTGCATCCTCAGCTATACTGCTTTGGAGCCCGGGGTGCGTTTTCCCGCTTTTTCTTCTCCAAATATATCATGCATGTCAATGGTCACCCAAGGATGCCAAAGACCTTGCAAAATGGAGAAGACGAAACAGTTTAAATGATTTGGCTATAGTTTTACTACCGGCCGCCTGCCTGACGTCAACACTTTTTGGGAATGTATTTGTGCGAAAAGTTTTACAACCGGCCGCCACCCGACGTTGTAGCTCGAGATTTTTGTGCTTAGTCCTTTAGTCGCCTCTTATGACATCCACAGGAAGAGATGGAGTGGTCCTATTCTAACCCAGTCCCACACGGGTAGCAGGAATTTATGTATATAAAGAAAATGTAACTTCATTCTTGACCATACCTATCCTATTTTACATGTATCATTCATTATTAAAATGGCAGTAGACCAAAAAAAATTTAATAGGAATCATAAGTAGATACCTAAGTTATTTAGAATTTTGCCGTGCATGTGTATACCTGATCCAGCTAATGTTATAAAAACCGCTGCCTTTGTTATGCCAAACCCCTTCCGATTGATTGAAACGTGTAGCTATAAGGTAGATGTAGTTTGTTCAACAATAACGTCACCGGTACCGCCATTCGATGGCATTGTATGGAAAAAAACGTTAATCTCACGATGAGAATGTTTTTAGAAACATGCATGGACGATTTAAACTGAAATGTGAAGTGAATTGCATTACATGCTTGTAATTTGGATGCTCAATAAGATTTTATTGCGATTTTTGATGGTTACTACTAAACTACATTATACAGGGTTACTTTTGAAACACCGGCAACATTTTTGGAGCAAGTTCAGTCCGTGATACTGAACCACTTTTAATTTAAAAAAAAATTTCGACGTATAACTTTCGGATACAAATCGGCGCTCAGCTAAATGGATTTTGTATGGGAGGACGAAATTTTTTTATACAAAAACGTTGCCATTGTTTAAAAAGTATAACGTATAACGTCTAACAAAATATACTAAAACTATTTTAAGGGTGAATTCAGTCCATGATACTGAACAACTTTCCCCAAGGAACAATGTATCGAAAATTAAAAAAAAATATTTTGCTTTACATACAAACTCAGGTCAGCTGATTAGTCAACTTGAATGGGAGACCAAAAATTATTTTTCATATTTCGATCTTGGGAAACATTGACTGAATTTACCCTTTAAACAGGTTCAGTATATTTTGTTACATCTAGTATTTATTAGAAAAAAATTGTTTTTCCAAAAAGTATATGGAGAAAAGAAAAAGAAAATCGTAGAATGTACCAGTTGCTTCTCTTCTTGCGCAGATCGTAAAAGCCGATTGTGGGAATGGGCGAGAATCTAAAGTTTGTCAATAGGCGATGCGATTAGTCAGCTATCAACTATTCTGATTGCCAATAAATTACCTTTACGCCCAACATAACGCTAAGAGTGGCCTTTGAGCCTTGCAGCCCTAGGCTCTGTCTGTCCCGAACGTGATAATGTATTTCTTTCGAATTTGTTTACTCACGACCCTTCTTAGAACTCCATATCTCGGCACCCTTGATCAATGTACAAGTCTTGTAAATCATGTTTGACCTCAATAATTGAATAAAGAAAAAACTGTTCATTCCAACATTTTCTTTGAGGAGTTTCTTCCATATCTTCAAAGTTCTTAATAATATCTTTACCAAATTAATATGTAGCCAAATAAGTAGTAAAGGCTTTCAAATAAAAAAAATCATCATACTCTCGTATCGCGTAACATACATAAAAATAAAAAACATACAGTCGAATTTATAAACTCCTCCTTTTTAAGTCGGTTACGATAATATTTTTGTTTCATCTTCAACAACACAACCAAACATGAAGATTTAATAAAACAAAGAGTACACAGGTATATACAAATGACAGACTCTCTTAGTAGCTTCGTAAGAATTTTGGTTGGTTATGAAAAATTACTAGTAGCTATATCGACGCAGGACCAAGATCCCTCGTAGAACGTTATTTTCTTCTTCTTGAAACTGACTTCAACGGGCAATGTACTCGTCTACTTTTTTTCAATATTTTTATGTAGTATAGATTATTTATAAAAAGATAACAACCAATATTTCACTCGTAGACCTCTACGTATGTTCCCGCTCGTAGACGCTGATTTTTATAGTCCTTGAAAAGACTTCAACGGGTACTGTCTACGAGTCTACGATAGAAGTTTTACATCTCATTAAGGCGACGTGGGTTCACAATTTGCAATAATGTGCGTGTTTTTGAAAAATTACTGTTATTAAACTACTACAGTTTATTCCCCAAAAAATTTCCATAAAAATCTTAAGGATTTTCTACAGACATCCACAATAGCCAAAACACGATTAAGCATTTTTGGTTCAATAGAAAAAAATCACAAACATACCTCTAATTTTGCCTAAATTTGCCTTTAAAATACGTATTACTATTTTATACAATCACCTTTTTATATGAAAATTATACCAAAAAATGTATTATCTAAATATCTATCTATTTTGGCTACAGAAAAAATTATAAATATAATACAAAAAAAATAATAAATAAAACACAGTGAAATATTCGTCGAGAGCGAAGAAAGGGTCAGAGCCGTGTTCGAAGATATTTCGCAGTGTTTTATTTATTATTTTGTGATTTTTTTCTATCGAGCCAAAAATGCTCAATCGTGTTTTCGCTATTGTGGGTATCTGTAGAAAGTCCTTAAGGTGAAGATATAGGCAAATGACCTTGAAGTGGCGCCCTCATTTGAAATAAATTGTTAACTCGTAAATATGGAGATAATTTCCATATTGCTCTTCGTCATGCACTAGATAGCCCTTTAAATTATTTTATGAACCACCGTTGAAAGTATTTACATTAGTCCGTCTAGCTTTAAAACTTGCCTCCGCCAAAAGTGGCCACGGCAAGTTTTAAAGCTAGACGGATTACCAATAATAGTTTCAACGGCAGTTCATAAAATAATTTAAAGGGCTATCTAGTGCATGACGAAGAGCAATATGGAAATTATCACCATATTTACGAGTTAACAATTTATTTCACACTTCAAGGCCATTTGCCTATAACTTCACCTTAAGATTTTTATGTAAATTTTTTGAGGAATAAACTTGTTGTAGTTTAATAACAGTGATTTTTCAAAAACACGCTCAGTTTTGCAAATTGTGAACCCACGTCACCTTAACAAAATTATATCCTATTCATAGACTTGTACTTGTCTCTTTAATAAAATTTTATGCCTGCATTGCAATTGCAATGTAATTTTTGGCAATGTGCCATTATAATTACTTACAACGTCGTAATTTCGATCGTTTTCAAGTTAAATTGACTTGCACACGCACACATAATACACATACATCATCACGTCTTTAGGGGCAGACAGAGATTTTGATTTAGATTTTGCGGCTTTAAGCAGGCAAAGCCCCGAGACGCAAAATCCAAAGGCCACTTTTAGCGTGATAGTGGGCGAGAAGCTGGAAAAGGAATAAAATAGTGATGGGTTACTTGCCGCATAGACTATTAACATAGATACAAATATACTATCACGTCTTTATTCCTAACGGAGCAGACAGATCCTAGGGCGGTAAAGTAATCACGCATTTTCACCCATTCCCTCGATCAGCTTTTACAATTTGCGCGGGAAGAGAAGCAGATGGTACATTGTAAGTTTTTTCTTGACTTCCAGACTAGCATGGAAGTACAGCATATCTACTTTTTATGATTTTTAAAGTTGGCCGAAGGCAACTGGTATATAAAAACACGAATATAACTAGATTTAAGTACTTTCTTTCTAAACATGTCTCGAACATTCTTACCAGAAAATTCTCAGAGTAGTTATCCAACTAATGGTGTCTCATCTCCACAAAATATAAACAACAGCGTGCTAACTTTCACAGTAATTCTGGTTACTTCTATATCGATGTCATTACTTTCAATCAGTGCGGGTCTTGAGATTTCAATCTTATATAAAAATATGCGGGAAATGTAAAGTTCTAAATTAAAAATAAAATAATTATACCTGTCTACTTTATTTTCAATTCAATATCTGTTAGACTATAAAATAAAGCAGAATTTAAAAATCAATGATGCAATTAGCGAGATCTAACTCAAAAACAATGAAAGGTGGTATGTTTGATATCGGAGATTAGGTTAGTAAGTAAGGGTAGTAGTAATAATAGGTAATGATAGAACATTCCTTATTGTTGAGGGTCGTGAACTCTATGGAACACCTTCTTGTGTACTATACGAGTATCTCGCCATTCAGTCCTGTTCTCTGCTGCTCGGATAGCGTCGCTGACTTTGGTCTCGGGTGTCGAGCGAATCTGGTTTATTCGGACCAACGGAATTACTACTAACTAGTAATAAAAAAATATTCAAATTGACTCATGTAGGTATACATGAAGGCCTTAATAAATAATCTCTTTCTGAGTTTTATGTACCATGTATGTACCTAAATGAATATCGTAACTTAAAATAATTAGAGACGACGCACTGCCTATTTTCGATGCGTTTGACATTATACTCGTAGATGCGTTTTTTTAATATTTCACCAAAAACCAACAAAAATATTCTTGGTTAAAACTAAAAATACTTATTTTTTTTTCAATGCCTTTAAAGGTATTTAATTGTGCATGAAATCCTGTACAAAATTAAAATATCAAAATTTTAAGCGCCAGCAGAGTTGTTGTCACAGTGAAAGTTAATCATTTTTTCTTTTGATCTACTTTGATGGACCAATTAGATTTAACTGTTCCAGCTATATCTTCTCCACTTTGCAAGGTCTTTGGCGCCATTGTGTGACCATTGAAATGCATATTATATTTGGAGAAGAAAAAGCAGGAAAGCGCACCCCAGGCTTCGAAGCAGCACAGCTAAGGATGTAACCGGGAACGTGCTAAGATGAAGCAGAATGACCAATTAGCCTATATAATCAATAGCCGTTGTGGCGTAAACCTACTGTCAATACCTACATACTTCAAGGGTGACTCAATTTGTCAATATGAATAACTTTTCCTTTGGGACCAATGCTGAACTCTCGAAAAAAGTTTACATTCCATTTGAAGGTGAAAGTCGAAAATTTTAGTAAGAAACCAGTAAAAAAATAAGAAAAAGTTGTTTATAACGGACTGAGTCACCCTTAAAGTATACGTTGATTACATATAAACCATGTTTAGAGGAGAAGGAAAATTTGATGGACTAATTATCCTGTAAGTATAAAGATAGATAATCAAACTATGCTATCTATCTATCTCAGGAGCCTATCTATCCTAACCGCAGAAAATTGTCTCAAAAATAAACATTTCAAATTGAATGATTGAAATTGGTGCATTACTGCGGACATACATTATGTCAACAGTAAGTTTTGTTGGTGATTATAGTAGCGGTTGTTATCAAACATGGTTCGTGTTGACTCTCAAAGGAGCGCTGTCGATAAAAAAACTGCTATTTGCGAGAACCGAACGTGATTTTATTGGATTTTGATCTGTGGCTGCGGCCGCTGCGGGAAACGGTCGATTTTATTTTACTTGTATTGGAAATGAATGTTATTGCACGTACCTAAGCTACCTACTCATTTACTTTTTATTCGAACGAGAATTCAATGTTTGTTCACAATAACAAGCCATTTAATAAACAGATACCTAAACCATACAATCTAGGAATAGGCACGTCTTTTGAGATATAACGCCTTCTTATTAGTCAATATGCCTATCTACTTGTATGCCTTTTATTTATGTTTATCGTTTGAATTTTTTTAAATACCACATGTTATTGTTAAATATTGGCCATGTTTTTCATTTAATTGATGAAACATTGGCGCAAAAATTATAGCCATCATGTATTTTGCTTATAAAGTACCTTTTTTGGTCTCTGCATAAAGTAATAATTGAAATATACATTGGTTTCGGTTTAAAAAACAAAAAAATCTTTAGTTTTTAATTTACCTCATTTGTTTTTAATTTACCTCGTTATTCTTTAGTTAAGATTTAATTACTTTTATGAATTTACTTATTTATGAAATAAAATCAGTTTTTAACGTTTTTGGGTTGAATTTGTTGATGTAACATTTTAATGCTTTAAATTTCGTAAATATAATATGCTGTGTCAGCTGTGTGGTTCCCGGCAGAGTAGAATAGAACCTCTCCAAGTCTTTCTGTGGATGTCGTAGAAGGCGACTTAGGAAACACAAGCCACGGTACAGCGTGCACAAGCTGAAAAAAGCTTATAAACATAAATGAGACCTCTCTAACCCGTCTGGCCAGCATGGAGAGTGCAGGCCAAATCCCCTAACTGCTCTGGCTAATATATGGCTTTGGTAGTACAGAGAGGGTCGTTCTTCTGCAGTGGAGACCTTATAAAACGATGTTGCTGCGTTCCTAAGTACGACTATATGTATAATAATAGAAATTCTAGACTCGCATAAGTTATAAGTGGATTCCACCGCACTACTTTGCAAGGAGATGTAGAGGTAGACTGGTTTCTATTTATAGTGGGACTTAAGGTACTAGGGTATCACTTTCTCGATGGCTAATTTAGGAAAATTACTTGTCATAAGGTCTTATTATTGACAGCTCATTTGTGAAGCAGTGATATCGAAACTCCATTAATATTCCAATAATAACAATATAGTGGCCTTGTCAAGAAAAAACTAGTCGTGCCTCTTTTAAAATTAGAGTTTTTAGGCAGATTTTTAATAGGAGATTGACTTGATTGCTTGATATATTTATTATTTATTTATCAGTATGTATGTAGGATTCTAGGTATTATGTTTGTTTGTATGTATGTATATGATATATACTTATATAGGTATATATTTTTCCTACAATTTAAAAACCATTTATATATAACAATTACATAACAATATGAATTTATAAACTATAATAATTAAACTTATTACTGGTGTTATTATTCCTTTCTCTCCAACAGTTAAAAACTTGGGAATAGTTTTGGATGAAACTTTGTCATGGTCTACCCAAACTAATGAGGTGAGTCGCAAAATGTTTGTGGGCATGCATTCTCTGAGGCGATTGCAAAATTTTCTCCCAATAAGGACGAAAGTATTATTGTTACGTTACACGTTCTTTATTAATTCCTATTCTTGATTATGCTGACGTGGCATATTTGGATCCTACAGAGGAACTTCTAGATAAATTAGAGCGCCTCTAAAACAACTGTATTAGGTATGTCTTCAACCTTCGAAAATTTGATCACATTTCGGAGTCTCGCAAGAAGCTAAATTGGTTACCTGTTAGGATACGACGCAACATCCACATTCTCTGCCTCCTCTTCAACGCCCTTTTTAATCCTTCTTTAATTACCTCCATTGCAAATTTAATTTTCGGATTGTGGATAGTCGTTTGCGCACAGCCGGCAGCCTCGTTTTGGACATCCCACCGCATTCGTCACAGTCTTACTCCAAATCGTTTAAAGTCTTGGCGGCAAGGCTTTGGAACTCACTTCCAGCTGATGTAAGGATGGCACCTTCACTGGATTCATTTAAAACTAGATTATCGAAGTCTTCTCTGGTTACGTCATGCTTGGACTGAATTAAGTACTTATCTTTAATATTTATTAAATATATACCTATGTATGTAAGATATATACTTTATGTATAGTTTGTTTATGTGTATTGCTATATGTATTTATGTAAGTATGTTCGTATATATTTATATGTGTAGATAAGTAATTTATACGTACCGGCTTCTACCTTATATATAATAGAGTAAATATCCTCTCAATCTATCGCAGGTTGACTGGAAGAGATCCCTACATGGGATAAGTCCGCCTTTGTATATTTACTCTTTCGTATTATGTTGTCTTTTATACTTAAATTTTTGGTACAATAAAGTTATTACAAACAAACAAACTTTTAAACTAAGCTAAGACTAAAAAGAAAAGATACAAGAAAAAAATATATTAAATAATATAAAAAAATTACCTTAGATCACTGCGCTTGGAGGGTAAGGTATATTTTGGATAAAGTATTTAGTACCTCCTCTTCTTCATCTAACTAAACACTTTCCCGGTTGCATCCTTAGCCGTGCTGCTTTGGAACTAGTGGTGCGCTTTCCCGCTTTTTTTTCTCCAAATATAACATGCTCGTCAATGGTCACCCAAGGATGCCAAAGACCTTGCGAAGTGGAGAAGAAATTACCGGAACAGTTAAATAGATTCGGTTGTAATTTTACGACTTACGACTGAAGCACATCTTTTTTATATTTATTTATTTACCAATTTATGTACACGGACAATATATACAGAGAATACATAAACAAAAAGTTGTACAAAGGCACTAATTATCTCAAAAGAGATCTCTTCCAGTAGGCCCAGTATATTGTTTGGAAAATTTTGTTATCTTTATGACAAAAAAACCTTGAGTTGTCAACCTGTAAGTTACTTACTGACCTGTCTAAGAATACGAACACGAAATTTAATTTGCATCATTGAATGTCTATTTATTACATAATTAGTTTAATTTTTACTTTTTTTTACAATTAGATACAATATAATATAACTCATTGAAAACAGCAATTGTGAAGAAATTGTGAAGAAACAGCATTGTGAAGAAAAAACTAGCCCGAATGGAATTCGGCTGACACAGCTCATGTCTTTAGCTTTATTTACCATTAGTGCTCATAGAATCAGCATCTCCCATCTTTTTATGGATGCCTGAACGTTTTAATATACTTACTCGTAGGACTAGTTTAACAAACATATAGATAGGCTAGACAGACAACACGCATAATTATTATAGTAGCCAGTTTGATCTAGCTGAACATTATATTTGTCTATTGAACAAAGAATGTTCAACGAGAAATAAAAAAAATCAGCTAAGAGTACGATATTTTTAGCTGAGATTACCTAAGGGTTAACTCACATAGCGACATTGACAGAAGCTATGTGAATTCTGTTTTAAGATGACATTTGGCAGCTCGAAAATTCTGAAGTAACTGAATTACCTATCTCGTCTTAACCCCTAACGGGGCAGACAGAACCTAGAGCGACAAGGCATAGGCCAGTTTTAGCGTGAAGGCAGGGCATGAAGTGTTAGAAAATATCACACAAAAGAGTCAGATTTAGAAATAATTGTTAACAAGCTGTCCCAGTGTCTAAAACGCTTCTTATTTGATGGATTACAGTCCTACCTGTTTATTTGGAGTAGGCAGAAGGAGTCCATCAGTGACTCTTCTTCTCGACCTGTTTTAAGCTTTTGAATTTGCTTGGAGCCCGATCTTTTTTCTTCGCACCAGGTATATTTGGCATTGTGGTGACTTTTCTGCTTTCTTTCAGAAATTTTACCTAACATGTGATCCAAATTGCCAATCCCAATTTTCCAAATAGATAGGTTCAATCTAATTAGGATTGGCGCGGGAAATATTTTGAAGGGTGTACTGGGTGGCGCAAAAGTAAAGACCCTATTTGGTTCAGCTATAACATTTTTTCTAAATTAGAAAACTAGATTTAGGTTTTTTTAAATGTATATTTGTGCCATTAAATTTCGTACCATTAGGATTTAAAGATGATGTCTTTTAAATGGTGACCTCCAGAGTTGATACACATTTGAGCCCTATTTATGACATTTTGCATAACTTGCCGTAACACTTCCTGCGATATGTTCGTTATTTCTTGACGAATGTTTTCTTTTAGAGCTGCGAGAGTCTGTGGCTTGTTCACATACACCCGAGATTTCAAAAAACCCCAAAGAAAGAAGTCTGGACTGGTCAGATCGGGTGATCTTGCAGGCCAAGGCAAATCGCCAAAACGAGAGATAACTCGGCCTGGAAAAGCGTCCCTCACTAAGTCCATAGTGTCGCGCGCTGTGTGTGCCGTAGCGCCGTCTTGTTGAAACCAGATGTGCTCCAGCCCCAATTCGTCCAAACTGGGTATCAAAAACTCTCGTAACATGGTTCTGTAGCGTTCTCCAGTGACAGTTATCGCATTGCCTCCAGCGTCTTCGAAAAAATAGGGTCCGATCACTCTGTCAACACAGATGCCACACCATACAGTAACTTTTAGTGGGTGTAGAGGTGTTTCTTGAATAATGCGCGGATTATCAGTGCCCCAGAACCGAGTATTCTGCTTATTGACATGCCCTGAGAGATGGAAATGCGCTTCGTCACTCATAACCAATTTTGAAGGAAAATCATCCTCTTCAAGGTTGAGGTTTATGACGCGCTGGCAGTAATCTAGACGAGCTCGGTGGTCAGCAGGCAGCAGCTGATGAGTCATTTGAGTTTTATACGGGAACATCTTTAAGTCTTTCACCAAAATACGCTGCAGGGTCCGTCTGGAAATGCCCAATTGCGTGGCACGTCGCCTCGTTGATGTTTCTGGACACTCTTCCACATCTTCGCGCACAGCATCGATATTTTCAGCTGAACGGCCTGTTCTTGGTCTCCCAGACTTAGGTCTATCCAATGTTGAGCCAGTTGCTTCAAGGCGTGTGGCAAAGCGTCGAATTGTGCGACCAATCGGTGCCGGACGGTGGTGAAATCGTCGACGAAATTCACGGTGTGTTCTTATCACTGATGAATTATTCCGTAAGAACATTGACACAATTATTCCACGTTCTTGGGGAGTAAAACGGTCCATGTTTATTTTCAGTGTATTTTACATTTGTTCACTACACAATTTTCAACAACAGAATGACAGAAAATGTCATATAAAAAAAATAAAAGTATTTTCTTTAGTGCCAGTACTTTTGCGCCACCCAGTATTTGATTTGTGGCCAATGTACTGTAATTGGATCTTTTCGTCGGTTGAAATTTTTTTGCTTTGATCTCAAGATAATTTTATGTATATATTTATATATATGTATATAATTTTATGTATTATATATATATATATATATATAAAGCGAAAATCACTCACTCATCACGAAATCTCGAAAACTACTAAGCCAATAAAGACGAAATTTAGCAGGAATTTATATTGTGACTAGGAGACGTCCGCTAAGAAAAGATTTTTGGAAATTCCATCCCTAAAGGGGTGAAATAGGGGTTGCAAGTTTGTATGAATATTCGTCACTTTTGAAGCGAGACACATAACATTTTTGAATTAGTGGTTTCCTCATTTTTTGAGTGAGGTGAGACAGAGAAAGTAAGTAAGAATAAGTTTAAAAAAAAAAAACAATCTTATTTGTGTAGTCTACGCGGGCGAAGCCGCGGGTAAAAGCTAGTTTATATTAAAAACAATGAAATCTTGGTCTTTATGTAAGTAAGTAAGCATCGGAAGTTTTAGGTATCCATGAAATTAAAAACCGGAATCAGGATGTCCGTATAAATCACATGTGCACGCTAGAATTGAAGAGCAGTTTGTCCAATTTTGTATAAATAATGGTTTCAAGTGGATTATTTCGAACATACAATGACGGGATTTCAAGGTCATAGTAAATATGTTCGTGACATTGAACGGCCATGATTGGTATTTTACTGCGATATTGTAAACGCTTTGCGGTAAAGCAACAAATAAGTATATACTTAGGGATTTATCGAAGGATCATAATTTCTTTTAATTAATATTGTATTATGATGATGACTTTGCAAAGAGGAAGTTTCCTCTTTGTAATGCAAATTCCAACGTCGTATTCTATTATAACTTTATAATCTACGTAATTTACGTACCTACCTAGGTAAATTGTGGTAACAATAAGTACAAATATTTACTTTAAATTTACATGGCACTTTTAAGTACTTATTAAAAGGTAATTATTAATAGATACGTATTCAAGGTTTGAGGTAATTATTAATAGACACATATTTAAGGTTTGAGAAAAGAAAAAAATGATTTTATTATCTTACTTTTGTTTCTCACTTACATAATCGTTTTATGAGGATTTTTGTAACAATGTCCAGCGAAAATAGAGATTTGATAAGAGTCAATGAGTCAATGTGTGATAACTGATTGATAAGGTGGGCACTGGCACTGAGTGAACGTGCCATTAATTAGGTATGTACATTCTTATGAGGTCAGTAAGAAGGTATATACGAGTACCTACGTTGTTGATTTTTGCGGCGTTCTGTACGCGCAATATCCAGAATTAGAGTTGTTGGTACATATAACCGAGCGGTTATTATCGATTCATAGTGATTATTGTCATTTCCTATTCGATCATTGCATGGTTAGAGGTAATTTGTGACTAAACTGTTTCCCATTGTAGTAGTATAAGTCACATGCCAATTAAGATGGCATGAGCTATTAGCCGCGGTTGGTCGGTTCATATAATGTTATCTAACGCTCATATTGTAATTTCTAAGGCACTGAACTGAACGCATCAAATAAGTGGTTTATTACTTAATTGCACTAGTTATAATGGTTAATACGTTATAACAGCAATAACAAGCGATTCAAACGGGCAGTAAAATGCGGAAATTTATATTCAATTGTGCAAATTTGAGAAGGTTCTTTCCGTATGTTAGGATAATATTGTACCTACTTATTGTTTTAACACAAAGTTGTTATCAAACTTCACTATCTGATTTAGTTTTGTAGGTAATTAAAATATTACTACCTCATACGAAAGGAAGTGGAAGAATCGATCGGAAATAGAAACATAATATATGTATAAGGTTAACACATCTTTTAAATATCTCCAACTTCCATTAAATGATGTGTCACCTACTTTCTTTAATTTCAACTTTAGACAAGTGAGTATAACAAACAATGTACTTAGGTATAATGTGTACCTAGTTATATCCTGGTAGGTAGCGAAATTTAAAGATACGTCAGGAATACGTAATAGTTAAGTCATGTCATATTCATACCAATATGGTCTTCAGTATGAAAATTTTGAAGAATCTGTGGGGTCAAGCGTAGCCCGAAGTATGGGGGTAGGTATATGGCATATACAGTATAACTATACTGTATAAGCAAATCAAAAAAGTATATACAATGTAAAATTTTACTAAAAATAATATCAGCTATTCAAAAATAGGTAACAAATAATAAACTAAATAGATGATACAAACAAATAAGTACAATTTCAAAACTTAAAGTCAGATTTAAAAATAATTTATGAAACATTTTTGGAAAGAATTTTGATAAAGCAAATAAGAAAATCGGCAGGTATACAGTTATTGTACCTAACTCTACCTATGTTTATGTAATAACTTTCTTCGAATAAAAATCAGATTTTTTCTACTGGGGTCTTCTGAAGTCGTGACCTTATTTTCCAGTATTGCATCTATCACTGTGATAATGGATGGGTAAATCTTATGGGTAAATTATCACCACCCAATAACTATCAGTATTTTAAATAATAAGTACGTATTTCATTTTCAAACAATGTAATCGGGTTACTTACCGATGGAAATTTATTTCTTTACACTTTGCCGTATTAGAATTATTCTTACTGTACTGTAACACACACCTACGCATTTATTATGTTTACCATGTTTTTTTGGGTTCCGTACAAAAAATTAAGCCTAAAATTTTGAAAAATATACAAAATATAGTTCGTTGCTTGTGGATTGCAGGAAAACCCTCTCCACGCGAGTTTAACTCCCATTTGGCCGGTTTTTCATGTTTTTGTATGGTTTTTGCTTTTAAGGCCGTTCCTAAATTTTCCGGGGTCCAGTGCTGCCCCCATTTAAAATAAATCATTTCAAAGAAAACGGAGACATCATTTAAAATTTTGCAACTATCACATCCTAGATAACCTTTCAATGTATTTTATGAACTACTGTTTACAGTTTATAATGTGAACGTTAAGCTTTACTACGCACAATTGCGAAAAACGGCCACTTTTTGCTAATGTGCGTAGTAAAGCTTAACGTTTTCATTATAAACTGTAAACAGTAGACTTTAAAGGGTTATCTAGGACTTGGTAGTTGCAAAATTTTAAATAATGTCTCCGTTTTCTTTGAAATGATTTATTTTAAATGGGGGCAGCACTGGACCCCGGAAAATTCAAATACGGCCTTAAACTGTGGATTAGGAGTATAAAGCAAGCGACTAAGTGAAGTTTATGGATATAGCTACAATTGAACGGGACAAAACAGTCATATGTGGAGTCTCCTCTAGTTTTACATAATAGCAATAATAGCTCTTTGACGGTCACAGAGTTTCTATTGTATTTTTTATTTTACACACAGAGCAAGATTATTTTTTAACTATGTGATGGTTTGACGTTGCTGACGTTGCCAAGCAGTTTCAACTTCATTATTGAAGTTTAATCTACCGTGAATTTTTAATTTATATATTTTTATTGCATAATTATTTTCTGTTTACGTGGATACTTATATGAAATAATGTTGAATATGTTTTTGAAGAAATTTTACACTGCTTTTATTTTGTTTTTACGGTTTTGATTCGACGAAAATGACGATACAATCCGACGAACCAACTCCGAGCTATATCAAAAAGTGTAAGCTTGATATATTTGTTTAATAGGTGTACCTCTCTAGTGTTTGAAGATAAGTATACTCTACCTGCCCAAAGAAAGTATTGAACCTTCTTTGGGTAGGCAGTACTTAGGTATATAGATAGATACTTAGTACTTAAACATATACGTAGATTTGTTCGTAGACGTAGATAATGATATAATTTATTGGTAAGTAACTAGTTTAACTTTTTCTTGAAAATTGTAGTTTTGTTAGCATTTCTGCGACCAGAATGAAGTTCCTATAGGTTCCAAAGTAGGCAAAGAGGTAGGTAGTATTGTTTTGAATGATCCGACTAAAACGGCAAAGCCTTATCCTTCTCACCCTGAAAATGGTTCTTGAATGCCATTAAGTACGAGTATAAGTTTTGAAATGAGCCCTGCTGAGAAAAATCAATCATATCGAAAGATCAACACTTAAAATATCAATAAAACAAATTTTTATATAAGTAGGTACATACATCAATAACAAGATTGCAGTTCTGATGGTTCCGTTATTAATCTGTTGATATTTTAACCCCAACCCAAACCCAAATTAAGTCGTTATTCTTTAAGATCCTTTGATCTTATCTTTGTATACTTATATTTGATCCTTTGATAAGTAAAGGTACTCGTACTTATGTGGGTCGAACATCCAATTTAATGTTAAAATATTCATACGGGCTCGGAAATACCGTATATACGTTTAAGATTGGGAGACCAGGTCAACATCGTCAAGGATGATATAAAATTTGTTCCTGTTATATCTTGCAGATGTGATACCAGTGAGGTTTAACCTATGGGTTATGCTGTTCACGAGTTGCTGGGTAATCTACATGCTGCGTGTAAATATGAGTCTGAACATTATAGCCATGGTGCCTCAGACTAGCCATGGAAACTCATCGTAAGTACATTGCGTCATCGTGTTGGTAAAAAGCAAATTTCGAGCATAGACCTGCAATATCACTAAATGCTTACAATAAAAACTACTAAATAACTTGCTACAAAAACAAGCAAATAGACTTGTTTGTAAAATCATTGCAAAAAAGATGGGTTATTTATAATTCTCATAATGCAAGACACGAGGATGGGCTTTTAGCAACTGAATAAATTTTAATTTTGTTTGGATTTAACACACGTAATTAAAAGTAATTTTAATAATTAATTTAAAAATTAACATTCTGATTTATTAATTTAATATTAGACCGAATTTGTCGAAGTCTGACATTTTTTTCTTGTTGGTTAGTTAGCTCGCAGATTAGGTTGCGCTCTTAGTTTAAAGTATTGTTTGGGGTGGTTAAGGGTGTGCTGGGCATACTCATCCTGTTGGATCGTTTAGACTCGTTTCAGACAAATATATGCGACCTCTTTCTTTTTCGGCATAGAGTCTATGTTTATAGGAAAGAGATCGTATAGGTATGTCTGTCTGAAAGGAGGCTGAATGACCTAACAGAGTGGGTATAGGCTAAGCGGATTGTACCTATACCCAAAGGGGTATAGGTACAATCCGCTAGTTTCCAACAAGACAAATCAGACACTTTTTTCTAAAAGTCAAAACAAACATTTTCTATGAGATTTGTATGAAATATCGGACTGTGACGTCATAGTTTTTTGGAGTCAAATAGAGCGCTATTTGACTCCAAAAAACTATGTCGTCACAGTCCAATATTTCAGAGCGCTTGCGCAGATTGAAGAGCGCTTCATATTCGATTTTCTGCATTAATAAATGTAAAGTCACGTTAAAAATGAATGTGATCAATGACACGTGACATTAATTTGTGACGTTCTATTCTCTTAACAGTGCCACAATTTATTTTTGACCCAGGAAACTACCCAATTCTTGAGATAAAGATAAATCCATAGATAGAACTAGCCTTTAACATCGTATGCTGTAACGTTGAAGTATCAAATCTCAAACATCTTATACCAATTCAAAGGCATTAAATAATGACTTGAACTCTTTTTGACTTTGGTCTAAGATTTAGCTTAGTACCTACTTAAACGTCCGTTATTATACCTAATGACAATATTTTTGCTATGTATTTAAACAGGAAAAAATAAAAATCACTTTAAGATGACCTTCAATCTTTTTTTTTACTTGATTTAAATTTTATTACCTGTCATGTTTCTTGAATAAAACATTGTGTTTAAATGTCTAAAATTTATTTTTGGCTAAATTATGGAGGAATACATGCATAAGAATCAACTACATCTTTACATGTCTAATAAAATGTTAAGATTTAACCAAAGCGGCAGCATTTTCGCACGCACGGTAAACCGATGGTTCCTGTTGTCATCGTTCGATGGCAGTCATTAGAGAACTTTGCAATAGTGTCCTTTGTTAATAAAACCTAATATATTAGTAGATATTTAACGTAGTAATATGTCTTCTAGTATTACATCAAGGAATTCCTTTAACTTGGCCTCATTGAGAAGCATTTTTCTTCAAATTATTGTGATTTTGATCTGTCACGCGAATAGTCTGGCGTATCTAATGTGTGCTGTTATCAGGTCGCGATCGCAGTGCGGCCTGAAAGACAACGTTACTAACGAGACCCTGCATCATGAGGACATCGCTGACGTCAGGGAAGCGCCTCGGCAGGTAAGATAACTAAGTAGGTATACATACCATACACAAAGAACTATCTGACAGTTTTTGAAGAAAATGTGCCTTCATCGTCCTGTAATCTATAGCTTTTGTCCAGAAATAGCCGCAAAAAATAAATCAGGACTGAAAAATATCTATTTGGTGTAGATTAAAGTACATTACTAGCTCTATGTAGATAACAACTAAAATGCGCCATTTTAAAATATGACTTCATATTTTAATATTGACCATAATTACCGCGTTAGATATGGAAACAACCTAGCCCAGATTTTTTGTGAGAATCCAGAGGAGCAAACTTGAATGACCAGGGGAAGAAAAAAGTTCCCGCGCAATATATGCATGTATATTTTCAATAATTTATTTCTAAATGAGAGCCGGATTGGTATTACATACATTTTCCTTATTACGTGGGCAATAAATCGTAGAGCTAGAATTTAACTTAACTTAACTAAGTAGCTACCTATATAAAATCATCGCGTACATTAGCATGCTCTGTTATGTCATTAATGTGCTGCTTATTGTCTTTTCATAATATAATTTCCAGTAATGTGGAAGACAATCGTGGGCTTGCACCGTTTGAATAAATAATTACCTACCACGAAACGTGTCATATGCGCGTGCATCTACTAATGTGACGTCGAAATTGTTATGTGCCACTGCAAATCGATTATTATTTGCTACAGTCCGCTTATTATGTTGTATTGTTTTGCAAAAGCTTATATGTAGTTTTTATTATCGGTCAGTTAGTTCGATAAACACTATTGTCATTTCCTAGTACCTTTTCTAATTTATTAAACATGTGACTGTTGATGTAAGTGCATATAGCATGGCGAGTTCATCGCTGAGTCCGCGTACATGTAGGTACTATACTCTATTTAAGAAAGTATTTTTTAAATAGATCTAAACCGATTCTATGCGTACCTACTTACCTACTCGGAGAAGCCATAAGTAGATTTAAATCTTTAAGTATATCGCTATTTCAATATATACTTAATGCCAAATATTGTTACAGATACCAGGTGGCGGGAATTTTGACTGGTCTTCAGACCAGCAAGCATTAATCCTTGGTTCCTACTTCTGGTCATACCCTGTGACATCACTAGTAGGAGGAATGGCATCCGAGCGATGGGGACCTCGATATGTGGTACTCATAGCCACTGCGGTCAGTGCCATCCTAACAGGACTCAGCCCTGTCGCAGCTAGAATTAACCATGTCGCGTTGGTTGTTATACGCTTTGGCCTTGGACTTGCAGGGGTGAGTAACATATCTTCACAATGGCAACTTCATTTCCTTGATCCGTTACTTATATTTGCTATTACATGACGTCAAACTAATGTTAAGTATTTGATGTTAGCACAGTCCGTGTCAAACAAGTTTAGTGGATACGTTGTTACTTACTGTTTTTAAATAGGTATTTTTTGCCTATAGTCAGACTCACGTGTTGAATCACGTTTAGTGGATTTGTTTAATGATCATTTATTATATTTTAGGGTTTCGTGTACCCAGCGCTTCATGTTTTGGTGGCTCGATGGGCTCCTCCAGCTGAAAAAGGAAAATTTGTGAGCGCCATGATGGGTGGCACTTTAGGCACAGTTGTAACATGGTCTTTGGCTGGGCCTCTAATAGAAAAGTTCGGATGGGCGTCCGCATTCTACGTGCCAGCAGCTATGTCACTGGTGTGGTGTCTGTTCTGGTGGTATCTCGTAGCAGACACCCCCTTGGAACATCCTAGAATCTCTGATAAAGAGAGGAAATACATTTTAGATGCACTTGGCGACAAGGTCAAGAAATCAAAGGTAATTGAATAATTGCAAAATCGCTGTTGTGCAATTCTTGGTATCACTTAAGTATCGCTTTTCGACTAGCTTTTGATTTTACATAAAAAAGGGGAATGGTTAACCTAGCTCCATAATAGATGGTAGCTAAATTGAGTAACATACAATTTATTTCTTGCAAAATAACACTACTTACGTAATAATTTGTGGTTTTAAGATCATGATTAAATTTAAACTTAATTTTACTGAACTTAACTACTTACCCACGTAAAATGTGAACTCCGACACAATGTAGTTTTTTTTTTTCAGGGTTTACCGCCTTTCAAAAGCATATTCACTTCGCTTCCGTTCTTCGCCATGGTGTGCATCCACTACGGAAACTTATGGGGCCTTTACTTCATTATGACTGTCGGCCCAAAATTTGTATCAAGCGTGCTAGGTTTTGAATTATCTGCCGCTGGAGTAATATCGGCCTTGCCCTACTTAGCTAGAATGTTCTTTGCCACTATATTTGGCGTGATTGGAGATTGCATATTATCAAGAAAGATGATGACAACAACAAATATAAGGAAATTCTTCTGCCTATTCTCTCACATAATACCTGGAATTCTATTGGTTTTATTGGTATACGCAGGATGTTCAACTGCTTTATCAGTATCTTTGATTACAATGTCTATGGGCTTCAATGGAGCTGCGACTTTAACGAATTTGCAGAACCATCAAGATTTAGCTCCGAACTACGCTGGAACTTTATATGGTATTGCAAACTTTTTGGGCAGCACTGCCGGATTCTTTACTCCTATGATCACTGCATACTTCACTAGAAATGGGGTAAGCAAATACTGTTGTGCAATAGATCTTATAATTTTATAATTATGTTTACATAATTTTCTAATATTAATTATTACTTTTTATCATGTCTACAGAATAGTTTCGAGCAATGGCGTCCAGTTTTCTTTGTCGGCGCTTCAGTGTATATAGTGACCGCTATATTATTCGTGCTGTTTGGAACTGGTGAGATACAACCGTGGAATTTCAGTGACGATAGTGCTGCTAAAGATGACAAAGAAAAAAATGGAGACTTGAAAGTGATGAAAAATACACCAGTGAAGAATGGAGATAGCAAAGATGTAAAAGATATAAAAGAAACATCTCTTAATGTTGGAAAATAAGTAAGTTTAGATAAGTAGATATCTGTAAGCATTTGAGATATTAATGCCAAAATCTGAGCAGTATGCGGATTAAGTATGAGATACTAATTTTCCTTAGCAGAAATGATTAAGAATATGTAATATGTGTACGTTTTTGAACTATGTACTCCTATTAATAATGAATTGGCAAAATTTTCAAGGTTCCAGTGTTAAGCAATATTAAATATTCCAATATGGATGTTGCTCAAAAGACCATAAGTGAAAATATACTTGACTTTTATAATATTTTTAAAGTAATGAATGACACTAATGGTGGACAGAATTTAGAGAAGTGTTGTTCTATGCCATGTAACATGTGAATTGTGCATTTAATATACTGTATAATAGAAGAAGTAGGGATATCAAGATGAATGGAGTACCTAATATTATTTTAGCACCGAATTGACTTGACATTATTGACTAATTTAATAAATTAATATATCAAGACATTATTAAAATGTATTTGCTGTGATCTTTAGTACCAAATTATATTATATCTAAAAGTAATGACGTAGATAGATTTATGCATCTAGAATTATACTTTTAGATGTTTCGAGAGTAGGTAAGTAGTGAACATACTTATTACGTGTCCGTCGAGATGTTTTGTCACACTTCCGAAAGTTATATGAATGTTTTAGTTATACAGGGTCTATCAAAATATACTTGTTCCTTGGGGCAAGTTGTTCAGTATCATGTACTGAATTCACCCTTAAAATAGTTTCAGTATATTTTGTTAGACGTTATATATCTACGTACTTACTTACATAAAAGTAAATTGAATTTATTTTCTCTAAGTATTGAACATTAATTTAAATGTGGTAAATATACATTATTTATCTATATACTTACATTGATGCTAGTGTTAAATATTTTTTTTTATATAGACATTCATCCTTTTACATTTTTATGACAATAAAGGTAGTTCCTATTCCAGGCGCAATAGCACCTGTAACTGTAAGAAACGATGCAATAATCTCAATTTTCTGCATTTCCTCATACACTTCGATTGCAATAGTACCCATAATTGATCTGAGATAGATCTATCAATAGATATGCATCTGAACGTGTATGTCGTACTTGTGATGACAAAGGGAAGTAATTGTCTAGCTGTATAACTAACTACTTTAATTCAAACAGATGTTTGTTTGTTAGTAAATAAAATGTTTGATTCATTTTACAATCGCACAATTTTGAGGATATCCATCCTTTATTGGACGACTTCTAAAAACCTGAATAAATGTATCGATGACTCTATACTTTATGGTCATGATCGACCTCAAACATGTATCTCGAATTATTGTTAAATTAATGACATATGTATTTTATAACTTTAAACTAAATAGTGTCATAAATGTTACCCGCGGCATGTGTGTTATCCTGTGATGTAACGATATTATTAAGATTAATATAAATTATTCAATTTGTTATATGTAAAGTAATTTTGTTTAGGTCTTGATTAAAATTTCAAACGTGATATTAAACATGAATACCATTTAAAACGTTTTCATTTTTTTATCTAACCTAATTACAAATTTCTTCCTTTATTACTTCGATTAAAAATAAAGAACCATCATCTAAGAATCGTTTTTAGGGTACCGTAAAAAAATTAAAAAAAACGGAACGGACATACAGACGCACAAGTGATCCTATAAGGATCACTCGTGCGTCTGTCTGTCCGTCCGTCTGTCACAGCCAATTGGCTTCGAATCTACTGGACCGAATCAGGAGAAATTCGATAGAATGTTGAAATCCAATGACCCAAACACATGTGCAAAGTAAATAAATACTTTTTTTTAAATAAGGGTCATTTTCGGAGGACAAAAAAAGAAAATTTAAAAAAAAAGTTTTGCAAACCTTACTGTGCCATATATCAAATGAAAGGGTTCGTTATGAAGATCTCAAATATATTTTTGTTATTATTTTAAAATCAATAGTTTTGATTCAATTCATGAAAGAAGACGAAAATTGACCATCCCCTCTGATCTCCGTAACTACTGAGCCTTAAACTTTGAAAAAAAATACAAAATATAGTTCATTGCTTGTAGATTACATGAAAACCTATAAGAATTCAATCAATTGTACGGAACCCTCTCCACGCGAGTGTAACTCGCACTTGGCCGATTTATTTTTTATATAGGAACTTTCCTAGTCAGATTTAGGTAGGTAAGTGCAAGTATTTAGAATCATTCACAGTTTACACTAACGAGGTGCCTACCTTTTGTTGGGTTCTGTGAAATCTTCATTTCACGCGGATGCATGTTCACGACGATTGAAAATTAAATTGCGTGGAGGAGAATAATTTCAAACAGGTTACTTTACTTTTGCCTCGATAGGAATATACGAGTATTGTACTGAATTAATACCTGCGGCCTGGTGGAACCTACCAAATGTCAGGCACTTTGAGATCTAAACAAAACTCTTGCTCTTAGGTACCTACGTAAGAATAGGTAGTAATACGTAGGTTTGTAGGTGTAAAAACATACGATTTAATTATGCTATAAGTCTTATTATAAAACGCGGACTAAATTCAGTACTTACTTGGTTTAAACTAGTATTTGCCCATAACAAGACCTCCCGCAATATGTCACCTACTCTTTAGTCATTGTCAATTTAATTTGGGTGACTAATAATATAATCGTAGCAAGTGGAGGTCCATAGTCTTTGCCTACCCCTGTGGGAAACAGGCGTGATAGTATGTATGTATGAATAATAGTTTAAACCAAGTCAAGTAAGGTTGTGTTTGAAACGGTTTAAGGTTGTGGTAGAAATTATAGGTATCAAAATTTTGTCGAGTGTTAAGGTCAATAATTCTTACGTGTTATTATCGATTTCTGCCTCATAAATGTACTTGGGTAGGTACGTACATCATTATCACTCTGGCGTCATATGTGTTACATTATTTCGTATAATGCTGAAAATTGGTACAAATGATGGGACCACCACAATAGATGAAATCTCAAAGTCCCCCCCATCAGCGAGATACTAATATTTATGTCGCTGGTTCCCATCGATCCCACGTCTGCAAAGAAAAACTAGTCTGAAAATTATTTTTATTGACTTTAGAGAAATAATAATTCCAATTGCAACTACTTATAAATAGGTATTTGAAAGGGGTTTATTTTCTCATTTCAAAACTGATTTTTTTATAAATTTTTAACCTACTCATTATTATTTTTAACGTGATTATATTTATTTTTAAATGAGATATAGTTAATGATTGATACTTTATCTCAGAAATTGTAATGGTATATTAAAGGAAAAAGTGTGGTAATATTTTTTAAAATTGCATGATCTACAATTTTTGTCTAACCTATACATTATAATTTATCGTTTCGCAGAATAATGCAAAAAAACACATATTTGATGGCCCCTTATAGGCTGAGAGCGACAACTTCCTAGAATGACTATAGTCTCCACTGCTGGAGCATGACCCTCTCTATATTTACCAGATTCATATATACCAGAGCCATACTTAGCCAGAGCAGCCAGAAGATTTGGTCCACACTCGTCACGCTGGCCAGACGGCTTGGAGAGGCATTGATGTTTGAAGCTCTATTTAGCTTGTGTTTCCTAAGCGCCTTCTACGAATCCACGGGACCTCGACTTTTTTGCAGACTTTTCATGTATCATTCAGTGTTTATGCGAGTTAATTTAAGCTTACTCCTGTAAATAGACCGGACTAATAGATAGAGTTCTTATATGCTCTATGTAAAAAACTACGAGTAGAACTGATAAAGCGTTGTTATCGTCTATTTAGAAGAGAATCCCCTTTAACCGACTTGTGATGTACGTATAAAGAAAAAAAGCTTCCACTGTCTACACTGTTAACATTTTTAAACCCCCGACGAAAAAGAGGGGTGTTATAAGTTTGACGTGACTGTGTGTCTGTTTGTGGTATAGTAGCTCTTAAACAATTAGACCGATTCGATGCGCTTATTTTAAATCGAAAACCTTATCTATCGAGACGGTTTTAGCTATGTTTGATAAAAATCGGTTCAACCGTTCAAAAGTTATTGGGGGTGAACGCTTATATGTCGGGGGCTTTTAATTTCTCTGGCAAATAAATTGTCGTTTTCGACTAACGGAAAAATATCTACAATAATCAGGTCCATGCAAAAGTCCCTAACGTACGCACTGACTTTGCTTAGGTAATTATGTGTACCTTTATTCGACCTTAGAAATCTCGATGGCTTCAAATGAATATGCAAATTCGATGTTATTCATCAACATTTTTTGTTCATATTTTTTATACCAATGTTTAAAATCAGGGTTCGGGTGATCGTAAGTCCATGCGTTTATTCTTTATAAAATTCTATCTGATATTATTTATTCTTCTTATTTAAACACTGAATATTGTTACGTTAGCAGTACATGTCAACTTTACGTTTTTAGATTGGGATTATGATTTTCCTAGGATATTTTCTGGTGTACGTTGTTCGTTACAATCTGAGTGTGCATATTGTGGATTTAGTTCAGTTGACAAAGAGAGAAGAAGATGATATTTACAATGACTCTAACATCAATATCCTGAGAACATTTCATAAAAAACCTATGAGAGAGAAATCTGATATGGTAAGTATACACTTTAGTAAGTGTAAGTAATTAAATAAAAAAAAATTGCTTTAGTTAACAACATACCATTTGGGGAAAATGTTCCTGCATGATTAGGTAAAAACTATAATCTAAACTTAGAATATAAGTAGCTTGGACCTATAAGACATGATTAAACATATTTTTTAATTAATTAAGTATATCATATTAAGTCTTCCCGTGGATGTCGTAGAAGGCGACTTAGGAAACCTAAGCTAAACAAAGCTTATAAACATCAATGAGACCTCTCTGAGACTGTAGGCCAAATCCTCTGACTGCTCTTGCTAATATATGGCTCTGGTAGTACAGAAAAGGTCGTGCTCCTGCAGTGGAGACTATGAAAGACCTGATGATGATGAGTCTATCAAATTATATAAAGAAACATAATCTGAAAACAAAAATAATAATTTTAATCTGCACATAAATAATTAAGTACTTAATATCTAAGCCTTTCAAATCTGGTGGATAGGGAAACTGTCAACTAAAGAAAAAGGATGCACATACTGCGCTTGTGACGTCACTGCCATTAGGTTTCGCGCGTACGAAAGAGATAGCGAGATGTCCCCACCACGATTCAACTTTTCCTCGTACCAATATTTGAAATGCTAATTGTTACTGCACTAAATAATCAAGTTTCATTCTGTTTTCACAAAAAGATTTCTTGTTAGTATTATTTGTGGTTTTGTATAAAATATTTTCAATCAACAAACAGTGAAATACCCTATTGTTGTTGCTTTTCGTGTTTGCAAGTGGCCAACAATGGACAGGATTATACTTAATTTCCAAAGGCCAGTTCCCAGTCAGTGAACTCGGAAGGCTGGTAACCGAAATCACAATTTACACCCTTACTTTCTGCGTAATATGAACTTGCACGCAATGCAGTGGCATGTTACAGATAAATATGGGTAATTTTAAAACCGAGACCGAACGGTAAATTCTTACATGCTAAGTAAGAAGTTGTTTCTTGTTGTTGCAAATAATTATGGCGCCATGGGCCGTGAGTCAAGTCGACACTGTTGACTCCAAAGAGATATCTTTAGGGTTTGTGAATAAAATAAAATTTGTACCAAAGGTGTTTATTTTATCATTTTTGACAGCTTTTGCAAGGAAAGGCTGAAGGTAGATAGTTATGACTAACATAAATAAAAGCTAAGTTCAAAGTACGAGTAAGTTAAGTATACATAAAACTTCGACAAGTTGAGTTACAATACATATATATATGTATTGTGACTTCATTGAGCATAAGCCACACTTATGTAGGTAATACATATCAGTAAGCGATATCATATACATTTTATAGCATGTTGTTTTTCCTCACCATCATCAGGTCTTTTTTAGTCTCCACTACGGAAGCACGACCCTTTCTGTACTACCAGAGCCATATATTAGCCAGAGCAGTCTGACGATTTGGCCTTCACTGTCCACGCTGGCCACACGTGGGTTGGAGTAGTCTCATTGATGTTTATAAGCTTTACTTAGCTTGTGTTTCCTAAGTCGCCTTCTAACATCCACTGGAAGATTTGGAGTGGTCCTATTCTACTCTGCCGGGAACCACAAATGTCGGGAACCTAAATCTTCATAACTTTCCAGCATCTAATGGAAGTCTTGTACTGGGGCGACATGAACGTGGCTAGACTGTTTTCCTCTTACCACATCGGATATTGTATTTGCTTTCCCATATTTCACAACTTGGGAGACAGGTGCGTGGTTTTAGTTAATTAAATGTAATGCACTTATTGCTTTACTAGCCTTTTATTTCGAGAAGATTAAGTATTTCAAAAGCGGTGCTTAACTTTATAGTCCTAGTTAAACGATTCTAAAATCACAGTAATTATATTATATACTTAGGTTCTTATATTCTAGTAACTTATATGGACACATGTAAGCAATTTCGAAAAAAGGTATATTGGGTGACCATTGACATGCATTACTTATCCACTCAACCGTCCAAGCCAAGTCCAAGCTACCGCGCTGCTAGCACCTATATCCAAGCCAAGTCCAAGACGTTGCGGAAAATTTGGAAAATTTGCAAAAATTTCACGCATGTCGCAAAAAGAAATTAAATCTTACTAACTATAATATCTACACATATAAAAAGTGCCTATAATATAAAGAATCAAGTTACATACCCAACAACCTTAAGGCCGTACCTAAATTTTCCGGGGTCCAGTGGTGCCCCCATTTAAAATGAATCAATTTAAAGAAAACGTAGCAAAATTTTAAATAATGTCTCCGTTTTCTTTGAATTGATTTATTTTAAATGGGGGCAGCACTGGACCCCGGAAAATTTAGGTACGGCCTTAAAAGATATTTGGAGAAGAAAAAGTAGGACAGTAGGATGCAACCGGGAATGCGATAAGATGAAGGAGAGTCACTGATATAATAAAACGCTGGATGTAGGCCGTTTCCGATCGGTCGATTAGGGAATCTTATGACCAGCAGTGGAATTCCTGAGGCTGATATGATGAAGAAGGAGAGGCAATTTAGAAAAATAATATTGACTCCGACAAGAGCCACTAAGCTCTTAAATGAGAAGAAGAAAGAAGAATATTGATTCGGATTTTATAATTAACAATACACGAAATAAAGAATTTAAGTACTGATCATGGTGGGCGCGCATCATGACTCTAGAGTATTTTTTCTATGCTCTTGATACGAAACGTGTCATCATAAGACAGGATTCAGGAGTGATACTTTCCTACCTATGAATGCAGAGAACATTTATATATATATATCTAAGTACTTACTGCACTTAAGAATCCCGTCGATAAAACTTTAAAAAAGGAATCTGCGCCAGAAACGTTGCAAAAACTTATTCTTGAAATACGGAGTCGCTGAACTTTTTCTTTTTTTATTTTTGTACTTTTTTCCTGAAGTAAAAAATCATTTAGTGATGCCCTGACTAGACATTAAGAAGATGGTAATGGATAACTTATTGTTATTCGTGAAACTATCAAAAGAGTCAATCGTTATTTAGGTCAATATTTATAATATCTCATCTTTTCCTTCCGATTAAAGCAGGAAAAAAATCAATAAAATTGTGAAACTGCCAAAACCAGAATGCAATAAACCTGTTCTGTTAGACGTATATAGCAGGACAATCGGCCCCACTCAGGTTGTGGGGGGTCCCACCGCCAGGGCAACGACGTCATACGGGATGCTGTTTCTATACTACAGAGAGCTTACAATTTCTGAAAAAAAATAACTTCACTCAATAACTACAGGATGTTTGAAAAAGGTGGAATAATACTTGAATTGAAAGGCACTTATTTTTTTAACATTCTCACAGAAACTCAATTTGTATGAAACGTATTTTAATCCGTAGATAATAATTTCGTTCCTGTGTAAGTAGTTACGCTTTTCTGAAACATACTATTATACCTAACTATTGAGTCGTTATTTCTAAACTCAATCTGTGCAATCAAAATAAGATACCAGTAAGCAAGTGCTACTTATTCTACCTATCAGGAAAAATCCCATTATTTATGTATTACCTTCTTATTATGATCATAGTCTAAAGACATAGGAGTAGACATTATTGAATTAATTATTTGGTAAGGGCCAAATTAAACTACTTTTTATACGGAGAACTATGAAATTATATTACTTTCACTTTTTCTTGGAAGTGTATACGTCTGACACCTAGCACAATTTTTCAACGGAATAATACGAGATAACTAGGGTAGCGAAATAATAAAAGTAGCAACTTGATCGGTGTTGAATTGCCATAGTGAAAATAAAGATTGATTTTTGCAAACAAAATAAAATAAATCAACACGCCCCCTCAAAAATTAATCTCTTATACAATAATAAAGTACCTAAACAGAACATATATAACTTCCAAGTTTATCTGGGGAAATTACAAAATAATGATCCAACATTTGTTGCTAGGATTAGGAAAACCCAGTAAAACCTAATCAGATCATTTCATTTATTAGTTTCATTGACCAATTTCATTAATCAGTTTTATCATTTTAGAAATTTCACTTAAATGTGTATTCACTTATATTACTAATTAATAACAAAATCAATTTGATATGTAAATTATACATTATTGTAAACCCATGTTCCGCCTCATTTCAATAAATTTGATTGCAGGCAATGGTTTGGTTAACGCATCTGCCAGTTGTTGACCTGTGGGAATGTAATTTAATTTTATTACATTTTTCTCGACTTGCTCTCTGGAAAAATGGTATTTGATGTCGATATGTTTAGTCCGTTTATGATCAGTCGGGTTATTTGCAATGCTAATACAACCATTGTTGTCTTCGTATATTATAATAGGTGTATCGATATCAATACATATACTTTTGGCTAAAGACTTAAGCCACAGGGCTTCCCTTACAGCCTCGTACAATGCCATGTACTCGGCCTCAGTGGACGAAGCTGCAAATGACAGTTGTTTCTTTGTACTCCAGGTTATTGAACATTGCTCAAATAATTTAAAGAGATACCCGGTTGTACTATTTCTGTCATTTTTATCACTTCCGCCCCAATCAGAATCAACATATCCGGACAATATATTGTTATAGTCACACCTTTCATAAGATAATTTTAAATCAACTGTGCCTTTTAAATACCTAAGCACTCTTTTAAGACATTGCCACAATTCTTTATTATTTTTATTTGTGTATCTGCTTAGTATATTAACACTTGTACTTAAATCAGGTCTAGTACATAGCATTACATACATCAGACAACCTATAACATTACGACATGGAGCATTATATTTTTCATCAGAATTCAGCGCTTCATAATTAAGTTTACTTTCTAAAGGAGTATTTACAGGATTGCAATCCAGCATGTTAAATTTTGCTAGAACTGTCTTAATGTATGCACTTTGATCTAACATTATTTCATTATCATATCGAGTAATTTTAATACCAAGAAACAATTTTATTTCCTGTAAATCTTTCATTTCAAATTTACTCATTAAATACATTTTAAAACTATTCATTGTATTTTTATCTGCACATATTATCACCAAATCATCTACATATAGGACAACATATATATTTTTATTTATATTACCTTTATTTAAAACGTATATACATCTATCTACTGATGAATTTTGAAATCCTTTTTCTTTAAGTGATCGCTCAAAAACTTCAAACCAGCACCTAGCAGCCTGTTTTAACCCATACAGTGCTTTATTTAATTTACAAACACAATTATTTTTGCTAGATACGCCCTCTGGAACTTTCATATAAATTTCCTCTTTTAGTTCTCCGTTTAGGAAGGCAGTTTTGACGTCCATATGATGGACTAACAAGTTATGTTGATTAGCAAAACTAATTATAAATCTAAAACTAGCTATTCTTGCAACAGGTGCAAAGGTTTCATCATAGTCCATGAGATATTTTTGACTGAAACCTCTAGCAACGAGTCGAGCTTTGTATCGTAAAGGTTTTCCAAATTCATCATTCTTGATAGTAAAAATCCATTTGCAATCTACTATATTTTTGTTTTCTGGCTTTGGTACTATAGTCCATGTATTATTTGTTAAAAGAGAATTTAATTCATCATTAATTGCGCTTTCCCACTGAGCTCTATCGTCTCGAGTTTTAATTTCTTCAAACGTATTTGGCGGTTTACACAAGATTGATTGAGCACACATAAGGTAATCATCAATTTCTTTATATGAAATAGGGGTACGACCTTTAAGCCTATCACTCCTTCGAGGTTCAACAATATTGTCTGTATCTTCAGTAGTTTTAACCACTGATGAATTATCACAAGCTTTATGGCTTGGTTGTTCCGATTCGATTATGTCATGGTTCATTTTGCGAATTTTATGAGAACTCTCATAATCATCAGATTTACAGGGCATATCTGACTTAAATCTGTCAGTATTTTGAGACTTCATTGACTTTATTTCAGAATTTCCGTCAATGTTAACATTATCATGAGAATTTTTAGTATTCTCTTCAGATTGCCATGCAGGCCTGGATTGAAGAAAATTTGTCTCATCTACAATGACATCTCTGACAGTTACAAACCTTTCGCAATCTGGATTCCAAACTTTATACCCGTTTGGTTCATATTCTACAAGAATACCTTTCCATGACTTAACATCGAATTTTGTTTTACTCGTTTTATCGTGCACATAAACCGTTGAACCAAAGACCTTTAAATATTTTATTTGTGGTTTTTTATTATGCCACATTTCAAACGGTGTTTTTAATGATTTTAAAGCATTTGTTGGAGTTAAATTTATTAAGTAAACAGCAGTTAAAACGGCTTCACCCCAAAATACTTTATCTATACTTGCACCATTAACCATAGAACGAGCTTTTTCCGTAATAGTTCTTACCATTCGCTCTGAAACACCATTTAATTGTGGAGTCCTTGGGACTGTTAAGTGGTAAGTTATACCCTTTTCAACACAATATTTTTTCATTTCGGTGGATAAATATTCTCCACCGTTATCGCAATATAAATAAACTAATTTTGAATTAAATTTAGCTTCGCTTTTAGCTACAAAATCTCTAAAAGCAGGGAAAACATCAGATTTGTTTGTTAATAGGTACGTAACACAGTAATGAGTATATTGGTCAACAAACAAAACAAAATAATTCTTGTTGTTGATTGTTGAAGGAGTGATAGGGCCACACACATCGGAATGTACAACATATAATGGTCGTTCAATATAACTTTTATCTTTAGTCTGATTGAATGGCAGTCTACTCTGTTTCCCATATATACAAGCCTCACATATATTGTCACTCGGTACTACTTTGTCGATTTGGTCAAAATCACCAACCATTTTATTATTTCTCAACTCTAAAAATTTATTTTTACTTATATGGCCTAAGCGCTGATGCCATATTTCATATTTCTTAGAGCCAACATTACACACTTGGGAAACAGGGTGGCATACATTCACAGACACTACAAAATCTAAAACAATTAAATTATTTACTGACCTACCTTTCATTATTGTTTTACCGTCTTTACATATTTCGGTGCCTCGTTGATCAAAAATGACCGTTGACCCAGCCCGTTGCAACTTTGAGACAGACAGCAAATTGTATGGTGCCTCACGACAGAAAAGCACGTCTTCTAGTGTTCCTCCAATGCCCATATTACTGGTAACATGTAGTGTTCCCTTTTTGGTAGCTGAAATAAATTCACCGTGTTTAGCAATTGAAATCTTTTGCGGAATATGTAAATCCGTAAAAGTACTAAATAAATCTTCCCTGTTGATTATGTGGTCCGATGCACCAGAGTCCAATAAAAATGTGATTTTATTTCCGCTTGCATCAAATTGGTAATCACCGGCCATAAAAGCAAAGCCAGAAAAATCTGTTGATGAGGTAGATGGTTGATTCATCTCGACTGCATGAACTGTTCTTGTTCTGTCGGTAGTTTTCTGCTGATTCATTCTTTTGAAAAAGTAACAGTCGTTTTTCACATGTCCTTTACGTCCACAATGATGACACTTTACAAAATGTGACTTCTTTTTTGCTTTATTATCCTTTGGATGGTAGTTATATGACGAACGGTAATTTTCAAATTTTCTTTTTCTAAAATGGCTCGTATTATTTTCCGTAGCAGCTTGCAATACTTTCACACTTGTATCGTTAGATTCATTCTTCAATTTGACTTCGTGATCCAAAAGTCTTGTTTTTACGAATGCCAAGGTCAAATTATCTTCCGACAAAGTCTCGATCGCAGTTATGACGCCATCATAAGTTGCGGGTAGTGTGAGCAATAAATGGGCTACCTTATCGGTTTCTTCTAATTTGGCACCAGCCGCCAGCAGTTCCGTAATAAGGTCGTCAAATATACTAAAATGCTTAATCAAAGTTACATCACCTTGTAGTTTTAAGCCCAACATTTTTTTTCTTAACGCCAACTGGGTAGCAATACTCTTACGCTCATAAAGAGTATCCAAACTGCGCAAAATATCCTTAGCCGAGATATCTTCCTTAGCGAAACCAAGAAAAGAATCCGTCAAATATTCGACAATAATACTTTTCGCAACTCGGTTACTTTTCTCCCATTTACTATCTCGTATAATTGGATCAATATCAATCACATCTAACACATTTAACTCACTCAGTAACGACCGTATTCTAAATTTCCAAATGCTGTACTTCTCGCCATCAAACGGTTTGATATTTCTTTTTATTTTTAGATCCATGGTAGGACACGGATAACGGTTTTCTTCCCAAACAGATTTTTTCTTAATTATGCGATTATATAACTTATGCGTACACTGGGCCCAAAACCTATTGAATTAATTATTTGGTAAGGGCCAAATTAAACTACTTTTTATACGGAGAACTATGAAATTATATTACTTTCACTTTTTCTTGGAAGTGTATACGTCTGACACCTAGCACAATTTTTCAACGGAATAATACGAGATAACTAGGGTAGCGAAATAATAAAAGTAGCAACTTGATCGGTGTTGAATTGCCATAGTGAAAATAAAGATTGATTTTTGCAAACAAAATAAAATAAATCAACAGACATAAATATAATTAATGGCGTTACTTAGTTATTGATATAATAATAAATACTTAGATAAGGACAGACCACACTGATTAAGCTAGCCCTAAAGTATATTTTAAACTTGTATTATGGGTTATGGGATAATAACTTAACGATACTATATCTTATAATAAATACATATATCCATAAACACCCTAGACCGAGGACAATTTGAAAAAGACCATTTTCTAACTTTCCCTGCGGATCGAACCCAGAACCTCCGAAATGGTGGACTAGCGTGTTAACAATTACACCACGGAGGTCGTCAGATTATCTCCGACAGATTGATTTACTTAGTTACTTCGATAGAAAAAGCTTGTAATTATTGTAATGTATCTGTTCCGTATGACGTAGAATCATCGGCCCCACCTGGGTGGTGGGGATCGCCGGGATGACATCCGGGATACTGTGCTTGCTCACTCCAGCCGCAGCATACTTCAGCTTTTGGTCGGTGTTCATTCTGCGTACCATAAAAGGCTTTTGTGCAGTTAGTAGACAGTCTATTTGTTACTTGCTGTTATTCGCGGCGTAGCCCGCAAAGTTAGTTAGTTTTTATTCCATTCGATGTTGCGTGCCGAAAATATCGACCGTTTTTGTGTGATTGAGTAGCAAACCCAAAAACATCCTAATTCACAAACTTTGACGTATAACTAGGATGAAAATAATTTTTTTGCTTTTTCTTATATCCTGATGACTTTTATCTACCTATCTCACAGAAAACTTTTTACGGCCAGCAGAAATTGTAGCGATTTTAGTTTGAAGCAGTGAAAAAGGATGTTGTATGAAGGACTTATTTAGTCTAGGCTAGGCGAATATCCTCCCATAATAAGTTAAAAAGACAATCTCAAATAGGTACGTCACTTACAAGGAAAGCATTGCAGGACGTCTTCATTTTAAAGTTTAATTTAATTAAGGTGAAGAGGTAAGCAAATGACCTTGAAGTGTGAAATAAATTGTTAACTCGTAAATATGGTGATAATTTCCATATTGCTCTTCGTCATGCACTAGATATCCTTTTAAATTATTTTATGAACTGCCGTTGAAACTATTATTGGTGATCCGTCTAGCTTTAAAACTTGCCGTGGCCACTTTTGGCGGAGGCAAGTTTTAAAGCTAGACGGACTAATGTAAATACTTTCAACGGTGGTTCATAAAATAATTTAAAGGGCTATCTAGTGCATGACGAAGAGCAATATGGAAATATGTATATATATATCACCATATTTACAAGTTAACAATTTATTGCACACTTCAAGGCCATTTGCTTATCCCTTCACCTTAATGTAAAATCTATAAAATTTTATTTAGGTTTATTTTAGGTTTTATTTATTTAAGTTTAAGGCCAAAGGACAAATGAAGAAAAATAATTAATTATATGTATAGACGCTTTTCTTAAGTACAGAGGAAAGATGAGATAACTGTGCCACCGCACGCTTCGTGCACTACTTGAGGTGGCACAGGTATCTCATCTTTCCTCTGTACATCTTCTCGTATATCAATATACTTAATGTTCACAGGGTGCCATGCAGCCCAGTATGGTGCAAGTATTAAGAGACTGGGTGCCACCAATAGAAAGGAATTACTTCATGTGGGCATATTGCGGTAAGAGAAACTGCATTTACATCTTGCCATGCGACCAAACACGTGAGTCGCTGTTACGTACCAACGTCACGTTTATAACTTCCTTATGAAAGTTTTGTTTCTGAGATTTTTTAAATTAATATACGGCATTGACATCGATCGTGAACTGTAAATGATGACGCAATAATTTCTCTAAGTTCAATGAAGGTAAGTAGTCGGGGGCGTGTAAGTAGTTCTATAGCAAAATTTGAGCACATATCAAGAACCATTACGAAGAGTTGTATTAGGATGCGGTTTTTACTGTTGTTATTCGCATTGTCTACACTATCGCATCATCAGTGGAAATTGTAAGTAGGTAGTATTTTTTCATTTCATGTTAGATTTGACGACGAATTAACATTCTCTAAGGTCTGATGTCCCCACCTAGAGTTTGATTCTAGTCATGTTACCTAAAATAATAAATTATTCATTAATTAACTAATTCATTTCAATCCGCAATAGGTACTTAAGTTAAACAGCAGAAATATTTACGTCTTTTGGATTTTCAATAAGCAAGCTGATGCCACTTCAGCATTTAATCTCCTCACTTCTTATTACTTGCAGTGCCTGGAAAGTTAGCTTAACCTGGTAATTGTTATTATTGAGATTTTTAAATTCTGGATTTTCAACACCGCCTTACTACTTACACTTAACTACAGTGTACGAGTATATCTCATTCTATTCCAGGAATTACTACGGGAACCTTTTGCACTTTCTTCTTTTGTGCTGCTGTACACTACTACTCCTACTGGCCCGTCGGGTTCTACATCATTGGAGCCACGCAGTTGACTTGGTCAGCCTTGTGGGTCACCATCGTCACCGACTCTCCACAGAAACATCCATATATTGCTAGGGATGAGTTAACGCACCTGAAGAGTACGATTGGAACTATTTTCCCTATCAAGGTAAAGCTTACACCCTTTATCCAACCCCATCAAGGTTTTATACATTTTCAGTATATACTTATATAGGTACCTATACAGCGTGTTAATTAAATAACGCAAAACTTCTCAGATGGTACCTCAGCCCATGAAACTGAACAACTTTTGTTCAACAACTTTCACTAGACCCAAAAAAAAATATTCGGATGTTCATAAAAATTTACTCGATCAGCTGATCAGTTTGTATGAAAATTATCAAATTTTTAGTTTAGAAAAAGTTGTTGAACAATAGTTGTTCAGTTTCATAGGCTGAGGTACCATCTGAGAGGTTTTGCGTTATTTATTAACACGATGTGATACATACCTACTTAAATAAAATATGTATTTGTTAATAAATAAATCATAGCGTGGCAAAGAAAATGTAGAATCCAAGAGATTTATTTTATGGCCCTAACGCATCTCGACATAATTTTTCGTCTTTTTCATACAAACGTGTCTTCTTAAAAAGCACTTTGTAGGGTTTTTTTTTTGTATCTACTTCGTTCCGTATCTTACTTACATACCAGTACAAGTCATATGTTTATTTAGTAAGACCATGTATATTAATTTATACCGTGCCTATTATTTTAGTCGGCTAATGCTCAAACGCCATGGATGTGTATAGTGAAATCTGTCCCGTTCTGGGCCCTGTGCATACTAAATTTTGGATATGCTTGGATAATCATAGCACTTTGTCTATATGGACCTTTTTACTATTCAAAAGTGGTTGGGTATGATATTTGCCGCGTAAGTACCTAATCATTTAATACTCACCGTCTTAACAATAACCCCGTGCTCTCTGTGGCAAGGCAACTAAATATCGATGGTGACCTCCATTGCGTATTGGTAGCCACGCTAGTCCGACACTCGGAGTTTCTGGGTTCGATCCGCGGTCAGGGCAAGTTGCCAAATGGCCTTTTTCAAATTGTCCTGGGTCTTGGTGTTTGTGTATTTATCATGAAACTAGCTTTTGCCCGCGGCTTCGCTCGTGTATCCCACGGGAACATTTCACTTTTCCGGGATGAAAGGTACCCTATGTCCTTCTCAGTACTCCTAACTATGTGTATGTGAATTTTCAAGAAGATTGGTTCAGTGGATAAAGCGTGAAGAGGTAACAAACAAACAAATATACAAACTCACTTTCGCATTTATAATATTATATAACGTTAGGATATGGTATCGTTGAGTTAGTATTCCTTATAACACAAGTTTAAAAACTTACTTTGGGACTAGCTCAATATTTTTGATATGTCTATATATATATTTGTTTATTTTATTTATTTATCGTTACCTGAACGATTTGCCTATACTTGACGAAGAATTTCTTTGCGGTTTAGCAATTCTTGGCTGCTCCAATGGTGAAGTTTAGTAAGTAAAGTAAAGAGTCTAGCAATCTGAACAAATAGAGTTCTATGACTATTTAATAACTCTAACAGGTGTTATATACAAGACTTGTCATTAAAAAACTTTTATGAAACAGCCAAAAAATCATTAATAATTACCACTGTGTTCCCATCGACAACTATAAATCTGTCAAGTTTTATGAAACGGACATTGTCGTAGATTTTTTTTTGCAAATTGTCGACATAAGTTTGGTGAAACAGGGGTCGAAGTGGTTTTTAGGCTTCATTAGTCACTCCTTAGTTACCATTTTTTGATACTCACCTAGCCTTTTTATCTTCCATTGAGCCATGACTAGTTTTGACTTTAATATTACTGGAATTAGCTTTAAGGTTGCAGAGAAGTCATAGGTAGAAGCTAATTATTATCAATTGCAATAATAAATGGTGTAATATATATGTTATGGACCAAGTAATAGATTGGGGCATTTTTTTTAAGTAAGCGCAGTAATCAATTATAATTTGAACTTCCTTATATATCATATTGCCTAAACATTATGATTATTTTCATTTAGGTTTCGGGCAATCTGATAATTTATTTCACAGGGGGCGGGGAGAAGAACAAAAGTTATATATTAATTCAGAAGAAGAATCAGAAAAACTTTGGTCTACCGAAGCTACTTCTTTAGAAAATAATCAAGTCGCGGTCAACAAAAGTAATTAAGTAGAGAATACTGAAGATGATTTATATGATAATAGAGTCCAAATGAAACAGGCCAATGAGAACCTATTAAAATTATCAAGTAGATGAATACCGTGCAGAATTTGAAATAAATTCGTGCTATTTAATATTATGCTAACCGTCAGGCATTAGCTAGTATTTTCTTTGAATTATTTTATGAAAAACCAAGCAATTACATTAGTCCATCTAGTTTTATTTAAAACGAGTTTTTTTTTCAAAAGTGGCCACTTTTAGTAAATACGTGTTTTAATTTAAGCTAGTTCTATGATATTTTCAACGGTTTTTCATAAAGTACATAAACCGTGTGGTTCCCGGCAGAGTAGAATAGGACCACTCGAAGTCTTCCCGTGGATGTCGTTGTAGGCGACTTAGGAAACACAAGCTAAACAAAGCTTATAAACATCAATGAAGGTCTCATCGATCTCCAACCCTTCTGGTCAGCGTGGAGAGTGTAGGCCATATCCTCTGGCTACTCTAGCCAAGTATGGCTTTGTATATAGTACAGAGAGGGTCGTGTTCCTGCAGTGGAGAATAAAAAAGACCTGATGATTCATAAAGTAATAACAATTTCCAACTACAAAACTTGGAGTTTTTTTACCTGAAAATGTTAACACTTACATTAATTTTATTTCGGTAGATAATTAGGTCACCATCTCGTCTCTACGTCAATGTAGGCAGTAGACATGAAAGTAAATACTTACTTAAATTTAAATGAAATTCGTAAAGGTCATACATACCTAATATATGAGTACAATAATGGCTGCATCATGTGATAAAATAACATAGTTATTTACCAACTTAATACAGCAGCTGTAAAAATACAAGTATAATTCGACAATGATCCATATTTTTCAGGCTTCAGCACTGACTGCTGTGCCTTTTGTTTTGCGTTTCATTCTGGGCACTATTGCTATACATACTTACCATTGGTACAAACACAACTTGGAACTGAAGAGGATAAAGCATATTAGAAAATATTTCGTGATTGTTTGTAAGTAATAAAAAACGACACGTTTATTTCATCAAAAGTTATTACTTAAGACCCGAGACAGAATCAGACTTTCCCATACAAAGGTAGTCTATGTTTTATTTTAAAACGACATGTCAGATTTCGGGAAAAAAATGTAATTTTAAAGAAATCGCATATATCTAGGCATATAATTGTTTTTCTCAGTCAAAATAATAACCTGAAAGAAAATATAGTGTATTATATAATTTTTGACCATCAGTATGGAAAACTTTTACACCCCTATATTTTCTTTCAAGTTCATGTTTTAACTGTGAAAACCAATTATATGTATAGATATATGCGATTTCTTTAATATTACAAAATTTTGTCGAAATCTGACATGTCGTTTCAAAATAAAACGTAGATTATGTTTGTATAGGAAAGTCTAGATAAGCAGATGTTTAGATATACTCATTCTAGGTCTATTTATAAAATTAAAACGTGATAGCCGCTCTACATTTCGTCTTACCACGGGCCAAGGCCCTCTTGGTCATTTGGGAAAATACCAGATGGTATGTACATATGTGAACTCTTTAATGTACAAAAGGATATAATGAAAAATACAATAGCGGATTTATTTGTGTCCGGGATCTCTTCCAGTCAACCCTAAGTCCTGAGGAGAGAATCACTCAATTAAACTAGTAGCTCTGTGAGCTGTAGACCTCGCGAGTCTGACTACACAACCCCTGAACCCCTTGAAGTTTATCAGACGAAAAAGTTGTTCAGACACAAAGTTTTCATAAGGGTAACAAAAACGTGTTATGACCTTTTTAATAATTTTTTGAAATGGCTGAAATATGATAATTTTAACTTTTCAACTCCCGTAATTCCACTATTTTGTAAAATTTCTAAACTAAACTAAATCGACATAAAATTTGGTTATCGAACCTGCTCACAAAATTTCACGAGAATCGGTTGAGAAATGCGGTCAGCCGGAAATCTGGACATCCGAACATCCAAACATTCGAAATTCGTACTTCTTACTTGGTATGTGTATGCGAATTTTCAAGAACATTGGATGCAATATTTTTGATTGGTTGGTAGATAAAGCGTGAAGAGGTAACAAACAAACAAACAAATATACAGACTCGCATTCGTATTTATAATATTATATAGCTATATTATATAAGGCGCCATTTTTGCCAAAATTGGCCGTTAAAAATGCTGAGAAAAGCTTAACTTTCTCACTTTAAACTGTAAACAGTAGTTCATAAAATAGTTTGAAGGGTTTTTTTTTATCTAGGGTTTCACAAAGACAACATTTTAAATGATATTTCCGTTTCCTTTCAAATAATTTATTTCAAATGGGGGCAGCACTGGAACCCGGAAAATTTATGTAGCCCCTCAAATCCATGCCACCTTCTCTATACAGACAGACTCTATATGAACGACAACGTGTCTCATCTCATATCGCGACACGGCGATATCGTCGCGGCGTTTTGATGTATTGACTTATGTCTCGTCGCGATTCTCTAGCCCGTGGAGGCAACGCTTAATTAGTAGCACAGAATATTTACTAGTACTCACGTACAGAAGTCTCACTCAGCAAATAAATTCAAAGAAATATCTACTTAATGTGGTTAGCGATATGGTTTAATTTAGCATCCGTCAGAACTCAGCACCTTTTAATTTAGATACCTAGACATCCATTGCAGGCCAATTTCATTCTTATTACTCTGGGCAAACAATTCGTATAATTACCACTCCGAGTGGTCGCCGCGCTCTTAGTAATAATGTAGGTATATTTTCGATACCTAAACGGGGAGTGACACACGCCTGGTAGTAGGTAGGTACTATATTTTGCCTTTTCTGTCTTCAGCGCATGTGATACCGGGATTGTTGATAATCGTTTGCTGGTTGCTGCCCGTCGTGCCCGGCCCCGTCTTGTTGACGTTAGCAATGGCTTTTACAGCAGCCGGGATGGATCTAACTTTGGACCTTTGCTATGTATGTTTAACCTTTTTATCCGACTACAGCAAAGGCAAAAGGAGGCTTATGTGTTTCGCCGCTATGTGTGTGTATGTTCATCTGTTACCTGATATCTTCAATGTTAAGATGTACTTCGTGGCGAACCATGAACCAATGAATAGCGGACTAACGTGGTTACCAATAGGTAACCACGTTAGTCCGCTATTCATTCATAGGTTCTGGGTTCGATCCCAAGCCAGCGCAAGTTGGAAATTGTTTTTTTTGTTCAAATAGTCCGGAGTCTTGGGTGTACAAACACCCAAGACTCCACGGGAAGAATAGGAGTGGTCCTATTCTACTCTGCCGGGAACCACACGACTAGAACTATCTCAATACTTGGTATAAAACGACCACATACATCTTACTCATGACTGAACTTTGTCCTTTTTCAGGAATTAACTCCAACGTTTGTCAATTCAGTGAACACAGTTATCAAAATTATTGGAAACATATCTGGTATCATCGTTTCCTTGGGTGTTGGGGGCATCACACGTAAATATAAAGTAAATAAATATTTTATATCCCTGGGCCGAAAGTGGCGTTTTACTCCCGCTATGCTTTTAAAAAAGCCACTTGACCAAGGGACGACATTACTCGTATCTTAAATATTTCCAAAGTAGGTATTAGCGATTTTTGCGGACCTCTATATTCTGGAACATCTACCCCACATAGGAGATACCTGATACCTGAGATCGAACAAATGAGAAAAAAAAACTCACTTTTTCGATGATCGAACTGCCGAGTCGAACAAATGGGAATGAACGGTCTAATCCATGTAAATTATGTTTAGGATAGATGCCCTGCCGAAAAAAAGGGCACCTATCCCGCAAAAATATCGCATTTAGCCTTCCTATGCAATCGCACAGAGACATGAGATACGGTCAACTTAGTGATAGTTGGAAAATCTTTCGATAGATTAATAAAATAGCATGCAATTGATCCGCGAAACTAGAGTAACTGCAATTGGGGCAACTATTATGATTTACCCAGTACCCAGTACTCTTTCATTTTTATTCGATAGTTCCTATACCTATGATACTAAGTACTCGTATCTACTGAAGTCATGTTTCAATATCTTCTAGAACACGCTCACCACTTGGAAACACATTTGGTGCTTTCATGGCCTGGTTTTACTTATTAGTGGAGTGGTTTTTCTGATATGGGGAGAAACACGGATGCAGCCCTGGAACTCGCTAAGAAGAGTGAGAAGGTAAACTGCCAATATAAATATAATTTACGTACCTACGCATCCTTACTGTATTTTAGTAATTCAGTACTGCGTGTTGCTTCGCTAATTTATTAGTTATGTCCTTCTCCAAAAAATATTTTGACTTTCCTAAAAAAGGAAAAACATACTAAGACTAATCCCAAGGAGCAGACCTCTTTACAAAGGTGCTGTCGCATGGGCCCTTGGAGATTGTAGGTAATCCTCATAATTTTATGACTATCCATCCATGTATAGAATCAATGCGCTCATCATTTACTTACTTTACTTTAAATTCTTCACCCATATCAGGAAATGGCTCAACAGATATAAATCTCTTCGAAGCTGTCAAATCTACATCATGTGAGATATATGTGACCTAAGCTAAGAAAATATTTCTTTATTCTCTTTTGAGATCAGGATTAGTAGGTAGGTATGTAGGTATAATTAGACTTCACAAAGGAAGGGTATACCTTTATGCATATCTGTTTTCCTCTACGACCACCGTAGTGGTCACGCTAGTCCGTCAATCCGGAGGTTCTGGGTTCGATCCCCAGCTAGTGCAAGTTGGAAAATGGCCTTTATAAATTGTCCTGGGTCTTGGGTATCACTATCACTACATAGTATAAAACAAATTCGCTTCCCGCTCTGACTGTTCCTATGTATGCTTAGATCTTTAAAACTACGCAAAGGATTTTGATGCGGTTTTTTTAATAGAGTGATTCAAGAGGAAAGTTCACATATATATACCTGCGCGAAGCCGGGGCGGGCCGCTAGTTTATTATAAAATATAGAATCGTTCAGTTATTATTCTTTAATACAAGTATAAACTTACTTTGTGGCTGGTTCAATCAGTGTGATTTGTCCTTATCTATTTATTTATTTATTATTTATGTGCAGGCCACATCACAGAGCGCACCCGAAGATTTCACTCATGTCGAATATCATCGAGGTAGAGGAAGAAGAAGCCAAGTAAGCTCAATTTCTTTTTAGTTTCGTCACCCCAGGGTCAGCCCTACTTCCTTTCTACCTACTGAGCATGGGCTACCAAGTCTCTTTATTTACGACTGCCATCTCGTTCCTGTGCTGCTCACATCCAGCTATTAGCGTAAGTCAAAGTTGTATGCTATTTGATGTAGATTACGTTGTGTGCTTCCGCCCCAAAGCTTCCCTGAGTTTATAGGAAAAGTAGAGTTCCGATATAAGACTGTGTTGTCGGATTACGAATGTCGTTATATATTTGTTCTGAGAAAAATATATCACGTAAGTTAAGTAAGTTTTTTGTGATATGTGTCTAGTGGAAATTTACGCCAAAGACAGTTTTTGCTTTAAGGTTTTTTTTATTAAAACGGGAGTTGTCTATGTAGGGAACAAAGTTGGGCAGGCGGCAGGCCACATTTGACAAAGGCACCCAGATAAATGGGCCATTTAAGTTAATCACAGGTGGAATGGACGTAGAAAGCGAGTTAGGCCTGATGGATCAGGGCAAATGGACGTAGGTAATGATGGTGTGATGACGTCAATGTTGTGAGAGGAATTGGTCGCAGGTCGCGATGAATCCGGAGAGCACATGCCTTAGTTTATAAATTATGTGTCAATTCAAACTATCCTGACAACAGTTGGAGTCCGGAATATAGTCGGGATGGGTTGAATTGGCACATGATTTACATGACATTATAATGATTGGAATATTGAAAAGTTCAGTCATTAAAAAAAGAAAGAAAGAAAGAAAATACGATTATTTGGTAGACATCACATACCTACACTCTAGACATTGACATTATAAATACATACTTATTTTTTTTCCCTTTTCAGAAATCGTCTACAATCAGCTCAATCCAGCAAACTAAAATATAAAATGTCGCAGACTTAGAATCCAAAAGAACCCCCCTGTTTTTATTTACCTATAGCTTGACCTAGGTATCTAATGTAATGAAAAGTGATAAAACAATTAAATTATTTACTTATTTTATTAAATATTGTTATATCCACTTATGCCTATGAATATTCATTCTGTCCTTAGATGTGCTACTTATGCACTCATCTTTTACGTAGGTATCGGTGGTGGTGAAAGACGATCATACCTCTACATCTAGAATTGAATCTATTTTAGTTCCTTTAACTTCTTTTTACACACCTTTAGGGAAGATTTTGTTTTTTTAGGTGTGTGTATTTTTCAATATAAAATAATATGTCTTGCTTGAGTCTTCTCTTGAACTTTGAAAGTTTTGAAATGATAGGCTGGAAATCCATTGTCTAAAAGTCAGATGCTAGATCTCAGATTCCAACTTTCAGCACGATCTAAATCCACTATCAATAAATAAATAAATATAAATTCAACATGCCTCATATTTGTCAGCTTTATGTTACGTTTCATGCAGCGGAGAAGGCGGACATGCACGTTTATGGCTATGGTAGTTATGGATAAAAAATATACGGTGATGCACGTCTACAACGTGTTAATGAACTTACGCAAAACCTCTCAGAACTCAGATGCTACCTCAGCCCATGAAACTGAACAACTTTTGTTCTAAAACTTTCACGAAACCCAAACAAAATAATTTGAATTTTTATACAAACTGATCAGCTGATCGGGTCAATTTGTATGAAAATTCGAATTTTATTTTTGGCATTTTGGGAATGTTGTAGAACAAAAGTTGTTCAGTTTCATGGGCTCAGTACCATCTGAGAGGTTTTGCGTTAGTTCATAACATGTTGTATAGTTATGGATAAAAATATCCTTAATATTAAGGTGAAGATGTAGGCAAATGGCCTTGAAGTGTGAAATAAATTGTTAACTCGTAAATATAGTAATAATTTCTATATTGCTCTTCGTCATGCACTAGATAGGCCTTTAAATTATTTTATGAACTGCTGTTGAAACTATTATTGGTGATCCGTCTAGCTTTAAAACTTGCCGTGGCCACTTTTGGCGGAGGCAAGTTTTAAAGCTAGACGAACTAATGTAAATACTTTCAACGGTGGTTCATAAAATAATTTAAAGGGCTATCTAGTGCATGACGAAGAGCAATATGGTAATTATTTCCATATTTACGAGTTAACAATTTATTTCAAATGAGGGCGCCACTTCAAGGCTATTTGCCTATATCTTCACCTTAAGGGTCGGCACCATGTAAACTAGGTTTGCGCGGGCAACAAGTTTGTACAGAAAGCGTTTGATTTAAGTCAAATAATGTATACACATAGATAGAGGAAGAGTTGGGACAGTAGACGAAAAAAAGGATATTTTAAAATATTTTGTAGTTTTCCTAAAAACAAGCATTGAATTTACCCAAAAACATGCAAAACGCACTTTGCGCGGGCAATAGTTATGGCTTAAGTAGAAAAGACCACTAAGAAAATTACATACCTAGTTATAGGTGAATAGACTAGCCAGTAGACGAAAATCGTATTTTTTTAATTTTCATTCAGAAAAAGTAAGATAATTGTAAAGAAACCTGAAAGAAATATTTTAGAAAATCTTGCTACAAACTGGCTTGTTTTTCTGCGTAAAGAAATATTCTAACAAGGGATTGCATATATTTTAAAAAAATAAAGGCTATTTTGAAACATTATTCTTAATATTTGCTTACAATGCAATCACGCAATAATAAAAAAAATAATTTTAAAAATTGGATGTTTTGCAACGTTTTTGACAGAAATCTCTGAAATGGCGGCCATGATTCTTCCATACAAATTCAGTTGCCCGCCGGGCGTTCAGGAAGGAGGCCGTGTCGAATTTTTCAAAAAATCCATTTTCAAATTACGTAAAATTGCATTACAGTCTAAAATATTTCAATAAAAAACTATGTACAAACTGCCAAATTATGTCATACTTTTGCTACACTATGGTACAGTTTTGACATTTTGTTGACGTTCAAGTAAAGAAGTAATGCTATCGCAGATACGGCATCGCACATTTTTTTTTTAAATTTTATTGAAAATTAAGTCAATGAAAAAAATAATTTGGTTTGATTTATTACCTATATTTTTTAATTGGCGATTAGGGTGAAAATCGGATTGGAACTTTCTCGGGTCGCGGAATCATATTAACTGTTTTTGTAATAAAAGGTGCTGTTTAATTAGGGTTTTACAATTATTTTGAGGGGTAATTCAGTCTGAAATTTTGAACAACTTTTCCCCATGAATGTATATCAAAATACGAATTGACATTATGCGTAATATATCCAACCACAGGCTATACTAGATCTATACTTGGCTTGGCAGGCAGGCTATAGTAGGCTATTTATCTACACTAATATTATAAAGAGAAAAGATTTGGTTGTTTGTTTGTTTGCATTACATGGCTCCGAAACTACTGGACTGATTTAAAAAAAACTTTCGCCGTTGGAAAAGTACACTATCCCCGAGTGACATAGGCTTTGTGTGTACCAAGGGCGAAGCCGGGGTGGACTGCTAGTATAGTATAATGATATTAAAACAACAGTCAAAAAACAAAAAAAAAACTGCATTTTTATACAAAAGTGTGCAGCCGCCCGGGAAATTTGTATAGGAACCGATTTTTTCGGTGTTTTTACTGTTTTTATGGTTTCGCTTGTCTGTCTGTCCGTAAGTCACAGCCAATTTGCTACGAAACTATTAGAATGATTTAGTTGAGATTTAGTACCTACACTTATGTAACTTAGTGACCTAAAGATAGACGTATAATGTAAATAAATGAAATTTAAAAAAGGGGGCCACTTAGTGTGGGTAAATTAGACATTAAAAAAAAGTTTTAATAACAAAATCGTGTGACATATCAAATGAAAGAACTTTTTATGACAATTTAAAATATATTTATTTTTTATTATTTCTTAGATCGGTATTTTTAAGTTATTTAAAAAAATGGGCGAAAATTTACCCCCCCTACTAAACTACTGGACCGATTCAGTTGAAATGTGGTGCACATAATGTAAGTTTGTGACCCAAAGACGGAAGTAAAATGTAGGTAAATGAATAAATAAATAAAAAATGGGGCCACTTTATGGGAGATAAATGAGACATTAAAAAAAGGGTTTTGTGAACTATATCGCGTAAAATATCAAATGAAAGAGCATTTTATGATAATATTAAATATATTTTTCTATATTTTTTAAGTTGGTGTTTTTGAAGTTATTTTTGAAAATAAATAATAAAAATACACTTATCTCCGAAACCACTGAATCCAATCTTTTGAAAAATATACAGTTAATAGTTCTTTACCTATAGATTACAGGAAAACCTATTAGGAGATAAAAAATAAAAGGGTGCAACAATGCTAATTACTGCTTCATTAATCAACCAATTTTTTAGCTGTTTTCAGGAAAAGATTTCTTTTTAGTGCTCTTTGTTGATTCGTTAAAAATATTGTACAAAATCAAACAGTCAAGTCATTGATTGAGCACGTACAGCTGCTACGCCAAGACTGTTGATCTGTTCAACGTGCAATCCTTTTTTACCCTCTGTACTTACATAATAAGGTGAATAGAAGTGAAAGGTGTTACGATTGCAGATGGTCGCTAAACGTATTGTTTCACAAAGAAAATTCAAATGTGTACATTTTCTGTCAGTGGAACACAAAACGTGTAGTTTTCCGCTCGCGTAAAATACTAGGTATTTGATTGTATTTTTGAGAACGTCATGTCAGCGATAAGTAATATTGATTTACACAGAAATATCATAAATTTGTCTATGGTTCCCTAAAATTTCAACTTAACCAAAATAAACCGGCCACGTGCCGTGACGGGCCACGTACAGTGTAGGGTTCCGTAGTCAGTACCTACTTGTTTTATGTAACTAACAACTGCCTACCTTTAGGTCTGAATTCAGTCCATGATACTGAACAACTTTCACCAAGGAACAAACGAAATACAAAAATTATTTTTGATCTCTTACACACAAGATTTGGCTAAATGTAATATTTATGTAATATATGTATGGAATATGTAAGGACAAATCACACTAATTAAGCTAGCCCCAAAGTAAGTTTTAAACTTGTATTATGGGATACTAACTCAATGATACTATATTTTATGATAAATACATACATAGATAAACACCCAAGACCCAGGACAATTTGAAAAAGACTATTTTCTAACTTGCCCTGGCTGGGGCTCGAACCCAGAACCTCCGGATTAGCGGTCTAGCGTGTTAACAATTACGCCACGGAGGTCGAATGGAAAGCAAACATTTTCTTTTCATATTTAATTATGTGTTCCTTAGGAAAAGTTGTTCAGTATCATGATCTGAATCCACCTTAAATTAGTTTTAGTTCAAATTCAAATTCAAAATATCTTTATTATCATAGGATATTTATAATATCTCTTAATAATAGTCACTTTGTTTTGTTTTGCACAAATGTTGACGTCAAATCGTTACTTAAAGCTAAGTTTACGCCGCTTCCTAGGCGCAAGAGCAGAAGAAGCGGCAACAAACTGCACTGCACGTTTTCTCCAAAGACGTCAACTAACAAACTAAAAACTTAAAATTAGTTATATAGATGGACAGAGATTACATTGTTTATTATGTCATAATTAAATTGAATTATAAGAATTACGAAATTTAAAATAATGTCAATTTGTAAATTTAGTATGTACCAATGTACCTAAATTATGACATGTCTAAGTATACAAACCTTTAAGAGGGACCCGCGCCAAGCTCAAGCCAGACCTTTTTGTCTTTAAGATAGTCATCGGTCCTATAATAAGCCTTCTCACAAAGTACTTTCTTTACATAAGCTTTGAATTTTCTGTCTGGCATATCAAGGACCGATTCTGACAATTTATTATAAAAAAGTATACACTTCCCCATAAAAGACTTACTGACTGTATTCAGCCTGTAATACGGGCTAACTAAGTCATTCTTATTACGTAAATTTCTATCTGTAAAATCACTTACTTTATTGAACATGGAAATATTTTTCCTTACATACATTATATTTTCAAATATGAATTGTGATGCAAAAGTAAGTATACCTATTTCCTTGAATAATTCCCTCAGTGAGTCTCTCGATCCTAAACCGTAAATAGCACGAATTGCTCTTTTTTGTAAAAGAAAAATAGTCTGAATGTCCGCTGCACTCCCCCATAGAAGTATCCCTTAAGACATTAGACTGTGAAAGTAACTAAAGTACACTTGTCTAGCAGTTGCTACATCTGTCAATTGTCTTATTCTCCTAACAGCGTAAGTACAGGGAGACGTAATATACTACTGCCGTGAATTTTTTAAGTGTCCATATACAACCGTTTAACTGACAGAGAGGGAAGACACATGATTCTAACAAAAATTTGCAATCAAAAACCAAATATTTCACAAACGGATTGCTAAAAAGAAAAAGGGTGTTCATAATCTTACAATATTTTTGAAAGACCTATTCAGCGACGTCTCACACCACACATTTTTTTTTCAAGTTTTTATTACCACATATCCATGCCCATGCCCAATTACAGCTTTCTAGTACTAATATTCTATGAGTAAAACTGGGGACAGATAGACAGACAGACATGACGAAACTATAAGGTTTTCTTGTTAACTACGGAACCCTAAAAAGCTGCGTGAAACTAAAAAGATTCTCTATTCTAAGGGTTCTTTGTCATTTGCGCTTTATCAAATTTCAAAATACGAGTAATCAAAACCACTTGTGCAAATATTTCGCTCCACTTTGCATACAATAAATTCAAAAATTGATGGATGAATGACTGTGCTTTTACAGGTTAAACAACTTCTAGCTTGGTCACAGTTAGGATGGGTGACCGTGCTTTCAATCTTAATGTTGTCCAAGTCGAATGTTGAGATTCTTATGAATATATTTCAGTTTTCTCTACCTACATAACTTGGCAGCTATTTAAATTTCAATTGTTTTGTCGGAATTTGAACTTGGCATTTTTACATTTATGTTTTTGATGGGATAAAATAAACACCCAAGAACCAGGACAAATTAAAAAAGGCCATTTACCAACTTGCCCTGGCTGGGAATCGAACCCAGAACCTCCGAGTGACGGACTAGCGTGTTAAGGAATTGCCACGGAGGTCCACTAATAAATTGAAAAAGTAATAAATTTAACGCAAGATTCGAATAACTATAACTTGGATTTTTTAGAAAGTGCTATATGAATTTCACATATATTTAAACTCGCTTTTTAAATAAACGTCTTGCATTCACGCACACTACTGTATTTTCGACTTTAGCCTTTTTTTACTGATAGCCTGTCTACTAAAGTGTTAAGTACATTATAATGACGTCTGCCAAGGCCTTAATTCAGAAATAATAATTCAAACAAAATAATTCTTTGATTTGATTGATTTGAAAATTTTAATAAGTATCGCGGACTGGAAGTCTTGACGAAAAGAAACAAGTCAGCTTCTACGTTACAATTTATGATTACCTACATCTATTGTCCCGTTTACACATTATTAACTCTATGTAACTTCATCTTGACATTTTTATCCCCCTAGCGGAAAAATTTTGCATATTTCAGAGCCAAATCCGACCACGTGGATTTGTGCATACAGTCCTTAAATAAATTATACGTCGAAAAATATATTGAATTCATCCTGTCAATTTGAACAGGTTTATTTTGACAGTAGGTATTATGCGAAGTCATGCATGACCACTCGTATTTTTGATGTTTGTAGCGTAGAGATAATGTCAAAAAAAACTTTTATAGAAATCTGTTACGTACGAATCACGCACGCACGTTGCTTTTTAATGTTGAAACTTTTATAATTAATTTTCTAAGTTTTCTGCGTAAAGCAATAATAAAATTTATTAGGTACTTATTTATAACGCGACGGTTTTTTAAAAAATACGATGCAATGGTACAGTACAGACAGACGGTTAATTAGATACCTGTTGTGCCACCTCTCGTAGTGCGCGACGCCCGCGGTGGCACAGATATCTGATTAACCGTCTGTACTTATTTTACGCGAGCGATGACTTCGAAAACTACACATTTTGTGTTTCGCTGACTTCCACAATGAAAAATAGTACTCCTGAAGTTAAGCATCTGATTTTCAGACTGTGGACGATCGCCTATAGTTAAGTTTTGGTTTTTAAAATCCTTACTTAAGTACTCGTATTTTGTCTTATGGCGAAGATATAGGCAAATGGCCTTGAAGTGTGAAATAAATTGTTAACTCGTAAATATGGTGATAATTTCCATATTTCTCCACGTCATGCACTAGATAGCCCTTTAAATTATTTTATGAACTGCCGTTAAAACTATTATTGGTGATCCATCTAGCTTTAAAACTTGCCGTGGCCACTTTTGGCGGAAGCAAGTTTTAAAGCTAGACGGACTAATGTAAATACTTTCAACGGTGGTTTATAAAATAATTTAAAGGGCTATCTAGTGCATGACGAAGAGTAATATGAAAATTATCTCCATATTTACGAGTTAACAATTTATTTCAAATGAGGGCGTCACTTCAAGGTCATTTGCCTGTATCTTCACCTTATATTTTGTACATAAAGTTATAAGGTATTTCAGTTTGTGCTCAAAAGGTGATCTGCTGTTTTGTTATTATTATGTTATTGACAGGCAAGAATCAACTTCAAGGTGCATTAAAAAAGGACATAATATGAGGACCTTATCTTTGAAGTTTTCTTAGGCTTTATGGTCTCTCTGCCATGAAGTTAAAGTATCTCTGCCTAATAGAAAATTAAAACGAGACATGAAATGTCACTGTCTTATGTTGACTTGACATGGACTTGACATTAGTTTTTAAATCAAAATGACATGACATGATGACAATGACACAAGGTCGTGTTTCCTTTCTTTCATTAATTTGTAAAATAACTTTTTTTGTTTAAAAATATTAACAAAATGGTTGAGTAAATAATTACATTTTCCTCAATATTTGAGAAATTACTAAACAGCGTGTCTACAGGATAATATCGTTCCATGCAAATAAACATTTGGTCTTGCAAATGCGTTATCGAGTCTTGATGGAATTCGATTTTCCTCCTAATTTTCCCGTGATCTAGAGTATTTCAGAGAAATAACAAACAGTAACCGTCTAAAATAGACGTTTTTGGATGCTTTGGTCAAAATGTTACGGAGCATTGTGGAGTATTTTTCAGAACATAGCGGCTATAAATGTGGTTACTGCAAAAGTCCAAATACTAATTTTAGCCATGGTACGTATATCAAATAATGTTTTATAAGCGATATGAGTTAGTATTAAAATAATCGTTTATGTAAATTTAACATAAGACGCCTGCTTACCCTAAACTTATATTATCAGATTTTTGTTTAAGCTCTTTGTTCTTTCTGAGTCATACATATACCTAGGTACTTTTCAGTGTAATAAGCATGAGCATTTCTATGTCACTAACCAAGCACCACCAAACAAGCAGTTTAATGTAACAGCAGAGGAAATAAACTTGCATACTTATCTTTCTTAAGAAGTGCGCTTGATAAAAAAAATATTTACCTTGTATATTAGGTACTTATAGGTACATTGAAATCTTTTTTGCTTAAGAAGCCTAACCGGAGCCTGTAAGATATACCATAATTTTGTAAATTAAGATGAAGATAATTTATTGATTCAACAATATGTTTTGTTAAGTTACTTACTATCACATCAATTCCATTTGGTCAAGCTCAATAGCCATAATATGTGATTTGCCTTTAATTCTGTGATTTTTGACCTATAGGTATGTGGGCACATACATTGACAGTAAGTGACTATCAGGACCTCATAGACCGAGGCTGGCGGAGATCCGGAAAGTATTGCTACAAGCCCACTATGGATGTCACTTGCTGCCCTTTGTATACAATAAGGTATAAACTTGTTTTAATTCAGTTGAACCCATTGAATGTACCAGTGCTTAACTGAGGCTCTTACCGCTATACTATAGCAGTTTGAAATTGGGACATTTACAGTTTAATAGAAATGCATTCTGCCTTTTTGTGTCTCTGTATAGGATTAACTTAGAAAGTACTGGGACTGGGGTTATGTTGATGCGGTTTTTACTAACATAAAAGGGTATATCAAAGCAACACAAGTTCCTTAGTTACTGTAATGATCATCATCATCATCCGAGCGTATTCCCGGTTGCATCATCAGCGGTAACGCTTCAGAGCCGAGGGTCCACTACGTAAACCTAGGTGATTTGACAAGGTTAATCGTTTTTACACAAAGCAACTGCCGTCTGACCTCCACAACCCAAAGGGTAGACCAAAACCAATCCTAGGATAGGTATATGTATACAAACGCTAGATGGCGTTTGGGACCTACAGCTTTATGTGCCTTCCGAAGCACTGTATCATTTTTCTATAAAATACCTATGTGACCACTGACCACACCAAAATCCAGATTTGTAAGCACATCAATATAAATGAGGAATAAAGTAATGGGGATACAATCATGTTTTAAGAATGAAATGTGGTACATAACATACCTAGCTACTTCCGCTTACTTTCAGAATCTTTTTTGATATTTTATTCCAATTTGACACAGTACTGTTATGTATGTTTACATTTCAGATGCCGAGCACAGGAGTTTAAGGCTACAAAATCACAGAAAAAAGTATTAAAGAAATTCAACAAGTACTTGATGGGGCAAGATGCGTTAGAGGCAGGTGGGGAGAGGAAGATGTCCACATGTAGTAGTAGAGGAGACGCTGAGGAACTTGAAGAAGGGAGGGAGGTCTATGTTGAGAGTCATAAAGAACACCAGAATATTGACATAAAAAACATAAAAGTGAATACAGATAAAGAATCTGGAGATGTACCTCAAGGTAAAGAATTATTTTTTTGGATATTAATCCTTTATGATCAATAGTTTCTTATTGCAATATCCTTTATATAAGGAATAGGATTTCAAGAGTGGTCTAACGTTTTGGGTGTTTTTTCGTTTCATTTGGATGGATTATACTTGTACTTACCCTGTACTGTTGAGTGTTGTCCATTGCCTAGTTGCGCAATGCTCCAGAGTGTGACGAAGCTTGTAGAGAAGTCTTGGAAAATTAAGAATCTAAGAGTCTTAATTTTGCAAGACTTCTTTCCAGATTTTGGCAGTGAAATGGATAACAGTAATGTGAAACTGCCTATTTTAATTTTCAGAAGGAATATCATCTGCAATGGATTCTAACTCTACATCTGTACCAGAAATATTGAAACAGAAAGAAATAAAGAAAAGTAAGTAATGTGTTGTTCTGAGACTTACTACATTACGTCACTTAGTCTTAATTCATTGTTGAGATCCTCCAATTATAATAAATAAAAAGTCATAGTCTATCAGAAATCAGAATGTAGCCGTGTGACTTCCGGCCTATAATAGGACCACTCCATCTCTACCTCTGGATGTCGTAAGAGGCGACTAAGGGAATAATTCAATTCAAAATATCTTTATTATCATAGGATATTTATAATATCTCTTAATAATAGTCACTTTGTTTTGTTTTGCACAAATGTTGACGTCAAATCGTTACTTACAGCTAAGTTTACGCCGCTTCCTAGGCGCAAGTGCAGAAGAAGCGGCAACAAACTGCACTGCACGTTTTCTCCAAAGACGTCAACTAACAAACTAAAAACTTAAAATTAGTTATATGGATGGACTGAGATTACATTGTGTGTTATGTCATAATTAAATTGAATTATAAGAATTACGAAATTTAAAATAATGTCAATTTGTAAATTTAGTATGTACCAATGTACCTAAATTATGACATGTCTAAGTATACAAACCTTTAAGAGGGACCCGCGTCAAGCTCAAGCCAGACCTTTTTGTCTTTAAGATAGTCATCGGTCCTATAATAAGCCTTCTCACGTATCACGAAATGTTTGGAATAAGTACAAACATTTCGTGCTACAACTGCATTCCCAAGGAGGGTTAACGTCGGGCGGCGGCGGTTATAAAACGTTTCCCACAAATGCATTCCCAAAGAAGGTTGAATGAAGAGAGTCTATCAGAATTTCATAAATAAAAAGTAGATCAAAATAGTAATCGTTTTTAATGAAAACTATTTATGGTAAGGGCAGTTCCAAGTGAATTATGTATCTATTTCAATAAATAATTTTTGTATGAGATCATTTGTACTTTAGGCGAGGAGGGTTCAAAACTGTGCGTGTTTTTGTAAAATCACTGTAATTAAAATAAATAAAAATTAAAATTTAATTATTAAAAAAAAAAAATTAAACTACTACAATGTATTCCTAAAAAAAATTACATAAGAATCTTAAAGTTTTTCCACAGACACCTACAATATTCAAAATTGAGCATTTTTGGCTTGATAGAAAAAAATCACAAACATACCTCTAAATTTGCCTAAATTCACCTTTATAAGACATATTACTATTTTATATAATCACCTTTTTATATGAAAATTATATCAAAAAATGTATTCTTTCTAAATTTCTAGTCGATTTCACTACAAAAAAAATATATAAATATAATACAAAAAAAATAATAAATAAAACACAGTGAAATATTCGTCGAGAGCGAACAAAGGCCCGGACACGTGCTCGACGATTCAATCGTGTTTTGGATATTGCGGGGGTGTCTGTAGAAAAACTATAAGATTCTCATGTAGAATTTTTGAGGAATACACTGTAGTAGTTAATTTACGGTGATTTTTCAAAAACGCTCACAGTTTTCTTGGCTCTGAACTGACGGGCCCTTAAGGGGATCATGAATTTTTCAGGGTTCAGTACTGCCCCCATTAAAAATAAATTATTTGAAAGGAAATGGAGACATCATTTAAAATTTTATTTTAGTAAACCCCAGATAACGCTTAAAACTATTTTATGAACTACTTTTAAAAGTGTAAAGTAAGAATGTAAAGCTTTTCTTCATACATTTGCCAAAAGTGGCCGTTTTTCGCAAATATGCGAAGAAAAGCTTCACGTTTTCACTTTAAACTGTAAACAGTAGTTCATAAAATACTTTGAAGGGTTATCTAGGGCTTACTAGAACAAAATTTCAAATGATATCTCCTTTTTTCCATTCAAATAATTTATTTTAAATGGAGGCAGCACTGGACCCCGAAAAATTCAGGATCCCCCTTAAGCTCAGTTTAGGTCAGCCTTTAAAAGCCTTTGAGTCAGTTTTAATTAGGCATTGGTCTGAGACAGCCTGTGTGTGTGTGAACATATAAGTAGAACATTAATCATCATGTTTTAGGTACTGGTCTCGACCCAACCAAAGATCCGTGCAAAAAAGCCAAAAAAATTCGGCGCGAGAGGAAGTTAGAAAAACTTAAAGAAAAAGGAATCGACGTCAGCGCGCTTACCAACAAAAACAAGGAAAAACAAATTGAAGACTTCATTGACGAATTACCAGAGGACGTCAAGCAAAAGTTAGAGGTACTTATTCATTGTGACAATCCTTTTTTTGCATTTTGTTTTGTCATTCAAACAAGTTTGGAATTGAATGCGAAAATAATGCTTTGCAATTGCGCAGTTTGTTACCAAAAAATGGTAATGGTAATTTTGTTGCAAAGTACCTAACTGCCAGTGTTCGGATGAACTTAAAAAATTTTTTTGTCAATAATGTATGTTTGAAAAATACCTCAAAATAGGCATAAATGGTTTACTCATAAACCTAAAAAAATAAAAAATCACACAAAAACGAGAAAACTGCTGAGGTAAAACTGGTCACTGGTTAACCATGCACCCCTGTGATGCACCCCCCCAGTTTTAGTACTACCTTTTCGCACTAAGCTTGCCGCTTACGGGAGGGGTCGCGCATACCAGGACCGGCAAACTTAGCGGGACCGGGTTCTACCTTTCTATTAGTTTGCCCCACATTTTGTAGACATTTTCTGAGTTGAGTTAAAAGTAGTTTAGCGGTATGAAACTATTTTTTTTAAATCTTTTCAGATAAAATTAGTGCGAACGACGCCACCTAGCCCTGAATGGATAGCGACAGCAAAACACAGTCACGAGGTTTATGTCAAGTATCAAACTGTGATACACAATGATCGTCCAGAAAAATGTACTGAACCTAAATTCGTTGATTTCCTAGTCAAAAGTCCTTTATTGGTAAGTTTTACTTTGGTACTGACTGAATATTAATGCTTCTAGTACGAAAATGTACCTTATTTACACGCGTATAGAGTGCAGTGCCAAAAATAAATGCGCTTTATTGTTACGCGTTTCTCAAAATAAGACTCGACTTTGATAACACGGCGCACAGGCCATTTGTCAACATCAATGTTAAACTGCTTACGCTTATTATGGTTCTAAACAAGTTTATAACCATAATACCAAAGTTGAATGAAGGGAGATTGATTATTATTTTTATCAGGCTGGTGGTTGTATTAACGCTGTGTTAGGTACCCGCGTGAAGTTTAGGTAACAAAGCGCCCGATTATCCGACCCAAAGGCTTGACACGCTTTGATAGAGCGAGATAGTCTTATTGCGATTTTTACATCGTGTTAATGAAAGAACGCAAAACCTCTCAGATGGTACCTAAGCCCATGTAACTGAACAACTTTTGTTCAACAACTTTCACGAAACTAAAACAAATATAATTTGAATTATCATACAAACTGATCAGCTGATCAAGTCAATTTGTATGAAAATCCGAATTTGTTTTTGGATTTCATAAATGTTGTTGAACAAAATTTGTTCAGTTTCATGGGCTGAGCTACCATCTGAGAGGTTTTGCGTTATTTCATTAACACGATGTATAAAGAGGAACTAGAAAAGATTGTATTGTCTCTATAATCACCGAGCATTTTTCATGGTCGAATTATAGGCACACTTCAAGGAACTTCAAGGAAGTAAATACTTGAAGTGTCCCTAATCCGACCATAAAAAATTATGCGTAGTATCATTTAAATACATAATGATACTTCTTCTTATATTTAAGAGCTGGGCTCTTGTCGATGGAGTGCTTTCCACGTCTCTCTTTCTTCCGATATGATACTGCACATAATTTTTTCATGGTCTCTCTCTTAAGCCCGGTCACTCGGTGTCAAGTCTATAACTACTTGTATATTCTATATCTTTGTTCCGACCAATATTTATGACAAAGACAGTGATAGAGAACAGTTGTTTGCCATTGACAAGTTAAAAATCTATTAATTTTTAAAATGTTTGATATTATACCAAGATTTGGGATTTACAGGAAGAGCACGCTGAGACTGGCCCGCCTTGCGGCTACGGCTCATTCCACCAACAATACTGGTTGGACAAAAAGTTAATAGCCGTAGGCGTCATCGACATCCTGCCCAAATGTGTCTCCTCTGTTTATTTCTTCTATGACCCCGAGTACATGAACCTCACGCCCGGGACGTATGGAGCGCTCAGGTAATGATTACAAGTAATATGCAATTAATAACGTTAATTTAGGCGAGTTTATGTTGTAAATATTAACATAAATTATTTTGTGGTTACAAGCGAGATGGTTATGATGAGGCTGAGACCTACAAAAAATATGGAAGGAAGGTAGATAGATACCCATCAATTTCAAGTGTGGATTTTTAGTTTTAATTAAAATGAGTATAAACGCTTTTTACAATAATATATTCAATTATGTTTGTAATCATATGTAATGTAAATAATCCTTGTTCACGTGCAATAAAGTTTTTAAATAAATAATAAAAAAAACTTTAAGTATCAGTTAGTACATACTAGTCGTACAAAATGACCGATCAGCTGATAAGTATCTATGTAAGGCAATTTTCTTTTTAATATTTCGATACTTATATGTTTCTTAGGGAAAGTCTTTCAGTATCATGGACTGAATCTACCCTTAAAATGGTTTCAGTATATTTTGTTCACCCCTGTATTAATGGTTGACTGGGAGAAAATGCTCTTAGCATTAAGTCCGCCATTTGTTAAAAGTATGTTTTTACTTAAGAACAATAAAGAGTATTAAATAAAAAAAATAAAAAAAATTAACAACACAGCCTTTGCCCGTGACTTCGCGCGCTTTGTTTTAATTGTTGATGTACAAACACAGACAAAGAAACAAACATTTTTTTATATTAGTATGGATTGGATTTATATCACGTGTTATATTCGTGTATAGGAGCGAATTTTAAAGCAAGTAATACCCCTGTATTATTGTTATTGAAGCCGTGTGCTTTCTGGCAGTGTAGAATAGAACCACTCCCAAGTCTTCCCGTGGATGTCGTAGAAGGCGACTTAGGAAACACAAGCTAAACAAAGCTTATCAACATCAATGAGACCTCTCCAACTTGTCTGGCCAGCGTGGCGAGTGTAGGCCAAATCCTCTGGCTGCTCTGGTTAAGGTAGTTAAGTAGGTATAGTATACGACCCTCTCTGTACTCTGTAGTACAGAGAGGGTCGTGCTCCTGCAGTGGAGACTAAAATAGACCTGGATGACGATGATGATTGTTATTGTATGGTTTATTAAATCACTGAAACTGTATCGTGAACACTTTTTGTTACAGGGAAATAGAATTCACCAGAAAATTACATTCAGTGGCTCCGGAGCTGAAATACTACTACATGGGATTTTACATCCACTCCTGCCGCAAAATGAGGTACAAGGGGAATTTCTTCCCTTCCGACCTCCTCTGCCCGGAAACCTACGAGTGGTTTCCACTCAAAGACTGTATACCAAAGCTGGAAGCTTCGCCATATTGTAAACTTAACCCAGACATAGATAGCATCGATACTAATGTACCCACCGACAGTGATTTAAATTATATACCAGTCCTACTTAATGGTAATGTTATGTTGTATAAGGTTTATAGAAGGAAGAATAAGAAGGGTGACGATAAAAGCGAAGTTATGGAGTATGCTGGCTTTGTTGGCGCTAAATCAGCTAAAAGTCTGATTTTAGTTAGATAAATCCTATATTTATACGATATTTGATTATATTTTGAAAGGGAATACTCTAAGCTACGTTTCAGCGTAGTAGAGTCCACCTGAATTGGGCTTTATTGTTCAAGTAAGAGAGCTCAATTTAGCTTGATGCCATAAGAGCAGCGCACTTTCGGCGATTGCCGTGATTTGTACACTTCATAGTACGATGCCTGTGTTGGACGTAAATTAATGTATGTATATATTTTTGAAATGTGCTTTTAAAGCCCTTTCATTTGATTCCTCACACGGTATGATTCAATCTATTTAATTTTAAGTTAATTACTTTATGGCCTATAGAGGGATCCACCGTGAATTTAATTTAATTTATTGTAACGTCACATAGCCTATAACCAGCGCACAGGCAAAACGCTTCTGACGATACCTCATATGTCAAGGTGTCATGGATGTCTTTGAAGATACGAGGGAACAGATGAACATACATACATAGTGGCGAAACACATAACCCTCCTTTTGGTGTCGCCGTAGTCGGGTGATAAGAACTATGCATTAACGAAAGGCATTGCGCTTAATAGGCATTGAAATCTAAGGCGGTGATCCCACTGCACAGCGCACCGTCGCAGAGCGCGGCGCGGCAGATTTTTAACATTGTATGCAAGTAGCTCAGTTTGTATAGAAAACACGCCTAGTCCCACCCACTGACAACGCGTCACCGCGCGAGAGCGTCAGTATGTAGAAACCGCGCTCCGCGACGGTGCGCGGTGCAGTGGGATAACCGCCTAAACGTCTAATGTACTTATTTTTCAATCAGTATCTTGAATACGGGTGTAGGTACTTAACTATCTTATTATTCGTACTCAAGAGCGCGACCAATCGCCTCTTAAGATTGCTACACACTTATTCGGGCTAGCATTGTCGGTTCGGCAGTATTTGTCGAACAACAAAGCTGACCCGTATCAATTATATCCTATTTTCCCCGATCATTCATTTACATAGATTTTACCACCCGGCTGTGCCGATTATTGCCGGCCCGAATATGTGTGTAGCAACCCTTAGAAAAGACGCTCGCATAATGCCACTGTGATGAAGTCTTTACAGCAATTAGTGACACCGCAGTAATGACGTATTGTACTTAGTGCCGTAAGGTCAAGCCGGTGTGTGTACGGAAAGCATAATTGCTGTTGAGATCTTCACGTTATTATTTTTAATTTAATTTGTTATTCTTGTATTTTATACTGCCACGAACAGTATCACTTTTAAAATAGTTTAAGTTTGTGTTGTCACTGTTCTTACTTAGAAATCCATTCCAGTATTTCTTTATGTAATAAATGAATTCATGGATTCTTCTTTTTGAATTGAGAATGTCTTACTAACACATCAAGTGTTTGAATTGTATAATGTTTTTGTTTATTTTGTCTGACCAAATATCATTCGTTGATTTAGACACCACGGAGCAGTGGATCAAGAGCCTTAAGCGCCATGTTACGCACAAAACATTGTTTTCCTAACATTGTTATTAAAACATGTTTAACAAACAGGCAGTCTACTGTTATTTTCGAGTATAAAATATATTTTATTAGTCATCGACGACACTATAAACCATCAAGTGTGACGAGCACAAATATGAAAATGATATTGTTCCCCGGCCCCCGCTGGCGAACGCGGGGAATGTTGTCTATTGACTCGGCTAACAAAAACATTGAACAAAACTGTTAGTAACATTTAAGCTACGCCACAGAAATTAATAAAAGTATTTCGTACATAATGGAATCTCCTAAGGTCCCTTGCAATATGCGTTCCCGTTCCTCGTCCCCGCACCTCGCCCCCGTTCTCGCCTTGTCGAGGGGCGAGAGCGGGCGAACACACACGCATTGCCGTGTGCACAGATGTATAGTTTCGTTTGTAGACATAAATGATACTCCGCTTCTATGCAGTTTCATACCTGTGGCCGCGCCCCGTTTGGTTATAATAACATGTTATGTGTTAGCAAAACACGAAAACATGGCGCAGCGGACTCGGCTGTAGAGGTGCCAGAACAGAGTGTCCTGAATATTGGGTGTTTATCTATATATGTTTCTTTGCAGTTTCTGAGAACATTTACCATAGTCATGTATAGTTATTTTTTACTTACCAGAGAATTTTCGATTGAAAATCAGGGTGCTTTTCGATATTAAGTCAAAATAAGGTAAAAAAATAAATATTTTAAATCAAAAAAAATTATAGTGTATTTGGGACACAAAAAGGTAAGTTTTCACCAAATTTCGAGGAAAAAAACAGAAAATGTAAAAGATAAAAATAAAAAACTTGGTTTTTTGAATTTTTCACATACATTTTGAGGTTATGTAAAAAAAAAATGTAAATACAAAAGATGTAGATTATTGTTATATTATAAGATGTTATTACCTACAACTTTGCCATTTAACTTTTTTCTATAGGACTCGTAGTTTTGCTGGAAATCGAGATAAACCGTTTTTTACCCTTGTTCCTCACCCCCCACTCCCCGACCTCAGATCACCCGTAATTTATTTTTCCTCTTATTTTTGTAATATTCTCTTCCTTTTCCAATGGGTTTCATCCTTAATTTTTTTCGGTTTTAAAAATTATCGGCACCTGGTCTATTAAGAGCTATGCTCTTGTCGGTAGAGTATTTAATATAATAATTAATATAAATCTAAAGAGACACAAACAATGTGTACCTACGCAGAGTGATGGGGTAAAAAATTTAAACATTTTTAAATACAGTAGGTATAGCTTCTATTGCAGTAGATTTTTTTATAGAATTTTGCAGATATTTTTGTATGACAAATGTAGAGGTAGATATATATAGGGTCTAAAAAAATATACTGAAACTATTTTAACGATACACTCAGTCCATGATACTGAACAACTTTCCCCAAGGAACACATACCGAAATATGAAAATAATTTTTGGCCTCCCATACAAGTTCACCGATCAGCTGATCCGAGTTTGTATGGAAAGCAAAAAAATATTTTTCATATTTCGATATATGTTCCTTGGGGAAAGTTGTTCAATATCACGGTCTGAATGTATCCTTCAATTAGTTTTAGTATATGTTGTTAGACGATAAATATTTATAAACATACTTATACATACGTGCGTAAATAGTGAATATAGAAGTTCATGGCGGTTATTTATGAGTTCTGAAAACAGCCTTTGATAATCTTCGTTCGTCATAGGTATACAGCCAAACGTTTATTGATTTAAGTATGTGTTGTAGATTGGTTGTTGTAGATATATTATTATTTATAAATGTATTACTGTATAAAGCTTCTACGTTTCACGTCAGCACTAGCGTATATTTGTCCTCATTCATTTCATTAGTGTATATACCTTTGTCTGCTTCGTCTTCTTCCTCACCTTTTCCTTATTTAAAACTTTTAAGTTTAAAAAATCGTTATCATCACATTATTACCAAGTGTTATTCCTCTTAGCTGAAAAAAGCTGTCTAGAAGCAAGGACGAATAAATACAAGAGGACTGACAGCCTTCATACTTTGATCATGGATAGAGTTAGGCGATTCATCCACTGGCGCGGTGCGCGGACCGGCAGATTCCGCACGAGGCGACGGAGGCGCAGATCTGCCTCGACGGCCCGGCGCCAAATATTCACTTCAGTCGATCGACGTGGAGATTCTTGGATAAACCCATTCAAAAAAGCATCTTGAATGAGTGCCGTAGAGCACCGCGCCCTCGCGCGGACTGGCGGAACCAGCGCGCGAGACGTGCTCCGCGCGTCGTCGCGGTTTCAGTGCGTTGGACTAGGCGTGTTTTCTATACAAATCGAGATACTTGCATACAATGTTAAAATCTGCCGCACCGCGCTCCGCGACGGTGCGCGGTGCAGTAGGATCACCGCCTTACTAGTTCAAAAGAAGGTAGTAGTTATTCATAAAATAGTTTATAGGTCTTTTTAGACATTGATACAAATTAAATTTTTAAATATCACCATATTTAGTTTTCAACAATTTATTTCAAATGAGGGCACCACTTATGCTACCACTACACCTTAAGTTACTTTAAAGATTGGTGCAATATTTAGTTAGCTAAGCTGTATTAAGGGATCGTTTTTCCTCGCGTGGATAGAAAACCTAATAATCTATTATAGTAGTTTAAAGTAACTATCGTGAGATAAATTTATTATGAATACAGTTTACAGTACAGTGGATGCAGCGAAACCGTCGGGTTGCCACTCCCAATACTCGCCCGGATGATGATCGTCAAAATCGATCGAAACCTAGTCAGCCTTTTCAACTACGCTACGGAGTAAACCGTATACAATATTCATAATAAATCTATATGAAGCTTACTGATTCTGGTATTATACAGTCCACAGATTTGGATATACTGTTTCTAGTAGACTTATGTACCTACATCAAAGACGTGTACTTTACGCTAACGTTGCCATACGTCAATTTATCAGGCGTTAGCCTGATTTCACTTAGCTGTAAAATAATTAAAGTGAAGCGTTCATACTGCCATTACTTTTTTTGTAATATAAATGTAATTATTTCTTACTGTGCTTTGAGTAATTATTTATGTATTTTTATATGTGACTAGGATACATCTTTATTTAAATTAAAATGCTCCTAAAAACCTACTTTGTGACCTGAGCAAGGTTGCAGGAAAACGCTGAATGCAGGCCGCTTCCGATCAGTCGTTTTGGAAATCCTTGGGGGAGGCCTATGTCCAGCAGTGGACTTCCTGTGGCTGATATGATGATGATGACCTACTTTGTTACATACTCGTACATATTATTCATGTCCCCACGTCGTTACTTTGACATAATGTGATTTTAAAAATCTGTTTGTATTTAAAAATGAAGTAAGTAGTTTGTTTATTTTTATTTAATATGTATAAAACTTTTATTTAATAAAAGCGTGTTGTTAATTCAATTTGTAAACTAGTTTTGTTTTCTTTATACACATCCAAGTATTTTTTACACTTTACTGATGCGTAAAGCCTCTTCAAAACAGAAACCTGAATGGGTACGTACTTACACCTACTAGTGGCATTTAGAGCTTACGTGCTTCATAGGCTTTTTATGCAGTTTTTTCTGCTTCTCGTCGCTACGAAAGTCATTGATATGAGATGGTATTTAAATTTATCATTTACAATTTATCAGTGAAATACCTTGATACATAAATCTGACAACGAATACTGGCCACTATCTCATACAAAAGAGACTTAGAGAAAAGTAAAAGCGGCCAAGTGCGAGTCGGACTCGCCCATGAAGGGTTCCGTAGCAGCAAGTAACATAATATAAAAGTTCTAAAGGTAAATTGAAATTAGTAATTTTCGAAACGAAAAGGGGAGGCTTTTGCCCAACTATGGGACATAAATCGCTATTAAAAAAAAGTTAAATTCGGTTTACGATTTATGACGTATTAAAAAATAACTTTCTATGATACCGAGACCGCTATAGTTTTAATTGAAAGTACATACTTTGAGGTATATACCACATTTTGTTCAGAATTATTTTAGTAATATTTCAAAAGACACGGTGGGGGGACACCTCAAATTTTTACTTTGTATTAGATTATCTCAAGACTGGGGGGTTTGATCTACATAGTTTCAAAGCAGTTTTTGTTGCATTTTAAAAGATCTTTTTAACGATACCCCACACGTTGAGGTTAGTTCAATTTAATTTTTAAATTCACTTTTCGTTGTATGGGAGGGGGGGGGGGGGGGGGGGGGGCCTGAAAAAAAACATTTTTTCATAATTTTAAAAACCAACTTATAGAACTTTGATATCTATCTCTCCACCAATTTTCGTGACAATCGGTGCAGTAGCGGCGGAGTACGAGTCCGGACGGACAGACAGACGGACGGACGGGCGGACGGACATGACGAAACTATAAACTTCCTTGTGGACTACGGAACCCTAAAAACACAAATCGAGCACCTAAAGCTAAACGATCGAGTCCTTTTTTTGGATCGAGTTTCGCACCGGGATCTTGCTCGCTAAGAAACAGGTCCTGAATAAAGGTGTGCCCATTTGTTCTCACGAGAAAAGAACAAAAAAGTTGCGCCACCAGTCCGCAACCACTACTTCGTTAGATAGGTATATAGATTTCTACACATTTCAAAATATTTACGGTGTCATTTTCAACTACAACCACCTGCTTCCGAAGAAAAAAAAAACATCGTAAGAAAGCCTGCACACACGTTCATCACTCACATCACACAAATTCACTAATGTGTAATGATCATTATATACACTACTACCAGGCCTGTGTCACTCCCCATTTAGGTATCGAAAATATACCTAAATTATTACTAAGCGCGCAGCGGCCCCTCGGAGTGGTAAATTCAGTTTTACGAATCTTATGTCCAGCGTAATGGGAATGAAATTGGCCTGCAATGGTTGTCTAGTCTAGGTATCTAAATGCGCGGGTGGCCGTTGCGCTCCGCCTGGGCTGCAGAGTATGTGAACCACATAAATGCATCTGCGGATCCATGGTGGAGGCCGATGGTCACCATGCACTGAGTTGTCGTCGCTGTACAGGTAGGTTCCCACGTCACCATACGCTCAACGACATTGTGCGCAGAGCTTTCATCTCTGCTAATGTGCCCTGCTTATTGGAGCCACCAGGCCTCAGTAGATCTGACGGGAAGAGACCGGATGGCCTAACTTTGCGGGAAGTGCGTAGTCTGGGACGCCACTTGTGTTAGCACAGTGGCTACCAGTCATCTAGGTCGCACTGTCAGCATGGCTGCGGCTGCTGCTGAGGATGCTGCAGAGTGTAAGCGAGTGAAGTACACGGCTATGGAGTCTCATTACTCCTTTGTGTCAATAGCTGTGGAAACTATGGGCCAATGCGGATGGCGGAGGCGGATGCCAAGCGTTTAATTGGCGAATTAGGGCACCGCATAGCCGAGAAGACAGGGGACTCCCGCTCCGGCACGTTTTTGGTGCAAAGAATGGCAATTGCAATACAACGCGGCAATGCCGATAGTGTACTAGGCACCTTTGCACCGGAAACGTTAAAGGGCGGGTTTTAAATTATGACTGTAATGTCATTGACAATTTGTTTATATTTTAATTTATTTATTTAATATTGATTTGTTTAGTTATTAAAGGATATTTTATTATTTATGTCTAGATACAATATAGAATATCTGGACAAACGATTCGTATAACTGAATTTACCACTCCGAGGGGCCGCTGCGCGCATAGTAATAGTGTAGGTATATTTTCGATACCTAAACGGGGAGTGACCAGGCGTGCCTCTGCTCAGAATAAGTCACATGATTTACCAGTCTGTCTCGGTATAGGTATATAGGTAACTACAGAATACTTATTTATTCAACTGTTCTTAAGCAATATGACGTAAAAACAGACATAACATTTTCATTCAATGATTGTAAGTGTTTATTCTGAGTTTTCATTGATAAAATATAAGCACATGGTACCTAACCTACCTAACAACGCATCTACTTTAGGCTGCCTACAACGTTGTCAACATGGGCGCTGGCAGCAGGTTGCGAGGGTGCACGTGCAATTGTCTGGAAAGAAGATTTGAATAAAAACTGAAGGCGTCTAGGTTGCTGCCCAAATTGGTTCATTACCTTGTCAATAAATCCACAAACTTCTCCACTGCTGCCAGTCTCGACCCTTTCGTTAGAGCTTAAACTGTTTCTCACATCACTTCCCTTCCTTTTCTTCTTTCCGAAATATTTTCTTTCTCCAGTGTGACTGTTGATGATGTAAAAAAATCTTACCCTCCTTTAAATCCAAATCTGTTGGTGTTGATGATGTATGTAAGTCACCATATGATAACTCTGCTTTTAGAATTTATTATTACTGCTCTCATCCATATAATTAACTTTTCACTCAGCTCCGGGGTATTTCCTTCATTATGGCATAAGGCTTTCGTTATTCCCCTTCCCAAAATATATAGGTAGCCCCAGCAGCTTGAATCACTTTCGCTCTATCTCTATTCTTCCGTACTTTTCAAAAATATTACAAGCAGTAGTGTAGTGTAGTGGACACAGCACTAGTAGGTACCGCCGCATTACTGAAGGTGACAGAGGACATTAGACTAGCCTTGGGAAACAGTAAAGTTACTGTTGTTGTCCTCATCGACTTTTCTAATGCCTTCTATACGGTTGATCACGACGTTCTTCTTGCCCTTCTGTCTCGCGTTAACCTCTCGTCAACAATCTTGGATTGGTTCACATCATACCTCCGTAACCGACAACAGGCCGTTCGTGGTGATCAGTCACTGTCTAGCTGGCAAGATCTCAATTCTGGTGTCCCTCAAGGAGAAATTTTATCTCCCCTATTATTTTTAATCTTTATCAATTCTCTCCCTTTCCTCCTTTCTTCCTCTCACCACCTGTACGCGATAAAATAATCAGTAATAACCACAAGTTCTATAAAACTATTTCGAGCTCGTCCGTGTTTCGGAAGGCCCTCTCAGTCATTGGTATCAGATGTAATAATCAGAAGCCAGTAGATTACTCGTCTTTATTTTTATGATGGCAGTCATGAAGCTATGTGAAACACTTAGATTGAAAAATCTGATAAGTGCCGGTGTTGTGTTGGCCACTTGCACACAAAAATGAACCAAATCATCTAGGCCTGTTGTCATTATTCATCATCATCATCAGGTCTTTTTTAGTCTCCATTGTAGGAGCACGACCCCCTCTGTACTACCAGAGCCTGAGCAGTCAGATGATTTGGCCTACACTCAATGCTGGCCAGACGGGTTGGAGAGGTCTCATTGATGTTTATAAGCTTTGATTAGCTTGTGTTTTCTAAGTCACCTTCTACGACATCCACGGGAAGACTTGGAGTGGTCCTATTCTACTCTGCCGGGAACCACACGGCTAATTGTTAATTGTTGTCATTATTAATGGTCATATTTCTATACGCACTAAGCACTATTCAAAACACGCTTTTACTCAACCAATTAAACAACTGATTTAACGACTTTACCACAGAATATGGCAGTGACAGTAACTAGGCTAATGAGTACATAAGTAGATCAAAGGTAACCTCCATGGCTTTTCACGTTCGAAGATTGCGAGTTGTCTTGATGGCGCAGCCATCAATGTATCGAGAGAAAGGCTCCGCCGCGTGTTCGAATGCCTCATACTCGAGCCAGCAGTGTTTATTGACGTTGTGGTGTTTGCAAGCGAGACCTTCGCTGCAGTTTGCTGATCGGCTGTAGTCAACAGTCGCAGAAAGACGGGCGCCCGCGCAACTCGTCGGCGAAATTTGTGTGTGCGCAGCAACTGTGAGCGGAATTCGTGTGTCAGTGTTTGGTGATAAGACGACATGAAGTTCCATATTAAGGCTTTTGGTAAGTTGAAATAATACTATCGATTTGATATAGATTCTAAAATCTAGAACTGTTATTAGGTAAGCATAGAATTGTGTTAAAATTAATAAATGTCTTAGTAATTATTTTTTACTGTATCGTCTTCAAGTCTCTTGATAATTACTATCAAAAGACCTTGATTGTGGATTGAAAATTAAATTAAAACGGAAAAACTGGAAATTAGTCACGAAGATTGGTAACATCTAGGTATTGAGTTAATGTAAGTAAGTAAGTGACGTTGTGAAGTTGAATAACACTAAATAAAAATAAAATTAGAATAAGCTGTTGACTTAAGTTGGCGAAAATGTCCTGTTGAGGAAAAGGGTAAAAATCTGTAGTCAATAAAGGAAACAAATAAACGGGCAAGTGCGAGTCGGACTCGTACATGAGGTTCCCTACCACCATACAATGTTTTAAAACGCTGAAGAAACACGTTTCTTGTATGACGACGCCCTTTAATTTTTAACTTTATTTTATTTTTAGTATTTCTTGTTATTGTGGTCATAGTAATGAAAATTTCAAGTATCTAGTTAATGCCATTATAAAGATCAAGTTAAAAACGCTGAAAAAAACACGTTTCTTGTATCACGACCCCCTTTAATTTTAACTATTTTTTATTTTTAGTATTTGTTGTTCTAGCCGCTACAGTAATATATAATCGGTGATAATTTCAAGTGTCTAGCTATTACGGTTCAAGAGATAGAGCCCTGAGACTGACAGACAGACAGGCGGAAAGACAGACGGACAGACAGACGGACAGACGGACAGACGGACAGACGGACAGACGGACAGACGGACAGACAGCGGAGTCACAGTAATAGGGTCCCGTTTGCACCCTTTGGGTACGGAACCCTAAAAACGTGGGGAATTCCAAAAAGATGGGGGGAGGGGTTTGTAGATTGGTTACGCCTATAAAAACAGTTGAAAGTTGCCAGTTATAATCCCCTAAGTTTTGGAAAAAAACACGCCCTGCCTGACGGGAACAGGTTAAACATTTAGGTATTTATGTCAATCAGTTAGTCAGATAAATATACCTACTTATAGGAAAATTTTGGAAGCACATTTCCTGCATCTAGCTTATGGGTTAAGGCCGTACCTGAATTTTCCGGGGTCCAGTGCTGCCCCCATTTAAAATAAATCATTTCAAAGAAAACGGAGACATTATTTAAAATTTTGCTACTATCAAGTGCTAGATAACCCTTCGAAATATTTTATGAACTACTGTTTACAGTTTGAAGGTAGAACGTTAAGCTTTACTACGCACATTTGCGAAAAATGGCCACTTTTGGCTAATGTGCGTAGTAAAGCTTAACGTTCTCATTATAAACTGTAAACAGTAGTTCATAAAATACTTTGAAGGATTATCTAGGACTTGGTAGTAGCAAAATTTTAAATGATGTCTCCGTTTTCTTTAAAATTATTTATTTAAAATGGGGGCAGCACTGGACCCCGGAAAATTTAGGTACGGCCTTAATCTCATAATAATAAATATTAATATAAAAATACTTTATTGATTTTGGTTTAAAAATCGACGGAACACCAGTTGTATGTGATGGGATGGCACGCCTTTATCGGATTGAACGATTTGCATGTTTTTGCGCGGACACATTTTTGCCGAATACATGGCCGTGATGTAATCTTCTTAGATCATAACAAATATTAATGGGACCAATCACATCGTGTGTGAATAGCTAAGTGCGAAAACTTATTGTTATTCAACCAGGTAAATCGCTGGTAGTATTCGGGATGTCTGACTTCTTCATATTCCTGTAATAAAAGAGATAAAATATACTTAGCTCATGTTCCAGAAAAAATACTGTTTTCGGTAATTGGCTACTCTAGGAATAAGTTGTTCAAAATTAAATTGCTACCAACCTACCTTTCATTACCTTGGAAAGATTTCAAAAACAGTATCTGTGAATTTAATCTACTCATAAGACAGAATTTTATTTAGGTTCTCTTATTTGCGGCTTCACCTATACCATATCAATCATCTGAGCGTATCCCCGGTTGCATCCTCAGCGTAACGCTTCAGAGCTCCGGGTCCGCTACCTAACCTAGGTTTGATGAGGTTACTGGTTTTTACACAAAGCTACCTGCCGTCTGACCTCCGCAACCCAAAGGGTAGACCAGAAACAATCTTATTCTAGGTTTCAACAAACGCTAAATGGCGTTCGGGACCAACAGCTTTACGTTTTGCTTCACCTATACGACCATCATCATCATCAGGTCTTTTTTAGTCTCCATCACTGCAGGAGCACGACCCTCTCTGTACTACCAGAGCCATATATTAGCCAGAGCACATATCATAAATTAAATAAGTAGGTATTTCATGCCCAGTAAAAGTTTTGTAATAAAACTCTAGTTTTGTAATAAAAATCTACATACTTATTTACTTTATTTGTAATTTTACGGGTTGTAATAATTAGGGAAAAAGAAACCTACTATACGTTAAGATTGTGTTCACTCGCATCAACTTGAAAGTTCTTATCTTACACCTAAGTAAATGTCCAAATAAGTATTGTAAAAATCAAGATAGTAATTTTCTTACTCAATAAATTCTAGGTTTGTTTACGTAAAATACCTACGCGACAAATTAGATGTGAGTTTCTCACACTGTCGTAGCGTGCCTTGGCGGGGTCCCGTATAAAAATTTGTTATGAAGGCCCTTATGAAGGGTACAGATTTCTTACAAAAGAAAAGAAAATGTTTGCATAAAATTAAAATAAATATTTATTCATCATAATTATCTATGTCACTTTTTCCAAATTTTTACACTCTCCTTGCCTATTTTTCAGCAAACTGATTTATTAAATCATTTATAGCTGATGATGACTTTAGTTTTTCTAAAGTTTCTGCCTCTATGGACAATAGTGACAGGTCTGACAGACGTTCATGTCCCATCGAAGTGCTTAGCAAGTTTTAATTTTGAAATTTTTTATGGTTACGCACGTCGGCCCGGGGGCCCCGTATAATTGATACGGCAGATACGGTGGTAGCCACGCCCCTGGTTTCTCACTAAGCCGTCACTGCTTATGCTCAATTATACAGGATGACTTTTTAAACACTGTCCAAATTTTTGGAGCAAGTTCAGTCCATGATACTGAACTACTTTCTATAAAAAAAGTTATTAAAAATCAATAAAAATTTTTCGTCCTTCCGCACAAATCAGCACTCAGACGGACGGATTTTGTTTGGGAGGACGAAAAATTTTTGTTGGACAGTGTTTAAAAAGTCAGCCTGTATTAGTACCTAAGCGATGGTATATGTACGAACTCTAAGCTAGGCTGGAGATAAAGTAGAGTAAGAGTAGTGGGACACCCACACTTTGTTGCGCATTGTAACCAGTAAACTGTTAACAGCTAAAAAAAAGCTTCCCAGGAATCCAGTTAAAGCTATGCACTGACATACTCGTATACATTGATCCAAACGTTGATTTTTCCCATTATTGACTATGCTGATGTGTGTTATCCAGATCTTAATGTGGATCTTCTCAATAAGCTGGACCGCCTTCTTAACAACTGCATCCGTTTTATTTTCTGCTTGCGTAAGTATGATCACATTTCTGCTTTCCGTTCCAAACTCCATTGGCTTCCCATCCGACTGCGCAGGCAACAGAGACTTCTATGTTCTCTTTTCTCTATTCTTAAAAATCCCTTTTCTCCGCAATACTTGAAATGTAAGTTTCAATATCTTGCGGACATGCATGATCGGCAACTTCGCTCCAGTAACACGCTCAAGCTTCAAATTCCCTTTTATCGATCTAGCTTCATGTCCAATTCCTTTACTTCTCAAGCTATACGGCTTTGGAATGCATTGCCCGAGGACATCAGACAAATATCTAGTAGACATTTATACAAGAAAAAAGTGCATGATTTACTTTTTGAATCTTTCAACAATTAGGAGAATTCATCGTTTCTTTCTGAACTTTAAATATATATAAGTATATATGTATGTATATAATATGTTGTATGTATAAATATAGTATATTTATTTTATACGATATTTATGTATGATCATTTAAAAGTACTTATTATTTCTGGATTGTTTCTATCTATTTTAGACGCCAACTATTCTATCTGTTTCTCTTCTCCTAAAGGTTGACAGGGAGAGAATGCTTTAGCATTAAGTCTACCTATTGTAGCTTTTGGCTCAATAAAATAAAATAAAATAAAATAAAATACATAAGTAACAGAGCTTAGGTAGTTAGTGCAAATATTGATAACTTACTTACAATCTTTATTTATTTTACCTAGTTTCCGTGTACTTGCGATGGCAATGCCTTCTTCGGTGGAATGCCACGGTGAAGCTATGTCACATTCGAGCGGCGACCTGGCCACACTCGCGGCCTCGACCTTCCCGTCTAATGCTGTTTTTGATAGCTACTAAGTACCTACAAATGTCCGAATCACGTACAAATGTCCGAATTACATCAATCGGCTCGGTATACCTACCGCTGCTTGCGTGACTGATTATTTCCTACTTATTTTTATTACAGAGATACACTATGTTTTTAAGCCGAATGGGGCAAATGGAGCCAGAGTTGCAAGATTTAAAGGTCACGCTTAACAATTTGGTATGACATTTCGAAGACGTGCTATATAACCTATTTTGTACATACAAAATGTGAATATTTAATATCATGGATTTTAGTAATACATACTTATGACTTAAGGCTGTGCCAAATGCCAGTCTCAATAATGTGTGTCAAATGTAGAGCAAATAGAGAATTTAGAGAGCAATGTCAAATAGAGAGCAGCACTGGCGTTCATTTTGCCCCTTAACAGTATCTGTGAGAACGTTATACCTAAGGTTTTTTTGTAGAAGCATCTGATTCTTTGTAGTAAAATGTTTGTTTTGGAAATTCTCTAAGTATAACAATATACTTACAAACATACTTATAAGTTAAGGCTGTGCCAAACGCCAGTAATAATAAAATATGCCAAATGTTAGAGAGCAGCACTGGCGTTAATTTGGCCCCTTAACAGTCTCTGTTGGATTTTTTCTAAGTATCTAATTCTTTACTTTGTAGTAAAATATTTGTTTTGAAAATTCTTATCCAAAATCTGTCAGTTTCTAACTTCTTCCCGAACAGAAGACATCAACGAGCGCAGTTGAAAATTATACAATCCGATATTTTATAATTAATGATTGATGAAATAATATGCCTAATTCACATGAATTAATGAATTGAATATGATTAAAACTTTATAAATTATTCATAAATCCTCTATAGAAAGAATGAACAGTGATACTACGCACCGCTTCTATTAACTTTAGATTTATTATGAAGTCATTCACAATTCAACAACGGGGTGGTTTTTTGTACATTATTTTCTCGTCCAAACTACAAAGACCATACCTTTGATCCGCTTTTCATTTAAGAAAAGAAAATAGAAAATTGACAGCTATTTATTAGTGTTTTTTTATTGTAGGTAAAACCTTACTTAAATGTATTATTTCTATGTAGTTTATAGTTCTGATTAGTATTTATATAGAGATATATGCTGGAGAATTTTATATAATCAATTCAGAGTTTTACAATACGTCTATCATCCGTCATCCCCCGGTTGGTTAACTGGTAAAAAAGGCCTATTACAATTTTGATTGTGTATAAAGGTAAAAACATGAAATATCTATTAGTATTGGTAATAAAATTAAATACGCTGTGAGGAACAAATAGCTTACTTATTTTTTTGCAGAGTCATGACTTTTCTGAATAGGTGATTTACTTACAAATTTTAAAACACTATTATAACTAAAAATAATTAATAAACAAGACTGAAACTTAGAGCATTAAATGCTCTACGGTCAGAGGTCAGTGAGTTCAGTCAATAAAATGAAGGTCAAATGCAAATATTACTAGAAATGATTTCAATATGAATATTGAAAAGTGCACTAGACTATATCTCTCATTTTGACTTAGCTAGCACACTGTTCAACTTTTCTTAAGAGTCTACCAGCAGGCCCGAATTAAACATCAAGCAGAGAAGGCAACTCCCTAGGGGCTCCACATCAACTAGGGGCCAAGCGTCCTAGGCGATTGAGTCCCTATTATTTTTTGGCACGTCATATCATAGCCCCGATTCCCTTTTAGGGTTTCCCAATTCAGCTTTTCAAGGGCCCAAACCATACATTCTGCTCGCCTCCACCCGCTCTACCCTGATCAAGAGCCGGCGTTGGGCCCAGGGTCCCCAAACATGTTAATCCGGCCCTGTCTACCAGTCAGGAAAAGTTTTCCAGTACCAGAAAGAAAAATGTTTAAGCTGATTTAATTATGTTACAATATTTTTACTATTTTACAAATCCACATTATCAAAACCATATTGCTAATGGTTTGTAAGACAAAGAATTTTGGACGCTATAACATCTAACAAAATATACTAAAAGTAATTTAAAAATAAACTTAACAAATTACTCCAAGGATTAATAATGTAATTCTTCGAGTGCTACGTAAGTATAGTGAACGGTGGGTGACATTATAGTAACTGCGGAAGCTCACGCAAGTTTATGTACACAGTACGCTCGTAGAAATATGCTTCCTAGTAAACTGGTCGTAATATGTTATTGGGGATTTTTACCATTTAAAATGCAACTTTTTTACTCTACTCATACCTATTTTAGTTCTTATAAATATTTATTATTAGAACTAAGGTAGTCGGTGACATTATAGTAACTGCGGAAGCTCACATAAGTGTTTGTACGCTTTTAGAAACGTTCTTCCTATAAAACTGGTCGTAATATTTTATTGGGGATTTTTACTATTTAAAATGATTTTTGACGTGACAACGTCTTAAATTAGGTTGCGGCTGGGAGTCACTTATGAAAAAGTGTAACGCTCGGTAACGTTACGATGAGTCACCGAACGAGAGAGAGGCCCGCCGAATGCCTTGCGTCTCTCTCCCACTCGACTATGATCGGTCTGCCGCCGTTGTCACGTAAAATCTTCGCCCGTAAAACCGACTTTACAGGCAACCATTTTTTTTTTACTTTACTCATCATACCTTCTTTAATTCTAACAAATATTTATTATGCAGCTTTGCAGTACATCATCATTATCAGGTCTTTTTTTAGTTTCCACTGCAGGAGCACAACCCTCTCTGTACTATCAGAGCCATATATTAGCCAGAGCAGTCTGAGGATTTGGCCTACACTGCACTCTCCACGCTGGCTAGACATGTTGGAGAGGTTTCATTGATGTTTATAAACTTTGTTTAGTTTGTGTTTCCTAAGTCACCTTTTACGACATTCACGTGAATACTTGGAGTGATCCTTTACTACTCTTCCGGGAACCATACGGCTTGTGTACTTACTAAAAAGTTATTCCTGTAAAAAAAATCTTACACCTTGGTGGTCATATTAGCACAATGGTAATTTTTGCTACTTTGGTTAATTTTTAACTATGGTCATTCGAACAATGGTCATTTTCCAAAAGTCTTTTTGCTGCTTTGGTCAATTTGAAACTATGGTCATTAGACACTTTGGTCAGTTTGACACTATGGTCATTAGACACTTTGGTCAGTTTGACACTATGGTCATTAGACTCGGACCGACTTTTTCCACACTTTCACCTACTCTAACGTATTTTGTAATGCGTAGGTAACTTATACTGTGTACACCGACTTTTTTATTTTGAACAGGGAATACTCACTTTGAAATATATTTTTATTAGCCAATGTAACTTGTCGGTTTGATTTCAGTTATAAAAAGTAATTGTACGAGTATTATTAAAGAATGGAACTACCTAATGCTAATTACGCATCACAAAAATAAGTAGTGTCTTTTTCCGCTAGTACCTTACAAGAATAGACTGGCATGATGGGAGGATCATTAATTCTATTGTGTCGTGAGTAATGTCGGATTAAACCCCGTTTTTATAAGTAGACAATGTTTATAAACGACGACAATGGGCTTTTATCAATAAAACACGTTTATGGCAAGACTTATACTTGAATTTTCCGGGGTCCAGTGCTGTCCCCATTTGAAATAAATTATTTTAAAGGAAACGGAGATATCATTTAAAAATTTCCCTCTACCAAGCCCTATGTAGTTCATAAAATAGTTTGTAGGGTTATTCAAGAACGTGAAACTTTTCTTCGCACATTTGTCAAAAGTGGCCGTTTTTCGCTTTCTAAGGATTGTGTATTTTTTTACAAAATTTTGCAAATTGGTATAGGTGTTAGGCGGAAAATATAAAAGCTAATTTAGACTTGACAATTTTTCTTGAAAATAGTAAATAATTTCCATTACATATATGTACTATTGTCACGATTTTTAAAGATTTTTCAAGCTGACATTTTAGCTTTTAGAGGGGCGAGTCAAGCTTGTATTCATTTCATATTTTGCAAGCACAGAATAGTTTTCTTTGCAAACTCTCAATGTTTCTTCTTTTCTAAACCTTTCCAATGATACCATTCACACGCGAATAAAAATGTATTTTTTTTTAGGGAAACAATTGACTCAAGATATAAATTGATTTGTATCCCAAAACAAAAACATAATCTGGGGCTAGCTCAATTGGTTTTATGTGTCCTTAACTATTTATTTCAAGGGATGGCATAACCTAGAAGAAGCCGTTTTATACTGAGTAAATGTAAGTTTTCTTAATAATCTAGGTAGATATTTGCATACCTATGCTATACAATTATGCGTACCTATTTAACTAAAATTACCCACTATTTTGATATAACAAAGACAATTGATAAACAAGATAAAAATAATCTCATCTCATGTGAAGATATCTTTATCATTATTTATTTACCCTCTGCCACCCCTGCCTACAGATAGGAGCTCCATACTCGAGAAGATAGCGATAAAAGGCACGTGTAAGGCCTTTCACTGAATTATACTACGTAACATATCTCATACGTGTAAATCCCCAAATCTATTCTACATATAATGATATATAGAGTTAGGTATCTCTTGTGTATGATAAAAATGTAAATAAAGATACAGACAAGATGGATGCAATTTTTAACATTGAAAATGTTTAGAGGCGCTTTAATTTTGAAAACTGTTTGAGTATTTCTTTTAGAAATTTAAAAAAAAATCGAAGAAGTAGAAAAAAAATACAACTTGTCGGACAAAAATTAGAATAACTATTTTTCAGGAGCCTTAATCAAAATTCGAAAAAAATGATATTTGAAGATTGAATTAGGCTACAAAATAAATTCATTGGGTTAATGATTTAATGACAGATGTGGACTGCGGAGGTTCCCAAAGAATTGCATCAACAAATAGTTTTCGGTCGAAATGAATTTAATATTGTGTTTTTCTTTATTTCATTTTCAATATATACTCTATAATTGCGTGGAGCGTGTCATCTGTATTTTTTCTGACTTGAGCTATTATTATCTATCTAACTACTTATAGATTTCGGCTACCGAATAAATACCGAATAGATTTCGTCACTATCGTGAAAAGATTTGTTGCAATATTTTAAGTATGTTTATTTTATACGTATGTATTCATATTTATTACATGTATATGGATTAATGGAATTTATATATCAATATATGTATAGCCAATATATGATGTGTATTTATATGTGTCATGTATGTTAATCTATTTATAAAATACTCTTCTTTCTTTATTTTAATATTTTATAATCAATCTTGCACATCATATAATATAGTCCGATACCCGTTTGCAAAATACACTAACTGAACATCGATGACACACTGACGTTCGATTGGACTCTTAGTCGACTAATTGACTACCTTCTCTGCTACATGAATACGTTACGTCCCTTTTTTATCATGAGTATAAACGTGCGATTATTATGCGATAAATATTTAAAAAAACGACGGGTTGCACTCCGGGTGTGCCGGCAGAAGTGAAAACTTAAATATTAACGTTGTGCAATTTTGATATTTTGGAATGGTTAGGGAATAATTTTGCACGAATTGCTTTAATTATCAGTATAAAAGTACTATCATTTATGTCGTAGAATACAATATTTATTTATTGCGCTATCGTACACTAACATGACAAAAGTGTCCTGGCGCGAGTTTAACATTTTTTACCCATTACAAAAAAAGTGCACAACGCCGCTAAAGAAGTTTTCACTTCAAAAAGGTTTGGGCTCGTCCGGGATTTGAACCCGGGACCTCTCGCACCCTAAGCGGAAATCACACCCCTAGACCAACGAGCCGGCTGACAGCTTAGTCGAAATTAAAGTATAAATACTTCCTCTCCTACGCCGCGCCGGCTGTCATCCGTCTTACGAATTTTCGATCAGGACACGTGTCCTGACGCGAGTTTAACATTTTTTACCCATCACAAAAAAAGTTCACAACGTCGCTAAAGAAGTTTTCACTTCAAAAAAAAATTCCGAAAATTCTTCTTCACTTTTTAATACGGTAACCAGATATATCCTTCTGCTGTGCTGCTTCGGATTTCAGGGACTGCTTTACTTTTTCTTCTCAATGTGTTTCAGTCGTGCCAAAAAATCAATATATCTAATAAACGTCCATGGTACCTATCACAGACCATGGATCAAGATAGACACAGCCTCTGTATGAATTTGCGTGTCGATCTGACGTCAAATTGATTCATTTAGGATCGTCACTTTTAGCCCGTGTATGTCAATTTTTTAGATTGGACATTGAGCTCTTTACTGTAAAATACCTAAATCTGCCGTTTTGGGCCGTAGAAATACGCCGAAAAACGTTGGAGGTAGTAATAAAAAAGATTCCTTCAGTTTGTAAGTGAATTTCTTATTAAATATTGTATTAAAAAATTGGCACGCCAGATTTTCATACAAATTGAAGGACTTTCTTTATCTAGTAGTATATATACAGATCTGTGGTATGGTACCTATAGGTATAATTTCTTCTTCTTGTGTCGAAAGCTCTAAATGTAATCTTTTTTTTTCCCTCCAGAAGGTTGCTTCTTTCACAGCGTTGTCTGCAGCCTCACATAGGTCACGCTTAGTGCAGCTGTGGGGCAGGAGAGGAAGTGTGACATAGTCTGGTCGTTATGTGTGTTGCAGTTAGGTCAATATAACGCCATCGGGCCAAATTAGGCCTGCACCGGTCTTCCTCACAGGTGGTCCATGGGAGCTCATGACCCGGTGGTAGTTCCTCCGATGGTTGATATTAGTTATATAGCTAAATAATTTTGTTACCATTTTTGTTATGTTAACGTAAACGAGCAATACTCAGCCGTGCCCAGTCCATTGATGCATGGTGGCCGTCCTTGGTGAGATGGTCACGTAAATGCATAGTTCCGATGTGTGATTTTACATTGTCGTAAATGACTGTTCCCATTGTACCTACCATACATAATTGACAGCGCTATATTGGTGTCTTTTGTACCTGATGGCGTGGTACATATGTAACGTGATTGTGTCATGTATAAATAAAAGAAAAACCATGTGGGAAGCGAATCAGTAACAAAGTATTTAGTAATATAATATTAAAAGAATGCTTAGGTACAATTTATAAGTAAACCTAATCGGATACTTATAAGATATTTTCTGTCAGAATATTTCTGACTTTTCTTCTTTTATCCGCTCATACAAAATCCGTTTGGCTGAGCGCTGACTTGTATGGGGAGGGCGAAATTTATTTTTCGTTAAGTAATTGTAATTTATGGAAAGTGGTTCAGTCAACCTGTTAATATATAAATATGCGGCCGGGCTATATTTATCTGCAACTAGTATTTACACCAATTATTAATATCGTTAATATATGCTTTCTTGGATCCACTAAAGGAATCACAGAATGTCTCCATGAGTACTTGTACTAATATGTATTCTGTACCATGAGTAGATACGTAGGTAGTTAATTTTCCTAGGATTTAGTATTTTGCAAAGCCAAAGACCCATAAATAGCAGATAATTACGACTATAATTTATTAACTCTTTGAAAATTCTGATGTTAATTATATTGAACATAGATGGTTATGACATATGATGATGGTTAGAAAGAATTCAAACAAGATTGATGAGATAATTTAATTCAAAGGCTTTGTCATTAACATAATTCGCTTTATTACTGACGTTTGCCAATAAACATTTAAGATGGTTGTAAACACGCAAAGTTTCGTCATGCCTTTATTTATCGAAGTGGGTTACACCGTTAGGACGTCTACGTACATAATGAATCGAGCGCTGCAAATCCTTCAAAGTTCACTGATCAATCTGTTAGAGACTTCAGAGTTGTCATTCCTCACGTCGATTTTTTAAGTCTGTGATTGTTAATAGAATAGGATATTTGTAGCCATAATATAATAAACCTTATTGCACTTAAGTAAGGTGGAGTTTCCTAACGTTAGAAGATTCATCAAGTATAGAACAGACAATTTCTTATAGTAATATTTTTGTTTACATCAAATATAATATTGTGTTAGTGAGGATAAGTTTTTTTCCCATAACATTGTCAACAACAAGCACACTTCAAAAGAAGGCAAAACGTGCCAGAGATTACAAAATAATTGTGTTTTAATTGTTGTGCATTTTCTATGTACTTTATTTAGTACTAGTGACTTGTGGCCAGCCAACTGTGACGGCGAGCTGCTTCAACATGTTCATAGTCACAGGATTTTTTTAATTTTATTATTATCTAGCAGTTTTAAAAAATGTTAGGGTTTAGTTTTATTAACAATAATAATTAAAATAAAAAATAACGATTATTTTTCTCTTTACAACAGAATATTAATAAGTAACTGACTAACCATCACTATTTCACAATTCTTATTTAATTATTATAAACTCACAAAGGCTGTTATCACGTAGCTCTACGATATGTTTGAACTCTTATGAACCCCATGTCTGTTTATGGTATTCATACAGACGTTGAAATCCAGGAAACTGCTCACAACTTATACGAAAATCATTAGCAAAGTTGTTACATAATCTTCAAACTAATAGTATCTCTAATATGTTATTAAATTGCACTTATCTTGAAACCACAAATACCCAAGCCTATTTGTGGCGGAATGTTGCACTATAAATGCAAGAGTAGATAGTAGACATTACCGACGACGGTGAGAGATCATGCGATAAATATAAAAACGCTAATGACGGCAAAAAGTGTTTCGGAGGAGAAACGGGATAGGGCGTCAGCGCAGGGCGCCGGGCGGTGGCGCCAGGGGCCAGTCACGCTGGACAATGTCCGGCGCCGGCGCCGCGGCGTGCAAGCCTGCATTCTTGCACTTTCACCGCTACACACGGACATTCGGAATCTCCCAGAGCGACTAGCTCACCGTTACACAAAGCTAATATGGCTATTAGACATCATCTCACTTGTCACTAAATCGTTCTGTGACTGTAAACAACAATTGTCTCTTAAAATATGGCTCTACTATTTGAAAACAATGCAAAATTACAAATGCACGTTATAAATGAGTCAAAAACATGCAATTCATAGACCGTTAGATAATTGTGACGAAAAACAATAATCGAATGTAATTAATTATTGTGTTTTGTTTTTGTTAATTAGTGCAGATTTTAAAATATAATTTTATATATAGATACATAATCATCATCATTCAAGTCTTTTTTAGTCTCCACTGCAGGAGCACGACCCTCTCTGTACTACAGAGCCATACTTAGCTAGAGTAGCCAGAGGATTTGGCCTAAATTCTCCACGCTGACCAGACGGGTTAGAGAGGTCTCATTGCTCTCATTGATGTTTATAACCTTTGTTTAACTTGTTTTTCCTAAGTCGCCTCCTCGGAAAGACCTGGAGTGGTCCTATTCTACACTGCCGGGAACTACACGGCTTATAGGTACATAATACTGTGTAAGTATACTCAGATATACGTATGACATAGCTGTAATTTTCAATAGATTTTCATGATCATCAAGAATCACAGATTCTATCCACTATGTCATAATTATGTTCGAGTAGGTACAATCAACACTTATTACTGTACCTCTTTCGTAGTTTGATTCACGAAAGATAAAAAAGTCGTGCTACAATCTACAATTATGTAAAGATTCGAGTCATAATTAAATAATAAATAAGGACATATCACACTGGTTGACCTAGCCCCAAAGTAAGTTTAAACTTGTATTATGGAATATGTACTAACTCAACGATACTATATTTTATTATAAACTAGCGGCCCGCTCTGGCCTTGCACGGGTATGTATGTATTATTAATATACCTGAACTTTTCTTAAATAACTCCTCAAATCTATTATGAATACCGTATTAAAATCCATTCCTTTCGTGGTCTGACCATAGTGTGGAGAAATTTACCAAAACTGGGTAGTTTTAAAGATGTAAGCGTAAAGAGGGACCGACGAACGGCGGGAAGCAACTTTGTTTTATACTTTTTATAATAAATACATATGTATACCCAAGACCCAGTAAAATTTGAAACAGGCCATTTTTCAACCAGAACCTCTGGAGTAGCAGACTAGTAAGTTAACCATTATGCCAAGAAGGTTGCCATTAAAATGAGTACTTAATAGACAAACAAAATCAAAATTGACGTGGTAACTATAGGGTTTCATCATCATCCCACCCCTTTTTCCGCCCACTGCTGAGCATAGGCCTCTCTTCGTCGACGCCACTATAGGGTTTATAGGACATAAATTCAGAAACGTGAACTGTTATGCTCGTTATTGTTATGATTTACGTACAAAGGTAAATTCATCAGGCTAAGTACTGTATGAGTAAGTTATGAAAGTTATTGACTGTTGGAGGAAAACCGTATTTTAAACAAAATAAAAATCCTTATTATAATAATATCTGACTACCACATGTTACCATTATATTATTTTATCAAATTCTATTTAAGTACAATATGGACCTGCGTGTCCTGAGACAAATAAATTACTTAACTAAAATAAATAATTTATTATATTGTGGCTGACTTTTTATCCACCGGAAATTTTTTTTGTGTAACTTCAGTCCATGGAACTGAGCTACTTTCTATAAAAAAATTAATTAAAAATCGATAAACATTTTTTGTCCTCCCATAGAAATCAGCGCTCAGTCAAACGGATTTTGTATGGGAATACGAAAAATGTTTATTTGCTGGTGGATAAAAAGTCAACCTGTATGTATATATATATATATTGTATGTCCCTATTATTGAAAATACTGCTTCAGATGATTTATGTGCTATTGTTTTCCTTAAAAACCTGTATGAGAACAGAAAAATAACAGGAAAATGTATCGCTGCCTTTTATTTGCATCTTTTATTTAGTTTATGATTGCTTTGAGGAATCTTTTTGGAAAACGTGTGGCTGTTTCGTTGTGCGGTGCATTTATTTATTTGAACTTCGAGGTTACCAAACTAGTATGTTATAAATTTATCCTTAAAGTCTTTTAACGTTCAATTTCGAAACATTTCGTCATCAATAAGTTAATAACGTGTCTAGGAGATGTTTATAGATGCAAATTATATTTGTTTTTATACAATAAATCTAAATGATAGACTAATGATCAGTCACTTTAACAAAGTTTATAATAAAAAATATTTTGGAAACAATAATTATTTCAAAGCTTCCTTTTAAAGTTGGTATTATCGCTAATATTACCCAGAAAACTACCCATTTCAATGCTTGCTAGATGTAATAAAAGAGGTACAAACAAAATTTGCATGATTGAAGGCAGAGTAGTCGCAAACAGCGGGGACCTCGTCATAAGTACTTGTAGTTTTTACTGGCTCTTTGAGGTCATCGGCAGCCTTCTGCACGTTTCTAAGAATCTTGATTGACATTGATCGCATCGGCTTGACAGCGGCAGTGTTTCTCTACGGTGAGAATCGCTCGCATGGAACTAAAAATCTCAGATGTTAATCGATTTTTTCGGCACGGCATATTTATCGTGATATCTTGTACATTGTTTTAATTAATTATGTGGCGTCATCATTATTATAGGACCTTTATACCAATATTGAAAAATACTGTTTTTTTTCATCACTGTTTATCCTTTGCGTTCCTCTTCTACAACTTTCTACGATCAACTACAGCCAGCCACTGTATAGAATCGTAATTATGTGACAAGACATAATGTTCTTTAAGGATAAAATAAAATAAATAAATAAATATGTATGGACAAATCACACTGATTGAGCTAGCCCCAAAGTAAGTTTTAAACTTGTGTTATGGAATACTAACTCCACGATACTATATTTTATGATAAATACATATATAGATAAAACACCCAAGACAATATGAATGGTCTAATGGTCTTAATGTATAGTCCTTTAGTCGCCTCTTACAACATCCACAGGAAGAGATGGAGTGATCCTTTTCTAGACCGGAAGCCACGCGGCATGTAAAAAATGATAACATGAACTGTAGAAATCGACAATCAGATTGAAATTAGAAGAGGTGGAAGAAACATTGATATCCACTGTAGAAATTATACAGATTATACAGCAATCAAAATTCTTATTTGTCACATTTGAGCGGCTATCATAAGCTCGTTCAACTAATTTCATTTGCGTCACGTCAATTTCGTCTCCGTGAACTAGTTCAAGCTTACTTTCGCTTACAAAAATACGTTTTATTTTAATTACTTACAACGTCTACTATATTTGTCCAGGCGCAATGATTTGTCCGACCGGTGTTGTCAGTCTAGTATTGACATTGTATTGGAAAGTTATCTTCCGTGAATTTGCTTACGGTTTCTTCGAGGCCGCGCGCTCTTGACCGCAACTTATTTGCTAAACAATCCTACTCTCATGAAGATACCTATATGAATGTATTACTAAGACAGAACTATTAGTGATAGTTCTGTCTTGGCCGTGGATTTAGTTTTATGATCAATGATCGCTTTATGGCAAGGTCGTTCACAAATTTACATTCGCAAATACTTACGTTGCGTTAAGGAAGTTTAGCTTATATTGCGTTTAGAATAAAACGGATGCTTTGGTAGCAATGTACCTAACATTTTCAAATCAAAGTGGTTTCAATCACATTCTTTGATGAATAATAATCACAGGCCTGCAAAATGAGGGTCATAACTACCTCTCGGGAATTTGATAGCTGATTCTAGAGTATGTTGGTGCGCTGATTACAAATATGTACTTAGTTTTTCTCCATCACCTCTAGATTCTTCAAAAAAGGTATAGATAGAAATTAGGAAAAAAACACAAGTTGTCACATAAAAAAATATATATTTAAAAAAGTACATAACATTTAACTTAAAAAACTACTAAAATATAATAACAACTTATTACTTGTCTAAATTACATGTACATTTTGTTTGTGGAACCTGGTCCTTTTTTTCTGGAAGCTTCGGTTGTGCGATTTCCGCTTAAATTTCTGGTTTGGATCGTCGCGCTTCAATAACCAACAATAGTCCGCCATCATGCTAGTATTTTATCTTCCTTGATACCGGACTTCAAGCTCTTTTAAATCTTGAAATATTTCGCCTTGTTCTTCGCTAACGGCTCCTAGATTTTCTGGGAAGTAATCAATGTGCGAATTTAAGAAATGAAGTTTAATGCTCATATTACAACCCATTACACCAAAATTTGTAATGATTTTGGCGACTATTTCTAAAGCCTGAGCTTTTATTGTTCCCCAAAAAGTTTTTCACTACTTCCTTAAATGACTGCCATGCTTGCAACTCGATATCATTAAGTTTTTCATCAAACTCTTCCTTCGACATTAATTTTCTTATATCAGGGCCGACGAAAATTCCTTCTTTTAACTTAGCTTCTGATAAAGATGGAAAAACTGAATGCAGATATTTAAAGCCTTCTTCATCTTTATTTAAAGCCTTCACTGAAGTTATTTAATTACGTTTTATTAATTTTAAAATGTAGGCGCTCCGACATTTTTCAGCAAAATCTTAAATATTCAATATCAAAAAATCCTGACGTAATGGATTTTTTTAATTATTTTTCTCGTAATCAGCACATTTGAAACTATAGATAACGTTACTTAGATTTAAAAGAGGAATACCATTGCAAATCTGTGTAATTTATCAATATATACTGCTAGATTTTTGCCAAAGTTTTGATTAAGTTCACTGTAATAACCTGCAAAACCTCTTATCGTCTTTTTAATGCGATAAATTCTGCACATGGATTTAGGGAACGTAGGTACCTATCCTACGTGACCCATTTTTACAATTTTTACATGTAGTACTTCATAAATAAGGTTTTAATTTTTTACAAACAGAAAGTAAAAAGCATATTTGGCTCATCCCTTATTAAAATACAGTGCATACTCGTACCTTATATCCAATTACAAGTGAATATAGCTCGAACAAGCGTGAGATTTTTCTAGAGTATATTGACTAACGTGACGAAGAACTAAGCCCCCACCCCCCCTTTTGTGACCAAGCATGATATTTTGAAAGGGTCATGTAGTAATGTATGGGTATGGACGTATGGCCCCTTAGGCTATTGAGCCTGAGGCTATCCTATTGTATTCTACGAGGAAACTGCAAGGATACGCAATAGCTAACCTTTACTGTCTTTTTAACGAATTTGAAAAAGGTTTCTTCCCTTTTCTCCATGTTTGTTGACTTTCACTTCCGTCTCCAGGATTCTTTATACCATTTTTGCATTTTTTGTTGTTTGAAATATTTTTTATTTTATTTTCAGACGTGGTGCCGGCGCGCTTGTGCGTGGCTATGATGATGTTCTTCGCGTGCTGGGTCAACTACATGATGAGAGTCAACATGAGCGTCAACATCATCGCCATGGTACCAGATAGGGGAAATTCCACCTCGTTAGTATAATATACTCGTATTATAGTTATATTTTTTGTTAATATGTAAAATATTTTTGGCCTCCCATACAAGTTGATTGATCAACTGACCAGAGTTTATATGGAAAGCAAAAAAATGTATTTCATATTTCGATACATGTTCCTTGCGAAAAGTTGTTCAGTAAAATAGACTGAATTCACCCTTAAAATAATTTACTGATATTTTGTTAGACGTGTTTACCAAAAATATGATAATACATGTGTCCATCATTTCTGGTACCTATCTATTATCTGTGAGGTATCTTACACAAATAAAAGATAATTACAAAATATCCTATGAAAAATTAAGGTTTCCAAATTTTTAATTGAAATTTGTAACCCATCGAATAGCAGTAGCATACGTAATAAAAAACTGCTGAAATTTAACAAACAAACGATATCAGCCGAGGTAAATATCGAGTGCTCTGAAATATAAAATTTCGCGGACTAAATCCTTTGTTTGATCAATAACATTCTTCTTCTTCTTCGTCTAAGCGTATTCCCGGTAGCATCCTCAGCTGTGCTGCTCCAGAGCCCGGGGTGCGCTTTCCCGCTTTTTCTTCTCTAAAGATAATATGCATGCCAATGGTCACCCAAGGATGCCAAAGACCTTGTAAAATGCAGAAGAAATAACCTGAACACTTTCAATGATTTGGCTATAGTTTTACAACCGGCCGCCGCCCGACGTTAACCCTCCTTGGGAATGCAATTGTAGCATGAGATGTTTTTGCTTAGGCCTTTAGTCGCCTCTTACGACATCCACAGGAAGAGATGGAGTGGTCCTATTTTAACCCGGAACCACGCGGGTGGATCAATAACATTATGAGGGTCAAAATGAGCGTCAATATCATCGTCATTGGCCACGACGGGATGGAATGGACGGGGCCAAAAATATCTCGGTAGCGCCTGATACAAAATCCATTTGGCTAAGCGTTGATTTGTATGGGAAGACGAATTTTTATTTTCGTTCTCCGTTGATTGTTTTTAAATATTTGGCTGGTGGTTAAAAAGTCACCTGTATAAATGTACTTTTTTCTTTTCTGTATATATAATAGTTTGAGAAAAACTTTGCCACTTGTACGTAAGTACTAGTAATTATACTGTGCCACAGGAGCCACTTGCTTTGGGCGGCAACTTATGTTTTTCTCAAATTATTCTATACATTTCATAGGTAAAAATAAAATAAAATTGGGCTTGACAGTAAAAGCGCTGATCATTCTAGTCGGAATTGGCGCTTAGTGTAAATAAAAAATTACAATTGTCTTTAGTGTAAAACATAGTAAACAATAATCGTATATTTTTTAATTACAATGACGTTTTTTAATCATTTACATGATGCTGGTTAATTAATGTCAATGTTATAGCGTCAGTGCTTGACATAGTATCTGTCCCGTATTTACGTCTATTACCCATCTATAATGCTTATGATAGGCGTCCATGCGTTTTGATTGAGGAAATAGAGAAATTGATCACTGCTCCTTAGGAAGTGTGGTTAAATAAAACCAGCAGAAAAATGTAGAGATTAGTTACAAACAACATAAAACAATGTGTGATTAGTGTGATTATTAGTATGACATAGATCGAATATGTATCTACAGGAGTTTGCTAATATCTGTATTAAATTGGCAGAAAATATTTTATTGATTTGCATAGGTATCACATGCTAAAAGCATCATAAAAATCTAGGTAAATAGGTGGTACCTATTCCGATTAAAACGCAAAATTTAGCTGCAAAAATTTACAAACGTTAACATTAGGCATACGCCTATGATAGGCTATCGAATAATAAATCGTTTCTTGAAGTTATTAAAGACGACCTCCATGGCGTAATAGTCAACATGCTAGTCCGACAATCCGGGGTTCTAGGTTCCCACCCCAGCCAGGGCCAGTTGGAAAATTATCTTATTTAAATTTTCCTGGATTTTGGGTGTTTATCTATATATGGTATGTATTTATTATAAAATAGTATCGTTGAGTTAGTATAACATAATACAAGTTTAAACTAACGTTGAGGCTAGCTTTATTAGTGTGATCTGTTCCTATCCGTTTATTAATGAAATAAGTTTGGGAATCACACCTGCAGTTTTCGCATCAAACCCATATGAAAATGTCCTCATAGTACCACCATGGACCACATTATGTTAAACGTGACTGCGGGGCACGTTAACCATTCAAATCACATAATTCGTTGCGCGTATCGTTCCGCAACTATGTATAATTTTCGCAATATCGCGATCGAAACCATGACACTATCGTTTCTATACAATAACAATATATACTGAACCTTTTACAAAATATACTGAAAGTATTGTAAGGGTGAGTTCAGTCCATGATACTGAACAACTGTCCTCAAGGAACATGATTATATCGCAATATGAAAAGAAAAAGAATTTGCTTCTCAATTTCTCATAGAAACTCGGATCAGCTAATCAGTTAACTTGTATAAGTTGCCAATTCTTTTTTTCAAATTTGTCATATTATTATGTTCCTTGGAGAAAGTTTTTTAGTATCATGGACAATAGTTTTAGTATGTTTTGTTACACATGTGTATGCCCCATACTTATTATAATACTTTGTATTAAACAAACTTGCCGTGTGGTTCCCGGCAGAGTAAAATAGGAACTCTCCAAGTCTTCCCGTGGATGTCATAGAAGGCGACTTAGGAAACAAGCTAAAAAAAGCTTATAAACATCAATGAAACCTCTCCAACCCGTCTGGCCAGCGTTGAGGGTATAGGCCAAATCCTCTGGCTGCTCTAGCTAAGTATGGCTTTGTAAGTACACACAGGGTCGTGCTCCTGCAGTGGATACTAAAAAGATCTGATATTGAAAACGAATGAAATTAAACAAAGTCACTGTATATTTCTTCATAATTACACAAGAAAAAAATGATTTAAGATTTACGAGGTTTACGTTAGGTGCATGTGGAAAGTCAGGACAGGCCGGACAGGTAACTAAGATCTTATAAATGATAGCGACGGGTAGCTAATAACTATTTACAATGGACCAAGAGCCGTAGAGGTGCCAGATATAAGAGATTTATCGTTTATTGATTCATGCAATCATGATGAACACTCTCATTTAATACTAAACTACGGTATATCTAACAAGATCATATGGTATCTGACTGCTGGTCACATTTTCTTAGGGTCAAAGCAAACATGTTACTTTTTTTTTACCCAATCATAACCCGATGCAGCATCGATATAGTCGCTAAATCACGCGATTTTGACACTGCGAACGAACGCAGAGAATCGCCAAACGCAATGCAGTATCGATGCAGTCGCAAGATCGTCGATCACCTATGCTAAAAATAGCATGTTTGCTTTGGCCTTTACCTGAGTATTTACTGTCTGTGCCGGATTCTATCGATATGAACCTGGACCTCTCAATCTAGAACTCAAATTGTAACACTAATTAATAAAACAGTTTATTTTAGCAAATACGAAACATACCTAATTGAAATAAGTGTCCGTGTACATGACTACTTCATAGATTGTACAAGGTTGTATTATATATTCGCAGGGTGAAAAGCGAATGCGAGGCCATTACGACAGACGAGAGCGCGCTCAACACAACAATGAGCTCGGTGACCCAGCGGTTGCTGCGACAGGTAAAGTCTGTCATATTGACAAAATCAGGGCTAGATTAACCATTAGGTGGAGCAGGCAACTGCAGCCTGCTTAGCAGCACGTTACTGCAGCTTGTTCCGATTATTTTTTTGGTGAGCTATTGTCATGTTTTTTTTTAGGGGGCACTAATACACTCGAACTTGGTTTTAAGCCCTTAACAGGCTGGACCTGTTAAGGGCTTAAAACCAAGTTCGAGATAGGGCCAGCGTTCGGCCAAGGGTCCTCTAACAAGGCTAATCGTACTCTAGGGGCCTTTAGCCATGCCCTGCCATGCCAAAAAAGAATCACGACAATCATAATGTCTCGTCAAAAAATAATCGGAATACGCCTGGGTCGTTGGGCTCCTTAGTTTGGGACCCTGACAAGGTGAAAACGGTCTGGGTCAACATATTATAAACATTTGTACTAGTATAACACACTAACAACAGTAATACATAAATATGGGTATAAATAATTAAGTATCAGTATCATTCTCATGGTAAACCTTGTGTTGTAGTTTCCCGCTTAAAATATGACTACTCCATATCTTACTATGCTTCATCGCATCCTATGCTTCAACTGGCCAAGGAGGGTTGACTCAAGGCGGCGGCCGGTAATAAAACTTTTCACACAAATAAAAGTTCTAATGGTATCTGCTTTACTTCTGATCTTTGCACGGACTTCGGCATTCTTTAAAGATTATTGACATATATCTTAGGTGAAGAACAAGCCGGAAAATATGTCTATTTTTTGGGACCCCTAACGTATCATGATTGCTCTTGCCCTTACATTTCAATAGGTACAACTTGGTAGTACTTATTCTGAATCTACTAAGATATAATAGTCATAGTATTCTGTGAAATCAATAAAGCAATTATTTTATAATGATAATTGTTAAATTACAGATAGTAATAATTGTTATATTACTAGTAAGTTATATAATAAAATAATGACTGATCCGTAGCATATAGAGACAATGATAAGAATTATGTGTTTTTCCTACGTGCATATGTATGAGTACATTTCAGAGAAGGCCACAATTGACATACATATACATTGTATTGTATGAACTATTGTTATTTACTCAACCGCTGTCAATGACCGTTGCGCATCCATTAAAAAAGAGTTAGGCATGGTTGTGAAAATACCGTGCAAATATTAAGAGACGTGAATTCGATGATTGGAGATGGGATGATACTGTAAAAAAAAGTTTCAGGACTTGTCAAAATTTTCATCCCGTCCCTCGTTCATTTTTTTTAAATATCTTGACGCTACTGCGTATTTAGCCAGGAACAAGTTATTAAAACGTGGGAAATTCTTTATTCCAAACAAGTTACAATCAAAGGTTGGCGTAGGCCTTTGATTGCTTTAGGGGAACTTCTTACGACAAATCTATACGAGATCACTGGTTTTCATAACCAATTGAATGGCGGACGACGACGCCCAAAGACAGCCACAAAGTCCGCAAAATAAATATCACTACAGCCGTACTATGACTGTCCACTTTAACCACATATTGTTCATGAGCATGAGCATTTATTATATAACACCAAACAACACCAATTTCATATTATAAAGTTCACTAAAATCAATTTGCAAAATAATTTAAAGAAAACCCCAACCGAACCCCTTGACTTCCCGCCAAAAACCTTGTATGGCTGTTGTTGACAACAAGCGTTAATGCCGACAAGCCCCTCGTTCATTGACTAGTATGAAAAATATGTTTCGGAAAAACAAATAAATATCGGGAAAACAAATGATTGCCGGAAAAATAATTGTAGCTCTGTATAATATTGTTATTTGTTTTCACGATGTTTATTGATTACCCGACTACGGTGAAGCAAAAACGAGGCTTATTTTCCTAATATATTGTGCAGCCACTAGATGAAGCATAATGTCAACTATTGTATATTCTGCGTTGATTTTATTAGGGTTCCGTAGAAAAAATTAAAAAACGGAACTCTTATAGGATCACTCGTGCGTCTGTCACAGCCAATTTGCTCCGAATCTACTGGACCAAATCAGGTGAAATTTGGTAGGATGGTGTAATTCTAAGACCCAAACACATATATGCAAAGGTCATTTTCAGGGTATAAATTAGGAAATTGAGAAAAAAAGTTTTGTAAACCTTACTGTGTCATATATCAAATGAAAGGGCTCATTATGAGGATCTTAAATATATTTGTTATAATTATAAAATAAATAGTTTTGATTTTATTCATGAAAGAAGACGAAAATTGACCATTCCCCCCCCCCCTGATCTCCGAAACTACTAAGCCTAAAATTTTGAAAAAAATACGAAATATAGTTTATTGCTTGTAGATTACTGGAAAACCTATAAGAATTCAATCAATTGTACGGAACCCTCTCCACGCGAGTTTAACTAGCACTTGGCCGGTTTTATTTATTTATTTTGTTTGTTTGTTTGTAATAACTTTATTGTACCAAAAAGTTAAGTATAAAAGACAACATAATACGAAAGAGCAAATATACAAAGGCGGACTTATCCCATGTAGGGATCTCTTCCAGTCAACCTGCGATAGATTGAGAGGATATTTACTCTGTTATATATTAGGTATTATATATATTTTATAATATATATTTTATAACCCATAAAGCATTCTAATAATTCACATCCAAAAAACTCACTACTAATTATGTTTATATTTTTTTAATTTATAGCCAGACGGGGTAGTTACATTTGATTGGACAGCCCAGCAGCAAGCCTATGTGTTATCAGGCTACTTCTGGGGGTATGCTATCACTTGCCTGGTGGGAGGTACCGTGGCCGAGATGTGGGGTCCACGGAGAGTCGTGTTCATCACCATGCTGCTCAGCGCAATCCTGACCATCTTCTCACCGCAGGCCGCGAGGTGGCACTACTTGATGCTGGTGGCAGTGCGGTTCGTCATAGGCCTTGCAGCGGTGAGTTAGCATTTTCTTTTTAAAAAATCCCAAGCTATTGTTGCTACATCGCTTGGGCCACATGATGAGTTAAAAAAAGATAAGCTCCTTCAATTGATACTGTAAGGCAACATCCAAAACAGGAGGCCTGGACGTAGTTGAACATAGCTGCTGAAAATCCTACGCCAATGATTACATCACTGGCGTAGGGTTTTCAAGAGTACATTATCCCTATTCTAAACAGCCGTCTTACAAATGTAGATCACAACGATGATTGTTGACATGTTAAAAATCTAAGAAGAAAACAAAGCTATTACCACAAATCGCCACTCATAACTATATTTACCACCGGGTTGCGGCTCAATGCGGCCCTCATTAACTTTTCACGGCAGGCTATGGTACATAAACAATACATAAAATATTAACAGAAAGTTTATGAAATTATGTTTGGTGAGTAGGTAATACAGATGTAGACTAAAAATTTTTTTTGGGTCATCAGATTATTAAATAAACGGTCAAGTGCGAGTCGGACTCGTACATGAAGGGATCCGTACCTCCGTAAAATGTTTTTAAATGCTGAAGAAACACGTTTCTTGCATGACGACCTCCCTTTAATGTTTAACTTTTTTTTATTTTTACGAGTAGTATTTGTTGTTATAGCGGCCACAGTAAAACATAATCGGTGAAAATTTCAAGTGTCTAGCTATTACGGTTCAAGAGATAGAGCTCTGTGACAGACGGACAGACAGACAGACATAGAGACAGACAGACAGACAGACGGACAGCGGACAGCGGAGTCTCAGTAATAGGGACCCGTTTGCAACCTTTGGGTACGGAACCCTAGTAATATTGTATACGTATTTTTCTTTTCTCTGATTAGCAAATAATGAAGAAGACTCAGGACGAAGATATAGCGCATTTAAATTACGCATGACGTCACGTTCACGTGCGATTTTCACTAGGTGGTGACGTTAATCGCCTCCACTGCAAACCTTGCATACTTTGTATCTAGTGTGATAAACCGAAAACTTATTTTTCGGTTTGTTCCATTATTGTCCCTTATTTTCGGTTAACGGACTAAATACAATAATATTTTTCGGACCCAGTCCACATCTCTATTATAATTGTTACTTAACATTCTTTCAAGAACTTTCTGCTCGTTATTGTTAATTAACATCTTATTGACTGCAATATTGTTTTGTAAACTAAAACACTATCGTAGAAATAATTTCCTTATTCTATTTGGATTTTTCCTCTCGCGATGTAGGTAATATTTCCATTATTAGAGACAGATAGCGCACATATTATTACTCGTGCCATACCATGTTTAACTGTAGGTTATCATCATAAATGTCACTAAAGTAGACTACAAATTCTTTGGAGTGTTACTCATCCAAATGATTTAAGGCCGTACCTAAATTTTCCGGGGTCCAGTGCTGCCCCCATTTAAAATAAATTATTTCAAAGAAAACGGAGACATCCTTTAAAATTTTGCAACTACCAAGTCCTAGATAACCCTTCAAAGTATTTTATTAACTACTGTTTTCAGTTTAAAGTGAGAACGTTAAGCTTTACTTCGCACATTTGCGAAAAACGGCCACTTTTGGCTAATGTGCGTAGTAAAGCTTAACGTTCTCATTATAAACTGTAAACAGCAGTTCATAAAATACTTTGAAGGGTTATCTAGGACTTGGTAGTTGCCAAATTTTAAATAATGTCTCCGTTTTCTTTGAAATGATTTATTTTAAATGGGGCCAGCACTGGACCCCGGAAAATTCAGGTACGGCCTTAAGTTATAGATACCTGCCTGCCTTCTCTTATTATTAAACAAAAGGAAAAGTATTCGTAGAATTGAAAATTAAACTATACAGTAATTGTTTTATTTAAGCGGACCCCGGGCTTCACAGCATTACAGCTGTGGATGCAACTGGGAACACGCTGAGATGAGAGAGAGAGAGTAATTGTTTTATTTGTCGCAAATGGTCGCAATAATAAGTACATCATATAAAAATATTACGTATAAATTAATTTGTGAGATTTTCCATGCAATTAAGGCGCATGAGTTACTAACAATTTTACTATTATATTTTGATAAAATTATGCAAAATAAATAATTAATTCTTACTCATAACCAATAAATTATTTACTATAGTTGCTATATACAAATATAGTTACAAATAATGACGTAAAAAAACAATAAGAATTAAATACATATTTCTTGCCCATACAGAAAATGCTATACGCCACTGTTGAATTTCCCCTTTGCCCAAACAAAAAACATCGATTGATAAAATATTTATCTCAAGTAATTTTGTTTCTAGGGTATGTTGTTTCCGGCATTACACGCCCTGGTTGCCCACTGGGCTCCTCCGGTGGAGAAGGGCAAGTTCGTGAGTGCTCTACTGGGAGGTGCCATTGGGACAGTAGTCACTTGGTCTCTCACGGGCCCCCTCATCGAGAACTTGGGATGGGATTATGCGTTCTACGTACCAGGTAAAAATATTTTATTTTTTAACCCATTTTGTATACCAACTTGCTTTTTATTCCCATCTTCTTTCTTTCATCTACCGAGTTGAACTTAGATGTTATTTTGCAAAAATTACAAAAAGTAACATAGACGTTTCTGTTGCTTGCTATTACATTTTTAGAACTTCTTGACAAAAGAGTTCGTTACGGTAGCGCGGTCATTCTCATTTGCGTAATAATGCACTCGCTAGCTTCCCGCCATTAAAGGGCAGATTAGTTCCACTTCATGAAAATAAAATGGAAATTCTACATACGTACATTTTCATTATTTCTCAGTGGACTTTGTATTATATCTGGTAATTTTGATTTGAGCTATGTACCCATACATATATTGGGTTGGCGAAAAAGTTGCATAAGTATAGTATGTATAAATTTGTAATAATATCTCTTTGACTGTACTATTTTGCCTGGCTGGTTTTAAAGACATTAAAAAGGTGACATTTCAAAAAAGAAACAAATTAGTAAAATTATCCAGCATATATGTTTCCAGCTACATTATCATTAAGCTCTTTGTTTCCAGCAGTTTTTCATTTGTTTTTCTTTCTGTCAAAATGAGTCATTCTAATGAAAAAAATCGATAGGTACCTACTACACTAAAATTTTATTACTATAACATTAAAATTTTATTACAAAAAAAGAAAAATGCAATGGAAGCCGTGAAAAAAAATGTGACGTTTATTTATGGACCTTGTATAATACTAGTACATAGTACCAGTAATATAGGTATCTATTAAAAATCCAAGTATATTCTTAGATGTTGACTTGCTTAATACATATTACTCGCAAAAATTTACAACATTCGGCCCAGTTACGAGAAAACATAATTTTAATTTTCCATTCTTTAAAAGGAAGTTTGTGTATGTAATAAGTGTGTCGCTGTTATTCTCCGAACAGATACATACAATTCGTAATAGTTACTCTAAAATGAATGTATTTACAGTTTACACAGTTGATTTGCGCCACCATACCTACTTTTTTAGGTTTCATGTAGGTTTATGAGTACAAATATAGGGTATTTACATTATGTAAGTAGGTATTGTATCATAAGCTCGTTAGTCATCAACACATTTATGAATATTTGATACTTTGCTATAAATTAGAAACAAATTACTTAGTCCCAGATCTCAAAGAACAATATTAAATCGAATTTTAACTGCAAGCCAAGTCCGAACTTGTATGAAAACATAAAAATTAACATACAGTACTCGTACAACAAACAACAAAATTGAGCCCCAATTGCTGTGGTTGTGAAGTAGATTTCCAAAAGATTGGCGTCATTTTCGACGTAGGTACTGACTATTGCGAGTATACAGGGTGAAATTGAAATCGTTGGCATCCTTTTAAATATTCACTATATCCATGATACAGAGTAATTTGAGCCTAATTAAACGTCAATCAAAAGTTTTCATTTTCATATTATAGAAAACCTCTAAACATGCGTTAGACTCCTTGAAAACTTATCGTCATAAAACTCACGAAAAATAAATGAATAATAGTATCAATCTCATCGCATCGTCGTAGATTCCGTAGTACCTAAAATTCATTTCCACTTGAAATTCTCAATCGGTTGCGTGTCATCGCCTTTCCCCTTTTGACTTTAAACCTTATTTGTGCAACTTAAAGTCTGTTTTTGTATGCCGGCCGCCTGCGCCACAGCTGGTGAGTGTACCTACCAGCGCCGCCGGGGTCATAGCACTCCCGCGAGCGCGACGCGTGATGTTTTGATAGTTTGTTTATTTTTCTTACCTTTTGATACTTTTTAATTACTGCATTAATTGCAGTATTGTTACTGTAAATAATATCCTTTAAGTAAGTATGTTAACAAGTTAAATTAACGCCAATAATTTCAAGTGCTCCCTGTATAAGTTATTCGAAGGATTTAACTGTCATTACAATGGCTTTTCGACTACGTTTCGATGAAATGAACACTCGAATAATGGCTAGTCAAATTTGTAGTACGTCAATGCTACGAAATATAAGCCATTCGGAAGTCATAATAACTTCGAAGAATTGGTCATCAGGACGCGTTATTCGAAATTAAGCAGAATATTCGAAATTAAGCAGTAAACTGAGATATACATACAGGTATGTGAGTAAATCCTTCATCATCATCTTCATCAGCTTTCAAAAGCCACTGCTGGGCATAAGCCTCCCTTTGTCCGCGCCATCCCGCTCTTTCCCCGGCTGCCGCGATCCAGTTCTTTCCAGCAACCTGTCTTATACCGTCGAATCGTCGTAAATCCTTATTTTCGTTCGTCTAATATATAGCGCTCAGCTACTTAGGTCAAAGCGCCGAGAAAACTACTCGTTAGTAGGTCTTGTGTTCGACACTTTTTACGCTTTACTTTTCAAGGCCCCATCAGTTCAGTCAGGGCCAAGAATACTGTGAGTGTTTTTGAAAAATCACTGTAAATAAAGTACTACAGTTTATTTTAAAAAATACATAGGAAAAATACAAAGAAAAAAAACATAAGAAAAAAAATACATTTCTACAGACACGTACAATATCCAAAACACGATTAAGCATTTTTGGCTCCTAGCTGAAAATTATACCAAAAAATGTATAATCTAAATTACTAGTTAATTTCGCTACACAATTTTTTTTTTATATAATACAAAAGAAATAATAAATAAAACACAGCGAAATATCGTCGAGCTCGGGTCCGGGCAAAGGTTCGCTCTCGACGAATATTTCACTGTTTTTTTTAATATTTTAAAAAAATTGTGTAGCGAAATTAACTAGTAATTTAGATAATAATTTTTTTTTTGTATAATTTTAATATAAAAAAGTGATTGTATAAAGTAGTAGGGTAAAACCCGGACAGTTGTAATAAAGTTAAATAAATAAATAACTAGTAGTTCGCCGCGAACTTAGACCTCGCGATTTTTTATTAATATTTCAAAAACTACTGAACTGATTTTGATGCCCAACGAACTTGAAAATTCTATTGATATTTACTACATGCCTACCAAATTTCATCAAAATCGGACCATCTGTTCGGCAGTTATCGCGGAACAAACATACAAAGATATATTATCTAGTAGTTCGCCCCGAAACTGTGAAGTCGTGAACCCCATAACTCGGCAACCCCTTGACCGATATGGCGCACGGTCGAACTTGAAAATTCTATAAGGTACATCTACACGCTTACCAAATTTTATGAAGCTATGACCAAATCTACTCCAGTTATCGTCGAACAAACATACATACATACCTCTACATACTCATTCACATACCTACATACAAACGCCGGATTGTTCAGGTAGACTCGGAAAACTTCGTTCGCTCGTTTCAATTATTATCTATCATTATACATATTGTATTAATACCATTACAGGAACGATAGCTGTGTTCTGGTGTTTTCTGTGGTGGTACCTGGTGTACGATTCACCAGTGCAGCACCCTCGTATCTCAGAGAGTGAGAAGAAGTACATCCTCGAAGCTATCGGTGACAAGGTGCACCAGAGCTCTAAAGATACAAAGGTATGATAAAGGTTATAATTATCAACAGTAAATATTTATATCTAGGTACAATACCAACCTTCAAACTTCTTGATAGGCCAACACTCACTTCTGTTTGATATTTTACGATTCATGAAGTTAAACTAACTTTCGCAAGAATCATTAAAGTTAGTTTAACTTTGGTATAACTTATAAAGATTGGCTGTTATAACATAGCTACGTAGGTAGGTACACAATATGTAGGTAAAATGGTAGATTTGACTATAGTAAATTGCATAAAACAGGAAATTAAAAAAAACATTACAAAGGTGGCTTTTTTAAAAATTCTGTTTTTTTTTAATGTTAGCCATAAAACAGAGCAATTTTTCCCATTACATGTTACTTAGACAATTTTTGACAAAAAATTCATGCATTAGGGGTTAAAATGCTCTTACTACGGGATAAATTACCAGTGATAGACACTTGTTGGAGTTCACCACAATGACTATAGCTCTTTGTCATGAAATATCTTTTTCCAAAAGCCTGATTTTATTGAATAAATACGAGTACGTATCCATATACGAGTACAACAATGAAAAATAGGAAGTCGGGCACTGAGTAAAGGAAGTAATACAAAAACTACAATTAAGTATAAGTAGTTTTTGTTTTATATCCGTGAGAAATAAACTTGGCTTAGCCATTGTTACTTTAATCTTTAATTAATTAATGCCATACTTATGTAGTATTGTTTTTTTTAATGTACGCCAATATACTTTAAGTACCTATGTAAGTAATTATTATACGTGATGCTTTGTTTGTTTGCTTTTTAAATCTTGTTACGAGTATTTGCGGCTTATTTTACAAAAAATGTAAAGATTTATTGTATGGCGATCTGAGAGTGTGAGAGCAAAGAAAAAATATGAAATAGTAAGCACCGACCAGTTGCTTCTATAACGGCGAGACCGCAGAAATAAATCAAGAATGGGTGCCAACATTGACATTCTTCCTAATCCTTTAGGTACATGTGTCGAAAATCCTCTTATTTCACAGGTTAAGCAAACATAGGCGTGGAAGAAACTTGGATGGGATGTCACTCGTTTTGATATGGGCCACGCACGACACGAATTTTGCGTCGTGACCGTTTTACATTAGCCACAATGAGTTGTGGCGTATTATTTCACTCAATTTCGGTCTTTGAGCGTAACATCTACAGTTATACAACTTGACACTTTGACTGCGGAAAAACATACATTGTCTGTAAAAACACACACAGCAGTCGAAGAAGCATTGCCATCGAGTCTTACGTGCGACCCCTGAATGTAAAATTATAAAAAGACATTAATTCTTTCCAATCTTTTTTTTATCCAGACTGCAGTCTTCGACCGTGGGAATTTTTGATTGAACACCCGAATTTATATTTTCTATCTACACATACGCATTGCGCTGTATTGTACATGCACCCTGGAGACGAATTTAGACGAATTCAGAAGCGCAGCGAGCGGTCTGCCTTATCAGCGTTTTCGTCCCCATATTTATTTGGGAATTTCGGAGAACTTTAAATTTTTCTATCTTTTTACAAAAGGCAAATTATTTTTATTTATTTATTGTACGTGTTTAAGCATTAATCAATCTTCATTTATGTGTATTTTTTTAATTCAGTCGTATGCACTAGAAATCCGACGACGAATTCGCTTATATTTTCTTCAAAGTTTAACCTTTTTAACTAAGTGTTTGAATGAATTAAAAAAAAAATACTAAAATCTTCTCATTCACTTTTTAGGATTTTCCTTTGTCTTTATTTCTCTGTAATTTATAAAAAACTTCATGTTTTAAATTCCGTGTAAACAACAAAGACATGAACGTCACGCACCGCAAAAAATTGAAACAAGTCTCAGGTTATTTGGAATTAAATAAACTATTACAATGAAAATCAATAAATTGTCTCATTCTCTTTTTTAATACTTGAATAAACTTCAATTAAACATATCTTAACATATTGTTACTAAGATAGTTTGGCTTCAATCAGCTCCGAAAAAGCAGTCAAAATCACTAAATATAAGGATTGGGCCCATACTTATCGTAAGTAATCCTCAAATTATTATATGATACGTTTCAGATCGTGCCGCCATTCCGTAGCATCTTAACGTCATTCCCATTTTTGGCGATGGTGATCCTTCATTACGGGAACAACTGGGGACTCTACTTCGTAATGACGGCAGCCCCCAAGTTCGTTTCTAGCGCCCTGGGCTTCAACCTGACATCGACAGGCACTCTTTCTTCATTGCCCTACCTGGCTAGGATGATCTTCTCACTTATTTTTGGAGCCATCGGAGACAGGTAATTACGGGTTATTACAGAGGAAATATATCATGGAATGTTTGTTTGGCAAATTGACAATTATTTTGCTGAAATCCTGATCCATATGACGTGTAACTTTTTTCTCGCATAAAGTAGGTATAACTACAACTATGGAGACACACCATATTATTATAATTATTGATGGATTTCAATCAAAATTTGTGAGGCGAATTTGATTCTACAGACGTTGCAAAAAAAATCTAAAGTGGGGGAGTGGAGGGTGGAAAAGTGGAGAAGTCTGCTGTAGCATTATACAGGGAGCATTTGAAATCATTGGCATTAATTTAACTTATTAACATACTCACTTAAGGAATATTTTTTACAGTAACAATACTGCAATTAGTGCAGTAATTAAAAAGTATCAAAACATCGCGCGTCGCGCTTGCGAGAGGGCTATATGATCCCGGCGTTGGTACGTAACTCACCAGCTGTGGCGCGGGCGGCCTGCATACAAAAACAGACGTTAAGTTGCGTGGATAAGGTTTAAAGTCGAGTGGGGAAAGGCGATATGTCACGCGACCGATTGAGAGAATAAATGTTAGGTACTACGGAATCTACGACGACGCAATGAAATTAATACTATTATAATTAATTTACTTTTCATGAGTTTTATGACGATAAGTTTTATTATTTATAATTGCAGTAATGGTGTCTATCAAGGAGTCTAACGCATGTTTAGAGGTTTTCTTTAATATAAAAATGACGACTTTTGATTGACGTTTTAAAAGGCTCACATTACCTTGTATCATGGGTATAGTGGATATTTAAAAGGATGCCAACGATTTCAATTCCACCCTGTATATAGACAAATTTTACTGAAATGGCTTTGCTAAGCCAGGGAAAAGGGGAGAGTGTCGGTTATTGAATGATTATAAGAGCTCGACTGTTCTCACAGAACCACTAGTTATATGACTTGTACTTACGTGATATGTACCAATAGTTCTCAGTCCTAGTCAAAGGTCTAGAAAGCTTTTACGGGTTCTGGCATATATGAACGAACATGAAAATGTACAAGCAAACGAGTGTAAAAATTCGTCCTAAACTCAGAGTAATATATATATATATATATTTGTTATTGCAGAATAATGAAACAGAACGTAGTATCGACGACCTTCATGAGGAAGTTCTTTTGCCTGTTCTCTCACCTCGTGCCCGGGCTGCTGCTGATCGCGCTCGGGTACACCGGCTGCGCACCCATCCTTTCCGTGGCTCTCATCACGTTCTCCATGGGCTCCAACGGCGCCGCCACCCTGACCAACCTGGTGAACCACCAGGACCTGGCTCCAAACTTCGCGGGCACGCTGTACGGAATTGCTAACGGGATCGGGAACACTGCTGGATTTGTGACACCGCTGGTTACTGCGCACTTTACTAAAAATGGGGTGAGTAATTTTAATTTTATTTCTGGTGGCATAACACTTAAGAGTACCCTACCCTAGACAGAATCAGATTTTCCCTTACAAACGTAATCTACCTTATATTTTAAATCGACGTGTCAGATTTCGGTCGGCTCATGTCCGTGCAAAGTGGAGAAGGAAAAGCAGGAAAGCGGACCCCAGACTTCACAACTGGGAATACGCTGAGATGAGAGAGAGAGAAGAGATGTCAGATTTCGGCAGTATTTTGTAATTTTAAATTTGTAATTGTAACGAAATTGCATATATCTAGGCATATAACTGGTTTTTACAGTCAAAATATGAACTTGAAAGAGAATATAGTGTATCATATCATATTTGACCTTCAGTATGGAAAACTTCGCCCTTATATTTTATTTCAAGTTCATATGACTATGGAAAATTAGTTATATGGCTAGATATATACAATTTCTTTGAAATTATAAAATACTGCCGAAATCCGACATGTCATTTAAAAAAAAATTGCTAGATTACGTTTGTATGGAAAAGTCTAGAGTAAGGGGACTCTTAACCTTGTCTAAATCGAAAGACTGATTATGTTATCTAGCTGATCCTACGTCATATTTAAAAAAAATGCGTAGTTAGGAAATGAGAGAGACAATAAAGCATACGCATTTACTTGGTCTCCATTGGTTATTTTATTTCTATAATAACAATGTGGTTCCTGGCAGAGTAGTATAGGACTATTCCAAGTCTTCCCGTGGATGTCGTAGAAGGCGACTTAGGAAACACAAGCTAAACAAAGTTTATAAACATCAGTGAGACCTCTCCAACCCGTCTGGCCAGCGTGGAGAGTGTAGGCTAAATCCTCTGGCTGCTCTGGCCTAGATAGCTTTGATATTACAGAGCGGGTCGTGCTCCTGCAGTGGAGACTAAAAAAATCTGATGATAATGATAATAACAATAAAGAAATAAACGGGCAAGTGCGAGTCGGACTCGTACATGAAGGGTTCCGTACCACCGTACAATGTTTTAAAACGCTGAAGAAAAACGTTTCTTGTTTGATGACCCCCTTTAATTTTTAACTTTATTTTATTTTTAGTATTTGATGTTATTGTGGTCATAGTAATACATAATTGGTAAAAATTTCAAGTATCTAGTTAATGCCATTATAAAGATCAAGTTAAAAACGCTGAAAAAAACACGTTTTTTGTATGATAACCCCCTTTAATTTTTAACTATTTTTTATTTTTAGTATTTGTTGTTATAGCGGCCACAGTAACACATAATCGGTGAAAATTTCAAGTGTCTAGCTATTACGGTTCAAGAGATAGAGCCCTGTGACAGACGGACAGACAGACAGACGGACAGACATACGGACAGACAGACAGACAGACAGACATACAGACAGACAGACGGACAGACAGCGGAGTCACAGTAATAGGGTCCCGTTTGCACCTTTTGGGTACGGAACCCTAAAAAGTATGTTGCCATCTAAATTTTAGTTTTGTCATATTCACAGAACGGCTTCGCGGAATGGCGGCCAGTATTCTTCACTGGCGCTTCCCTATACATCGCTGCGGCAGTATACTTTATCCTCTTTGGCACCGGCGAGACACAGTCGTGGAACTACGTCGTCCCTGAGGAGGAGGAGGAAGACAAGAGGCCGAGCAACTCCTCCAACGATACCACGGTCACGATCCCGGTGAAAACATAGAAGCAACTGGTTAAGATTATTAATAGTGATTATTTGACAAACACTAGCTAAGTCTTATGTAAATTCCCAAAACCATGTCGTTTTACGTAAACTGCTTTTCAATTTTATTATTTTGAAAATATTTTGCGACGTACTTAAGTACGCCTTTTCATGTGACTTCTACTTAAATAAGAAAATGAATACGGATAAACTTTTCTATAACTGATGGAATGACCTACAAAGTAATTGTTCATAGTTTGTCGATTTTGGGAAAAGACTCAATATTTTGTCCAGTGTTTTATAATTTTTATAAAATCATTAAACTTTGATTTCATAAATTTTATATACAAATACATTTCAAGGCATGTTCTTTAAAAATAAAAGTACAAGTTAATTAAAAAAACTAGCAGCGACTGCCTGTTTAATTCGATGACCATTTTATACCCTAGTTTATATTTGTATTGCCATAGAAATAGCCTAAGATATTTAGATTTCTAGCTTAATTTATGAGGATACCTGCCTTGTATCAGTTAACCTTTTTTGAATACCTACTAATTCAGCATATATAACGTTCTCCAGCATATTCTATTCATTCATCACTATGTAATTTTTTGAGACATGTACTCTGTGAACAATGTAGTACCAATAAAAGTTGGTTTAATAATTTTGGAAGTTATGATTACATCTGTGGATTACATATATTGTTCGTTTAAATTAAATACCTAGTAGGTAGGTATCATGTAAATATACATATAATTATTTTAAAATGTAAAAATATTATTTATTATAATTATGACAATCCGTAAACAGGACTACGATGTGATGTCAATTTTATTTAGAAACAAAACTTAGACTTAAATTTAATGTAAATAAGACTGTGATGAATTACATGTACACATGAATAAATTTCATATATTAAATCTTTTTGTCATTTTTAATGTGTTCTACACCTAAACTAGATTCACCTACCAATTACTAATAAACTCGGCTCTGTATTAATCAATGTATATTTCATCTACTCATATATACATCATTGCGAATATAGGTAACCAACAATTGCGTAGGTATATTAATGGAAAAAAAAATCTAGGTACCTCTGAATCTAAGTAGCAAATTATTTTATAAATAAGGTAACCTTATGTATTAAATAATTTACATGGTAATGTAGCTTTTATCACTACATAGTATAAAACAAAGTCGCTTCCCACTGTCTGTCCCTATGTATGCTTAGATCTTTAAAACTACGCAACGGATTTTGATGCGGTTTTTTTTAATAGATAAAGTGATTCATGAGAAAGGTTTATGTTTATATGTATAATACTTACCCGTGCGAAGCCGGTAATAGTTTACTCTCATGGTTGGTTCATTTCATTTCATTTCCATTTATTCACTTAAATTTGTAACAGGTACACATAACATTGTCATAAAAGGTTTTATTATTTTACAAATTTTACCTTTATAAGGCATTGTGAATTCTAAGTTCGGTGGTTTGAGTGTTAACAATAATTTTGCAACAAACAGAACAACACCGTTTCTTTTTTGAAGTGAAAACTTCTTTAGGCGCGTTGAGCAGTTTTGAAGATAGGAAAACGCAAGCATGTTGGCATTTTTTGAGATAGACAAAAACCATTGATTTCGCGACAGTTTACCAGACCGACACCACTAGTGCGGCCATCTGTGTTTTCTCTCATGCACTATTTAATAAAGTTGGTTCGTGTTACGAAGCTTGTGCATACACCGAATCCGATTCAAATTCGATTAAAATCCAATTCTGCCTCAAATTGGCCTTTCTAGTGATTGTAAGGACGCTTGTGCACTCAGTCGTAAACGGTTCAAATTCGATTCGTATTCAAACCAAGAATTCTCACTTCGGGTCGTTTTGTTTTCGGATCAAAACCGACTCGAATTGGCCGCTGTAGAAATTGTACGTACGCGTGTGCACTACACCCGATTCGTATTCGAATTTCGGTTTCAAGGATGAAGGGTGAGGTACGGGGAGGGAAGCAATAGCAAAAACTAGCTGGTGCCCGCGACTTTGTCTGCGTAAAATTCAGTTTTATTGTGCACGCTGTTTGAAAAATTTAGTTGCCTTGCATAATTTAGAGTCTGAATTTTTTATTGCGATTCTGCTCATAGATAACTCGTATGTTAAATCTTTATACACGACGACAAAATTAAAATGACAATAATAGTTATATTTTTAATAGAATAGAATAAATTAGAAATAAATATTTGCTTGGTGTCATACCTATATAGATTACAGAGTAGTTAGACTTAGATCAACTCCACCAGCTTTTAGGAGCCCCTGTTTTTGCCTCCTGCCCCCTGAGACATTTTACGGTTGTCGAGAAGTAAGCAGCTGATAGGAAATGTGTGCGCTAGAACTGGAATGGGACATTATTGGGAATCAGTGGTGTGGTGTCTACATTTTGTGGTATAAACACAGTAGCACCTCAAATAAATCCACTGAGACTCTCAGCTTCGAAGACCTTCCTTTGAAAAGTAGTTATGATAACTTTTTTACCTGATATCGATTTTAATGAAATATACATTGCTCCAAGCGGAGCTCAATCGATTGTTGAAAAACCGCGTCAAAATACGTCCAGAATTTTTGGAGATTAGGGTGAACATGCCTATAGACAGACAAAAATGTTATTTCAATCTTTTTGTGTTCAGTTATGGACTGAATTCACCTTAAAGTAGTTTCAGTATATGATGTTAGACCTTGTATATACAGGCTGCCTTTTTATCCACCGGCAATATTTTTGAAGCAAGTTCAGTCCATGATACTGAACTACTTTCTATAAAAAAGTTCTTAAAAATCGATAAAAATTTTTCGTCCTCCCATAAAAAATCCGTTTGGCTGAGCGCTGATTTGTATAGGACGAAATTTTTTTATCAATTTTTAATAACTTATTTTATAGAAAGAAGAGAATTCATACTCCACCGACAAGAGCATCGCTGAAAAATATAGAACTGATTTTTTTTTATTGATTTTTAATAACTTTTTTTATAGAAAGTAGTTCAGTCAGTAATCAGTTCCATAGACTGAACTTGCTCCAAAACTTTTGCCGGTGGATAAAAAGTCAACCTGTATATTATTGAAATTTTTTTTAATGATTTTTCATTTCATGGTGGTCCGAAAACGCTTTGTGTCTTGATGTCCCGAGTGGACCCAAAATTTCTTTTTTCTCCTGTATCTTTCTCGCCGTCAATTGCTTGCACTATTTTATTAGTATACCTGATAATTATAGTCGAAGCAACTAACTGTTAAATGCAGGAAACATAGGTATTGCGGCCTCTCTTATCAAAATCTGGTGGGTCTCTCAATTCACGAATCCGAATCGGATTCGGGTGTAGAGCACAATCGCTACTTAAGAATTTTCCGTCCGAATTTTTCTCGTTTTTATTTATTTATTTAACTTTATACACAAATACAAGTGTAATGGCGGACTTAAAGCCTAAGGCCTTATCTACCAGTCAACCAACCGGGTGATGTCGAGAAAGACACGGGTAGTGCAAAAACTCAAAAAGAAATGATGAAAAATGAACCAGGTATACTTAAATATGTAATAATAAACCATAAATATGTAATAATAAACCATAAACTACATACAAATAATACACACTATTATAATACTAAGATATACTACACACATATACTACATACACTAAGAACTATCTGACAGTTGTTTAAGAAAATGTGTTTTCACCTGTTTTTTAAATGAAAAGCGGGTTTTAGCCTTCCGAACATAAACTGGTAAGGCGTTCCAGAGCTTTATAGCTTGGACAATAAACGAATGTGAAAAGAACCTACTCCGGTGAGCTGGTATCCGTTTTGGATTTAATTTAAATACGAATTGGATTCGGTGTGGTGCACAACCGCTTTTAGGCATCACTTTAGTTTCTGCTTAATTATAATTAAAATAAACGGGCAAGGGCGAGTCGGACTCGTACATGAAGTGTTCCGTCCGTGCCTCCGTACAATGTTTTAAAACGCTAAGAAACACGTTTTTTCTATGATGACCCCCTTAAATTTTTTTATTTTTAGTATTTTTTGTTATAGCGGCCATAGTTATACATAATCTGTGAAAATTTCAAGTATCTAGTTAATGCCATTATAAAGATCTAGTTAAAAACGCTGTAAAAACCCGTTTTTTGTATGGCGATCCCCTTTAATTTTTAACTTTTTTTTATTTTCAGTATTTGTATAGCAGCGGTACAGTAATACATAATTGGTGAAAATTTGACGTGTCTAGCTATTACGGTTCAAGAGATAGAGCCCTGTGACAGACGGACAGACGGACAGACGGACAGACGGACAGACGGACAGACGGACAGACGGACAGACGGACAGACGGACAGACGGACAGACGGACAGACGGACAGACGGACAGACGGACAGACAGCGGAGTCTCAGTAATAGGGTCCCGTTTGCACCCTTCGGGTACGGAACCCTAAAAGTCAGTATTTTAAAATCAATATTTTAAGATTTTTTTACAAGCTTTTATTTAACTTGCAATGTACTCGTATGTATGTATGGAGGGAGGCCTTTGCCCAGCAGTGGGACACGATAAGGATATCGAGTAAGGGCTCGTTTGATTCGTCTTGACGAGTTTTTGGTTCTTAGATGCAAGCAGAATAGGTTATATGCAGTATTTCATTGTTTACAAGTACTTTAAATCGGTAAGATTAGATACCTATCAGTTCTGTTATCATAGGTAATCTTATCGATTTTAACCCCCGACAAATGATCACCTAATCTTTTCTTTGGCTATTGGTTATATAGATTTCTATATTAAATTTACTCAGCTTCAGTGCATGTATGTTTGCATACTTGGGTGTTTGTTTTTAATTTGCTATCGTAGAATTACCTACTTTAAAATGTGTGTTTTAATGGACCTAACAAAGCGTTTACTACGTATGTCTTTATTTATTTTCTATAATTTCCTTTTGGTATATATAGATAGCTATATTTAGCCAGCTACTGGCTAGAAGCCAGTTGCTTTAAATTTTAGATTGATAATATCTAACAATGACCTTCCATACAAGGTCATTGATATCTAAGCAAATCTTATATAACGTCTAACAAAATATACTCTAAATATATTCAATATAAATAAGGGTAGATTCAGACCGTTATACTGAACAACTTTCCCCAAGAAACATATTGCGAAATATGAAAAATATTTTTTACTTTCCATAGAAACTCGGATCAGCTGATTGGTCAACTTGTAAGAAGTGGAAAAAAATATTTTTCATATTTCGATATATGTTCCTTTCGGAAAGTTGTTTAGTATCATGGACGGAATCCACCCTTTATAATAGTTTTATAGAATTTTTTCTGTACCTATCTATTAATACTGAAAATTTAGTACTAATCAAAATTTTAACGATTTTTTCTGGTTTTTAGAGAAAATACCAACCCGATATTGCATTGCCTGTATGATATTTATAAATTCTGCATATTTTATAATGATTCGGTCAAATATAAGTATTAATTTGGTAGCAATGGTTCCAGTCAACGCGAATATAACAAGTGTAAGTAATGATCAACAATTGTACTTACATATTTTTATTCAGATAGCGCATAGACCAAAACTGTATTCTGTGGTTATGGTGTAGTCACAGAATACAGGAAGAGTAAAGTGTAGTGTAAGAGTGAGTGATAGAACTGTTGTTGCTACGGGGATGTCTTTGTCCTATGCAGTAATAAGACAGATTGTCCAGAGTTAAGTACCTGATACTGAATACCTATACACAGACCAAATCTAAAGCTACGGTTTACTTTCTAGTATTTAGATACTGGGTTAAACTGGACAGCGTACGAGCGAGGTATCGTTCTGTCAAGCTACTACTGGGGTTGTTTAGTTGGAAACTTCATAGCAGGGCCAACGCTGGAGATTGTAAGCGTACGCAAAGGAATGATCATCTGTTTACTTGGCATAGGAATCTTGAATCTGCTAGCCCCTCTTGCTGCTAAACAAGGAGTGCAATTTATGATTATCATTCGAGTTTGCATTGGACTTTTATCGGTTAGTATTTATTTTATGAAGTACCTAAGTATTATGTATTAATAGTTCCTTACGTTACAATCTTATGAAAGCCTAACATTTTTTTGTGTTAAAAAAGTAGTTTATGACACTGTCACATAATGAGAGTTATTACATACGAGTGTGATAATACCGAGTTATGTGCAGTGTCATACACTACTTTATCTAATCTCATAAACTAGAATTTAAGCTATTAAATTAAAGATCAAAGTTGAAAGAGAAAGAAGTAGTTTTTTTGCTTTTAATAATTATTTTGAATATTTGGACACATCGATTTCGTTACATATATGTCGCATTCTTTAAAATTCAGTATTTAGACCATAATGAGGAAAACTTGAACTTTTCAGACAATACTCATTTTCCATGGCAAGTCCTGATAACATTTAGGTATCATATAGTTTTCTCGACTTTGCTGATAATAGATTGTAAGTGATTTCCATCGCCGTATCTAAAATCTTGGGTGGAGTCCTAATCTCTTCATATTATATCAGACATATTTACAAACGAAACAAAACGTATGCAAAGAGAAGACAAAATATTTATTACTAAAAAAAGTATGAATGCCACAATATATATTAGTAATATAATATAATGTATTATAAGGACACGGAAAATTAATTCTTTTTTTACGACCCTGGATATTTGTATCCTTTTGAGCCATCATACAGCAATCAAAACTTGTTTGTAACGTCATAAAAGTGGTGAACAGCGTCTATAATAGCGTTCCATTAACTAAAATAAATTGATCCCCAAGGAGACCACCGTCAATATAAGGATTCGGAACGCATAAATGGTGTCACCATTTTAATGAGGCTCATATTATGTGTATCCAAAGCCGTAACAAAAATTGACCTGTATCGTAAGGGTTAAAAAAATCCTTATAACATATATTTTGTTCGGTAAGAAGTGTTATAATAGTGATTCTATTTTTATATATTTTGGTATTATATTCGTTATACGTAAATATAGTACGTAAAAGTACGTAAATATAAAATCGTTCTAAAGTTTATAATTTTAATTTTACGACATAAGATTAGATAATAGTTATTTATGTGTTAATCGTCATAACATAAACAAGTAAATTGTATGCCAAATTCAATTCTAATCTGTTCAGACGTTTTTGAATGATAAGTAACAAACATACAAACTGACAAACTTTTATCATAATAATATGAATGGGGACACATTCACATATCAGAGTTAGTCATAATCTAAGAGTACACAAAATAAAACAAGTACTAATTCAAAACTGAACTCTCCTGCTAATTGCCAATATAAATAAGCTAGAAAAGCAAAATGATAGAAGTGGTGATTTACAACTTAGATCGCTTGTCAATTTATGTTTCAGGGAATTTCCAACCCCGGCAACAATGTAATGATATCTAAATGGTCTACGCCCCACGAGAAAGGGATGTTTGTGGGCGCATTGGTTCTCTCTTCCAGTGGCACCTTCTTTGCTTGGAGCATCGGAGGATATGTAGTCGATACATGGGGGTGGGAGTGGGGATTCTATGCCTTTGGGATTGTAGGGCCACTTATAGCATTATTATGTTGGTTTATCATGTATGACACTCCCGAAGAACATCCTCGAATATTAGCTGAAGAAATAAAGTATTTAGAAAAGGAAATTAAAAGAAACAGGGGCACTAAGGTATGAGTAAGTCGTAGAAATTGATTTTCACACTGATTATTTCTGAATAATGTACAACCCGCAGAAGTAAACCTGGAAACTCGCTCTGATGGAAAAACATTCCTCGCAGGTACCAAGTTGATTTCTGCGGGTTGTAATTTGTACTAAAATGTGCATTGAATATTGTTTTACTAATAAGAATTACAACCCGCAGAAATCAACTTGGCACCTGCGAGGAATGTTTTTCCATCAGAGCGAGGTGCCTAGTTAACTTCTGCGGGTTGTACTATCTGTAAAATAATACTAAAATTATTTACCTTTCAGCTGACCCCGCCGTTTAGAAGAATCTACACATCAGTTCCTGTGTGGTCCATAGTAATTGTGAACTTCGGTTTAGGCTGGGGCTTGAATTTCCTCCTTACTTCAGCTCCAAATTACATCGCTAACACTCTTGGATATAGCATAACATCAACGGGCTTGATGTCAGCATTTATTTACTTAATCAGATCCCTCATGGGTTTTGTAGCTGGTACAATTTCAGATATATTACTAAAGAAGGACATTATAAGTGTAAAAGGTTTACGTAGAGTTGGTATTTTACTGTCACACATATTACCGGGCTGCGGGTTGCTGTTTATGTTAAAAATGGGACTTCCTACCATGTCCTACGTAATCATAATCGGAATAAGTATGGCGTTCAACGGACTAGTGACATTATCGAGTGCTATCAACACCCACGATCTCACTACAAACTACGTGAGCACGGTATCTGGGCTAGTGTATTCAGCAGTCACTACTGCTGGTATAGTAACGCCTCTTGTCACAGCACATCTTACTAAGGCGGACGAGGTAAGAATAAATATTAAGGCCGTACCTAAATTTTCCCGGGGTCCAGTGCTGGCCCCATTTAAAATAAATCATTTCAAAGAAAACGGAGACATCATTTAAAATTTGGCTACTTTACTACGCACATTTGCGAAAAACGGCCACTTTTGGCAAATGTGCGTAGTAAAGCTTATCATTCTCATTATAAACTGAAAACATTAGTTCACAAAATAGTTTGAAGGGTTATCTAGGACTTGGTAGTAGCAAAATTTTAAATGATGTCTCCATTTTTTTTAAATTATTTATTTTAATGGGGGCAGCACTGGACCCCGGACAATTCAGGTACGGCCTTAACTGGTCAAGTGCGTTTCTGGTCACGCTCAGAGTAGAGTTCCGAAATTACACGTTACAATATATATGGGGGCTTGATTTTTCACAATTTTACATGTTTACTACCCATTTTAAACAAGTTATAAATTCTTATTTTTTTTTTATGAAGGACGGCGAACGAACAAGCGGGTCACCAGATGGGAAGTGATCACCGCTGCCCATGGACAACTGCAACACCAGGGGTGTAACAAGAGCGTTACCGGCCTTTCAGGGCCCTCCCCAGAGGGGGGAGGGAGAGGAGGGCTCCGGCTCTCTCACTCACCGAATGAAGCATAGAAGCGGTGAAGCTACTACTCAGACGTCGATTTTTTTAAAACAGAGTTTTGCCGGTAGCGTGGCTTTACCACAACTATAACATTTTTTTACGATATTTTAAAATAAGACTGCTGTACATATAATTTTTAACTAACAAGTGAAGAAAGGGTTAGGACTAGGAGTAAGGTCCTACCAAGACAGAAGGGAGGAATGGAGGCATCTCCACTTAACTCATACGACAAAAACAAGCTATTAAATAAAATAAAAATTACAAAGCTAACTTAGCCGTGATAGTTTTCCTTTAAAGTTGAATACAATATTATACTACTATAACGTTTTGTTTTTATTTTTCAGGCTAACAGTCTAGCTAGAGGGTGCCTAACTCGAATAAGAAAAAGTTGTGTTTGGAAACCCTGGCAATGTTTTTAAAAGACCTATCCCCATACATATCAAGTACAAGCGAAAAATATATTATCCCAACTTAAAAATATATATTTTTTTTAACATTTATTCTAACCACTTTGTCATCGTACGTTAAAAGTATGTTCATGCAAAATTACAGCTTTCTGTTAGTTAGTGTTTCGTTAGATCTCTGAGCTAAACCGCGGACAGACAGACGGATACCTGCTCTATATAAGAATTCCTTGTAGCTACAGAACTTTAGAGAGTTGTCCTGGAAATATATTTCAACTAAGGAATTCTATGTTTTAACATTTAAAATTTTAGAAAAATAAAGGTTGAGTACCTTTAGTTTATGAAATTCAATAAGTCAGAAAGGGTATCTAATCTATATACGCCAAAAGTGGGGTCGGCGTACCTAAGATTATAAATAACTTTAGAAGATTTAAACGGCAGTCGCCAACCATAGTCAGACACGTTTAAGCACAAGAAACAAACAATTTATAGAAGAAGCAGCCCTAAAATAAAATTTAAAAAAAACACTAAAATAAGTTTAATTTCTTTACAGACAAATGTAGAGCAGTGGCGTTCCGTGTTTTTGGTTGGAGCCTCTGTGTACCTGATAAGCGGAGTACAGTTCTATTTGTTTGGCTCTACTAAGAAGCAGAACTGGGACCAAACCGAAACTCAAGAGAAGAAAACTGATATACTGTGATAGTCGTTTATGAAAATATTTTTGTTTCAAAGTATACACTTTATACCTTACCGATACATAGATACTTTCTTTTTTACCAACACCTTTTTTACCTTACATAAAGTTCTTCCTCATGTAAGCACGTTCCCGGTTGCATTCTCAGCTGTGCTGCTTCGGAGCCTGCAGTGCGCTTTCCCGCTTTTTCTTCTCTAAATTTAATATGCATGTCAATGGTCACCCAAGGATGCCAAAGACCTTGCGAAGTGGAGATGAAATAGCCGAAACAGTTAAAATGATTTGGCTATAGTTTTACAACCAGCTGCCTGCCTGACGTCAACCTTCTTTAGGAATGACGACTGATAAATCGACGACCTCTGTGGCGTAATGGTTAACACGCTAGACACGCTAGACATAATCCGGAGGTTCTGGGTTCGATCCCCAGCCAGAGCAAGTTGGAAAATGGCCTTTTTCAAATTGCCCTGGGTCTTGGGTGTTTATCTATATATGAATTTATCATATAATATAGTATCGGTAGTTAGTATCCCATAACACAAGTTTAAAACTTACTTTGGGGCTAGCTTAATCAGTGTGATTTGTCCCTATATATTTATTTATTTAATGCATTTGTGCAAAAAGTTTGACAATCGGCCGCCGCCCGACATTACCCCTTCTTGGAAATGCAGCTGTAGCTTGTAGCACGAGATGTTCGTGCTTATTCTCTTGTCGCCTCTTCCGACATCCACAGTAAGAGGTGGAGTGGTACTGTGCCGGAAACCACATAGCACCTTAAGATACAGTTATCTACTTACCATAATGTGCATTTTTGTACTTGATAATGAACGAAATGAGAAGAATTTACTTTATAAAGGGTTTCTTTTTACACACCGGCAACGTTTTTGGAGCAAGTTCAGTACTTTACAAAAAAAATTCGTCCTTCCATACAAATCCATTTGGCTGAGCGCCGATTTGGAAAGCCGAATTTTTTTTCGTTTTTCGTTAATATAATTGTTTTATGGAAAGCTCTTCAGTATCTGCAGTACCAGTATTAGTACATCATTGTGGACTGAACTTGCTTCAAAAATGATGCCAGTGTTTTAAAAGAAACCCTGTATAGGTATATCTAGCTAGGACAATTACTTAATATTTCAGCAGAAATAATGGTATGCTTTGGAATACCTATTAGTTTTTCTTCAGAGATTAGAACATAAATAAAACCGGCCAATTGCTAGTCAGACTCGCGCACCAAGGGTTCCGTACACATTAGACACCAAAAAAATCACGTTTGTTGTATGGGAGCTCCGCTTAAATATTTATTTTATTCTGTTTTTAGTATTTGTTGTTACAGCGGCAATAGAAATACATCATCTGAGAAAAATTAAATTTTCTAACTATCATGGTTAATTAAATACAGCCTGGTGACAGACAGACAGACGGACAGACAGACAGTGAAGTCTTAGTAATAGGGTCCCGTTTTTAACCTTTGGGAACGGCACCCTAATAAGAACCCAAATAGAATTTTTAGTTACTTGGTATTTGTGACCATTTATGTTTTCATTTCCAGACAAATGTGGGCCTATGGCTTTCTGTGTTTTATTTTGTATCTGTTCTGGCTTACGATTTTCAATATGTGGATCCACACAGAAATAAAAATTTCGCTCGCGCTTTTTCAAATTATATTTGAATATGGCTCGTAACTTTAGTGCTTTCTAAACGCACAGTTGGTAGCGCTGACGCACATATGCCAAGACGTCAGCTGATTGAAAACAGACAGTTTGTCAGACATTTTTCAGTTCAGTGAAATTGACAAGCAAGTCAAAGAGAGTTCTTGCTGTATATTAATGTCGTTATACGATCGGCTGTACAAAGCTTTTATAAAATGTTACAAAAATTCCTTGTCAATGCAAGCAATACAAAATAAAACAATTTAATTTTGGGCGCCTTTAAGAGATGATCACAAGAAACATCCAAAAGAGCTAAAGCGTCTTACATTGTTGAAAATTGAAGATCTTTGTCAGCTTGGGACTAAGAAAATGCTCGTCATTTTCTTGTTTATAATATTTAATTTACTATTAACTATAAAGAATGCATGCAGTTTTGTGCAATAAACGCTGTATTAATAAAGAGAAATAAGAGCAAAATTATTTTTATTTTTTTCACTTTCTGCGTGCAAAATGATTAAAAATCACATTTTCTAATACTACGTAACAACTAGAGAGGGAGGGAGGGGGGCTCTTAGTTTATACTACGAGCGGTCACCAAGGGGAGGGAGGAGTCGAAAAATATTAATAAATAGGTCACGTAGTATGGGTACGTTCCCTTAGAAGAAATCGTATACCATACAACAAATCTTGCATTATTTTGGTAACCTACTTACAAAGCCGACAAAACTTAACTTGTTTTTGCAACTGAAAGGTCAGACATGGGCACAGACATGGGTCTAATCAACGCACCGCGTAAAGCGCGGGGAAAGAAGGGTGCTGCAGGGGGCGGCATCACTGCGTAGACACACATTGACAACAGGTGCACGCACACATACAATTTTTTTACCTCAAGCATTTCACTAATTTAATCAATAAAAAAGATTATTGTACATTTGTTACATTTCCAACTTTGCAGCTAATACAGGTAAGTATAACTTTCATTTTACTAAAGGACAGTGAGCAGATCTGGTCCAAGAGCTCTGAAAGGTCACACATACCTCGAATAATAGGCCATTATGCAGTCTTTGAGTCCGAAGGGCATCAAATTATTTTCAAATCTCTTTAGTTATTAACGACCAAACTAAGACCCTTCACACTAAGTAACTACGTACAAATAGGAGGTCTATCTATACTGGACAATAACTTGACATCAAATATTTTCGGTAATTGAAAGTGTGCAGGAATTAAACATATATCAAATGAAAGGCTTTAGTCTGCCCTCGGATAAAACAGAAAAACATAAAAATCTGTCCCGGTGAGTTGAGTTATTAGCATTTTAAACTGAGAAATGGTTGAAACATTGAGCATTGTTTCAGATTTTCTTAAAAAAATTAAAGTGTGCAGGAATAAAATATATGTCGAATGAAAGGCTTTAATCTACTCTGTCATAAGTCAGTAAAACATAAAAATCTGTCCCGGTGGAGTTGAGTTATTTGCATTTTAAACTGAGAAATGGTTAAACATAGAGCATAGTTCCAGATTTTCTTAAAAAATTGAAAGTGTGCAGGAATGAAATATACGTCGAATGAAAAGCTTTAATCTAGCCTTTCATAAGTCAGAAAAATATATAAATCTGTCCCGGTGGAGTTGAGTTGTTAGTATTTAAAACTGAGAAATGGTTGTAACATTGAGCATTGTTTCAGATTTTCTTAAAAAAATTAAAGTGTGCAGGAATAAAATATATGTCGAATGAAAGGCTTTAATCTACTCTATCATAAGTCAGTAAAACATAAAAATCTGTCCCGGTGGAGTTGAGTTATTAGCATTTTAAACTGAGAAATGGTTAAACATAGAGGATTGTTTCAGATTTTCTTAAAAAATTTAAAGTGGATCAGATGAAGTCGGATGAAAGGCTTTAATCTTTCATTAATCAGAAAAACTTAAAAATCTCTCCCGGTGGAGTTGAGTTATTAGCATTTAAAACTGAGAAATGGTTGAAACTTAGAACTTTGTTTCAGATTTTCTTAAGAAATAGAAAGTGGAATAAAATATACGCTATATGAAAGGCTTTGATTTTTTCTTTTAACAAACAGAAAAGCATATAAATCTGTCCCGGTGGAGTTAAGTTATTAGCATTAAAAACTATGAAATGTTTGAAACATAGACCATTATTCCAGATTTTCTTAAAAATTTGAAAGTGGGCAGGAATGAAATATATGTTGAATGAAAGGTTTTAATCTACTCTTTCATCAGTTAGAAAAACATAAAAATCTGTCCCGGTGGAGTTGAGTTATTAGCATTTAAAACTGTGAAATGGTTGAAACATAGACCATTGTTTTATATTTTCTTAAAAAATTTAAAGTGTACATGAATAAAATATATGTCAAATAAAAGGCTTTGCTCTATTCTTTCATTAGGTAATCAGAAAAAAATATAAATCTATCCCGGTGGAGTTGAGTTATTAGCATTTATAACTGTTAAATGGTTGAAACATAGACCTTTGTTTTAGATTTTCTTAGGAAATTAAAAGTGTGCAGGAATACAATATATGCCAGATAAAAGGCTTTGATCTTCTGTTTTATTAAACAGAAAAACATAAAAATCTGTCCCGGTGGAGTTGAGTTATTAGCATTTTAAACTGAGAAATGGTTAAACATAGAGGATTGTTTCAGATTTTCTTAGAAAATTGAAAGTGGATCGGATGAAGTCGGATGAAAGTCAGAAAAACCTAAAAATCTCTCCCGGTGGAGTTGAGTTATTAGCATTTAAAACTGAGAAATGGTTGAAACTTAGAACTTTGTTTCAGATTTTCTTAAGAAATAGAAAGTGGAATAAAATATACGCTATATGAAAGGCTTTGATTTTTTCTTTTAACAAACAGAAAAGCATATAAAGCAAATATAAAATATATGTCAAATGAAAGGCTTTGATCTATTCTTTCATTAGTTATTCAGAAAAACATATAAATCTATCCCGGTGGAGTTGAGTTATTAGCATTTATAACTGTTAAATGGTTGAAACATAGACCTTTGTTTTAGATTTTCTTAGGAAATTAAAAGTGTGCAGGAATACAATATATGCCAGATAAAAGGCTTTGATCTTCTGTTTTATTAAACAGAAAAACATAAAAATCTGTCCCGGTGGAGTTAAGATATTAGCATTTAAAACTGAGAGATGTTTGTGGCAGATCTGGTCTAAGAGCTCTGAAAAGTCAAACATACTTTGAATAATAGGCCATAATACAGTCTTTAAACAGTCCGAATGGCATTAAATTATTTTCAAAAACTTAAGTAATAATCGACCAAACTAAGACCCCTTCACACTAAGTGACTACGTTGAAATGGGAGGTCTATCTATACTGAATAATAACTGGACGTAAAATATTCACTTATAATACCACACGAGCTTCAAAATTATCGGGTATTTCCCGATAGGTTCGTTGCAAACAAATGAAGGAGTCAAGTTTTTCAGGTTAAAAAAACACGAGCGCGAAGCGCGAGTGATTTTTCCTGAAAAACTTGACGACTTTATTTGTTTGCAGGGAACCTTGAGGGAAATGCCAGATAATTTTGAAGCTCTTGTGGTATTCGGGGGATTATTTTTCCGTCCCAAATGTCGGCCAATAGAATTGCACCATTCGACGTTACGTGGTACAACAGAAAAAATAATCAAAAAATTATCAGTATAATACCATGTAGGTTGTACCACGTGACGTCGAATGGTGCAATTCTATTGGTCGATATTGGGGTCGGAAAAATAATCTCGGTAATTTAAAGTGTGATTTGAAGTGTTTAAAGCAGGGATGAAACGTATATCATATAAAAGGCTTCAATCTACTCTTTCATCCAACAGAAAAACATAAAAATCTGTCCCTGTGGGGTTAAGTTATTAGCATTTAAAGAGTCATGGCAGAGTCTAGTACTATGCTTGGAGACATTAATCGAATTTTAAAATGAACATGGAAAAAATTAATGTAATGTCAAACGTCCATGTCGCGCCCCTAGCTCTTTGTGTTGGGAGCTCTACCCTCGAAGTTGTAGACCAGTATATACCTGGGTCAATTGATTCAGGCAAGAAGTTCTAGCTTAAAAGAAGAGGTCTTTCGATGAATCCGACTCGGCTGGACAGTGTTCGGGAAGTTACGCAATGTCCTCTTGTCCAAAATACCTGGTGCTTCAAGACAAAAGTGTATAATCAACTTGGTCCCTTACTATGGTTCTTATATGAAGGCTCAAGATTGCTCAACGCGCTATGGAGAGGGCTCATGTCAGATGTTGAAGTTTTTCTACATGATCGAATCGGAAATGAGGAAATTCGTAGGAGAACAAAAGTTACTGACATAGCCCAGCGTATTAGCTCGTTGAAGTGGCAGTGGCTGGGACACATAGCGCGATATACCTATGGCCGATGGATGACTGCCTCCATGGTCCAGTGGTCAAGACGTCTGCCTTGTGATCCGGAGGTCGTGGGTTCAAATCCCACTGGGAAGCATACTTTGTAAAAAGTTGTTTCCAGTCTGGTTAGGATATTGCAGGCTTGAATCACCTGATTATCCGAAAAGAAAGATAATTCCGTGCTTCGGAAGGCACGTAAAGCTGTTGGTCCCAAACGCTATCTAGCATTTGTACCTATCCTAGGATTGGTTCTGGTCTATCCCTTTGGGTTGCGGAGGCCAGACGGCATTCGCTCTGTGTAAAATCCAGTAACTTCGTTGAATCACCTAGGTTAGGTAGCGGATCCCGAGCTCTGAAGCGTAACCGCTGACAATGCAACCGGGAATACGCTCGGATGATGATGATGATGATGATGACCGATGCCTGATGGGGCAGATAGGTTCTCGTACTGGCAAGCGAAGCGTAGGACACCCACCCACAAGGTGATCAGATGATCTGACCAAGGTCGCTGGAAAGCGCTGGACGCAGGCCGCTTTAAATCGGTCATGTTGGAAATACTTGGAAGGTCTGGCTGACTGGAAGGAAAAAGGTCTGGCTTGAGCTTGGCGCGGGTCCCTCTTAAAGGTTTGTATACTTAGACATGTCATAATTTAGGTACATTGGTACATACTAAATTTACAAATTGACATTATTTTAAATTTCGTAATTCTTATAATTCAATTTAATTATGACATAATAAACAATGTAATCTCTGTCCATCTATATAACTAATTTTAAGTTTTTAGTTTGTTAGTTGACGTCTTTGGAGAAAACGTGCAGTGCAGTTTGTTGCCGCTTCTTCTGCACTTGCGCCTAGGAAGCGGCGTAAACTTAGCTTTAAGTAACGATTTGACGTCAACATTTGTGCAAAACAAAACAAAGTGACTATTATTAAGAGATATTTTAAATATCCTATGATAATAAAGATATTTTGAATTTTGAATTTTGAACTTGGAAGAGGCCTACGAGTACAACTTGCTCTGGCTGGGGATTGAGCCCAAAACCTCCGGAGTGGCGAAAAAGCATGATAACCACTACGCCACGAAGGTCGTCTGAAATCTACACTAATATTATAAAGAGGAAAACTTTGTTTGTATGTTTGTTTGTTTGTTTGTTTGTTTGTAATGAATAGGCTCAAAAAGTACTGGACCGATTTCAAAAATTCTTTCACCATACGAAATCGTATGGTGAAAGATATATTGGTTATTTGGGTTTTTCAACACAAGGTGTAAAAAATCAACCAGAAAAGTTGCTTATTTTGCGTACGCTGCCTAAACTATAAAAGATAGAACCATAAAATGTTCTAATTAATTGTAGATCTTATAAATATCTAAAAAAAAGTCGCAACACACTATACCTATCTATGTCGAGTGAGGCACAACAACCATTTTTTTATTTAGAAATCTTGAATTTTTTTGGGCTACATTTATACGCGTTTATTTTACTCAGAGTGAGGCACAAAAACCATTTTTTTATTTAAAAATCTTGAATTTTTTGGACTACATTTAAACGCGTTTATTTTACTCATGCTATTAATCCTTATCAAAATAAATTATATCATCACTAAGTACAGTTTATGTAGATTATTTGGTCTTTGAATGATTTATCCACGAGTAACATAGGCTAAATTTTATTTTTAAAAAAAATAGGATTTCGTAAGATATTTGGGTTTTTCGGAAACAAGGTGTAAAAAATCAACCAGAAAAGTTACTTATTTTGCGTACGCTGAATAAACTATAAAAGGTAGAACCATAAAATGTTCAAATTAATTGAAGATCTTATTAATATCTACAAAAAAGTCCGCGACACACTATACCTATCTACGAGTATTTCAAGTGAGGCACAACAACCATTTTTTATTTAGAAATCTTGAATTTTTTTGGACTACATTTATACGCGTTTATTTTACTCAGAGTGAGGCACAACAACCATTTTTTTATTTAGAAATCTTGAAATTTTTTGGACTACATTTAAACGCGTTTATATTACTCATGCTATTAATCCTTATCAAAATAAATTATTTCATCACTAAGTACAGTTAATGTAGATAATATTTGGTCTTTGAATGATTTATCCACGAGTGACATAGGCTAAATTTTATTTTGGAAAAAAATAGGGTTCCGTTAGATATTTGGATTTTCCGGACACAAGGTGTAAAAAATCAACCAGAAAAGTTACTTATTTTGCGTACGCTGAATAAACTATAAAAGGTAGAACCATAAAATGTTCAAATTAATTGAAGATCTTATTAATATCTACAAAAAAGTCCGCGACACACTATACCTATCTACGAGTATTTCAAGTGAGGCACAACAACCATTTTTTATTTAGAAATCTTGAATTTTTTTGGGCTACATTTATACGCGTTTATTTTACTCAGAGTGAGGCACAACAACCTTTTTTTTTATTTAAAAATCTTGAATATTTTGGACTACATTTAAACGCGTTTATTTTACTCATGCTATTAATCCTTATCAAAATAAATTATTTCATCACTAAGTACAGTTTATGTAGATAATATTTGGTCTTTGAATGATTTATCCACGAGTGACATAGGCTAAATTTTATTTTGGAAAAAAATAGGGTTCCGTTAGATATTTGGATTTTTCGGACACAAGGTGTAAAAAATCAACCAGAAAAGTTACTTATTTTGCGTACGCTGCCTAAACTATAAAAGATAGAACCATAAAATGTTCAAATTAATTGAAGATCATATAAATACCTAAATAAAAAGTCCGCGACACACTATACCTATCTATGTCGAGTGAGGCACAACAACCATTTTTTATTTAGAAATCTTGAATTTTTTTGTACTACATTTATACGCGTTTATTTTACTCAGAGTGAAGCACAACAACCATTTTTTTGGGTGCCCCTGGTTTCACAGACTGAAATATCATAGAATTTCGATTCACAGAAAAATTTTCATAGAATATTTAATACATATATTTTTATTTCAAATATTATAGTTTCAAAGACTATTTACTTGAATGAAACACAATTTATAGAAACACAGTTCAATGAATTTTAGAATCTCATATTTTCATTTAACAAACTAATCAAACAGTAGAATATTTCTTTAAAGAATATTGTTTGTTCGGTATAATCTTTCATGGAATTTTATTTTACTGAAAATTATTATTTAAGGAAGTATTAAGTGAAAACATTGTTTAATCAAATTAAAGTGCAGAAGAAGCGGCAACAAACTGCACTGCACGTTTTCTCCAAAGACATCAACTAACAAACTAAAATCTTAAAATTAGTTATATAGATGGACAGAGATTACATTGTTTATTATGTCATAATTAAATTGAATTATAAGAATTACGAAATTTAAAATAATGTCAATTTGTAAATGTAGTATGTACCAATGTACCTAAATTATGACATGTCTAAGTATACAAACCTTTAAGAGGGACCCGCGCCAAGCTCAAGCCAGACCTTTTTGTCTTTAAGATAGTCATCGGTCCTATAATAAGCCTTCTCACAAAGTACTTTCTTTACATAAGCTTTGAAATTTCTGTCTGGCATATCAAGGACCGATTCTGGCAATTTATTATAAAAAAGTATACACTTCCCTATAAAAGACTTACTGACTGTATTCAGCCTGTAATACGGGCTAACTAAGTCATTCTTATTACGTAAATTTCTATCTGTAAAATCACTTACTTTATTACATTATATTTTCAAATATGAATTGTGATGCAAAAGTAAGTATACCTATTTCCTTAAATAATTCTCTCAGTGAGTCTCTCGATCCTAAACCGTAAATGGCACGAATTGCTCTTTTTTGTAAAAGAAAAATAGTCTGAATGTCGGCTGCACTCCCCCATAGAAGTATCCCGTAAGACATTAGACTGCGAAAGTAACTAAAGTACACTTGTCTAGCAGTTGCTACATCTGTCAATTGTCTTATTCTCCTAACAGCGTAAGCCGCAGAGCTAAGCCTATTAGAAAGTTTAGTTATATGAGCGCCCCATTGAAGTTTCGAATCAATTGTGATTCCTAAAAAGGTAGTACTTTCAACCAGATCGAGTTTCTGACCAATAATTAGTATGTCAACGCAGGCTTGATTCACATTAGGAAGAGAGAATCGAATGCATTGGGTCTTGTTCGCATTTAACATGAGGTTATTGGCCGAAAACCAATCAGAAATTAAAGATAAGGTGCTGTTCACCGCGCTAGCATCACTGTTATGTCGATCTATTTTAAATATTAGCGAGGTGTCATCAGCAAACATCACCATGTCAGCCTCTTTCTCAACCATGTAAGGCAAGTCATTGACATAAACTAAGAAAAGGAACGGTCCTAGAATTGAACCTTGGGGTACGCCCATTACCATACGATAGAACCATACAATGTTCTAATTAATTGTATATCTTATAAATACCTACAAAAAAGTCCGCGACACACTATACCTATCTATGTCGAGTGAGGCACAACAACCATTTTTTATTTAGAAATCTTGAATTTTTTGGACTACGTTTATACGCGTTTATTTTACTCAGAGTGAGGCACAACAACCATTTTTTTATTTAGGAATCTTAAATTTTTTTGGACTACATTTAAGCGCGTTTATTTAACTCATGCTATTAATCCAAATCAAAATAAATTATTTCATCACTAAGTACAGTTTATGTACCTAGATAATATTTTTAGTCTTTGAATTATTAAAATTGGACATTTGGTTTTAAAGTTATGGCGAAATTAAAATATTACTATTTTTGCTGCACGGCCCGTTGCGAAGTGGGCGTCATCAAGGAGGGGGTGCGCGTGCGGGAGGGGAGTTTAGATCTATGAGTAAGGTACCCGCGCGGCTCAGACGTGAGGCATAGATTAATATTGTATATACTGAAAACGTGAGATCGGCTCCCTACGCAGCGGTCGTGCGCGAAGTCTAATAATTTTACGTGCGATTTTTTTTAGATTTCGTTCCTGTCATGCTGTGTGTACACGCTTTTGGGTCTCAGTCTAGAGCAGTGTCTGTATCTTTTTTTTCTAGACTTAAGCATGTAATTGTTTGTACCTGTTGTGTATGCCATAATAAATAACCAAATAAAACTAAACCTACGCAAAAGTTCTTCTCAGAGCTAAACAACAGTTCTTCTCAGAGCTAAATAATAGTTATTTTCAGGTCTAACCAACAGTTCTTTTCAGGGCTAACCAACAGTTCTCTTCAGGGCTAACCAACAGTTCTTTTCAGGGCTAAACAACAGTTCTTTTCAGAGCTAGAATATTACACGCTATTAATATTTTCTTAAACATTTGAAAATGCCTAAGAGAGCCAGGTCTCAACTTTCTAAACATAGTTCTCAAGCACGGGCAGCAAGAATACGTCGTATGGGTATTTATCCTTATCATTTTAAATGAGTTAATATTCTTAAGCATTTCATGCAGATTATTTTACCCCTACACTATATACTTTAAATGAATAACTTAGAAGTTATCGCAAAATAACAGCGCGTGTTTTCGCAGCGCAGCGAGTGAGTTAGGCCGAATGCGATTACGCGCGCAAAATTGGGCAAATTTTTTGTTTTGTGTTCGTTGTAACTATGATGGATAGATACTTGAATACCTATTTATTTAGTGTTTGTTGTATTGTTAGTCCTGAAGAGTATAGGTATTTCATACGATAAAACTACTACCACCTACTTATTTCATTGAGTTTTTGTAGGTACCTATATTAATTAGTTTCTGTTTGTTTTGAGTAAATTTCGCCCGTTTTGTTAGAGGTTTAAAGACATTCTGTAGTATTAGTATCAGTATTGTACCCGCGCGAAGCCGAGGCGGGTCGCTAGTCATAAATAAAATCGTCTAGGTATGTTTCGAAGGTTCCATAGTTTTAGTTGCTAATAACTTATCTTCACCGGTACAGATTTGTATGATCTTCTGTGTTATTAAAAACAAGACTTGTACCCTTCTTTTGACATATGTTTCATTCTGGCAAACCTTCAGTTTCCGAAAATATTCACGTCCAGTATAGTTAGACCTATCATTTGTAACTAAGCAGATACCAGCGAGGGGTCTTTATTTTGGTTGGTAATACCTACAGATTTTCCAAAAATAATTTGATGCCCCTCGGCTCGTTTTGAGATTACATTATGACCTATCATTTGAAGTATATGTGATCTATCAGAGCTCTTAGACCAACACCCATAGAGCCGTGCCCTTTATCTTTTAATTAGGTACATGTTTAAATGTTTTTATATTTTATTTTCAGAAAAGCAGTGTTATCCATTTATTTTGAGGCATTATCAACAATAGATATAGATGATATTCTTAGAGAATACTTGACTTTGAGATAAATTGAGCGTCTGATAAAAAAAATCTTTATAATGACAGTATCTAGACATGAAATATTATTTTACTATGCAGTTTCCCATAACACTGATACTCTATTCTGGTACCTACGATTATTACGTTACGTATCTACGATATTTTCTTTTAGAATTTTCATTATTTGCTAACAATGTTTCCACGAAGGTATCTTATAGTTCTGATGCTTTTTCTTGGTAGCTGCTATAATGACATGATAAGAGTTAATCTCAGTGTAAACCTTGTGGCTATGGTTCCTGTTTCTAACAACACTATGTCAACTGTAAGTACGAGTAGGTACATAACTAATTTTATTTTACTCATCATTTACGAGTATTAATATTTTGGGTAAATAATTACTGTAAGTGTTGTAATAGTAGATTCATCTTACAACAAAATAGTCTAATTATACGTAAGTAGGTAAAGGTGAGGTTATACGGAAGGAAGAGTACCTATTTCATTTAGTTTGTCTCATTTGACAAGACGATCGATAATTAAGTAATAACACAAACTAGCTTTTCGGGCGTTGCGCGGACTATAATAAGCATCCCGCGGTTTTTTGTGCAGCTGTTGAAGTTGGTTGAAGTACAGTCACGTCCAGTTGAGAAAATGTGTAAATAACTGCAGTCAGTAGAGGAAACATAGAATAATGTTAAAAACATGACAGTTTTTGATTTTGCGATCAAAAAACCCTTGACCAATCAAAAATGCAAGGGTTTTTTGATCCAATAAGTTTAAAATAAATATTAAAATAGTTTTTTGGGTCAATAAGGCGACGCATCTTGCTTGTGTCGCGTTACATGCCTCATTATTGCGTTTTATAGAGAGAACGAGGCAATATGCGTCGCGCATCTTGCGCTGCGTGTGGTTTGATACTTAGAATTAAACAATCAGAAATCATCATCATTTTACCCGCAGGAAGGCCGCTTCAGGACACAGGCCTCCCAAAAATTTTAAAATAACTGACTGAAAGCGGCCTGAAAAGTCTCATTTGAAAATAAAAACTTTATGGTGTTGCTGGGATAAAGGCTCAGGTTATTTCCATTAATGTATTGTTAATCATTCATTTCAGAGCATACAGAACACTCTAGACTGGAGTGCATACGAGCGAGCTCTCGTGCTCGCCGCGTACAGCTGGGGCTTCCTCAGTGGGAACCTCTCGGGAGCATTCATTGGAGAGAGGTTCAGTCCCAAACTGGTGATATTGCTCGCCATTCTTGGCGGGGGTACCCTCACTCTGCTGAGCCCCACGGCAGCGAAGTATAGTTATGTAGCATTAATGGTGACTAGGATCGTCATGGGGTTCTTTGGCGTGAGTTTTCTTTTAGACTAAGTAAATCAAATAGAATGTAACAATAATTAATTCCGGGTCAAGTCATTAGAGATTTATTATTGGTTGTTACTCGAGCTGGTGTGTATTTGTGAACTGAATTAAGTCTATTAAGCTTTATTTAAACCTGTTCAGTAGTTGGAGAAAGACACACAAACTATCACATTTATAGTGTAATATGAGTCATTTTACTAAACTGTTTTATAGTCCGATAATAATCATACATTCGCATAGAACTGAAAATTGGTACGAATGTTGGAAACACCAGATAGATGAAATGTCAAAAGTCTCTAATAATCCCACGTCTAAAAAAAATTATTGGTTTAATGTCAAAGGTCACAAATATGGAACTCTTGCATTTTTATGCTAAACTGTGGCGAGACGATAAATTTTACTATAATAAACAATAGGTTAGAAAATTGTAGACCATACAATTATCCTTAAGGCGAAAATTAGGCTTAAATTTCAAATGAGGGCGCCACTTATCACCTTAAGGTAAAATGGTAGCATAAGTGGCGTCCTCATTTGAAATAAATTGTTTAAAACTAAATATGGCGATATTTAAAAATTTTATTGGTATCAATGTCTAAAAAGACCTTCAAACTATTTTATGAATAACTTTTGAAAGTAATATTGGTAGTCCGTCTAGTTTTAAAAAGGTTTTTCGCCAAAAATGGCTACTTTTGGCGAAAACCCGTTTTAAAAGTAGACGGACTATTAGCAATAATTTCAAAGGTTATTCATAAAATAGTTTGAAGGTCTTTTAAGACATTATACAAATAAATTTTTTAAATATCACCATATTTAGTTTTAAACAATTTATTTCAAATTAGGGCGCCACTTATGCTATCACTTCACCTTAAGGCCGTACCTAAATTTTCCGGGGTCCAGTGCTCCCCCATTTAAAATAAATCATTTCAAAGAAAATGGAGACATCATTTAAAATTTTGCTACTACCAAGATCTAGATAACCCTTCAAAGTATTTTATGAACTACTGTTTACAGTTTAAAGTGCTTAAGCGTTAAGCTTTACTACGCACATTTGCGAAAAACGGCCACTTTTGGCAAATGTGCGTAGTAAAGTTTATCGTTTTTACTACGCACATTTGCCTTTAAACTTTCGTAAGGGTTTTTACAGACACCCACAATATTCAAACACGATTGAGCATTTTTGGCTCGATAGAAAAAAATCACAAACATACAATTATATTTTTTTTGTAGCGAAATCGACTAGATATTTAGATAATACATTTTTTGGTATAATTTTCATATAAAAAGATGATTGTATAAAATACTCTTATAAAGGTAAATTTAGGCAAATTTAGAGGTATGTTTGTGATTTTTTTTCTATCGAGCCAAAATTGCGCAATCTTGTTTTGGATATTATGGGTACCTGTAGAAAAGCCTTAAGATTCTTATATAACATTTTTTAAGGAATAAACTGTAGTAGTTTAATTACAGTGATTTTACAAAAACACTTACAGTTTTCTTGGCTCTGACTGACGGGGCCTTAAAAAATGTTTTCAAACTTTTTCCTCATTACCGCCATTCCAGATAGGTCAAACCGGTTCAACAAGCTGAAAATGGTGCATGCCTTTTTCATTATATCTCAAAGACTTTGGAGTTTATAAATTAATAAAAATCAGTTTTGAATTGACAAAATAAAACTCTCTTATAAAATGAAAGGATTTTTGCAACTTTTAATGAATATGGCTTTGAAACTTGGAATGCTAATGCTAATAAAACATTGAATGTATTTTTATTTCCTACGGAAATACAATTTTAACTGCTCGTAAAAGCTATTTATTACGTATTCTGAGGTAAAAGTAGGGTGAAAGTGAGGTGTGAAAGGTTTTATTTTTACAAAACCCTGATGGTTTTCTTGTCACATTGAAACATTAATTTTTATTTATTTTTAAACTACATACATACTTTTGAGTTATAATGGAAAATGTAAGCACCATTTTGAACTTGTCACCATTTTGAACTTGTCACCATTTTGAACTTGTGAACCACTTTATCTCAGAAATGGTGATATTGAGGAAAAATGGTGATATATTGATAACGTAACCATGATATGATATTTTGGCAGGGCAATTGAATGACTAGGAGCATTTGTTTTGAAGAAATCCTTTTAGAACTTCTTACCTACCTACGTACTTCATATAAAGAGAAATAATGGTTAAAAAAATTTCTGTTGCAGGGCATTTGTTACCCATGTGAACATTTTCTGATTGTCAACTGGGCTGTACCCAACGAGAAAGGCATGTTTATAGGTGCTCTGATCGCTGGAGCGATGGGTACCTTTATCTCATGGACCATATGCGGGTTCCTCATTGATGCTTTTGGATGGGAGTGGGGCTTCTACGCTTTCAACTTATACCTTCCAGTCGTAGTGATTTGTGGTTGTGTTTGGTGTATGACTTGCCTTCTAAACATCGATCTATATCACCTGAAGAGAAGAAGTATTTAGAAAATGTAATACACATTGTGCGAGACAAAAAGGTGCGTACAAATTGCTATTTTTCTTTCACTTTTCATTTCAAGAGTAAGGCGAAATGTTTGTACGAATTTTAAAAAAAAGTTCAACAAATACATGCAGCATTGCATAATATAATTTGGATAGTTATCTAAAACATTAAATAAATATATATATATATATTTCCTGTCTTTTAAGTTTTCAAGAAAATAATGTGTATCAAATAGAGTTGTCGCGCCGCCGTGGGCCTTGTTCTTATCTCATATGATCTGCTTCGCTTGACTCCATGGCGGGACGAAGGTTATAGTTGGAAACGCTTACCTCGTGCGTCCCCCTTCCCTGGTTCTGTGAAGATAACTCTATCGCTGGACTTCTGTCCTTCCAGACATGCTATCCTTTGTACACCGTCTGTAATATTAAAGAACTTATAAGCTTTGTGCCTCTAAGTACACCAAGACACTGAGTCACTCTTTATTATTCGGGCATGATTTACATGAGGTCAGCTATCGTACGATAATTGATAGCGACAAGGGCTTTACGTTTAGGTTGAGTAACTCTAACTAGGCTTGCTACTAAGGAACATTATAAGCGAACGTAAGTAAGTAAAGTAAACATGAGCAAGTAAGTAATTACAATATGTATGTATATCTGTATGTCCATCCTACTCAATCTCCACACAGAGATCCTGTCTGTGACGTGTGCGGTCGCTAAATCTAAATCCCGTGACAAATCAGTCTCTCATAGAGACCTTGCCTGCTGCTATACTCCATGACGACTCAATCTCTAACGGAGATCTCGCCTGCTGCTATATTGTATGACAACTCAATCTCCTACAGATCTTGTCTACTGCCTCAAAGGCCAGTACTTCTATAGTATAGATAGGACAACTTAGCCTCGCTTACAGAGACCTTGTCTACTTTTACAAAGGCCTAGAACTATTTGGTACCAAGTAGTTAAGCTATCACAAGAATCTGGCGCCGGAGCTCCACTCCGATGCGACCTTAGTTATTACTTTAAGCTAATACATGATCAATCTAGTTATTGAATTAGTATGTAAGATAGACACATGTGCGTCTGTCTAGGATTTGCCTAGAACACTTGAATCTAAATATTATGCTTAGGTTTAAATACAATGCTCCGCGTCTTGTATACTTAGCTTTCACAGAAGTTGCTCGCCACAGCTAGCAGGCACGCGGCGAACTTTAATAATTCACTTTATTATACTTTTCTCTTAACTTTGATGCACGTAAAACATGAAATGACCTGATCCTTTAGCGCGACATTAATAAAGGCGGGAGCGTCACCTTTCAGTGTTGCTAGTGTTAAATATATTTACAAATATGGAACATCGTGATGCCAGGCTTCACGACAAGAGTCACCGCGAGACTTTATATCAGTTGTCGTGCTCCCAGCGCGAGGAATTGTGAATATCCATAGTTTTTGGTCGGATAAGTCCGACGCTCGCGAAATGGGCACGAAAATGTTTGTCGGATTAATCCGACGTTCGTGGTTAAAGGGTTAATGAAGCATCTGAAAACTGAACATTTAATGTTTCTTTTCAGCCTAAACCGCCAATCGGCAGTTTCTTTACGAGCATCCCCGTGTTATCATTACTGATTTTAAATTTTGGCAATGGCTGGGGACTTTACTTCGTCACCACCGCCATCCCCAGCTACATGGCGAACGCTCTTGGATACGACATAATATCCACTGGATATCTGTCAGCCCTCACTTACTTACTAAGATCCTCATCAGCATTCATAGCTGGATCTGTTGGAGATGTGTTTTTAAGAAGAAAATTAATCACACGAAATGTACTACGAAAAGTGGGAGTTGTATTTTCACATATACTGCCAGGGTGTGGCCTTTTAACAATGGCGTATCCTAATTTTCCAAGGATTGTGTACGTGATGCTGATAATAATAACGATGGGTCTAAACGGGTTCGTGACGGTGACGAGTGCCGCGAACAACCATGATTTAACCACTAATTATGCAGGTGCTCTTAGTGGATTGACATCCTCACTAGTGACCAGTGCTGGCTTGATTACACCGATTGTTACTGCATATTTTATAAAAGAAGATGAGGTTTGAATCTTATATATTTTTTAAAACAGCTTTAAAAAAGGAGTAATTGTTTTTTGTAACATCTCGTGTCTAGTGTACCGTGAATTGATGTAGTACCTACCATGGTATAGTGATATATTATGTACTTCGGCTGGTATTCTCTTCCCGTGACAGCTGGGTCACGTGATTGGCTCAAGAATAAGTCATCAGTTAGGAGTGCTGCCACTGTGTGATTGAATTACCCTAACAAAACGCATTTTTAACTTAACCAATTATGAACTAATAATTAAAGAACAATCAGTGGTTACACTTATTACAGTACCTACTTTACACTATAGTGATATTCGTGACTTGGGTCATCGCGGGAAGAGAATATGCTTATATTATACTACGGTAAGTACCAAAGCATATTTTCTGGTTGTGCTCTGAAGATAGACATATATTTAACTACAAATTTCAGCCCTATTCAATACGAGTACTAATTGATAATTTACTATCTTCTGAATTAATAGATGAAAATATGCGCATGCTTAGCCGGTAAGCGGCTTAGCATCAGCATGCAGCTCGGTTCTTTTTTATCAATCTACCTATTGTCGTAAACTATGTAGCTATACATAATTGTGTAATTTTTGTTAAGGCGAGATGAGTTCACAATTTGCAATACTGTGTGTGTTTTTGAAAAATCACTGTTATTAAACTACTATAGTTTATTTCTCAAAAAATTTACATAAGAATCTTAAGGATTTTCTACAGACCCCACAATAGCCTAAACACGATTGAGTTTAGGCTATTGTGGGTTGTGATTGAGTTGATGTATGATGATGATGATGTATTACAAAGGCAAATTTAGAGATATGTTTGTGATTTTTTTCTATCAAGCCAAAAATGCTCAATCGTGTTTTGGATATTGTGAGTGTCTGTAGATTGCCTTAAGATTCTTATGTAATTTTTTTGAAGATTAAACTGTAGTAGTTTAATTAGTCATTTTTAAAAACACTCACAGTTTTCTTGACTCTGAACTGACGGGGCCTAAATTTGTAACATAGAATATCTATTTCCATCTGTCTGTTACAGACCAGTCTGGATTTGTGGCAATCGGTGCTGTATCTTGCATCTGCAGTTTACATAACCAGCGGTTTGCAGTTTATTCTATTTGGATCTACCAAGCAACAACCCTGGGACGAAATAAAAACGGAAAATTGAGAAGAAACAAACGAGTATATCATTAAAATTATTTAATAAACGGTCCGCAATGTGGTATTCAGTACACTTACATGGTCCCGGAATTACTAACGATTGATCACCAATGTACTTTAATTGCAAAAAAATATGAATAGGACTAGTGAGCAGGCTGGTAAGTACAGCGATCTGTGTAACAGTCACCTCAGAAATATTAATTTTCCTGAGTTGTTTGGATCCTGCGCTGACAAAATGTGTAATAATGACCAACACAAACGTGCTCTGGACAGTATATACACGGAAATAGTTGGTTTGTTGTCAGAAGCGGCAATAAAAACTAGTGGCGATATAAAATCGGTAAGGAGAAAGCGTGTGACTGGATGGAACCGCCTTGTAAGTGAAGCTCACAGGGAGGCTCGGCTTAAATATGAGGAATGGCTGCTTCAAGATAAGCCGGATTCTGGCTTGGTCTGGACACAAATGCGTGAAAGCCAAAAAATTTTCAAAAGCAGACTGCGCTGGTGCCAGAAAAATGAAGACAAGATAAAAATGGACATCATAGCGTCACATGCAAAATCTAATAATTTTGGTAAGTTTTGGAAAGCAACTAACGACTTAATATTAAGCCGAGCCTGCCAGTGTGTGTGGCGGGATGTGGTTCGCGGGAGGACATTGCTAATCTATTTAAAGAGCAGTTTAAGTTAACACCTACATTAAGCTCCTCACAGACGGTCGTCGATACTGAGGCCAGCGGTGCTGTTTCTCCTATTCGATTCTCTAGCAAGCAAGTGAGAGATATAATCAACAGTATGAGCAGAGACAAATCACCTGGACAGGACGGCCTTAGTATCGAACACCTCAAACATGCTGGTGTTCATCTACCTCTTGTGTTATCAATGTTTTACTCTCTTTGCATGAGTCACTCTCATCTACCTAAAGACATGCTGAAAACAGTTGTAGTACCGATATTAAAAAATAAAACCGGAGACATATCAGATCCTGCGAATTACAGGCCCATATCTCTTGCCATAATTATATCCAAAATACTGGACAGTCTGCTGGATAGGGAATTGGACAAATACCTACAGTTTCATGACGCATAGTTCGGCTTTAGAGCGGGACTATCTACTGAAAGTGCAATCTTAGCCCTGAAGCAGACTGCTCAGTATTATACTGCAAGGGATACACCGGTATATGTCTGCTTTCTTGATCTCTCCAAGGCATTTGACCTCGTAGTGTATGAGATTCTGTGGGAAAAGATGAGGAAGGCAGGAGTACTTTTTACTTTTTGAATCAATCTCTAAAATACTTTATTTTACCTCCCTCTTTAAATATGTACCCAACAAAAATAATGGCATTTCCATACAAAAGTGTGCAGCCGCTCGGGCGATTTGATTTATACAAGGAAAAATGTTTACACTATTCCACTATTCCGTCCCTGAATTTTCCGGGGTCCAGTGCTACTACCAAGTCCTAGATAACCCTTCAAAGTATTTTATGAACTACTGTTTACAGTTTGAAGTGAGAACGTTAAGCTTTACTACGCACATTTGCGAAAAACGGCCACTTTTGGCAAATGTGCGTAGTGAAGCTTAAAGTTCTCATTATAAACTGTAAACAGTAGTTCACAAAATAGTTTGAAGGGTTAAGGCCCATTTACACAGTGCAAGTTTCTTGCCTGTTGCAAACAATTTTATTGAAGCAATAAATGATTTGTATGGCTGACGTTCTGTTTAGACAGTCTTTCCCAACGTGGGCGATAACGCCCCCTTGTGGGCGCTGCAGGCCTAAATGGGGGCGGTAAGAGACCCAGAAAAAAAAGGGGGCGTTGTGTAGGGCTTTGGGGTCGATTTATAATTTCATCTACCTAGCTAGGAAGACTCTTAGACACCGACTGAGCTCTCGACTACATCTTGTGAATATCAACTAATATTAATTAAGATATAGTTCAAACTCGGTTCGATATAATAGACCGCAGGCAATCATGTTTTAACAAGTTTTTGTTAAATAATCCGATTTGTACATTCCTGTATCAATCGGCTGGTTCTATAATACTTGTTCTTGCTTGTCGAGTACGATTGGGCGTCGAATGAGATAAACGAGTTTATGCACGTTTGTCTTATTCCTGTTGGTGCGTGCTGCTTATGAAATCCTATATAAACGACGTAAATTTATTTTATTTTCATTTGCGATTTCGCGCATAATAGATAAGCAGTACTTGATTTCAACACTTACGTATTTCTTAAAACAAAACAATGTCGGAAGTAAAAAAGAAGAGACGGCAATACTCTGCGGAATATATTAAATTCGGATTTATTGAAAATCCCACAAACTGTCCGAATACTATAAAGTTGCGTTTCAATAATCAGTTATAAGTACTTAGCGGTTTTTAAGTATGTTTAAAAAGGGGGGCGTTAAAAAATAATTTATTGTTAAAGTGGGCAATAGACAAAAAAAGGTTGGGAACCCCTGGTTTAGACCATGCAAGTTTTCTATTGCTTCAATTTAACTGTATGCAATAGGCATGAAACTTGCACCGTGTAAATGGGCCTTTATCTAGGACTTGGTAGTAGCAGAATTTTAAATTATGTGTCCGTTTTCTTTAAAATGATTTATTTCAAATGGGGGCAGCACTGGTCCCCGGAAAATTCAGGTACCGCCTTAAGTAACATAAGAGAGTTTTTCACCTCTTTTTGAATTTGAAAGAAAGAAAATAGTTGGTGCTATTAAATCAATTTGGTGCTATTAGAGATTTTATTAGCACCATTGTAGAGCTAAATAATGTTTTGCGACACTTTAAGTTCTTGGCGAGAGTTTATTATCGCTTTCATAGCACTTTGAGAGTTTATAGTCAATGCTTACTTCTTTTTTAGATCTTATTGTTGTAAGATTCACCTAAAGCTATAAGACAAGATGCGTTGCCCGCATATTGTAGTGTTAAACATATATAAACACATAACAGTGTTATATTTTGCTTGACTACGCTCTTTTGTCACCATAAGTTGTATGCGCTACTGTTATAGTGCCTTTATATATTTCGTTAAGTTCTAAAACAAGCTCAAGTTGATCCTAAAATATTTGTTATCTTTAAATCGGTAAGATTAGGTACCTATCAGTTCTGTTATCACAGGCAATCTTCTCGATTTTAACCCCCGACAAATGATCACCTAATATTTATCTTTGGCTATTACACATATACGAGTATATACAGATTTTTATATTAAATTTACTTAGCTTCAGTGTGTTACGGGCTCTTAGCTCTATCCATATACCTAACATTCCCATGGATTGATCACACATTGCGAAACCTTTAAGAAGAATATATGAATCACTCGTGGAAACTGCTGACATGAAGCCACCTGCATTGTGAAGCCATCCTGGGAACAGCTCTGAACACTCAGAGCGAGTCGAGAGTTTGATCGTGAACCACACGTCCGTCGTGGTGCCTCCTCGCTGATCAATCGCTGATCATTAGAAGTAAGTTTGATCAATCGCTGATCACTAGTAATAAATTTTTCTGTACTATTCGCCTTTTTAAAAAGCCTCTGCCGACGTCCCTTTGACGTATCTGGCGCAGTTGGAGCGGACAGTTAAATCGTGCGTATTTCCCACTTCGAAATATTGCGCGATCTAGCCGAATCGTCGGCAAGTGAACTATTTGTCATAGAACCTACGGACTAACGGCGTCGCGCGGGTTTACGCGAGTGACTGGTAAAAGCTTCGTTCGTGGTCATCTAAAAATCGATGGAACAGCCCGGACAGACTACCATGATCTCTATGTGAGTAGCTTTATATACAATTCTATTGTTGATTGCTATTCCTTCCCGAATTAGTATAGGATACTCCCCGAAAAATCCCACTTTGATTTTTCTACCCTAGTATATGTAGATTTAGCTGTTTAGAATTTCACATCGATTCTTATAAAATAGATTAGATATCTTCCTTACATAGGTATATAAATAACGTCCAAAATTTTTCGTCCACATAAAGACCCGATTCCAGGGCTTATATCCATGATAGGAAATCCCGCTTTCATAGGGAATTATTAGAATCATTATTAGAAGAGCCTTTAGAGGAAGAATTAAATATGACCAAAAATAGTCAACAGACAATGTTTCCAATCACAGATAAGGCAGATTAAATCTGGAAAACCATACGCAATGTTCTTGAATTTGACGGCAGTCCTAGTGTCCTTATCAGATTTTTAAGTATTTGTGATCAGACAATATTGAAATATACCGATCTAGCACCGGGCAATAAATTAAATAATTCAATTTTATTAAATGGAATTTTAAATAAATTTAAAGGCAATGCTTCTAAAACTTTAGTTATGAATGGCATTCCCAATGACTGGAACGGTATACGGCAATCATTAATTAACAGCTTTTCTGATCATAAACACGAACCAGCATTATATACTGATCTATCCATGTTATCTCAATGTACCGACACTCCAAATATTTTTTATGAACGTGTACAGCACTTACTAAGCACTATCATGGCTTACGTAGAGTTGCACGAATCTATTCCTACAACGGTAGCAGCTAAACGCGAGCTCTATTCTGAAATAGCCCTAAAAACATTTACTCGTGGATTACGTGAACCAGTGGGCTCCCGAGTTAGATGTATGGGCCCTGATTCTTTGTTGCAAGCGTTAGAGTTCGCACATAGTGAATTAAATGTCATGTATATGCAGAATAAAGTTGGAGCGCCTAGCTCATCTAGGTATTAACCCCCTCGCAACTATAACCAAAAGCCTATGACCTTTTCACAAAATAATATTCCCCAATTGAATTACCAACCTATGACAACCCCTCATGTCAATAATTTACCCCATGGTCATGGACACAACCCTAATAGTTTTTCACCAAATTCTATCCCAAATGTTAGGCCCAATCAGCTAGGCCTATCAAGAACCCAACAGATGATGAGAGCTATTCCTTCCAATGTGTTCCAATTTAAAATTCCACCTAGACAAAATAATAGACCATTCCAGCAAAACTATCCTGTCCCTATGAGTGGTATCAGCCACCCTGTAGCAAGACAGTTACCCCCAACTCCGCAGAGACATTAAATATGAACGAGTATAAACCTATTTATGACAGCTATTCTGACTACGACCCTTATTACTCAACTGCAGGGAATGAGGATCAACACTGTGACAATTACGTTTATGACGAGCCACAGGAACATTCTGAAATTGCAGAGTGCAACGAAGAAGTAAATTTTCTCCCGGCCTCTGCTACGAACCACCCCAAATAGAATTAAATTTACAATTAAATAAAAACTTACCTTTTATACATATTGCGAATCCTCCATTAAAATAACTTATAGACACGGGCGCCAATCAATCATTTATAATTCCTGAAGCAGTACAAGATTATTTTCCAAATTTTCCTTTAAACTATGATCCATTTGTGGTAACAAATATTCAGAACATACAATGAATTTTCTATTACACTCCCCTGTTTTCCCGAATTCAATGACAAAAATTCTATTAAATTATTTGTCTATAGATTTCATCAGTACTTTGAAGGACTAATTGGCCTTGATTTATTGGAACAGTGGCAAGCAAGTTTAGACTTTAAAAATCATGTGATTAAGACCACATTTGCAGAAAACCTCATCCTCATGCACAGTCCTGTAAACATAAATTTATTTCAAACAACCATTCCCGCAAAGTTATCTCATATAACTAAAATTTCGGTCACTGTAGATAACGGTGACGTATTTATAAGTAAGCAGACTATAGGGAGTTGTAACATAAATGAGTGCGTTTCCACTTCCGAAGACGGTCAGGCCTTTATAGAAATTATTAATACCTCAGACGAAGATGTAGCTTTCTCTCTAAATACACCAATTTACGCCGAAATTTTTCACGAACAGACTTTACCTAGACTGACTGACATTGACTATAATGACACTCGATTCCGAGAAATTTTATCACGTTTGCGCGCTCAACACTTAAACACGGAAGAGAATCGTAATTAATTAAATTTAATTAAAGAATACTCTGACTTATTTTATCTAGAGGGCGAACCACTTACTTTTACGAACAAAATTAAACACCGTATTTTAACTACCGATGAAGTCCCCGTTCACAGTAAAACCTATAGATATCCTTACATTCACAGGCAGGAAGTTAAAACTCAAGTTCAAAAAATGTTGGAACAAGGTATCATCCAACCTTCTACTTCCGCCTGGAGTGCACCAATCTGGATTGTCCCTAAAAAAGCAGACGCTTCTGGTAGAACAAAATGGAGACTAGTTGTCGATTTTAGAAAACTTAATGAAAAGACCATTGACGACCGGTACCCAATCGCCAACATCACTGACATACTTGACAAACTTGGCAAATGCCAGTATTTCAGAACTTTAGTGACAAGTGGATTCTATCAAGTCGAAATGGATCCAAGAGACATCCACAAGACTGGGTTTAGCGTAGCAGATGGAAATGGGCACTATGAATTCCTCCGTATGCCAATGGGTCTCAAAAACAGTCCTTGTACGTTCCAAAGAGTCATGGACAATGTCCTGAGAGGTCTCCAGCACGACATTTGTGTGGTTTATCAAGATGACATCCTGGTGTTCTCAACGTCACTCCAAGAACACATAGTAAATCTGCGTAAAATCTTTGATAGACTCAGGGAATCAAATTTCAAAGTGCAGCTAGACAAGTCAGAATTTTTAAGACATGAAACAGCTTACTTAGGTCATATAATAACTCCTGACGGAATAAAACCTAACCCTGAAAAAATTAACGCAATTTTAAAATATCCTATCCCCAAAACAACTAAACAGATAAAAGGATTTCTAGGCCTACTAGGCTATTATCGACGTTTTTTTCCCGACTTCGCACGTTTCACTAAACCACTGACTTAATGTTTGAAAAAAGGCGCAAAAATAAACCTCACAGACGACTAAGTAAAATGCTTCGAGCACTGTAAGACACTACTTGTTAACGACCCCATACTACAATACCCAGACTTTACAAAGGACTTTATACTGACTACTGACGCATCATAGTGATTCTATTGCACGCCTCATAAGCGAAGCGCATGAGGATTTGTTTGACTAAATGTGTCTCTATTTATTTTCTATCGCACTTGTACAATAATATTTACACATAAATGTCAAATAAAAACACTAGTTTCAACACTTATGACATTTTTAAAAGACATTTTGCCTTTTAAATAAATAAAAACAATGTTTAATAAAATCATTTTGTAGACGTCCGTGTGTCTGCATGTATGGAAACTGGCGTGGTCACGATAACTCCCGAAAAACTTTCAGTATTATCCAAAACTAAGTCCTTTCGAAGATCACGGTCTAATTCAATGTAGTTTAATCGTAATTTCAATTTAATTGTAAAAAATGAGATTATGAGGCGTGCACTTTTGGATTTTCCAAACTTATTTTTATATATTTTGGTAACCCGTCATTTTCAATAATAATATTATACCTTTTTGCAACTCTGTCAAGAACCTAGGATTAAACATCGATTCCACGCTCGGCTGGACCACTCATATAGCCGCAATTAGTCGTACAATCACTGTTAGTCTTCAGCAATTGAACCGTCTAAGGAATTTTCTGCCTTTTAAAACAAAGGTCTTACTTGTACAGGCTTTAATTTTTCCAATCTTTGACTATGCTGATGTGTGTTATCCTGACCTTAACGTAGACCTTCTCAATAAATTTGATCGGCTCCTTAATAACTGCATTCGCTTTATCTTCTGTCTTTGAAAATATGATCATGTGTCTTCTTATCGTTCGGAGCTTAATTGGCTTCCTATCCGCCAACGCAGGGAACTTCGGTTACTGTGTACTCTCTTTTCGATTCTTACGAATCCTGATTACTCTCAATATTTAAAATGTAAATATAACTACCTTTCAGACACTCATGATCGACAACTTCGTTCTAATGAGACTCGTCAGCTCTTTATCCCCCTTTTTCGGACTAATTTCATGTCAAACTCATTTTCTCTTCAAGCTTCACGACTCTGGAATTCTTTACCCGTTGATATTAGAAAAATTTCTACCAAATTCTGTTTTAAGAGGAAAGTCCACGCCCTCTTTTCAAACTCCCTTTCTGTATAAAGTCATCATCATTCAGTTCTTCTTTTCATTAGCTATTTCTTTGTTATTATATTTATTAGTATATGTATTGTGTAAGTAGGTATTTACTCTGATATATTTATATATAATATATACATATATGTAATAGTGTGTATGAAGTACTTAGTATTTTTGATGTAAGTATATAGGTATTTATAGTTTTTGCGCCGCACAATTTTCTCTGCTTATCCCTATGGTTGACTGGGAGAAAATGCTCTTAGCATTAAGTCCGCCATTTGTTAAAAGTATATTTTTACTTTGGACAATAAAGTTTGATAAATAAATAAATAAATAAATATTGTATTCGTTATACGTAAATATAGTACGTTTAATTTGAATTTTACGACATGAGATTAGATAATAGTTATTTATGTGTTAATCATCATAACATAAACAAGTAAGTGTCAAGTAGATGCCAAATTCAATTCTAATCTGTTCAGACGTTTTTGAATGATTAAATAACAAACATACAAACTCACAAACTTTTAACATAATAATATTAATGGGGACACATTCACATATCAGAGTTAGTCATAAACTAAGAGTACACAAAATAAAACAAGTACTAATTCAGAACTGAACTGTCCTGCTACTTGCCAATATAAATTAGCTAGAAAAGCAAATTTATGATAGAAGTGGTGATTTACAATTTAGATCGCTTGTCAATTTATGTTTCAGGGAATTTCCAACCCCGGCAACAATGTAATGATATCTAAATGGTCTACGCCCCACGAGAAAGGGATGTTTGTGGGCGCATTGGTTCTCTCTTCCAGTGGCACCTTCTTTGCTTGGAGCATCGGAGGATATGTAGTCGATACATGGGGGTGGGAGTGGGGATTCTATGCCTTTGGGATTGTAGGGCCACTTATAGCATTATTATGTTGGTTTATCATGTATGACACTCCCGAAGAACATCCTCGAATATTAGCTGAAGAAATAAAGTATTTAGAAAAGGAAATTAAAAGAAACAGGGGCACTAAGGTATGAGTAAGTCGTAGAAATTGATTTTCACACTAATTATTTCTGAATAATGTACAACCCGCAGAAGTAAACTATGAACCTCGCTCTGATGGAAAAACATTCCTCGCAGGTACCAAGTTGATTTCTGCGGGTTGAAATTTGTACTAAAATGTACATTCAATATTGTTTTACTAATAAGAATTACAACCCGCAGAAATCAACTTGGCACCTGCGAGGAATGTTTTTCCATCAGAGCGAGGTGCCTAGTTAACTTCTGCGGGTTGTACTATCTGTAAAATAATATTAAAATTATTTACCTTTCAGCCGATCCCGCCGTTTAGAAGAATCTACACATCAGTTCCTGTGTGGTCCATAGTAATTGTGAACTTCGGTTTAGGCTGGGGCTTAAATTTCCTCCTTACTTCAGCTCCAAATTACATCGCTAACACTCTTGGATATAGCATAACATAAACGGGCTTGATGTCAGCATTTATTTACTTAATCAGATCCCTCATGGGTTTTGCAGCTGGTACAATTTCAGATATATTACTAAAGAAGGACATTATACTCGTAAGTGTAAAAGGTTTACGTAGAGTTGGTATTTTACTGTCACAAATATTACCGGGCTGCGGGTTGCTGTTAATGCTAAAAATGGGACTTCCTACCATATCCTACGTAATCATAATTGGAATAAGTATGGCGTTCAACGGACTGGTGACATGTGAGTGCGTGAGTGAGTGCTATCAACTCCCACGATCTCACTGCAAACTACATGAGCACGGTATCTGCACTAGTGTATTCAGCAGTCACTACTGCTGGTATAGTAACGCCTCTTGTCACAGCACATCTTACTGAGGCGGACGAGGTAAGAATAAATATTAAGAGCGTACCTGAATTGTTCGGGGTCCAGTGCTGCCCCCATTTAAAATAAATCATTTCAAAGAAAACGGAGACATTATTTAAAATTTTGCTACTACCAAGTGCTAGATAACCCTTCAAAGTATTTTATGAACTACTGTTTACAGTTTATAATGAGAACGTTAAGCTTTACTACGCACATTTGCCAAAAGTGGCTGTTTTTCGCAAATGTGCGTAGTAAAAACAAACATAGTCAGACACGTTTAAATACAAGAAAGAAACAATTTATAGAAGAAGCAGCCCCAAAATAAAATTTAAAAAAAAACACTAAAATAAGTTTGATTTCTTTACAGACAAATATAGAGCAATGGCGTTCCGTGTTTTTGGTGGGAGCCTCTGTGTACCTGATAAGCGGACTACAGTTCTATTTGTTTGGCTCTACTAAGAAGCAGAACTGGGATCAAACCAAAACTCAAGAGAAGAAAACTGATATACTATGATAGTGGTTTTAATGTAATGTTACGAAAATATTTTTGTTTTAAAGTATACACTTTATACCTTACCGATACTTAGATACTTTCTTTTTTTCCAACACCTTTTTTACCTCACATAAAGTTCTTCTTTACCTAAGGTTGCATTCTAAGCTGCGCTGCTTCGGAGCCCGGAGTGCGCTTACCCGCTTTTTCTTCTCTAAATTTAATATGCATGTCAATGGTCACCCAAGGATGCCAAAGACCTTGCGAAGTGGAGATAAAATAGCCGCAACAGTTTAAATGATTTGGCCATAGTTTTACAACCGGCTGCCTGCCTGACGTCAACCTTCTTTGGGAATGACGACTGATGAATCGACGACCTCCGTGGCGTAATGGTTAACACGCTAGACCGCTTATCCGGAGGTTCTGGGTTCGATCCCCAGCCAGAGCAAGTTGGAAAATGGCCTTTTTCAAATTGCCCTGGGTCTTGGGTGTTTATCTATATATGAATTTATCATATAATATAGTAGCGTTAAGTTAGTATCCCATAACACAAGTTTAAAACTTACTTTGGGGCTAGCTTAATCAGTGTGATTTGTCCCTATATATTTATTTAAAATCGATAAAAAAAATTCGTCCTTCCATACAAATCCATTTGGCTGAGCGCCGATTTGGAGAGCCGAATTTTTTTTCGTTACATAGAAATTGCCGTTCAGTATCAAAAAACTGAAACAAGTTTTTTTTAATGAAATTATTATATAATCAATCGAAGTATGCGCCGTTGTTATCGATACACTTCCGCCATTTTATAGGCAGATTATTGATACCTTTGGAAAAAAAATCCTGGGAGCGAGAGTCTATGAACTGTTTGAAGGCGGTTTTGACTGCCTCATCAGATTTGAAATTTTTTCCTTGTAAAAAGTTATCCAAATTTTGAAAAAAGTGGTAATGGTGGGTGACGCAGAGGTTCCAGTCGCAGCTCCTCTAACTTGGCGATCGTTTGATGTGCAGTGTGTGGTCTAGCGTTATCCTGAAGGAGCAGTAGGCTAGAGCAATTCATCAGTCTCGGTTGTTTAATGGCGAGCTTGACCATCATTGTTTGCAATTGTTGGCAATACAAGTCTGCAGTAATCGTCTGGCCTGATCTCAAGAAGCTGTAGTGGATAACACCAGCACTGGTCCACCAAACACTAACCAGAATCTTCTTTTTGGTCAGTTTTCGCTTTGCCAATTGCCATTGTGATGATCGCTTCCGATTGTCGTACAGGATCCATTTCTCATCACAAGTCACGATACGGTTCAAAATTCCCTCATTATTGTGGCGATTAAGCAAAGAAACGCAGCCAGCAACGCGTGTTTGTTGGTTTGCTTCAGTCAATTCGTGCGGTACCCACTTTTCGAGTTTTTTAATTTTTCCGATTTGGCGCAAGTGGATAAGTATCGTTTTGTCACTTACGCCGAAGGCTGCTGCTAATTCAAAAGTGGTTTGAGATGGATCCGCTTCCACTATCGCCTTCAATTCTTCGTTATTCACTTGAGTATCAGGTCGTCCACGAGGCTCATTGTGTAAATCGAAATTTCCAGAACGGAAACGTTGAAACCAAAAACGCATCGTTCGTTCGTTAGCGGTGCCTGGTCCATACACGTCGTTAATTCTTCGAGTCGTTTCTGCAGCACTGGTGCCACGGTGGAACTCGTATTCGTAAATACTGCGAATTTTCAATTTGTCCATAGTTGTTGTTATAGCAATGTTGAAACTCAAACAAATGATGTTAAAACAAATGAAATACGAATTTTTAAACAATATTTTTCTGGCTTTATTTCTAAATAAATTTGAATTTGGAATTCCTAATGAAACGCAAGATATTTGATTTTAAAGTTGTCAGTATTGAAAATCGGCAATTTCATATGTAAGGACCTAATATAATTGTTTTATGGAAAGCTCTTCAGTATCTGCAGTACCAGTATTAGTACATCATTGTGGACTGAACTTGCTCCAAAAATCATGCCGGTGTTTTAAAAGAAACCCTGTAAAGGTATATCTAGCTAGGACAATTACTTAATATTTCAGCAGAAATAATGGTATGCTTTGGAATACCTATTAGTTTTTCTTCAGAGATTAGATGATTATACGTGGGGCGCACTATAAGTTTCCGGAATGAATATGAAAAAATACTATTAAAGGTACATAATTAATTTATTGTTTTTCAAAATAATCTCCCTTGGCGTCTATGCACTTTTTCATTCGATGAAACCAGTTTTGAAAACTTTTGTGCCACTACTCTGTGGTGACCTCTAAAACGTGTTTTTCATACTCCTCGACAGCCTCTTCTGGTGATGAAAATCGTTGACCGCGTAATTGGTTCTTAATTTTTGGGAACAGAAAAAAGTCACAAGGTGCCAGGTCGGGACTGTATGCAGGATGACTCATGAGTTCTACATTTTTCGCCTTCAAAAAGTCGTTTGTCTGTCTGGCCGTGTGAGAACTAGCATTGTCGTGGTGCAGGATGATACGGCGTTTACGGTTGTTTTTACGGAGTTCGTCAATAACTTCCGGCAAACAAATGGTCGTGTACCAGTCACTATTCACTGTACGACGATTCTCTAAAGCAACAGTAGCCACGTGTCCAGCTTTATTAAAAAAAGAAGCAATCATCCGCTTAGATGCACTTTTCACGCGCGCCACTTTGGTTGGTTTCGGCTCATCTTGAAAGACCCATACGCTCGATTGCTGCTTTGTTTTGGGATCGTAGCAATAAATCCATGTTTCGTCACCTGTTACTATGTCCCACACCAAATTTGACGCTCCTTCGTTGAATCTGGTAAGCATGGCACTGCACCAAGTGACGCGGTCCGTTTTTTGAGCCTCGGTCAAGTTGTGTGGGATCCACCGCGAGCACAGCTTTCTCACACCCAAATGTTTGTGTAGGATTAATTGTATTTGACTCATGCCTATTTCTAAGGATGCGCGAATTTCATGGTAGATCACATGCCTGTCTGTTTCAATCATACGGCGCACAGCATTGATGTTTTTGTTGGTCACAGCGGTGGACGGCCGACCATCGCGAGATTCGTCACTGAGATTGATACGACCACGCTTGAATTCTGCAAACCAGCTATAAACAGTTGTCTTGCATGGTGCTTCATTACCAAAAGCTGCTTCAAGCCGAGCGATGCTCTGTTGAGCTGTCAAATTACACTTAAAATCGTAGAAAATCATACTACGAAAATTTTCCCGAGTTAAATCCATGTTGATGCAGACACACACTTTTTTAAATGGCGCCACAAGGTAAAAACAAAAGACAGTCAGATGAAACAAACTGCATTCTACAGCCAAAGAGTTCTATTTTCAAATGTTGCAATACATTTTTAAATATTGTTTATGTAAGTGGCCAGTTCCGGAAACTTACAGTGCGCCCTATGTACTATGGAAATTTTGTTAAAAACTTCTACTTGTGTAATTTTTTGTAACTGACATTTGATATTGGTTTTTGTGCCTGAAATGAATGACTTATTATTATTATTATTAGTACATAAATAAAACCGGCCAATTGCTAGTCAGACTCGCGCACCAAGGGTTCCGTATACATAAGACACCAAAAAAATCAGGTTTGTTCAGATCTGGGAGCTCCGCTTAAATATTTATTTTATTCTGTTTTTAGTATTTGTTGTTATAGCGGCAACAGAAATACATCTTCTCCTTCATCTCAGCGCGTTCCCGGTTGCATCCTCAGCTGTGCTGCTTCGAAGCCCAGGGTGCGCTTTCCCGATTTTTCTTCTCCAAATATAACATGCATGCCAATAGTCACCCAAGGATGCCAAATACCTTGCAAAATGGAGAAGAAATAGCCGGAAAATTATATGATTTGGCTATAGTTTTACGACCGGCCGCCTGCCTGACGTCAACTCTCTTTGGGAATGTATTTGTGCAAAAAGTTTTACAACCGGCCGCCGCCCGACGTTAACCCTCCTTAGGAATGCAATTGTAGCACGAGATGTTTGTGCCTTTAGTCGCCTCTTACGACATCTACAGAAAGAGATGGAGTGGCTCTATTCTAACCCAGAACCACACAGGTACCCAGAACCACACAGGTCAATACGAGTAGAAATACATCATCTGAGAAAATTTAAATTTAATAACTATCATGGTTAATTAGATACAGCCTGGTGACAGACAGACGGACAGACGGACAGTGAAGTCTTATTAATAGGGTCCCGTTTTTACCCTTTGGGAACGGCACCCTAATAAGAACCCAAATATAATTTTTAGTTCCTTGGTATTTGTGACCATTTATGTTTTCATTTTCAGACAAGTGTGGGCCTATGGCTTTCTGTGTTTTATTTTGTATCTGTTCTGGCTTACGATTTGTAATTTGTAGCTCCACACAGAAATAAAAATTTGTTGAAATCCTTAATACTTTGTAGAAATCGTATACCATACAACAAATCTTACATTATTTTGGTAACCTACTTACAAAGCCGACAAAACTTAATTTTATCTGAAACTAGCAGTCCAACCCGGCTTTGCCTGTGGTATACACATAGCTTATGTCAATTGGGGATAGTGTAGCTTTCCAATGGTGAAAGAATTTTTTAAATCGGTCCAGTAGTTTCGGAGCCTTTTCAATGCAAACGAAAAAACAAACAATCAAACCTTTTCTCTTTATAATATTAGTATAGATATTAAGGACGTTGGTTAGGTGCGAATGAAAACACGAGGTTAAGGCCGTACCTGAATTTTCCGGGGTCCAGTGCTGCGCCCATTTAAAATAAATCATTTTAAAGAAAAACGGCCACTTTTGGCAAATGTGTGTAGTAAAGCTTAACGTTCTCATTATAAACTGTAAACAGTAGTTCATAAAATACTTTCAAGGGTTATCTAGGAATTGATAGTAGCAAAATTTTAAATAATGTCTCCGTTTTCTTTGAAATTATTTATTTTAAATGGGGCAGCACTGGACTCCGGAAAATTCAGGTACGGCCTTAAAGGCAAACGTGAAAGCCGGTCGCTGTACCGAATTTGTATGCGGCGCGTGCGTCCTTCCGCTAATCGATTGTTTTTGCAACTGAAAGGTCAGACATGGGCACAGACATGGGTCTAATCAACGCACCGCGTAAAGCGCGGGGAAAGAAAGGTGCCGCAGGGGGCGGCATCACTGCGTAGACACACATTGAAAACAGGTGCACGCACACATACAAATTTTTTACCTCAAGCATAGAGCATTACACTAATTTAGTCAATAAAAAAAGATTATTGTCCATTTGTTACATTTCCAACTTTGCAGCTAATACAGGTAAGTGCTCGTATAACTTTTAGTTTACTAAAAATTAGGTACATGTTTAAATAATTTTATATTTTAGTTTCAGAAGAGCCGTGTGAGCCGTTTATTTTGAGGCATTATCAACAATAGATATAGATGATATTCTTAGAGAATACTTGACTTTGAGATAAATTGAGCGTCTGATAAAAAAATCTTTATAATGACAGTATCTAGACATGAAATATTATTTTACAATGCAGTTTCCCATAACACTGATACTCTATTCCGGTACCTACGAGTATCACGTTACGTATCTATGATATTTTCCTTTTGAATTTTCATTATTTGCTAAGAATGTTTCCACAAAGATATCTTATAGTTCTGATGCTTTTTCTAAGTAGCTGCTATAATGACATGATAAGAGTTAATCTCAGTGTAAACCTTGTGGCTATGGTTCCTGTTTCTAACAACACTATGTCAACTGTAAGTAGGTACCTAACAAATTTTATTTTACTTATCATTTACGAGAATTTATATTTTGGGTAAATAATAACTGTAAATGTTGTAATAGTAGATTCATCTTACAACAAAATAGTCTAGTTATACGTAAGTAGGTAAATGTGAGGTTATACGGCAGGAAGAGTACCTATTCCATTTAGTTTGTCTCATTTGTCAAGACGATCGATAATTAAATAATAACACAAACTAGCTTTTCGGGCGTTGCGCGAAAGCATCCCGCGGTTTTTCGTGCAGCTGTTGAAGTTGGTTGAAGTAAAGTCATGTCCAGTTGAGAAAATGTGTAAATAACTGCAGTCAGTAGAGGAAACATAAAATAATGTAAAAAACATGACAGTTTTTGATTTTGCGATCAAAAAACCCTTAACCGATCAAAAATGTAAGGGTTTTTGATCGGTCAATAAGGCGACTTATCTTACTTGTGTCGCTCTACATGCCTCATTATTGCGTTTTATAGAGAGAACGAGGCAATATGCGTCGCGCATCTTGCGCTGCGTGTGGTTTGATACTTAGAATTAAACAATCAGAAATCATCATCATTTTACCCGCAGGAAGGCCGCTACAGGACACAGGCCTCCCAAAAATTTCCAAATAACTGATTGAAAGCGGCCTGAAAAGTCTCATTTGAAAATAAAACTTTATGGTGTTGCTGGGATAAAGGCTCAGGTTATTTCCGTTAATGTATTGTTAATCATTAATTTCAGAGCATACAGAACACTCTAGACTGGAGTGCATACGAGCGAGCTCTCGTCCTCGCCGCGTACAGCTGGGGCTTCCTCTGTGGAAACCTCTCGGGAGGATTCATTGGAGAGAGGTTCAGTCCCAAACTGGTGATATTGCTCGCCATGCTTGGCGGGGGCGCCCTCACTCTGCTGAGCCCCACGGCAGCGAAGTATAGTTATGTAGCATTGACGGTGACTAGGATCGTCATGGGGTTCTTTGGCGTGAGTTTTCTTTTAGACTAAGTATATCAAATAGAATGTAACAATAATTAATTCCGTAGGTTAATACACACCGGCAGGTTGTAACTCCGGCCGGTGTGTATTCGTGAACTGAATTAAGTCTATAAGCTTTCATATAAAAAGATGATTGTATAAAATAGTCTTATAAAGGTAAATTTAGAGGTTTGTGATTTTTTTCTATCAAGCCAAAAATGCTCAATCGTATTTTAGATATTGTGGGTATCTGCAGAAGAGCCTTTAAATTTTTACGTAAAATTTTTGAGGACTAAACTGTAGTTGTTTAATTACAGTGATTTTTCAAAAACCCTTACAGTTTTCTTGGCTCTAAACTGACGGGGCCTTAAAAAATGTTTTCAAACTTTTTCCTCATTACCGCCATTCCAGATAGGTCAAACCTAACATAGGATTTTTGCAACTTTTAATAAATATAGCTTTGAAACTTGGAATGCTAATTCTAATAAAACATTGAATATATTTTTATTTCCTGCGGAAATACAATTTCATAGTTAAGACTGCTCGTAAAAGCTATTTATTACGTATTCTGAGGTAAAAGTAGGGTATTATGTAAAAGGTTTTATTGTCACAAAACCCTGATGGTTTTATTGTCATATTTCAACATTAATTTTTATTTATTGTTATACTACATACATACTTTTGAGTTACAATGGAAAATGTAAGCACCATTTTGAACTTGTGAACCACTTTATCTCAGAAATGGTGATATTAAGGAAAAATGGTGATATATTGATAACGATAATAAATATAGTGATATGATATTTTGGCAGGGCAATTGAATGACTAGGATCGTTTGTTTTGATGAAATCCTTTTAGAACATCTTACCTACCTACGTACTCGTACTTCATATAAAGAGAAATAATGGTTTAAAAATTTCTGTTGCAGGGCATTTGTTACCCATGTGCACATTTTCTGATTGTCAACTGGGCTGTACCCAACGAGAAAGGCATGTTTATAGGTGCTCTGATCGCTGGAGTGATGGGTACCTTTATCTCGTGGACCATATGCGGGTTCCTCATTGATGCTTTTGGATGGGAGTGGGGCTTCTACGCTTTCAACTTATGCCTTCCAGTCGTAGTGATACTGTGGTTGTGTTTGGTGTATGACTCGCCTTCTAAACATCGATCTATATCGCCTGAAGAGAAGGAGTATTTAGACAATGTAATACACATTGTGCGAGACGAAAAGGTGCGTACAAATTGCTATTTTTACAAGCTTTTTTTTAACTTGCAATGTATGTTTGTTCGGGTGGAATCTTGCAACTCAATTTTGAAGCAGATATCTTTAACTGATTGAGCTGAAATTTTGCGCGCATATGTATATCACGTGACAATGCAATATTATGATGATTTGGAGCTGATCTGATGATGAAGCTGGAAGGTGCCCATAAGAACTCAGTAATAAAACGACGCAACCCCGTTGAGTTTGGGCTTATTTGTTTTGGGTTGACAAGACCTTTTGGTCTCATAATAAAAGCTTGAACAAAAAATGAAATTTTTTATAAAAACTTATTTTTTTCTCTTTTCATTTCTAGATTAAGAAAATATGTTTGTACAAATTTAAAAAAAGTTCAACAAATACTTGCAGCATTGCATAATATAATTTGGATGATTATCTAAAACATTAAATAAATATATATATTTCCTATCTTTTTTCATTTTTCAAGAAAATAATGTTTATCAAATAGGGTGCTGGCTTTAATGAAGCATCTGAAAACTGAACATTTAATGTTTCTTTTCAGCCTAAACCGCCAATCGGCAGTTTCTTTACGAGCATCCCCGTGTTATCATTACTGATTTTAAATTTTGGCAATGGCTGGGGACTTTACTTCGTCACCACCGCCATCCCCAGCTACATGGCGAACGCTCTTGGATACGACATAATATCCACTGGATATCTGTCAGCCCTCACTTACTTACTAAGATCCTCATCAGCATTCATAGCTGGATCTGTTGGAGATGTGTTTTTAAGAAGAAAATTAATCACACGAAATGTACTACGAAAAGTGGGAGTTGTATTTTCACATATACTGCCAGGGTGTGGCCTTTTAACAATGGCGTATCCTAATTTTCCAAGGATTGTGTACGTGATGCTGATAATAATAACGATGGGTCTAAACGGGTTCGTGACGGTGACGAGTGCCGCGAACAACCATGATTTAACCACTAATTATGCAGGTGCTCTTAGTGGATTGACATCCTCACTAGTGACCAGTGCTGGCTTGATTACACCGATTGTTACTGCATATTTTATAAAAGAAGATGAGGTTTGAATCTTATATATTTTTTAAAACAGCTTTAAAAAAGGAGTAATTGTTTTTTGTAACATCTCGTGTCTAGTGTACCGTGAATTGATGTAGTACCTACCATGGTATAGTGATATATTATGTACTTCGGCTGGTATTCTCTTCCCGTGACAGCTGGGTCACGTGATTGGCTCAAGAATACGTCATCAGTTAGGAGTGCTGCCACTGTGTGATTGAATTACCCTAACAAAACGCATTTTTAACTTAAACCAATTATGAACTAATAATTAAAGAACAATCAGTGGTTACACTTATTACAGTACCTACTTTACACTATAGTGATATTCGTGACTTGGGTCATCGCGGGAAGAGAATATGCTTATATTATACTACGGTAAGTACCAAAGCATATTTTCTGGTTGTGCTCTGAAGATAGACATATATTTAACTACAAATTTCAGCCCTATTCAATACGAGTACTAATTGATAATTTACTATCTTCTGAATTAATAGATGAAAATATGCGCATGCTTAGTCGGTAAGCGGCTTAGCATCAGCATGCAGCTCGGTTCTTTTTTATCAATCTACCTATTGTCGTAAACTATGTAGCTATACATAATTGTGTAATTTTTGTTAAGGCGAGATGGGTTCACAATTTGCAATACTGTGCGTGTTTTTGAAAAATTACTGTTATTAAACTACTACAGTTTCTTCCTCAAAAATTTACATAAGAATCTTAAGGATTTTCTATTGAGTTGAGTGGCTACTCAACTCAATAGAAAATCCTTAATTAATAATGTGTAGTGATAATAAAATATTATCTAAATATCTATCGGTTATGGCTATAACCGATAGATATTTAGATAATATTTTTTTTGGTATAATCTAAATATATATAACTCAAAGGTGACTGACTGACTGACATAGTGATATATCAACGCACAGCCCAAACCACTGGACGGATCGGGCTGAAATTTGGCATGCAGGTAGATGTTATGACGTAGGCATCCGCTAAGAAAGGACGCGAGTGAAGCCGCGGGCAAAAGCTAGTTTTTATATAAAAAGGTGATTGTATAAAATAGTAATATGTATTATAAAGGCAAATTTAGAGGTATGTTTGTGATTTTTTCTATCAAGCCAAAAATGCTCAATCGTGTTTTGGATATTGTGGGTGTCTGTAAAAAAGCCTTAAGATTCTTATGTAATTTTTTTAAAGAATAAACTGTAGTAGTTTAATTCCAGTCATTTTTAAAAACACTTACAGTTTTCTTGGCTCTGCACTGGCGGGGCCTAAATTTATAACATAGAATATCTATTTCCGTCTGTCTGTTACAGACCAGTCTGGATTTGTGGCAATCGGTACTGTATCTTGCATCTGCAGTTTACATAACCAGCGGTTTGCAGTTTATTCTATTTGGATCCACCAAGAAACAACCCTGGGACGAAATAAAAACGGAAAAATGAGAAGAAACAAACGAGTATATCATTAAAATTATTTAATATATTTTATTTTATTATAATGTTTAGGTAGGTACATTTTATCATACATTATATACACAGGCATACATTTCATTTATAATATTTTATTACTCTTAAAACAAATAAATGACACATAACATTGAGACACAAGTCTAGCTTTGAATACACAAATAAACGTTAATATTTAAATTCATAAACAATCTGTTCTTATTAATATTTAAAAAAATACATAGAACGTTTAAACATATTCTAATTGAAAAGTATATTATTTTATTATAAAAGTTGAAACTATCCTTACGTCTTTGGAATTACATCACCAAAACAACTCAGGTTATGGTCACATATTAAAATTTTCAGGCGGGATTCGCATCATAGTCATTAAATTTAATACTCACAAGAATAATTAAAAAAATGTTAAAAATATTACCTATGAGAGTTGGCTACGAGTGTACATAACTACTCGTCTTGACAATAATGTTTCACATACAAGAACATCACCTGCAAGTGTATTGTATACTAAACAAACCATTTCTTGTGCTTTAATAGCATTTAAACATATGACTCTGATTCTGTATCGGATTCTGAACAGTCCAACGCTATAACGTTTTGGTCATTCTTGTCCGCACCGTTGTACAGTCGAGGCACTGACTTAGATCTCGATTTATCATCCTTGTTCACGTGGACTGGCTGGAACTTCTTCAACACTCTCTGGTAGACCATTTTTCTCGGCGGGACCGGCGGCGGTACGTGTGGCGGCTTCTTGTTATTATTTTGCTCCTTTTCTGAGTGATACTCAGGCTGCACGGCTGTAGGAGTGGCTTTATATATGTCTGAAGAAAACATATTCGATTTTTCTTCGTGAAATATGTCCCTTCTGCGGTTGTACACGGACGTGTATAGGGGCTCTATGTACTGGGTCGTATAACAATTTTCGAAGGAGTTCTCACTGGCAGGTGACTCTGTCGATCGACTATTAAACGAATTTTGTGGTTGATACAATGTGTCGCTACTGCTAGAATTACTGTGTAAAATGATGTTGGCGAGGGATTTAGATTGATTTAGTTTGTTATTGTTATAATTACGGTGTCTTGACTTTTTGCTGTCCTCGGAGCTACCATTGTAAATCCCATCAACGTATGAATATGAGTTCTGTAATGGGTTTATCACGTGTTTTTCTGGTTCTCTGTTGTTAGACGTCGATAACCCACTTGAACAACTCTTGGTACACATATGCGCAGGATCAAATCGTCTTTTGCGACAGCAGTTTACGTTCACATTAATGTCGTAGTTACCATTACGTATTCTTTCAGTATTATTGGGATGCCCTTCGTCATTAACTTCCAAGCTCTTCGTCCTCGCTGCTTGACGAGACCAGTCATTTCTTGTAAAAATGGTGGCTGCCGGTGTTACACTTCCATCTTTGTTCTGCGAGGGTTCGCCTTGTTTTTTCATCATCTGACCATAAATATTCTCTGGTGTGTTCGTTTTATTGTAATTCGCGCTCTTTTGCTCCCATCCAGCGTAAACTCGTGAATAATTCGAATTCGTGTTTGACATTATTTCTGCATGGGATTGATACTGATTCTGTCGTTGGATATTTTCTGTGAACATGGCGAGATCATGTATGTTGCTGTAAACAATGTTTTCTTGACTACAAACCAGGTCTCTTTTATTATCGATTGATTCTTGTTTAGCTTCTAACAGATTGTCAGAACTCTTAGCTCGATTAAAATTTTTGTTCGTCACATTGCTGTCAATATCTTGGGTTTCTGCAAACATACTATAGACTTTTGAAGTTCGCGCAGCTTTCGAAATACTCCTTGGCGGTTTTTGTGGCTCTAGGCCAGTTATATATTTAGCTGGACTTTGACTGTAAATATCTGCTGTGGAACGCTGAAGTGCAGTTTTGGAAACATAATTTCTATCGTCTATACCATTTGAGATTCCAATATTTATTGAGTTGTGCACATATCTTTCTCCGGTGTATGGCGTAGTGTATAATTCTTCGTTAACTGTGCTGTACATTTCTGCTTTATTTGAATAGTTACTCTGTCGTTGGGCTACTCTAGGAAGACCATTTACGTTGTGGTTTTCGTTATGGTACCTGGTTACTAATTTAGATTCTTGTTGCATATTGCAAGTGGGAGCTGATAGGCTATGCAGAATATTTCTAGGCGCAGGGCTATTCCCACCGTTACTATTAGAGTCATCTTCAGAGAGAGTCAATCCTGAATCTCTGCTCAATGATAACTTTTCCTTCCGTGGCGTAGAGAGTTCCATGGAATCTAACGATATGCCAACAGAATGTAAGCTATCACTTTCCTCAGCGCCTGAATCTAACAATGCATTAGAAGACTCTGGACTGCCATTACCCAAGAGACTGGATATCTGTGAGCCGAACAGATCGTCAGCTTTTACTATAAGTAATTCTACAACCATTGGCACTGCTTTGGGAGCTTTGTCACAGGGTGTATTAGGCCAGAGGAGGCTGGGCCCAACACAGACTCCGAGGTTCATAGGGCACATGAGGTTAATATTGGACTTCTTAGCGATGGCTTGCAGCAGGCACACGAAGTATGTCAGCATAGTGTAATGGGATTTTGGCAGTTTTAACAATAACGATCGGACGGCCGTTACTTTTTCTGCCTGCGACAAACCTGTAACAAAAAATAAATTAAATTAAAACTTTTCACATGAAAATGATTATACGTACTTATATCTTATATTAATATAATATGTCCAGCATTCGCTTTCATGCTGGTCTGAGAGAAAAGGAATAACTTAGAATGTACCAGCTGCTTCTTTTCCCGCATTTATTTATTTAATATTTATTGCACAATAATCTAACGATGATAATACAAAAGGTAAAACTTAATGCTAAGCATTGTCTCCCAGTTCACCTTAGGGACGTAGCAGAAAAGGTAGTAAATGGGGTGCAAGTTTAACTACTTAAAATAAAGAAATAAGAGTGATATATACTAATAATAAAACATATATAATTCGTATAATTACATAAGATATATACACTATACATATATAAATTCCATTAATCCATATACATATTTACATACTTAAAATAAACTTACATAGATATAAATACATAAGCATAAAATAAATACACTTACTTAAATTATTGCAGCAAAGCTTTTCGCGATAGTGTCGAATTACCAGCATTTTGAAGTGATCCCGCGTCTGTGCTCTCATGATGTTATCGGGAAGGGCATTCCAAAGTCGTACAGCCGTGACGGCAAAAGAATTTGAGAGAAATCCAGTACGGTGAGAAGGAATATTAAGAGTTAATTTGTCGGAAGAGCGCAGTACCCTGTCATGATTAGAGCATAGAAGCTTGAATTGAGACGTTAAGTAGTTAGGGGCAGAAAGATTATATAGTATACATTTAAGCTCAGAACGATAAAAGGAGATGTGGTCATATTTGCGAAGGCATTCGTAGAAGCCGATCGAGAGAATGGACGAAAATGCAAATCACGTCAATAGGCAATGCGGCTAGCAACCCGGGCATCACGATTATGTTCCTTTTTCCACCTTCTCGCCCACTAACACGCGTGGCCATTGAATCTTGCGGCCCTGGGCTCTGTCTACTTAAAGCCGCAAGATCCAAAATGCTCTGTTTGCCTTATTAGGGATAATGACGTGATAGTATGTATGTATGTCCAGCATTTCAGACTACGATGATGATGATTAATGAAATATCATGTGATACTTACCAAGCACTTGAAGCCACGAGGGGTAAAGTTCGGCAATGAGCAGCGGCTGAGGCAGAGCTCGGAAGAACTCCTTCACGAGCGCTGCCAGAAGTAGCACCGGTGCCCGATCCAGTTCTGGACAACCTTCTGCCCACGGGCCTAGGGTATCCAACTATGAAAGAACAATATTGACTAAGTTATAGTCACGTATAGGAAAATAAGCTGGTTGGCAAATTACAAAGCCGTGTAGTTACCGGCAGAGTAGAATAGGACCACTCCAAGTCTTTCCGTGGATGTCGTAGAAGGCGACTACAGTGGAGACTAAAAAGACCTGATGAAGATGATGATATTATTACTTAGACGTAGTTCAGATCAAGATATTGAGCAACTTTTCCTATAAAATAAACTCGTGCTGCGAGTTTTAGATGCAAGTTTTTAAACTCCTGTTATAATAAACAATTACATAGAAGATTACTGGTTTGGGAGTTTGCACGTGGAATTTTCGCACTCACCTTATCTCTAAGCAATCTTAGCGCTTTTGCGTTAGCGCTGCGTCGGAAGACTCCATGCGTCAGTGGGGCGACAGTCCTCAACCGTCGCATCACCTGGAGCAGCGCGGGTGGCGGAGTACCGTTGCAGAGCCGTGTGAGCGCCACGCCGAACAGTCGACCACCTCGGCGGAGAAGCCGCAGACCACGCGCTGGAGTGCTGTTACCGCTGGAAAAGTAAATACATTTCAGATTTTATGTAAGTACTATTGATTTGAAGCAGGAGCACAGAAATTAAAAAAAGAGTATTTTATACAGAATAGAATCTCTTAATGTCCCGCGCAACACACGCATTGACTTTTGCACGAATTAGTTTCGTTTGTAGTAGTGTAGGCATAAATGATACTTCGCTTCTACGAAGTTTCCTACCTGTGGCAGGAGCGAGGTGATATGCTCGACTGCTACATAGAAAGATTTTGGCATGGTCAGGCATGGTGTTGCGCCTGGGAACCGCGGCTCCGACGGTGTATTATCGGAGGATGTATACAGCCATACAGTGACTTTTTATTAACAGGCAAAATTTTTGATAAAAAATCGAAAAAGTTATTAAAATTCGACAATTTTTTTTTGTCCTTCCATACAAAATCCGTTTGTCTGAGCGCTGATTTGTATGGGAGGACAAAAAATTTTTATCGACTTTTTTATAGAAAGTAGTTCAGTATCATGGACTGAACTTGCTCCAAACATTTTTCCGGTTAATAAAAAGTCAGCCTGTATATGTCAAATTGGGGTGTACTTTCTTATACAGACAAAAGTTTAACAGATTTACGTTATTTAGAAAATTGAAAAAGATTATCATGTCATAGAATAATAAATATGTAGGTTACTCAGTATAAAGAATTTTTAATAATAGATTTTCGTTGGACAGACAATCAATAATTAGAATGTTTGTGATGAATAATTTAAAATCATAGAATTTTATTACAAATAACATTTGCTTTTGCGATGTTTCTTATATCAAAATATCAAATTAAATATTATTTTTATATTTTTAATAAGTTTAGTTAATATAATATTTATAACCTATAAGTTGGCCCTATTCTAGTAAAATGGATAAAACTTTCCCAGCACTCAGCTACCGCGGCACGCTCGCTTCGCTCGCTCGGCTCGTGTGTGTGTTGGTCGCAGTTCTTACCTAACCTAACCTATAAGTTTGCCCTAACCTATATTGTGATAGCGATTTATAATGTATTCTAACTTATTATATGGTATTTAATTTGATTAAACAATGTTTTCACTTCATACTTTTTTTAAATAATAATTTTCAGTAAAATAAAATTCCATGAAAGATTATACCGAACAATATTCTTTAAAGAAATATTCTACTGTTTGATTAGTTTGTTAAATGAAAATATGAGATTCTAAAATTCATTGAACTGTGTTTCTATAAATTGTGTTTCATTCAAGTAAATAGTCTTTGAAACAATAATATTTGAAATAAAAATATAAGAATTAAATATTCTATGACAAATTTTCTGTGAATCGAAATTCTATGTAATTTCAGTCTGTGAAACAAGGGGCACCCGTCAAATTGCAACCAGAACACTGATATCGAGATGTAACTATATTGTAGCTTCGCTGTTGTGGCTGTAGTTCCTCGAAGTGGCGCAGAGATCGCCACAGGTTAATTGAGTTTGTCTTTTAGAAACAATAGATGTACCAACTGAGAGCTGACGACTCTGTTGAGTATGTGTTATCATAATATACATTGTTTAAAACTACACTATACCACAGAATACAGTAAGAGTAAACAGAAGGGACTCTTCTAAGGTACGCGCAATATACGTCCCCGTTCCCCGCACCCGCACCTCTCCCCCGGTTCTTGACGGCCAACGTGAGAAATCGAGGCGAAAACGGAGGAGAGGTGCGGGGACGGGGAACGGGGACGCCTGGGTGACGCATATTGCGCGTACCTTAGGAGTTTCCGGCCTGTGACTATACTACAATAATATGAGACAAAGGTATCTCCTCGTCAGTTTAAGTAAAAAAATATCTTAAATGAAGTACCTAATAAAAACTAAACTTACTTTTTTAATGCTTGATTCTTCTTCCTCAACTCGAAGACCAGTCCACAAGGATTGTTCTTTGCATTGACGTGTTCTAAATCAAAGCCGTCTTCGTTTGAAAGTGTTTGCCTTATTCGCGACATCTGAAATAAAACGATATAATGAGTTAAAAATATAAACTTATCTAAAATAACTATACTTAGCCATAGTACATGGCAAATGCGAAGCTCAATAGACTTCATTTAGAGATATGTTTAAATTGTTTCATCAAATTGTGCAATTATGTTTTTCTGTGAAGTATAATGTTCAAAACTAGAATAGAAAGACCTTTAGTTAAGCTGATTTGCGAATGAATGTGTAGTTTAAGCAGTTAAAGTCAAATTGCTATAGTAATGGCGAACTGTATTTAAGCGTAGTGTTATTGTTTTTTTTAAACATGAGTTAGTATAAAAAAAAGATAAGGAGAACCTTAGATACCTGAATAGCATGAGGTCTTTCAATGCCGTGAAGGGGCGTCGGTGGCGCATCTCTTGCCATCCTGACGCACAACGTGAAATCGTTGGCCGCCCCCCATCTTCCCTCTCCCTCGTTCTCCCCTTCCCCGTCTCCCTCCCCCTCCTCGTGCCCAGTTTGAAGCACATGTAAAGCTTGACGAATGACACAACGCGCGCTCATCTCGGGTCCCACTGATACTGTCTTGCACTGAAAATAAAATAATTATAATGAATAGATGCATCTAAATATGCAATAATGTACACCTATATAAGTATAATTGCATGAATTGGTTGTTTTTGCACACATATGCTTATACTTACGAATTCTATTGAGCTGGTTGCGTCTTTGTAGAAAATTTGTATATTTGTCGATTTTGGTTCTGCAGTCAGTTGTGCACTTAACGCGTTTTGAATTTTTCTGAAACCGAAAATAAAATTGTTCGTTAGGTGTTTCATCGTTAAATCATCGTATGATTGTTAAATCACAGTCAGTAAGCAAGATTTTTATCTCAGTTCCGTTTAACGCATCTTCGCTAGCGGACCCATAAAATAGGGATGTGGACTGGGTCCGAATTTTTTTATTAGGGTTCCGTACAAAAAATTAAAAAACGGAACCCGTATAGGATCACTCGTGCGTTTGTCTATCCGTCCTTCTGTCACAGCCAATTTGCTCCGAATCCACTAGACCGAATCAGGTGAAATTTGGTAGAATGTTGTAATCCTATAACCCAAACACATACTCGTATGTGCAAATTATATAAATATTTTATTCAAAATAAGTATCATTTTCGGGGGACAATTTAAAAAAAAAAGTTTTTCAAACCTTACTGTGTCATATATCAAATGAATGGGCTCATTATGAGGATCTCAAATATATTTTTTTTATTATTGTAAAATGAATAGTTTTGATTTTATTCATTAAAGAAGACGAAAATTTAGCATTAAGGCCCCCCCCCTGATAAAAAAAATACAAAATATAGTTCATTGCTTGTAGATTACAGGAAAACCTATAAGAATTCAATCAATTGTACGAAACCCTTTCCACGCGAGTTTAACTCGCACTTGGCCGGTTAATTTTATTTATTCTGTCAGTTACTTAGATAGTTCGGTTTATCAAAGTACTGAAAATTCACAAAGCGCGTCGAAGTTTCAGACTGGGTGATTGACGTCACCGTCAAGTGAATATCGTACTTGATCGTAACGTCATGCGGAATTTATATGCGCTTTATCTTTTTAATTATGTCCTAATCAGAAAAAAGAAAAAATACGTATACACTATTTTTTAGTAATCTACCTGATGATGATGTAAAAATATTTTTTTAACCCACATCCGTATTGCGAGAAATTTAGCAAAAATTAACGTACCTGTATGACGTATCCCTGGCAGCTTGCGTAGGATAAGTCGCTAAGTAATTAGCAACTCCCGTAATTGTCGGCCACCCGATGAGGAAGCCAGTATCATCGCCGTCAGGCAACGAGATCCACACCTCCACCAGTCTCACACTCTCTTTGAGCTTAAAGCAGTTCGTCCCTCTGGACTTGCCTATGAGAAGTAAGTCGCTGAATAAGAAGAGGTTACGGTCTAGTGGTGGGGAACTCGAACCCAGGGGGCCCAGTTGGACTGGCGCCTCCATTATGAAGGTCCTGGGTGACAGCGAGCTGCCGTTTGAATTCACAGATCCGCCAATGTCCAAGCTTGGCCGTTTGCGAAGACTCTTGGATTTCTAGAAAAGGAAAACAAATATAATATTAACTGGCGAATATTTCATATTTTTAACTAATAATAACGTTTAGAAGTTGAGTTGCGGAGGTAAGACGTCGGTCGCTCTGTTTAAAAAGCCAGGGTAGGTAGCGGACCCCGGACTCTGAACCGTTACCGCTGAGGATGCAACCAGGAATACGTTCGGATGATGATGAATAACGTTTAGAAATTGTTGAATATCCAAGGGAAAGAAAATGTAGTGCACCTAATACTTTTATCTTTCCTTGGTTCACTTTATAATTACCTACTTGATCCTTGGTCTGAGGTACCTCCTCATGGAAAATTGTATGTTATAGATAGACACCAAATTTCTCCAGGGTTGACTGTTAGCTTCGAGTAATGTATGTACACTATCAATAATGTAGAAGTTGTATTTAGGAAAATAAATAAATGATGGATAACGTAGGTAACGTCAAATATTTGCATAAAATTTTCTAAAGTAACATTTTGATAACCATGAATCAGATTATGTAACCACGTAATGTGAGAAAAGCAGGTGTATATCTATAGAAAATATCTGTCAATAGGAAGTTTCCCTATGCAAAAAAGTGACGTAAAATATTTACAACTAATTTTCAATGCCACACAATTTGTAAAACAAATGTTCTGCTAATAGTTATGTCAACTAGAAGTACATAAATATTCATGATACAATAATGGCATACATAATGACTACTAAGTAATATGTTAATGTAACTTTCCTTTGGGTGTCGTATTGTTATATTAATGTTGTAACTGATAAATATTGGCATACTAATGTTTATGAAAACCTCGGGTGGTTACTCAAAACGAACTTTCCTAAAAGCCGCCTCAGGTAAAATTGGTTAAGTTTAAGAGTTAGAAGGAAGGCATATTTTCTTTAAATATTTACTGACCTTCTTAAATTATTTTATGCTAGTAATTTAAGGTGTGTAGACTTTTTATAAATTTAACATAAAAACCAGCGGTCCCTAAATAAGTAGCATTCAACTTTATTTCTGATTTAAGGCCGTACCTGAATTTTCCGGGGTCCAGTGCTGCCCCCATTTAAAATAAATAATTTCAAAGAAAACGGAGACATTATTTAAAATTTTGCAACTACAAAGTCCTAGATAACCCTTCAAAGTATTTTAGTAACTACTGTTTACAGTTTAAAGTGAGAACGTTAAGCTTTACTACGCACATTTGCGAAAAACGGCCACTTTTGGCAAATGTGCGTAGTAAAGCTTAACGTCCTCATTATAAACTATAAACAATAGTTCATAAAATACTTTGAAGGGTTATCTAGCACTTGGTGGTTGCAAAATTTTAAATAATGTCTCCGTTTTCTTTGAAATGATTTATTTTAAATGGGGGCAGCACTGGACCCCGGAAAATTCAGGTACGGCCTTAAGGGCTGCTGATTTTCTATGAATACAGTTATACTTCAAAAATACCCGGTGAGGTAGATAGGTATGCACAAAAAGCAAATAAGAATTAACATGATGTAAGTAACATTAAAAAAATATTTTCATCTCCTTTGGATCCTTGGGTCTTTTCACCCCGGTAATGTCATTTAAAAAACAAGTGAAAGCACATTTTCTTAAACAACTGTCAGATAGTTCTTAGTGTATGCAGTATATGTGAGTAGTATATCTTAGTATAATAATAGTGTGTATTATTTGTATGTAGTTTATGGTTTATTATTACATATTTAAGTATACTTGGTTAATTTTTCACCATTTCTTTTTGAGTTTTTGCACTACCCTTGTCTTTCTCAACATCACCCGGATGGTTGACTGGTAGATAAGGCCTTAGGCTTTAAGTCCGCCATTACACTTGTATTTGTGTATGAAGTTAAATAAATAAATAAAAAATAAAAATATAAAAATGTCGGAGGCTTGCATGGAGATGCAGACCATTAGAAGCAATATTATTATTACACTTATTTCAATATAAATATTATTTTATTTTATTATTTTAATTAAATAGTTTTAGTTACTTTTTTTTTAATTCATTTGTTAGTCACATTACACTTAGTCACTTACATGATATAACAAGTTCAACGTACAGGCACCTATTATTAGCTGGAGACAGTTCCGGTTATTACAGCTCTTTAGAAACTTTTATGTGCATGATGCGAGGCAAGAGCGCCTTGTCAGGTAATCTTGGAGTAACTGTTCCATTTCTAAGCTCCAAGTGCACATGACAGTATCGCGGCATATAAGGCATTCTATACAAATATATTTACCTCTGCATGTTATTATTTTAACTTTATTTCTTTTATTTCTAGTTGTCCGCTACCAGTAGTTAGGGTCGCAGAGAGAGAAACCTCCTGATAATGCGTGCCATGTCTAAGGCTACCCACTGGTAATGCGCCCCGCTGCGGTGCGCGGAATCTGCCGCGTTTTTACTTTTAGTGGGTTGGAATAGGCGTGTTTTCTATATAAACTGAGATACTTGCATACAATGTTAAAATCTGCAGCGCCACGTTCTGCGACGGTCCACGGTGTAGTCGGATTACCGCCTAAGAGTACTGCCTTCTGAATCTGACGCAATCTAGCTTAAGAGTCTAATGGATTAGAGAGCTTGCTGCTTATAAGATATACTTACATATGTATTTTCTTTCATGCTGGTTTGGGAGAAAAGAAAAAACTTAGAATGTACCAGCTGCTTCTCCAGTGCAGGCCGTAAAAGTCGATCGAGGGAATGGGCGAGAATTTGAAACATGTTAATAAGCGATGCGGCCAGCAACCCATCATTATTTAGATTCTCTTTTTTCATTTTAACTCCCACCATCACGCTAAATGTGGCCTTTGGGTCTTACAGCCCTAGGCTCTGTCTACCCCGTTAGGGATAAAGACGTGATGATGTATGTATGTACAAATATTTACCTGTGCATGATGCGAGGCGAGTGCAGAAGGCGCGTCAGCGTCATGCAGCGCCAGGTAGTCGTGGGGAAACAGGTCCTGCACCCGCTCCAGGTCGGACAGCTTGGCTGCCCGTCGTCGTGCGCACCCACCACCCACCAGGCGCTCATATTGCGCCAGCCGCTCGATCTGGAAAGAGGGAAAACATTTTCGTTAGTTATATAATAAAGAAAACTTTATTAAAAACTAGCTGACCCGGTAGACTTCGTACTGCCAAATATAGCCAAATCATATCTATCAAAACTGATGCATTTTAAAGTAAAACAAATGAAATAATATCGCGAAACCGACCAAATTGAACTATTCGATTTCGTTTTCTTTTTCTTTTTTGTTTATCTGTGCTCCAATGCACACTGTTTTGATAGATATGGTTGAATTTGAACTTTGTACAGAGGTAATAAAGTGCAAATTGACTCTTTGACGTTAGGAACATACCTACATTGTTTAAACAACAGTGACTGCTTGTAATTCAATATGAACTTTATACAATAGCAATAAAGCTCGTTTTAGTTAGAAAACGTTTGTATGGGAAAAAGAAAAGGGCTGTTTTTAGGGTTTTTCCGGCAATTATACGAATTTTTCTCGCCGTAAAAACCATCTTTGAATTTCAACGAACATTTAAAAAAAAGAATTGGCCAAATTGGTCCAGGCATTGATGAGTTATGCGCTTACCAACACATTTTGCGATTCATTTTTATGTTATAAGATAATATGAGGATTTAAGGGCAACACAAAACTAAAGGTTAGACAATCCTGAAAAAATTTGGTTCATCGATAAAAATAAAATGAGAAAGAATAAATAAGTAGGTAAAGACAAAACACACTGATTGAGCTAGCCCCAAAGTAAATTTAAATTTACATTAGGGGATACTAACTCAACGATATTATATTTTATAATAAATACATAATTAAATAGATGACGACCTCCGTGGCGTAATGGTTAACACGCTAGACCGCTAATCCGGAGGTTCTGGGTTCGATTCCCAGCCAGGGCAAGTTGGAAAATGGCCTTTTTCAAATTGTTCTGGGTCTTGGGTGTTTATCTATATATGTATTTATGATAAAATATAGTATCTTGAGTTAGTATCCCAAAACACAAGTTTAAAAAACTTACTTTGGGGCTAGCTTAATCAGTGTGATTTGTCCTTATATTATTTATATTTATCTATTTATAGATAAACACCCAAGACAATTTGAAAAAGGCCATTTTCCAACTTGCCCAATCTGGGAATCGAACCAAGTGTTGACCATTACACCATTGAGGTCGTCTTATTACTTAGCGTTGGAAAACACTCAATAAAGTCTAAGGTACACGTATACGGTTTATAGATTAAGGCCGTACCTAAATTTTCCGGGGTCCAGTGCTGCCCCCATTTAAAATAAATCATTTCAAAGAAAACGGAGACATCATTTAAAATTTTGCAACTATCAGGTCCTAGATAATCTTTCAAAGTATTTTATGAACTACTGTTTTCAGTTTATAATGAGAACGTTAAGCTTTACTACGCACATTTGCCAAAAGTGGCCGTTTTTCGCAAATGTGCGTAGTAAAGCTTAACGTTCTCACTTTAAACTGTAAACAGTAGTAGGACCTCGGAAAATTCAGGTACGGCCTTAAGGCCGTACCTAAATTTTCCGGGGTCCAGTGTCGCCCCCATTTAAAATAAATCATTTAAAAGAAAACGGAGACATTATTTAAAATTTTGCTAGTACCAAATCCTAGATAACCTTTCAAAGTATTTTATGAACTACTGTTTACAGTTTATAATGAGAACATTAAGCTTTACTACGCACATTTGCCAAAAGTGGCCGTTTTTCGCAAATGTGCGTAGTAAAGCTTAACGTTCTCACTTCAAACTGTAGACAGTAGTTCATAAAATACTTTGAAGGGTTATCTAGGACTTGATAGTTGCAAAATTTTAAATGATGTCTCCGTTTTCTTTGAAATGATTTATTTTAAATGGGGGCAGCACTGGACCCCGGAAAATTTAGGTACGGCCTTAAGCTTACACTGTATTTCTTAGCATTTTTGTAAAACTACAGCATCACATGTAATGTAACTAACTACTGAAGTACTGATATATCTAGTATCCATCTCATACTGTTCAAAATTAAATATGAGCACAATGCAGAGCAAAAACTACGTAAAATACAGAATATATTTGGTGACTCTAATTTTTAATAGCGAGACGGACATAATGATTTATAAAACGGTTACAAGATCAAAGACTCAACGAACAATGTGAACGTGACAGAACAGGGGACAATGGCCAACGTAATATCCTATTACCGACGGTGAGCGACCAGTAGGAAAATATACGTATCATTTGTCAAATAAACGATGATGGTTCAAGACTAAGGAAACAATGGACCATACCCGTGTACGCATTATGCCCCATTAAAGACGGTGTAATTTAACGATTCTAATCAAAATTCTCGTCGTATCGTAGGTGAGCCCGAGGGTGACTTCCCGAGCCACTCACGACTCTCTCGACCGTGTCTACGACAATGCTTCTTTATGATAACCGGACGAAAGACAAGCGTGAGAATCACTTCTGCATATTATTGACAGCGACAGCTCTATCGTCTTAAACATAATTTTACAAATGCACAAGATGCATCATAATACGTGCATGTTATGCAAGTGTACATATACATAATGAATAATGACCGAGGAATCACGTACACGATTGCAACGGCGAATATGCAGAACGCATGCGAATGGCATTCTTGTTTATCTGTCGAGCCCAGGATCTAATGTTTTAATAACAATTTAGCATAAATGTTGTTAATGACATCATACGTATTAAAATGTTGAAAGGCCACAATGCTGGCGACCTCATCTTTTGAATCGAGTGGTGAAGCCGTGTGCAGTGAAACGTAAAATTATGCGTTTGACTCACGACCGCGACTAGCGTCAACCTCCGGGACTTACGTGCCACTCGCTTCTATTATTTTCTGAACTCATAATTTTGATTACCATCTCAATATCCTGTCTTTTGAATTGAAGTTAGTACTCTCACGTACGTACGTACTACAATCTTGCCACATCTTCGTATGGTGATAAATCTTATTGAGTATATTGTTAGGTACTTGTTAAAATAAATCCCAATGAGCTAAATTTAATAGTTTAAAAAAGCGCCTAAGATTGCATTTTCTAGGCATAAGTTAACATTTTAGCTTTCTTTTCTATTTTTATTGGCCTGGAACTCTAATTTTTCGATGTGATTTTCATTGAAATAGACAGTCTGACACCGGGCCCATTACACGATCAAATTTGTGTAGCGATTACATTACACGAACACATGTGACGAGTGTGTTGGCAGATAACAGTAAATGTTCCATAATTACAGACATAATGAGTAAGTTTAAGCCATGTTTGAAGTTCTTTAAAAAGTGACGAAATAGCAGTCAACAAACCAAGAATCAAGCTTTATAACGACTTGTGGTATGTCAAGAATGTTCTTGGTACTATTGTACAGCATACCTATGCAAAAACTTCTGGGATGACAGTACAATTTTATTACTGTTAGTCATCATCATCACAACGCACATAAGTGGACATCGCGTCAACAAAAACACCGCGAAGAATTTTATTCAACATTGACATGGCACCAGTATGCATGCAACGCTTTGATCAATGGAATGGATGTTATGTTAAAACAAAAGACGTCCAGCATACCGAAGATACTGGTGCTTCAGATATTGTTATTTTTTTTTCCACATTGCAAGCTATTACCTATATATATAAGACTAATTGCTTTTTGTCCTGAGCGGATAATGTAATGGATATGATATATATAAAATAACCACAGAACACATAAGATATGTGTTCTGTGAGAATAACTATTGACAAAGGAGTAAGTAAGACTAAGTGTGGCCACACATTGGTACATGCTCATATAATAATATTAATCATTCCGACTCGCTAACAAGAAGAAGTAGAATGAATCAAACCAGGGAATCTTTTTTGAGAAGACGTCGGGCTGTGTGATGGCCGACACACCTGTGGCTGTCACAATGTTGGATTCTTATTTTATGTACATACTAGCTTTTGCCCGCGGCTTCGCTCGCGTATCCCACGGGAACATTACACTTTTCCGGGATAAAAGGTACCCTATGTTACTTCTAGTACCTCCCAGGATATGTGTACAAAGTTTCATGATGATTCGTCAAGTAGTTTTTGCGTGAAAAGGTAACAAACATCCACGCTTTCACATTTATAATATTAGTAAGAAGTAAGATATCCACCATTAAAAAAAAAATCTAGTATGATCTTTTCGGTAACTAAAACCTTTATCTTTACGTGCGGATTAGTCTGATTCTCGAGTTTTTTGAGGGCATTGTTTGCTCCTCAATCAACACCTGCTCAGCGCAGTACTGGCCAAGTACTCGGAAATCGGAGCATAACAAATAAGCACGTAAATGTTATCTGTGAACGTGTTACACGGAACTGCACTTTCTAAGTCAAATGTTTACTCTGGAGTAAGTGGGCACGGCGACGTAAGTTTTTAGATAAGACTGTCCTAAAACTTAGATAAGACGCACGCGTTTTTACGGAGGTTATGGAGCTTATTCGTATCTACTCGTAAGTCGTACTCATGTGGTTAAAAGGTTTAGAAATTGTTTAGTAAGTTTCAACAAAATGTGTTTAGGTCAAGATTAGAAGGTTCAAAGTCAAAATAACTCTACTTTGCTTTTTCATTTGGGATTGGAAGATAATATAAACTTTCACTATAGAATATTCCCTTGAAAGTGTATGTAACAAAAAAAGTCCAAGTTTAATAAAATACTGGCCATATTGCTCTAATTTATCAGGCGGCGATAGCATCAATATCAAATTACATTCCAGCAATAGATGCCAGTGCACGCTCGAATATGTCTCCACTATCTGCAAGCCAGAATATTTAATATGACCAGCATGGTGCCATAGAACGTTCTGTTGTATTATTTGAGAGAATAACGCACACTTTTATATTAAGCGAATATTTATTATGGTTTATGTTACATGTTTAGATATTATAGTGGACTATTACACTGCTTTTCATAAAGTGTTAGATACACAGGCACACGTGCTATCTGGTTAAACGTTTCCTATGGTATGACCCGGTTAAATCAGTGAAGTTGTTATACATGACCAGACCATCAATAAAAAAACAGTAACTCAATACAATTAATTTAATTTGCTTGGTAAATACGTTCTTTAATATTTAATTACGTATCTCATTTACTAATGAAGTAAAAAACAAACTCTTTTTATAAGAAATAACCTAGTTTAATGCGCACGATAGATCTTATACGACCCTTTCATGTTGCTTTTTCGTTATAATTATAACTATAATTTTTTGGTTAAAACTATCGTGAGACACCGTTTCACGTGAGTGACCCGTGTGAACATATAGTAATATAAAACTTTTATTATAATTAGTTATTTACAACAAGTAATTATTAAAAAAGAAACAAAAACCCGACTGCCAACATATAGTTTGTATATATTTTTGTAATCCTTATATAAAATCCTTTAATTTGATATCCCACACGATAGGTTTTAAATAAAAAAAAAAATTCAAAGACATAATTTGGCGCGAAATTATGCCATTTTGGATTATTTAAATTTTTTATTTACCCAGTGTCACTCTCAGAGTAAGGACAAATTTAACGACACCTCTCAAAAAATCCATCAATCCGTTTAGGCTGTAGAGCGTGCCAAAGAAATTTACATACATACATACACTCCAAAAACATAACCCTCCTCCTGGCGCAGTCGGGTAGTAATACACAGCGTCATTTGAATCCGCCTTTGCAAATGAATTGTGTTAGGCACAATGCGTAAATTATGTACAAATAGAGTTGTCAACAGCCTTGTTTGTACATAATAGGCAATAATCTTAAACAATAATCCGAATGGCTGGGTAGTGGGCTACTAATAGCTGTGATAAATGTTCGAGATACGTAGGAAATTGGTTTAGCGCTTAAGACTAGACTAAAATTATACTTATATAATTTAATACTGATAATTAATAAAGTTGTAGTGTAGATATTGAGTTTTATATATCAGAACCATCATATTAGCCACCGGAAATTTCTAAACAAGTGTTATATTATAAGAACATAAAAATATGAGTACATACCTAAATGTAAAATAAATAATCCAGAATAATCTTGCCCTTAAGTTAAATAAACAAATAGTAAAACAAAAATAACAATTAAAACGTTTCTAACTTCGTAATTAAGACAGAATAACATACAAATGTAATTGAATATTGTGCTTAAATTGCGTTATGCAAACTTGACAATCACTACTAGTTTATTTATGCAATCAGCGTATTGTCATCGTAGATCATTGAAAATGTGATTGATTGCCTAGTACGCGGTACGTGAACACTACCGCTGCACTTATTACATAATGGCCTATAATAATTCAATCTATTTCTATTATGCCAGTATGTTATCACATCAATGAAGAAACGACAATTCAGTCTATAATGACTTTTTAATAGATGTCTCATTGAGGACATTTGTAACAGTCTGGCCGAATTTAATTCGTAGTCATTAAATAAGGTAAAAGGGTCAGTAAAATTCATCGTAATGCGCATTAAGTGCAAAAATGCAGTCGCAATTATCAAATGAGCACACTTCACTTCCAATAAAACTCTCGAGGCGCCGTAATCGCTCGGAAATGAATACTTGACATTGGTTTAAAGGTGAATTTAGTGGCCGAGAGGATATTAACGGTCCGCAATGTGGTATTCAGTACACTTACACGGTCCCGGAATGCAATCACGACATGATTCATCACAGATGCGAGATCGGTGCGAGGATATCGCCGGCACGTCTGCAAGCTGCATTGTGAGGAACAAATAGATAAACCTACTTCGGAATTATCAGTTGTTTTACCTGGCCTTTTATTTATACCTACATTGGTTTTAAGTTAACCAGTAGCCGGCCATAAATCAGATGGACGATACGGATGGTCAAAGGCGGCGTTAGATAACAAGGGAATAGCCATTGATTACTGTATAGGTACACCGGTTCGGTTAGCCGTGTGGTTCCCGACAGAATAGAATAGGCCTCCCGTGGATTTCATACAAGGTGACTTAGGAAACACAAGCTAAACAAAGCTTTATCAATTTGACCTGTCCAACCCGTCTGCTGGCCAGCGTGGAGAGTGTAGGCAAAATCCTTTGACTGTTTTGTCTAATATGGCTCTGGTAGATAGTCAGAGATCTAGATCTCTGCTGGTAGTACAGAGAGGGTCGTGCTCCTGCAGTGGAGACTAAAAAATTATCTGATGATTTACTATATAGGTACACAGTGTACTAGATGAAATTAATGATGTTTTGCAGTAAAAAATGAACGTGGTCCGAATGTATTGTTTGCTATTAATATTCTACGAACAAAAGTAATGGCTGCTGTCTGATTAAGTAGGACAGAATCTCTGCTCATTTGAGTGTCGGTGAACAAACAGAGCTAACAAGTGACGGATCGTGTGGCCAGTTCGCGAAGATAATTAAAACTGATACCTTAGCTGTCCAGTTCAAAGAATTTGAACATGATCTACATTTGCAGCTCTGTTTCAAATTGACGGACGCTGCCATGAGCAGACGCATCCGTTGTTGTAACTAAACCATGTTGATTTGGTAGTCAAAATACATATATTTTTATCGTTTTGCTTAGATGTGAACTTCTAGCCTATCTAACATATCTCGTGGACATATCGCCTTATGTTATGAGGCAATGAAAATAAATTAGTCAAAAATAACTGACTCGCAAAAGCCCTTAGCAATAATGACAAGTTTCTAGTCTTAACGAAAAGGGTCCGATATCCAAGTCCGATTTACATGTAATCGAAATGAACGATGCTCTGAATTTTTTTTCTTACGAACCCAACTCTTTTCGTTTGATGCTACATCCGTTTGGATTACAGTGGTTCGCAAAGAAAATCTCTCGACAAAATCTGATTGAAGAAGTATAGAATCGGACTTGGATATAGGACCCTAATGAAAATGCGTTTTTTTTGTCGTAAAGAGTCAAGCGGAACTAGCGCACAGACCGATTACCATCGGTTTGACATCTGCAAAGGTCGGGTCGCCGTAGCAGCGGGCAGCCGACACACATACCAGGCCTCTCGCCATTGTAAGCGATACTCGTCGACTCATCCTTGGTGAAAACTCTGTGATCGCAACTAGAGATAATGCTTCACTTTTGGATAAACAACGCAAGTAAAAGTGGTGGACCCTCGAGAAATTGAAGGAAAGGCAGATTAATCGACGACCATACAAAACATTAAAATTTATCGAAAATAGTAAACTATTAATGGCACAGTCACTTTATTAGGAGAAAAATAGAAACCCGTGTGACTGGACTACTACCTAGCTAATTGTGTAAAGAAATAGGTACATAGCAAATTATTTTGTAAAGTTTCAATAAGTACTAATGCTACCAATAGTATGTTTAAAGTATCCACTTTTTTGTTCAATATCCTAACAAGATTGCATATTGATATAGAAGTGTAATTTACGAATTTAATTTCTAAGTTAAATTTAACCCAGACTGTGCCAAACACTAAAAATACTGTGACACTTCTATAACCTCCGTCTTTTAGCCTTATAAAGAACATCTCATTAAAAAGAACCAATTAGTGAATAAAAAAAAAACTTATCCAAATACATAGTTAATACAACAAATCTAGTTCATGGAAGGCGCATTATGAAGAGCCTGCATTATTGGCTGATATATCTTGAAGGTAGTAAGTACACAACGAAACACAATGGACTACTTTTGTCGAAAACAGGCTCTGTTGATGGTTCTAATTACTATATGTGCATTCTAATTTACACTAGTTTGTAAGATGGGATTTCTATTACAACGTAATACTTAAAAGGAAAGAGTAAAAAACATGCTTGCAAAGATTTTTAATAAAATAATATAAGTATGTTGAAATTGGCACTTTGCCACATGGACACCATTTTTTAGATTCAATTTGTAGCAGGTAATTAAATTTATAGAAGGTATTTAACTAATCTGTATCTGTAAATTATTTTTACTTGCTTTTTAGGGTTCCGTATCCAAAGTGTGCAAACGGAACCCTATTACTGAGACTCCGCTGTCTGTCTATCTGTCTGTCACCAGGGCTCTATCTCTTGAACCGTAAAACTTAAAATTTTTACCGATTATGTATTATTGTGGCCGCTATAACAATAAATAAATACAAAAAATAAAAAAAGTAAAAAATTAAAGGGGGTTATCATACAAGAAATGTGTTTTTTCAACATTTTTAACTCGATCTTTATAATGGCATTAACTAGATACTTGAAATTCTCACCCTTTATATGTATTATTATGGCCGCTATAACAACAAATGCTATAAATAAGATAAAATTAAAAATTAAAGGGGGTCGTCAAACAAGAAACGTGTTTCTTCAGATTTTTAAAACATTTTACGGAGATACGGAATCCTTCATGTACGAGTCCAACCCGCACTTGACCGCTTTTTATAAATAAACGTGAATTCTTTTAAGCGTACCAATTTTAAACTTTTAGAAATAAAATTAAAAAATAAACAAGACTGAATCAAAAAAAAACCTAAAAGTCACGTCCATTGCTCAAACGAAAATCTTACTCTACTTAACTCTAAATAACTTACTTACTACTTACAAGAAGCATAATTTCTCGACCTTTATAATCATAACTCATAAAGAAAGTGGTCCTCATGACCGAAGAAGATGTCATGCAATCGGGAGGGAGCAACAGCAGGGCTGCTTCGAATTGGAATAAATGCATTCTGGGCCGAATCTCAGCACAATCGAGGTCATCGGCCTTGCCCACCCCGGCGACCCCGCCACAACATTCATTTTAAATAACGATCAGAAAACTCTGAAAGTAATAAATGTTTGAAATGAGCTGCCAACTTATAATGCATATAAAAGAGGCAATTAATGGAGACAATAAAAATACATTTTCGTCTGTATAAGCAATCATTATCAGGTCTTTTTTTAGTCTCCACTGCAGGAGCACGACCCTCTATATACTGCTAGAGCCATATATTAGCCAGAGCAGTAAGAGATTTTGGCTTACACTCTCTACGCTGGCCAGACGGGTTGGAAAGGTCTCATTGATGTTTATAAGCTTTGTTTAGCTTGTGTTTCCTAAGTCGCCTTTTACGACATCTACGGGAAGGCATGGAGTGGTCCTATTCTACTTTGCCGGGAACTACACGGCTATGTAATGTTTGGCTGCATAACCAAAGTTGTTACCTAATTTAAAGTGGTCACTTCTTGAGAGTACGAAATATAATAAATCAACAAGTCGCCGTCGAAATTAGTAGTTCTCCAGATAATGAAGAACTATTGACTGAATAATTACCTTTGCTCTCGATTTTACTACCTCTTGAAGCAAAGCGTTTTTGTGTTTAAAATACTCCTTGGAAGAATCATTTACAGTTATTATGATTAGGTAAGTTGAGTATTTCGCAACTTGAAAAAGATTTTAATGCGGCTAAGTAACTTGGATTGACAGTTCTAATAATACCCAAGTTAAACCTATCGATGAAGCGTATAATTCAGCTCATATCTTTAGTAATGTAATGATTGGTACATAGGTTAAACGGACACATCTATTGCTTAACAATTAAATGGCAAGCACAAAGAATACGCATCATTACACATTAACAAAACCATCTCTTTTGAAAATATTCGTTTGAGTGACGGCACATCAAATCGGGTTACGTAACTATTAAGCCAACAATAGAACTGGCGTCAATCATGCGTTGGGGACGATTTTAAATAAGTCCATGGGAGAAAGTACATGGCCTAAGGCGGGCCCGCAACTTGGGATTCAAGCGTGTACAACCATTGTCGCCTTACCTTGCTTTGACCCGCATAATGAGCCATACTTATTGAAGCTGGGCACTGCACCCGAAGGGTCACTTCGACAGATAAGCGCTTATTGAGATCTTACAACTGCTTGATTGGATCAGACGTGTTTACATTAAAAACCTCGAATCGTTGCAATATTCGATACATAGATAGGACCTACACCGTTCATCATAGTTGATTGACGCTGACGTTCCATTACGAAAGCAGATTTTCTACACACTAAACCCATAAACGGTGGCATTTTACAGCTTTTCTAGTCGTAGATAAACCAACGCGTATTATTTCGAAATCGTATTTTATGATCATAAAATTTGAAGACGTTAAGTTACTTAATAATCGCATTAGACGGGTTTATAAATTATCTCACGAAATCCGATAGGGTTTCTGATGTATAAAATAAAATCCCTATACCGTTAAATATTTGATCGGCTTTGTGTCAACCTATGATGCATAGGATTGGGTGAGACGGCGGCCTCCTGCATGTAGGTCGGTGTCGGCACTTACCTGACATGGGAGCCTAATTTCAGGATAACAAATTGGACTATAATTATCACTCGAGCAGCGTAAATTAACCTAGTTACATAAAATTTCCGAACATAACGCTGGCTGGAACAAAGCACGGAGTAGTGTGGTTGTAAAAAAGCAGTAAACTATCGATAACTCACCGGTTTCCCGCTTTCGCCTTGCGTAATGTACAGCACTGTTTTCAATTTACATCATCGAGTGCAACACGTCGACGGAGCCGATCGGTTCGCAATTGTTACGATGATTGGCTGTTAGGCGAGAGATGACCCGTTATGAACCATTGGCGTTACCCAAATTAAGGTCGTGTAACACAAAATAAAAAGATGGATTATCTCAATGGCTATCGGAACTCGATGTCTGCAACTTAATTTCGTACTTACATAATATACATCAACATCTTCAATTGGATCTATTTGTAGAAAATTACTTAGTCTAAAATTGGTCATGGGCAACTAAAACAAACAAGTCTTCCAGCTTGTCTAAACAATCAATTGTCGGCAATGCATTTGAAAATTACATAAAAACTCGTGAAAGTCAACATCCCCAGTAAGGAAGTGTGTTCTGTGTATGGCACGTCAATCGATGATGTCCCACTTTTCATCCGTTACGTAAACTATCGTAAACGTCGAAGCCAAATTCAGATTAGTTTGCTATTGATAAATGGAGACGTCGTAGGTGCTACAATGGACAGCGCTCCACACTTTCGAAACAATGCTTGTCTAAGCGAGATCTTCATTGACAATTCGTTATTTAAATTGGCTACTGTCAATGCTAATGTATTGAATTTGACGTTTTGTGTCAAGTACTTAATACGATCATGATTGAAGATTAATCACGGCTCTAAATGATCAAAAGGACACGCAGTTACCTTAAGTTTGATTAACATGTGATTATCAGAGAGCAGGTTTACGCGTAGTTTTAAGGAATCGCAACCCAAAAATCCACTTAAGACTTGCCTCCTAAAGGTTGTCCCCAAGGACTCGTTGAAGCGCGGCATGTGCACAATGCTATGTTTCCCGGAATAGCATAAAAAGTGTGCGTGTGCGCAGCGCAGTGCAGCGCCAAACAATCGAAACGGAATACATCATGTACACAAATTGGCTTACTTCCCGACTTGGCAGCATAATAAGTAATAACAAACTGGCGTAGCTTTTTACGTTCAAAAATTAGAATTGTATTTTTTTTACTCATTTATTAGTCATGCATCATTTCACAGCATTGGTTCAATGTGCTCATTATTACATATAAAATGTATTTCTTTTTGATGAATTGCGACAATTGCAACCTCAAATAAATAATAAAAAAACAGACGAGTCGTGTTGATGTTTTTTATATGAAGATTCAGAAGGTGGTCTGATGTAAGTCATTTTTGTATCTCTTACATGTCAATCAGTTTCTGTCGTTAGTGTAAAAAGTTTTAAAAGATACAAAGTTGCGTTGGGAATGTTGGAATGTACTTTTTGTAAAAGGATTTTTAAATCCATTTGTAACATAATAAAAACCACCATCCGTTAAAAATTGTCGAAGCCTGTTGATAACACTGCATGGCATGCTTGTAAAGATAACAAATATGTATCCTTTTAAAGCACATGACGTATTATTTCAAAATAAGATTTAAAGCATTCCCATTTTCGTATGAAAGTTATATTCTACCCTTAGTTATTTAGTTAAAATCTTTATTGCACCAAAACATAGTGATACAGATTATTGAAAACAGATGACAAAAGGCAGCCTTATCGCAACTGCAATTTCTTCCAGGCAACGAAGTTACTTGGAGTTGTGTGACGAAAACAAGTTAGTTAATTTTTTTAAGATATTGATCGACATTACAGGGATAATTATTTAACATTTACTGCCAGAAACTATCATTATAAAGTGACATTTCTAATTTTAAAATAAATGGTTTGTAATTTGAAAAGGGACGTTAATTCCCAGTCACGTAATCCCTCTGTCGGGGGCGGATGGGACGTGCCGCGGGAATGACGTAGATCACTGACCAGCCCACGGACACCCGATGGTCACGTCCACACCTGACCAACGAAATCGTGACGTGAAAAGGATCTATTCAATCGCAATAAAAACTAGAAAACGCTGCACCAATTCTAATATGTATTTCAATTATCGGTTTCTTATAAAATACTTCGTTTTTATTAGGGTAGATCATTGTGCTTACAGTAGTATATGTGTAAGCTCAATGGGGTTATTAGACTTCTTTATCATTCAACAGTCAACCGAACCAAAGTTGAAATGCGTCTTACTGTTTCGCTTCCAGACACTGCCCATATTCACAAAATCATCATCATCATCAGGTCTTTTTGGTCTCTGAACTAATAGTACATAGAGCGATCTTAAATATTTATCAATAGTAACGAAATACTCACTTTGAAATAAAAACACAGCAAAGTTTAGGACAAACTATATACATTATATGTTTCGAAAACACGATTGCTTAAAATTTTCTCGATAGAAAAACATTGCGAAGTTGCCTCCTTCTCCTCATTATACTAAAACGTAAAGTATTCAAGAAATACAATAAATTAGCACTTGTAACTTTGGATAATAATTGTATTAAACATAAGGCAGTCATCATATGTATTACTTTTTAAATAACTCTTAAATATTCTTTAAAACGAAAAAACCTCAAATTCAAAACCAGCCTCATTGACCTACCGCGCTCTTCCTACCGCGCATGGCTCGCTTAAATTCCCTGAAAAGCCGTACTTTTTAAATCAGTAGTGTTTATAGTATAACACTACTGATTTAAAAAGTACGGCTTTTGATTTTTTTGGATTGGGACATTTGATTTATGGAATGTTTTTTTTTATGAATACAGCGGATAGACTTTTAAAGATACGCGGGTTTTTTAATATACAGATTTATATTGATTTTATTATTTTTCCTCCATCACTGCATCATATCTACGCTGTAGCTGTGGCGCAATATTGTATTAACTTAAACTTTATTACATTGCAACGTAATAAAGTTTCAGTTGTTCGTAAATACAAAAGACGTGCTACTTTCCATTGTATTTTAATTGAATGTCCAGTACAGTCTATTATTAGATCATTTGCGCTATTACAAATATTTGGACCACTAAGATTAAAAGATAAGGCAAATCATTACTCAACAAAGTATCATCTATCATAGTAATTTCCCACATCTGTTTCAATTACCAACCAAGTCGTGTAGAAAGCAAGAAAGCATTTTATTACAAAAGGCGGTTTTTGTAGTTTTTGGAAACAGTGTAATTGAGTTGTAACTTTTTACTAGCAGCGTCCATTGTTACTTTCCTTGCTGCAAGACAATTGCCCGTTTTGTCAATGCTTCGCGGTGGGTACGCGTACACAGTCCGACAATCACCGCAGGACGTCTCCTAATGACGTCAGAGGGTCAGTAAACTCCTGTTCAACACGTGCTGTAGCGATCTATCCTTAGCTGTCAGATGCCGCACATATTGCACCACCTATTTTTAGTTTCATTCCTACTCACACCCTTTGGGACTATAAAAACTGCTTTGTATATACAATTGTCTGATTCCTAATTTTACGTGACGTTTTGTTAGGTATTTACCTCAATTTCTGGTAGTTTACGTGCAGTTTTGTGGGAACTGAAATGCATAATGATGCGATTTTGCTATTAGAATAGCATCGATGGAGGTGTGCGACGCCGCCAGAGTTCCACGAATGCAGAACAATGATGGGTAATTTTGTAATGTCTTCTTACCATGCATGATGCAATCGTATAGGAAAACGCTCGGTTCTTGTATTTTCTTTACTATTGATGCAATTGAATAGCTATTTCACCTAGAGCCATTTGCATTTCCGTTTCTTTTACCTATAGGTACTTTATTGTATTGTGTTGATACTTGAGAACATCATTCTTATTATTTAATTTATATTAAAAATAACTTAATTAGAAAATAGGAATTATTTATATTTTTGGTACTTAAACTTTTAGTATGAATTGAGTATAAATGAATCGTCATATCATGTAGTTTGTCGAAATCAGTTTAATTTGGCAGAAAACTCTTTTTCAAAAGTATATTTCTAGTTTCGAATTAGAGTGAAGTTCATGTCAAAGTAATTGAATTACTAGTAATTGAGATAAATTACTTCTAATTGAGGACAGCCATTTGTCAGGGCGGGAAGGCGCAGTAAACGAAATTCAATTAGATTTTATAAACCAACGGAGCAAGCAAGCGTGATCAATGCGATCTTCAAGCCAAGAAATGTGGTTTTAACAGTACTTGATTAAATTATATATACCAGTAGTTCTGTGAGAACAGTAGACCTCGCGAGCCTTTATAACTTTAGAACCATGGAATAACCGATATTTTAATCGTTTTCCTGGCTTAGCAAAAGCCACTTGAGGGTTTTCTAACTATACTGTTGGGGAGAAAGTAGACAGGCCTACCGCCTATCCTTTATACATAAGCCCCATTGAAGTATACCCCTCCTTACTAAACCCATTATCCACCCCTTACATTTGCTAGCTTATTCAATCTCTTTTCCTCCTCTATTCTTAAAAGAAGAAGTTTCATTGTACCTATTCTGGTGGGGCGGTCTTAATAAATTAGAACTGATCTTTTGAACTAATTAAAATTTTTTGAACACGAGAGCTGCTTTACTCGAACTCAAATAATATTACTGTTACAATTATGTTATCTGATAAATGTTATCAATTTATATTACCTTTCTGAGACATTTATTCTCAATTCACATGACAAAATTTTAAATTAGAACTTGTGGAAGTAATAAAACGTAAGTAAAGAATTTATGCACACCTGAATCAATTATTTTTAAAATCCTTATTCACCTAGACACAACGAAACAAAATTACGAGCATATCTCTCTGTTAAGATTACAATATCCGTACATGCTAGTACATATTTATTTGGATATAAATTATCTAAGTACATTAATAAATAAACAAGGCAAAGACTAGACATTCATAAATTTATATAATAAATAAACTATCAAAAACAAATTAGTACACGACTATCGCAATGAAATGGCATAGCGAGTGAACTCGTAGCATTATTTACGACATGGTAGTTACAAGTGCCTTCCTATTTCTCATAAAGTATAATAAGTACTTGCTCATCAGGAGGCTGCCATTAGACGCGCTTTCGATTCGAATTAGGAACCAGTTTAATGAGGCTCACAATAACAATGAATTATGTATAAGGCTTGTTTACATCTGACTCTCGGATTAGTTGAGCCCTTTTATCCGAGTCTCAGTGAAGATTGTGGTAAACCGCACGCTAGGAAATATTATCGTGTGTTATTAACACGACATCAAGCTAATTTCTACCTTTATTAAAATAAATTTATAGTCTGCAAGATGTAGCACTAAAATTAAGCTGTGTATTAAGATTTATTTAATTATAAGTTTTCTATATATACTCGTAATCCTGTGTACTTAGATTAAACATTGGTGCAATGTTTAATCTAAGCCTGTGTAGATAAATTGGTAATAAATATATTCAACACTGTCGTCTCAAACTCCTGCTATAAGGCAGATATTGCTAATGACTTCTTCCAGACTTTTATTTCGCTCTGAACCAAACAAAACTTGTCTCCTGGAATTCCCAATTTATAGAGTGCCTCAACTTATTGACTCACTCAATGATTTATTATTAAAAATATTAAATCAATATTTGCTTTAGTTTATTTTTGAATTAAAAATAATAGTTTGAAATACATATAACAAAAAGAAATCAAACGAACCCTTGAATGTGATGTGTCAGGTCAAAAGGACATGAGAATTGTTTAAAATTACTCTAAAAACACTATTGACTATTGTATACAGTGTGATAGTCCAAGCATCATTGTTGAACGCTACGCCGATCTATTTGTAATAGAATTGCTAGAATACACACATACTACAATGCCTTTATCTCTTTTGTGGTAGACAGAGCTAAGGGAGATAATATAACCCAAACGATATGCTAAAAGTTTTTTTATTATAAATTGTAAGCAGGAATAGAAAATACGAGACAAGTATCGAGTTACTAAACCATAGCCTATTAAAATATACATATCAAGAAGCTGAAATTTTTATTTCCTTGATTGACTTCTGCCATCTGTGTGGGAAGAATCGTACCAGCTACATTTCTCCCCACACGTATAATTTTCTCCCAGAATAGGTACTAGAGAAAAAATACAACGGTAAAAACTTCAACAACTTTACGCATGATCACTTATAATCGTAATTATGTAATTGATAAGCAGTATAAATAAATTACACGTTGAAAACTCGTTCAAAAGCCGACGACCCGTAAATGGTGTTTTGGGTTACAGACCTATAAATCTAGTTCAAACTGGATAATTACGGAACAATTACGAAAGGCGAATCAATCTATCGCATCTTCTAATACTCAAGCTTTCAAATTACTTATGTAATGTGCGGTAAGGTCCAAACGGCGGCAGGGCCGGCCGGTAGAACACGCCAAAACGCAATGGGATAATTTGCCCCAATACAAGCCGACTGTTTCAAATTTGAAAATCTTAAAATACTTATTTCGATACTTCTAGATAATTTACTCTTCCCACAACTTTTTAATGTTATTTACATATTTCTATAAATCGAATTGGAATTTTGACGCATGAATAGTTTAAAGATTTGTCATGTAAATAGTGTAAATACATACATGTATACAACGTAAATTATATTAAAAAAATATACTGAAACTATTTTAAGGGTGAATTCAATCCGTGATATTAAACAACTTTTCCCAAAGAACATATGTCGATTTTTGGCTTTCCATTCAAACTCGGATCAGCTGATCGGTCAACTTGTACGGGAGGGTAAAAATTATTTTTTATATTTCAATATACTTACATATGACTGAATCCACCCTTAAAATAGTTTCAGTATATTTTGTTACACCCTGTATATGTGTAACAACAACGCGCTGCGTCATTGTCTATGAAAAAGCTGCCTTCAAAAACCGCCGCGCACTTACTGTACTGGTGAAGACATAGACAAGAAAACTCACACTAAGGGTAATGATTATCTGGAATAAAGGTAAAATCAAACAATGGTTTCTTCAACACTACGTGTTTAAGTGACCGCCCATAATAACACGTGGTCTTTTTATATAATACGCTCAAATATTTAAAACCACGCAAAATAATACTGTGATCAACAAAAAAACCCAAATATTACTTTGTGAGTAATACTTATTTAAGACAGATTATTTAATTTTTACCCAGGAAATTACTAACGTCGAATTGTTCACTTAAATTGCAAGTTGGGTAGGTACTATTCATTAAGTCATACTTTTTACGACGTTCAGGTAAGAAGGCTATTTTGTTTAAAAATTGAATGAGCCTTGTGTATTAGTAGTGTAGTACGAAAGGTTTTATCAATGGTTATTATTTTTTTATCAAGTTCTTTGAAGATTACGAACTAAACCGTAAGTCACTAGCCGACGTTATGAAAGAAGGAGTATTATCATTATAAATTGAACAAAAAGTTTACTTACAGTTAAAACGTAATAATTCTAGGTTTCTTTGTCATTAAAAAAATAAGCTGTAATAATCACGTAGTAATACGAATATACGTATGTGCTCTTTCTATATTTTACTATTTGTTGCAGAATACGCTTTTTATATTTTTAAAGAAATAAATATTTCTGTAAGCACTTTTTTTTGATGACATGACACGCATGACAAGCTACAAATTTAATTCACCGACATATTCATATACCACGATCGCAATTTTTCAGTGTAAATGAACTTGAACAATAGGACCCAGGAGTTCAAAACGTTCAAGTGGTCATTAGAAGCTGAATACATTGTACAACTACCCACATTTTTGAAAACCGTTAACATTATGATCTGTCATTTGACAGAAAAACTTGTACATAATAACAAAATTATTAAATTTATATATTTTTTATTAGCATATGTACATGTTAGAAGTCAAATTTTGGCTTATAACATATGTAATAAAAAAATATATAAATTTAATAATTGCGTTATTATGTACAAGTTTTTGTTGCAAGGACATTTTTTTCTTATAAATTACCTACGTTCAATCCAAAAGTAAAAAATAACAATTTTTGGACTAGTCTATTGAGAGGTTGAATTCTGATTGAACAAAACGTCAGCAGTATTATGAGCTATTACAAAAGCAGGATGTTCCAAAAATAATCAATCAATCACACTGTAGCGAAAATAGAATAAAATCAATTGTGAATCAACCTTGTATCGGATTAACAGTTTCGTTTAGATCGACTATTATGTCGACAATGCCAGGGTTAAAGTTACCTAAATCAAAAATAATTATATAAGTTCCTTCCTTCCTTCATTTAAACAAAAGAAGGTCTATTCACAGCGCTATGAATAAGAATAATTAATCTTCTAAAGCTCATCTACAGTGGCTAAAGAAGGAAGCACTTACATGCATCATATGTCCTGTGAGTATATTGTAATAAGTCGTTGACAGTCACTAGCACGAGAACATCACAGCGGTCCCGGAGGTCAGATACGACCCTTGTTTGTGTTTACTACCGGCCACCTCTATTAGGAAGTGTGACAGTGACGTGCGTCCAGTTACGCAGCGCGATTCGGACTGCAGCGAAGCGTGCGTATGCGCAACGCGCCGGCCGGTGGTAAAGCGGACGCAATACGCGCAGCCGCGGGCGAAAGGGCGGGCGCCGTGCTACGCAACTTATCGCCCGCCCAGCTAAGCTACGCTTCGTAGTACATATGTAATTTAAACACTAGTACATTAATCTTTTTTAACTTTATATTTTTACTTCACAGGTTTCTCACAACGACACCCATCGTAAAATAACAATTAACCCTTTCTGATTGATCTCGTTTTACGAGATCGCATGAGTTTTATGTTGGACATAAAAATTAAATAGGTCATAGAAACTGATTTTTATCGACAAAAAGTAAAAGTCAATGTTGGACTTTTTTACAAAACCATAATTTATAATAGCAATAAAACATTGCAGCGCGCTCTTGCTTTATATTATATCTCTCAGAAGCATCAGACAAATGACTGTCCTATAAACCAGTTGTTGCAAAAATGCCCTGCCTGTATCCTACGGTTAGAACGGGAGATAATATCGTTGCAGTAGGTCAGCGTTCGTGGCGTAAAACAAAACCTATATAAATCATCTATGTAGCATATCAATGGAGTAATAAATGTACAATAATAAAAGAGTGTCGTGATCGCGGAGCGCCGGGCGGCACGCGCGGCGCAACCGCGGGTCTCGTCGCCGGCGGCGGCGGGAAGTGGAGTATGTCACACGACTTATCAATCATACCACCACGTACTAATGAAAATCACGCTATCTCAGATCACCTCTAGATTACCAAACAGAAATTGGCCAGTGCTACATATCATAAATTACAAACAAAAATCATCAACACTTAACAATTCATCATAAGGTCCTTTTAAGTCTCCACTGCAGGAGCACGACCCTCTCAGTACAACCAGAGCCATTATATTAGCCAGAGTAGTCAGAAGATTTGGCCTACACTCTCCACGCTGGCCAGACGGGTTGGAGAGGTCTCATTATGTTTATTAGCTTTGTTGAGCTTGTGTTTCCTAAGTCGCCTTCTACGACATCCACGGGAAGACTTGGAGTAGTCTTATTTTACTCTGCCGGGAACCACATGGCGTACCTTCGTACATTTAACAATACCATTTCGCTTAACAATTTCACTAATACTTTGGTTTGACCCAAAAATATCAGAGCAAAAACCGTTGCCGTCAACATTTTTGTAAATATTCATTATAAGATTTTTCACTCAAAAGGTTACGCAACGGTGTGAAAATTAAATGCACCAATAAAACCGAGGTTTTAAATTATAGTCGATATTACAAATTTACACAACAGGTGGTCATTTTGCCTACTAATCATTGACTTATATATTACTGGCGTAATATATAGAGGTGTCGAAACTTCCGACAGCGTATGGATTACACGTAAGTAGTTATCGCTATTAGGTTGACAACTTTGCTTGTTGACTAATGTCTCTTATATAACGCATATATAATTAAATCCTTCTCTTAAAAGTTGACAGTTTTATCATCTTGAGATATGTTTTGCTTTGACATTCTGTAACGCAATAACAAAGATACTTTCAGTTGATTGATGCAAAACGTCAACAGTGCATATGCAGTAATTGGCGGTTTTTTATGTACTAGCACAGAATAAGTACTAGTACTCACGTAGTAGTAGGGAGGACAGTCAAATTACATGTAAAAAAATTTGTTAGCTCTTCCATGCTGGTCTGGGAGAAAAGAAAAAACTTAGATTGTACCAGCTGCTTCTTTTTTCGCGCAGATTGTAGAAGTCGATCGAAGGTATGGGAAAAAATGCGAATCATATCAATAGGTGATGCCGTCAGCAACCCATCCCTTTTTTGGGTTTTGCAGCCCTGGGCTCTGTCTGCTTAGAGCCACAAGGCCTAACATGCTATGTCTACCCCATTAGGGATAAAGACGTGATAATGTTTCTGTATATGTATTTTTAGTAAGCAAACTTTTTTTTAAGTTAAAAAACTATTATTTTTATGTTATCGAACGTTGAAAAAAAAAACAAATCTATGATTGGTAAGTCTGAGGTGAGCGGAGAGTAAAGAAGATGACCTATGATTCCTATAAAAAAGTGAAAAAACATGCTATCCAGTCATACATAGAAGTAGAATAAGCTAAAGAAGACCACAAACTCATCTCTGTAAAACATCAATAAATAATAGGAATAGTTATTTGTTAAACAATGTAACCTAAATTCGTTGACCCCGACTGTGTCTGATCGAATTAAACGAGTTAAATTATATCATTGGTCGTCTGATGCCAGTAATTCGATTAGCCGGCTCACGCCACGGCTGCTGAGAGCCAGACACGACGTCGATTTCCTTTTCAAACCCCTCACAATGAATCCAAAAACTACAAAAGAAATTTATGTGACATTTTCATCGACCGATACACTTTAGGTGTACGTACATGAATCAAATTTTGATATAATCATTATAATATAAAAACATTATCACTAGTTCTATCTATCAAAATGATTTTAATCATAGAACTACTGCGTTACTTTTGACGCTACATAGTGCGTTCCCTATTTCATTAACATATTTACTTCTAGAATAATAATTACATAGAATTTGATAGAAATGGGAAGGGACAAACTATTTCATTAACATATTTACTTCTACAATAATAATTATATATAATTTGATAGAAATGGGAAGGGACAAACTATGACGCAGATTAAATGAGGCTTATACCCAGCATTATTTTGTTGAGATGATTAACACATATGTAAATGTATTTGTCATTTTAGATTCTCATGAAATAATAATTCGATTCACAAAAATAAATTTTCCTCTGTATAACAAACACATATGTATATGTAATTTCTGTATTAAATGGTCTCAGCAAGAACCTGCAAACATGACGTAAGGGATATTGTACGCAATTGATTCACATTTTATCTGCGTCGCAAATGTTCATTTCCGTTCTACAATTGGTCAGATTGAGGATTAGATACGACAGAATTCTATGTTAACAAGTCGTGCATCAAAGTTAACAATGTTATATAAGTCAGCGTTGTCATAATCGCCCAGATAGTCAGACGGGCGTTATTAAAACTGAGTTCACGAATATGGTAACGTTACGTATTCATTTGAACTTGTCCTAGTACACTCTTCAGTGCAACTTTTATGTACAGGCTAACTTTTTAACCAATTTTAAAACAATTACGAAAAACTAAAATAAAAGTTTGCCTTCCCATACAAATCAGCGCACAGACAAACGGATTTTGTATGGAATAACGAAAATTTTTTATCAATTTTTAATAACTTTTTTTTAAAGTAGTTCAGTATCATGGACTGAACTTGCACCAAAAATTTGGCTGGTGTTAAAAAAGTCATCCTGTATAAGGCGTAACAAAATACTCGTTTAATTCTTTATAAAAAAATCTTATTAAGTATACATAATAAAATACTTACTCGTATGTATAAAATTATTTTCTCCATGTAACATATTATAAATACCTATATCGAATTTAAAACAATGACCTGTTCAATTTCACCTATCAACTAATTCTAGTTTCTATAAATAGTATTTTTACTTTACCTACGTTTTAAAACATCTAAGAAGATGCAGCGGAAACATGATCTTTTCTTAAATTTTATTGGTTCTCGTATTTGATATTTACAAGTATTCTTCAATAATCGTATTTAGATTGGAACTGCTGTTAAATATACTTCAGAACGTATTCTGTTTCACACCTAATTTAATTGTTCAAAATTAAAAATCAACTCACGTTACTATAGAGTGACTATCATGGAATGGAACATGTGTCATAACCAAACCTGTCCAGCGAAGTGTTCGACGCCTCTGCCTGCTGAATCGCTAACATACAATTAATGCAAATATGCACAAATAGAATTAAAACCTATGGCTATACCGTAGTACATACATAATGCTTATTATATTCAAGTCAACATTTTTATACAATTTTAGGTCACGGTAACTTCACTTGACACGTGTAACGTGTATACCTTACTTATGCTATATAAAAGTAAGTGTATAAACATATATGTATACGTTATAAGTGATAATCACGTATAGCAGTCATAAGTATGTGATAAAAGTGAAGAGAAACGGAACGAACGAGTTTTCAGTCTATTTATAATAGAAACACTCGTCACAGACTATTTATTTCTTGTACACGGTTAATTGTTCACGCTGGATTAGGATTGAATTTCTCAGTAGATCATGTGTCGATGATTAATCACAGGGATATAGTAATAAATAGATGAATGAAAAAGTAATAAAAACGTCTTTCTTTTTATTCATAAGTATTTTTTAAACTAGTACCTAAGTTTTTTTTAAACTGCCTTATAATATCTGGCACAACAAAAAAACAACGTCGTTTGTGCATTTATAAGTTTTAAATTATTTGTTATGTTATATTAAAAATTTCGCTTTTTGCGCATGATTAAAAAAATAGAGGAAATCCCAAAGAAAGTGCGGAAAATTTGGAAACTTTGCAAGGCGCCGCGTAATAATATTTCTTGGTTTCGTCATAAAGTAGTATAAAAGTAGAATGAATAAAACTGTGAAATATTTTGTTTATCACGACAGTTAGGAAACTTACCAGTTTGCACGAAATTGTTGCCAGAAACCTTGCATTAAAGCAAGATTGTAACGAAATTAGTTTACAGCTAGTGGCAGACAGTTGAAAAGGATTCCAGAAAATAGGTCGGTCAATTTAATGAGATTCTTAGAGTTATTTATGGTGCATTATCCAATTTTCCATTCTACATCTATTATAGGAACGTAGTATGCGTGATCAGTTGCGCGGGCGCATCACGCGATGCACCATTCAAGCCGTATCTTTTGTTATATTATTATAATTCTATTGTTTTGCATACCATTTGTATAGTTCAGGGTTACATAGGAGCTCTAAGTGTTGTGCACTACCTAGCTTATAAGTGTATTCATGATGACTCACGTTATTTAATCAATAGATGATCATCATTGCTATCATTCAATCTGTACACTGGTCTAAAAACCTAATCTTGTACATTTGCAATGTTCCTTTTGTGAAGCTCAACGAACAATGTCTTCGTTTTTTCCGCATGTTACCTACTTTTCTATGGAGTGATATTCCATATAAGTTTTACAATAAACTGGGCGTGCCGATATTCTGTATTATTAGGAGATTATAAGTATGTACTTGTGCCTTTTGTTTATGCAAAAGCACCGTTTCATCGTCCCACTGTCCTCGAGCAACCTTTTGTTTTACGGTTTGTTCTATATTCAAGAGGCTGCTCTGTAATTGAATGGAAAGGTATTATTTTAGCAGTAAATTATAAGAGCATTGTGTTTCTTAAGAACTGTGGTTTAAAGGGCGAGGCAAATATTCATTTTGTAAGAGATCAGGTATAGAATATGCAATTTACTGGTTAAACTAAATCGTCTCTACCTGAAACATTGTTTACATTATTTTTCGCTTTTCTTAAAGTTCCTAGACAAATAAATATTATCTACGAATAACAACTTAAGTTTTCAATGCAGCAATAAAATTTTTGATATTTTTTTGAATAGCTACGCGTGTCTAATATTGAATAATTAAAGCTGGGAGAGGTCGTTACTTATGGTATTAAAAGAGTCGACTTTATGATTCAAGTTACCGATATGGTATTTTATAGTTCGGTGTATTGAATACAGATTAGATATTAAATGCCATGATAATAAAATTTGATAGACTTGAGCTTAAAGCTTTAAGTCCACCCTCATCGTCATTCAGAGTGGCTGCGCACGCGCATTAGCCATGCGCGGTAGGCTGTCTTGTCCGTGGCAGCAATATCGATTGTTTACACACTCACAAACATCTACTGTCAAGGCCAATTGACAACTGAATTTATACCCTATTACCATCACGATAAAGAAATAGAGGGCTGCTCACAATCGCTTGCGATGGCATGCCATCAGGCCACACAGATATGTCCATTTCAGGAGTACAGTCACGTCACGATATACGTACTCCAGCACGCTACTTTAGAAGGGGATATCGACGTTGACCGATGGTTGTGACGTTAGAATAACTTTGAATACTATAATTAGCTCATGAATACACAAAGCGAATAAGTATATTACACTAAAGTAAATATTAATAAGTAGTCATTTATGTGGCCGACAAGGAAATGTGGTGTTTACTGTTTATTGTATTATAATTTTTGAGAGAAAGAAATAAACATTGAAATCGAGATATGATGAATATCATTGCCTTAAAAGTGATTTTAGATAAAAATAAATTGAAAATATCTAACATAGCAACAGTGGTAGTCTAGGAGACTTTTTCAAATTACTCGTACAGAATGCCATGTTAGAAAGAGCTTTAATTTATTTTGCTGGTAATTGGCAATTTGATTACGACTGTAATATACGTTTACGCATTTAAATCCAATGTTGTTAATGCTGTAATGTGAACGTGCGCAAGTAGCTATAACGTTTAAGTGCCTCCTTTAATTGCATTCTGAAGCACCCTGGACATTCAATACGTAATATTTAATAACAATTATCTCTCTTTGGAATTAATGAGGTGCCACGAGTCAGTTGTCTTAACCTCCGCGCACACTAAAGGATCGTCTATTAGTAAATATTTTGGCTCTTAGTGTATTGGTATAATTTGTCTATACATGTAAATACAAAAGTATTTAAGTATTCAACTGCCTATGTCATCATTCGGGAAAAAAGTGGTAAAAGAACAATATTTAAAAAGGCTTCTCTACCTTACTTGAACTTACATGGTACTCATGTGTGTAGAAAAGTTGGTCAACTGATGAAAACTTTCAAGCGTCATAATAAAACAAGGTTCAATATTTTCTTATTCAGAATCTTCAGAAACTTTCCTACCCTACTGTTCGAAATTAATGAATTAGACTTCTGATGGCAGTAGACAAAGCTAAATGCGCGAGTCTGCCTGCGCTCCTATACTCTTAAGAGGCCATTAGACGATCACTTTCTAGATACGGTAGATGTTATCCTGCCATCGCTTCGTAATTGGCTAATGTTTTAGCTAATGTGCTGCACTCTGTCAACTTACAGATAATATAAACACGTTTTACCGACGTGGAAAGTGCGTATATGTCATTTTCTATTTAAATTTATTTAAAGCCTGGAATTCAGCAATACATAATAATGTATAAGAATAGAAAACGATTGATTATGAAAAATTACTAGTAGGTAGCTATATCGACGCAGGACCAAGATCCCTCGTAGAATGTTATTTTCTTCTTCTTGAAGCTTACTTCAACGGGCAATGTCTACCTCTTCTATTGTTTTTCAGTATTTTTATTAAGTAAGTATAGATTACTTACGAGTATATAAAGATAAAAACGAGTATTTGACTCGTAGACCTCTACGTATGTTCTCTAAGACATTTTTGTAGTCCTTGAAAAGACTTCAACGGGTACAGTCTACGAGTCTACGATAAAAGTTTTACATCTTATTAACAAAATTTTATCCTATTTATTGATTTGCTTTTGTACTTGTCTCTTCAATAAAATTTCATACCTAGTACGAGTATACGTAGTACGTTCTAAATTTCGTTTGACTTGCAATGTGATTTTGGCAATGTGTGTTTATAATTACTTCCTACGCCGTAATTTCGATCGTTGACTTGCACACGCACATATAATACAGATACATTATCACGTCTTTATCCCTAGCGGAGTAGACAGAGCCAGGAATGTAAGACCCAAAGGCCACTTTTAGCATGACATCAAAGGCGTTAAGATAGAAAACGGAATCAAAATAGTGATGGGTTGCTAGCCGCATCGCCTAATATGATTCAAACTCTCGCCCATTCCCTAGATCGGCTTTTACGATCTGCGCGTGAAGAGAAGCAGCTGGTGCATTCTATGTTTTCTTTTCTCGTAACATTTCCTTTGTATGTATCTTATTCCTAATTTAAGTAATTTTAATGTGCATAATTTATAGCTGGTTCTACGTAAAGTAAGTAATGAATAAAACACTATCCATTACTTCCTTTATGTGGTTAGAAGCTCAAACATTCTTATAAAATATTTGCCCATTTTGGCTTGCTATTGCTTTTTTGGATTGATAAATAAATAAATTACAATAGTAAAAAAGTAATAAATAGAAGGAAATAAATTAATAATTACCATAACTACCTATATGCTGTAAATCTATCTATCTATCTATCTATAATTAAGAGCTATGCTCTTGTCGGTGGATTATGAATTCTCTTCCATCTGCTGTAAATAAAACTTGTTAATAACAAGTTTTATTTACATGACAGACATACAATTCTAAATTTAACGTATATGTAATTAAGTATTTTGTTAATTATTATCTAACTTGAAATGACTTACAGAAATTCACACTTTCATTAACTTTTATCGTCAGAACGTGGGTAACAAGACATTAGCTTTGTACTTAGATATTGTTTACTTTCAAAACAGCGTTATTAACATTATTAACGTTCACAATATTATTCTAAGTATTTCATTTACTAGCATAGAATTAATCTATCAGTGTTAGTTTCTATAAACAAATCAAATTTTTATTCTTCATATCCTAAATATTTTCATATAATTTCAACTGAAAAAGTATTTCATAAGATACAATACAATACAATACCCTTTATTGCACAAAAGTAAAAAACAGGACATAATTATCTTAAAAACTAGGAAATGCTAATAATAATAACCTAAGATAAGATAAGTACCTCTATATGTATTTGTATTTAACTTAAGTTTATTTTGTACATGCCTACTACCTGTTTTCCTCTCTTGTCCTCTCTTGGGTCTGCTAGAAGAAATTTCTTATGAAATATGCAGTACATATGTACTCTATTTTCTTACTTTGTTAGTTTCTTTGTTCGTATTTTGTGTACATGTCTTCTGAAAATAAATAAAATAAATATATAGGGTCTAGCAAAATATACTGTAACTATATTAAGAGTAAATTCAGTCCATGACACTGAACAGCTTTCCCCAAGGCACATATATCGAAATATGAAAACTAGTATTTAGCCTCCCATACAAATCGACCGATCAGCTGATGCAAAGTATGGAAAGAAAAAAATATTTCGGTTCATGTTCCTTGGGTATAGTTGTTCAGAACCATGGACTGAATTCACCCTTACAATAGTTTCAGTATATTTTGTTAGACGTTAGATGTGTCTGTTTAATGGGTAGTTGGCTAACTCCATTCTTCAATTTTTTTTATTTTGTTACACTTTGTTTGTATGGTGTAAATTATAACATTTGTAACAAAACTAGTCTGGTTTTGCAATCAAGTTATACTAAACTATGAACACGTTCAAGTTATAGTGCATTTCTTACCAAATTACAGTGTGGCAACACTAAAACCACAATATTTCATCCATAACCAGAGATAACTATGGTGATTGGTATAATTTATAATTCGGATATCGTAATGCTCATTGCGTCACTGGATATTACTCCAGAAATAGTTTTGACCCGAGGCAGGTATTTGACGTCATTCAGAGTGCCGACCCATCTCTCAAAATGATAATTCGTGTCGGTGAGCGAAGCACATAAATCTCCCATGGGATCACTTTCACTTTGAAATTGGAATGAAACAAAACATTCCATTTAAATGGTGCACTCATTTATTAAATTCTGATGAATAAAAAAAAAGACATTAATGTCTGAGGGGTACGGGTCATAGATTAAGTTTGTATTCATATGTACGAACGATCTCCGTGGCGTAATGGTCAACGCATGCTAGTCCACCAATCCGGAGGTTCTGGGTTCGATTCCCAGCCAGGTCAAGTTGAAAAATGGCATTTCTCTAATTGTCCTGGGTTTTGCGTGTTATCTATGAATGTTTTCATAAAAAATATATTATCGTATCGTATCCCATAACACGAGTTGAAACTTACTTTGGGGCTCGCTCAATTAGTGTCATCATCATCATCCTGATCAGGTCTTTTTAGTCTCCACTGCAGAAGCACGACCCTCTCTGTACTGTCAGAGCCATATATTAGCCAGAGCAGACAGAGGATTTGGCATACACTCCACGCTGGCCAGACGGGTTGGAGGGGTCTCATTGATGTTTATAAGCTTTGTTTAGCTTGTGTTTCCTTAGTCGCCTTCTACGACATCCACAGGAAGACTTGGAGTGGTCCTATTCTACTCTGCCGGGAATCACACGGTTTAATTCAATTCAATTAGTGTGATTTGTCCTTATCTATTTATTTATATATGTGCTTTTAAATAAAAGACTACAGCATCACATGTACTATTGTAAGGAAAATACATCTCCACTGCCTTCACTCGCCTCAGTCTATAGTTACCAGGTAGTAGTATTACTTATTCTTCAAGTAAGCATCACTATGTAAAATTTAATTTTTTCAGATTTATTAGATGATAAGCTGATAATAAAAAGGAGATTCGGAAACTTACAAAGAATGTGATGTCCCAAATTGCAGACAAAGAAATCATATCTATTTCAAATGCCTTATGCGCCCTTTGATCCGAAATAATGTAACTCTAAATTAATTCCGCACGCATGGTTAAAGAAATTATCAACTAAAGGACTTATGTAACCAGTTTCGTTGCCTCAAAATGGCATCTGATAGTATCTCCAAAATCCAAGGAATCCTTAATTAAAGACACGTCGGAAATGATTTATGTAGGTGAACCTATGGTTATGTAACAAACTCAGCACTGTACTTTTCACAAGACGCGAATGATGAAACAATTTAATTTACGCTACCGATAGGAAACATTTTTTTTGTAAATCGTACGTATACGTCACCCTTATTTTAGGCGATTCTTGGTGTTATTTGCAGACAATATATAATACACTGTTAACACAAACTGCAAGTTAAATATGTTAATTTTAGCATATTTTTAGTAAGTAATGCAGGGTTAATATGAAAATAACTATTATAGATACAGCATCATAATAACAATTCGCCCTGCGCTTTGCTTCAGTCAAGAATTCAAGATCTCCTTATTTAGATGCCATCAGAATTCTTTGAAAATACTACAATCAATTGAATTGGTACGTACTCGTATTGCCCTATAATATAGTTTAGTAAGAGTCAGGTTAACCTAGACTTTTATTTACAAATGTAGTCTATAGTCTAGATTTCGACAGTATAAGTATTTTGTAATTTCACTGAAATAACTAGTTTCTTTGAAATTGCATTTTTATTTTCAAAATAAAAGCTAGACTAAGTTTGTATGAGAAAGTCTGATTCTGTCTAAAGTAAGGATACTCTTAAGTAACATAATGTAAAACAATACGTTCTGTGCATGCGTACCCACTTTTGTTATACACGAGTACCTCTGTTTGACACCATAAATTATGGCTAGAGGGCTTCGTCCACTCACGATTATTATATAACTGCGATAATGCATAATATGTACTGCAAGTACTTATACTTCCTATTAGCATGCCGCCGCTTCTTTGATGGAGTGAGGCAAATTAGATAAACGTCATATTCATTTAGTCACAACTTTCTCTCCTTATCCAGTCTAGCACTTATGTAGAATAAAGGCTTTCGTGTCGACTAAAGTTACCTACCATATAGTACATTATGCTCTTAAAAGTACCTATATTCATATAAATTAAAGTATTTTCCGTAGAGTTAAAAAATCAGTGCCATTCAATAAATATGTACAGTACATGTATGTACTTAGATATTATTTACTTTGAAAAAAAGTATATTGTATGTACCTTTTTCATCTTGTGACTGTAGAACAGAATTAATATATGTATGTACTTAATGTTAGTTTCTTTAAATAAATCAATCCTAACATATGTATAAGTTTTTAACATTGTCTTTATTCGCGCTTTTCAAATAGTAATTGAAACAGCTGTCCATATCAAAAAAGTGACCTATTTATATGTTTTGGGTATTTAGCATTGTATGTAAAAAAAACCCTCATTAATTTTACTTTAGCGTAAGAATCCGATTAAAAACATTATAGTATTTTCAAAACTGACACGCTGCGTTATGTGTACATCCTGGGTATTGCTTGGTCCAAACCCGGTCAACCTCTTCCACATAACCGCAACTAGCTCACAGGGCAATTAGGTTGAGGCTGTAGAAAAACGTCCACCGTGAAGGAGTTAAACTGACGCGTTATATAACCTTTTTAATGACATTTCATCACGCGGGGGCAGTTGCCTGATAATTCCAGTACTTAACGGCATGTTTGCGTTACGTTGTTTTACATGAACTTAGTAGCATGTGTTTAGTTTTATCTGGTAAGGCATTACAACCGTTTATTTGATTTATTATTGAGTGATTATTAGTAAATTAAATGCATTAAAGAGCACGTTTATTTTCATCAAATATAACAAGCAGTTCAATGTGTTAGGCGTATGCCTAATAAAAGGAGTATGTCTAGATAATATATTCGTGGTTATTTATTTTTAATTTATTTGTTCATACATACCCAGCACATAGATGACAGTTATCACACATGTAACATTACATGGACCATGGTAGGCATAGCAAAGGTTCTGGCTTGACTAAGACTGAACATAGATACAACAGTAATAATAACGGCTACTTATCTAACTCATTAGCAATAGCGGATATTAGATTACAGGCGGAAGTGTAATTGTAACGTATGATGAGTCATGAGCTCAAGTCATTAGTAACTAGATAGTTTGCCTCTAAGCTCGTGTAAATCTGCCTTAGTAAACCATGCACAGGCGTATGTCACCAGCCAAGCGACATGTTTGGCGCGCGCTCATGCCTCTACAAAAACTACGAGCATTTCCAGCAATTTCGTAACCCCACTAATTACACCATTTAAAATGAACAAACATTTTATTTTAGCCCCAGATTTTTCTTTATGTTTACATTAAAGAATCTTTTATGTTTAGTCACAACATTTATCATTACCACTCGTAACATAAAACCATTTATCTTGAAAGTTAATCAACCTTGCATTTATATATTGCTTAAAACTTGTATAAGAATGGTTTTTAATATAATATAATCGTGTAGAATTTAATTTATAAAATAAAGTACCTATTCACAGACTTATACAGGGTCTAACAAAATATACTGAAACTATTTTAAGCGTGGATTCAGTCCATCGTACTGAACAACTTTCCCCAAGCAACATATATCGAAATATGAAAAATAATTTTTGGCCTCCCATATAAGTTGACTGATCAGCTGATCCGAATTTGTATGGAAAGCCAAAAAATATTTTTCATATTTTGATATATGTCCCTTGGTGAAAGTTGTTCAGTATCATAAATAAATATATAAGGACAAATCACACTGATTAAGCTAGCCCCAAAGTAAGTTGAAAAACTAACTAAACTTGTGTTATGGGATACTAACTCAACGATACTATATTTTAATGATAAATACATATATAGGTAAACACCCAAGACCCAGGACAATTTGAAAAAGGCCATTTTCCAACTTGCCTTGGCTGGGAATCGAACCCAGAACCTCCGGATTAGCGGTCTAGCGTGTTAACTATTACGCCACGGAAGTCGTCCATTAATATCTAATGGACTTAATTCACCTTTAAAATAGTTTCACTATATTTAATTAGACGTTATAATTTAAGTTTAAGTAAAAAAATGAAATTTATCTATGTGAGTACGTTTATAAGATCTCACATATATATTTTATACTAGCTGACTCCCTGAACTTTCACAAATATTTCGAAACAAAAATTAGCCAAATCTATCCAGCCGTTTTCGAGATTTAGCGAGACTAATGAATTCATTTTTATTATATAAAGATTGGGTCGTAGGACATATTCCTAAAGTAATCATTGCTGTTATCGAGAATTCCTTTAAGAGAACTTTCTCTGATAATGCTGAGCGACTCGAAAACCTATTACACTCGGTATCTATTCGACCCGCGGTATCAAAATAATAACCTCTCTCCATATTAATTACGTCCTAGACTTTCTACCATAGAGAAATACCGTGATGTAATAGAGTGATAATGAGGTTGGGGCATTTTCTCAGATGGATGAGTGCAGCCGTCATTATGAAGCGCATTCTGTAGGCGTTACCAGGGTCAGTTCACACCGAGACGCGACGCGACGCGAAGTAGCGCGCACGTGAAAGAAATATAGACCTTGTTTACTAGACAAAAAGAGTAAGAGCCCGCTGCGCCTCGCTATGCATCGCTACGCAGCGCGGCAAAGCGGGCTGTCGCTGAAATTTGTATCTTTTTTCCTAGTAAACAAGTTCTATATTTCTTCCAAAATGCGCGCTACGTCGCGTCGCGACGCGTCTTGTTGTGAACTGACCCTTAGTGGATGCGACTGCATGCATTTGATAATGCATTTGATACAACTTTCAACAACAGGCGTCTTGACAGTGTTGTTTTGTTTACATATATGTTTATGGAACAACATAAAAGATTGCATGTGAGATTTTGCAAAATGTTTAAAGTGTAAACAAAATTAATCCAGTTTTAAAATACGGGAAGAGGTATACCTTAATTTTAAACTGGATAATTCTGAATTATACAGGGTCTAACAAAGTATACTGAAACTATTTTTAAGCTGAATTCAGTCCATGATACTGAACAAATTCCCCCAAGAAACATACCTAATCCTGTACGAAATATGAAAAATAATTATTGACCTCCAATACAAGTTGAACGATCAGCTGAACACGATACGAGTTTCTATGGAAGGCAATTGTTTTTTCATATTCCTATATGTATTCGTTGGGGAAAGTTATTCAGTATCATTAACTGAATCTACTCTTTAAATAGCTTCAGTATATTTTGTTAGACATTATACAAAAATAAAGTGCACAATAGCAACATTATGTTTAATATAAACAAAAAGGCCAAGTGCGAGTTAAACTCGCGTGGAGAGGGTTCCGTACAATTGATTGAATTTTTATAGGGTTTCCTGTAATCTACAAGTAAAGCCTAAAATTTTGAAAAAAATACAACATGTATCTACATTAGGCTCTAGGGGGGGAATGGTCAATTTTCGTCTTCTTTCTTCAATAAAATCAAAACTTTTTATATTACAATAACACAAAAAAGAGAGATCGTTATAACAAGCCCTTTTATTTGATATAATATATAACATAGTAAGTGTTGCAAATTTTTTTTTTTATTTCCTAATTTTTCACCCGAAAATGACCCTAATTTTAAAATAATACTTATTTACTTTGCACATATGTGTTTGGGTCATAGGATTACACCATCCTATTAAATTTCACCTGATTCGGTCCAGTAGATTCGGAGTAAATTGGCTGTGACAGACGGACGGACAGACAGACGCACGAGTGATCCTATAAGAGTTCCGTTTTTTATTTTTTTGTACGGAACCCTAATAATAGCATTAGTAAGTGATATCGTTTTACAAAAATTTTAAAAAATATATTTATATTATAATGAGACTAATGGATGACCACCTGATGATATTAACGGAGCTATAGAAGCACATAAGCATTATTATCTCATCTAATTTCAAATGATGTAACACTGGAAAAGTTATTCAACTCCAGTTCAAATGTCGTTGGTAAGTAATATTTTATTATGCAAACAGTTTAGAGTCATTTATTAGCCTTGCATTGATTTGATAATTCCAATCACATTAAGACTTTAATGTGAGATTATTGAGACATTTGCGAAGACCATTAATTTTGTTTTTGTGTGCTTTTTTTCCAAATGCCGTGGGATTTACCTCTTACTTTAATTAAAATCATTCTATTAAAATGTTCTATGTGCAAAAAAAAAACATGTATACCTACTTAACATACAAGTCAGAGTAAACTTAGGCCTATAATTTAAATAGGTGTAAATAAAATACGAAATCTATTTTTTTGGGACAGATATAGACTCAGGATCTAGAGGCCGCGTTTAGAATCTTACTATTAGATGCGGAAATGGTGACAGGTTTTGGAAGCCCTATCTTATTTAGAAGAATACTAAGTTTTCATTCTCATGATTGATATGGTATGTAGGTATTATATTCTTAGTGTATACACTTTACATTTTTTTTCATTGTTCTTTACGTACCTACTTCTGCCTTTCTATTAAATATGTAACTGTAACTGTCCTCTGTTCTACTGGTCGACTGGAACAGATCCCTTTTGGGATAAGTCCACTATTTTTACAATTGCCTTTTTTGTAAATATCGCTGATGTACAATAAAGTTTTTTAAATAAAATAAATACAATTGATATATAAGTATTTCGACCTCATATAAGTAGGTTTGGTATATACCAAACCTTACCTATATAAGGTTTGGTTTGAATGAGATGCCTCTATACTCTATATCCCTTTATTTTTATCAGTACAAGTTATAGAATTCTACAACAGATGCGCTGCCGTGCAGACTGTGGGACTTTATATATTGTATGAAGTCAAAACGCCACATTGTTCCTATGTCGCATGTCATTATGTTCGTGGCTCGAGAATACATAACTATTCGTAGGTACTCGTACACGATATTTTTCAATCACACGGATGTTATTGTTGGCCGCTTCCCCATCGTTATGTGATCGTACGGTTATTGCCACGATGATTACAAACATGTAATTCTATTGTCCATAGAGTGGCCTAGTAACAATTAATAAAGAACCAAAGCATGTAATCATAACACCACTTAAACAAAAATAGGTGTTAGGTAAAAAAAGAGACAACAAACATAAAATTCTAAATCATTGTACCAAAGACAAACCATGTTGGAACTGTACAATCCCGCAAAATAATGAAATAGTTTATTATACCTAATGAAAATATTTCGACTATATTTTAAGGGGAGAAGCATAAACTAATTGCCAAAGCATTGACGATGCCTCGAAAAGACATGATATTTTGATGAAATGTTGTTAAATTTATCTTACCCTCTGTAATTCTGTATTGCACTATATTCAAACTCATGCTTACCTGTAACAGAAAGAATATTTAAAATTAATACACAATTCTTTTTCTTTTTTCAAATCTTACATAATCGAAAGAACTGAAAAATAAACAGTTATACTAGTAGAGAAGAACAAAGTGTACAAATCTACCAATCAATCTTCTAAAATTAATGATGTTTTGAGTACGAAGAAGCGTTCCTACAAGAGATTTATGGAATGGAAACTGAACCCAAAACGTGGAAAACAACCTAGACGCGGAAATACAACCCTATTTTCAACTCCCATTCATCAATTTCGCAAGATGGCTGCCATATCGCCATAACCACAACACACACGGGACGTCGCGTGATGCCACGTGAGCCCTCACATGTTGCACTAACTGCACGTGCAAAAACTATCCTTACTAGCCAGGTAGCGTATACCTATACGCTATATTTTGCGTCACATCTAGACACATTAGTCATTATATGTGATATATAAGATTTTTTTAAGGAACGAGGCTTTGAATTATCATATTAGCATATGAGATTGCGAACAAGACTTAATAGGAAAAGTTTAAAGGCCCAAAGAAAATAAGATAAGAATATAAAGAAAATATTGTACTTGCAATTGAACTTTTTAATTATTTAATTATGAATTCAGACATGGGTTTTTAGCAAACTAAGGTACACGTAGCACCCCGTATAATGCAATTATAAAAACTAAATCAGGCACGTTAGATCTACGTATAAGTATTTGCGTCAGACATATTCTCATTAATTTGTAACCAAAAGAAAAAATACACTAATTTCAAATTTGAATTTTTATATCGTTTGGTGTTGTTTATTGACAGATATCATATCAGTGGCCAACTTCTATGGTTTAACCGGTTTAACACGTGTTAAAGTATTAAGTTTTTTACCTTACGGAAAGTAAACCTATCAATCCATGTTCTATAAAAATTTGCACTGATTCTAAATCTGAATGTTCTATTGCAGGAGTTTCTTAAGTATTTTTCTTTTTTTGACTTCAAAAATACTTCAAACAAAACTGAACAACAATTCTTGTTAAAGTAAAAGAAATAAATTGATTTAACAGCGTAAAAAACATATTTTAATCCGCTTAAACAACTGTTAAAATTAGAGAAAGCATGAAAGCTTTCTGTGATGTAATAAAACTTTTACGTGTCCGAACTAAATGTTAAACAAAGCCTACTGAAAAAAACAACTTGGCGCCTGACTGGGATTTAAAAAGGGTAATTAACTTTTATTGAGATTAATAACTTTGGCATTAAACGTTCCTGACGTAAAAACTTTGGTGTAGTACCTACCTATACAAAAATTTACTTTCGTCGAAATCACAATCAAACATTTTCTCAGAAGCTAAAACCTTTTTGGGCTCTTTTTACTACAACTGTATACATAATTAATGGAAAATGACTAGCATTTTAAATTTTATTTTAAATTACTAATTAAAAAAATCGTTGATAAAAAGTTTCCTTAAATTATGGCATACTTAAAATTTTAATTTTTTTCGTAATAAGTACCTACTCTACATTTAATTAAATAGCGATGGTTATTTCTAATGTATCTACATGTTATTTACATAAGTATCAGGCTCAGAATACTACCATACTAGTCAGCCACTTGGAGGTTCTAGGTTCGATTCTCAGCCAGGGCAAGTTTGAAAATGGATTTTTTCATTTCTTCTTCGCCGTGGGTGTTTACTAAATATATCATCATCATCCAAGCGTATTTGCCCGATTGCATCGTCAGCGGTAACGCTTCAGAGCCCGTGGTCCACTACCTAACCTAGGTGATTTGACGAGGCTACTGGTTTTTATTTTACACAGAGCGACTGCTGTCTGACCTCCGCAACCCATAGGGTAGACCAGAACCAATCCTAAGGATAAGACAAACGCTAGATGGCGTTCGGGTCCAACAGCTTTACGTGCCTTCTGAAGCACGGAATCATCTTTTTTTCGGATAATCAGGTGATTCATTCAAGCCTGCAATATCCTAACCAGACTGGAAACAAATTTTCACAAAGTATGCTTCCCAGTGGAATTTGGACACAACCACACACAACCTCCGAAACACAAGACAAACGCCTTGACCACTGGGCCACAGAGGCAGTCATGTTTATTATATATCTGTTTATTTATTGTAAATTTTTAAGAAAAATAAATAAATTTTTCTTTAATCATCTATCAATTCCATTAAAAAGCATTAAGCCCACCTATTATAGCTTTTGGCTTAAAAAAGTTTTAAATAAATAAAATAAAAATAAAAAAATTTCAATATCCGTTTATCCTTTTAACGCCTTTTAAAATAAAAATTACTATAAAACTAGGATTATATGAAAGAGGTACGTTATAAATGTTATTCAACTGTTTGCAACGTTATCTGATGGAAACCAAATATGGAGTTTAGAAACCCGAGCGGAGTTTTTATCTACAAAAGTCGTAATTAGAAAACTAATTTATGACGTGTCGGTAAACTGGCTCTGGTTATTATTTCACACATTAACCGGTAAACATACGCTTTCCTGTTTAAGCAGTTAAGACTGGAAGCTTACTCTCACTGGCTAGCGAAAGTAAGCAATATAGTGTGAACACGCATAACCTTGCATCCATTTTACGAGAAAAAGTGACGAAATGTGCATTGTAATGAGGCAAATTAAAAATACAATTAACGCTACATCACGCCGGGCAAAGGTTAACACAATGTTTTTATTTTTACTCTTTCATCGTAGAGTCTGTGACACAACTTGTCTATGGTCTGGGCATAGACAAGTCATGGTCTGGCATAGAGCAGCGAGCAAGTACTATTCGTTCTGTAATTTACATTGAAAGCTCGCTGTGAATGAATAACGTAACGAGCTAACGCCTCGGGGGTGTTAACAATGGATGATCTTAATTCAAATGTGACTGTGAACCAGTTCTTCTACTACACTACATACAGAGCAAAAATGTAATGTCAATGTTCTATGGCGTAGTGTAATTTAGTTTAGAAATAAACGTCAACTTTACTACACTATTGCTACGGAGTTATGGTGCATCTATTTACGACTAGACTGTGGTTTGCGTTTAACTCGATTCCTGAGGCGTATTTAAATGCCACTCAATTGTATTTGTATTACCGGCAAAAGTAGAGGATTAGTTCGGCGTAAATAGACCTCCCGTTTCCACAAACCGTTGAATGTAGAAAAAATTGCAACACCTAGTTCTGAAGGAAATTATTACTGTTTATGACAGCTGTTGCAGAGATAATCACAACCTGTGTGTTATTGCTAGATCTACTTTCCATCTCGGACCGATAAGTTACGGGATTCGTGAGCAAATTATATAAATAAATCGATTGGCCGGTATTGATTATTCGATATGCTATAACGTTTATTGAAGCATGACTTAGATCAATTTGATGTGCGAGTATGAGATTACTCAATTATGCGCCGTTATACAATGGTGCGGAAAAATCGCTTAATCGCCTTCCGAACATACTTTGTACACGTGAGAACATAGCTTTAAATGAAGATAAAACTAAATAGAATAAATATGTAAACGTGTGAAAACTAGCACATAGTTAAATTTTCCGCCGCATTATGCCATTAAAACTAAATTACGTAGCAGTTATCATGAAGGCAAAAATAGGGAATCAACATACATATATCACGAGCTATCTTAATTGCGAGAGTCATTCGAGATACGGAAAGCTCGATGTAGCCCAAGGGAAGCATTGGCTATTTGACTAGCACATAAACCGGACGCATCTAATGCAGTTTCTCTTTAGTCGGTAGCTGCAGCGGTCAGTTACACCGGGCTAAAGATAGAGAAATTAGCTGTGCACTTCTAGAGTGAATGCACTCGGCGCGCCGCCGCCGCCCCGCCCATGCCATATACGAACAAGCGCGAACTGCAAGATCGATTACCACTAATTACAGAGCTGCGATAGCTACTTCTGAAATATTGAAGGGCTCGCCATTAGGTGATAAACGGAATTGTCTTCCGTTAGATGTATCCAATCGATTTCGATAAGTAAGATTGAAAAGAGCACTTACACGCACTATCGCAGTGTCTATAATATTCTACCCCGCGGCTCGGAAAGATGAAGTATCATTTGTTCACACAGCCCCACCTAGTATCATCAATCAACGCACGAGCATCCATTATCCTTAGAGAACTTAGTACTAGGATATTAGCACTGAGAAATGTAGCTGGGTTTTTTAATCGCCTCTATCCTGTTCCGCCCCGATAATGTTTTCCGTGAGTATGATGTTATATAATGCCATTCTTGCTAAGAAAATTGTTTATATACTTGTTTGTTTGTTTGTTTGTTTGTAATAACTTTATTGTACCAAAATTTAAGTATAAAAGACAACATAATACGAAAGAGCAAATATACAAAGGCGGACTTATCCCATGTAGGGATCTCTTCCAGTCAACCTGCGATAGATTGAGAGGATATTTACTCTATTATATATATACTTCGTGACAAAACATTCGTTAGCAACATTATACATTATGCTAAAAAAAAAGATTTTTATTTATTATCTGCATGTAATTAAAAAATAGACTTCCTCAAATGAACAAAATAATAAAGTAAAGGTAAGTAGAAAGTAAAGGCTTTCAAATAAAAAGGATCATTAAAATCGGCTCACAATTGGATAAGACATCCCGTAAAATACAAAAAAAAAATAAGTACTTAGTTGTATTGATAACCTCTCCCTTTTTTTAAGTCGGAAGATTAAGAAGTTTTTTTCTGTAAAACTTATTTTTTTTCTGTATTATCTGAAAGTATAAAATTTTAGAGAAAAATAAAAAAAAAAACAAAATTCAAAATATCTTTATCATCATAGGATATTTATAATATCTCTTAATAATAGTCAATTTGTTTGGTTTTGCACAAATGTTGACGTCAAATCGTTACTTACAGCTAAGTTTACGCCGCTTCCTAGGCGCAAGTGCAGAAGAAGCGGCAACAAACTGCACTGCACGTTTTCTCCAAAGACGTCAACTAACAAACTTAAAATTAGTTATATGGATGGACTGAGATTACATTGTTTGTTGTGTCATAATTAAATTTAATTATAAGAATTACGAAATTTAAAATAATGTCAATTTGTAAATTTAGTATGTACCAATGTACCTAAATTATGACATGTCTAAGTATACAAACCTTTAAGAGGGACCCGTGCCAAGCTCAAGCCAGACCTTTTTGATAGTCATCGGTCCTATAATAAGCCTTCTCACAAAGTACTTTCTTTACATAAGCTTTGAATTTTCTGTCTGGCATATCAAGGAGCGATTCTGGCAAGTTATTATAAAAAAGTATACACTTCCCCATAAAAGACTTACTGACTGTATTCGGCCTGTAATACGGGCTAACTAAGTCATTCTTCTTACGTAAATTTCTATCTATAAAATCACTTTCTTTATTGAACATGGAAATATTTTTCCTTACATATATTATATTTTCAAATATGAATTGTGATGCAAAAGTAGGTATACCTATTTCCTTGAATAATTCTCTCAGTGAGTCTCTTCGAGTATGAGTTTCGAGAGAAAAGTAAGTAAATTTTTCCATTATAGTTCTTGCACCTAGTCATTCAAGTAATGATTTAAATTACATTACGACTTGGACTTGTCGATAGAAATGCAACAGTCAGAGCCAATTATGGAGGTCGGTTTGTTAGGACAGCAGCAACTTTCCACATCTTTCATGACGCCATACCAAGGCCTTTGACATGAAAATTACTAGATGCTTTACAAACGTGCACTTTATCGTTTGGCACTCGTTCGCAAGCTTTATATATTATGTTGTGATAACATTGTATTAGGCATAATATCTTTGTAAACTGACAAATCCCTTCTGGCGCGTAGGCGACCAATACCGTGTAAATAAGTTTCTATCAGCGTTTCTTCTTAGCAGTGGTCGTTGCGAAACGCTTAGTATCGGTAGATTTTAAACAAAGAAAAAAATAATATAGATAAAAATAAACATTACCTAATGTATAATAAAATTATTAAAAGTGCCTGCAAAGGCCTTATTTCAAATAAAATAAATATTTGATTTGATTTGATTATCCTTTACATTTTGTGGAAATTTAGATCGTCTCATATAAAGAACTGAGTATTACGTAATGGCTATAAAATTAGAATTATTAGAAAAATTAGACGAATGAAAATCAAAAATGATATAATATTTGCATAGTACCTATATATATTGCAGTTCCTATGTTGTACTAATAGACCAATATCACAGAAGTTCATTGTGACAGTGGCCGATTTACATATTTGCCGCTAGTAGGCTATTCATATTTTGCCGCCCCCAGCGGTAGACATTTGCCGCCAGTATAAAAAAGCTCATCCGCTTCACGTAGCGTAGAGAACTGCAAGTTGACTGCGGGAATGGGGTGGGGGGAGTGGGTACACACAAATTTACCTTAAACTTGCCGCCCCTTAAAACCTACCGCTCTAGACTCCAGCCTACTCAGCCTGCTGGTAAATCCACCACTGTTATGACAACATGTGCCTTTTCATATTGCAACAAAGAAGTGTTATCGTATATCACAACATTTCACACCAATTTGTGCGAGTTATACGACAAAGGTAGCTAGGGATTATTACGGGCAATTTCTTCCAAACATGATAGCAGAATTATACAACGCTTCCTTATACAGCCCTGTAATTTCCCCTACAACTTATCTGATCGCAGGAAATCAGGTAGTCTTGTAAGCAACCGGCTAACTGATTAGCTACTTGCCCTGGGTACTTAGTGAACAATGTGTCTCTGTTTCGAGTTGGCTTCTACTTCCCATGACGGTGGATAAACTTGACAACATAGTGTAACTATTACTAGAAGAGATGGATTTTATAAGCTACTTTTATTAGTAAGTTGTTATTTTTTTTGTAATAATAAGGTTATAACTACAAGCTTTGTTACTGTAAAGACATAATCACAGTTATGGAAAAAGCGGCCAAGTGCGAGTCGGACTCGCCCATGAAGGGTTCCGTAGCAGCATGTAACATTTTACGATTTATGACGTATTAAAAAAAACTACGTACCAGATCTCGTTCAATCCAATTTTCGGTGAAAGTTTGCATAGTAATGTACATCATATATACCACTTTGGAAGTGTCTCCCGCGCAAACTATTCAGTTTAGAAAAAAATTATATTAGAAACCTCAATATCATTTTTAAAAACCTATCTATAGATATTCCGAACGTGTGAAATTGATGAAAAAAAATTTTTGAGTTTTAGTTCTAAGTATGGGGAACCCCAAAATATATTGTTTTTTTTTTTCTATTTTTGTGTAAAAATCTTAATGCGGTTCACAGAATACATCTACTTTCAACAGTATAGTTCTTATAGAAAAAAGTAGCTGTGACATACGGACGGACAGTCAGACATGACAAATCTATAAGGGTTCCGGTTTTTTGCCATTGGCTATGGAACCCTAAAAAGCCGTGAATTGTCGTAATTTTTTTTATAAATTACACTATCTAAGATTCGTTATAATTGTATAACATGAGTTTAACGATAAAGAAAATCTTATTTAAATTAGACTTACACTTTTTTTGTACGCTTATTAGATCTGTAAACACACACATGTAGTCGATTAGCATACCACTAATGTGATTATAATGTGTTTATAACGGATAATAAACTCTTTATTTCTAATTAAGTAAGTACCTAGGTAATCAATGTAAATTATCGAAATAATTAGTCATTAATTCATACATGTAGTAATTATCTCATTATTACTCAACTTATGATTTCCACAAAAGGGAAATTTCGTCTCGTATTATGCTTGTAAATCATTATTATTTATTGTCCACGCGTGGTCTTCTACTAATTACTGAAGCGTTTAAGCTGACTTTCATGAAAGAAAATATTTACAACTGAATCATGCAATATGTCAGAATAATGCATGTAACATTCTAAGCTAAAATTATCTTTCTTTTTATTTAAGAGGCCTGACAACAGTTAAAAAAGATTATCCAAAATTAAAGGTTTTAGTTTTCCTACGACTACGTAAAAACAAATCTAAAACAAAAGTTTGAAAGTTACTATATTCTAAAACATTCAATCTTTATATACGAGTATGTATGTAGTTACCAACCCAAACTACAGCCAATCAAAATGCACTTAGCTTCATCTTTTATTGCGTAAAAGTGGATCCAATGAAGCAACTATCAAAGTTTGATTGCTTTATGTAATTACATTTTATTTGCGTTGTTGCTTGGCGTTTCCAGTTTTGTGTGATTGCGTGGATCTCTGTAGCTAAGGTCTAGTACAGTAGCTTCATTGTAGCGAGTGAACTATCTGATGGATAGCTTTCCAAGTCCTACACACAGTTCACACAATCTAAGTACAGATAATGGGTGAATCAGAGTCACTGCGATAATGATCATTGTAGAAATTATCAGTTTTCATTTTGTGGGAGTTTATAAACTGTGCAAAATATATTGAAAAAAAAAGAATCCAATCAAGGTTATTGGATATTATTCTATTTTTTTTTTCTTAATCGTAATCGAAAATGGTCATCCTTAATAGTAGTTCATAGTTTTTTGAATAATAATCTATAATAGTCTTATTACATTATTTGTGTACTTCATGAATGTAATATTTTTCATAGAAAAGCTTTTCGTTGTGTTTCACTGATTTTATTTAATGCGTTTATAGTGACTCTTAATCATAATACATCTTCATCGGGTATACGAAAGCGCTGATGATGAATAGTTTCGCAATAAACGCATTAATTAAAACCAGTGAAACACAACGAAAAGCTCATCTAAGAAAAATATAACTACTCTATAGTATCACCTACTTTTTGGCATCCCATACAAGTTGACCGATCAGCTGATCCGAGTTAGTAAGGAAAGCAAAAAAATATTTTTAGTATTTCGATGTATGTTCCTTGGAGAAAGTTTTTCAGTATGATGGCTTGACTTCACCCTTAAAATAGTTTCAGTATATTTAGTTAGACCCTGTATAGTATACCAACAGCTACACCCTTGAATTTTTGAGCTTTAGTGCATTGAACAATTTTATACTGACAAGGTTCGAAGAAAGCTGCCAATATTATCCCAAACAAATCTGTTTCAATTTTAACAAATTATGGCCAATTTAGTTTTTATCTACCACTTTCCTTAATCTATTTCTACGTTTTGATGATTCAGAATGCTTTCTACACTTTAATTGGTAACCGTGTGGCAATCTCACCTTTCAGTTATTTAAACTAAGAGCTAATAAATATAAATTGTTGCAATATCGAAATAATTATAATTGAGTTTACATAACACGGAAGAAAAGTGACTCGATATAATGACAAGTAAAAGGAAGATAATAACTCTTATTAGAAAATCTGTGTTGTCTTACGACTAAAATTCTGCCTATTGTTCTCAAGTGATAGTGGTATTAGTGTGTAGTGTACTTACTTCGTTTCATAACGTGCATATTATTTCTCAATTTAAACTGGGTTTTTGTTTTGTCTAGTCTATATTTTGTTTTATTCGTCGGACATATTTTTTGTCCTTTCCTTTCGAAAAAAATACATTGATAAATTTGGCCTAAGTATATACGTTCTACATATTGTGTAATAATTTTTAGTTTGATCGACGTCTCCGGGGACCCAAGAGCTCGTGTGCATTTCGGCCAAAGGCTAAACCTGCCTATAAAACGATTGGGTTCCATTTTTTTTATATTAAATTAATGTTTGTTGTTTTTAGTATTAGATTTAGATTTAATTTATTGCTGTTAGTTTAATTTAGTTTTAATTATATTCTGTCAGAAAATATTAAAAAAATCTCTTCCTGTGGATGTCGTAAGAGGCGACTAAAGCACAAACATCTCGTGCTACAATTGCATTCCCAAGGAGGGTTAACGTTAGGCAGGCGGCCGGTCATAAAACTATAGCCAAATCATTAAAACTGTTCCGGCTATTTCTTCTCCATTTTGCGAGGTCTTTGGCATCCTTGGGTGACCATTGACGTGCATGTTATATTACGAGAAGAAATATCGGGAAAGCGCACCTCGGGCTCCGAAGCAGCACAGCTGAAGATGCAACCGGGAACGCGCTTAGACGAAGAAGAAGAAGTAAATATAAAAAAAATGTGTTTATGTACCATTTGTAAGATATTTTTTTAATAAAACTAACACACGTTGACTAGGTACTTCTTGTATACTTCCAATAATTCCCATTCTCGGTGTAAGACTAACAAATACCGTAGAAGCGCCAGCATGCACTGTAATTTGCTCGCCCTCCCGTTATGCACGCCGCATTCACCCGCGACAATTTTCCGTGTCGCAGCACGACTCTAATGACAGATCGGTGCTAATGAACAGAGGTAATGATAAGCTTTCTGCGTCATGAGACAACAAGCACGAACTTTGAACGGTTAGACAAGTTTCATATTGGCTAACCGTTCGAAGTTGCATAGTCTAGTCTAGTCTCATAGTGGCGAACTAGTAGTAATTATATACTACACGACCAGCAGATGTTGAAATTACTATTTAGGATTGACATATTTGTCGTGCTCCCTTGCTAATAATTAATAAGTATTCTTTTTTAACATTTGCGTAAAATGATCACATTTTTAACATTTCTGTTACTGTAGTTAATTGTAGTCCTTTAAAAAATTACACCAACAATACATCCAAATCAGACAGACTCTCTCACTCGCCAGTTTACTCGTCTATCAACAGTAAGTATACTAATATGAGCCGTGTCTTACCGATGCAATGCTAGGCAAGTCTAAACCACAAGGTTTAGTAAGCTATAAACAAGTGTGGTTTACATTATAAAGAAACACTTATTTAAATATAAAATAACTAACTACATGGATAAGTTAATCTTGCTAAGCGTGCCTTTTAGGTTTATCGACCCTTGAGTTTGACTCTCCCTTCTCCGTAGGAGATAGAGTTGTAATTGCATTAGTGTGTACTTATGTAAATTAGAATACGCTAGCAGAATTATAAAGCTGTCCCAGGGAGACACGTGTAAAATTTTACTGTACTTCGGTTAAATTTTAATATTATAATGTTACGTTGACAAGTTGTAATTCTGTATTTAAAAGAAACAAAGCTTTTAGCTTTGTTTCTTTTATATAGGACATACATTTATCAACAAAATTAAATATCAAAAAACCATGAATAAAACAATAATATTGCGGTAATGTTGTACCAACTAGTATGATTGATGGACTTAACAATTTTCAAAGATGAAGTTTTCAAATAATAAGACTATTTGAAGAAACATTTCATCTTTGAAAATTGTGATGACTTCAATATTGCAGGCGCAGTTTATAGCTTAGTACATGGAAAATAACAAAGACTAGAACACAACTAATGACTATCATTATACCTATGCATTAGTACTTCAATAGTACACAAAATAATGATGTTTGTAACTACTGCGCTGTTTGCGATTGTTGGGAATTTCAGCAATGATGCCAGTTTCTATTGTGAATGCATTTTAAAATACAGTATTATTTTACTGTATCTTATTTGTAGAAAGTGCCGAAGTATTTGTATTCTTTCTAACGACTGCAACAATTTTAAAGTAAAGTGCAATTTTGGATCCTCAAAAATGTAGAATTTCAATTTAAAATATCGGCGAGAAAGTAAATTTCTTTAAAAGCGAGGAGATACCAGCGAGTGGCAGCAAAACATTTATACATGACATAGGGGATTCCATACAGAGAAATATTTATTAAGCAATTTCTTGTAATGATGTATCTACCTATAAAACATCAATAAGATTATTAGATATTGGTGCTCATTTTAAAATATTTTGAAGCTATAAAATTATGAACAGTATGAGAATTAATAGTTTCCTTCCTTCGAGCGAGCAAAACGATAGAAGTTTTTTGAACGAACGAGCGAGGCGAGAGAAGGGTTGCCGTGATATGGGGTTCGCGAGATCATAGTTCGGGGCAAACTGCTAGTTACTTACCTACTACTTTTGCTCACGAAATGTCAGCTTTTTCGCCTGTCACTTACTACGCAGTAACGGTATTCTAAGACGCTTTAAAATGGTAAGCATAAAAATTTCCGCGTACTTCTTTTAGTCCTTAAGCTATTTTAAGGCTAATACCTATGGTAATAACGATTACCATACAAAGGATTTACTATTTAAAGTCATTATGTGTACGGTGGAATTCACCACGCATAACAGCATTCTACAACTATGAATTGTGCGCAAACACATGATTGCTATTCTGTACGCCGTTTATACCTTTCAATGATGCGTTTAGAATTGAATATATAGGTTATTTGACCTCCAAATAAACAGATAGACAAATAAATTTTAACGTCACTGCTAAAGACTATGATTAAAATCAGTAATTGCCATTTGCCATTCACTCTAGGTATATTGATAGAGACGTTGTTTTTAAAATTTAATTAGTATAATAATATGAACATAAAATCAAGGCTTTTCGTTAAGTAGCAACGCTGAGACTGAGACGAAAAGAATCACAAAAAGATAATACGACTACTCGTACATATAATTACATATAACAAAATAGAATGGAACTATTTTAAAGGTGAATTCAATCCATGATACTGTATTACTTTCCCCAAGGAACATATATCGAAATATGATACACCTTGCATTTACGGGGTTTTATAATGATGCCCATACCTGTTACTCATATCGTCGTCATCAGAACGAATCTCAGTGATTACTCAAGTGTTAACACGAGACAATGCTTCAGCTGTTGAGTAACCATTTACGTAATAATTAATCCCTAAGGCCAATAACCGTCTACTTTTGAGTCTTTTGACAACCGTATATCAAATGAACCTATGGAGTTGCGCAGTGGGGTCGCAGGTCGGAGTCGAAGTTACATCAACACTGCACTTTCGATGCAAGTGAAAGGCGCATCCTCGCAGGTGCATCTTGGCAATAGCCACAAGTCAACCGTTATGCGGTCATGGCAGTGCAATAACATTAGTTCGTCTATAAGCATTGTCTGTAGTTGAATAGCAAATTGTTCTAGCCGGAAGCCGGGAGACAAGCGCCTTGTGCGCAGTAATTCAGTGTTCCACACTCCCAGTATGGGTAGGAAAATACTGCTGTAAAATTTATATGTATTTCCAGCTAACCTTGGAGATATTATATTACATGTATATGTAGAAGTTTTGACGTTATTTATTTATAATTCATTACAATAAAATAAATCATGATAAAACATAACATAAAGTAAACTTAACTAAACATAATTAGTAGAAAAAGACATGAAATTATAATTATAAAAAATACGCTAGTGATTTTTATTTTTTTTATTTTTGAATTTTGTTAAATGCATCGCATAACTCGCTGGATTGAATTTTTTTTTTTTTTAATTAGAAATTTGAGTGCGTTTGACCTCTATCTAGCCTGATAGGAAGCTAAGATGAGGTATAAGGTGTATCACGCATATAAGGTAGATTACACTTGACATGGGTATAAGTAAACTGTACTCAAGTTAAAATAATCGTAGGACACTTTATATTATAAAATTAGGATCCTGAGGGCTAAAAGTAGCAAGTAAGCAAAAGTAGTCAAGTCTCTGTTGGACACTGCCACTGCCTCTCCTTATAAAAGGAGGTAAAGTATTTTTTTTTATCTTCGCTGACGTTTGCTACACCTATACAAATGAGAACGAATAGGTCTAAGGAATATGTATAATAATTTAACACAGGCGTGTAAATTCATGGTAATAAAATATTAATTATATTAAAATTGTTGATACTGCGACAATAACTATAATATATAGGTAACCCTTACACTTGCAACCGACAATGTCGGGCTGGTCCATTAATATAGTGGTCAATAAAATATTCCCACTATAATGTTTCATACCGTCGCTATTATATAGAAAGAAAACTCAGTGCCCACCAGTCAGGATAAATTCGAGCTAAAATACGCTTGCCAGGAATCGGCAGGGTTGAGGGCTGAAATCTGGATAAAGTTTAGATACTTAAAAATAAACTCTTGAAATGTGACTCCCAAATGACATAAGTAAAATTTTGATACTCTGTTGACGCCTTAGTCAATCTGAAATTCTGAACTACTGAACTAAACCTGATGTTCAGTTGATTTAAGTGGTAGGTATTTCGTTGGAGATGGGTACATACCTATATCTACCTCTGTTCTTTTGGTCTAATTCCTAATGAACAACTTGTAACATGACATTGTTTTAGATATATTCTTGTTAATTATTCCGAAGACATTTTGGAAAACTCTGGGAGCTTGTCAAGCATTGAACGCCACGAAGTTACGATGACCTTTATTTATTTCTTATTTAATATAACTCATACATACTTAGTTACTAACAGGGATGAATGCAAAAATACTACTAAAGTCTGATAGAAAGTTCTGTGTTCATCTGGTAAAACAATATTTTATATAGAAAGCAAAATCATAATTTCCCGATACCAGTTCGAGCACAGCCTTAAAATTCGACTACCTCTTGTTAATGGCGCTCGGTTAACCACCTGTCAAGTGACCATTTCTCTGGACAAATCGCTTGGACCACCTACAGTGATCTGCCGTAAACATGCAAAACCATAACTCGCGAGACACTCGCGACGCGCCGCAGCCGCCGTGATAAAGAGGCCTTACCTTGCCGCAACAAAAGTTCTCCGTATCTAATCTTGATGAATTAAGGCTACACTTGCTGCGTCGTTTCACAAATATTTGTGGTTATCATGTACTGAAGATTTACAATACATAACAGGAAATTGATTAACATTGGATTAACAGGAGACCTTTCTCAAGAAGAATTCTGGCCGAGAGGTGTCGTCTTCCGGCGTTATCGCGGGAGGCTACAGGACACCTCGACATCGTGCAGTGCGTCACAGACTATACGTACAAATTATAGTACTAGTTTTGATTTCTATATTATATGTATGTTAGTCTATAAGGTATATGTAAATATGGGCCTATAATAAATAAATAAAAAAAATCTTTTATTTCAAGCTACAGTGGCCCATATCTTATTTTAAGTTACATCTGTCTCCTCGGACTATACTAGTGTATTCAACATGTAGTTCATTGTGTTTAATGTACACTTCGGCATCCGTTCTTCCATCTATCACTTTCAAGATTCCATTGGTTCCATGTAAATGTTCATTTCGTTCCCTGAAATAAATGATTTATAATAGTATTATTGAATTAATGGGTCATTAAAATTGAAATCTAAAACCTACTTATTAGGCTCCAACCCTAAAATTAGCCAAGCAGTTTTCGTATGTATTTTGATAAAGTGATGTTTAGTTGAATGTCATAGCTATGTGTAAGCCAAATCAGCTACTTTCTTACCGGTGATCAGAAAAAAATGGTAGTTAAAACAACTGTATGAAGTAGTTCAAGTATTTATATGATTTTTATTAGGTCCAGGCCTTAAACCATTCTATCGGCGAAAAGTCCATAGGTAAAAGGTTTTGACGGCGAATCTCTCAGAAACGAAACGTCCTGTCGGTGATCAGTCCAAAGGAGAAACGACTGTCGGAGAAAGCTTGCAGATTCAAAAATATAAGCTTGTATAAATGCAATTTGAATTCAGTCTTTAATTTTATTTTCCTAAGTACAGAGGTACTTAGGAATGTTCTGCGTGAACTCCATACAATATACCTATTCTTACTGAACTACCATTATGTGGTCACTAACAATGGCCACAACAATACAACAGTGTGAAGGTATAGTTCCCGGAATGTGGATCCCGTTTTAGCGGAAGCCACGCCCCGCAATCTACCGATGCTGATCCCGCAATCAGCAGGATTACCCGGATCATCGGGATTATAACAGCGAGCCGCTGTACTATATATGGGATAGTCTGAGATAGGTCTCACTAAGATTTGACTGGCTGCTAAGAATTTTTCCCTATTCTATAGTCATAAGAGTTATATTCGCGTATCATGATCGAGGCCTGATATTCGAGATTAGTATGTATGTCCTTGAGATAAGGAAAAGTTTTCACTTTGTCAAATCTCGGTTGTACGTTGTTCCTGGTGCTGTATAATACTACGATACTAAGTAATTCGAATTAGCCGCTATAATACGGTTACCTTTACGATATAAAGGCAGTTAATATCGCTATGCGGAAAGCGGGTATTCTATTAAATGTTTAATAGGAAATTTAATGTGCACTGCAGATAGAATGTCGGTTATAATTTTGCAGCATCCTCCTAGGGCCATTTCGGTACGTAATTTTCTGATATTTATATTGAACATTCAGGCTGCAAAATGTTAGAGAACAGGTAATCTTCTAGTTCTAGATTATTTTGTGTAATAAAGGAGAGCTTTGGAATCATTTGCATACTTTGACTAAGTACATAACTGCTTGTTGCATATTTTATGAACGTCCTTTTCCTCCCTTTTATATTCTTCTTGGGACCATATGCAGGAGAAATTATAATTAATTGAATATTTATCAACATATACCTGAATTTTATGGCGTATCTCCCAAGTAGTATCATAAAAATAAACATCCCTTAATGTTTTATCTGTCTCCACATATAAATGTAATGTGATTTTCACATTAAGGTGAACATGTACCATGAGTCAAATCGCAGAGTCTAACAAGCATAAACATTTACCGTAATCCTATTACGCCCATGAATCAAATTAACTACAGTATTTAATAACACACGTAACATATCACTGCCAAAACGCGATTTCACCATGATAACACTAAGTACAATAACAGTAAAAATAATTACATATTTACAGATGTCACGATAAACGTCGTATTTCAAGATAGACGTGAGATAAGCTATTAAAAATACTTTCTCTGCGTAATTGGTTGTCTATGGCGACGTCGTGACGTGTATGTAACGGGGTGGTAATGAAGTACTTACAAGGCAAGTTGTAAAAACTCTAACAGTTACGGAAAACGCTGGAACATATTTTTACTAGGAGATTTTCTCAGGTTGTTGCCGGTATTGTGCTGTTTCTTAGGACTATTGTTGAAGATGCATCGCAATCTTGATGATGTAGTAATAATTGCTGTTTAGAGTGAGAAATCATAGCATAAACTTGTTTGTTTATGTGTAACATTCATTAAGCATGTTATCATACTGGCCGTCTCAAACAAAATGCACATAATATTTAAAGTGTTTCTAATACATGCCAAAAATATTAAAACAAATCATCGAAAAGGAAATTTAATTGGATTTATTTAAAAGTATGTGCTATCTGCTGCAAAAATGACAATTGAAAAAAAAATTACTTAAAGATACGGAACCCTAAAATACAGACTTTAAAAATCAAAACAAACATCCTGAATTATTCTGAACGCGTTACTGCTTTACGTTGATGACTAAATCGTAATTATAATCTGAATTACATGCCTGTTTTTTAGAACTAATTGGTTTCATACCGGAATACTGAGCACTTTCCCGACTGGGACGCTGCGCAATGAATAATAAATCGATGAAATTAAACTTTTTATAAACTATACGGGAATAAAGCCTTCCGTTATGCTTTTACAGAAATGATTATATATTGTTATCAGTGATTGTTATTTAATTTAACATAATTTTTTGTAAATCGCCTGATACTTCCGAAGAAAAGCATTGTAAGGAAACAAATTCGCTCCCTTTGGATACTAAAATGGCATCATACTTAATTTCCTTTAAAAACTAAATTTTGAATTTCTTTCAGGATTCGTGAGTTTCTCTGAGCTACTTCATTTCTTTTTCATGTTTTTAGTTTATATTATATGTAGGTTTATGTATACTTATATGTAAGTTTATTTTTGTATTATACTGTTCACTTTTTTTTTAATACTCTATATTTTGGTACCAACCACTTCATATGCGTTTGGGGTAGAAACCCCAAAAGCATATTGATAAACATTCCTCTCAATTACTGGCCGGTTGACTGAAAGAGATCCCTATACGGGAATTAAAAATTTTGCTACTACCAAGTCCTAGATAACCCTTCAAAGTATTTTATGAACTACTGTTTACAGTTTATAATGAGGAAGTTAAGCTTTACTACGCACATTAGCTAAAAGTGGCCGTTTTTCGCAAATGTGCGTAGTAAAGCTTAAAGTTCTCACTTTAAACTGTAAACAGTAGTTTATAAAATACTTTGAAGGGTTATCTAGGACTTGGTAGTAGCAAAATTTTAAATGATGTCTCCGTTTTCTTTGAAATTATTTATTTAAAATGGGGGCAGCACTGGACCCCGGAAAATTTAGGTACGGCCTTAATTAGCTTACAATAAGGAAAACGCGAAACTCGAGGTGTGAAATCTCATTTGCAGTACTGCTACAAATCGTGACCTAAAATAGTAGATAATATGGAAACCGCTACCGTTGCCGCTGTGGGAACCAATGTATAGATCAGTGAAACCGCCTGGCACTTTGCAAGGCGTAATAAGGGCCCAGGTATTTCTGATGCAGTTGGAATAACACCCATGCAATAGACAATTTGGATTGCGAGGAACAGTTAACTACAATACAGTTATATACAGTTCTGTTATACAAAATTATGTACACGGAAAATGTATACAGAGAATACATAAAATAAAAGTTAAACAAAGACACTAGTACTTATCTCAAAAGAGATCTCTTCCAGTAGGCTTGTGAGATTAAATTTTAAAAATGACCATAGGAACGTTTATTAACACTAGTCCGCTGCTACATCCTGTGTATGTGTATACTTTCCTACCAATATACCCAACTTACAAACGTAAGTACCTACTACCTACAGTCTCTGAAAAAACGATACAATTACGGTTTTAATCAGGTACGTAATCTGAGCTTCCTAGTTCATCATGAATATCAGAATAAAGATTTTACATTTTTTTCATTCTTAAAATAAATTTCACATTCAACTAACAAGTAAGATATAGGTATTTACCTACATCAATTAAACACTGTGATTCTGACTATACATTAATAATGTTCTTTCAGTTAGTATGTACAAAGTAATAAATACAAGGTATCTTTTCCTAACGATTATCTAATGAAACATTTGCATAAACACTTTAAAAATATCGAAGTGGGTCAACGCTACCATAATTCTACAAATTAGTGGAAAAAAACACAATGTTTATATTTACATTGTTGATTTGATCGAAGATGTGGTATATCGATGACGTAATGTAGGGTAGTATTAGTAGCCGGTGGGTATGGCCTGGTGGGTGTAATGCCTTGTTTACACAGTTCACTTCCGAACGTGTCGCAACGCAAGCAAGTCGCAACGTCGCAAGACCCGTGCACGTGTTGCGAGCGCCCACTGCCTAGGGTTATCACATATCATTTTTATCAGACTTTCAAAAGTTTGAAAGAATATGATGAGGACTCAATATGGGCAATCGCAAAATTGTAGAGAATTGTGAAATATTAACATTCTTAAGTTTTGAAATAAGTGCAAAACCTAATGGCAGCAAGCAACACAAAAACATACCGAAAAATAGTTCTTAATAATAAAGATGGCAGTTATAAATTCAAATAATCATGCTATATAGTTAAGATATCTACTCGTAAAACAGTTTAAAACATTGTTAAATATTCAAATTTCAAAGCTTGGGATTTGATATTTCTTGTCAATATAAGTAGTGTCTTTTGTTTTAACAATATGATTCAGTCATAAAAAATCTTTACATTGTTAATTGTTTAGTGTTTTAGAAGTATATGAAATTTGACTAAACAAAATTAAAAACAAACCATTTTTCAATAAAACCAATTCACAAATTGCTAAAAACTTTCAGGATACATAACATAGCCAACGCGTTTGAGTCATGTGAGCTTGAATAGATTTCAGTCACGTGCCCGACAAAGTAGAATCATAATGACTTTCCTGAAATAAAGCCATGTCGCTTGCCAACACGCCGCAATGATTATAATGAAATTAGGTGCAGATAATCATTATGGTGGGTGTACGCGTTGTTTACATAATCAACTTCCGAGAATGTTGCAATGATTTCGCACACGTGTCTCGCCCACTTCATTATTGTACTAAATATTGATCATCTCATAACATGCATTCAGAAAATATACACTTGCCTTTTTGTACTCAAAAGCTAATATTTTAACTTTTTATTTTTTTTTTCTTTCTGAATAGAATGACATGAGGACTAATAGTCATGTTTTGCAAAAGATTTCCTGTAAAATAAGTAATCATCATCACACATCTCAATTTTAAACCAATATGTTGATGTTATTGTAAAGCGTATTAAATTTTAATTACTTTGAAGCAAAAAAAGCGACTCACTTTCTGGTCTTGTTAATCAGTTACCAAAACTCACTTTCTGAATGCAGAAGCTTGATTTCTTGATAAAAACATCAAATTACTGTGCATACATATTATCAGATCTTTATTTACTTAGTGTTACAATGAGACCAACTTGCATATACATATAACACTTTCAAACATAAAAGAATTTTCTAAATCGGTTTAAAAACGGGGAAGTTATGTTAAAAATATACATTTTAATTGAGAAGCTCCTTGATTTTTGAAGTTGCTTAAAAAGATAAGCTCCTTTTTAGGGTTCCGTACCCGAAGGATGCAAACGGGACCCTATTACTGAGACTCCGCTGTCTGTCCGTCTGTCACAGGGCTCTATCTCTTGAACCGTAATAGCTAGACACTTGAAATTTTCACAGATTATGTATTGCTATGGCCGCTATAACAACAAATACTAAAATAAGATATTGTTAAAAATTAAAGGGGGTCGTCATACAATAAACGTGTTTTTTAAGCGTTTTTAACTGGATCTTTATAATGGCATTAACTAGATAATTGAAATGTACACAGATTATCTATTACTATGGCTTCTATAACAGCAAATACTAAAAATAAGATAAAGTTAAAAATTAAAGGGGGTCGTCAAACAAGAAACGTTTTCTTCAGCGTTTTAAAACATTGTATGGAGGTACGGAACCCTTCATGTACGAGTTCGACTCACACTTGCCCGTTTATTTCAGATTTTTATGGCGTTGGATTGAAATGTAACTCTTAAAATTTAGTTCGAGTATGTACAGTCCATGGGTGAGTAGAGTGTAGAGCCCCATTTGCTCAGAGTCAATTTAGTTTCGTAATGTTAAGCACGTGTTCCTCCCACGCGGAGGTGGCATGTTCGGAAACAAATGATTGTTTTTATAATGACTCTATGGAAAATAAATGGTAACCGATGACAAGTAGCATTAGCAAAACAAAGCGATAAAATAAAATACTTGTTGCTGTCTTTAAAAAAAACTGCCTAATAAGTTTATTTATTTTCATTCCAAAGCGTTATGAGTATGAGTTGTAGAGTTATATATAAATTATAACGATACGTTTACTTAGATATATGTATAACTAGTGGCTTTATGAGCATATATGATATTTTACGTTTTTAACACCATATTTAAAATTTAAATTTCCAAAAACTGAATCAACAAATAATCTATATAATTTTATGAAACTTGCACGCAAAATTTCACGAGAATCGGTTGAGAAATGCAACCTGCAGAGGATAACAGCCGGACATACAATAGTAGATTGTGCTACACGGTGTACGTTATTAGTTTTATCTCGGGCGATATACTTGAATTCCTCGCTTCACTCAGGATTCCACCGTAGAATCCCTCCCTCGTGATTCTATTGTGGCATCCTTCGTTTCGCTCTGGATTCAAAGTAGCGCCCTCGCGTTAAAACTATTACCTTTACGCCTTGTAACACAATCTACTATTTCGTCCCAGCTAAAACGAAGCATGGTAAAAAATTAAAGGTATTCTCTTCCCACGATGGCCTTAAACTGCGTCATAAATGTCACGATAAGGTGTCACTACCACTGATGGTCCTATTTAGTAAATTTAAGGACTTTCTCAATTAGATAATAAATGTAAAATATAATACTAACTAACTAACATATTTAGTATCTCGTGTGATTCATCTATTTAATTTTTGAGAAAACATATTGAATGATAACCTCATAATTGGTTCGTTAACACATTGCTAGACACTCAGCCAGACATAATGGAAAGAACAATTGATCTACGTCTATAGACGTCGTGTGTGCAACAATGTGGTAAGTTAAAAAATGCATTTTGCTCACATAATTCAATCACACACACTGGCAACACTCCCAACTGATGGGGTATTCTTAGGCCAGTCATGGAATACAGCTGTCATGGTTATATTTGACCGAACGAGCGAAGCGAGCAAGGACTATAATTCAAGGTGGGGCGAAAACACATTGTTTGTATGTATGTATGTATGTTTGTTCCGCGATAACTGCCATGGTTCGATTTTGATGAAATTTGGTAGGCATGTAGGAAAAATCAATAGAATTTTTAAGTTCGTTGGGCAATCAAAATCAGTTCAGTAGTTTTTGAAATATTAATAAGAAATCGCAAAGTCTAAGTTCGCGGCGAACTACTAGTATTATACCATAAAACCGAGATGCTTCGCTCGCGTTTTACGCTCGCTCGGTCAAAAATGTCAGTAACTTTTAGTATAAGGTCCTTGAAGTGTGATTACAAAAATACAATGCAAATTATGGTATGTATGACTATTATCCTCTCCTTTGGGCATTGGTCAAAAAGCTAAATGGGCCAGAACATTTCTGGACAACTGACTAATACATATTTCGTCAACTCCCAGTATTTTTACTGTTCTTTTTTTAGGTTACTCTAAACAAATGATCGTGAAACAAATGCTCATTCTTGGCACTAATGGAATAAAACAATTACAAGTACGATGACTATTTAACTACTAGTCAGAATGCAGTCTATAATTAATCATAGCCAATGCCAATCTATATTTACCATCGAGAGCAAACTAAGCCACTAGATCACGAGTCCAGATTATTATCTTGAAATGACAGGGCAATTATACAGGATACCTCCGTTTCGACCTGCACCAACACGCAAGCTAAGTGTTTTCAATAACAGTAAAGCAGGCGCTCGTCTATTTTATTTATGTTAGCATGCTGGCATTTAAAATGAATCAAAGGTATGTTAGTGAAACGAACATACAATAGAAGAATAGATTTAACAAGCTTGGATTAAGTTAAAATTTTACCTACATAGAATTGAAAGAAACTTATTTAAAAAAATATGTATTTGAAATATGTAATTGGCAGGTTCTAAGCCGTTTTTACCAGTCAACCAACAGATGGTGCTGAAACTAATAAAACAAGTAGGTAACTTTTTGGAGGTAAGAACTTATCGGCAAAATTTAGAGACCAACAATAGCTCGGCTATGAAAAAGATAAAAAATCTTGATATCCAAAGAGTGCATTTAAAATCAGTGCATACAAAATACGGTATATTAAAAATATATTCTTGAGATAACTTAGGCTAAAAACAGTCGGAAAATGTTAGTTTTAGTCACTGAATAGAATTCAATGGTTTTAGTTCATAAAATAACAAAATATTTTTTTTAATTCAATTCAAAGTTTTAGTTTTTTTATCTGTTTTTAAACACCAAATAGTAGCCGCCATGCTATTACGACATACGCCCGTGTAAACTAATGTTATTAGCACCATTGAATCTAATTGAGATACTTATCAAAAATGGGTGTAATACCCTATTAAATTCGTCTGTGATGATTGACAACCCTAGTAACCCGACTGTCCAATAGCTAACTGATAGAAAAGGAAAACACAGGCATATCACGATGTAAAGGCGTCACGTAACCTGAGAAGAGAAAATCGCTTTTCTTCGAGTTGCATAACCGAGGCTTAAGCAATTATGGAAATAAAAACCGTCAGAAAGCTCCGAGCTTCCGAGAAGCTCGCCAATGAAATCGGTGTGTCAATAAAATTTATGTGACGGAATATAACGACGCTTAGTATGAGTCAGCGAGGAGAAACCAAGACCGTATGTCTTAAATGCACATACTCTGTACATAACATTGTTCCACTGAAAATACAATTTATGAGTAAAATACGTAAAATTTTAAAACTTCTCAGTCTTACTACAAAAAAAAATTAAGAAGAGAAGAAGGGACCAATAATTTAAGGACATGCTGTCACCATCTAAGTATACGATCAATTTTTACTAGTCGGTAACCAAACACATCTATAATATAAAAATGAATCGCTGAATGTGTTGCTAAGCGCAAATCTCGAGAGCAGCTGAACCGATTTCGCTAATTCTTTTTTTAGAATATTCCTTGAAGTACGATGAAGGATGGTTCTTACGGAGCTTAAATACCCGTGCGAAGGGGCGAGCCGCTAGTTGTAAATATTAATGTATTTATTATTGGTCATTTTGTATTTTATGTATACTATACATAAGTATAGTCTTGCAATCCACATTATTACGAGTAGACCCTGTATAACCCAAAGGTTGACTGATAGAAAACGCTTTTAGCGTTGTTGTTCGTTGCAGTATATTTTTTTAGACCATGTATAAATAAATAATTGTATAAATGGCTCAAAAATTTCAAATCTCAGTTAGTTAGTGGTCACTAATACAGTATCAGTAGCATTGTAGCACCTATCTGAATCTGCTCTCCATATCAGGGTATTACTTAAGGATACAGAAATAAGTAACATGACTTCGACAAAAAAGTCATACGAATGATCCTAAACGTCGGTTATTGACGCCTGTCTTCTATCATCTAATGAGCGATACCATCTTATCGGAGCTTTCTGCTACGTACTAAGTAATTAGTAACGAACGTAATACTATCTAACACATCAAATAACTGTTACCAATAAATGGAGGACGTTGAACTTTGAAATCGCTAATGATTACTATACTTAATTATTTTGCTAAGTGATTTGAAAGTTAATCATGCATATTGAACGATTAGTATCAGTCAGATATAAGGCGGCATATTTATAAACTACGTGGGGTTTTTGTTTGATTATGTTTTCTTTTACCCGCGGGTTTCTTCGCATGTGAATTATTTTTAAATATCTTCGGGACTTGTATAATGCCAGAATAAAATGTGAGACTATGTGTATCTGCATAGGAAAATATTGTCGCTTACTTGCTTTATCCAAGTAGAGCTTTGTGGTTGTGACAGTTGGTATTATAGTTACAAGTTCATTTTTTAATGTCAAAATTTATTACAACTAACGGAATGTCTGAGTATTTCGTTGGTGTTCTATTAAATAAAGTAAAATATTTTTTCAAAACTAAAAACTGACTTCAACACAGTTCAGCGAAAGGCACAGAAAAGCTAAATACCTTTACATATTTTTTCCAGTTATTTTGGTTCAAAAACCAACTACTCAACCGATTTTGATAAAATAGACACCCTGATTGACCATCTGAGAAGTATAAGTACCTCTTCAAATAAAAAAAATCCAAATAAGTTCAGGCGTCTTCGAGTAAATGGAGAACATACAAAAAAAAAATAAAGATAAAAGATTCCGATGCATTAAGAACCTCCTTTTTTGAAGTAGGCTAATAATGGTTCGTTGAATCACTAATTGATGCTAACATCAAGGCAAACTGCCTTAATGTTAATCCACCAAGTCTAGTCTACACCAATGTTTTCAGAATGTTAAGTAAAGGCAAATTAAACATTGACCAACACAACACCAGTCTGGCTGGGCGTGCCTCTGCTCTTGCCTGGTATCTTGCCTCTTGCGCTTATATTCATTCATCGTTGCATCAGCTTTTCACGTAAGTGCTATTTATCTTCCGTCCATTTTCGAAGCCCCTTATTATTTGATTACATTACGCGACATCAGTTATTCAACCGTAAATTGGCTGAAAAGTCAGTGAAAGTAGCCCAACTGTTTTATCCATTTTGAGTAGAGTATGTTGTGCCTCATGCGGTAATAGTGGATGTGAATGTTGCTTATCAATCTTATTAGCGAAAATACAGAGGTCGTGCTTGGCAAGTAATACTAGACGTGAGCTGGATCTGGATGAGCAAGTTTTCTTGGATGTATATCTATCCCTGTACGTTTTTACATTTATCTTATTAAAAAGCTGTTAATTTATGGGTATCATAAACAGATATGAGGAAACTTATGAAGCTAGTTTATAAAAAATGTGTTGTTGAAGTGGAAATCACCTTTCATTATTTACTCGACACCTGTTTCTTTTGTGCAGATGCAAAGTCTTATAAGGTAATGAACATAATATGTAGCTAGCTACATATTGCCTATATAGGAACGGTCATTCTTATATTTTCAGTAAGCAATAACGGCTTATAATAGTTAGGTACTGTACAACTAAGAGAAACTCATATCGATAGAGAACTTACTCGGATCCATCGAAAAGTGTCATGCATGAGTCATGAGTGTCATGAGTTCTGTTACGAGTATTAACTTATTTTATTACCTACCTAATTCTTGTTCATAAAACTTTGATGCGGCTTTCATTATCATAAAGAGCTTTTCTGGGTTAATAATTCCCGCGCAGATCGTTAAACCTGATCGAGAGAATGGGCGAAAATAGGCGATGTGGCTAGCAACCCATTATTATTTTTTTTTCGTCTTCTCGCCCACCATCATGGTAATATTACCCTATTTTTATTTGGGTTTTATTTGGGTTTTACAGCCGCACCCAAACTGCTCTGTCTGCCCCATTAGGGATAAAGACGTGATAATGTATAGTACCTTACCTATAGTGACTGGATTGATAGCATTAATATGGATTGATAGCATTATTTCATAAAAGACATATACCTTAAAATAGTGTACAGCACAGTGTTACAACGTGTTCACGCACATGCATGCGTATGCTTGAGGAGTTAACTACCTACACGATGAGGTGACGCCGCGAAAGGCTCGGGTTGCCTCGAGTGTAATAACCTCGTATATGTACGAGCGAGGGACATGAGACAAGTTTCACATTTAGCGAGGGAGTAAGCAATTTGTAAAGCGGTTACACTATCCAATTTAAAGGAATCCTAACTAGGTAATCTGATGATGTAATCGCAGTTAGGACAAATTGGATCCATTTTAGAGTAAAAGGACGTTCCGATGGCTCTACTTCCTTATATTCTGGGAATTTATTCCAAAATGCAATAGGTCACAAGCAACATGTTAAACAGGAATAACCTTTTAAATAAAAGCAACAAAGATAGTTTTTGTATGCATCGCCGTCAGTCACGCGCGATTTAGGATGCAAATTACTTCTGTCGATGCAATTTAGTAAAGTGTGATGACTAGCCAAGATATAGGAACCTAACTGTTTCTAGTTCGAGTTTCTACAAATTGGATAGTGTAATAAATAACCTTTTAATAAAAAACCTTTGTATTGATATTGGCAAGGTTGACCGAAGTATACAAGATTTTAAGGACCCTTTTAGAAAAATATTCACTAAAATAGTTTCTCATGACAAGACTACGCTCTTAAAAATTAGAAGAAGAATAATAAAGTACAAACCGTCGAATTCGTGAATGTTTACTTAACTTGCTTTTATACACACGAAAAATGCAAACTCTTTTTTATATCTGTGTAGTACTTGTTACTTTAAATTGTTTCAGAATGATTTAAGCCTAGTTTAAGCCATTATGGGTGGGTATATTAGAACTGCCGCCCTCAACTCGCCCAGTATGAACATGACAAAAGGCCGTGTGTGAATCCTAAGAATGATAATGAAGACAGTGCAGGGATTGCATAGGAAAATAATGAACTGAGACTTTTATTACAAACTAGATTTTGCTTGTCCTTTTTCTACGTGCCTGAATCATGCCAAGGACTTAAGTATACTGGGTTGACATTCGACGATAGTAGGTATAGTTTAGTTGACATAAAATCACTTATTAGTGAGAATCGGTACTATGTTCGTCTTTTTCTCGCATATCGATCTAGTTGGACTAGCCAGAAGTGGGCTTTGATTAGAAAATCAACATCAGCTTGATTCAGACAAACAAACAAGTTTATTTGACAGAAAAATTAAAAAACCCCCGGCTTTATAGCATTTACTCTCATTAAATTTTAAACGGCTAAATTAAATTTTAATTTTCAATCTTACTTAGGGGCTTTGGGGCTAGCTCAATTGTGTAATTTGTCCATGTCTATTTATTTATTTATTATATTTAAACGGCGGAACCGATTTTCTTCAAACATAGATAAGAACCATTGAGATAGTTCTGATAGATTTCGATTTAAAAAAAACCACATCGAAATCAGACAGGCACACAGACACGAAGCTACGTCATACTTATAAGACCCTTCTTTTTCTTCGGGAGTTAAAAAGAGACTAAACTATTTATAACTACATACATACCTATACCTAGTTACTATGTATTATTAAAACATATCTTTCAAAAACGCGCTAGTTGATTGGTGTGTAAGCTTTTCAGTGCTTCAATTTTGAATAATGTTTCATGATGTGTATTGTGTATAGTTTTGGTGAAGTGTAAAAAAACATGCAAAATGTAAGTCTTCTAATTTTACATGTGTCAATACAGATGCATTAGAGGACCGCGAACGAAAATTAAATGAAGCTTTCAGTTCCACACAATTGTTTACGTTAGTTGATTACATTCATCAACTGTACTTAACAAAAACAAATGCAGTTATTTCTGTCATCAACACTACAGATGAGTGAACACATGTGAAGACAGGCGTACATCCGTAAAACAAAAAGAACTTCCCATAGGCGTGGGAAGATCAAACAATATAACTCATGTACAAAATACCTATAAATTAATTCAAAAACACAAAAGACATTATCATAATTTAAAGTTCGCCGAGACACCGGAAAACTGTTTCCTATTAATGCTTTTTGCTTGTAAATCAAGCGGAACATTTACGACTTGTTTTTATAAAATTAAAACCCAGTGACATTATGTATATATTTTATAGTAATGATATGTCATAGCATAGTGAATAAAACTCCAATAAAAATTTATACGAAGTGGGTAACTAATTCACATTTTACTAATAACTAAGACTGTTGTCTTTGGAGCAAAACTATCAAATAATACATATCTACAATTTAGGTCTTAAAATTTTTATGTTAATAAATATGTGTCAAAAACCCTGAAATAAATGGTTGTTATTTAAATAATAGTTTTAGATCATAAACAGAGGTCAGCGCTTATATTCGGGGGTTTGTGGCACACCTAAACGAGCGTGGTAAACATCAGTACCACGGCCAAAAAACATAACATCATATTGGCAACAAAGTTATGAAACATAACGATGTACAAGATAAAACTAAACATGTAAATAAAATAACACGCCCTCAGATGAGGCAATTCTCCGAAACTCATGTTTTGTTCGTGGCCGGACCTGAAGCGACTCCGCTTAAATTATAATGCGAACGTGTAATCAGAGGTTGATATTTTTCATTTTGATGGATTATTTCTACCTTAATCTTCAACGCTTTACTTAAAAAGAATATGATTTTGGAATGCGCCCGGTTTTGTTTCTTTTATTGAAGGGTTTTTATTAACTGATGCAGATACATTATCACGTCTTTATCCCTAATGGAGTAGACAGAGCCCAGAGCCGTAAGACCCAAAGCACAGAATACAGAATGGAATCTCCTAAGGTACTCGCAATATGCGTCCCTGTTCCCCGCCCCCGCTCCTCTCCCCCGTTCTTATGAGTCCGCGTGCGCCATGCAGTGTGTGTTCGCCTGCTGTCGTCCGTCGACAAGGCGAAAACGGGGGAGATATTCGGGGACGGGGAATGGGGACGCATATTGCGCGTACCTTAGGAGATTCCGTTCTGTATACTCTTACTGTATTCTGTGCCCAAAGGTCACATTAACGCGATGGTGGGCGTAAAGATAAAAAAGGGAATCAAAATAGTGATGGGTTGATAGCCGAATCGCCTAAACATGATTCAGATTCTCTCCCATTCCCTCGATCGGCTTTTACGATCTGCGCAATAAGAGAAGCAGCTGGCACATTCTATGTTTTTTCTTTTCTCCCAGACCAGCATAGAAGAAACAAATATTTTAAAATAAAACAAGAATCAAAATAATTTCTTATGGGCGCTGACATTAAAAAGACGAACGTATCTACCTTTCAACAAAAGCATAGCATGTTTCTATAAATCATAACATAATCTAATTCTAATATATTTTCTGATTAAGTACCAACGAAATCTTTTAAAAGAGTACTAATAGAATTACACGCCATATTTGATTACAGTCTGTTTTATTGACAAGCCCTAACGCACCATTAGATTGAATAGTACTGCAAGTACTGTTTTGATTAGGATCTATAGAATCAAGGTTCAATAATTTTAGTACGTGTCAAACATCCAAGGGTATGCGATGGCAAACGCGATACGGGATTGTTAATAGCTGCAATCAATATACAAGAGGTGTTGCTTGTTGTAAAAATGTTTATAATAAAAACTGTTAAAGATTAATTTTGCCAAACATGTACTCGTATTACAAGATATTTAATTCTTATATTCTCTTCAATTAATGCTAGTAAAAATATGATCTTTGTCGATATAATACATACGTCAAGTTTGTATCATTTCATATCCGAAATAGGAATTCCGAAAACTGTCAACCTATAAAAAAACTGTATAGGTACATAATTACATATTGTTATACCTTTTTTTAGTGGAGCATCAAGATTAGTAGATTTGGATTTTCTTCTCTTGTTGCACTCTAATGGTCAGATTTATAATAAAAAACAAACCACATAGGAACACACAACACAGAAAATCCACAGAAGCCCATACGTATTAACAAACTATTTCAACTTACACTAGAGAATAGAAACTGGTGTGGCAGGCTGTACCTAAGCTAGTACACGTAAGTAGGACGGTGTTATAAGTACATAATTAATTAAATATCGACAACACAACTGGTTTTTGTCGTGAACGAAAACAAACGAAGACTTATGTTGAACTTGGTGTTGAAACGAGTTCCGAATAGATCGTAATTGGGGTGCAAAAAACAATTCTTCAATTTTGCTAAACCATAGTTAATTTTGAGACAATGAGGATATAATTTTGTTTGGATCCGGTTTGTGTTGTAGCGTTTTGTTAAGTTCGTTTGTAGGTTACAAAGTTCACCTATCCGAAATATCAATTTGATTCGTTAGCTAATAGTTAAGTAATTATGCTGTTTTTAAATAAAGTACTCGTACTTACCTATAGATATTGTTAAAACAATAAATGCTAATTTCTTTTTATAAAACTAGAAAAATCTGGCAGTCATCTTTAAGCTGTCTATTACATAAGTCAGCTTGTAATATCCATTCGGCCGTGTAAAATTTTACGACTTTTATAGTGGGCACCATACATCTACTCCTTGCTTATTAACATTAAGATTAATATCAGAAAAATCTGATTGAGGACCATTCGTCGATTAGTTACGAGTTTCGGCGTTCAGTGGGCGGCTACATGCCCTTTAATTGATAGCCGTGTTAAATTCCCTTACTTTTAAGAACGTGAGCTCGAATTTAGAAGGAACGTTTTCTCGGTCAAGTCCATCGGATTAATACAGTCTATAACTTCCACAACCATTTACGGAGATGTAGTGAATGTTCCTCTTGGCATGACTGCCAATCTGTTGGCTATCAGATTACAATCACTTAATTGATCTACTATGTTGACGAGTTGTAGTTCCGTTAGGTTATATACGAGGAAATTCTAGTATGATAAGACCTTGGTATCATTGATGTATAAAAGATTCCGGACAAGATTGCCTGAGTCAATGAATGAATGTATGTAAATGGTACGCAAAACTCGATTTAGACATTAATTAATTTGTGAGCCTACAATTAAAGGAAATTCAACAAAAAACAAAATATCTTAAGTACAACGATACACGAAATAAACCAGAAAGAAAGTACTATTCGGAGCATTATAATTCTTTCTCCTTTTATTATAAAATGAAATCATTATGATTCCATGAATACTTCCATAATACTTTGCAATCAATTCTCGACGTTGACCGATATTTTGACCATTTAGCATTAATTCTGTTTATTCTGCATACGTGATCGATCGTTTCGTATGCAGCTGACACCATTAAAAGTTTCATATTTACTTGTAATCACGAAACTCGTCAAGTTACCTTCGTAAAATAAAACAAAACTAATCGTAGGCTATTATTTCTACTATAATAAAGTCTCACAAGAGTGTGTTTAGACGAACGATATTCATCACAACACAAACAAAGCAATCAAAAGCATCTAGCGTGGCGTCTGCGCTTGTGTGCCGTAATTACTCGATCCAGGTACATGTAAAAATTTAATAAAAGCTTTTTTACAGCGCAGATGTTCCTATTCGGAAGACAGACAAAAGGCGTTAACGTGATAGAGATGCCCCAACAAAGCGAACAGATGCGCAGCTTGGCGTAGCATTTGTCTGTAAATCAGATGGGCAAACAGCGCACACACATCCTGAGTAGCTGGTGGCGACGGGCGTATCGATGTGTGCGTGGACCCGCAAAGGCTGCGCGGGCGCTAAGGATACCTGCCCCTACCTGCCTATCTTGCATTCTTGCACTATCTGCGAACTATCGGAAGGTTCGTGGCGTGTGTCGTAACGGTGAATGCATACTTGCATCCTAATCTGAACTTTGCTGACAGACTTATCCTCATCAGCAAATAGCTTGTATCTGTGACAACTTGGCGATTGACAATGTAATTATGTATACAGCAAGACCTACAAAACCTTTAACATTCTATACCCATTTTTACAGCAGCACGAGAATAGTTTTTATTATGTGGTAAAACAACAATGAATTACCTACGGTAAAATAGAGGCCACTAAGAGTATCTGCAAACCACAACTTCATTTTGTTGTTGCTAAACATACTGTACGGTACGCATAGACTTGCAATATTTTATACACTTCTCTTCTAATAAAAAGCATGTTGAAATAATTCCCGGCTTTGAAGCTGGCAAAAGTTATTTTGGGTTGAGTCAATACGTCGCTCGTAAAATAAAAGACAAGAAACACTGACTGTGTTTTCTTGATACATTGTGAATGGTTGCTAAAATTAACAATAGAATTCTGGTTGTTCGCACAATACTTACTGAGGATACTTTCCTCAAAACTCAAAACAAAACTGCTGGAGAATCGAGGGCAAGTGCGAAAAATTCATCAATCAATGGTGTATTTTTCGCACTTGCCCTCGATTCTGGCCACCTGCAGGCCGTGATCTATCAACCTCGAAACCTTTATAAGGAAATGCAGATTGACTGCTAAAATTATTATAATTGCTAATCAGATCGCATGTTTTTCGTCACTTTCAAGGTTTTATCTTAATACTTTGCTAAAATTGCTATGCATTGCTATTTCATTGACTGTTAGTACTGTAACAACTTAATAACTTACTAGAATTTTTGATATTTTGTATAGATTTGAAATTCTAGATACAGATCATTGAATTAATATTTAACAAATACATATATAAATCTACTTTATAAAACTTCTGTTGATTTTATTTATAAATCGAAGTTTCATTCATGCACATGACTACTGTGCACATGCACATGACTACTGTGCACATGCACATGATCACTTTCATAAGAAATGCATACGCCAATATAACGTCTAACAAAATATACTGAAACTATTTTAAGGGTGATTTCAGTCCATGATACTGAATAACTTTCCCCAAGGAACATATATCAAAATAATTTTTGACTTTCCATACAAACTCAGATCAGCTGAAAAATATTTTTTGTTTTCCCATTCAAGTTGTCCGAACTTGAATGGGAAAACAAAAAATATTTTTCATATTTCGCTATATGTTCCTTGGGGAAAGTTGTCCAGTATCATGGGCTGAATCTAGATTTAAAATCGTTTTAGTGTATTTTGAGACCCTATAAGACAAGAACATTAAGTAGAATAACGACTTGCAAGTTCACTCCATTATCCTTAAGATACAACACATAGGTATATATTAAACATACCTATCTGTTAATTAGTATCTAAATAAGTTCTTGGAGCACTTGGAGCTATGTACCTTGAATCTCATGTTACATTATGATTCATGTCAGAAATCCTGCGAGTCATTCCAGCAAGCCGGCAAATGTCGAATCCCTTGTATTGTTTTCATTGTCTTACCCAGACTGATGCGATGTGATGTCATAGTTCATAGGGGTTTTGCAATCTGATGTACAAGCATGGAATCTGAGCACGTCCATCACAACAGGTTCTTTTGAACCTGTACTCACAGCATATTGATTTTCTGTTTTGTAATGATCAGATATACAGACAAGGGCAACAAAATGTTTCAAAGGAAATAAAATATAATACAACGAACGTGACTATAGATGCTATCACTATCGAAAGGCGAATGATGATAAATGACATAAAACGTTGTAGTCTAGCATGGGATTCTGTTTGTACCTACATCTGTTTCTTGTTCTAATTTATTTGCATCTGGTCCATTAAAGTGATGTAATTTCTTTAACTTTTTTTGTCTGACAAAGTTTATGGACAGAAACCCTGTTCAATCTCAATCGACATCTGTTTCTTAAAGTATGTCGTGCTGTCATTACTAGACCGGGTCATTGGTGTTTAGCCAAAATTGATCAACTGATGGTAGGTAGTGGTTGTGTAATAAGAGGCTCGGCTGCAGAGTGGGGCGCCGCAACAGGTGCGCGAGGCCGGCGCATGCTCATGGGAGCGACGCGAAGGCCGCCGCGCGTGGCGTTCTCTGGTGTCGCAAGTCACTCGTTCGATAGGTAACCCCATCACTATCGACATTTAGGTGATTGGATTGGCAAGTCGCTGTTGGTAACACCAACATTTTATTGTATTGCAACAATATTTTATCTGTGGTTAGTACTTCCGTTACAAATCTGTGTAATCTGTAGCTTCCTTCTTCTTGTCTGTTTATGGCAGAATACATGTATCAAGTTCACACCTTTTATTTGTCACCAGCCCCTAAATTTATAATTCTAATCAGTCGCTATGTTGTTGTCATCTTTTACAAAGTTTTTTAAATCAGTTTTTGCTGGAATTGTTAGAGATAGAAATCAATCAGAACAAACAAAATAAAAGTTGAAAAAGGGAAGTAAAAACTACTCACCTCTTTGAGACCGTCGAGCCTTCCCAAAGATTTTGACTGTCGCAATGGCAAGAATGCTTTCAGCGCATCCATACGCGATGATTTCTCTGGTTCAGCATTTGTAGCTGCGGTGAGATCAGCGCAGGAAAGGCGTGCTTTGCGTCGTTTGTCCAACAGTTGCTTCGCGGTGCGCGAGCGCCGCTGTACTGGGGCGGCGCTGGCGTCCTCCTCGGGCTCGCTACACACTTCCCGGGAGGAGTGCACCGTGTGCCGCCGCCGCGACACCGGCGGCGACGTCAGCCGCGACACCAGGCTCTCGAACATCGCACTGGCTACCCGCTGCGGTACTTCGATGACCAGTCTCGCGCAATGCTCACTCCACTCTCACACGAACACATATTGCGCAGTTTCTTGACTGAATCCGCGTTGACGATTGCCTACAACCAAATATCAAACTGTCACGAGATACTCTAACGAGATCCCGCGGGTGACTCTGAGCCTCATTTGCCTATTAACGCACATCCGATCACAGTTCCACTGGCGCAATTTGTATCGCTGACCGATCGACACCGGTATTGTCATGGGACTGACAGTGAACACGCTCGAAATGGCTTTGTTTGGGATTTATTCACACAGTGTGACGTACCGTGACGGACGGAAATGGCAAAACACGTCCACATTAGAATGAAACTATCGTTGTACAAAAGCGAAACGACGAAATAATAAATTCATTGCTCAAATAAATAAAAACAATAGATGTTGAAAGAAGCCTAGTGTTCCTTTTCACACGTTTCATGGATTATTCTGCCGGTTTGTTAACCCAGTTACCGTCTTAATATTGTAATTAAGTGAAGCGGAGTCTTAATCTCATATGGCGGTCGGGCAGTCGAAAGTGTGCCGTCGAACACCCAAAACATTGTCGTGGCAGCGTGCCATCGCTCGTCGAAATAGAATCCACGCAAGGCCAATAACGACGGTGAAAATAGAAATAATCCCCAAGGAAATTTCTGCTGTTTATTCACATTTTGTAGGCGCTAATTTGTTTACGCAGCAATTTTACTTTTCCTGGACGGAAATAATCTTAACACGATTCCTTCATAGAAATTTCGAAAAAAATCTTTTTTTCGTCAATGTTCTTCAATTTTCATTATCAGTAGATATTTGAAACATCATCTCATGCTGTTTACGTAAGATTGTACCTAGTGGAACTTTATTTTTTCATATACTACCAATTGTGTTTTTTAAAGATACGATCAGATATCATTGTCTCTGTGATTAAGTCGTCTACAAAAGTCGTGAGACTATCTTAATGGTCTAAATTAAACTTTCCAAACAATTAAGTAAACTTAAAAGTAACATCGACATTGTACGCCTCTGCTTGCTTGCCCTACCTGCTTAAGAAATTTAAATACTTATTTTTGACTTGCATCTTGACATAATTATTTTTGTTTGCCACGTTGTATTATTTAGTCTCAACTTTAAAAAATAAACAGAAGTGTGTACAATTTTATTTGTTGTTGTGACATCTTTGAATAGTGTATGAATAGCTAGCCCAACTAAAACAAAAACATTAACGTTGTTCAAACGATCCGTAAAAGCAAAGGTACGAGAACATATTCTGACAGATATAAAGTTATCTAGGTTAACACCATAACCACTAATAACACGCATGCACGACGCACATGTAAGTAACCTTCTGTTCGTATTGCTACCAAAAAGGGTATCAACTGAGAACAAACAATTGCAAAATAAAACTAACCGATTTCACACAAGCAACACTTAAATGAAACGTGGCTGTGAATATTTTCACTTTTACACACCTGTGTCAAGCGAGACGATTGTTTACTTCTTTTACAATAGTGGTGTATGGGAGAACAAGGTTTTAATAATTGAAAATCGACATTTGCGTGCAAGTGGCCAGCTACCAATAACAAAACCCAGCTTCGCGTCGCTTGCGCAGGAGCCGGGATCGCAGCCAGATAAATGCATTATAATTGGCTATAACTGCTACGTTAAAGATCATTGCAGCTCCTTGGACAAGGTGTTGTTAGTGGGCGCGGTGCCCGGGCCCGCAGGCTGCCAACTCCGGTCGGTGGCTATCGTTTGTGGAGCATGGCTCAGCTAATAAAACGGTTAGTCCTAAGCCGGCGACGTTGACGCAAACCGGTACGCGGACCGGTCCCGCTGCCCCCTCGACTACCCAGCCGCACCCCGTGCACTTCTAAAATACACGCATCCACATCACCTTATCAAGAGCCATTGCGGCTAAGCTTCTTGTCAGTCCTCTCTCCTATTTCACGAGGAGATAGCTCATATCGGATTCGTTGGGAGCGAACTGCGGATAAACTGGCAACATAATACCTGTGCAGTGGTCTGCCTAACCGCAGTTTAGATTAAACTTTATCTTCGTTACTTCGTTATAATAGCGTCATCTGAGCATTATGATGCAACCGTCAAAAACGCATCGAATGATTATAGGCAAGAAGGCCGTGAACAAATGTAATGTAGCGTGAAAACAATTGGCGAAAGTCTGGTATAACGACAAGTTAACCAATAGCGAGCGTAGTGACAAAGGCATAGATTAGAAAGTGTGTTGTGCTGTGTATCAGAAAGACCGTGATACGGCGCGCGCACACGCTCTGATTGGCGTCCTATCTTCAAATCTGTCGCGCAGCCGCCGCACGACCGGCACAGTATAAATCTTGCCACTTATATTACCGTAAGACCATTATAATTCACAACGCAACCAACTATCGATACATTTCACGCAAAGAGTTACAATAACAGCTGATATTGTATAACTACACTGCAATGATCAGTCATTCGTTAATTCATTTGAGTCGAACACAATGCGTGTCTGAAGCAAATAATAAAAACAATATCTTCTCCTGACGCAGACCAATTGGAGCCTTTTGTATTATGATCGATGAGGTATGCGAAGAACTTAATAAATCTTGTCACATTGCTCAGAATTTTAATAAAAATCTGCTTTCTTTTGGATTTTTGATTTCTTATTCTAGGTACTTGTATTGCTAAGCGAGCGATACATCGATTTGATTAGAGAACATTGATCGATAGACTTTAATGGCTTATCATTTTGAGTTACATAACTGGTAACAATGCACCATTTCAAGTGTAGGTTACGGAAATGTTACAAAGATTAGGAGGTCAAGCAGTGACCTTGGCTTAAGTGGGTCGCTCGTGAGATGGGCTATCGGGTGGCAGACGTCACGCTCCAGCCAGCCCATCACGGCGCGACCGCTCCGTCTCGGTGGCCTGCTGCCTCGACGCTCCCGGACAACGGTTTTATCAGAAATCTCATCAAAAAAGGAATTCCTATTAAGGCCACGGAGATGTTACAAAAAAGCCTGCATCTACTCATATTTCAAAGTCACAGATTTCTGAGAAAAGAGCCTCGTCAAAGTCCCCATTACGCTACATACTGTATTAGCTAGAACTTATTAACTTATAACTTTATCCCCATAACACAAGTTTAAAAAAAACTTACTTTGGGGCTAGCTTAATCAGTGTGATTTGTCCCTATATATTTATTTATTTATTAACTCTGCAATCAAAGTTCCTTAAGGTTGTCTTATTTTGCCCTAAAAAGAAAGTAAAATGGTCAAGATTTAAAGAGTTCTTGGAAGAATTGAGCAGCAAAATTAAAAAGTAAATAACTAACCGCTAAGCATAGAATCGTTTACTCTAATGACGAGACGTGAGTGAAAGCTATGGCCCTCACTGTCCATTTAAGTTTACTTTGTATTTAAATATTCCGGATAAACATAATAAACGCATTCCGACAATAAGTATTAACACGCCTACATAATACCTTATACAGCGGTGGAGTCGTGAGTGGTGTTATCTCTTAGATTTAGGATTATCGCCAATTTATTTTATTGTTATCTATCCGCTGCATAGAAGCTTCCGTAAAGCTCTGGGGCTTACTACAAGTTTATTGAGGGTCTACCTATATAAAGCGTTTGAGTGGCAAAGCAGAACATTATGTTTGTTTATGTACTCTATGGCTCTTTAGTTATGTAAGCAACCTGCTTCTTCTTCGGTACACAAAGAGTAAAATATTTGTGTCGATAGATGCGAAGTGTCTACCTCTGAGATGTTATGAAGGGCGCGGGCCCGTTAGTTGGTTCGTACGAGTACATTTACAAATTAGTTGCAGCATGACAGACTTATTTAAATGTTTCTAACTGTTGCTTGGGAGCTATAACCCGGTCGCTGCCTCGTGGAACACTCGCCTACCATGTTATGGTTCTAATTTTGGGACCTTGTAGAGTGCATTCTGCAGTAGATGTTGAAAATTTGTGCTATTGACTATTTCTGACAAATATAAAATTGTCTCTAAATAAGAGGTAGGTACCTTATTTATCATGTCTGTCGTCGATATACTGTTTCACTAGTTTAGTGGGTGTTATGTGCAATTTGATATTTACATACTACGTAATTACTTGTATACTGATACGTTTGTAATACTGTATGATTATACAGTACCTATACTATATATGAGATACCTAATAGTGAAGTACTTGTTGTAATTGTAATGTCTAACGGAAAACAATGCTCGTCAGTAGAACCGGTGACCTCTGCGTCTACGGTATAAACCAGTGGGTCAAGGTATTAGATTATAATATAAAATGTCAACTGAGTGATTTTGGCCAACGACAGTTACTGACAAAATTAATGCCATTAAAGTTTCTCTAGGTCAAACCCTTTAGGTTTAAGTTTAACGGGATTTTGTGTGGGTCAAACAAACATATACTTACGTGACTTTGAATTGTTGTAAAAAGTAAATGTTTATTCCAAAGTTCGAAAAGTACCTGTTACAGTAGTAAGATTTGGGCACAAACTTTGCAAGAAATGTGTACTCTAAACATCCAGTTATATTTATGTTGTTTTTAAGAATACATAGGTAACGTACCTACTTAGCTAATATACTTATAGAAACCTCTGTCTAGCTTTTAATTCGTAAATTTTTAAAAAAAATATGTTTGTTACTAAATCGTGTGCGTGTTATCTCTTAATTATAAAAAAAGAAAACAAACTTTTAAAAAATGTGTCTCTCTAGGCATGCCTTTGATAAACATAGATCTCCATGTAACATAAACATGTCCTCTAATAAGAATACCATCTAGGAGTCGTTAATTATCATGTATCTCCTCAAAAAAATAATAAAATTTTATGTTTCCCTTTAGGAAAGCTATAAAAATTCTTTCGGTCCGCTTTTAACTGCATTCTAATGCAACCAAGCCAAGAGATGTTAATCCGTCGAACACAAAAGTAAACTACAAACTGTAGCATTACAACCCTTTTTAAGAAGTCGATAATTTACACGTTCTCCTAAAAAGCATGACAAGTAAGTCACACTGCTCGCAGTGATGAAATAACATGTCTCGTAAATGATAAAAGGCCAACAATATTTGTTTACAGATAACTGGAGAGCCGCGTGAAATTTGGTAATTACTTAAACCTTATCTGACTGTGCTAACAAATTCCACCCATTCTGAGTAGAAAACAGAAATAATTTTTGTAACATGAAAAGTGACATTGATGTGTCAAGCGGAATAGAGGTGATCTTGCTCGCGTCAAAAAATGCGGAATCTTCCTCATCCACCTGACTAAAACTAACTTTGCACAACGAGCCGGCCTCAATAAAAGAAGAGCAACCATAAGCAGTGACTTGACAAAGTTATGCGTCCATTACGTTTCTGTTTGGGTTATAGCTCTGACCGGACAAACACTTGACAATAATACAATTTGAGCAATTACGTTAACGGCAGTACTATGCCGACGTTATTGCCAACTGTTGCTGATTCACCGGCTTTAAAATCGAAGCGACCATTTAAAATCAATTTATGTGCCACTTAATTAGGAAATGACAGTATTTACCAACCTACATACAGTTTTTTTTAGAATTTGAACGTTGTCGGACCTGGGAGTCTTGGCAAAGGAATGATGCAAAATGAGTCAACGACACGGTTGTTTTTGAACAAATTAGCGATGCAACGGATTGATGAGTCTGCTCATAATGATTAACACAGGTGTCCACACTAAATCTTCGTTCATAAGCGATTAATTTAAATAACCTCTGTGTTAATTAGAGAAACCGCAGTAGGTCAATGGCGAGTTTTATACAAAAACAGATCTAAATCAATAACTCTCAATGAATGGTATAAAAAATTCAGTGTTCTGATTATTTTGTAAACAAGTTACAAACTTGTCTAATCTAAGGAGGCTCGATGCATTGTTTCGAGATTTTGCTTCATTGTTCGTCCTTCACACAGTGTTGGATATATCGGTTAATTCCAGCAACTCAATGGTTTCCACTCAAGTACCAATATGCAATAGGAAACTAGAGAAAGTTGTTACTAAGTAAGTACTAGAAGAAATAGATAATGGAGATTATGTGACAAACCGTTGATGTGAATTTAATTGGATAGTGTAGCAAAATTATGTCGTTACGTAACGTCCCTCATTTGCAACTCCAGCAAACTTCATAACGTGATTGCCTTGTATTAAATAACCATTTGGTTTCTGTTCCCGGCTTTTTGCATATTATCTGCTGCTTAAAAAGGTCTTTTGACTAAGGTAGTCTGAGTCTATTATAATAATTTTCTCACCAAGATTTGAATGTTGACCGTCGAGGTAACGCATGTGACGTGTTATTTAAGCATATTTTTTTTTACACTGTACTCATTTTAATGATAAAAGTATATACATAGTTTAATAGTTTTTATTTAAAACAACGTCCTCAATGAAGTAGTAGATGAAGGTGAAGAAGATCGATGGGAATAAATCCAATTAATGTAGCATTGCATAGTAACATTCACGCGTGAGTAGACATGGACATGACGCTGACGAGAGCATCAAACGTCAAGGCATCCGCACCCACACGTGCAACCGCGAAGCCTTACCTCACTAACCCTATTTACTAGACCGATACTACTAGACACGGCCCACATTGCTAACTCTCATTCAGACTGTTTACAGATGACCTATTGAAAGGTCTGCGCACAGCACATGTTTTCAAGGTAACAACTCATGAAATGAATTAAGTTGTATGTTATGTATGTATTAACCTAGCCAGCCAGTCATGTAGCGAAATATGGCAAAATATTTAAGAAATAAACCTAACGAAACTATACCTATATATATGGCTCTGCCTATGACGCAGATTGAAAAAATATTTCATCGCGCCATCATCCCAGGTCCAATAACTTAGTTGACAGCTAAGTGGGCCGTTTGTGTCCTTAAAGCATAATAGAAGACTTTATATCGAGTCATAAATACATAGGACTACAGGTACCGACTGTAAAATTGTTGCTCAAAAAAATATAGAAACAGAAAGTTGCTTCACACTAGTAAGGTGCGGAGATATAACGAGGCTATAATCAGATCTTCCGGCATTATATCCGTTCTAATAGTACGGGAGTAGAAAGCAAAGGCAAGCCGACGAAGAGAACGAGCCCTGCAACTCGTCACGGATGTTTATACTGGGGATAGAAATCAGATGTACTGTACGACTGGTTATAACCACAGCATCAGTCTATTAACGCTAATAACAACGTTCTGTACTTACAATGATCTCTCATCTTTAATACAGGCTCGCCAAGAAAGGAAACCGTAATGGGACTTTGGAATTCTTGAAATTCTACATTACAACAATGTCTAATGCGACCACCATAACGCTTAGGCAATGGCCATTACTTATCGAAGGAAATTTGAGCACGTCTCTGCAGTAAATTTGTGCCTGAATGTCGAAATATTGGTATTTGCTAACTAACCTTTTACCTTTATGTCGGTACTGGTTTCATCTCAAGCCTGAACTTGTATGATGGGACAGAATATTTCCGTTGGAGATCTTTTTATTTTTGTTTGGCTAAAACCTGTCCTGCCTGGCTGACTAAATTAAAGTATACGTTGTAAGTATATTGGTTATCTGTTGTCAATATATAACGAATTGTCAAATATTCTTAGAAATGCGATCTAAATAAGTTCTTTGAAACTTCATAACAAAAACAATAACAGCTCATAAGCACGGTTCATAAGTCTTTTAACTTCGGTAAGGATGAGTCATCATCTTAAATTAAGGCCCTTTGAATACCGGTGGATGACCATCCCATTGTTGATAGAAATGTTGTAAATCTGGTAAATATTGACAGAACAATGTGCTAAAAGCATTCAGCATTAAAACACCTTCTAAAGCCATTTCGTATTCACTGTCATAGCCCATAGTAACGTTATTTTGGAACAGCGTCCATTTGAATTTTAATATTCTTGTAGTTAAGATGAATTATTTGAACCGGCACGCTAGGTATAGTTAAATTATCTTGCATGATATTTTAATTTTGATTTTCCGTCTGGCTCAAATGATGTAATATGAGGTAGACGCTTTCAATGAAGTTCTTTTATTTATGGAAAGAATTATATATGATGATAAAGGAAGTAAGTTTGATTGATGTGTTTAATGCAAACAGTGTTTATATGATATACGAGTATCTTACTTTCTGATTAGGAGAAGAGAGAGTTGTATGTTTAATATTACACATACCTATTATTTTATTAAGTACATGGGTTACGTAAGTAGGTACATACGTATTAGATTTTACTTTATCTAGTCCAATATAAGGTTGTGCTTCATCGTAGATAAACATTTGAGTTTCATAATTTCCATAGTTTTAGTATGGCATTTTCGTACTTTTTATGGGACTTGCTTATTCCAACGTGTTCACTTTTGTATCTAATATTATGCTTGTTTCAAAAAACTTAATATTTCAAAAAAGTCAAAACTATCATAAACCCATTAAATAATAATGTTTATCATGTAGTAGATACATCTTTTTAGATCCAAGATGTGCTCAATGCCTTTCTGTATAATCTTAGTTGTGATCGCATGTGTTTTCTAATCTTCAACATGTATAGGACACACTCTAAATTCTGTTAACGATATTTAAATTTATTTATCTCTGCATGCAGGTAAGCATAATGAAAATTTTATTGATTTCATAGTTTAGCTTAGTGGACGCTTATATGTAGGCTATTGAGGCCACAAAGTCACCCGCAGCTAACCACAAACTGATTACTCTCACAAAGACTTCTATTTACCGTAAATTCTGAAACATCACCGAAACAGGTGGATCAGATTGGTGTCCCAGCTTCATCTAGGGCTACTTTCCATGTAGGTAGACGGAAAAGTCACTCACACACGTCCGCGACTCCAACTCACCGAGCCTCGCACGCGATCCAAAACAAAAAATAACACGGTTTCTTCACTGAGTCAATGTCGAACTTAATTTGAGTTCTCTGGTGAGATCTCTCACAACACAATAAAACCAGTCAATATTGGAAAGGATCACTTGAAAGTTGAGCTGTCAGCTATTTTCGACGCGAAGAAGTTTGTTGACAGATAGCGTGTACAGACGAGACGTTCTCGCCGCGCTCGCGCATACACCGGTGTGAAGTCGGCCGCGCTCAGGCCTCCCTCGGCCACCTTCGGCGAAGCTCGGCAACGCTCACTTGGAATGCACGGCACGCAGCCCCAGAGGCTACGGCATCGGCTTCGGTTGCTCCGTTCCGATCTACGTAACGCCTGCTTCGCTTCGCATACACTAAATATAATTAAATTGCAACGGCCGATCGCCATCTCAGCGCTATAATGTACACTTGCCTAAGATCAGGTTCTGTCCAAAGTCGGCATTAAGTCAACGGGAAAGTACAGTTAGGTGCAGGCGCAGGAATGCGTGAGCGAGGTCACGGAACTAGTTGTAAATGACAAGCCTTCCGACGAAGAACTCTGCTTTGCTCGAATTAAACAGTCATATACTCAAAACATACATAAAGACTAAGGATACACACACATCAACGAGCTTGATCGGAAACAAAAATGCAAAGCTAGGAGATTCATCAGAATTTCACACTTTATTACCTTTGAATCAATGAATAAATCAGGTATGCAAAGAGTATATTTTGCAGACAATAGGACGACGAAATTGTTAAATGGAAGAGTTAGGAGTTATGCTACCTGCTGAATGCGGATCCGCAAGTTTTGCGGGTCATTGACGCATCAGCCGCCTACGCTACGATTGCTGTTCAAAAAATGGCCTCCAACTGCCGAAGTTTCTCTCAAATACTTGTAAATTTGTTTATATTGATCAAGGGTCTTAAGGAGGACAAGCTAGCAATAAAAAAGGCAAATGGCGGGCGGGAAACTCCAAAGCTATAAAGAGCTAAGTTTTGTACAAATAGAACCCAAAAATGTTTGCAGACACGTGTGTCCACCATCCTTAATGTTTGTTTAATTTCCTTTGAAGATTCCGGTATAAACATAAAAACAATGGAGTGTTTAATTACCTGTCAGCAGTACTTATGTGAATTCCTATTTGAAATTTGTTTAGCTCATTCAAGATTAGTAGCTACGCAAAAACAGTGTATATTAGTCAAATTATGTCCCAGATTAAATTTATCCTCATCTAATTTTTCATATATGTATTACTATTCAGAATTTCTGAACTTCAGCGTAGGCTTTTAACTCTACAATCGCAATGAATAGATACCAGACACAATAAAAGGACGGATGCATGATGAACAAGCTACGTACAGTTTTCTGTCCTGTGACTAAACACAATTAAAAGTAAGCCTTGAATGATCATGATATTTTATTTTTTCCTTTAAAATTTGGCTTGGCTGCTCGTATAATTTCAAACTTAAATGCTGAAACAATCATAAGCCAATCTATTAAAAATGCATGCAAATCAGAATACATATTGCCTCGTTTAGAAACTACAAGTTTACTGAAATATAGAAACACTTAAAATGTGCTCATATACGAGTATATACTAATAAATGAATTCATGTATAAATACTTATTATTATTATATGAGTACATGTTTTTAAATTTTTTAATAAGTATAAAGATTCCCAAAGCTTTTAGCTCATTCGTTATTATACTATAGCACCTTTGTTTTGTTGTTGAAAGAACATCACTCAAACGTCTGGTATCTGGGTGTTGTCAATGTAGCATTCAAGCCATGCCACATACAACGCAATTTGACCACGATTCTCGTGACGTGACTCATTGGCCCGCAACCTGTTTCGAGACCTTCAAGCTAGGTTCGCTCTTCTAGGGGAATGGATTTTTACTTTATAAAGTTACTGAGTTACTATCAGTTTAGTTTAGTGTGTCGAATGTACGATAATTTAGGTTCAGAATACTGATGAAGGTAAAGGAGAGTTTAGAGAGACAGTTTCGTACAAAAATTGTCTCGGCGATCATTTTAAACCCCCTACCAAAAAATCGGGTGTTACAAGTCTGACGTGTCTTTGACGTATCTGTCTGTAATAAAAATTTATGAGGGTGAAAGTGGGGGTGAGCAACTAAAAGTATGCAAATATGCCTGAGTGGGGTATCAAATTAAATTTGTAGATTAAGAAATCGGTCTTATGAAAATCGGTTTAGCCGTTCAAAAGTTATTGGGGGCTGAACGCTTGAAACTCGGGGATTTTTTAATTTGTCTGGCTAATAAACTTATTAAGGTACGAGTATGTCAGATGCTGTTTTGTTCAGAACATTAACATTTTAAACTTAATATGCTTAAATTAATTATATTTTACGTCAATTTTAACACTAGAAAAGCTCGCGTTTATGCCAATCGGCATCGTCTAGACTCTCACGGACTTGCTAGGCAGCAGGTCGAGTTCACACAAAAGTTTTTGTTAGTTGCAATGCAACTATCAACTTAAAGAAGATACATGAGAAAAACGAAATATTTAAAATAAGAGCAATAAAGGTGCAAATATTAAATAATCCAGGGTTAGTCATATACTCGTAAGCTCTGAGTCAGTATGTGAGTCATGCGGCGGCAAAGAAAGCTCGACAAGAAGCTCGATCACTGATAGCGCTGCGCTCGCGCAACCAATACTCTAAGAATTCAATTGTAGCGCCGCGCAATTTATAATCTTATCTAGTGCTAGGACTACTAGTAGCAGCGCAGAGAAAACCCGTGCCGAGTTTCTGTGCATTTAGAGTAAATTTATTGTAACCTACAGGAACATAGAGGAACCACACGCATAGATACATAGAATAAAATGAATAGTTATTTAAATTTTATAACTTGGGACAGGTCCCCAATAAAATTATTAAGAAGTATTATAACGTCTAGAACTTTTAGAAAATATTAAAGAGGAAGATGTGAATAAAACAAGGTAGAATTATATAATATACAAAATAAAGAGCTACTTGTAGGTATGATAGGTAGAACTGATGTTCATTATGAAATGTAATAAATTAATTGAATCGAAATGATAATACACTATGCTAAAAATTTGTTCTTGGTTGATTGGAATGGAAGTCAATTAAGTTAAGAGTGAACTCTAAATTTTGCTCCCAATATTGCAGACTTCTTGACTATTCTCCTAAAGTAAATGATACTCAGTGAAATCGCTCCAAAGAAGTTCCATTGTTTATATTATGTTAGAAATGTCATTACCTGAATACACGTAATAACATAAGAAATGCTAAAACAACAGGTATTTGAGAAAAATCGCGTGGTAGTGGTACAAAAAGCCGCTTGGGCGCCGTCAGTGAAATCGCGCGTGTAGAAAGCAGAACTGGGAGGGGCAACGTCGCCGGCGCACACGCACCACTGCTGTTGCAGTCACAATCGCAACAACTAAGTAGTCTTTGTTTCTTGACGATAATATAATAACTTAATTGAACATAATAATTATGTAATAATTTTTTTTAAATAAATTACGCAAAAGAATGTCAGAAAAATTAGAAGTTAGGAAGTAAATTCATCATCATTCGAGCGTATTCCTGGTTGCATCCTCAGCGGTAATGCTCAGACCCCAGGGTCCGCTACCAAACCTAGGTGATTTGACGAGGTTACTGGTTTTTACACAGAACGACTGCCGTCTGACCTCCGCAACCGAAAGGGTAGACCAGTAATAGGATAGGTTTAAACAAACGCTAGATGCAAACGCTAGATGGCGTTCCACCACTGGATGACGACCACAGCTTTTTGTGCCTTCCGAAGCACGGAATCATCTTTCTTTTAAATTATAGGATAATCAGGTAATTCAGCCTGCAATATCCTTAACAGACTGGAAACAACTTTTCACAAAGTAGGTATCTATGCTTCCCAGTGGGATTTGAACACACGAACGCCGGATCACAAGGCAAACGCCTTAGCCACTGGACCACGGAAGCAGTCAAGCCCAGAAGTGTAAACAGTTCAAAAGACCTCATATAGCTGTTCTCATTCTTCTATGAGACATTCTTTTAAATTGTCAGAAATATTTACGTTGTCTTTTAAATTTTTTTCAAATCTTCTTATAAGTACCGTTAAAACGAATTTAAGGGCTCAGAATATAGAACTGGTTCCATTAACTAATTGATCATCGTCGCGGGCAACATCTTGTACCTAATAAAACTTTTTGGTACTATCTTTGGTTAATTGCCATTCACCGTTATGATTCCCTCCTATAAGCTTTTAAGGGTCCACTTAAAATTCTCCTGTCTTGTCTTAGCTTTCGATAAAATAACTGTTTCTTCCAATTTTAAGGCAAAAAATATAAAAGGTAATCGTAAGCGTTCTCTATATTTAATAGATATTTATTAGCGTGGGAAGAATTTTGTTATTTGGGCAATAATTTTAATAATTAAATAAAATCTACATAATTGATAGTATAAATATGTTATATTACAAGGTGATCCCCAAAACCGACAACTTACCCAAGTTTGTATCCATTTCAGGAAATAGATTTTAGACATGAAAAAAATTAAGGAATTGCTCAAATTCGAGCCTTTTAAAAAATAATATATATTTTTATATCTTTGAATTAAGATATTCTTCTTCTTGTATTTAAGAGCTGCGCTCTTGACGATGGAGAGCTTTCCATGTCTCTCTTAAAATTAAAAGTTTATCCGAATCAAAAGAGACTCAAATACTCAATGCTAGCTGAAGCAAATCCATGATGAGACTGCGTTTGCGAATTAGAATTATTATTTTCGCAAAGACAGGACCAGCAGAGATTTTCAATGCCTTTACAATATATACTCACTATTTGAGTTTAATCTTTTCTCATTGCCAAACGATGAAATAGACTGATGAAATAAGACTGGTCAACTCAATACAAGTAGTGATATGTCTTCCAAGGATATTTTATAAGCTAATACAAAGGCTGGTCATCTGACAGGTGATTTACAAAACTAGTTAGTGGCACTTAACATTTCAAAGCGAGATTCATAACTACGGGTGTGTCCTATTACGAAAATGCTTTTGTTAAAATGAGTTCGTTTCGAAACTGCGTATCGAAGAAGAGATTAGCATATTTTAGGCGTCACATCGCAAATCTAGCCGCAAAAGGTATTGGCGTTGTACAGACCTTGGGCTCGGGTTTAAAAGAACATTATTCGAATAGGAATTCAAATAAAAACCCGCCGGCTCCAACGCTATGCACTAATATGTATTCTGTGGCTATGCTAGGCAATGTGTAAGGCTGACTGTACCAACCAGTCGTTAAATGTTATACTTCAGCTTTTTATACAGCTGGTTTTTGTAAAGTGTTGAAACTACTGCTTTTAACTTTAAATGCTTATTATTTAAATTACATTTCAAATTAGCGTTTATAGGTTTCGAATGGCATTCATTTTAGTAAAGATTTATCGAACTATAAATTATTTTGTTAACTAAAATATTTCAGATAGAATAGATATAGGCCTAGATCCTTAGCGATATTTCGACATGGTTTCACCTAAAATACAAATATTTTTACGAAATGTCTCCTTTACCTTGGAACCATGTATTTTTAAAATATCTTCATTGATAGCGTGGCACATAAACATTAAAAATTATCTACAAATTAATACAGGTGTATTCCTTTTTGACTGCTTATTTATTTAAAAAATCTAACATTTATATGTACCTACTGATCATGTACCTAAAATTCTGATAAATCATGTTCCTAACCTAAACATAAAATAACACGAAATCATCCTTAACTTAGTAATAAATTATCCTACATACCCATATTAGCTATATAATTATTTATAGAAGGAAAACCAGAAGCGAGAAGCCTCATTCGTAAGAAATTCCTTGTGACAGCGTAGCCCGAGGGCCGGGGACTGAGTCACGGTACTTATTACCGCCGGCCGTATTTACGCGTGTACGACAAAAGTGGGTGCTCCGAATGTCGCTCGTCACGATCCCCAATTGTGAACATCAAAATGTTACCGACCGGAGATGAGTTATATCATAGAGCGTTAAAAATTCTTAAAAAAATGTGAAGATAAAGTTATATTTTCGAGCAAAATGATACCTATAAAATAAAAGTTTTCCATTAAATACCTGAAAAAGGCTAGAGACAGGAGTTTCTTAAAAAACTATGGAGATGGAAGTGATGATGATGCTGATGAACACAAAACCGCGATGTAAGCGATATACAATGACAATTCGAAAAATGTGATGATGTGATACGCTCAAAATAGGTGTCTTGCTCGTACTATGTCGTAAATCCACTTTTAGCACTGTCAAGGAAAAATGATGCTCATAAATAGTCCCTCGTTTTTTAAATAAATAAAAAAAGCTTCATCTATTGTCTTCAAATTTTTTTTTTAAACTCTGAACTTACGAAGAGGAAATAGGTGCGGCGGAAACTAATGAAGTAAAAAAATAAAATACTGCAAAATCCTGGGATAACCTCATATATAACTAATCGCTTTCTATAAACGGAATGCATTTCAAATCGAGGTACTTAAATATTCAGCAAGAAAATGTACGAGGCAACAGTGAATAGATACATCCTGGAGTGTAGCAGATATTTCAATGAGTGCAATGCTTCAGTATGCGAGGAATGTCCGTTCCGGCGCAGGCGCACCGAGCTAACCAATTTAAGAGATCGTACTCTCGATGAAATGTATCTGTTAGTGATTCTCACAGAGTATTGGAAACGGATATTTATTTTGCTAGTGATATAATAAACAGGGATGTAGACTGGCATAAAAATAAATTGTTTTGTATTGATAAGACAATAAAAATTCATAAAATAATGTCACTTGTCATTGGTCACATGCATTTTAAACGTAATTTTGGATTTATTAATGCAGAAAAACTGATATTAGGAGCGCTATTTGACTCCAAGAAACTATGACGTCACAGTCCGATATTTCATACAAATCCCATAGAAAATGTTTGTTTTAACATTAAGGAAAAACGGGCAAGTGCGAGTCGGACTCGTACATGAAGGGTTCCGTACCACCGTACAATGTTTTAAAACGCAAAAAAAACACGTTTTTTGTACGACGACCGTCTTTAATTTTTTACTTTTTCTTTATTTTTAGTATTTGTTGTTAAAGCGGCCATAGTAATACATAATCTGTAAAAAATTCAAGTATCTTGTTAATGCCCTTATAAAAATCTAGTTAAAAACGCTGAAATAACACGTTTTTTGTACGGCGACCCCCTTTAATTTTTTACTTTTTTTTATTTTCAATATTAGTTGTTGTGGCGGCCACAATAATACATAATCGGTAAAAATTTCAAGTGTTTTCAACTATTACGGTTCAAGAGATAGAGCCCTGTGACAGACGGACAGACGGACAGACAGCGGAGTCTCAGTAATAGGGCCCCGTTTGCACCCTTTGGGTACGGAACCCTAAAAAGTATCTGATTTGACTAGTTGGAAACAAACTAAGACGGACGGCAGACTTATCTTAGGATGTTTGGAATTAAGTACATAGATTAGGTTCAAGTCCGCGACTTGATGTCTAGACTAGGTCCTATTGATTTGTATGTTTATCAAAGACCGCAAATACATGTAATAAAATGCTTACTAAAGTAAATGGTAGTTACCTTACCACTTACTCGTATTAACGCATACGACGAATGATATCGGTGCCGTTATAATATAATAAGTCCTAAACTGAAATCTACTTTTGTGGGTGCTATACTAATCTTATGAACAACTCCTTGAATTCAGAAGAAGATAAACAAAAATACGGATACCACCCTTGTTAATTCGCCTCCTAAAAACCAACCGTTTTTATTTAAAGAGCCGTCGGATATCCCATAAAGCTAAATTTATATTGTCCTAAATGTAGAAGCTGATTTTATATAGGTATACAAGATGACTAAATCCTGTTCGACCATTCATTACTAATCATGTTATATTATTTCCTCCTCTGAGTGTGTCTAGCTTTTTACTGACAAATATAAGCATTTTTTTATTTTTATAATTTATTGGTATCCCACTGCTGGGCAAAAGCCTCCCCTTCCTCTTTCCAGTCGTCCCTACTCAGAGCTACAGATGCAATGCATAAGTCATCCCTCTTACAGAAGTAGGTGAGTTGTCATATGTTATTAGGTTAAGCAACTTCTATCGCATTAGAGTTTCTCTGTAAAAATAGATTGGATAGTTTGTATAAATATAATAAAAATAAAATAAAAAGTTTACAATAACCCAAAAATAAATAATGGATAGTATCGTGATGTGTCTTTTCCGAAAAGTCTTCATATCTAGATAATTCGATTCATTCATTACCTTTTTATCTGAACATTAACATAAAAAAATATAAAATGGCCTGCAGATAACTGTGAGAAAATCCGGCGTTTATGCTAACACTTTGGAGTTTGACGGACATCCGCTGACGCTCAAGGTGGTCTAGCGGCGATATTATGTGCTTATGTAGGTAATGAGAGACTTTACATTGTAATATAATGAATACATTACCTTACATCGTAATATAATCTTAGAACTATGCATTCGTATCTTGGCTTCTCCTCACGTTAGAGCTGGAATGAGTTATAATATGTCAAACTACGAGTATATTTTTGGCTGTATTCCCATACATACCATATGTTCTTCTTCTTTTTAGCGAGTCGGAATGGCTAAATTATTATATGAGTGTGAACCAAAGTGTGGCCACACCCACTCCTCTGTCATTAGCCGAGTTTAGGTCGTCTCTCTTATACAAGGGGTTGGGCAGTTGGGACTAGACATGGGTAACTCCGGATTCGAATATTTAAATGAGCCGATTCATCAACAGGAGCCGATACCCGTACTGAATCCCGGTAATCGTTATCGGCTTCCGGGACTTATTGAGTCCGCACAGATCTTGGTCCCGCCGGGAATCGGTGGCGCCTGTCGGGTCGCAAGCCGCGTTTCGGCTCCACGGCGTCTCGGGAGGAATCGGGAGTCGAGAGTCAATATTATTCTGTATTGAAACTGGTACCAGAAAGGACGTCTGTATTCTGTAGATTCAATAGCGAAACTTAGCGCACATCGGAGCTGGAGCCGATAAGGGAGTAGGAATCATTAAGATGAGTCGGTACCGGATGCGGACTAAGATTTAGTGAGCCGAAACACTGCTCGGAGTCGAGATTACTCATGTCTAGTTGGGACATAATAATAGTTGGCCATGGTTTAAACAGCTCCACAGTCATGACGGTTATTGTTTGTGAACCCCCACTTTGCTCGGTTTTCGTAGCATCTCCCAACACCAGTCCGGAGCCTGTTTTGAGACTTCCAGACTGCCCAGGGGAATGATAAAGAAGAGATGCATGAAAGGAGCTTCCCCGTATGACATACTGCGCCCCCTGTACGTCCGGTTCACCCTGAGCAATCTGCGTGGACAGCCAGTCGGTAACACAGATTAGCTGATCCTTTCGCTACGGAATTGCAATAATAGTGTAGTGTATTCTATTTTTGTAATTCAAATAAATAAATCATAATGTTTGAGTTTTATTTAAAATATTTTCCATACGAGTTGTTCCATATGTAGGTAGGTACGTAATTAATATAAAATTTAACAAATCTGTATAAACAGAAGTAGGTAATGTATATTTATATAATGTATTATATGACAGCAGATTTTATTGCTTTAGATTGGTCATTTACCTTTGACGAAAGGTTGGAATTGAACGAGAAAGTTTATTTATTTGTTCCACTTTCTTTCCTATTCAATTGATCACCATGAAATCTGATATGACATGCGTTTAGCATTGACTTTACCGCGACTTTACTGGTGGGTGAAGGTAAACACATTAATATTTTGTTTAAAATCATTAATTTATTTGAATATATGAGTAAATCATTTCAAAGCTAACGCGTTTCCAGGATTTAAGGCGACGTGGGTTCACAATTTGAAATACTGTGCGTGTTTTTGAAAAATCACTGTTATGAAACTACCACAGTTTATTCCACAAAAAAATTACATAAAAATCTTAAGGATTTTCTACAGACACCCACAATAGCCAAAACACGATTGAGAATTTTTGGCTCGATAGAAAAAATCACAAACATACCTCTAATTTGCCTAAATTTGCCTTTGTAATACATATTACTTTTTTATGCAATCACTTTTTTGTACGAAAATTTTACCAAAAAATGTATTAACTAAATATCTATTCGTTTTGGCTACAAAAAAATAATAAATATAGTACAAAAAAAATAATAAATAAAACACATTGAAATATTCGTCGAAAGAGAAGAAAGGCCCGGAGCCGTGCTCGACGATATTTCGCAGCGTTTTATTTATAATTTTTTTTGTATTATATTTATATTTTTTTTGTAGATAGTGGATAGATATTTAGATAATACATTTTTGGTATAATTTTCATGTGCAAAGGTGATTGTATAAAATAGTAATATGTATTATAAAGGCAAATTTAGACAAATTTAGAGGTATGCTTGTGATTTTTTTCTATTGAAACAAAAATGCTCAATCGTGTTTTGGCTATTGTGGGTGTCTGCAAAAAATCCTTAAGATTTTTATGTAAACTTTTTGAGGAATAAACTGTAGTGGTTAATTAACAGTGATTTTTTAAAAACACGCACGGTATTTCAAATTGTGAACCCACGTCACCTTAACAATTTTTGCTACTTGTTAGAAGTTATTATTTTTATTTATGAGATAAAGTATATTTCATAAGAAAGTCTCACTTGTTACTTTTAACTTTTTGCAGCTATTGCAATTTAAGTAAATAAGTTTAAGTATTGAACTAAGTCGTCTATAAGATTTTTTTTTGTTGGTAAATGTAGATAAGTACCTAATGAACTATTAAGCCTGCTCTTTTTAGCTACATTTACATTGAATACTATCACGTCTTTATCCCTAATGGGGCAGATAGGGCATGTTGGGTAGCGGCTCTAAGCAGAGCCCAGGGCCGCAAGAACCAAAGGCCACTTTCAGCGCGATGATGGGCAGGAAGATGAAAAAATTAATCAAAATAGTGATATTGGGTTGGTAGCCGCATCGCCTGTTGATATGATTCACATTTTGGCCCATTCGGTTCTAGCTTTTACGAACTGCGCAGGAACAGAAGCAGCTGGTATATTCTAAGTTTTTTACATTGAACGATAAGCGATAATAAGGTACCTAATACATATTATAAAAAAAGTCACACGAGTACATCAATACATTTATATTCCAATTATTTTATATGGTCTTTAACAAATCTGGTCATGTCACATCAATTTTATTGTATGTTGTACCATTGTCCTGCGCTAGTGGATATTCGCGCCGCGGCAGGAATGCTAAACGATCCCCGAGTGTCAGATCGCAAAGCCGCCGCCACATTCCAGCGTGGCATCTTAAAGCCACGTACCTTAACCTTAAACGCCTTTCAGATCCTTGATTACTCCACTTATAGCGGAGAGGTAAAAGACAAATATGTGTTAGGATATTGCGATATAAAGATATTTATCTTCCTATCTTTAGTTTTGTTGCTTCTTTATTCCTAACAAGTTACAATCAAAGCCTTTAATTGCTTAAGACAAATCTATACGAGTGCACTGGTTTACATAGCCGATTGAGTGGTGGACGAACAGTCCGCATAACAAATATCACCATACAACCGTACTATGATTGTCCACTATACCTACTTCACATATTGTTCATGAGCATGAGCATTTATAACACCAAACTACACCAATTTCACATTATAAACTCCACTAGAATCAATTTGCAAAATAATTCAAAGCAAATCCCAACTGAACCCCTTGACTTCCCGCCAAAATCTCCTCCAGCTGCTCTCATTAGATTGTAGTCGTGAAACTATGTCAGTAGCCATTAGTTTTAGACAGTTTAAAAAAATCTTACACCAGTGTTAACCATACAAGAAAAACAAAGTTCTATGACTAAAATTGCATATAATGCAGGTTAGTGGTGGTTACGGTTAACATATATAGAATTAACCGTTGCTATAGGGTGAAATAATCATGAGAATGCTGCCTCTCTCAACCATATATCTATACTAATATTATAAAGCGGAAGAGTTTGTTTGTTTAAACGCGCTAATCTCAGGAACTAATGGTCCGATTTGAAAAATTCTTTCTTTTTGGGTAGACCATTTATAGAGGAAGGCTTTAGGCTATATAACATTACGTTCCGACAACCACGCGAACGAAGTCGCGGGCACAGTTGTCGCATCAAGTAGGCGACCAATACTGTCATAATAAGTTTCTTTTGACATTTTTTCCCAGCAGTGGTCGTTGGGAAACCCTAGAACCTATTGGTAGCTTTTCTTTAAAAAAATAAAATAAACATTACACGTAATGTATACTAAACTTATTGACGTGTACAAAAGTGCCTACAAAGGTTTAATTACTGAATAAATATTTGATTCTTGATTCTATGCCCCCGATCTTTGATCCTGACAAGAGCAAAACTTAATATGTCCTAGAAATGAAGATTCTTGTCAAGCAAGACCAAGCTAAAAGGAACCTGTCAGATACAGCCTACAGCTCTACAGCAGATAAGTTCATTTAACATAAAAATCAAGAACATAAAATCTTCTTCACATAAAGAAACATTTTAATTTGCCTTTTTAAACCCCAATAAAGGTATTCAAACGAATAAAGGCATTATCTACACCTATATCTACCTTAATCACCTTTTAAGTTTTAATCGATTTGTGTAATTAGCATTAAAACGCATCACTGGACAGCAAAGCTAGGAATGTATCAGCTACTTTGTATGAGAAACACGAGAACTAAGGTCAGCCATACGAGTATGCATATCACACGATCTGCAAATATAATTAAATGTTTACGACGAAATTCATTATCGCTGTTTCGTCCTCGTTCAAATTTAAATGAATTAAAAATAAATAAAATTTTCTAAAATTTATTTTAAAAAAAAGCGCAATGTCGCCTCAGTCAATCAGTTCAGGTATTGAGAATTAATGCCAAAAAAGAAGCTACCAGCTTATTAAAAATACAAAACTAAAATTTAAGACAAGCACTGAATAAGCACTTCTTTGTGGACCACTAAGGTCCGGCGGGAGCATTACTAGCCCTTTCGCAAGTTAAGCGACACCAGGCGTGGTCCGCACTTGGATGGGTGACCACAAGTGGCATAAAAAATAAAGAATATTTTCTTGCTTCGGAAGGCACGTTAAGCTGTTGGTCCCGGCTTTCATGCATTCGTCAAGCTATGTCAGATGTCTTTAGGCAGCTTAAAAAATCTGACACCAGTGTTGGCCACTTACATACACGAAAGATAGATAGATAGCACTTCTTTATCATTGTCTCATGTACGAGTAGTTTAACTTACTAGCTTACTATACGGGATCAGATAGCAACCATTAGTACATATAAACCTGTAAGCTATTAGCTGGATTAACAGTCAAGGGTGAAATGCACTTCCGCATAAACTTTTCTGACTAGATAGAACACGCACTGGTGCTTCTAAGCTTTTATAGCCAAAGCCACGAAGAATTTCCAATTTAACACAGGTCAGAGAGGGTTAGTAACTGAGGTAAATTAATGTGAACGTTGGAACGTAACGTTTAAAATTTTATATCTTTTACAGTTGACGACGTATTGAAAATAAAGTTTATAGTATTTTCATAGTCCTTATGATATTTAGGGTCGGCGCATATGTGCGCCGACCCTAGCGAAGCGAAAGCGAAGCGGGAGGAGAAGCAGGGAATTTTTCACTGTGCGCAAATAAAACGTTACATTAGTTTTGTCATAAAATTCATGAATTAATCATGAATTTTATGACACACTAAAAAGATATTCATTATTACACGACTGTCCTAATAAAAGGAGTGTAATGTTTTCAGGATTCATGTATTTACTCGTATGTATGTGAGTTCTTTCTTTCGCCACAACTTCGAAATGCCTGAACAATTTTGATTACCTATTGGTTATATTGTTAGAAGCCAACTTAAGCCAAGCGACTCAGATGAAACTTGACAGTAAGTTTTTTTATTTATTTAATTCTAAGATTTTTTTTAGTCTTGTATAATTAACTACTTAAACTTAACAATTTATATAAGCACTTTGCCCTCACACCTCAAGTTTAACGAGAAACAGAAATAAATACAGAAAACCATAATATTGATCATAAAACTAAAATTATAGGGAACCTCTAGATTATTCTTCTCTATTAGCTGCTCTAATTAGCTGTTCTAAAAAATTGTCTTGTTAGCGTCTAAAAAATTGTAACTATTCTCACGCTAGGAACATCTTATACTACGTGGAAGGGACATACCCGTAATAAATCAAACCACGACTACTAGATCACTATAGTGTAATAAAATTAATATAACAGCCAAAGAACAAAAAAATATTTTGGAATTTCCATACAAATCGTCCGGGCGAATGCACACTTTTGTATGGAAAAGGCAATTTGTTTTGTTCTTTGGCTGTTAGTTTAATTTTATTACACTATAGTGATCTAGTATAGACCGTGGTTCGATTTATTACGGGTATGTCCCTTCCACGTTGTATACGAAAACATTCTTGAACTTACGAATTGTACCTTATTTGGTATTATATTTGGGTCGTTATTTTTGATCAAAGCTAGGTACTAACGACAACGTTTCGGCAACACTTCAACTCTTTCTGAAATATAATGCCAAATCTCAAACCCTTCGTTAACAATGAAAAACACAAACTAGGTACAGGTCGCGCCAAACTTCTAGATCGCTCTGAAGTTGAGGCGATTTGCGTCGCAGTAGTAAAATACAGATACCCATAGCAGATAGAATTTCCTTTTTTTTTGTTTATTGTGTATATATATCATATCTACATTCTTGCAATCATTCTGAAAAAAATATTATTGTGGTAAATATTCTGTGCCTGTTTGTAACCTGAGTGAGGCAACTTCAGAGCGATCTAGAAGTTTGGCGCGACCTGTACTAATATACACAAAATATAATACATATTCTGTGTACATTAGTGCCTCGTTTGTATTGTTCATTAGTAATAATGTTATAATAACGACACTGAAGACACTTTCGCACGTGTACGGAGCAGCATTAGTGCTGCGCTATCAACAATACAACAATATAAATTCTACAAACGGAAAAACAACAATATTCAATTGTGAGAACATGGCGCGTAAAAAGGAGAGAACTAACAATCAATCAGCAAACAGCCTAATAATATCAAAATAATATACATTTTAGACAAAACTGAAATCGAAGATTTTAAACGTAAAATCTATAAAATTATAGTGTTAAGTTAAGAACTTTTTCATAAATTTTAACTTTCTTTTTTTTTATTTAAATATCAGAATTATAAAATATCATACCGAGTAAAGCCATCACCAGTACAGCTATGGTCCATGTTATAAATGATCTAGTGGATAAAAAATGTATACTTATGTACATAATTTCTTGTCGACAGCCCTAATCCTTAGAAAATTTCTAACACATCGTTTGACACACGACACTAGTATATTCGATAGAATCAGAATCACGAATACATAATCACATTGTTACACATACAAACGACAAATATTTCTTTAAAACAGATTAAATGTACCGACATTATCTATTTGTTGTATTTTTTACTAACTACGAGTAAATATGGTAACTTGCCCAAAGCAAGACTAAAACTTTTGTTTATACATTTACGCATACCATACCCTATAATTATAACACGGATCTTATGGTTGGTTCGAATCCAGGATACGACACGTACGAGTAAATCAATGAAATTTTCACTAATAGTTTAGTTTAGTTAGTTTATACTTCTTTCAATGACGCATTAAGGTGAAGATATAGGCAAATGGCCTTGAAGTTTAAAATAAATTGTTATCTCGTAAATATGGTGATAATTTCCATATTGCTCTTCATCATGCACTAGATAGCCCTTTAAATTATTTTAAGTAAAATCTGATAAAGAAATACATTCTGTTTTTTTTATTAATTTAGGCCCAGAAGTTTCGGAGATAAGGTGGTCAAATTTCGCCTATTTTCTTAAATGACTTCAAAAATACTGATCTAAAATCTTTTTAATATATATTTGAAATTTCATAAAAAAGCTTCTTTCATTTAAGGTAAAGATATAGGCAAATGGCCTTGAAATAAATTGTTAACTCGTAAATATGGTGTCAATTTTCATATTGCTCTTCGTCATGCACTAGATAGCCCTTCAAATTATTTTATGAACTGCCGTTGAAACTATTATTGGTGATCCGTCTAGCTTTAAAACTTGCCGTGGCCACTTTTGGCGGAGGCAAGTTTTAAAGCTAGACGGACTAATGTAAATACTTTCAACGGTGGTTTATAAAATAATTTAAAGGGCTATCTAGTGCATGACGAAGAGCAATATGGAAATTATCTCCATATTTACGAGTTAACAATTTATTTCAAATGAGGGCGCCACTTTAAGGCCATTTATATCTTCACCTTAAACAATTTGCACAGCCCTCATCAATGAAAAATATAACAAAAATAATGATAAATGATGTAAATATAAAACAAACTTGCGACTGATACGTGATGAGAAATATTCATAACCAATTTAAATAAATCAAATTAAAATGCGGACCAGTTATAAATTACAGTTAACTTTTTCCTCGAGAGCCGCAGTGAAACCTGAAATCAAAGGGCTGAGGGATTCGCTGGGTGTAATCACTCGGAGAGAGCTACGTGCCCTCTTCCGGCCCATTAGCATTGAATGGCGATGGCGCGTGTCGCGGGGATCATTGTCGCTGCGTCGGCCACGATTAAACCGATCTCGATCTAAATCAATCCCGACCGATGCTCTTCGCAACATTGTTCTCTTTTCCCTGCCGATTAAACGTAATGACCACATTTGACACGTTCGTTACACTCCTCTCAGCACAGCGACACGCCACTTAAGGTCAAGAGCAACGAAGATACAGTTATCCTTTCGTAACGTCTGCATGTCACAAAGGCAATGATTTCGACACCTGTTGAACATTATAAATCGCATCATGCATAATTAGCTAGGTTTATGAACTTACCGGTAGCTCCAGGTACTCCGTGATGGTATGCTTCGCTGCTCCTCTCCTTATGTCAGCAAGAGCGGCAAAGTGTTCATCTCGACGTATCTTGCGCCTCAGAAGAGCGCGAGCATACGGGTACGCCGACAAATATTCCCCATAAGCGTCCATCAACTCTCCCAGAAACAGCTGCTTCAACAGGATCGCACTCTCGCCTTCATTTCCATCAGATGGCGGAAGAGGTAATTTTCGGCACTTCAGTGATTCAGGGATGCTTTTCGAAGCAAAGGTACTGATCCCACTAGTGGACTCGCATGAAGTAAACGCTCCCGTCGAATCGCTCGAACCACATTTCGAAAATGGAAACGCGGAGGAGGCTCCACTTTTATCGCTACTCGCTGAACTTTGACGAGTGGTGCTCGCTTTATCGTAGTAATCAGGGTATTGTGGCTCAGACTGGCTCTCCGTTGAAGGTGAAGACTCCTCAGCAGCAGCACTCAAATATTGCGAATTTTTTATACAATCATATAAATCTTCTATTGACTCATAGGGTGTCATACTTCCACAAGACTCATCATCGTCTGCGCTAGGTAATCTTTCATAGATCTCTTCGTTTCGCCGTCTTGCGACTGGAGTTAATGCAGAATCAGAACGACTTCGTTTAACGCTGCGAATTTGATCATATCCGAAATCTGTAGGATTGAGAAAATCCCATTTGACATTCGACCAAACGTTATCACTTACATCCGCTGATATTCTGTGGTCAACACAACATTGACCACCACTTCTTATAGTTACAGTCGTCACATTATCACTACTTTCTATAATAGAGCTGTCGGCCACAGATTCATCGCAATTTATTGGTATATCGACAATTACTTTACGCATAGTGGTACTTATCGACGAAATGCTGGATCTATTGTCATCATCAAATTTCCTGTTATCTGATGAGTGTTCATTAAACTCAGAGCCTGTGATCACAGAAGATCCATCTACGTCATGTTGAGTGAGCACTCCTTCTTGAATCAATTCTGTCAACAAGCTTTTGTCTTCCTCAGATTTTTTGGAAGTCACTGAATGATTATCATCATCCTGTTTTTTGCATTCGCTTATGAGTAACCCAGAATCAATATATTTTCTCATTCGTTCGGTAAGAGCTTCACTAGCTTCAGAGACTGATTGTAAATAGTAAAAGAGCAAGTGGTACTCTTCCTTAGTAATAACTGCAGCTCGAAGTAGAGGTTTCCCATACAGCTCCACTGCTGAGAACAACGTTGCAGCTGCAAAAAGAAATAAAGTAATTAAGCCTTCTCACCATGTTTACAGTTCATAACATAATAACCTAGGGTTATTGATAATTTGTGGGCGTTAGAAAGGATGAATTACACACCTATTGAATTACTCACCTTGCATTAAAGTTCATCAGTTGTTAGAGCATGACCCAGACCTTTTACGATCCTTGAACCATTCATGACTTGCAGGAGTGGTCGAAAAATACAAATTAAATTATACTTTTACATATTTTACGATAACCTAAATTTAAGCTATGACTTGATATTTACCATCTGTTATGTTGATCCAAGTCAAAAACGTCAAAAGTTAATAAGTGGCTTATGCTGGATGCATAAGGTTCAGAGTCGAATAAATCACCTAAATCTTTAGACATCAAATGTAATATCAGTATGATAGTCACGGTTTCTGCAAGCCTAATGCATACATGTAAGTTCTGCGAAAGATTACTGGACAATGGCATACAATAGCGTGCGTACGCGTCTCATTATTGCCAAACCGCTTTCTACAAACATCGGTGGTCTATGCGAGGAATACGCAATGGAAATATCACGCTCGTTTGCAGCTTATTGATGACGGGCTGAGGTGAGATGTGGTGGATATAGTGTTTCCTATTCAAGAAGTCCTAAATGTAAAAGACTATTTAAATATACCCTGCTGATAAGATAATCTTGATGGTATACATTTCAATCAAAATTGACTTGTATTTGTCTATTAATTCAATTATGTTCCTGTTAGTGCAGTATTTACTTTATGAATACCGTAGATGTACACACATTTAATTAAAGATTATTCAGACCGATTAGTAATGATTCTAGAGAGACGACTAGCAAATCGTTTATGCTTTTACAATCGGTTCACAATCCTTTTGCATAAAAATAATAACCATAAAATATATTGGCATATGGTAAATTAGACTAATGATAATTACGCATATTTTTTTTATTCATAACAAATGTAGCATAATTGTCTTAATCATAAATAAAATTAGCATAATCATATTTCAACATAACATTTATAAGCATATATTTATAAAGGCATAATAGTATCAAAGAATAATGAACAAAGTCATAATCATCTTACGCAGAAAAGGTAACTCCTAAATTAATAGACACACATCAATACCTTTTAACTGCGACACATGCATGATAAGATTTTTTGGACATCGAATTTCATTTCCCAGAAAACTCTCACGATTTTTATTGCTATAGGTTTGCCCTAACCTAGTAAAATGAATAAAACATTCCTAGCACTCGCTGGCCTAAAATTTTCAAATATACTATTATGCGACTGTACACTATGCCTAAAAACATTGTGCAAATTATAAGTATGCATAAATATATGAGACCTAAATATAAATATTCCAAAGTACATGTGCTGCTAAAAATCAATTATGCCCAAGTATAATTATGCCAAAAAAAGTATGCCAAATTCATTGTGCCAAACCATTTTAGTAATAAATACATTATGCTAACGAAAGGGATCCCTTTACAATCTGTATTTAAAATAGTAAAAAATAACAGTACAACACTAACCGTAAATCTTTTCCCAAGCTATAAAAGTTTCCAGATCTTTGCCGTCCCACTGAGCTGGTTGGTATTCAACCACCAGTACTTCACCTTCTAAAGCAGATGCAGGGGCTCTGGGCTCCACAGGTGCTTTAGATCCTCCAAGGAAGAGTAACGCAGTAGGGGGAACTAGGGGAGTCTCAGAAAGAGTCCCCGGGAGGGGTAAACAGCCTTCTAACGACACAGCTTGAGGGGCCGAGATGGGCCCAGAAGGAAGGCCAGCCACGGTTACTCCAACTTCTCGTAGTGGCTCGCAAACCACTTCTGCCACTGTGTTGTTCCCGAACACCATCACCTGAAATAGAAGAAAAACAATATGTTATGTCCGTGTTTTTAGTTTATGAAGTCACAAGAAAATAACTAACACTACACACACACACATACTGTCTGTCACGTCTTTATCCCTAATGGGGCAGACATTTGGGTTATGTGGCTTTACGCAGATAGAGCCCAGGACCGCAAGACCCAAAGGCCACTTTTAGCGTGATGATGGGCGAGAAGGTAGAAAAAGAAATCAAAATAGTGATGATTTGCTAGCCGCATCGCCTATTCACATGATTCGTATTTTCGCCCATTCCCTCAATCGCTTTTACGATCTGCGTGGGAAGAGAAACAGTTGGTAACTTCTAAGTTTTACCACCAGAAAAGAAACTAACACTACATCTCAATTAAATTACCCTGTTAGCTTCTTAGAAAATTTTTCCTGTAATGAACCAAATTAACAGTTTCCTATAATTAACTTCCTACGTACACGACGTTATGATAGGCTACTCATAAATAAAACTTGACAAACTAGAACGCTAAATCATACGTACAGATTATTTAGATCGTTGACAAATGATAAGTTTCCATTAAATCTCTTGCATTAACATTAGCACTACCACATTGCCATTGCTACTAATTACGTCCTACAACAACCTACAACCGTTCCATCAGTACTGGTATTTAATGTAATATCTAATGTTCTGATATTTAACTGGGTCTTCTAACTGTGATACCAGGGACTTGTTCGGACCAGCGGAGGCACCGATCATATTTTCCTCTAAAATAACAGTTAAAAGTTATTTACGCCGTCGTTATATCACCTAACGCCGTGTAAAATGGGCTGCGTTGGTACCTATGATTAACCGCGACCGAGAAAGACAGATTTACTGCCACTGGTCAGTTACAGCCTCGCAACAAAATAATGACATGATTAATTTACAGTTTTATTTAAGTCTCCAAGCGAATTCCCATTTAATTAAATATTTATAGTTGCAGGAATGAAAATTGTTGTCAAACATGCAACATAAGTATGCCCTTCGAGCGCATAACAAAACGTGAGGCATATTAATATGTAGGTAGGTATAATAAGATTTAAATGCAGGAGTCTCAAAGACCTTGACTGCACGGGTTCATGGAGTTTTTACCGGGCCCTCGTGACGTCACGCCCGAGATATGCGCAGACGCAGGCTTCGCCCGCCCCGCGCACCTCTCCCCGCCGCGCCCAAAACATAGCCTCCTCCAGGATAATGCGTCTGATACATCTTCAACGAGGAAAAAAAATATTAAACAAGATCCATCCAGCGGACAAGAGCCAGTCGATTTTACACGGCCGACGCGTTTGGTTTTAACAAAACCAGAAAGATGAGAGTTGGCTATAGGAACTTGCATACCTAGTTTCATGTACTTTATATTTACGCGCGATTTACTGTCATCGTTTTATACTTACATAGCCGTTTGTATGTGGATAAGCGAGTTCCGAGATGATAGTGTCAAACCAGTTTTGAATTATCTCAGTTTCTATTTCTAATATGGGGAATAACAACCTTGATAGGAGTTTATTGTAGGCATTTGAACATTCGCCTACCTAGATATTTCTAGCCGCACATTTAATATTATTAGAATTTAGAAGTTCTGTAACTATAGTTAACACGCTAGTACATAAGATTTTAATAAATCGGCCAAGTGCGTGTCAAACCACGCTCAGAGTAAAGTTTCGAATTTAAGTTACGCGTTGCAACATAGAAACTTTATTTTCCTTAATTAGGTACGCATTTTAAGGCCGTACCTGAATTTTCCGGGGTCCAGTGCTGCCCCCATTTAAAATAAATCATTTCAAAGAAAACGGAGACATTATTTAAAATTTTGCAACTACCAAGTCCTAGATAACCCTTTAAAGTATTTTATGAACTACTGTTTACAGTTTATAATGAGAACGTTAAGCTTTACTACGCACATTAGCCAAAAGTGGCCGTTTTTCGCAATATATATATAATAATATAAACAAGTTATAACTTTATTTAAGAAATAGGCATGTGGACTGGGTACGATAAATATTATTATTTGCTAATCAGAGAAAAGACGTAAGTATAAAAATATATTTTTTGATAATCTACTGATGAGATAAAAAATATTTTAGTCCACATTCGTTTTATTTTATAAAAATTATGTAATTTTAGGCAGCTGTAACTCTTAAATTAACAAAGCTAACTTATCCGGCATACTTTAAAGTATAGTACACTTAGTACTCACGATTTTTCAGATTTTTCAGGCCAACAATATACTCGAACTAGAGTCAGTTTATTATTTTGAAAACATTTCACTGAATCGAAAAGTTATCTTCCCCCCGTTGTTGTGTTTTGTATAATCATCCCCACATTACCACAGAATAAATAATACTAACGTACAGAAGTCTCACTCAGCAAATAAATTAAAAGAAATATCTACTCAATGTGGGTAGCGATATGGTTTAATTTAGCTCACGCCAGAACTCAGCACCTTGTCGTATAGTGATACCTAGACATCCATTGCAAGCCAATTTCATTCTTATTACTCTGGACAAACGATTCGTATAACTGAATTTACCACCCGGAGGGGCCGCCTGCGCGCATAGTAGTAATGTAGGTACATTTTCGATACCTAAATGGGGAGTGACACAGGCCTGACATTACTTAAAAAAGCTGCCTTAAAAAAAAAATCTTATTTTATCACTTTGTCAGCGTACGTATTATAATATAATTATATCCATGCAAAATTACACCTTCCTGGTACTAAAAATCTCTGAGCTAAACCGCTGACGGACAGACGGACATAGGTACTAGAGGTATAAGATTAACACCTAGGGACTTTGGAGCTCTAAAAAGCGAACTAAGCTAAGAGTATCTATGTTTTTCAGAAAGATATAATCTCTTTAATTTGTCAATTTGATTTCTACAAATTGTTCATATTCTTTTCTCTCTGGACGGAAAAAGTAAAATTTCTTCAATCTCTTCAATCAAAATACCGTTACGAAAAAAACTTTCATTTTAAAAATATATGCTAATAATGTAACGAAGTTCCAATTTGTATTTTTTGTACAATATTACAAAATAAATTAGTGCAAGACACGATCAGACAAGATTCTCTGCTTGGCATTTGTCTAATTTTTACCAGTATCCAAATCGATCATCGTGACTGTATACCCAAATATAGTCGCAGATGACTCGTCCAAGATAAATTTTTAATTTGAATCCGGGCTCTTTCTTACGTCATCGCCGCTCCCAACGTGACAGTTTCTTTTATTTTGCAGGGACTAATACAATCCTAATGACAGGTTCACGGACTATAACTTTTTATGAAGGTTTTAGTTTTTATGTTAGGTAAGCATTCCCATGCCGATGGGTTGTTTTTTGTTTTTATTGTGTTGGCTACTGATGACCTTTGTTTGTTTGGATAATATTGTATAAAACTTAGCATAACCTAAGCCTAGGCATATAAAAATTACAAATGATTGCTAAACTTATTTTAGTTAAAACATGTTTTGTTTCTATCACACTTTTATATAGTTGACATTGGAAGAACAAGACAAAACATATTTTAACTAAAACAGGTTTAGCAAACGTTTGTCTAATTTTATAGATTAACATATTGTACCTTTCAACCTTTTATATCTATTGTAAGTATTAAGCTCTGGTAGTACAGAGGTTCGTGCTCCTGCAGTGGAGACTAAAAAGATCTGTTAATGATGATGATAGAAAGCATTAGGTTTTAAGCCTAGTAGGAAATAGGAAATCACTAAAAGAGTCGCGGGCAAAACTGGTATCCGCTTTACGTTTCGGATACATACACGAGGTGACGAGGCATATTTCTTAAAAATTTCATACCTACGCTATGCAAATTAACTGAACCTTCGGTGTGGTAAATATTTAATTGCAAACAACTTTGTAAAGCGTATATGACCAAAAAGTAAAACCTTATTCGCTTCCTTCTACTTAAAATTAATTTTAGGCAAACATCAACGTCCATCGAACGGGTTTTTTTTCCAAATATTATGAGGTATCAAAATAAAATTACGTGACTGACGAGACGTGGCTGATATATTTGAACTGACAGGTTGGCTCGGACGCAGGTAAAAAACTTTAATAATACTTCGAATAAACTTCAATCAAAGATGGTAAGCGAGGAGCGCGCTGTGGTGTATTTTATCATCTTATATCTTTTTATGAAACATTTATTTTCTTGTAAAGAAAAATTTCTCTCTTTTGCATAATTTTCAACAACTTCATATGGAATTTAGCTTCATTTACTCTTTCTTGACTAAAATTATTTGATGTACCTAAGTTACACTAAAAAAATATATAGACACTGAAATAATTCCGTTTAGTAATATTTGCATACGTAACGTAAAACTCTCACAAACGAAGCGAAACAATGTTAATAATAGTGTAGGTATGTGTTAGTGCAACTGACATTTCTCGTAACATTCAAACAAAATAAAGATTAATCGGAAGGATATTTATCTTATTCTTTCCACGTTTAATTTTATTACTTAATTGGAACAGGGTTTTTAAATATAATAAACTAGTGACTCTGTGACCTGTAAACCTCGCGACTCACCCCTATCCGTTTAACTTTATCGAATAAAAAAGTTGTTCAGACAAAAAAGTTGCGTCTTATTATGGGTAACAAAAAAGATTTTCGACATTATTGAAATTTTTTTGAAATGGCTGAAATATCATTATTTTAAAGTTTGAAACCCCCATATCTCCGCCATTTTGTATAATAATTATATATTAATCTCCATATTCTATATAATTATCGAACCTGCTTATAAATTTCACGAGAATCGGTTGAGAAATGCGACGTAGGCGAGAACAAACCGACAAACTGAAAAAATGACGGGCAAAAGCATTTTTGGCCAATCTCGAAACTGAAACGCTTCGCTCGCTCGGTCAAGCAAAACTAAATAAGTATGTACTTTATATGCAGAAGTAAAAAAAATGTCAAAACAACATTAAGAACTATTAAATTGTAGCTTCTAAAATTGCGACCCAAGGCTTAGCCGAGCCGAGCCTCTTCTCAATATGAGCAAGGCATGTAATGTGTTTTGACAACTGCTAAACGGATCATCATATCAGCCACAGGAAGTCCACTGCTGGACATACGCCTCCCCCAAGGATTTCCAAAACGACCGATGGGAAGCGGCCTGCATCCAGCGTTTTCCTGCAACCTTGCTCAGGTCGTCTGACCACCTAGCAGTTGGGTGTCCTACGCTGCGCCTGCCGGTACGTGGTCGCCATTCGAGAACCTTTCTGCCCCATCGGCCATCGGTTCTTCGCGCTATGTGCCCCGCCCACTGCCACTTCAATGAGCTAATCCGCTAAACGGATATTCTCTTCCTATCTCTTTCCGTGTGTCAACTACCAAGCAAACCTAAGACAGATGGATTTATTTAAACGAGTTGCGTTTTTCTGGAGTAAATTCAATGTGCTTCAGCCTAAACACCTTGTTCTCTTCATTCGGTTAATGTAAAACTGTAAACGGCTTGAATACCTACGAAATCTATAACTTTAGTATTTAACATATTTAACTAGGTATACCTACTGTCGCATGTGTACTCTCTTTAATGTATACCATAGCCGTGGCACTTTATGAGGCCAGCTTTGTCGCAACTCTGTCGCTTGCAACATTGTTCACCGCGCGTGGACAACATTGACACTGCCGGATTACTATCTACTTCTCCGCTTAGAAAATTAATTGTTCAAGGGAAGATCACTTCCGCCTGCTTATTTAGTATTTTATACTTAAGTACATATATGTACGTTCGAATACCCAACAACTACTAAGATTGAGAGAATTGGAAAAAGGTATTTCTAAAATCTATTGCTGTTGCGCTGTTCCCTAACAACATGTTAAGTTGTTGTGTAATGCGATCGAGACAACTGTAGCTCGGACAGAAAAAACCTACGAAAAGTACACAAAATCAACGTATCGCAGTATTCGTAGTCCCCTGATTTGTCCTCAAAAAATTAACCGAATTCTTTTTTCATTAAAAATTGAAGAAAAGCTATTGTGTGTGTGTTCTTATGTTTTCTTTTTTGTTAGATCACAGTAGAAAATCATACCAATTTTTCAGGTTTACGAAGGTTTGTATCTCTTTTAATAATTAAATTATGAAAAAAAAAAGAAAACATGGGGACGTACATTGGCACGTCCTATATATTGATATCCATACATTGTTTTGTAAAAAAAAAAATGCTCTATCGCCACTGTCTCGGGAGCAATCGGGGGACTATGTTTGTATGGAAATACGGCCCTACGGTCTCCGCTTCCTCTTTGATTCCTATACGGCTACGATTTGTGTACCTACACAATAGAAAAACAATTATGCATCAAAAATTATGCATGTTGAAATTATGAGATCAAAAATTCCGATACGCGAGCGAAGCCGCGGGCAAAAGCTAGTTTCTCATAAAAACAACCTATTTCTGTAAAATATAAGTCAACATAAGTTTATGTTGACTTATATTTTACAGAAAAAAAAATGAATACAATAAAGGTTGTGTGTGATGGTATGAAACAAATTAATCAGTTTCCATCAACGAAATCGTTCGGCATTGAACCTCTTGGTGATTGATACAATTCTTAGAAAAAGATAGAATTTATCAAACGTTGCTACTAAAAGGGATATTTGGGTCTTTAGCAGATATTTGTACAGCTCACACAATAAAAAGTTTATAGGATAGTCAAAACATAAAATAAATGTTATAAATAGCTCTCCCATCTATCTCATATCAAATAACACCTATGAAGTGTCTCGGTCGAACTCGCCCAAAAAAGAGTTATTATATATTTTAAAAAATGTATAGGTACGTTTCTATTTAAGTGATATTATAGTAAAAATAGGCAAAGGACGAATAAGAATTTTTCATTATAAAAAATCTATTTAACCTTTCGACATTGGACAAAACTTTCGCGTAATTTAGAAATATTCAAAATAGCAATCCACATTATGTCTTCAAGTATGTACTTAGGACATGTGGTTTCATTTTAATTTAATGTCGATTTTAAGTTTAAAAAAGTTTACAAAGGAAAAGACATCAACGCGTCAAAAAATCATCGTGGAGTGTTTTTATTATTAAATTAATTAATTTAAATTAAATTATATTTACATATATTTATAATTTAATAATTAAGTACCAATATAAATCATAGGTATTAGGTATATTTACTTATATTAGAAATATTTACATTATCATTCTTATATCTGGTTTACTAAAAGTAGCGCCATCTAGTACACGTCGTAGTAAGTTAAACAGCGCCATCTCTTAAAATGTTCTCGCAACAAAACTTACACGAATGAAGAAAAAAGCATGCTTGAAAAAGTAAAACCCATAATTTACGTTGTTGTCTAGGTGGCGCCACAATCTTTGCCCATCATTCGCTTGACAAGTGATTGATGTGATGAAGTTAATAAAATAAATTGAATGAATTGATTATAGGATTGAATTGAGTATTAATAACTTCTGTCAAAAAATGTTGATAAGGTTGACCTGCCAAACAAATAAAAACTGCAAGAATAGAAATGGTGCAAGATAATAGCAATGGTTTTACACTTCTTAAGGATATCTCGAGGAATTTCATAGATGGCGCTGTATAGAGAAGTAACTAGCCACTTTCTTGACTTTCAGCATTTTTAGATACCCACCAAATATCTTATATCTACGAGAAAAAAAATTTATCAGGAATTTTCTACAGGTACATTACCTATCCATCACAAGCACAACCTATAAATAGACATCAATCAGCCAGTTTTCAAATAAAAAGTAGATGTAATATTTATCTACTATTATCTCAATCTTAATTTATAAAATCATACATTAAACTATCACCCACTACTGAGCATAAGCCTCTTTTTGTCAAGTAGGTAGAACTAAATTAGTCATTTTATTTATTTCTTGACTTGGCTTGTAGACGCAATATGACGTGATTCTGATAAAACAAATACCTAGTTTGTAATTCTTTCATTTATTGTATACATTTGCAGAAGCGGTAAGTAAATCAACGGTAAACAAATCTTGTAGATTTGTATACGAACGTTGGAACGTTACGTACGTACGCCGGAGTTAGGGCACAGAATAAGAGAAAGAAATGGTGACTCCCGCTCTGGCTCATTTCTAATGCAAAGTTTTTTCATTGCCATTCAGCGCGGTAACGCGGCATGTGTATTAGGCACCTTTGCAGCAGAAATGTCAACGACTGGGTTAAAAATATTGCGATTATAATTTAATTTGTTTTTATTGTTTTTTGTTTTTTTTAGATTTGTATAATTTTGTGTTTGTAATAATTCCTAAGAAGAACGCTAAAAACACTTTAAAAAACACAACCCTTAAATTTGAAATGACTTAGCTTGGCTTATCATCTACGTTCAAGGTCATATAAGTAGGCCTACTAATATTTTATCATTATTTCGTATAACAAGACGTACCTAGTATGATTTAGACTTTCTTTTGCATCATTAAACGAATGCCTATGATAAATAAGTATCTAAACATTAAATGTAAAAAATGTTGAGAAAATACCGAAGAGGTCAGAAACTTAGGCCATTACCAAATTGAATAGAATATTCATCAAGCTGGTAAATAGCTATTTGGTTCGGTTTGAAAGTGGATGACCTCTAAATCAGGATTCGAATCCAAGTCCGTTCCATCCAGTCTAGACTGTTACAAAGTCGTTTATTTTATTTCTTTATTTATTCAACTTTATTATAAAAATTGTAAACGGCGTTATTGCCAGCCAATTGATAATAAAAAGTTTACCCATGTGGTTTCGGGTTAGAATAGGACCACTCCATCTCTTCCTGTGGATGTCGTAAGAGACGACTAAAGGACTGAGCACAAACATCTCGTGCTACAATTGCATTCCCAAAGAGGGTTGATGTCAGGCAGGCGGCCGGTCGTAAAACTATAGCCAAATCATTTGAACTGTTCCGGCTATTTCTTCTCCATTTTGCAAGGTCTTTGGCACCCTTGGGTGACCATTGACATGCATTCGTAGCATGCATGTTATATTTAAAGAAGAAAAAGCGGGAAAGCGCACCCTGGGCTCCGAAGCAGCACAGCTGAGGATGCAACCGGGAACGCGCTTTGATGAAGAAGAAAAATTGGTAATAAAAAGATTACCAATTATGTGTCGAATTTTTTTTTCTTTAGTCTAATTAGTACTATTATGTTTGTAACACTGACGTCCCCAGAATATTTAAAAAAGCGGTCGAATGCGAGTCGGACTCGTAAGTAAAGGATTCCGTACCTCCATGCAATGTTTTAAAACGGTGATAAAAAAACACATTTCTTGTATGACGACCCCTTTTAACTGTATCTTATTTTAGTATTTGTTGTTGTAGAGGCCACAGCAATACACATAATCGGTGAAAATTTCAAGTGCCCTGTTACGGTTCAAGAGATAGATCCTTGTAACAGACGGACACAAAGTTCTTTTTTCGTTTTCTTCAACCTATATTATTCTAAGTTATTCAAAAACTACATTATCTTGTAAAGTCTATGACTTTTCAAGAACTAAGCGGCTAAAACTATCAGACATATGTATATTACTAGCAACTTTCTTGATTAAAGCTAGTCTCGCGTTTAACTACAGATAGAGTTATTTATAAAATTAGTTCCAAATAACAAATTAGGCCAACCATTAAATAGCAAATTAGGCCAATTCACAAATATGTCAGTGAAACGTGCACTTTTTCTTTCCGTTTCCGTGCCCCCATTGTTGTCTTGATCGGGACCATACCCCGACAATGAACCTCCATCTGTCGCGATCGAATGCTCGTCACTCTTCAGTGCGTACGGTAAAGTACAAGTTTAGTGAGAGCCTCCACGTGTGACGTGTCGAACTTCTGACATGTCCGGCGCAATGTTCGCAGAATGCAGCTGGCCTCCTTGAGAAAATTTAAGAAGCTCGTGTTAATTTAAGTAGGTTTTTACAATCATAGTTCATCACATGAAAACTTTTATCAAATCTCTATCAACAAGAAAGAGATTTGACAAAATTAAAGCGTTTATTCACCTATAGCGCTTAGTTGTTAGTTATCAATAAAATTAGGGGATTTACCGCGATTCATTTTGGTTTTAGCTAAATATTTTAATGACCCTACTGCCGTAATGTTGTGACCGCGAAAGTCTAAAATCAGTTATTTATTTATTATTTATTTACAAAATTATACAAAAGACAAACAATGTAAGAAAATCAAGTACATTACATTATTGCTTATTTCAATAAAAATCTCTTCCAGCAGACCCAAGAATTGTTCCAAGACTTTGTAAGGTAAAGTATAAATACAAAGAAAACAGTGTAAGTATATGTTCTTCTACTACTGCTGTGCTGTTTACTTCAAAGTTAACATGATGTAGCCTCTATACTAGAGCTATTAACGAGATTCATTGGTATTTTACAAAGTACCTACTTCAAGCAATTTAGATAATACTGATAAATATAAAACAAAATAGGCTAGAAAACTAGGCAATTTCCTAGAATAACTTGCACTTGCAAGGGCAAGTGCATAGCGTAATGCGTGGTAAATAACGTTGAATAGGTATAAAAAGGTATGTATCTACTATAAATTCATATACATATGCAGACCATACTTTACAGGAGTTCATCACAAAAAGTATATTAATTTCTTCTGCTATTTTTTAATTCCAGTACAATTATCATGCCTGTAGGATAATGTTTGCCACGTGAGTATTGAAATACCACTTACAGACAATACCTGCCTAATCGCCTAACCTAAAATCTACTTAACTCACAAAGATAAACAAATAAAATTATTTATATGGTTCTTCACTTTGAAAAGCTATATAAATGTAGCAAACTAACCTATGCTGAAAGAATCGTTGCTACCAAATTTAAGAAAAGAATATAAATAAATAAAGTAACTACTAATTGTGCCAAATAAATGTTTTTTCAATGGACACATTCTTGAAAGATTACGTGATGTGGAAAAGGAGCAGTGGGTGAACGGCCGATTTTCATGTTCACCCGCACGGTCGTTTAGTGGCTTCGTACATAATACGCGGATTTTCACTGAAAACGCAGCGTGCGTTCACATAACACGGGAAATAAAAAAATCTACAGAAACGCTAGGTGACGCTAGCCAACTTTCAAACTCCTTGTAATTGCGGTCATTTTCATCTCTCTTTGAATATCTTCGACATTTTTGTGGGACAAATCTTGCATTTCGTAATGGCAATACCTTTAAAAAAAATTTAAAGTGGATCTCGTCTTGTCACATAAAATATAGGTTTGATGTATACAAGATTTCTTTCTTTGGTCTTGTGGTTTGGTTTGGTTGAGATAAACAATTTTTAAGTTTCTAGGATTTCTCAACTTTTACGAGAAGTTGTTATTAATAACTAGAAAATACTGTCGTGTTCGTAATGATTTGCCACTATTCTACTAATGGCTGCCATCAATTCGAGATTTGGAAGAGTTAAACACACATTTCACTAATTACGGAGTTACGTACATTTAGAGTATAAATTCATTAACTAGTCATGAGAAACACACAATATTAGATATTATAAGGTGATATTTTATCGGTACCTATATCAAACTCGCGTACAGGCTAAGCATATTAGTTTCTTTTTGGGCCAATCAAAGATAGCTCACCAGTTTTCCGTTCTGGCAAGTCTACTAGAACGGAAAACTGGTGAGCTATCTTATGCTTAGGATTCGATAGAAAAGTGTAATATTTTAATAATTTAACAAATTTTTTGTTACAGATGTTATAAATATTAATACTTTGCATTGTGCATAGGTATGTACATTTATGGCCGACAGATTTATACGATTCCGTATCGTCTTCTGCAATGGAAAAGCACACTTCGAGTGTCGCGGGTCGCCAGCTGACACACTTTCCTCGATGTTATAATTACATTTTATCAATACGAAACACATGTGAGCCGTACGCATACGAATTTTCATAATATATTTATATTAGCATATGGTTTCACTTTTTAGTCGCGTTGACACAATTCTTTTATGATAAAGAGACGTGTGGCACTGGAATCATTTCCTATTTGCGTTGGAATACTTAAATAGAAAGCTTTTTAAATCAGATTAAAAAATAATAATACCTCGCAAAAAAATGTAATGTGTTTGTATTTTATTTTGTTTATAAATTATCATTTTAGTATGTAAATGCACGTAATTTTTAAATGTCAGCACCATCGGATTAGGTATATTATGTAACCTGTAATGATTAGTGCTTGTAAGATATCAAATAAACAAAAGATAAAATAAGTCTAAAAATTTATATTCATATCGTAATTTTCATTGATCGATTCAGTTGTATAGCTCAGTAATTAATTTTAGTCAAACTATATTGATATTGTGTTAAATGTATTAAATATGCCATATTTGTTTAACTTTCAATTGAGAATTATATACTGCATCTATCTACACTAAAATAAAGGCAATCCGATGCAACCTAACGAACGTAACACGAGTAGCTATTTTGTTTGTATACTTGCTTGGAGATAATCAGAGCATGTAGAGTCGTACTGACTGTATTGAATTATTTCAGCTGTGTGCTGTGTTATTCTAGGACTGTTTCGAAAGTAAACATTTTCTTGATATTTTTCCGGGTGAAATAACATTTTCTAAAAATATTTTTCCCAGTTTATCGAATATTTGACCGAACGAGTGAAGCGAGCTCAGCTCAGTTTCGCGATTGGCCAAAAATGCTTTTATTCGTCTATCTGTTCTCGATCACCAGGTCGCATTTTTCAACCAATTTGGACGAAAATTGGCACACAAGTTCCTTGATTTATTTTAAATTATTACTTTATCGCGATTTTTGATTGTTATTAGGGGGTAACTTTGCTGTATCGTTATTTATAGACGGATTTCAATCAAATTTGAGAGGCATACTAAGGACTTCATTCTACACAAAATGTTGCAAAAATTTTTCCAAAAGTAGGAGTAGAGTGGAGAAAAGAGGGAAGTTTACTGTAGCGTTATACAACGTGGAAGGGACATACCCGTAATAGATCGAACCACGGGCTGTACTAGATCACTAAAGTCAAATGAAATTAAAATACCTTACAGTTAAAAAAAAAAATCGTCATTCCCATACAAATCGCCTGGGCGGCTGCACACTTTTGTATGGAAATGCCAAAAGTGTTTTAGTTTTTTGGCTGTTATTTTAATTTCATTATACTATAATGGTCTTATATAGCCCGTTGTTCGATTAATTACGGGTATGTCCCTTCCACGTTATATATGGACGGATTTCACTGAAATGGCTTTGCTAAGCCAGGGGAAAGGGGAAACTGTTAGTTATTGCATGATAATAAAGGCTCTCGAGGTCTACTGTTCTCACAGAACAACTAGTATACTTTTATTTTCATATTTTAAATGTGTAAGGTGGTAAAATATTGCACACACACTCGATAGAACCCGATGCAACAATGCAAAGCTTTTAAAGCAGCGGGGTACGCAAACAGACGAAAATTAGACAATTGACAAATAAATATTTTATTTGTACAGTGACAATCAAATTCTAATCCAAATTTAAAGACAATGATCATTGTGAAACACAAAGAAATTTTGAAAAGAGCGTGTCGCGATCGAAATTAGAAACTGATTAGAAATCGCTCGCAAACTGTTTCGGCAAGCGTCAAGGGTCGTTACACGTGGGCTCTGGAAATCACTTCCGACCTTTGTCAACCATCGGGTTACTTTCTAAGGTTGCGATGCTCAAACTGTGACCGTGGCGCCTGCTATCTACTATAATCCCACCGATGCGTAAAAATTGTCTTATGTCTTTGCACTGAGGCAAAACAGTGTAGTGGTTCCCGGCAGAGTAAAATAAGAGCATTTCAAGCCTTACCGTGGATGTCGTAGAAGGCGATTTAGGAAACACAAGCTAAACAAAGCTTATAAACACCAATGAGACCTCTCCAACCCGTCTGGCCAGTGTGGAGAGTGTAGGCTAAATCCTCTGGCTAAGTATGGCTCTGGTAGTAAAGAGAGGGTCGTGCTCCCGCAGTGGAGACTAAAAAAGACCTGATTACCAGGCACTTTTAAACGTGGGGAAATGGCTGATGTGATGTGGGGGTCGAACCAGCTAAAACTCACTTACTAGTGCCAAATTCCTCTATACGTGTTTTACGTGGTTGCTAGGTAAAATCTTACATACTCCACATGACTCGCATATGTCCGATTTTCTTTATAATTAAAATGGTTTCATAACTTTGTTAGTATTTTAATTAGTTAGTTTCAACCAATTAAAGTTAGATAATAACTTCATATATAATTTTAATGAAATGTTGCAGTTAATCTTGAATTGCTAATTATAATGATGACTGAATGAAAATTCATCGCTGCATTGTTCAAAGTGCAAAGTCTCGTCAAGAATAGTTTGAGAACTATTGTTCTGAGGTAATATCGCACACGCATAATGAGGGTAAATTTGTCAACCACACTGCTGCGGTTTTCGTTATATCATTGGAATGTTTGACCCGTATGAGCGGTGTGTCGCGCTCTACATTTTTTCTGATGGTTTTTTAACAAGACGAGTTGGGTAATGTAAATATAGTTAACGCAAACCAACATTTTAGAAAGTAATACAAACTTTACAAAAATTTGATACCTACAATTTTGTTAAAATTATCGTGAGGTGGGCCAACTTTTATCAGGTACGCAATAATTTTTTTGAGCTCTGAAAGTTCATTCCATTATTTGAACCTCAATGATCATTCACTCTCGTGGTCAAGCAAGCAAATGTATATAAGATATAAGGTAATAAGATGTTGCACATCTTAAACAGAAAAAATATGAAATTAAAAATGGCTGGTAGTGTTATAGATGAAGTTGCTTTAAGCACTAAAAGCAGTTTTTTAACCAAATAAGCCAAATAAGCAGGACTAAGTAAATACATTTTTACTTGAAGATATACTGAATTATTTCGAATTTATTTTTAGTTCCTTGCATACAGCACACACTTTACAAGTTGTCAAATAACATATACGTACAAACGATGGAGCAATCGTGCACAAAGCTTGTTCCGACCCAGTGAGTCAGCGTCAATCGACTTCGGTTTTCTAGTATGTAATGGTTTGATTTGACGTTTTGCAATTAATTTGTTTTGATGAGCCACTACTGCCAGTGACTAAGCGTTAACATTTGGAACAGGAGATAAAACATACTTTTCGCGTACGTTTTATGAGTTTTCGCGTACTCATTTTCAAAACCGCTTTACGAGTTATTAAGTCTTCACGAGTTTCTTTTTAGGGTTCCGTACCCGAAGGGTGCAAACGGGACCCTATTACTGAGACTCCGCTGTCTGTCCGTCTGTCCATCTGTAATAGCTAGACACTTGAAATTTTCACCGATTATGTATTACTGTGGCGGATATAACAACAAATACTAACAATAAAAAATAGTTAAAAATTAAAGTGGGTCGTCATACAAGTAACTTTTTTTTTCAGCGTTTTTAACTTGATCTTCATAATGGCATTAACTAGATACTTGAAATTTTCACCAATTATGTATTACTATGACCACAATAACAACAAATACTAAAAATAAAATAAAGTTAAAAATTAAAGGGGGTCGTGATACAAGAAACGTGTTTCTTCAGCGTTTTAAAACATTTTACCGGAACCCTTCATGTACGAGTCCGACTCGCACTTGCCCGTTTATTTATTAAAGACAGCATCATTGACATGTTTGTTTATTTTTCAAGTATTTTTAGACCTCCGTACCCAAAGGGTTCAAACGGGACCATATTACTGAGACTCCGCTGCTTGTCCGTCCGTCTGTCACAAAGCTCTATCTCTTGAATCGTAATAGCTAGACACTTGAAATTTTCACCGATTAAGCATAACTATAGTTGCTATAACAAAAAATACTAAAAATAAGATAAAGTTCAAAATTAAAGGGGGTTGTCATACAAAAAACGTGTTTTTTCAGCGTTATTGACTTGATCTTTATAATGGCATTTACTAGATTCTTGAAATTTTCACCGATATTGTATTACTATTACCACCTATGGTTACCACTATAATAACAACAACTAAAAATAAATTAAGTAAGAAATTACAGAGGGTCATACAAGCAAAGTGTTTTTTGTTTTTTCAGCAACATTGTACGGAGGTACGTAACCCTTAATGTACGAGTCCAAAATCCATCTTTACATATATTGATACTTTTCTTTAGTTTGGTTTTGCATTACAGACATATTTATGTATAAAGGTACTATCCTTTATACATAAATATGTCTGTAATGCAAATTGAATCATGATATAATTATACGAAGTTCTGCTGATCTTAGGTATGATTATCTGTTATTATGCAGGTGTTATCTTACGTTACGCAGTCACGCATTAAAATTACATATATCGATGTCACACTGGCGTGCAGAAGTGCTCGAGCAATAAAACTGAAAAAATTGCGATAACCTAGATGCAATTTTGTTCGTTAGTTTCATGTTCATACGAAATCTTGTTTGTTATATAATTATTAGGACTATCATCTTTTTCCTTTTAGAATTTTGTGTTACAAAATTAATTTAAGATATTTAGTTGTGTCATTTTTTACTCACAAATACTAGTTGCTAACAAATTTGATTGCGACACTTGAAACTAGGATAACATGTAACAGAATGCTGTGTGACAGTTAAATAAATAAAAATAGCATTATGAAAGACACTTAATTGGATTGTGATGCAAATTGTTTTTATACAAAAAGCGATGTTATTTTATTTATAAATTAATTTTATTTTACGTCTAAAATCTGCGTCAACTTTAGTTTATATTTCATTAAATGGCACCGAATTTTTAAACAACAAACATATTTTTAATAGTAACATGAGTCGATTAATACTAAATTAGGCAAATTAAATGTTTTAGCAGTAGAAAATAGTTATCAACCGAGACAATAATTTTTCAAAAAATATAACGCGCCTGTGTCCTGGACGACACAGTGTGTGTTGTCTCAATAAAATGCTTGTCATAGTTTTTGCAAAATGAATACTCGTACATGCAGATTACAGCTTACATTGCAAACCGTTGATAACATAACAAGAGTGCAATAATATTTAAACTAGCCAAGCCAGGGACAAGTAAGCTCACTGGAATGTGAGACATTGCTACCGGTTGACTCTCACGGAGGGTTCAAATTGTTAGAGTTGTATGTGTACTATGAATTAATAAAATTGACCAAGCGAGCGAAGCGTCTCAGTTTCGAAATTCGTCTAAAATGCTTTTGTCTGTCGGTCGGTTCCCGCCTACAGGTCGCATTTTTCAACTGATTTTGACAAAAATTAGCACACAGCACACATCCTTCATTTATTTAGTTTTTTAGTCGATCGCAATTTTTGATTGGGGAAGAAATAGAGGGGAAAAGGAGAAAGCAGTAGCGTTATTTATTTCCGGATTTCAACCAAATTTGAGAGGCACACTATAAGGACTTCCTTCTACATAAGATGTTGCAACCATTTTATAAAAGGGGGTAGTGGAGAGGGGGAAAAAGGAAAGCATCGGTTATTACATGGTTATAAGAGAGAGTCGCGAGGTCTACTGTTCTCACAGAATCACTAATAATAGCTCTTTTACCTATCAAATTGCTGTTTTTCAGTACTGCTTAGTACTAAATACAATCCTTTAAAAACTGCTCTGTCTACTGCTTTCCAGAAAACCTTAATGAGCTCCACTATTACGAGATACGACATGATGAAATGTACTGTCAGGTGGCGACATCATGAAATATATCTTTTTTTCAACTCAAACCTTGTTTCATGCATATTACAAATTAGATGGTAATCTTTCGATAACAGCAGCGCAATAATATTTAAACTGGTCAGTGACAGGTAAACCCTTTGGAATGTCAGGTATTGCTGCTGCAAGGTTTACATTGTTCGAGTTTTAATGTACTATGAGGTGAACTCGGATGGCGAGTGGTTTAGTAAATGTATCATGAAATTAGTTCTATTGTTTTTATCATTATCAATTATTTTATCTTTTTAGTGTAGCAATACAATGTCTACTATTATATTAGTGCTTTCAAGTGTTTTGACGATCTGTGTCTGTTGTATTAAGTGGATACTCTGAACTAAATTACTTGCCTCCAGAAGTACAAATACACGGAGGCAGCTAAGAAAGTCGCTACATTCTTATCCTTTAGCAAAAGTACCAATATCTTTGTCTGTTTTAACTTACTCGCCCATCCAACCTTAACGAATCATCTAATGTGAAATTAAACAATTATTTGTTTCTGAGTTCTGAACTAACGTCTTGATGTTTGACTCTATCATGTATGAGTTTATTTTCGTTCGTTTATTTATTATCAAAGATATTGGAGGTTAGGTACATAAGGTACATTATTGCTCTTTGTTTATTATAAATAATTGTTGCTGGTTTCCGTCTATCGTTTGTCTATGTAAGGCATGAAAACGGATAAACTAGGAATCAAAGAGACGAGGGCACACCACCTGCTGGTAACTAGTTATAATTAGAACTGCATGCTGTTACCAGCAGGTGGGTTAACTTGTATTAATAGAACAGATCCTTGCAACAAAGTAACAAAAAACAATTAATTATTTCTAAAGAAGCATGATGCGGATTTTTGAAGGTATTTCATCAATTTCGCCCGAATAAATAAGTAGAAGTATTAATATACATTCAATGGCCACCTAAGTATGGTCTTCGGCATGCTTAGGTGGCCATTGACATGCATATTATATGTGGATAAGGAAAAGCCACCCCGGGCTCCGAAGCAGTACAGCTGAGGATGTAACGGGACCGCGCTAAGATGAAGACGAAATAATACAATACAATACAAATTATCTTTTTTGCACCATAATAATTCATAAAATAAAAATAACAAACACAAAGAAAATATTGTAAAGAATAAACAAATAAGGAACAATAAACTTTGTATCAAAGAAATAAGTAGAAGTATTTAAAAAAAATTATCATACCTTAGCTAGCGTTCATAAATCATGAAAATCTTATTAATGCGGGACGTAAGCACTGTAGTTTTTTAAGGTTGGCAATGCACTTTTGCCTACTTTGGTAGAACTGCTATTGGCAACGACACTATTTAAATTTCCTATCCCACTTCGTTCGGTTATGTATTAATACTATTAAATGTAAAGTAACATGTAAATCTTCCATGAGCAAGCTATGCTGTAGTAGTCTATGTATGTTTATTTATTTTAAATATTTATGTACGTATATATTTGGAGATATTAAGTATATTATACCTATGTTTTATATATAACTTATTATATGTTATTTAATTTAATATGTAGGCGTAGTTTATGTATCTTAGCTAGTAAACAGATATTTTTTTCTCATTCCTGTTTTGTATACGCTTGCACCCCATTTATCGCCTTCTCTTATACGTTCCAAAGGTATTTTCTGGTAGACAGCGCTTAGCGTTAAGATTATACCTATTGTAAATTAATTTTATATTGCAAAAAATTTAATAAATAAATAAATCTTCTCAATTAAATGCTCTACATCTCAGATTTATCAATAAATCAACCCAATAGCAAAGTTTATCCTGTAAAGACAAATAAAGCGAAAATTTACAAATGTATAATTTATTATTGATTTTGTGGAAACATTTTGTGGAAGCGTTATCATCACTTACTAAAAAAGTAGTAATAAAAGTATAAAAAAATATATTACGCCAAACCGAATAAATCAATTGTAATGGTAATGAAGTAATGTTGGCCAATTATCCGTGAGTAGAGGGTGAAAGGTTTCTCTTGTGAGACCTTCGATTTGCTTGGTTTACTAAATCAGTTCGTAGGTTAACTCTTTCAATTTTTTAGTTACAGCTTGACGGATATTACTAACTGTAGTCCGTAAGTAACGTAGTCTAAATAAATAAAAAACCGGTCAAGTGCGTTGTAGGGTTCCTTAGTTGCTAATGCCGATGTGAGTAGAGTTCACGCCTTAAATAAGTTGGTCGACTATAACTCTTCACGTGTCCACAACCGTTTAGCTGACAGAGGGGTCCGGGCGTTGGGACACTTGACTAAAACAAAAATTTGCACGTTAAACCAAATATTTCACAACGGATCCCTAAATCGAAATATGGTGTTCACAAACACAATATTTTTGAAAGACCTATTCAATAACACCTGACGCCATGGATTCGTCGAGAAAAAAACACTTAAAATGTATGGGAGCTACCCTAAAATATAATTTTACCACTTTGTTGGCGTGATTAATATACATACCAATGCCAAATTACAACTTTTTAGTACTATAAATAAAACCGCGGACAGACAGACTGACATGGCGAAATTACCACATAACATACTTATCTCTTTGCAAGGATAACTTACATAATGTACCTTACCTAATAACGTGTTTCTTCTTACTATCTTCGTTTTATTAACTGTCTTCTATTATCGTATACTTACTTGTCAAGTAGCTTTTCGCGTCTTTCTGTTTGTTTGTACCCTAAATTTAAATCACATCATCGTAACTTTGGTAGAGCATTTCTTATGAAACTGACCCGAGCGTACTCGGGAGGGGCCGCTAGTATGCGACATTAAAACAACAATAATAATTTCACCTTTAATCAATTCTGACAACTTATTATTTGTTTGCAAGTATTATCTATATTTTTTTAGCAATTAATTTCATCCACTTTCATGTTTAGATAGCTCGTGGTTAGATTAGATAATTTAAAAAGGAATGAGCTCTCTACGACCTAAGATTGAGCACATTATTTTCCAATGAACCGTGTATCTCATCATAGCGAATCCATTAATATGTTAATAACGTATTTATAATAACGCAATGCCTACACAACTAGTTTTAAAGAAACTTAGTGATTAGTAAGTATGGTTCTATCAAAAAAATTAAATTTTGGCAGAAATATGAACTATTATCACAGAAGACAGTAAGAGTATACAGAACGGATTCTCCTAAGGTACGCGCAATATGCGTCCCCGGGGTGAACGGGGTCGCATTTTGCGCGTACCTTAGGACACTCCGTTCTGTATACTCTTAATGTCTTCTGTGCTATTATTAAAACAACCGGTCAAGTGTTAATCGGACTAGTACACGAAGAGTTCCGTACCTGCGTACATTGTTTTAAAACGCTAAAAAAATGCGTGTCTTGTACGAGTATGACCTGTTTAAACCTACCTTTCGGCCACTGTACTAGTAAATCGGCCCTGTTTTCAATCTAGCCTGTATGCATGCGTATACTGAAAGTACATAAATACTAACACTACTTAATCCCACACAAATTATTACTTTTTTATCTGAGTCACTTCTTTAAGTTGGGATCCAACGATCCCAACTTAAAGAAGTGACTCAGGCCAAAACGTGGACATATGAAACTTGAGAGCATAGCAAATTTGGCAGGCGAGTATGTATAACTAGTTAGACATTTTTAAATTAATATTAATATATATATAAAATAAGGCCGAAATATAATAGTGTTGTAAGAGTTCGCTAGTCCATAGTCCGGAGCAAACTACAAGTAATTTTCAAAATAGATAGATAAATAAAATAATTTAAAACAGATCTTTGCGAATGCATCAATCTTTTAATATCGTATTTATATTAACGCCGACTGGCCGAGTGTGTCCATGAAACCAGTTAACCGGTCCGGAGGCCGGTCTGATAACTTTAGCGATAGTTTCTAAGATTTGTACACTAAAGGATTTGCGAAAACGTAAAAATTTAAACGCTATCAAAACATTTTTAAGTGAGTACGTACGTCAAAGTAGTTTTTTTTTTTATAATAGGGTCTTCTAATTCTAAACTACTACAATTGGGGTAACTTTTTAAATTGAAAAAAAACAAACAATTGAAAAAGAAATCTAAAATGCTCAGCATACTGAACAACCTATTTTAGGGTTCCGTAACCAAAGGGTGCAAACGGGACCCTATTACTGAGACTCCGCTGTCCGCTATCCGTCTATCTGTCTGTCTGTCCGTCTGTCACAGGGCTCTATCTCTTGAACTGTAATAGCTAGACACTTGAAATTTTCACTGATTACCTATGTTTTACTGTAGCCGCTATAAAATACAAATACTAAAAATATAATAAAGTTCAAAATTAAAGGGGGGTCGTCATACAATACAAGAAACGTGTTTTTTTCAGCGTTTTTAACCCGATCTTTATTATGGCATTAACTAGATACTTAAAATTTTCACCGATTATGTATTGGGTACTATGAGAACTACAACTCTGTGCTACAACTACATATACTAAAAATAAGTTAAAGTTAAAAATTAAAGGGGGTCGTCATACAAGAAACGTTTTTCTTTAGCGTTTAAAAATATTGTACGGAGGTACGGAACCCTTAATGTACGAGTCCAACTCGCACTTGCCCGTTTATTTATTTGTTCAAAATTCTAAGCATTATATATTTTTTTTGATTGTTTTTTTTTGTATTAGTAAAATAAAAGATACGGGGTGACTTTCTATCTTGTCAGCCTGTACATTTACTTTCGGAAGTATTGAAATATCTACTGTTCTACAGTATCGTTCCGTTACATTTCCTAGATTTAATACCTTCAGTTTTAAAATCACGTGTAGCGTTTACTCAGCCACTCGGCTGCAGGCTTTTTAAAGGCTTCAGATGGCTTCTCCGAAGCCAAGCCGATTAAAATGCCGGTTTTAGCGATACCACTCAAATCTTCAAGTGAAGAAACGCATCAGGTGGAAAGGAAAGGAAAACTGAGGCAAGAAAGGATAGTTGCTTGCTTGAAAAGGAAGGTGAAGTACAACACTTTTTTCATGAGATAAATTCTAAATTCGCACAAAGTTTAATATTGTATATTTATTTAGGGAAGTCAGTTGTCAATTTTATGAATTATTTAACCTTGTAAGACAGTCCAAGTGCTAGATATATACATTTACAATTGTACATACGTATATTTTATAAAGTTTGGTGCGTTAAATTCGAATATAGCCAAGCCAATTTCATTCTAAGTTGAGACAATGCGGTCAGCGATGCCTTCTTGGAAGGTTTGACTCACGTTTTCTATAAATGTCTGTTGTTACTAATTTAAAAAAGTTACAATTTATCCTTAAACATTAATACAGTTACAGTTAGTGACAAGTTCAGAGAAGGAACTTACATAATCTAATCAGAGACTTGAAATCGGAGGTTTAAAGTTTGATATAATTGTTTTGATTTTAAATTCGGTACTGCATTGTTTTAAATTTATGGTATTTTAGGATAAGACACGCGTATGTATATACTATGCTTCTGTTCATATCATATGTAGTAATGGCATATTTAGAGCAGATACAACCTTAATAGAAAGCAATTCGAACCAGACCATATCCCTTATAAGAGTACATGATTGCCGTACCATTTCGTAATGTCGACCTATAAAAACTTTTAACAACTTCAATTGACAATTGATATGCTTTGAAGATTGGACTAAGAAGACTTGAGCTGGAAGCGATGACCTCTGTCTCTTGTGCAATGTTTTTGTCCGCCAGTTTTAATAAAATTGTACAAATGCACACAAAAAATATCGAGACTAAAGATAACGTTGGCAATAAGAATGGGGTCATTGAAGTAATAATACAGGAAAACTTGAGTTTGTTTTGCATAACATATGAGTTGATATTAGTCAACCCTTCATTAGTCACATCAATAGCAATCCACATTAGAAATGACAGGATCCGATTGGACCTGTTTTTCTTGTCGACGCACAATGGTAATGTCATTGGTCATCGATACCCTATTTGAAAAATTAAATGCCAGTGCAAGCCAGTGCACGTCGAATAAATTAGCCATTGTGAAATACGCAGTACGTACGAGTATCACTTGCAACAACTTGCAGAACGTAAACCAGGCTTAATGATGCTCTATTTTATCATCACCATCATCATTCCAGCCGAATCCAGCCCTTCTTCCGCCCACTGCTGAGCATAGGCCTCTCTTCGTCGACGCCACTCATCTCGGTCCTGTGCTGGTCTCATCCAGGTGGAACCCGTGACTATGATTATGTCGTCAACCCATCGCATTGGCAGACGCCCGACGTTTCTCTCACCCGTTCTAGGCCAACAATCAGTCAGTGCATTGCTCCACCTGCCATCACTCCATCGGGCCAGTTTATAATAATATAAACTCGTGTCTATACTATAAGTTAAGATCATTTATTTAAAACAAACAGTTAAGCACCGTTAAGATCTTCTTAGCAGTTACACATTTGTTCAAGGAAAATATTGAATACCTACTATTAGAAAAAAAGGAAGTAGATAGCGTCCAATTACGTGCCAAAGAAAAATCCAATTCCTTCGTACGATTACGATTTTAATTAAACATATTTCAAATAACCTAAAAAGTATAAAGTCCATCATGATAAGGTAAACTGACAGTGAAAGTTCCGATCTGCTAGGAAGGATAGTCTTCAAAACAATATAAGCTACTTATTTAAGAAATTTAAACCACGTTAATGAAGAATTTTCCACAAAAAAATCGCATGTCTCGTTTCGATCGGTATCACGCGCAACAGTTAGTACGGTAACTCGATTCGATTGCGTGCTCCAAATTGACCGTATCGCCCGGACTCCGGAGATAGCACGATATCGTAAAACTTTGAGACCAATGCATTTCCGTGTTACACAACTTTTGGTTACTAACTTACCACATGTCGGTCGCACTTGTTGACCTTGCGGTATTCTGTGGTAGGTGTGTTAAAACAAGTTATTCTCATCCCACGATGGCCCAAGACTACGTCACTTGGTCTCACGCCTTTATATCAAAAAACATTTGGTTATGTTCTGTTCCTTCCGAAGTAGTTCGGTTGTTAATTATCGGAACGAGAAATCCTACGCGCAAAAATACAGAACACGTGCAAGCCGCGGTTAGGAAAACAATAAAGAGTACCCAACCCACAAAAGAGGGATAAAGTCAACAAGAAGAAAATCAGTACATTACATATACGAGTACTAATACTTCATAATCGGTAATCTGAAAAAAAATCAAATGCATTTTCAGTATTATTCAGATTACCTACACTGGCATTTTAGTATGTTATATAAACAAACCTAAATATTCTTAACATTTTTTACCAAAAAACCTTGACGACACGGAAAGCTACAGCAGTGAATCACTACGTGACATGTACGCCGTATTGTATGACTTTTGTCTCCTTTTATTTACTACTAATACCTTATTTAGAGGAAAAATTACATAATTTTTAATAAGGTTATTGATTATTTTCTTCCGTAATCCATTACATAATAATTATAAATGGGCACCTCTATCTATTTCTTTATTATTTTGTAAGTTTCTGTCATGGAAAATAAATATTATAAATTATGTTAATCTTACCTACACTCTATTTGTTTAGGTATTTTAATAAATGTAAACAATCTTGACATATCTTTTTATAAATTAATATCTTTACACATAACAAATTAATTATGTAATTTGTAATTTATAAAATATCATCATCATCATCAGGACTCCACTGCAGGAGCACAACCCTCTCTGCTACTACTAGAGCCATACTTGGCCAGAGCAGCCTGAGGATTTAGCCTACACTCTCCACGCTGGCAGACGGGTTAGAGAGGTCTCACTGATGTTTATAATCTTGTGTTTCCTAGTAGTCACCTTCTACGATTTCCACGGGAAGACTTGGGAGTGGTCCTATTCTACTGTACTGGGAACCACACGGCAAAAATTATAAAATAATTAATTTGTAATTTGCAAATGTATTGATTTTGACAAGTCAAGATTGTTTACATTTATTTAAATACTTAACCAAATTGAGTATAAAGTAAGTTAATTTTTTATACAATTTTGATACTTGAGGAGCTCGGTGGGCCGGCGGGTACGCATTACTAGCGATTTCTTATGTGCCTCGGGCGAGGTCCACTCTTGAATTTATGATTATAAAAGTGGCATTAATATTTATCGAGCTCATTCTTACTTCGAAAGGCACGTTAAGCCTGCTGTCATCATGGGATGGCAGTGGTCTAGCTATGTTAGATGCCTTAAGGCAGTCTAAAAACCGCTAACTAGAAAAAATCATTATGCTGTAAAATATATCATAGAAAACAGTAGTGGACGGCCTTATCGCAACTATAAAATCTACCAGTATTCCAGGCAATCAAGATATGTAAAGATCATTTAATGAAAACAGGTGATGAAAATGAGTTTAATACCCTATTATAATATTGTTTTTCTTGTAAAAATAATATTATAACACGGTATTACACCCATTTTTGAAATAGTGCCATGAAAATGCGTTTAAATTTTACATTTACAAATTTCGCGCATAATATGCCAAAAACGTTAGAGTAGTAGACGCAATATTGTTCTTTAGTCATGACGTCAGTTGATGCTGATGTATTTATGATTTTTGTTTTTTTTTCAACGTACGAGTACATGTCCACAAAGCACTTTATTAAATTGGTAACTTTTTTTTTCACATAGGTATTTAAAACTTTTTTATCTGACTGTACTAAAGCTTTAATAATTTGATGGTGTCCGAATTGTCACTGAATAAAATATTAAAATTAAAAAGTGTAAATTCGGACAGTGTGTCCGAATAATATTGTGTCCGAGTCGTCGTTTAGTCATTTCTACAGTTCATACTTTTTAAATTACACTGGTGTATGGCGGCTACTATTTGGTATTTTATAACAGATTATAAAAAAAATAACTTTGAATTAAATTTTAAAATGTTTAATTTAAAATTTAATTTTGTTATTTTATGAACTAACTTTTATAAACTAATTAACTTTTACTGACTTACATTTTCCGACTGTTTTGTGTCTATGCCTCCCGTGACTACGTAAGTATTATTTATTCTGTGCCGTGACAGCAATTCACCGTTTACAGCTATTAACGTCGACGTGCGAAACGCCAGATTCAAGGATTTTGAAGAGGAGGAAGATGACAAGTATAAATTAATCAGTTATGATGATTTAAGAATACCTTAAATAGTAGGTGTGTATGTACTTGAAGTTACTAATTTGCAGGCCCAGATATAAAGTGTATTAACATCCGTACACACTTATATTTCATGCAAATAAAATCAGATCAAAGAAATTCACATTCACAAAAATATTTAAACCTTAATACATGTAAATTAATAAGACCCATTGTAATCAATCAAATATGAGAATGTGTGCAATAAACTTAAATAAAAAAATAAAAACTTACTAGCGTTTCTATTTCACTTGAAGTGCATTAGCACTATGTAAAAGGATTGACACCGTTTTGTTATTATAGAGGAAGAAATACTAACATTCCTAAACATGTCAGCTCAAGTACGTAAGAATTAGACGTTGAGAAACATTGTCAACGGCATCATGTCCATAAATATAACTTGCTCATTATTAATTATCTACTTCTTCCAGTCCAATCCACTCCAAATTTTACTTAAAATCAGTATTTTGTCTTCCTCTTATTTATTTTGAAACTGTACAATTTAAAAAATAATAAATTTGCCGTCACTAACAGAAATAGACACGTTACCTAGTTATACCCAGGTTATACCTTTCTACAATGACGCCAACACGTAAAATGCAATTCAAGGTTATAGATGCTAATTCTCTCAAATAGGATGTTATTTTTATCTGAACAGTAAGAAGAATTTATTGAAGTGAAAACTCCTTTAGCGGCGTTGTGCACTTTTTTTGTAATGGGTAAACAATGTTAAACTTGCGTCAGGACACGTGACCTGATCGAAAATTCGTAAGACAGATGGAGAGTAGACAGCCGGCGCGGCGTAAGAGAGGAAGTATCCCCCTCTCTTTCTACGGCGCGGCGAAAATGTATGCCTGCGCCTGCTGTTTCGTTTAGCTGAGAGATAAACTTTTTAATGTAATATAAATTGTCATGTTTGTGTACGTAACGCAATAAATAAATATTGTATTCTACCACATAAATGATAGTACTTTTATACTGATAATTAAAGCAATTCGTGCAAAATTATTCCCTAACCATTCCAAAATATCAAAAATGCACAACGTTAATATTCAAGTTTTCACTTCTGCCGGCACTCCCGGAGTGCAACCCGTAGTTTTTTTTTATTGCATTTTTTTAATTTGTGATTGAGCATGCATAATTAAGTTTTAAGAATCCCTTATACCCTAGACTTTTTCATATAAACGTATTCTCTTTTATTTTGAAATTACATGTTAGATTTAGGCTGTATTTTGTAATTTTGTTCTGGGTTTGTTGATGATGATGCCTCTATTCTCTAGCTATCGCTCCATATCATCGTATTGGAAATAGCAGTACTTAATTAGATTCCATCTTATAACAGCTATTTTAGGTATTTGTTTTACAGACTAATAGAGTAACTGTAGATACTTACTTGTAAAAAGATTATCCGATTGTTTAAACGGTGCAGACGGACGTGGGCCGCTCTGCAAGTGGGCCCAACAATCATGATTCGCGTAATTGATTTACATTCGCCCGACAGACACGGACAATGATCTCAATCTACTTAAACGCAAACAATGCACTTTTTATTTTAGTACATCATATAAAGAACCAGTAATCAGAAGAAGAAACGTGAGAGTACTACGTAAGATGCATCTATCTTACAAGATATGTAGTTAAAAAGACTAAAACTACAACCTTTCGCCTGTTAATAGATACGACAGGCCTACCAACCTATTAACAACAACCTATTGACTATACCTATTACTAGCTACCATTATTTTGAGAACATGTCATCATAAATCAAAGAGCTATTATGTAAAACCACAGAATAGGATACTCGTACTCCGTACAGAAGTCTTACTCAGCGCAGAAATTCAAACAAATATCTACTCAATGAAGTTAGCGATATGGTTTAATTTAGCTTACGTCAGAACTCAGCACCTTTTCGTTTAGATACTTAGACATCCATTGCAGGCCAATTTCATTCTTATTACTCTGGACAAACGATGCGTATAACTGAATTTACCACTTGGAGGGGCCGCCTGCGCGCATGGCCTGGTAAAACTAAATGAGACACCTTTAATCACTTTTTTGTCGCTTGCTAGCTTATAAACGTATTTTCGACAGTTTATAAGAAAAAACCATACCAAAATATGATAAATATATTATGTGTGTGTAAAGAAAAAAAAATCAAGGAACACGGCAGTATAGAGAAATAACTTTCCATTGGTTAGTAACCAGGTTTCTTTGTTTGAAAATTAAATACATACTTACATATGATAAAATTCACACCGCCATATATTCAAAAATAGAAGATATGTTAATGTCATAAATGTTTAAAATTTAACATTCGTTGCATAAAGTAGTTTAATAAATGTGGTCAAACAACAAAATAAGCAGTCGTATAAAACGTCTCGTATGAAATAACGTAAAACATGCATGAAATGTATGCAAAAATGTAATTGTCCTTTTGCGTGTAGCCTAACATTATTTGTTTCACACCTACTCAGTTGGTCACCTGAATGCTAATGCCAGTCTCCTTTACAACGGAAAGTGGATCGAGTTCGGCGTGTAGGAGTAAAATGTCCTTAAAACCAATCAAAGAAGGAGCAGAATGTAATGTTCTCAAAATGACATGTGAAATATTTATAATGTTAAACTAGCAAAATGTCTGATTCGTAAAATGTTAAAATTCTTTCAGCACTTTAGATGCTAAGTGAAAAAAAATCTGTTTGAAGATAATTGACCGAGCTAGCGAAGCGTCTGAGCTTCGAGATTGGCCAAAAATGCTATTGTCCGTCTGTCTGTTCTCGCCTACAGATCGCATTTTTCAACCGACTTTGATGAAAATTGGCACACAAGTTAGCTGTAGCGTTATTAATGTTATTATGAATGGATTACACTGAAATGGTTTTACTAAGTCAGGGAAAAGGGGAAAATGTTAGTTGTTGCATGGTTATAAGAGCTCGTGAGGTCTACTGTTCTCACAGAACCACTAGTTATTGAATCTATAAGATAGAGAAAAGCATGATGTCAATATTTTTGTATTAAATTTAATATAATGTAATGATCTGTATTTTGTTTATCAAAATCCTAAAAGTCATAAACTCTATAGATTTTGGTTAAACACATTGTTCTCGATTCGTACTTTTTGCGAATAGGACCTTTTACGTCTAAAGCAACTAACATAAAAGGTGCATATCGTGTAGGCTACCCACAATATCTATAATTGGATACAAACGTACGGATTGGAGTAGCGAAACCTTTATCGAAACAATAGTGTTTGGGCGAGGCAATGTTAAACTAATGATCGTTATTATCTATTATTTAATTTAGCATAACTATTTCTATTAAACAATGCGTCGATTGCATAAACATTTTAGTTTCTCATGAAACTTTGGCTGTTGGGTAACAGCAGGAAGTTTTTTACAGTATGATAATGAATATCCGTTCGATTATACGATAACGATAACGAATATAATTCCCGACATTGGCAAGGTCAAAGAACAATGTCTGTAACGGTATAGATGTGTAATAGGGTCTGCTGCTCTAAAGAGTTAGCATAGAGGTATTAACTAATAATGCTGAATACAACAGGGAAAGAAAATAAATTTAATAATAGGTATATAAAGAAGTTTTGTCTCTTCTGTTCGTAAGTAAGTTCTTGTCTGTAAGTTCTGTCTTTCTATAGCGGTCTCGGTATCATAGATAGTTATTTTTTAATACGTCTTAAATCGTAAAATGTTACTTGCTGCTACGGAACCCTTGGACTCGCACTTGGCCGCTTTTTTTATTAATCTAATACGAATTAAGTTGAATACCACACTACTAGTAATGTATAATGTTAGTTGTAATACACTTAATTATAATATAAATAATTACCTCCTGTAGGTTGGCTGGTAAAAAAAGGCCCTAGGCCTGTTACATTTTTTGTAATAAATAAATAAAACAAAATACCTCTAGTGGGTAGTAATAAAGAATTACGCATGCTTCAAATGCGTGCGCTGCGTAGGTTATAGTTGATGAGGAAATTCGAAGTCACGGCAGCACAATGATTACATGATAGTGCACTCAGGTAAGGTACAGACTTGAGGGGCGTGAGTTTGAATCTTACTCGTGGTTAAAAATTTTCTTTACATATTATTAATGTAGATATTTTTCCGAGCTTTTCAATGCTTTTTAATCAATAAGGGAAAGAAGCTTGTACTATAAGTGGATGACAGCAATAGATGGGAGGTTAAAGTAGCTAGAAACTTTGTACGTATTTGTAAGTAGATAGCGGGAAGCGTCATTTTAACTAGTTATTTAATATACCCTAAGAAGAGTCTTCACGTGATATACTGGTAGAACAAATTTGGTAGATTTACTGGAATAAAGTCGATCATTATCATAAAAAACTTACTTTGGGAGCTAGCTCAATCAATGTGATTTGTCCCTATCTATTTATTTATTTATAACGTAAAGAAACTTAAGAAAGAGTAAGATATATGATGCTTCTGATATAATAATGCAGCAAATAACTGCATCAAACACTCGTGTGGTTCCGGGTTAGAATAGGACCACTCCATCTCTTCCTGTGGATGTCGTAAGACGCGACTAAAGGACTTAGCACAAACATCTCGTGCTACAATTGCATTCCCAAGGAGGGTTAACGTCGGGCGGCAGCCGGTTGTAAAACATTTCGCACAAATACATTCCCAAAGTGGGTTGACGTCAGGCAGGACGTCATAAAACTATAGCCAAATCATTTAAACTGTTCCGGCTATTTCTTGTCCACTTTGCAAGGTCTTTGGCATCGTTGGGTGACCATTGACATGCATGTTATATTTGGAGAAGAAAAAGCAGGAAAGCGCACCCCGGGCTCCGAAGCAGCACAGCTGAGGATGCAACCAGGAACGCGCTTAGACGAAGAAGAATAACTGCATCAAATAAATTGTATAGGTTGGAAAGTTACTTAGGTACCTATATTGTAGTAATAGGTAGGTAACCTTGATACTGTAAAACCCAAAAGGCAATGAACACCGTTACGCTTGCGCCGCAATTTGCTTGAAATATATTAGCGGACGCTTCTATGTTACGGTCTGCTTTTCGCATTTACTTGACGAAAAGTCGGTCATTACCATGTAGGCAAATTGTTTTTGTTTCTAACAATGATACTATTTATACAATATGTATAATATAATAGGTTGGGGAAAAAGTCTTTTCGCATTTTATATGAAAATTCAAAACATTTTTTAATATAGTTTATTTACATTTAACTAAAGTATGTAGATACCATTTTGTTCGATAACTTTTTGCCATGATCCCATTGCTATAGAAATTTTGGGGCTTCTGATCAAAAAAACTGCGTCAAGTAGTTTTGGCAGTCCTCTCGTGATGTTGACCTGACACTGCCTAAAGAATTCTGAAGAGACTGAAACAGGTGGAAATCTGAAGGTGCCAGGTCAGGACTATACGGCGGATGCATTAACACCTCCCATCCAAACTCTCTTAATTTTTGCTGAGTGGTTAAAGATGTGTGAGGTCTAGCGTTATCATGATGAAAAACCACACCCCTTCTGTTGATTAATTCCGGCCGCTTTCTCTCAACTTCTTGCTTTAATCTTATCAGTTGTTCGCAGTAGAGTTCTGAATCGATGGTCCTGCCTGGTGGTAACAGCTCATAATGAATAATGCCCTTCCAATCCCACCACACACACAGCATCACCTTGTTGCAAGTTAACCCGGGTTTCGCCACAGTCTGTGAAGCCTGACCGGCCTTTGACCATGACCTTTTTCGCACGTTCTTGTCGTACGTGACGTCCACTTTTCATCACCAGTTATCAATTTCTTCAAAAATGGTTCGGTCTCATTACGTCGTAATAAAGAATCACAAATGAGTACACGATTCATTAGGTTTCTTTCAGAGAGCTCGTGAGGTACCCAAATATCGAGCTTTTTTGTGTACCCATTTTTTTTCAAATGCGCCAAAACTGTTCTTCAGCTACGTCGTAACTACTGATATGCCGATCTTGCTCCACTTTTTCAATAATAGCATCCATTTTATCTGTAACAGGGCGACCAAAGCGACGTGCATCTTTGACATAATTTCCGGATTAAAAACGCTTAAACCAAATTTGTGCTACTCTCACAGACACTGCACTAGGTCCATAAACATCGCAATTTTTTTTCGCGGCTTGCGTTGCATTTTTACCTTTTTGGTAGTAAAATTTTAAAATGTATCTAATTTTTTCATTAGATTCACTCATCTTGACGGTAAGAAAAACAAATGAAAATCACGCATTTTCCTAATTTGAATTTGGAATTATCTTCTTTAAAATTTAAACTTTCAAAAGATACCAATACCAGCCAGGTACAAATAGTATAGCCAAAGTATAGCCAAGCCAAAATTACAAGTCCATACATACTATATGCAAAAAGACTTTTTCCCCAACCTAATATATCATCATCATCATCAGGTCTTTTTTAGTCTCCACTGCAGGAGCACGACCCTCTCTGTACTACCAGAGCCATATAAGCCAGAGCAGTCAGAGGATTTGCCCTACTTTCTCCACGCTGGCCAGACGGGTTGGATAGGTATCATTGATGCCTGTTTAGCTTGTGTTTCCTTAGTTGCCTGCTATGACATCCACGGGAAGCCTTGAAGTGGTCCTATTCTACTCTGCTGAGAACCACACGGCTATACTATAATATATGTACACCACATATAACTTAATTAAACTGTGCACTGTGAAATTATGATATATGATTTTTGTGCTTTGACCGTATAATACGATCTCAGTAATTAATGTGATTTCTCCTAATAGTTTACAAATCATTTTTCGTATTTATATTTTAACGATGAAAAAAAAAATATACGTATAAAAGCTATGAATTGTTTGCATCTATAATAGCCCGATAAATAGGTATCTACAACTTTTTATCAAGTTATTTCAAATGTAACTTAATATTTACATTTGAAACAAATATTCATACGCGATACCATAATTTCACAGAATTCTTTTAATATACCGGTGTCAAATTCATCGTTCTTTAGAATATAACCAATAATGACCCCGTTTCCAAAATTTGGAGCGTAACGAAAATATGCATCTGGAAGGTACCTACATCTAATTATCCTGAACCTACTTCTTTATAGTTAATTTTTAGTTACTTCTATATAAAGAAATATCCAAATCGACGAAAGAAATACCTAGACCAAATCGTATTAAAAATCCACTAAAATATGCTACGCTGGTTCATTAGTTAGTAGGTCTGTAGTGGGACAGTATAGGCTAAAAATTTTAAACAAAAAAAAGCTTCTTTCTAGTCTTCTTCTGTTCCACTTCACCAAAATCACACTTTCTAAAAACAAATGCTTGCAATTTATGGCCAAAAACATAAAAATTATTATACATGTGCCTAGAATATTTGAGGAGTTCCCTCGATTTCTCGAAGATTCCGTTATCAGATCTTCACCTAGTGACAATGGGACCAACTTGCATGCACCTTTCAAATAAAATAAAAAAAAGAAGTAAAAAAAAAATTATATATTCGAATTGAGAAGCACCCCCTTTTTAGGGTTCCGTACCTGTAGGGTGCAAACGGGACCCTATTACTGAGACTGCGCTGTCTGTCCATCTGTCCGTCTGTCACAGGGCTCTATCTCTTGAACCGTAGACACTTGAAGTTTCACCGATTATATATTACTGTGGCCGCTATAACAACAAATACTGAAAATAAAAAAAGTTAAAAATTAAAGGGGTTCGCCATACAAAAAACGGGTTTTTAGCGTTTTCAACTAGATCTTTATAATGACATTAACTAGATACTTGAAATTTTCACAGATTATGTATTACTATGAACGCTTTAACAACAAATACTAAAAATACAAATAAAAGTTAAAAATTAAAGGGGGTCGTCATACAAAAAACGTGTTTTTTAGCGTTTTAAAACATTGTACGGAGGCACGGAACCCTTCATGTACGAGTCCGACTCGCACTTGCCCGTTTATTTGAAATTGAGAGGATAGGAGTTGGATAATTTTGAGTGTTAGTCTGTTATATAATTCATATTAATTAATAAATGAGAGTTAATGCTATCACTGGTCTCCGATCAGCTAGAGATACTCGTAGTTTATCGAAACAAAAAACCTGGATTTCCCAGCTTAAAGACAACAACGGCAAAAAGCATAGCAACCAATATCAAATCTCCCAAATCTGTACCAACTTTTATAAAACTCTTTATTCCGATCCATCAAGACCCCCTTTATCAATAGAATACTTATACGATAACTCAGTACCTCCCATAACAACAAATGAGGTCCGTGCGGCACTCAAGACCATGCAATACAACAAAAGCCCCGGACCAGACGGAGTAAGCTCCGAGGCACTAAGACTAGGACGAGATATATTAATACCAAAACTAACACAATTGTTTAATGCCATTCTGTTTACCGGACAACTTCCACATAACTTTTGCCATTCACATATTACTCTTTTATTTAAAAAGGGCGATAGATTGGATATAAATAATTATAGGCCAGTGAGTTTGGTATCACATATCTACAAATTGTTTATCAAAATTATTCAAAACCGCATTTCCCCACAACTCGATGAATACCAGCCGCCGGTACAGGCAGGTTTCCGCCCTAACTACTCAACTACCGACCACCTCCATACACTAAACCAAGTTCTTGAAAAACATATCGAATTCAAAAAACCTTTATATTTAGGATTCATAGATTATTCCAAAGCATCCGACAGCATAACACACTCTTCTTTGTTCGCATCCCTAGAAAACCAAAAAATTAACGAAACGTACATCCAACTATTACAAAAGATCTATTATAATAGCACAGCCTCCATTCAAACTCAAAAACCAGGACTTGCGTTTGGTGTAGAACGTGGGGTGAAACAGGACGACCCGATACCACCTCAACTTTTCACAAGTTGCCTTGAGGAAGTTTTTCAGAAACTGGCAATTCCCTGGAAGAATATGGGCATTGTCGTCGGCGGTCAAAGATTAACTAACCTTCGATATGCTGATGATATTGTCCTGTTCTCGCATTCAGCATCTGATCTCGAAAGAATGCTCCAAGATTTGAGCGCGGCAAGCCTTGAGGTTGGACTTACGATGAATCGGTCAAAGACTAAAGTTATGACGAACAGCACTAAAGATAAGATCGAGGTGGATGGGCAGGTATTGAAGTACGTCGAGGAGTATATCTATCTGGGCCAAGTAGCATCCTTCAACAAGAGGCAAGAGCAAGAAATTGATCGCTGTATCAATAATGCATGGAAGAGCTACTGGTCCATGAGAGAACTAATGAAAGTTTCAAAGGTCCAATCACATTAAAACGAAAGCTCCTCGACTTGTGCATCCTGCCAATCCTATCCTACGGCTCATAGACGTGGTCTTTGACTGAGACCTAAAAGCCCAAACTCAAGGTCTGCCAAAGAGCAATGGAACGCAGCATACTGGGACTACGTCTTATAGATAAGGTGCGAAACACAGAGCTACGTTCTCAAACTATAATTGCAGATGTAGGAGTAAAAATAACCAGTCTGAAGTGGAACTGGGCTGGGCACGTTTGTCAATTGGTCCCGGGAAGATGGGCGAATTTAGCTACGTTCTGGCTGCCGGATAGCCGTCGGAGCAGAGGCAGACCGAGGAAGAGATGGCGGGATGACCTCGATAGTTATGCCAATAATTGGCAAGAGATAGCAGAGAATAGAGACGAGTGGAAGAGGAAGGGGGAGGCCTTTGCTCAGCAGTGGGACATAACACCAACAGGCTTTTCAACTCAACAACAGAAAAAAAAAATGCTATCTATTCCGTTAAAAATAAACCGATATCTATACTAATATTATAAAGCGGAAGAGTTTGTTTGTTTGTTTGTTTGTTTAAACGCGCTAATCTCAGGAACTAATGGTCCGATTTGAAAAATTCTTTTTTTGTTGGGTAGTCCATTTATAGAGGAAGGCTTTAGGCTATATAACATTAGGTTCCGACAACCACGCGAACGAAGTCACGGGCACAGCTAGTCGTAAAATAAAACGTGACGCATCAATTTCAATATGTGGAACATATTAGTGACGAGTGACGACAGAATGACGAAATTAATATACAAGTGAAAGTACATGGCGAGAGAAACCGGGGCAAAAGTTATTTTTGAAGCCCAGCTGATGTTAATGACAAAACCGGCATCTGTCTACTAGTAAACGCGAGATTTATTAGAAAAATTAGTTATGTGTTCAACCAACCGGTGGTTGCTTTCTTCAGCTTATCTTTTCATTAATTACAAATTCATTTTGTTAGTGTGTCACACAATTGCTTTGAAGAATGTAGAGTAATTGATGTAGTGTCCTTGACTTATATATTTACACACGTTTAATTTATTGAAGTGAAAACTTCTCTAGGCGCGTTGGGCACTTTTTGGGATGGGAAAAAAACCACTGAACTCGCGACACTGTTACCAACACCACCTTGTTCAAGTTTTACTTCTGTCGGCACTCCCGGAGTGCCTCTGCTTTATTTTTTTGTTTTTGAATCTTGAATTGACCTAAGCCATTAGATAAAAACGGTCATCAAAATGAAGTACCTAATACCTAAATGAGTTCACTTAGGTAATGTGGTTATCGCCCTGTAAAAGTACACTGATGAATTAAAATGGTACAAAGAGACTCTCTCATTCCCCACAATTGTAACTGATTTAGACTATCTACTTATGTATGTTATCTGTATTATCGAATAATGTTTTAAATTGATAAATCCATCGTATATATGTCGTATGTCTTTCTTTAAGGCCGTAATTGAATTTTCCGGGGTCCAGTGCCGCCCATTTAATATAAATCATTTCAAAGAAAACGGAGACATTTTTTAAAATTTTGCAACTACCAAGTCCTAGATAACCCTTTAAAGTATTTTATGAACTACTGTTTACAGTTTATAATGAGAACGTTAAGCTTTACTACGCACATTAGCCAAAAGTGGCCGTTTTTCGCAATTGTGCGTAGTAAAGCTTAACATTCTTACTTTAAATTGTAAACAGTAGTTCATAGAATACCTTAATAGCTAACTCCATTATATTATAATGATCACAGAATACAGTAAGAGTATACAGAACGGAATCTCCTAAGGTACGCGCATTTTGTTTGTTCGCCCGCTCTCGCCCCTCGACAAGGCGAAAACGGGGGAGAGGTGCGGGGACGGGGAACGGGGACGCATATTGGCGGGACCTTAGGAAATTCCGTTCTGTATACTCTTACTGTCTTCTGTGTAATGATTATGTATGTCTCTTTGTGTGTGTATTCTAAAAACTTATGGCTTAATTTTACTGAACACTTTATAAGCTTGCTAAGTCTAGGCTTATTTATTTAGAGACCTGACGGGATGAGTCATTCTATGGAAAAACTTTGGTCTTTGGTTTGGGATGCCACCTGTGTAGACACTGTGAGCCATACATATTGCGCCCTACGCCTTGGAGTAGGGCCCGGGTTGAGGAAGCTTGTCAAGTATTCAGAAAGATCTTCGCACCGACCCAAGAGCTGGAGCGCATTGTGGCCAAAGACTAAGCTATACGACGTGGAAATGCTGCCAGCCTTTTGCGAACCTTGCTTGCTGGCGGCTTTTAGTATTAGTTTTGGGCTTAATTTATAGCTTTAGTTTAATTTAATTATTGTTTAGTTTAATTTTGTTGCGTTAAAAAAAATATTATTATATTATCTTAGTAAATTACTTACGAGTAAATCATCTTTGTATTGTAATCATTAGCTATGTATTTCCAATTATAGAATTATTAATTATTCGGAAGCAGATATAGATCTGCATCCGAAAACTTGAGAACTTTAACAACACATAACTAAGATTTTAGAATGCATTTTTATCTATTTTGATACAAAACATATGAATGAGTAACACAAATTATTACGCACAAATGTAACCGTATTGGAATTCGCTAGAGTCTGTTCTGAGTAGGTCAGTCGATGTTACACTTACGCGACCCGAGTTCACTTCTGTTTGAACTAAGCCATATTTGTTTTGATGAAATATTACCCATTGTATAGAATAAATAAAAATCTTTTGTTATTAACTTTCTTCGCCGATTGAATAATATGGATAACATTCTAGGTGGTTAAGTTTGTGTATAGCAAGATACCTGTTCTCTGCCATTTTAGTAAAGATCAAATCAATCAGTTTATTTTGACTATTCTTCAATGTTGTCTAAAATTGCCTGTAGCAATAATATTATCATATGACCTTCTCGCAGAATTTATGTAGATTATTCAATATACATGTGAAACTCGTCATCAATTTGGATTGCTTTCAGATTCTATCGACCCTGGGTCAAGTTCGCAATATGAATATATAACTAATTATATCTGTTGAATTTCTAATTTCTAATGTAATAAGTTCATTGAGAGAGGCCTATTCCCAGCAGTGGGAGGTTCAAGGCTGTGAATGATGATGAATATAATAAGTTGGTGAAGGAAAGCATCGTGAGGAAACCTGTACACCAGTGATTATTAAGTTAACTAGTGTGTGAAATGCAGAAGGCAATGACAAACCACTCCATTATCTCTGTCAATAATTATTGATATTTTTTCAAAACAAAAAACAGACTTCAATACCAGAAAAGCTAAATATTCAAACAATTGCATACTTAGATTGCATATTTTTTCTAGTTATTTTTGTTTAAAAAACAAACCACAAAACCGATTTTCTATGAGACCATCTAGAAAGACCCTTTCAAACAAAAAAGAATTTTCCAAATCGATCCAGGCGACCACGAGTAATCGGGGAACATTCATAAAAAAATAAATGATTCCGACGAATTGATAAACTCCTCCTATTTTGGAAGTCGGTTAAAAAATTGTCATTGTGAGTGTCTCTTTCCACACAATGACACCGACAAGAGCTTGATTCTTTAATTTAGACAGACAGAATGTTATAATCAAATTTAAAATTATAACATTTTCGTGTTTATCAAGAGTTCATCCAGGGTATCGTTAACGTGAAAGAATATGTGGCGTTCCAAGCAAAAGGGTACCACTGGTACCCGTGCCAGTGGTACCCTTTTGCTTGGAACGTTACATATAATGAATACATAATATTCTCGTAAGAAGTAATTTGAATGTAGATTGTACTCTATGGGAGGGAGATGGGATAAATCACGTTTTATCGATGATCCTTAGTGAGTCTGGAAGTTATTTTTCGTTACATTGACAACATACACAATATTTTGTTAGTCAATATAATAGCCGCATACCTACATATACATATAAAACAAAAAGACATCAACGAGCCAACTCGAAAATGATTCTCAAATTTTTTATTGCTTACTGATTTGAAGTAGGTATAATACAGTTCATATTTACCTAATGCTATACTTATGTACATTAAACCAACCAACCATGAATCTGGTACTTAAAATCTGACAAACGTAATGCTAATGATGCTATCATTGCGCCCGCCACTGATGCCATGCCACCCAGCAATCATAAGCGACTTTGACCTTGCTAATAATAATGACTGAAATTACGCCCACGGGACTGAATCTGCTTTTGTTGCTGTTATCTGCAGTTTTTTGCTTTAATATGGTTCAAATGTGCTTCCCCAGCGCTGTGAAAAATCACTAATGAGATTTATAAATTACTAGCTTTTGCCCGCGGCTTCGCTCGCGTATCCCACCGGAACATTACTTATTTCCGGGATGAAAGGTACCCTATGTCCTTCTCAGTACTCCTAACTATGTGTATGCGAATTTTCAAGAAGATTGGTTCAGTAGATAAAGCGTGAAAAGATAACAAACAAACAAACAAATATACAAACTCACTTCCGCATTTATAATATTAGTTAGGATAGGATTAGGATTATAGCGTTGTATATCTATTACATTGTATGTATATAGATTATATTGTATTTTATTTTGTCAAAAACAAAGATTAAAATTAAAAGATTGGCGATGTTTAAATATACACTTATTTAAATATTTTTGAAGTACCTAATGTATGAACGCCTATCTTTCTAAACTTTAAAATTAATTTGCATAAAGTCACCACTTTTAGCAGACTACACAAAAGACTTAACAACATTAGTCTATAAAATGTTTAAGAATATTAAACAAAGATTTCATTTCTTTATTCCACTGGCTTGTATTGCTGGCATTCGTGCACAGCTATAAATTACTTAGATTGGTAACTACCTTAGGTACCTACTAATTAATTCATTATTGTTTTGCAACTTTTTCATAAATAGACATAAAATTATTATCTGATAATGGCTTTTATACCAAGAAATCACTTAACAATAGCCATCTTATAAAATATTTGGTGATATTTAAAATAGCATTTTATAATTTTTACAAAAAACTAGGCATTGAGTTTTTTACTGAAAAATACTCGACCGTGAAACTGTTAGCCGTGTTTACAATAGACTATTCTAGAAGTGATGATCGTGGACAAACCGCAGGTTTCCGACGCCTGTTTCCTAACCATTCTCATGTGCGTATATACGTTCGGGGCGTACTACGTTTATACGAGTAAACATTGGTTTTATCTTTGTATGACACAATCGAAACTCGCGAAAGAAGCCAATAGAAGGAAATACACCAGTTTCAAATGTTTAGTAATAGTCCTCTTATCGAGTATGTTATTACTAACACTGGTGTCAGATTTTTCGTGCTGCCTAAAGGCATCTGACGTTGCTCAATGTCAAAACGCAAGTCGCGCTTACTGGGGATCGAACTCGTGCCTCACAGACGCAGAGCCAATGCCTAAACCGCTAGGCCACCACCACTTCAACCACCGTTTAGTAATATCATTCATCATCATCATCATTTCAGCCGCATAACGTCCACTGCTGGATATAGGCATAAGGATTTCCAAAATTACCGATCTAGAGCGGCCTGCGTCGCAGCGCTTTCCAGCGACCTTGGTCAGATTCAGGGTGTCCAACGCTTCGCTTGCCAGTACGTGGTCGCCATTCGAGTACCTTTCTGCCCCATTGGCCATCGGTTCGTCGCGCTATGAGTCCCGCCCACTGCCACTTCAACAAGCTAATCCGCTGACTTTTGTTCTCCTACGAATTTGCTCATTTGACAACTATCTCCGCGCACGCAGGCACGAGTTATTCGTGGTGCCGCGAGGAAGAACAAATGTTCTTAATCAAGCGCCGTTGACCAGGGCTCTTTGTTTGTTAAATGAGATAAACGAAGAGTATCCAGACTTAGATTTATTTACATGTTCGCTGGCAAAATTCGCAAACATTGCAGAGAAATGTATTAGTTGTAAGTAAATAGTTTTTATTGTCGCATTGGTGGAAAACTGTTATGACAATGTAAAAGTTTGTTGTAATAAATAAATGAAATGAAATGAAAATGAAATTTCTTATTCGGTCAGGTAGAGAAACACCGACCATAATACAGCCCTCTCAATAGCGCATTGAGCGACCTTGAGCCTTCTTATGAGACCCATAGCACCATAGTAAGGGACCACGGTTAGTAAAATTACAAGTCTTGATAGCTTTGTTGGTCGAGTCTCACGTCTATACGTGAGAGATTGTAGATTCGACTTCTGTCGCTGCACAGTTTATCACACTACTATTCGTTCGTACTTTCATAATTCGCACAAGCAATCAGTCAACAAACAGTTTATCGTAACTACGATATTTTTAACAATACATTGCACGTTTATTTTTTTAAATTTGTTACTAATATTATTTAAATTGTAATAATAATTATACTGTAATTAATTGTAATTAATAATTTAAAAACATTTAAAATTTGCATACCTACGCAAGAAGGTAAAATGTAAAAGGGAGTGGTAATTTTAAGATCTTTATGTACCTACATTTTATGCAAATAAACGTATTGATTGATTGATTGATTGATAAAATTCAGTTACGCACTCTACATTCGAAGCGATGTTTTTTTTGCCACATACGTCTTTAAATTTAAACAATAGTAAAAACTAAAACGTGGGTTAGGATGTAAATCTGGGTAGGTTAGTTTAAAGCCTCCTATTGCTATTTTATTGTTAAGACATATAAAGTAGAAGAAGATTGTTACTAATTTAGTATTATTTAAATGTTTTTTCTATACTTTTCTAGAACCATCAAATGCAAATGATATTGAGATGAAAATATGAAAAGGATTTACCTTTAACATGGCGAAAGCTTAATATATTTGCCTACGTAAATGCATTTTAATACTTTCACCCGCTGATCTGATGCTAAGAGACTAGTTTAACTTTCAAACACTACTTTATAATATAAACAAAAGAAACTCTACGTGCTACTTATTACTACTCGAAACTACGTTTTATGAATATTTCTTTGATTCAAGTGTGTCATGTTTTCCTATTTATTATTTATACATATTCATTCATATAGCAATTAGATTGCCATTTAATTTGTAAATATTTGGTGTCTACCTTTATTACATCACCTATGGGAAACTTACCAATAAAATTTCTGACAACAGCTTACCTGTAAACACATAAAATTGCTTAATTAGTAAGTACTGAAAAACGTAGAAAAAGTATCAAGCCTTTATTGACACAATTGAGGCCTCTTGATTTTTTTTTTAAATTCATAAATAGAGATCGGATAATTGGATGCATATTTTATTTAAATTTTTGGCTAAAAAACATGGAAGCTGCTTCTCTTAAGATATTTTTATTAAAAATTAAATCACGGGTTCTAGGCAACCATATTACCTCGTAACAGGACAACTGTAATTTATTACGTCGTAACCTAAGGTTGTAACAGAATATCCGATCTCTTCATAAACGAACATTTGTGTTTTGTGTGAGACATGATAATTTAATACGAGTAACTATAATTATTTAGCTAGACTAATATTATAAAAAGAAAAGATTAGATTGTATGTTTGGTGTTTGTAAAAAAATTCACAATATTACATTGTAATAAATTATACTGCACGTCTCATAGGCTAGTCTAAATATGTACCTAATTCAGTTGTTTAATTATAAAAGATGTATACCTTTCTTGTATAAACATACAACCTCACAGGCCTGCTGAAACAGATCTCTTTTGAGTAAGTAGAGCCTATGTACAACTTTTATTTTATGTATTCTCTGTATACATTTTTCGTGTAAATAAATTGGTAAAAAAAAATAAGATTTAGTTAGTTCACAATGTTATCATATAGGTAATATAGTCATAAATATCTCATTATTAAAGTACTTCTAGTACCTGTAAATTTGAGCAGTGAAAACGGAAAGATTATCGCAGTGTTGGCACCAGTGGCACCATTGTTTACTTTGGGTGAGCATGTAACCTACCGTGTCATTGTCGGTTCATACACTCCGTAAAAAAGGAAACAATGCAGTAATTTACGTGTGTAGTAAGATGACGTCTGTGAGAATAAGGGACAATAGAGATTTAGGCTTAGGAAACCGTCGGCTGTGCGAAATGCTTCGGGCAAAACGCGCTATTAAAAATTATATGGTTACGAAATCAATTTGCGGACGATGTATTGTTGTCAGCGACAATGAGTGGTCATAATACATCAAGTTATCTTGATATCCATCGTACCTACGCACCTATACTTGGAGAATATGAAGTGGACTGAATTTCTAATGACAATTGTTGACAAATTGATAAAAATGGTAATACAGTGAGGATACATGTAGCAGGCTTTGATGTCATCATGGATAGTTATTAAAAAAGTACAGTTACACATAAATACTGTGGTTTTCTTTTCTTGATTTTATTGAGAGACATGCATTTTTTGACAATGTGATCACCCGAGATCTGAATATGTCAATATGCGATGCGAGCTTCGATCAAGACTGCAAGTATCATTGTAGGTACATGATGTTTTAAAATGTCTGTATAATGTTCCTAATAAAGATATTTTTGATTTTGAATCGGCGTTCGAAATCATTCAACATGCGCGGCTTTTAAATGTTAAAAAAAAAACATGAAAAAAAAACCTATAGGTACAGTGCCAATCAAATGAACAAGCAAAACGTTTTACCACTTCATTCAACAAACTACGTTGCTTACTAAGTAAATATAACTATTGTGTGATGCAAATCATTCTAAACAGTACGTCAGCTTCCATCAAACTCTATCTTATCATCTATTAAAGAAAGTGGAAGTTAGAATATGGGAACTGCGCAAACGATGACGTATTGTTATGATATGATAATTAGGTCGCGCTCCCACTCGAACAATAAGATATAACATAACCATTATGCAAAGCTTCACTACATACATGCACGTGAGAAACGCATAGTGTCACCTAGGACTAAGTAAATCAAGTCTTACATCGATTACCCAGTTGAATTTTATAATTGACTTTACAACTGAGCGCGAAGCGTCTCAGTTTCGAGATTGAACCAAAAATGCTTTTTCCTGTCAGTCTTTCTGTCTGTCGGTTTGTTCTCGCCTACAGGTCGCATTTATCAACCGATTCTCGTGAAATTTTATAAGCAGGTTCGATAAATTATATCAATATTTTTTTCGATTCAGTTTTTTTTAAATGGCGGAGATATGGGGATTTAAAACTTTAAGAAAATCATATCTCAGCCATTTCGAAAAAATTTCAAATATGTCATAAAACTTTTTTGTACCCTTATTAAGACGCAACTTTATGTCTGAACAACTTTTTTATCCGATAAACTTCAACGGGTTGGGGGTAAGTCGCGAGGTTTAGAGCTCACAGAGCCAGAGCCACTAGTATTATCCTCTCTTCTGCACTTTTTTAATTTTTTGTTCAAGGAAATACGCTGGTTTACATTAAAATAATGTTTACATTATAATAATAATATAAAATAGAGGAGCTCGGTGGCTGGGCGGGAATACGCCTTGCTAGCGCTTGTGCAAGTTAAGCGGCACCGGGCGTGGTAAGCACTAGATGACCACAAGTGGCATACAAACTTTCTCAAGCTCCTCCGTGCTTCGGAAGGCACGTTAAGCCGTTGGTCCCGGTTGTCATCATAAGATAGCAGTTTTCAAGCTATTTCAGATGCCTTTAGGTAGCTTGACAAATCTGACACCAGTTTTGGCCACTTACACACACGAAAAAAAATTGAAATAGTAATGGGCATTGCCACCCCATATGTTAAAAATTATTATCATATCAAACTATTAACGAAGATTACGCAGTTAGCTCGAGCGAACCAAGTTTCAATATCATAAGAAGAAGGTCTTCAGTTCTAAGCATTACCTAAGTTTAGAGCATTTAACCGACACAAATGTAGTAGATTGGATTTCTTTTTGACCTTACAGTTATAGGCTATACAAGTATCTATCCCCTTTATGTAACTAAGTGACATGATTGCTTAAAGCCGTGGTATTCTGACATTTCCCATCTGTGAACTACTATGAGGAGGCGTGTTCCGTTTATCTATGGTCATCATCCGCATAATGAGATTGGCATCAGATGCTCGTTCGCCAATTGTACGGCCCTTCGCGGAAGTCTCAACCGGATCTGTATATGAACTTTAATACACTGTACGGTTTATTGTGTAATACTAATGTTTATATTTTTATTCGTAGGATACTATAGCACCATTCTATTATAGATCTGTGATTAGAAAGAAAGATTCTACATACTTCTGTAGCAACATTGTTACAGGCTGGTCAGGATCACGTGCCATACATGGAGGCGTCAAAGTAGAGCGCCAGGACAGGACTCTAGATTGCAGCCGTTATTTGTTTACTTAAAAAAAAACTATTTTGCCTGTAGCTTAGCTTTGTAAATTTATGGTGTTTATGGTTTGAGATTAGTTTTTTTTTATTCACGCAAATTTTTTAAATTTATAAATTTAAAATTAATAATTTTAATTAATTGTTTCCATCGTCAGAAAACATAGCGCCTTGATAGATACCATTCTTACTATAAATAAGACTGTTATAGAAGGAGAATATTTTTTTTTATGAATAATAGTAATTTTATTGTGTAAATCACTCCTAAAATACAATTTATTTAATCTTTAGCACAGAGTTCTTACATTTTTCTCAAGTAATTTAAATGACTATTGTACCAAACGAACGAATATCGAAATATCATATTTTAATTTTAAGGTTGTCTCTTCCTTATTATTTATTGGAATAGCGATCTAGTAGCTGCTTGATATCGTAATATAGTTAATAGCATACAGGTCTATAAAAACCAAAAAGAGACGTTAGCAAAAAGCGGCGACAATTGTTTGCGAAGTCATATCATGGTTCAACGTGCCTTTGGCGGATACCGGTTTTTGTTCCTATCATATGTTTTTTAAGCAAAACCATTCGGCAGTGCCGGTAATTACATTTGATGATATCGCAAGTAAATGAGTCTAAAATTTGTGTACAAACGACGGATTTAAGCATAATATTTTCTTCCGTGAGAAGCTTTGCACACGTAACTGCATTCTTTGGTGTTACTTCATATCTGTTGATAGGGGGAAGCACACTTGTTGATATATATATATATATATTGTTTTTTTTTTCTAATTAAAAAACTATCTTTAACTGAAGAGCTAAATATTCAAACAATTGTACGAGGTGTTCAGTCACTTACATATTACATACACACGAAAAATATGGCACTCCGTAAGTGCCGACAAAAGTGAAATCTTGGACAAGTGGTGTCGGTTACGGTAACAGTGTCGCGAATTCAATGGATTTTTCCATCTAAAAAATGCCAAACGCGCTTCACAGTCACAACGATTGTTGTTTGAGAAACCCCACTTTGCTTGGTTTTCATGGCATCACCTTCTCATAGTGCCTGCTATAGGTATGTACCTATTGACATACTTCGGATTACTGCCCATTTTCTCGATCGGCTTTTATGATCTTTTACAGAAGAAAAACAACTGGTGTGTGGGTAAATATCTTTTATTTAGCTGTTGTTAAAAGGTGATATGAAAGGTAAATCGGTTCACTGTTCCAATAATCTTCCGGGGTCAATTCTCATAAACTGAATAAGACGTAAAAGTCACGATATTTGCAGTAAACAATTGTAATTTATTGAACAAAACAATTGATTTCAATTAAGTATGAAACGGGGATGGGAAATCTTAATTTGATAATGTGCGTTCAAACTCTTGATTGAAATAAAATATCGGAGCTAATTTATGATCCACAGATTGGAATGAACGATTAATTAATTTATCAATTCGAGAAACCATTATGATGTCTAGTGCTCATAAATTATCACTAATTTATGATGACTGACTGTGGAGTAGGTATAGAGGATAGTTCGCTGTACAGAGGTTATTATACGGGGTCTAACAAAATATACTGAATCTATTTCAAGGCTTAGGCAAGGATTATTGAATTTAATCCATGATTCTAAACAACTTTCCCCAAGGAACATAATTATGAAAAATAATTTTTGGCCTCCCATACAAATTGACCGATCAACTGATCAGAGATTGTAACAGGTGTAGAGTTATGTTAAGCAATACCGGGTGTGAACCTCACTTGAATGGTCACTAGTCCTTCTAATAGACTACCTAGACTATTGCCCCCAAAATGATGTATTCAGGGCGGGCAACGCGTGTATGACACTTCTGGTGTTGTAGGCGTCATTGTATACCCAATAAAACAAGATACTCTCTCCCAGCGATGGCCCAAGACTACGTCACGAATGTCACGAAAAGTTTTACCACTGATTGTTCTTTTCAGTTAATTTTAGGACTTTCTCAATTAATTAATGAATATAAAATAAAATACTAATTAACTTAACTATTTCGTAAATCGTGTCATTCAATAAGTTAAAAAATATTTTTTTCTTAGGTGATTCAATCACACACTGGCTACACTCCCAACTGATGACGTATTCTTGGGCCAATCACGTGACCCAGCCGTCACGGGAAGAGAATACCTTGTTTTATTCTAAACAACCACACTACTTATATTCTATATAAGCATGTGCAGCTATGTCAGATACTTTTAAGCAGCTTGACAGATTAGACACCAGTTGTGTACTTACACCGACAAAAATAAACAAGGAAACTGCAGATTGATGAGTCAGAATCAGAACTGTGGTCAGACAGAAATATATAAATAATGAACAGACTGCAGCGCAGTCGCATGCTGATAAGGTCTTATTATTACCTCTTACCTAACTGCGACGACCTCGAAATTACGTTAACAATTATCTTGCCTAGGTGAAGATTACTATAATTCTCGTAGCTTGCAATACGATAGTTTTCTTAATATTTATCTTCGTAATCTATTCATGAGATTTTAATAACTTCTTCTATACCACACATGTCAATGTGTGAAGTATCCTGCTATGAACTCATTTGTGAACATTTTATTTACTTGTCTATGTCTTCGGTCATCATATGAAAAGAAAGGAAGCGAAGTTCTCGGACTACACAATATTACACAAAAGAAAAATACAAGATACCTATTATTATCTTAATAAAATAGGAAATGCGCAAAAGGCAGCCTTATCGTAAAGCCATTTCTTCCACCTATAGTTAAACTTACTTACTATATACTTCTACAGTCTGGCTTTTGAGAGTATGTTTGACCTAGGAGTATCATTCTTTCGAGTACCAATTTATTAGATGAGTATATGAGTCCAAATCTAAATAAACTTTTATACTAATATTACTAAAAGGATTTTGAAACTAACACATAACTTGTTCTTTTTTAGTACCTGATTTTGCAAATATGCTTTGATTGAAAACTATTTTTAAGAAATGGATTTATATGATGAGTGGATATGTATTACTAAGAATCGGACGTTTGGAAGTACACAAGGATAAGAGATGTAAAGAAGTTATAAATAACTCATTTTAATTATGTAGATACCTATAAGTAGGTGATTTGATGGTACCTACCCTACTAATAACAAAATAGTTATTTAATACCACACTTCATCGAAAAACGAATGCACTTTGAACTGTATTAGTCATTTAATAAATCTAACTGGAACTAATGTAACCGGCTGCGTCGACGTCAGCAAGACCTTGCAATCTAGCGATTTGTCAGCAATGAGGGATCATAATAGAGTTCAGCAGTCGCCATCGCCAATGTCATTGGTTTCATGAATCACATGCAATGTGATACTAACATAGCTAACATTTCATGAATCCACTCGTACAGAAATTAAATCAGTCATTTTGTGCTACACTTATTTCTGATCAGAAAAATACTTTCGATATAAGATAAAGTCGTATAATCTAAAAAAAAAAACTTTTGACCCTATAACCCAACCAACCAAAGGTAGAAAACCAACCTAGAGTCAAAGATAATATAATTCTAACGTAACAGATACCCAAGGTCATAAAAACTTTTGGAGGGCACGTAAATAGCAGAAACTTGGTAACTAATTATTAGAACCAGCTGCTTTACAATTAGAAATGCCTACGTCACTAGATGGCGTTTTATATTATTTTATTTATTCAACTTTATTACAAAAATTGTAAACGGTCAATCGAAAGGTGATGCAAAGACAAGTGAGACCAAAGAAGGAGCAAAAGTTTGAATAAGTACTTATGCTTGCACTATGCACTGCCAAGTCTAATCGAATGTAAGAAATATGAACCTGTTTAAGCTAGTAATAGGTAGGTACTTACTACACATGGTGACTTTTTAAACACCAGCCAAATTTTTGTGCAAGTTCAGTCCATGATACTGAACTACTTTCTATAAAAAAGTTTTTAAATTTTGATATAAATTTTTCGTCCTTCCATACAAAATCCGTTTGGCTGAGCGCTGATTTGTATGGGAAGGCAAGTTTTTATTATAGTTTTTTGTTAATTGTTTTTATGGAAAGTAGTTCAGTATCATGGAATGAACTTGCTCCAAAAATTTGGCTGGTGGTTAAAAAGTCAGCCTGTATACTACGCAAGATAATATCTTTGGATTTAATAGCAATTGTCGGAAAAATACTAACCGAAAAAAATACTTCTGCCTACTCAAAAGTACCTACTCATATACAATATATTAGAGTCTATACATTAGCTCTTTATCGGGCACGTTCAAACAGGGTGGAAGGTAAATGAGAAGCCGACCTTTTTCTCACGTACATCACCCACGTGCATCATCACATTACGTAAAGTCCGATGCCTAGGTCATTCGCGACATAGTTCCGAGCAATTGCAGATAATGTGCACTATAATAGAACATTATCTCAACGGCTCGCCCATTTCCGTTCATAGCGATAGTGTTTCGCGACGTGTGCGCTCCTTTCCCAAACAAAGTATAATTCGGAGAATTAAAAAACAATGGAAAGTGTGTGTGGAATGTTAGCGGATGCAGGATATTACACTTTGTCGCAAAATATTTACGCATTGTTTAGAGACTGTTAGCCTTCGACTGTCTTTAGTCGCTAGATACTGCGTTGCATGCTGGTTTAGCTTGAGGTTTAGCTTGAACATATGTTCCTTGGGGAAAGTTGTTCGTTATCACGGACTGAATCTACCCTTAAAATAGTTTCAGTATATTTTGTTAGACCCTGTATATATTTTTTTTTCTTATTCTCTACTTAATTATTTATTTTAAAACTAATTACAACGAAAAATAACAACGCCATATATATAACGCCACAACAAACTTTATTCCTTTTTCCCTCTCCACTTCCCTTTTAGATATTTTTTTTTGCAACATCTTGTGTTGAATGAAGTCCTTGGTGTGCCTCTCAAAAATTGCAATCCGTCAATAAATAACTTTTTTTTATCAGGGATTTGAGTGCGTTACAGCAAAGTTACCCTATTTTCCCTCTATTTCTACCACAATCAAAAATCTCGTTCGATTAAAAAAAAATATAATTCAAGGAACTTGTGTGCCAATTTTAGTCAAAATCGGTTGAAAAACCCGAACTGTAGGCGAGAACAGACAGACGGACAAAGGCATTGGCCAATCTCGAAACTAAGACGCTTTGCTTGCTCGGTCAATAAATAAGTTAGTACTTCAAGTAGCAGTACTAATTCTTTCCAGGCCGAGTAGATTTAGGTTATAATTTCATTTACTTTTTAATCATCCTGATCAATACTATACAGGGACCCTGTATAGTATTGATCAGGATGATTTAGTATTGATCCGGTCAATTAACCGGCAACCTTTTTGGAGCAAGTTCAGTCCGTAATACTGAACCACTTTCCGTAAAAACAATTATCGAAAAACGAAAACAAAATTTCGTCCTCCCATACAAAATCCATTTGGTTGAGCGCCGATTTGTATGGAAAGTAAAAAATTTTTTTTCGTTTTTCAATAAAAAAAAATTACGTAAAGTGGTTCAGTATCACGGACTGACCTTGCTCCAAAAAGGTTGCCGGTTAATTAAAAATAGCCCTGTATAAACTAAGGCTTAACTGGATGAGTTGGATAACATCCAATTAGTTCAGATCTTAATATAAACTAAGTAAAGACCTTGACTTAAAGGTTGGATGCGGAAGATAGAGCCTCTTAAGTCTATCCAATTAGTGGCGAAGTTTCTGTGGAGTGGAACTATGATTGTTGTTACCACTAAGGTACAAAGTACAACCAAACGCGAAAATGAAAATATAAAGCTATGACAGGTATTTGACTGTTGGTGTCAAAGTTTTGAATAAGCAATTGTTAAAAAAAGTCAACTTATAATGTTCCTTATGAACATTACTCGTAAAGTGGAATACGGTACGGACAACTTTTTCCAACGGAATACAGTTGTTGTTCTGTTTCCTATATAAATAAGGGCGGACGTATTAATTCGTAAACTAAAACTTCATTGATAGTTACAAGTTGTCTAGGCTGCCAGCTAGCTCTTGAATAAAATTCGATTGAATACGAGCTGATCATATATTGAAGGTATCAATATCATAATTTCTTTTCCATTTTTAACCCCTGACAAACAAGAGGGGTGTCTACGCCACACAATTATATTCGGAGGGCTGCGGGGCGCGGGGGACGCCGCTCAGGACAAGGGGTGTTATAAGTTTGACGCTAATGTCTGTCGGTCTGTCTGTGTCATCGTACCGCTCGAACGGATGGAACGATTTCGATGAAAAATTTTTTTCGTGAATGCAATTTCCCATGCAGTGGTTCTTAGCTATGTTTGATGAAAATCGGTTCAGCCATTTAAAATTTATTAGGGGTAAACGCTTATAAGTCAGGGCTTTCTCTAGAAAATAATAGATGGCGCTACGGATATCAAGTCGAATCGGTAGGCTACTCATCACTAGATGGCGTTCTTGACAGTCGGGGTTTTTTTTTATTTGCCTAGCAATAAAACTTGTTCCTTCTTAGTATACTTATTACTTTCAGTTTTATTTAGGTGTTTAGCTTTAGTTTATATACCTATTATTATTATAGGTAAAATTAAATCCACGGTAGGTACTGCATTGACATGAACGAACTTGGAAACTTATCCTAACTCTGTGACTAATACTCAATTCAAGAAAGCATTATCTAAACACACATCACACAATCACCTCGTAAAGTTACCGGCAAAGTGTACGAAATGAAAGAAAAAGTAAAATTTCAATTACACAACGGCCCGCATACAATAGCTACTGCAATATACCACGCTAATTGTCTACAATATCACACCTAATGGCCCTGGGAATAATCTTGAGCTCGCATTTCACTTTCCTGCGCTACCTTTTACGAAGTTGGCTAATGGTTACCGTTTCTTTTTACAGAGCAATTGAAGTCTAAAAGCTTATCTAATATCAAGCATCATTTTAAACTTTAGAATCTGTTTACTTTTTGGTTACATAAGCAAAAATAAATTATTTAATTTTGATCTTACTTTGTCGCAAATAATGACGTATTTTGTTATGTGATTAATAAAATCTTTTTCAATTCACAAATCATAAAAAAATATTTTTGTAAAAATATAAGAGAAGATTGTCTTGTGGAGATGCCTTGGCTATTTATTGTACGTGTAGCTATTTTACCAATTAGCCCAAAGCCACAGAATACGCTTCAAGCTCGCTTCAAGTACGTTTTATCTAAAGTACTGATAAATTAGAACAAATTAAATGCATGGCGTCAAATCGAAGGAAGCGTTTAACGTTAATCGCACCGACCTTGTTTTCTTCTTCACAATATTCCACGCTTATGCTAATTCTAGAGTAAGTAACACGGCGGCGGAGGACAACTGCACTCCATTCTTTGCTTTAATTGCATAACTGTACTTGTCTTTACGGTATTTTCAATCTTTTCGTCAAAGATTTTAGGTTTAGTTATTTTGTCACTTGACAACTCATGATTCTGACAATTTACACGCAATTTTATTATTTTTTAAAAGTCTAATAACTACATTAATTTTTATCCCAAACCATCATCTTAGCTAGGCAATATAAATAAATAAATAAAATAAATAAGTGCGATGCTGTCCAATTAATGACCACCACTTATTGTCATGCCTGAAAAATGTTAAATCTTAGAGCATATATATATATAGAACGCCATAAGGCGTTAAGTCCGCCATTTGTACACTTTTTCATGTGCAATAAAGTTTAAATAAATAAATAAAAAATATAGAGTAAGATTTACTACATCAGATACTTTTCCATACTGACTACAGATTGTTTTCTAATTTACTTTTTTAATGTTTCTATATTTTTTTCAAGTAAAAGTACTTAATAATGACAATTACATCCTCTAATCGACGAGAAGGGACTGGGCCATTATGCCCACAGTGCTATGCCCACACTGACCTAGTGCCGATTGCACAATTTTCTCATAGCGTTTTTCTCTAAGTTAGAAAATGCTGGGAAAATTATGTTTACATGCCTTTATTGTGTAATATTAAGGATTGTAGATATTACTACATGTTTACCTACAACAAAAAAAATAAATGTTAGTGTAATCTACACTATGTACAAAACTAGACGCATACTCGTAACAAAACCTTTTTGTATTTAAAATTGTAAGTGTTTATCATATTTTCATTATTTGTACTCATAGGTCCTAAGTTCTAAGATTACGAGCACCTAAAAATTTTAAAATATGTTATAGCTCAGTACGAGATTCCCTCATAAATAAATTAAAGAGTGATACAGGTAAGTATTTAACCTCACTTGTTTTAACCAAATTATCACGTCTGCGTCGTAAAAAGAATTCATTTGCAGCGAAAGTTTTATCACCGCACGCTAATTGCATTTATATTACGATACTTATTTGTATTCCAATGCACAGTAGAAAAAATAAAACTTCCCTATCTGCTAACTACTGATTATATATAAGTAAACTATACTGGGAAATAAACGAAATGAACTGTAATATTTCGGAGTTTAGGACTGATTTTATGCAAGAAGCAGATTACAAAGTTGTAGTTGTTTAAGCCGTTAAAAAATGATGAAGTTGACAAAAGGAATTGTGTTAGTCATCAGTTTTTGAAGATGAAGTAATTCCCCCGGTGTTGCCCGCGTAGGAGTTGCGTTTTGTTTTCTTTCTTGTCTGCGTTTTGTTTACGTTATTTAACACACAGTACGAACCACATTAAAAAAATTGCTACAGGTAAGTAGCGTAAGTAGGTACTTAATTTTATTCCTGCTTGGATCATATTTTAAATATTTATTAAAACAGGAAAATATTATTATCAGTAAGATACAATGATTACTTTACTAATTAAAAATAAATATCTTAAATTGAACAAGCTTGTGTACACGGGCCCTAATGTTAGAAACACCATTAAAATACGCTAGCTGCATATTGAGGTTGCGAGACAGACGGACAGGCAGCATCGAGGTCTTTATTAATATTTAATGATGAGACCAAATTGAAGATGTTGTGTTACTCGACGAAATGAAAACGTCTTTCAACTGACATAGAAAATAAGGAAAGTATCAGTATAAAAATATATATTTCATACTGATACGTTCCGCGTGACATGCCCAAGGAAAACATAAATGTATTTTTCTTTTTAAACGTGATGTATGTTCGGAATCCCAGACTATTACGAGTTGACCCAAAACTGCCGCGTTGAGTTTTCATCGTGTCAAAACGAGAGTAAGCAGCGCACACACGTGTCAACTTTCTTCGGTCTATTTTCAGCGACATAATTTTTTAATCATCCCGGTTATCCGCGGGATCCATTGTTCCATACTCTGCTGTGACGTCATTCCCTAAAATAAATGGGGGTATTTCTCCATGTCAGGCTATTTTTATTGGACAGTTATTTTCACAAACGTTAACGAGCTAATAAAACACGACCACGCATCGCTCTAAATGGTCATCAGGCATTCAGGCACATTCTGCCACTTTTACCTTTCAGAAAAGTAATTTAAAATTCTACAATTTACATATGACCGAACATTAATAAAAACTACACATAGATTGTTCCGGCTATTTCTTCTCCACTTGGCAAGGTCTCCTCGGTGACCATTGACATGCATACTGTATTTGGAGAAGGAATGCTGGAAAGCGCAACCAGGTCTCCGAAGCAGCCCAGCTTAGGATGGATGAAGAAGTATCAAGTTAGATAGAGCCGAGAATTACAAGTAGGACAGGTCACGTGTTGTTGAGAGAGTCCGTAAGCACGAGATCCCTAATGAGGATCGAACCCAACGATGCTTATTACGTACGTCAACCATCTGTAAAAGATTAGTTATACTTTTTTATATAAAATTGGAATAACGAGCCAAAAGACGATAAGGACTATAAAACGCTACGCCAAATATTAATATGGATAAAGATAGGGTACCTATAAGTATGTTAAATTTATATTTTATCGTTATAGGTAATATAATAAAATCACGGGTGTCATGTCAGCGTAATGCCCCTGAAAACCAGCGGCTCGTCGACAACATCGATTTCATGCTACATTACACATCAAAGAGTTTCCTCCCGATTAGTCCCGTGAACGATTCCCTAAAGTGATATTTTAAACGTTTAATGCGTCATTTTATTAATTTTTATTTTTAATTTTTAAAATTTATCAACTTCATTTAGAAAACTTTGAAATAAAAACCAAATGCGAGTCGGACTCGTACATGAAAGGTTCCGTATCTCCGTACAATTTTTTAAAACGCTGAAAAAACACGTTTCTTTTAAGACGACTTCCTTTAATTTTTAACTTTATCTTATTTTTAATACTAAGATTTTACTAAGTTTGCCGCTGACGGGGGGGGGAAGCGCATACCACGGCCGGCAAATATAGTGCGAACGGTAGGTATATATTTGTTGTTATAGCGGCTACAGTAATACAGATGGATAGACAGACGGACAGACAACGGAGACTAAGTAATAGGGTCCCGTTGGCACTTTTAGGGCCAGTCATTGTTAGTAAGATGAAAAGCGTAGTACCTATAGTTGAAGTTGAAACTATTGCAAATTTGCAACAGATTACGAATACATTTAAGTTACTTCTACTACCATCACCACTCTATGGCTTATTGAGAAAAATTACTCGGTGTTTCCTTCCTAACTAACTATTCCAATGCAGACATCAATTTTCTTATTTTGGGAAGAAGAATGTGATAAAAAAAAATGCTGCTTAAATAATTGCAAAGATGCGAATTCTTTAAAAGTAACATATCATGAAAAGTCTGTAAAATTACAAGTAATGATTCGCATTTCTCCTCTTATCGACAGAGTGCAATGATGCGACGTGCACTTATTTTAGATGACTTCCAGCTGGGCTCAACTCAACATCACGTACCGGGTGGAATAATTTCTCCAGAGCCGGTACCGTGCTAAGATTTCTTCCTTGGAATGCATTTGCTATTTTATAGACCATTTTTTTTAATTCTAATATCTTTTGCCGTATGGTTGCCGGCAGAGTAGAATAGGACCACTCTAAGTCTTCCCGTGGATGTCATAGACGGCGACTTAGGAAACACAAGCTAAACATCAATGAGACCTCTACAACCCGTCTGGCCAGCGTGGAGAGTGTAGGCAAATTCCTCTGACTACTCAGGCTAAAATATGGCTCTGGTAGTGCAGAAAGCTGAGGGGGTCGTGCTCCTGCATTGAAGACTAAAAAAACATAAATGAAAAAAAATACAATTAAACAACAACGAAGAACTAAATGAAGGAAAATATTTATGTTATTATTGCACGCTGCGCGTACTTGACCAGGTTTCTTGTTCGTGAGGTGTTTATTATGGCTTATTCTGAATACGCTCTTCACTTCGCCTCTATCTATGCACACAATATTAATATTAACATTTAATTATTTTTTTATAGCCTATTTCAGTGTCCAGCAAAGGCTTCCCCTTTGATAAAAAAAAGAAGAAAAACGTATACTTTAATTAAGGGTAGTAATAAGTTTTTATATAAAATTTCAAGAGAGCAACACATTATTGTTTAAAGTGATTGATTTGATTGAATGCAGGGGCCATATTAAATATATACTACTTACACTTTCACGGTCACAATGACTAATTAATAGACATTTAACTTACATAGGCGATACACGACAATTATCACCCATATAAAACCTTTACTTTCTACCAAAATGAATAACAGCTCTAAATAGCTCGTAGCAATTCAAAAGTTAAATTGATCATTTCTCAAGTCTACAACAACAGTAGGTTAGTAGTGAAGCTGAAGTGTAAAGTTTTACAGAATTAAAAACAAGCGAGCTCTCACGTCACGTACTAGGACAAGACAAAGACTTGTGCACAGTTCATCGCTCAAGAAGCATTTCTAATGCTAATTAATGCTGTGTTTATAAAGAACATTGTCCAAAAGAATCTTCAAGATCTTTGTTTGCAAATTTTACGGATAGTTACGACTTCTTTTAGATTTTTAATTATTGTGTAGCACTTATGATTGTTAGATGGTCAAAACATCATAACCGATATATAATAATTGTAAAACGAAAAATTCACAAGTTAAGAAAAATTGGCTTTTATCATCATATTTATTTTTACTAAGTTACCTTTGTTTTGTTCGGTTTTATTTACTGGTTGTCGTTAATAACAAATAATGCTATATTTCTACATGTTTAAGTATTATCTGTTTCCGAGTCAGTCATTATTTATTTTTAATGATAGATTTCAAAATATTTCCGGCGTTACGCAAGAGGACAAATGTGCATTGTCTAAATGTCAGACATGATGATCCTCACTAGATTGTGCTTAGCACTGTATGTCAACATGATTGATCAGTTCTTGGATATAACAAATGAAAAATAATATGAGTAGGTACCTAATCAATCACAAATAAAGGTTTCTCTATTATGTATTGAAAACTGATCTCTCTCTGATAACCTCTGGGGCAGAGACTATGGGGTCAGATAATCTGAGCAAGGTTGCAGAAAAAGGCAGACCTATTCCAATCCAACTGGAAAATTGGTAAATATTGAGGAGGCGTATGAGTAGCAATGAACTTTTAGCAGTTGAAATTATGATGAAAATTTTCAGACATGAAATATTAGTGCATGCAGTAGACGTAACTAATAGAGGACTAAGTATAGAATGGAAAGATAATGCATATAGTGCTTGTGCTGACCCCAGGCGATAAGAAAATGTAAGGAAGGAACTCGATATTATGATTAAAGAGTTTGATGTAGTCTAGATAAACGAAAGCAAAAGAAAAAAACTGAGTTAGGATGTAATAAGTATGATATTATCCAATGCATTAATCCAAAAATGAAAAGATATAACGTAGGAATAAAATTGAATAAGTACTTGTAGGTACCTAACTACCTACTCATAATGCATGATGAAAGACATTTCATAAGAAATGACGATAGTATAGTATTTAAATAGATAGCACTTGTCTTATCTTAGAGATAATATTCTTTAACAATAATTAGGTAATGATTATCAGGTTCAATATATTTATGTACGCAAATATTATGTATGCTTCGTCGAAGTACGAGTATATTACATGTTTGAGTTAGTAGAGACGATGTGGTAGACTTAGATTTCAATCTGACTTTCTGAGATTTTCGTTATTTGCGCCCAAACATTGTTTATCAATTATTAAAATCGGAATTGAATATATTTGCCTAAGCACTAGTAAGTCATGTTTGACGACCTCCTTGGTGTAATGGTTAACACGCCAGAGGTTTTGGGTTCAATCCCTATCCAATGCAAGAGATAATGGCCTTTTTCAAATTTTATTGGGTCTTGAGTGTTTATCGTAAAATATAGTATCCTTAAAAGTATCCGCAATACCTTCAAGTTTAAACTTACTTATGGGTTAGCTTAATCAATGCGATTTGTCCTTATCTGTTTATATAAAGGGAATGTTTTTGATATTTACAAACGACTTCATAAACTAGTTTGAGAGACGTTGAAAGTAAAAGAGTAAGTCATAGAAAAAGTAAAAAAAACTAAATTGATATCTTCGCTTTGAATTCGCATGTATTGAAATTTCATAGTTGTTTAGTTGAATAAATGTAGCAAAATTGCTTACAAAATATGTAGAGCTTATGTTAAAAGAAATTAACTAAAAATATGTAGTTACAGTTCGCTCCCTTTCAAGGTTTGCAGGTTTAAAGGAGCGCTGACAAAGTTATATAGACGTTACATGCAGGTTATGTAAACCATGCAACGAAATGATTCTACTCTATTTTATTAATTTCTTTTTTTTATTTGAATTTGCCTATATTGGTGGGCAAAGGCTTGGTCTCCTTTTTCCTTCCACTCTTCTTTATATTATACTAGCTTTTGCCCGCGGCTTCGCTCGCGTATCCCACGGGAACATTATACTTTTCCGGGATAAAAGGTACCCTATGTTACTTCTAGTACCTCCCAGGATATGTGTACAAAGTTTCATGATGATTCGTCAAGTAGTTTTTGCGTGAAAAGGTAACAAACATCCACGCTTTCACATTTATAATATTAAGTAAGGAAGTAAGGAAGTAAGGATAGTTATACCATCGATCAAATAATAAACTTTAGTAATATTTGATCGATGGTTATACGAAAGAAAATTTGACGTAAGTTGAAACTAAACCGAAAACATTGTGTTTAGTGTAGTATTTTAAAATTGAAATTGTTTTTAATTCTTTCTTTATATATTCATCTACCGTGTGTGATCTAAGAGTGTGTGCAATAAATTCTAAATAAATAAATAATCAGGAAATGCGCATCTACTGTCAATGTTAACTCCGCCATATATTTTACGAGTTGTTACTGTAACTATTTGGGCAAGAGCCAACAATATCCATAATAGTAATAAACATAGACCAAATGCATCTGTGCTCTGCAAGGTGCGCATGTTCAATATTAGTTACTATGAAAGTTCTAAAATTAGAAGAGTACCAACGGTGCGGTCGTTTTTTGTACCAAGATTGGTGTGGGTTGTATTGGGCGTTTAGTCTGCTTTCATCTAGGTAATACTAGGAAGAAAACATCAAAATAGAAAGCTGGCTAGCTCTCAGATTTCTTTGCCAAAATTTGGCTTTAGTTAGTTTCCAATTGAAAGTAGGTAGGTTCTTACTTTGGCCTGGGTAGGTAGTTTAGTTTGGTATTTTCATTACTTACAAATTTGTGTTGTATTACTGCCTATACATTTTTTGGCCTTGTTACATGTACGAGTATGCTGAAATGAAGAACTTATTGGTAATTCACGGACTTCATTATTTTAAACGTATACAGGGTCTTACAAAATATACTAACACTATTTTAAGGCTGAATTCAGATCATGATACTGAACAACTTTCCCCAAGAAACATATATCGAAATATGCAAAATAATTTTTGGTTTCCCATTCAAGTTGACCAATTAGCTGTCGATCCGATCCGAGTTTGCATGGAAAGCATTTTTTTTTGTTTCGATATATTTTCCTTGGGAGTTGTTCAGTATCATGGACTGAATCTATTTAAACGAGTATCATGTCAGTACGAGACAACATATTTATGTTTACCCTAATAAAGAGAACCATATGAGTTAATGTCTTCACACCTTATCGGTAAACAAAGTAAAAGGCAACAATCAATGGGCTCAAATGTTCAAATAGGAATTAATAACACAGATGCAGAATATTGTCTCTATTGATGTATTTTGTTTTGTATATTGTGATCTCCATTATAATATTGATGATGTCATACCAAATATGTATAATCTCGGGCAGTTGTGAATCCGTTGAAAAACAAACCAAGATCCAACGAGTAAACAAGAAATTAGGCCGCTTTCACACATTGTACGAGTACCTCTATATTAACAAAAACTAGCCGTCTATGATCCTTTCACTAGTATTTGCATAACTCTGACTGTCTTTATGACTGTGTGCATCTAGCATTTTATTTTACAGTTCTCAGGCTTGGAAGTAAGCTTTAAAAGACGATGAAAGGCGTAATAAACAGCCTAAAAAATTTTTTTTATAGAAACTTCTTGATCATGTTCAATTTGCATTGAAAAAAATTTTTTGCTTGTGTCGATGTTTTTTCGCCTGTTTGTAACAACTAGCCTACTGTATGTCCAAAGTTTTTTCGTAAAGAATTTATTTAGGTTGTTAAAAATCCACACTAGCCGCCGTCTAAGTATGTATTCTATTGACATAGATAGACATATAAATGTTTAAAGGTTTCCCCCAATCAGATAAATTAATAAATTATCTTAAATCTAAAAATGTTTAAGATAAATTACCAGAGCACTTATATTCACATACTCGTACCCCTCAGCTATCCATCTATCTTGTAAAGGGCTTTTTCCTTTTATTTGCGGACCATGAGCGCTCTCCTGATTACCACTAACGATTCCAACCGCAAAGCAACCAGAACAAAACGATCCTATATAATAGTGAGGTAAAAATAAGCAGCTAAGAACTCGTATCTGCAGATTGCTCTGACCGACGTAATGTAGTTATACGTGCCTTGGCACGAGGCAATGTATCCAGGACCGGTTCCTGTTAGGATTCTGACATAAGGACTTCTTGCGGCGGCAGGAATCAGTCAGTCGCATTGCAATGTCCTTCCTTTTTACCCGACTATGGCAAAGCCAAGCGGAAGGGTAATGATTTTAGCAGTCTATGTATGTATGTATGTGGATATCTTTGTGTGTTCCACCGTAGCATCCAGTCCACTTCTCTATTTTTTTTCGATATCGAATAGGGTATCAAATAAAAGGTCTTAATTAGCACATTTCAAAAATATTTACATTGTTTGCCGTAAATGGCTGCCGAATTGGATACAATACAAAAAAATATATTGCACCAATGAAATTCACACTTCCCCGTAGTCGAGTATTATTTTTTTCAAACGTTAATCTTGTTTATTATTACAAGCTTTTATTTAGTTTCACCTGTCTCGTGGTCTGTGTACCTATTTATAATCAAATCTTGCAAGCTAAATTAGACCTATTATTCGCTCGAGTTAAAACTTCACATACTTATGTAAGTTGGGTGACAATTCAATATTATAGTACCAATGACCTGACCTCACGATGAAGCTGGAAGATGGCCACGGCTTCTCTGTGATAAAACAACATAACCGAGTTTGGGCTTAGAGTAAGTCCGGGGGTGAAGGCCATGCGTTAGAAATGGCCCATCGAAATATTTCATGGAACCATTTAGATCGCTCCGCGTAGTATGTGCGAGCAAACGAGAGACAAAATTTTAGCGAAAAAAACATCGAAAAGTAAGTCAAATCCTTATCAATTGTTTTGTATTATGCAAATATTTTCTAAGGGGTTCAGGACAGTTTCTGGACAGTTTCGTAGAATAAGGGTTATTTTATCGATTGGAAGGCATTAGTAAAAAAGTGGTTTCCGATCTATACTCGATTAGTTTCAACCGCCTGCGTTCTGGCTTTGTATACCTAGAACGGAGAGACGCCTGCCATCTAGAGATAACTACAGAGATTCTAAAACACTACAGTATTTATCCAAATTCAGCTTGCACAAGTAGCTACCAAACCAAGCTCTACATCGTACTTACTTTATTAGTTAAAGTCATCGATTCAAAAGTATACTAATTTATTTCTGTTCGTATTTCCAAATACGTTAAAATTTTATTTGATATTTACTCGGCAAAACAAACCATTCCCGTTCGCAAGTCTCACAAACGCGTATTTGCGCCGCTACAAAAACTTGCCGTGTGTAATAGCCCTATAAGAAAGTGATAGTCATCGTATACAAGACCTTGCTGCTGTGGGCATCGGTTTTCCTTATTATGCTTGCTTGGGCTTATTTGGACGTCTGGAAAAGTAGAGATATAAAGCGGCTGGTATTTCAGCAAAGGAAAGGCCGATTTGAGATCTTAGTAAAAGTTTTCCGAGAACTTGGTGCAATTTCTACGACAAAAATATAACGTCTAACATAATATATGTCTATCAAAATATACTAAAACTTATAATGGTGAATTCAGTTCATGATATACTGAACAACTTTCTTCACAAAACATTTATCGAAATATGGTAATTTTTTTTTTTTGCTTTCCATATATCTAAACTCGGATCAGCTGATCGGTCAATTTTTATGGGAGGCCAAAAAATATGTTCATATTTCGATATAGGTTCCTTGTAGAAATTTAACCTTAAAATCTTAGATCTTAAAATAGTTTCAATATATGATAGTAACCAACTATCGCCGAGAACACATTTCAAAAATCTAAAAAGAATTTTTGACCTCCTATACAAGTTGATCAATCAGCTGGTCCTTTCTATGCCAAGCAAAATAAAAGTTTTTCATATTTAGATATACTTGTGTTAGAATCACTCCACGTCTTTCTGTAAATATCGTAGAAGGCGACTTAGGAAACACAAGCTGAACAAAGCTTATAAACATCAGTGAGACCTCTCCAACCCGTCTGGCCAGCGTGGAGTGTGTAGGCCAAATCCTCTGACTGCTCCGGCTAATATATCGCTCTGGTAGTACAGAGAGGGTCGTGCTCCTGCAGTGGAGACTAAAAAAGACCTGATGATGATGAGATATAATTGTATGTTCGTTAGGGGAAACCCGATTCAGTATGACGAACGAATATAGCTTTAAAATAGTTTCGTATATTTTATTAGAAATTATATTTTTAGAATACCTAAGCCACTTCTAGTTATTGAACAATGTGTGTATGATTGTCAGTTATCCGGTTATGTATAATTATGTAAATTTACAGTATAATGACATAATGTACCGGGTAATGTGATATAAAAACAGCATAACAAATCAAATGCCTATATTTTTCTTATTTTGCATGATATACTATACTGTCCCTACCACGTCTTAATCCCTAATAGGGCAGACATACCATTTAGGGTCTTGCAGCTCTAAACAGACAGAGCCTAGGGCCGCAAAACCCTAAAGCATATTTTAACATGTTATATTTTAATCCCGAGTGAAAATACCAAACGCTGGCTAGTTCAATCTACTGAACAAACAGGATAAATTACAATATTAATCAGTCAACTAAACCGATGAAGTCAAATAATGTAAATAACAATATTAGTATAGTATTAAGTAACATCCCAGCAATACTACTAATAATATTGGGAAAAAATATCTAAAAACATCTACTAAAAGAACTAACAAACAAATTAGCTCATAATAATATGTAGCTCGATGTAGGAGGATATGGGTAGGAGTGACGGACAAATTCACTGGAGATAGAGCAAAATGGAAAAACTAACTTGCTGTGCCGACCCCACATAAAGAGTGGGATAAGGATAAGGCAGAAGAAGAAGAATATGTAGCTCGATGGAGAACCTATAAAACTTGCTGTTTTATCTTATGACTAATTGACTAATGAATGCCATTATAAAAAATGACATGAATTCATCGTTTAACGTAGACCAAAATTTTATAGAAATTAATCATCGCGCCTAAAACGGTGCTAATCCGGCATTAATGAGAACGCAAAAATCATTCGTTATGCCTTGCTTGGTGCAAAAAATGTGTTAAGGCACTCTTAGAAAGTCATTAATTTTAATGCGTTCGCAGCTAAGTAGCGGCCTGGCAATTACATAACTGAGCGTCCTTACAACTAACTTGTCATTGCGAAATTACCGCTACAGTTGTATGAACGGGACCTAATGCACGCATTTTTGAGTCCAGTCCTAATTTACGTATAAAAAAGTTAATTTTATAAATTTCACATTAATATGTAGTATTTCATTGACATTGAATGAATCCAACATAAGCTAGTAATTAGATTTTAAAAAGCTCAAAGTTACGTATAAATAAAGTCCATGAATTAATCCATGAAAAAAGTTAGTACTTAAGTACAGCTTATGAATTATCATAATCAAAATTGCAATTAATGCTAAATAATCTTAATTCTAGTCCCCGTACAATGAACATCATCTAGCAAATACCTTTGTTATGAAATATGATGGGTGAATCATTGCAATTAATGCACGAAATGGCAATTTGTTAATTACGTCACAATTTTTACAGGTCATCATCATCAGGTCTTTTTTTGTCTCCACTGTAGGAACACGAACCTCTCTGTACTACCAGAGCCATACTTGGCCAGAGTAGCCAAAGGATTTAGCCTACACTCTCCACGCTGGCCAGACGGGTTGGAGAGGTCTCACTGATTTCTATAAGCTTGATTTATTTTGTATTTCCCCTTCTTGCTCTTTGGTATTTCCTCATTCGTCTTCTACGACATCCACGGGAAGACTTGGAGTGGTTCTATTCTACTCTGCCGGAAACTACACGGCTATCATGTAGGTATTATAGAATTGTAAACCACTTGATTTATAGTAAATAACACTACACATAATATTGGATAAGCAAGCATATAGTATCGCAATCATTAAGGTATGGCATCATTCCAACAGTTGTTTACAAACACACGACACCCAATAAAACAAAAGTAAAGAGCCATTCATAAAGAAGGACAGCGACGTTTAAAAAGAGATTATGATTTCTGATGACGGAAATATTGAAAAAAATCACAATTTCCTAATAAAGTGTACTTCATATCAGCCTATCGACAAGAAAGACTATCGACAACCAAGTTTTATTGAAAATAATGTATTTTAAGGCGAAGATATAGGCAAATGGCCTTGAAGTGTGAAATAAATTGTTAACTCGTAAATATGGTGATAATTTCCATATTGCTCTACGTCATGCACTAGATAGCCCTTTAAATTATTTTATGAACTGCCGTTAAAACTATTATTGGTGATCCGTCTAGCTTTAAAACTTGCCGTGGCCACTTTTGGCGGAGGCAAGTTTTAAAGCTAGACGGACTAATGTAAATACTTTCAACTGTGGTTTATAAAATAATTTAAAGGGCTATCTAGTGCATGACGAAGAGTAATATGGAAATTATCTCCATATTTACGAGTTAACAATTTATTTCAAATGAGGGCGCCACTTCAAGGTCATTTGCCTATATCTTCACCTTAAAATGGCATCAATCGTTATTAAATTAATAAAAATGTACATCTGCGTCTGTTCAATACAAAATACTAATACACAAAATCAAACTTTGATAAACCACAGGTATTTCTCAGACAAATATAAATATCTGCTCACTGACACAGATTAATAAATATTTAATACTGCACTGAACGTTCATTTAATCGAGATCACCTTTACTTTTAATAACAGCGCTGATATAACATTAATTTTTTTTTCATAGACTTAATAGTTCACATAGGTAACTCTATTTACGGACATTATAAAATAAAAATACATTGCTCCTTTCTCTCAAAAGAAATAACAAAATGAATATAAAACAAGAAAAAGAATCATATGGTTTCTAAATGTACCTTTGCTATTGATACATTCTGCCAAATCATTTGTGTATTGAACTCGAATTAAAACGTGACCAACTAAATTGTCACACGTGACTGATCATGATCGCGATTCAGTGATCATTTCCTATTATGATGTTCCACGGTCTAGTCTACAGCATCAGTTGTTGAACTAAATCGACATGTCATGTCAATACAATAGCTCTGTACCATATGGTACCCGCGAACGGCATCAGCAACGACAGCAACTGTGCCAAAACTATCAACTAATTTTATTTCATCCCAACATGCTATGAGCCCATTTTAATCTAAGTACCTCTACAGATTCAGACAAGACGAGATGAACTTTAAAATAAAATTACTACGATGATTGATGTTGCTAATCAAATGGCTGTGCCGCGTATCGCACATCATCTGTGACCAATTTAATTTGATCTATGTTGTCACATTCATTTCATTTAATGTAACAAAACTAGCCTGATCAAATTAAAGCATTTAATAAACCCTTTATTTATGCAATATGAAATGTTCTAAGTAGCTTTGCAAACTACTAAGGGTAAATATTTTATTTTTTAGGGTTCCGTACAAAAAATGAAAAAAGGAATCCTTATAAGATCACTCGTGCGTCTGTCAGTCCGTCCGTCTGTCACAGCTAATTTGCTCTGAATCTACTGGACCGAATCAGGTGCAATTTGGTAGGATGGTGTAATCCTATGACCCAAACACATATGTGCAAAGTAAATAAATATTTTTTTTTAAATAAGGGTCACTTTTATGGGACAAATTAGGAAATGGAAAAAAAAAGTTTTGCAAACCTTACTATGTCATGTATCAAATGAAAGGACTCGTTAAGAGGATCTCAAATATGTTTTTGTTATAATTTAAAAATAAATAGTTTTGATTTTATTCATGAAAGAAGACGAAAATTGACCATTCCCCTCCTGACCTCCGAAACTACTGCTAAGCCTAAAATTTTGAAAAAGAAATCAAAATATAGTTCATTGTTTGTAGATTACAGGAAAACCTATAAGAATTTAATCAATTGTACGGAACCCTATCCACGCGAGTTGGACTCGAACTTGGCCGGTTTTAGTTAAGTTATTGGTTAGTTTTGGAAATAAAAAAGCATTTTCAAAAGAGTCAATTTGGTTCACGGTCTCTGCAATCATCCCTGATTTCAGAGACCGTTCACATGTGTGTGACATTAATGCACTCCCGTGCACACATGTGAATTTAATAAGCACTAACTAACGTAGAATGTATCAACTGTGCATAATTTCATATGTTAATCTGCCAGTGAAGAAGACTAGTGATGTAGTTAGTTGTGCAAATCTTTATCATCAACTTTGTAATAATCCAGATTGATTACTTCAACTTCAGTATAGTTATTAATTGAAACCTGGCACGGGCATAGCTACTTACGAGTACGTTTTGTTGTTGCGACATCACTTTCTCTTGCGAATCTTTAGCATACGCAACTGCTACTAGTCACTCAACGTTGCTAATGTCTCTTTTTAGTTCATCAAGTAAATATACCTACTTTTGCTTATACTCACGCTCGTACATGTAAATATATATGTATGTTATTCATATATTTCTCAGTTTTTTATAACAAACATTACCTCATTTACCTCAAAATTAAATCAATATAACTAATACAGTACTACTACTACTAGACCTAACTTTATATCTAATAAAATATACTAAAACTATAAAGACTCAGTCCATGATACTGAACAAGTTACCCCAAAGAATACATATCGAAATATGAAAAAAATATTTTTTGCTATTTTTGGAAACTCGGATCAGCTGATTGGGGCTGATCGGTGAACTTGTCAGGGAGGCCAATTTTTTATTTCATATTTCGATATATGTTTCTTGGGTAAAGTTGTTCAGTATCATGGACTGAAGTCAGCTTTTGGATAATTTCAGTATATTTGTTAGAGCCTGTATAAAATCAAGGTACTTGACACCAGCAAGCTAGTTTCGAATTCGAATCCAAGTAAATCAGCACGCAGCTAAAAACACCTGACGCTAGTGTTGGTCACCACCCGTGAAAACCCTAAAAACTACATTCCCATCAAGCATTTGTTTCTGTGCAAGACAATCTTTATTAAATTCATATATCTAATTGAAGTTATAAAGTTAGAAACTTGGACAAGACTTTTATTTATTTTATTTATTCATTTAATTTTTATTGAGCCATAAGCTACAATAGACTTAATGCTAAAGCATTCTCTCCCTGTCAACCTTTAGGAGAAAAGAAACAGATAGAATAGTTGGCGTCTAAAATAGATAGAAACAATCCAGAAATAATAAGTACTTTTAAATGATCATTCATAAATATCGTATAAAATAAATACTATATTTATACATACAACATATTATATACATACATATATAAATATATATTTGAAGATCAGAAAGAAACGATGAATTCTCTTAATTGTTGAAAGATTCAAAAAGTAAATTATGCACTTTTTTTATTGTATAAATGTCTACTAGATATTTGTCTGATGTCCTCGGGCAATGCATTCCAAAGCCGTATGGCTTGAGAAGTACTTTCTACCACTGCTAACAACCAACCAGAGCCAAAACTCAATAACGTCATTTCACAATTTCGGTCATCATCAGCAATTACTAGGTGCATTAAGATGAATTCTTTCTCGGATTAGCCCACTAAAACAATGCTTAAAAATAATACGTGCACTATTAATCTTTGGCAAATAGGAGTATTAAGTCCAAATATTTGCATTCTTCGAGAAGCCAATATTCCAATCGTCTGGAGTAGAGTTTGAAATAATAATGACGTCAAGCACAAAGCCACTTTTGGTTATGAGCTCAAAATTTTATTGGAGTGCCAATTTAATTCTCCTGCTAACCAAGTGCATCAGAATGCGAACTGGTGCATCACGTAGGAGTTCTTCCTCATTATCGCCAAACAGCCCATCACAGTCTGCTGTCATGCCATTATCTTATTAAAACTAAGTGGATAAATGCATTGCACTGTTTAGTGAAAAATTGCCGTTTGTTTACAAACATCCACTTTTAAATAGAACGATTTATTAAGATTTAAGACCATATAGTTAAATTTGCCCTTAATTTACCAACGATGTAGCGGGGACCTGGAAGACCACCTTCCACCTGATGACGACGGTCAAAAATGACCTGAAACAAGCTCAGTTAGACGCCACCACAGCTCAGGACCATGCAAAGTGGAAAAGAAGGACAAGGAGGGCCGACCCCAAGTAGATGGGATAAGGTATATCTTTGGTCTTCGTAAATATGATCATGTGTCGTTTTACCGCTCCCAACTTAATTGGTTACCAATTCATCAACGTCGCAATTTGCACATCCTCACAACCCTCTTTTCCATTCTATTTGAACCCAGTAGCGGGTTCCTGCATACCTCTAACTTTCAGTTTCTGGGTGACACCCATGTCAGACCGCTTCGTTCCTCTAACAATCTCAGCCTTTCTATACCAGTTCACCGAAGTGGGTTTTTTTTCACATTCGTTTATTGTCCAAGCTATAAAGCTCTGGAATGCCTTACCAGTTGATGTTCGAAAGACTAAAACCCGCTTTTCATTTAAAAAAACAGGTGAAAGCACATTTTCTTAAACAACTGTCAGATAGTTCTTAGTATATGTAGTATATGTGAGTAGTATATCTTAGTATAATAATAGTGTGTATTATTTGTATGTAGTTTATGGTTTATTATTACATATAATATTTAAGAATACTTGGTTCATTTTTCACCATTTCTTTTTGAGTTTTTGCACTACCCTTGTCTTTCTCAACATCACCCGGTTGGTTGACTGGTAGATAACGCCTTTGGCTTTAAGTCCGCCATTACACTTGTATTAGTGTATAAAGTTAAATAAATAAGGTCTAGAGAAAGAAGAAAAAGATTTAGTAAGATTTAAACACCATACATATGAATACAATCATAGCATGACGCACTTTAGGTAAGTAATCAAACTTCACTTGAACTATGAAGAAATAAAAAGGTACATATAAATTGTCTAAGGAGGATGTCCTAGCAGATTCGGGTAGATGCAAGTGAAATGAAATAAAGTCAACCTAAGCATCAGTCTTAAATAATCAACTAACATAAGTATAAAACAAGTAATTATTTTTAAAAAAAAATATCTAAAGCAATGAAGTAAAAAGTTTAAAGTGCTCCTCAAGACGAAACAATTGAGCTCAAACTCGGTGGGGATATGTTGTTTTATCACAGAGATGCTGTGGCCACCTTCCGGCTTCATCATGAGATCAGGTGCAATATTATATTGCATTGTCACCCAACTTACATAAGTATGTGAAGTTTCAACACGATTGAATAATGGGAAGTGGGTCTAATTTAGCTTGCAAGATTTGATTACGGACACACAGACAACGGAACAGGTGAAACTAAATAAAAGATTATAAAAAATGAAGCTATTTCCTTTTTTTAAAAGAAATAGCATAAGCGAAGAAAACTTGAAAGATGGTATGATGATGAAACACGACTACGACATACTTTCGTAGATCTCTTCAGTGTTTCTTGGAAACTACAAGCTAAATACAAGATCGTGACAATCGTTCTCTTTGTGAAATTTTTACGAAAATAAATGGAACACCAATTTCAGTGTAGATATTTTCGTTAAAAATTCTTGTGAAAATTCTAAGAAAGTCCACCATTCCGTTATGTCACCACGGGCATTGTTTTGCTCGCTTATCTAGGTGACCTGAGAATATTTTTGACAGAACATTGTATCCTTTATCTTTGTATTTTAATAGAAAAGTTAAACCAGTTTTCTACATAAGGTCGGTTCAAAAGTCAGTGCAATGAATGAAAATATTATTTTTGAATTTCATCCAGTTAAAAGAGGTGAAAGTTTAGAGCTAACTAACCTAAGGTAAACTGCAGTGGAATTTCCAGCCGCATACAATTTTGTCACAAGGTTTTATTGAATAAAAATTAAGTGTTGTTTAGTAGTCATACAACGCAAATGCAACGTAACAAAACACTTTGGACCAATCGCTGTGGAAATTTCAAAAGTAAACATTTTGTGTGGTCGGTAAAAAAACAAAGACACCACAATACAGTTTTGGCGTCAATTAGCCGATAAAACCAATTAAGCAATCTTAACCGGAACTGATCTGTCCTTTACTTTGTTAAGGAAATGAATTAACGTTTACAAAAAGTAATTAAATACCAAAATACATCATGGTGATGGTTATATGGGGGCAAATACTGCTGTTTTCGCAAAATTACCCTGAGGTATTCTATCTGTTTGTCTTTAACGATTGTAAATCTAATTTTTGTAAATAAAATATTATAATATTAATTTTACTTTCTACCTTATCTAGTATGCTGTAGACGTAGACGTAGAGGCTATAAACCGAATGAAATATTTTTATATCTAATTCGAATCAAGTTATAATAAATATATTTATTTTCCAAATTTTACAAATTGGCTAAACGCTTTAACTAAATTAATGGCAGTTCCCTGTATCTATTGTTTTGAAGGTTTCGTGAGATAGCTTGTGACACAAGTCACCAGAAATATAGTTTATAGCATCTATCTACGTCAAATTACAAAAAAAAATTAAGGCAATCAACATAAGAGCGGTTGTGCACCGCACCGAATCCAATTCGTATTCAAATCAAATCCAAAAAGCGAAATATTCCTACACCCGAATCCGATTCGAATTCGTAAATTTAGAGTTCCACCAGATTTTGATAAGAGAGGCCGCATTGAGACCAAATTGAGTCGGAATTGAATTTGAATCGATTTTGAATCGGATTCGGTGTGGTGCACAAGCGTCGTAAATGTTCAAAATCACTAATCTGATCAGAATCCGTGAGACCTAGACTATTAGATTTTTTATCGGTCCGTAGTTAGTACTATAAAATCTCTTGAGTTCAATGACGAATACAAAAAAAGCCTGACAACAAAAGCGAGGGCACCAGCAACTCATTAGTATATCAATGGAGAAATCCGAAGTGTGGGCGCTGCGGTGGCGAAACGCACCACCGACGAAATTGCAATGAGCCAGTAAACAGCAAATTTGAATGCAACACGCATAACATGTGTGGCTGGCTTCTACCTTCTACCAAAGCACACCTTCATACTCCTTCTTTTGGAATTCAATTACAGTCGTAAAATGACAATACAACCACCCGTAACAATGCTGATCGTTCGGATTATACGTTTTGTGCGGTCATTTGCATTGGAAGTTATAGCCACTCATAGTTCTCTCGTATTTAGGCATTCTAGAAATTACGAAATAACTACATTAGTGTAATGATTTAGAAACTATTTCAAATTTACTACTTTAATATCCTTATGGAAATCATTTAGACAAGCACATTATTAATATAATTAATTATGACCTGTATTTTTCTTTTGTGAGTGTATTGTATTGTATTGTACTATCATATTATCTACTTGTAAATGTTGGATTATTAGAATCATAGATTTTATTAATTTAAGTTTTCTATATGACTCAATAATCTTAGGTTTTCATGTGTACCTCTAGTGACAATTTCTTATCTTAATTAATAATTTTACCCTTATTACTTCTGTAATTATTCATAGTTGCATTGTTAGTTATATCAATTATCATAATAATCAAATATCTATTGCAGTGACTACTTAGGTAGGTATAACAATTGTTCGACATATTTGGAAACTAATATGCTTAGTTTTATTACTACGAGTAACTTATTCTTAGTTTTACTCCGTGGTTTTACTTCATTCTAATGTAACAATAAAAATTTAATTGGTTTGTTTGACTATTCCTTACATTTAGGAATTTTCTTACCTTTCTTCGATGTTTATTATTTTGTAAACATTTATATTAGGTGGCGTACCTGTTTCTGAGTCTTATCCGGAAGTATGATGGAGAGCTCGAAAGAGCGATTTTTCTTGTCACGATGAGCAGACTTCATCAACTTGGATGACGATCGTGTTATACTGTGCGCCTTCTCAGGCAGCTTCAAAGCCACTATAGACATGCTGCGGGAGAGTCTTCGCCCCAACTTCCTGGTGCGCAAAGACATAGAGCCGCTGAGGCCACGCTTTCGTCCGTCTGTAGCCGCGGCTGGAGGAACCTCCTCCACACCACCACCATCTTCACTAGCACCAGCCATTGCCACTATCCTATCACCAGCAACTTGTAAACAACGTCAACATTCACATCTCCAACATAATCGTGTCACACAACTAATCACTGCACTTCGAGAAAGTCTTCTGTCACTGAGTCATCTTAACACGGATGTCTAGACAAAGACACTGCACTTTTCAACTGTAGATCCACATCGTAACTGCGTACCGATATCGGAGATCAGGGCCGTGCAGTTCGGACAAGCACAATGCGGATCATATGGTCACAGAGCCGGTTTGAGATTGCGCGGGCTAATCCTGTAATTTGGGAATATTGGCGTTTGACGCTGCAATGATCCGCAGCGTAGTATTCGTAGTATGAATCAGTCGGTTGTGTAGCTAGAGTGAGTGTTGCGTAGAAATGGGGCGCGTTATCGCCGGGCGTGCTGCGTAGAGCGGCGTCGCGACGTGTACGCGGCTGATCGCTGTCGGAGCGACTACTTACTTGAACGGCGAGAGACAGGCCGCCAGCCGACGGGCTTGCTTGCCGCCCCCGCCGCGTGACAGCACCACAACAATCCCAAATCAAATTACTTATCGAATAGCATTGCGGCTCTAAACACTGACACTCTCTGACAATGAGGCAGGAACGCTCCCACGACGGGTTTGAACGCATGACACTGAATCAGGACGATAAACTATTGTGAGTTAAACCTTGTTTCAGTTAACGGTATAGAGTCGGTAGATAGTTATATCGAACTTACAGTTTTTCCTATTGTTTAAAGTAAGTATTTCAGTGTCAGTAATGTCAATAAAGGAAGCAAGTCAAGGAAAATGTTGACTTGGAGAGAACGCTTTTAGCGTTAAGACCGCCGAACAATAAAGTTTAAAAATAAATAAATAAATAAAAGGTGATAGCAGTGTCGTATCAAGATGTCAAGAGGTTAGTGGAAGATAGAAAAGAATGGAAGAAACTCCACCGACAAGAGCATCGCTCTTAAATTTTGATGATGAATATTAGGTTCTTTTAAAGGTAAATAATATTAAAGTTATAATCAGAAATAGGCGCAAATAGTAACTTCAAATATTTTTAGCTGTGCATTGGTTAGGTCGACCACAAATTTACGACATCCTGACAAATGCGCAGTGTTGATGAGAGCTTGACGAATACGCAGTTTTGACGAGAGCTTGACGAATTTGCAGTACAGTATTGACGAGTATGCAGTAGTATGAACTTGAACAATATACAGTAGAAAATAAAAACATTGAGGACTTGACGAGAATGCAGTCTTGACCAGTACGTCGTAAATCCGACAGCAAATTAGTACTTCGCCATAATTATTGTAGAAAAAAAAACTGAAATACTTATTACTATGGCATGGCACCGCCCGTGACACCAATTAAAAAAATATTTGGTGGCGCCATAATTTCACGTTAACTATCTTATTTGTCAGCCTTTATAAAGCTATATTTAGGTATATATTAATAAGGCGAAATTTATCAAAACCACATGTATCGATTATTTTAATATTTATAGTTTATGAGATAAAACGTGGTTGTATATCGATAACCCATTGCTTTGCATTTCAGTGAAGCATGCCACACGAGGTAAAGTATCAGAATCTGATCTACCTGTAAGCAACACAATACACACACAGCCAGCCGACACGGGTCAACAGATTTCAAGGTGATCATGTTACTACCTATTTGACACAGATGACTTATTTGCAGCTCGCTTAGGTACAATGTTACCTAACGCCATACCTTCTAATAATATAGAATCACTGAGGTAATAAAGCCCAGTCTACACACGGGTCCATTACAAAACGAAAATCTTCCAAAAGAATGCTCTAGCCTAGCCAAATGAGTGTAATTTCTTGACTCATTTTCTGCAGCAAAATTTACACTCGTTTGGCTTCACCCCTAATAATGTAAACGTGGCTATCCTAATTCTTCATTAGCAGCCCTTCGTAACCCCTTTTCAGATTAACAGACTTTAAAGATAGTTTTACAGGAAGTAAGTAAAAGTAAAAACAAAATCTCTGTGTGGTGTTATGTTCGTGGAAAGAACAGAAAAACGCATAAATTTTCCCTCATTTGGAATGTTTACAAATATATCGTTAATCATTGTATTATTAGATGCGGTTTCACATCAAGCCAGGTCAACTTTTACTGGGTTAATAAGAAACAGCGTCAATGTCTCATGAACTCGATGCAGCAGTAGAAACTTTTAATTAACGACACGATGTAGTAATTTGCGTTTGTAATACATTTATTAGTATACTAGCTTTTGCCCGCTTCGCTCGCGTATCCCACGGGAACATTACATTTTTCCGGGATGAAAGGTACTCTATGTCCTTTTCAGTACTTCTAACTAAGTGTATGCAAATTTTTAAGAGGATTGGTTCAGTAGATAAAGCGTGATGAGGTAACAAACATACAAACAAATATACAAACTCACTTTCGCTTCTATTAGTTAGGACTATTCAATTAGAACCAAAAGGGTCGCGTTAATTAGTTCCCGCGTAAGTAAAGTAAGGCCAACTCATAAAATAGGTAAGGTCACGGATTACGCTTGGCATTATTCAGTGATATAAAAGTTCTGAGGATGTAGTTAAAAAGCTGACCCCAAAGGGAGATACTGGCTTGAAACACTTTCATACTTTTTACTTTTTAATATTTTTTTTTTATTCGGTTATGATCTATGATTAGAGATGACAGCGATATATTGACACAAACCCAAAAAGCTTGAAATGTACAAAAATCATCACAGTTTACCATCCACTGTCAAGCCCAAAACGTGCACGAAAATGAGTAATTTAGTGATGTTTACAGTAAATTAAATTAATTTTATAAGTCAAATCGGAAGAATAATGCAGTAAGTAGAATAAGCCAAAATATGGTAAATGGTAAAGGCCAAATAAACAGTCCACTCACTCATTCTCTTGTACACTCGCAGTGCACCCAAATTGAACCAAGTTAAATGCTATTTGGGCAGCTAAGGATACGGCTATGTAGCTTATAACATAATATTGGATTAAATTCAAGACAAAAATGCTTCAAATTCAACTCTTTTTTTTTCAACAAGCTTATCCTATGGTTCAAAAAGTGTGATTGTCATCTACGGAATTGTGACTAACTTAGCGCAGTAGATAGGCGGTTTTTCTAATGCTGATGTCTATTGGCAACAATAACACTTAGCTACCCGCACGGCCGTCAGTCCACCTACTTGAAACTCATTCCGCTCACTGTACTTATTTGTTTAGTGCCGTTTTATTACGAAAGTTTTTCGAAAAAAAATCATTTTTTCATACAATTTTTAGGGTTCCGTACCTCAAAAGGAAAAAACGGAACCCTTATAGGATCACTTTGTTGTCCGTCTGTCCGTCCGTCCGTCCGTCTGTCAAGACCCTTTTTCTCAGGAACGCGTGGAGGTATGAAGCTGAAATTTATATCAATTACTCAAGTCTACTGTCCCTTGAAGCTGTGAAAAAATCAAACTTCTAAGCCAACGCAATCAAAAGATACAGCCGTTTATGTCGCAAATTTTCGACACTTGCAAGGGAATCAAAACCTACAGGGTGCTTCCCGTGAACTCAGAATCTTGAAATTTGGTACGAAGCAACGTCTTATAGCATAGATAAAGGAAAAATTACGAAAACCATAAATTTTTAGTTACATCACATAATATTTTTTTTTTTAATAATTTTAAACTTACTACCCATTTCCTCATAAACGCGTAGAGGTATTAAATTGAAATTCATACCAAATACTAAACCTTGCAGGTTTGTACGGAACCCTCGGTGCGCGAGTCCGACTCGCACTTGGCCGGTTTTTTTTTTTGTGAGGCCTAAGTACTTATTAAGACAAATGTAATAAGCCCTTACTCGATTGGTTTGCATCGTTTTATTACAGGGTTCCTATAGCCACGTTTTGGCTCCATCATCAAATCAGCTTCTTGTTTGTCATCTGATTTACAGCATACAAAATGTATTCTCAATCAGAAACCAAGATTAAGTGGCTGAAATTTAACTTGCAAGATTTGCCCATTGCAAGACCCAAAAACAAACAATAACAAACAGGGCAAGCTTCATAAAAGCTTACAATAAAAGCTACTGGCAACTATTTATGCTGCGTTGATAACTAAAATAAATTTAGCTTGCTATAAAATATAAAAGTCATTCGAACAATGCTGAAATCTCTTCCAACACTGTAGAGCTGGATTCGGTTAAGGTAAAAAACTTTTAAGTGTTTTTACAATTCGTCAATCGCATTGTCCATTTATAGCTTGTATGTCGAATTTGTTGGCCTGGCCTTCAGTTTTTAGTACGCTTGCTTCATGATGGAGCCTTACAGTTTATTGCATGTTTTAAGGTTACTTTTACCCTTGATTGAGGTATTGCCTATTTAGGATACTCGTATGTAACTATATTTTGCGAAATTATCTTACGACAGGATTTGTACATGATAAGTACGATTACTAATTAATTTAATATGAACGATATTGCAAAAAAATCATGGTGGAAAGGAAAGCGCGAAACATCAAAATGTGTCTTACACATTGACTGTAAAAAAACCGGTTTCGCGAAAATAAAAATACATACGGTGGGTTTTTCCGCAATTAAAGTGATCAGTATTTCATCGTACTATATGTACTTTCCTATCAACATCTACCTTTTTACCCGACTATGGCAAAGCCAAACGGAAGGGTAATGATTAATGATTTTAGCAGTCTATATATGTATGTATGTATGTAGAGATATCTTGTGTATTCCACCGTAGCATCTAGACTACTTATCCAATTTTCACAAAAAAGATGTCAATCGATTCGTCATTATCGTCTGGGTGACATAGCTACATTGTGTCTGCAAAAAATCGTCATTTAACGGATGTTACATACAAAAAAAGTGGGTGTAAAAATATTTTTTTTGTTTCGGTATCGCGTGGGGTATCAATTGAAAGGTCTTAATTAGCACAATTCAAAAATATATACATTGTTAGCCATAAATGGCTGCTGAATTTGAAACAATACAATACAAAAAAATATATTGTACCAAATAACATTATCAAATAATTATACTTTACAATAAGAATTTTCCCGTAGTCAGGTATAAGTTTTTTAACCGTAAATCTTGTTCATTCCATTGTCCTATTCGTAATGCAATGATAATTTAATTCTCAAGTTACAATACCTAATTACTTTGATATACGAGTACCTATATCCACCAAAGCAATGAATCGACAACAATACGTTTAACTAAAAATAGAAGCGCCGTTTTTAGGGTTCCGTACCCGAAGGGTGCAAACGGGACCCTATTACTGAGACTCCGCTGTCTGTCCGTCTGTCCGTCTGTCACAGGGCTCTATCTCTTGAACCGTAATAGCTAGACACCTGAAATTTTTACGGATTATGTATTACTGTGGCCGCTATAACAACAAATACTGAAAATAAAAAAGTTAAAAAATAAAGGGGGTCGCCATACAAAAAACGTGTTTTTTTTCAGCGTTTTTAACTAGATCATTATAATAGCATTAATTAGATACTTGAAATTTTCAGAGATTATGTATTACTATAGCCGCTATAACAACAAATACTAAAAATAAAAAAAAGTTAAAAATTAAAGGGGTCGTCATACAAAAAACGTGTTTTTTAGCGTTTTAAAACATTGTACGGAGGCACGGAACCCTTCATGTACGAGTCCGACTCGCATTTGCCCGTTTATTTGTCAGTATTGTCAGTCGGCGCTGGAACTTATTTCACTCGCATTTTGTTGATTCAATATGTTATCAATAGATAACTTTTAATACTATCAAGTGTCACAAAATAAACGAAATGTTAAGTCAAAAAAAGTTTTGGGCACACCAGTAAAATGATAAGCAGCGATTAGATCAAGATTCCTGTAGCCATATAACGTGGCCACATAATGCGTTATGAACCTCTCATCATCATCAGGTCTTTCTAGTCTCCACTGTAGGAGCACAACCTTCTCTGTACTGCCAGAGCCATACTTGGCCAGAGTGAGTGCAGTCAGAGGATTTGGCCTACACTCTTCACGCTGCCTTGTCAGACGGGTTGGAGAGGTTTCACTGATGTCCAAGCTTTGTTTAGATTGTATTTCCTAAGTCGCCTTCTACGACATCCACGTGATGACTTAGAGTGATTATATTCAGCTCTGCCGGGAACTACATGGAAAATGTATGTTACAGCTCTGAAAACTAAAAGCTGCTATTTATTTAACAAAAAAGGAAAATTTCAACCGCAATCTAAAAGTAGCTTACCTGGAATGGAGTGGAGATATTTACGTATCTATTTTTTTGTTTTCAAGGAAAGTTGAATCCCCTTGGAGAAAAGATGGTGACTGGAAATCCCGGTATTTAAAGCTGTATTCTTGTCACCGCATATCCATGTAAGTAGTGAAGACCCACCCTACCCTATAACTAGTTCGCCTGTAGTTGGACATCTTTGGAAACTGCAAGGTAGGTGGCAAGTGACCGCTTAGAACGGTACTGGTAGTTCTGGTTATGATTATGGTAGTGACTGTGAGTGAGCATGCACTAAATCGAATTAAGGCTAACAGTAATGGTACTACGAATTTAGAATTGTGGGTGAATTTAAATGTCAAACCTCCAAAAAAATTCATTTTATGATACGTACTGATCAAGTGATCAATTATGGAAGCCTAATTTCAAAGACCATAAAGATTTTTTTAATAAACAAACTACGAGTACTTCAGATATTTTCGGCTTTTAGAACACGTAGCCGGTTAATTTCAAAATGGAATAAATATTAAGATATACTCTTATGGTAGAGATTAAATAGGTTTATCTATCTACCTTGAATTTATTTCTACGTAATGAAATGTATAAAGTAATTGATACTCGTATCATAATTACGTGCACACCATAGAATCTTACGCTTCGCGTGGTGAGCATCAAGGACTGACATCTATTCTAGCTAGCTTTACAATAAATTATGAAATTGTGTTATGATGATCGAGCGAAGTTTTCTAAGTTTACTTAAGGCCGTACCTGAATTTTCCGGGGTCCAGTGCTGCCCCTATTTTATTTTAAATGGGGGCAGCACTGGACCCCGGAAAATTCAGGTACGGCCTTAAACAATCTGGCGTATGTATATGGAAGTACTTACATATGTATGTGAGTATGTTTGTTCGACAATAACTCGAATATTTTTATTTGGTCAGAATGTTTATGAAATTTTGTAAGCGTGTAGACGTAATCAATAAAAAAAAATGATTAAACATGAGTCAAGTCGGTCACGGGGTTGCCGAGATATGCTGCTAGCAAGTATGTAGTTCGGGACGAACTTACTAGTAATTAATCAAAGATACTAGACACTCGTATATAAGCGAAGCGAGCAAAGTTCTCGAGAGTCTTGAATAATCCAGCGTTTGTTTGTATGTGGGTATGTTTATTTGACGAATACTCAAGCATACGCAGCCAATACGAACTTCTAGTAATAAGCATAGATTAATATAATATTTGGTAATAAGACTCACTCTGCAAATATAAGACCCAAGTCAATTTTTTTGTTGAATCTGGGAATCTACGGTTTATTCAGAGACGTACAGAACCGCTAAGCCACAGAGTTTGTCTCAAAATGCATTAGTTTAGTAAATACTGAGTCATCTCGGCGTGACTCACGGCACGAGAAAAAGTTGGAGTCAAATCATTCCTTTGAAGGCAGTTACTTAGTGCTCTCACTGGTCGTAAAGCAACAATCTTTTACGCCTCTTTCAATTAGCGACGCTTGATTGAATATCATAAATTATTGTTATAACACTAGATCAGTAGAGGTCAGAAGTTCATAACGGTTAGTTTTATATTGCTCTAGCTATTGTCAGTGTTCGTGTTGATTGATATACACTGTTCTTTATAGCTGACTTTAAACATTTTTTATGAAATACTTTCATGTGCGTAAATTGTTAATTTCTCGATGCGTTGATCTGCGCTATAATGCATTTTTAACTATTATCCAACACAGATTATATCACAGAATAAATAATACTAACGTACAGAAGTCTCACTCAGCAAAGAAATTCAAAGAAATATCTACTCAATGTGGCTAGCGATATGGTTTAATTGAGCTCACGTCAGAACTCAGCACCTTTTCGTATAAATACCTAGACATCCATTGCAAGCCAATTTCATTCTTATTACTCTGGACAAACTATTCGTATAACTGAATTTACTACCCGGAGGGGCCGCCTGCGCGCTTAGTAATAATGTAGGTACATTTTCGATACCTAAACGGGGAGTGACACAGGCCGAATTATATTAGGTATTTAGGAGTCGAGAACTACTTTTAGTGCAATAAATATGATTGTAGCGTCAGCGGGGGGAAGGTCAAAAGGTTTTTTTCGAAGAGAAGAGATCGATTCGGTCGATTTCGAAGAGATCATCACCGAGGGCGGTGAAATAGAAAGAAAAATTCCTATAATTAAAAGCGTGATCTTAGGCTTTCTTTATCACCGACCGAGGTGTACTTATACAACTATACTTCCGTTGGCCAAAAAGTGACATTCTAACTTTTAGATCAGGCTTTTAATTATAGGAATTCTAACGCGTCAGGCTTTTAAATACGAGTAGGAATAGGGATGTGGACTGGCTCGCTGGTCTACCATCATCATCTTAGGCACTACAGCCTCGGGTGGGCCTTGGCCTTTTCTCGCCAATTTTTTACTCCAAGCACTTTGAGGTCTTGTTGTACTCCATCCAGCCATCTGAGTTTTGGTCTACCAGGAGGTCTTTTCCCTTCGGGTTTGTCATTTATGAGACGCTTGGAGGCTCTATTATCGTTCATTCGCTCTACGTGACCGGCCCATCGGAGGCGTCCCATCTTGATAAACCTCACTATGTTTAGCTCTTGGTACATTTCGTACAGCTCATGGTTGTACCTCACTCGCCAGGTGTCACCATCTAGTACTGCGCCAAAAATTCGTCTTAGTATTTTCCTTTCAAAAATTAGTAAATTATTTTCATCTTTTTTACTCAGTACCCAGAATTCCGAACCATAAGTAAAAACTGGTCTTAATAAAGTTTTATACAAAAGAATTTTTGTCCTCCTGGGCAGAAGTTTCGACCGAAAGTATTTGAGAAGGGTACACTTGTTGGCTGCGTAGATTCTTTTGTTGATTTCGACAGATATTTCGTTTTTTTCAGTGACTAGTGAGCCAAGGTACTTGAAATAGCCTACCGCGTCAAAAGTGCTACCTCCTGTACCTATTGTTATATTTTGAGGCTGTGAGGACATATTACTACGGGAGGCTCTAAGGTATTTCGTTTTACCAACGTTAACTTGTAATCCGGCTGGTTTTGACGCGGTTTCCAAAGCCTGGAATGCACTGGTCATGGCGGATACATTTCGCCCTACCAAAAAGCATAACCTAGAACTTGTACGGATTTTGTCAATATAGTGCCGTTTATCTCGATGTTGGAGTCTGTGATGCATTTGTCCAGAGCTATATTGAAAAGCAGGCAAGATAGTGCATCACCTTGACGAAGGCCATTATGTGTTCTGAATGGCTCTGATGTTTCTGTCTGTACCTTAACCACACTGGTGGTGTTCTTGAATGTCATTTTTGTCAAGGATACAAGCTTAGGTGGTATACCGGTCTCGTGCATGGCATTATATAGAAACTCCCTATCGACATTATCATACGCCGCCTTGAAGTCCACAAAAAGATAGTGTGTATCGATGTCGAATTCGAGCGACTTTTCCAAAATTTGTCTTAAAGAAAATATCTGGTCAACAGTTGATCTGTTTGTGCGAAAGCCACATTGATATTCGCCCAGGTTTGGTTCAACGTAAGGTGTTATTTTTTTGAAAAGAATTCTGGAGAAGATCTTGTACGCTGTGTTGAGCAAGGATATACCCCAGTAGTTTTGGCATTACAGAATATCTCCTTTTTTGTGGAGGGGGCAAACAACAGCTGTGTTCCATTCTTCGATCATGGTTTCTGTTCTCTATATTTCGCAAATTAAATAATGAAAATCCTTGCAGAAACAAGGTCCAGCGTATTTAGTAGCAGTTCTCCTGGCAGAGTATCTATGCCCGGTGACTTATTGTTTTTGATAACCATGGTGGCGTGTTTCTTCCAGAGTCGGTTCTAGCGATTCTTCTACTATCAGAGTATCTGACTCACCTGTAGCCAACTCTGCGCCGGGCGGCGATCCGTTGTTAAGAAGTTCTCCAAAATACTCAGCCCACCGCTGCATTATATCTTTTTTATTATTCAGTAGCTGTCCCTCTTTATTTCTACAAGCTGTGGATCGAGGTTTGAATTCCTTTCATCCTGTATTAACATGTTTTTAAAATTGCTTCATGTCGTTTCTAGAGTGGTGCGTTGATAGTTCTAGTAGTTCCTGTTTTTGATTTGCTCTCTTCTTTTTTTGTGGACATATTTTTCCTCTTTTCGAAATTTTTTATACTCCTCTTTACGTCTTCGGGTATTGGTTTGTTGCAGACGGTTATGTGCTTGGTTTTTCTTGTCAGTTGTTAATTGACACTCATGATCGAACCAGTCGTTGCGTTTTGATCCTCTGTCCTGTCCCAAAACTTCACATGCTGCTCTGAGGAGTGAGGATTTAAGGTGTTCCCAATATCCATTTTGGTCTTCTTTAAGTCCTACCACACTATCTCCTTTATTCTCCTTTATTTAGTTCTCGGGCAACTGTATCTGCATATTTAAATTTGGTTTCCGGTATTATTTTTAGGTTATCTATGTTGAATCTGGGTTCTTTTTTAGATTTCGTATATTTTGTTTTCGATATCCGGGCTCTAACTTTACAAACTACCAAAACGTGATCGGAGTCAATATTTGCCCCCTGTGGCTTCTTACATCTAGCAGATTTGAAAAGTGGCGACTGTCAATTAAAATATGGTCTATTTGATTCTTTGTGTGTCCATCGTTTGATATCCAGGTAATTTTGTGTATAGACCTGTGTGGAAAACACGTACTGCCCACGGTCATGTTAAGTGATACTGCTAGACTAATCAATCTGGTACCGTTGTCGTTTGAAATTTCATGTAGGCTATGTTTTCCAATGGTTGGACGATATATGTCCTCTTGTCCGACTTTGGCATTAAGGTCCCCAATTATGATTTTTATGTCTCCTTTTGGTGATTTTGCATACAAATCTTCCACTTTAAAATACCATTGGTCTTTTGTATGTGGATCGCTTTCTTCGATAGGAGCGTGGAAGTTAATAATTGTGTAATTTCGAAATTGCCCTCTAAGCCTTATTTTACATAGTCGTTCATTCACTACCTCGAAGTCTATAATTAAGTCTTTTAGACGTTTGCTCACAACAAATCCCGTACCTAAAGTATGTTGATTGTGGCAGCTGTAGTAAATGCTGAAATCCGGCTTTTCGATAGCTCCCTGTCCTACCCATCTTAATTCCTGCACAGCTGTTAAATCTGCCTTGTGTCGCGCGAGCTGTTGACGCAGCAGGTGAAAACCTGCGGGCCTGTGCAGTGTTCGAAGGTTCCATGTGCATAGCTTAAACTCATTAACCGTTTTTGCATTGCCGGGTCGTTTGGGTATGAATCGGTCCGTAAATTTGCTTTTTCCTTTCGTAATCATGTTTTTTTAAGGTAAGTGAGTGATTAACCCCCTGTACCCGAGGTCTCTGATGGGGCTGCCACCTTTGAGCGTCGAGACCACACTCCGTTTTCTTCGGGTTTCGTCCCTGCTGAGTTAGACTGGTTTTAAGGCGCCAGTTACCCGCCCTGCGTCCTTTATCCTTGGCATCTGCGGTCTCTTTTGGTGATACGTGCCCAAAGACACGGCCACAGAAGGTCCCAGGGGGTACGACGGGGACGTGGATACATCGGACTGGCTGGTACCTGCATTCTTGAGACTTCATCACCTGGAAGTACTGCAACGAGTATCTGGGTATTTTGTAGAGAAAATATAGTTCAGCAGCTACATTTACCCACCCAGACTCATTGTACTAGCTTCACCCCCCACTCGGGGGGTGAAGCTAGTACAAGAGTAACTCTAGTGAAAATCGTTCTAAATCGTGACATTATGCGAAATTTAAATGCACTATATGTACAATCTATCTTATGTGCTAATCAGAGAACAGAGAAAAAAATACTTAAGTATACAATTTTTTTTTACTAGCCTGTAGTGTTCCATTGTTGGGAAAAGGCCTCCCCTCCAGCCTTCCATACATCTTTGTTAGTGGCGACAGTTCTCCAGTCCTTTCTGGAAGCCGTTAGTTCGTCTGCCCATCGTGTTCTAGGGCGGCCTAGACGATCTCGCCCGGGGATTCTTAGCACCCCTGACCCCTGCCGGTGGCCCTATCTCCGTCTTGAACGGGACAACGATTTGGGGCATTTTTGACGTATTGTATGTCATTCAGAGAGGGCTTAGACCATAATATAACCATAACTATACAATATTTTTTTATAATTTACCTGACGAGCCAAAAGTATTTTTTAGTCCACATCCGTATTCAAACGCGTTTGCTACGAGTGTAAATAGTCGAAAGTCGAATAAAAGCTTAAAATAATATACTTAAGGTGAATATATAAGCAAATTGTCTTGAAGTGTGAAATAAATTGTTAACTCGTAAATATGGTGATAATTTCTATACTGCTCTTCATCATGCACTATTATTTTATGAACTGCCGTAGAAACTATTATTGGTGATCCGTCTAGCTTTAAAACTTGCCGTGGTCACTTTTGGCGGAGGCAAAGCAAGCTCGACGGACTAATGTAAATACTTTCAACGGTGGTTTATAAAATAATTTAAAGGGCGATCTAGCTAGTGCATGACGAAGAGCAATATGGAAATATATATATATCACCATATTTACGAGTTAACAATTTATTTCACACTTCAAGGCCATTTGCTTATATATTCACCTTAATGTACTTTGTATTATTACAGGCAGAAAGAAGATCATCCGCGTATATCGTTCATGATAAATGACGCCTCGCCACACTCTTCTCTATCCCAGGAGCACTCAAGCCGGGAAGGCAGCTCCACCAGCCAAATCAGCAACCCGCAGTACCTTACTTCCTTGCTGTCGCAGCGGAGCGAGATGTACAGTAGCAATGCTGGCTCGCAGAACATGCAGTGAGTTTAGATTCATACTAAGTACTTATCTGAACAAATTTCCAGTTGCATCTTTAGCTGAGGTGCTTCGGAGCCAGTCCCACTGTCCTAGAAACAAAAGATAGCGCCCTGCGGTAACTAAGCATCTATTTTTTTAATGTAAGCCACAGAAAGCGAGGCAGACCCAGGCGGTGATGGCGGATGCATACATTACTGATTGGCAGACTGCAGCTTTGAGCAAGAAGGAATGGAAGGAGAAAAGGGAAAACTGTTGGTTAAACTAGGTATAACCAAATACAAGTTTTTACTCATATTAGGTAAACATACTATTCACAGAGCGATAATGACCATTAACTTGGTGAGACACAAGTTAAGTCCCATTACTCATTAGTTTTAAGTACATTAGCAGTCATTCATTAAAATTATCTAATGAATGGTGTCTCTCAAATATTGTAAAATATAGACAAAAGCTACAGATCATACCGCTGATGTTGTGAAATGTTATGCTTTTATGCTAAACTTTACTTAATATTATAATATACTCTGTTTGTTCTTCGATCAAAAGTAGATGAATGAGAACCCTTGTGAAATGAGAGAGCGTAGAGTAGCTTGTTTCCATCTCACACAAATCAGCCTGCACCGTATCGTTTCAGTGGTATTATACTTATTATCTATATTATTTCTTTGATAATCACAGGTCTTTTCACCCTGATCTTTTGGGAGACTTGTGTGAGGATACCGTTGAGATTTCAACAGGAGGAGGATCTATTGCATATTATAAAGTAAAATTATCTGGGTTATGTATTATATGGGTAAAATTAATTATGATAACCAAAATATGATAACTGACTAATATATAATAATGATAACTGACTAATTGTGTGGCAGGCAGTGGCTTGCCACCCACTATTTGGACTAGTCCCTGGAAACCTCTCGATTCGCCTTCTCCTTCATTGTGCGAACCGCTAAAGTGTGGAATTCCCTCCCTGCGTCGATGTTTCCCAATACATATGATTAAGGGATTTTCAAGGCAAGAGTTAATGGGCATTTTTTGAGTCTGCGTGTTACACCTTAGACCTCATCTTAGCTTCCCATCAGGCTAGTTAGAGGTCAAACGCACTCAAATCTCTAATAATAAAAAATAATAAAAAAACTATTGTTGTCAGCAAAGGTGCAACCTGGGTACGAGCGAATCGCGGGTGTCGAGATGAGTGCTGTACTTTCTCCTAACTTGAATAACTTAAGAGCGGCGTTATGCTCTTTAATAAGTACTTCTACCCCTGGAGCAAAAGCTCTTACGACTACTCTCTGCACGGCTAATTGAGGCAATGCAGAGCTGAGAGTCCTGCGAGCCCTCTTGGGTTTCCACCCCGACCGGTGAAGACGTGTCGAGGACGAGGGCTCTGATTAACACTTTTGAGCACTCGAGTCCGTGGTGTTATTACTCACCAACAGCTCGTCACAAGCTGCCCTGCTGGCATTTTATTTTACTATTATCGATTTTTATTTTTGCTAAATTTTACAGGAGCGATAATTTAGGCGGCCACGAGACGATGCTGCTGGATATGGTGCGGGCGCGAAGTAGGGAGCTGCAAGAGGCTCAAGACAAGACCCTCGACCTGCCACAAGACATCTCTGATGAGTACTTATTGTTCCTTATTCTGAATGCAAATCATAATTTGCTAACCGTGAAATAGATCGTAGCATCGTAGACTCGTAGCGATTCGTAGTACTTATTTTTCGCTGTACAAAATAGCAAGTCACACTTATTTATTTTTTGAGATATTTGATATAGTCTAGGTACTTATGTAAGTTGAAGCATCTACTTATTAATTCCTAAGGCGTCATCAAACATTTTTGTATCTTAATCTTCTATCACAGATTATTACTTCTGTGTCTTCTAAATATAAAAATCAATTGCTGTTCGTTTGTCTCGCTAAAACTCGTGAGCGGCTGGGCCGATTTAGCTGATTTTGGTTTCAAAATGTTTGTCGTAGTCCAGGAATAGTTTAAACGGTGATATAATATGGAAAACGGAACGGGCGGAACGAAGTTCGCTGGGTCAGCTAGTTTACAATAAAAAAGGAGTTTCGCAAAGCATTAAAGTAGGTAGGTACTTTTACATGTAAAATACGGTAAGTAGGTATCCAACAAATTTATGTATTTTACTTACCTAAGGTAGGTAGTAATAAGTCGAAGTTAATACCGCTACACTTCTTATTACCCAACATAGCTAAATAATCCCACTCATTAATCAAATTAAATTATTACTCTTTATTCTGCATTTACGGCTATTAAATACACATTTCGGCTTTATAAAGACCTGCTAGACAATACAATTAAGTAGTTAAGTATTAATATAACAAAGATATAATAACAAAAATCTCATTTTCCCACTTCACTTTCCCTCTCGATTCAATTATGAGTATTATCCACGACTTTCTCACAATCTTAGTCGTGTGCCATTGAAACAGTAGGGGCTCGTATTCACACAACATAAGTATGTCATGTACACTTCCGACGGCTTCTCACCTTTATTGTCGACAAAACGTCCTATTATGTGCGTATCTACCTACTCCACGCGCGTAACTAATTACGTTGAAGTACAATTAGTCATTTTAAATGAACCAAGAGAGCATTGAAAATGACGAATTATTTTTTTATCAGATAAGTATTGTTAGCCAAAGAGATACCTGATCAGGCCCTCTCTCTAATATCTGTAGTTTCTCTTATACTGAAAATAATATGGTCATGAAAATGTAGTAGTAATGTACCACCTACGTCTTACTTACCATCTCTAATTATAACCGCTTTTTCTTTCGTTTCTGAAGTTGAATAATAAAAGTAACTGGACCACTTAATTCCTATTGAGCTTAAATGTGCATTACTTAATTATAGGTAAGTTTGATAACAATACTTATATATACAGCATTCCACATCCCACTGCTGTATATAAGTTGTAAATAATTCCATCTTTTTGAGTCTTGAGCCTTACCAAGCCAAAGATTCCGAATACCATTAAATGACGATGAATTTTTATGACGGAGACAGGAACAATCTATAGGGAGTCTTAACTTTTGACATTACAAATCAGAGGTTTATCGCATTTGAAATATTTTTTTGTGATGTAAGTAGTTATTATACCTATCAAACGTATAATCTAGAGTCTACTTGGGACTCACAATTTCACAAAAGATCTTCACAATACATTGGTACCTACCCAAAGGTTAGCACTGCTATATTAAAAGCTTGATTAATAAATGTTTTGTTACCTACATGCATACAGGAATTGATTTTTCTATTTATTTGCAGTCAGTCCAGCGAAGTCTGCATGCATGGTCTAAACTTCCGCATGACAGAACGCAGCATCTCCCGCTCGCGTGTCTCCAGGATCTCCACTCGTCGCGACATGGACATCCCCTCCATCCTGGCTTTTACTACTACTACCACGCCAAGTCCGGTTAGCTGTCTTTCTTTGAATTCTCTTTACGCTATGTCATCAATATCATCATCATCGTCACCTTTCAGCGGCCCACTGCTAGCCTCCTTCTGTTGGCGCCACGCCACGGTACCCTATCCCTGGTCTTAGCAATCCAGTTATTTCCAGCAATCCATTTGATGTGGTCCAGTTAGGTATATACCTATTTGCTACCTATCTGCCGAGCGCTATTCGTATTTAGTTCATTTTCCCAATCGTTTGACGAGGATTCCAACTAATCGCGATGACATCCCCTGCATCCCTGGCGCTCATCGCGGTATCGCGCTTTCGCTAACTTTTGCGGTTCAACATAACCTTGCTAAACCTGTCCTTCGGGTTCTGCAATCCTTGAGAAATATTTCACCTCCCAGGCACAGCCATTAAGCTTGATAAATTTTAAGCGTAATTGTTTAACAACTATTAAGAAACATAATACAACGAGTCCATGTGTGACTGAAATGTAGGTCTATCGTTTGTTCCCAACTGTATAAGACAGTCGGGAAAAATATATATCTCAATCTATGTCTGTCATTATTATACAAAGTGGAAGAGACATACCCGTAATAAATCGAACCACGTGCTAGGTATACTAGATCACTAAAGTATAATGAAGTTAAAATAACAGCAAAAAAAAAAACAAAAAAAATTCGACATTCCCATACAAATCGCTGCACACTTTTGTATGGAAATGCCGAACGTTTTTTTTTTCTCTTTGGCTTTTATTGTAATTTCGTTATACTATAATAAATAGATCGTCCCTTCCACGTTGTATATTAGTTGTCAATGCTATGTCAGATTCGTAGCGACAAAACTTATTTTATAATCTATCACTATTATATACCGATTTGCCACTCAGAAACTTCATCTCGCAGGAAGAGTTAAGCTTACGTTCTGTACGTTAGTTGCTACTTATAATAATTCTGTGTCCCAGGCACCCCTGGAAATACCCGCTTTTCAAAAACAAGGACCGAAGCAGGAGGTGATACCGAAGTGGTCTATTCGTCGATCGGTTTGTCCTGTTTGTTCTCAGAAGTGGAGAGACCGAAGCTCAATTACTAATGTTAAATATTCAGGTACCTTATCAATGACATTCATTTTTAGGGTTCCGTACCCAAAGGGTGCAAACGGGACCCTATTACTGAGACTCCGCTGTCTGTCCGTCTGTCCGTGACGTCCGTCTGTCTGTCCGTCTGTCTGTCTGTCTGTCCGTCTGTCACAGGGCTCTATCTCTTGAACCGTAATAGCTAGACACTTAAAATTTTCACCGATTATGTATTACTATGGCCGCTATAACAACAAATACTAAAAATAAAAAAAAGTTAAAAATTAAAGGGGGTCGCCATACAAGAAACGTGTTTTTTATTTTGGTGTGGAAAAGACCTGCCGCCTCGTCCACCCCGCCTCGGGAAGCCGGGTGGGTATGTGCTTCAGCCGGGGCCGTGTGCTTCTTCATGCTCCACAGCCCGACGTGGCCGGCCGCTACCTCAGCGGCCCCGGCTCGCTCACGGCACCCTCTGCTCAATCAGAGGGGCCGGAGCAGCCATCGGCTTGGCCTCTCGGCCCGACAAGGACAGGCGCGCTGACACGACACGCGACTTCCACTCCGAAGGGCTGTCTGTCGGACGATGGAATCCCGTTTCCACCGTCCAACCAGCCGTCATAATTCAGGGCCTGCAAAAGCAGGTCCTGCCTCAGGTTCGCTTACGGCGACCGAGGCTCACCCAGCCTGCTGCATAGGATATATAGGGAGAGCGGCAACGTAACACCGACACTCTTTCACCTCAGTGACTGTCACAATAAAGCTAAACACTCTTTCACCTCAGTGAATGTCACAATAAAGCTAAATACGCAACTATTGTTTATTTAATTTTAGTTCTTTTAATTTTAAAACTAATACTTTTATAATCAAAATAACTAAAATTTTGACAAAATTTTTACTGATTTTGTCAAAATTTCAAAATGTTACACAGTATTTGCAAAAAGAAAGTCTCTTTCAAATCATTTTATAAATAGCGGATTGAAGTAACACAAATATAAAAAATACAGCTAAATTGAAACCTCATCTTTTTTTTGGTTGTTTGAAAATAAGGTAAGTTATAACAATGCACGTTTAACTGTCAGCAGCTCTGGATTTAAGGGAGGGCAAGAGGGGGCCCATGCCCCGGAAAATGCCCTGAGCAAGGTCGCAGAAAAACGCTGGATGCAGGCCGCGTCGGTCGTTTTGGAAATTCTTGGGGGAGGTATATGTCCAGCAGAGTCTAAACTTAGCATGGGATTACACCTGGAAGTACCTGGCACCTTTCAAAGAGACAATATTTCCTTTAAGTCTCGGTATAGCGGTACCTATGTACCGCTACACTATCACATCTTCATCTCTAAGACCCAAAAGAAAGACACTTTTAGCGCGATGGTGGAAAAAGGGAATCAAAATAGTCTTGGGTTGATAGCCGCATCGCTTGTTGACAGTTTAGCGTATTGTAACATACAGAGTTAATTTATATAACAATCAAATTAAAAACTCTCAAGTAAACAGCGTTGCTAAGTAACCCAACAATAAAATCATAGAAATTTTAAAACGAAACAAGAGGATTTAGATTTTCACCCATTCCCTCGATCTTCTTTTACGATCTACGCAAGAAGAGAAACAGCTAGTACATTCTACGTTTTTTCTTTTATCCCAAACCAGCATGGAAGGAATACATATTGCTATTCTCAATTGATTTTCCAAATAGAAAAAGATAGAAACCTTGTCATTGGACGGCGCCCAACTTCTAACTAAGTTGACTTTCTCTCGCCTTAACCTTTCGGTTCCAGGCTTGAAAAGAAACTTTCCTTTGGAATTACCATCAGTCATTGCACCAGCACGACTACGTACATCGATTACGACAGGATAGTAAGTTGAAAAATAACGTTACAGTACACAAGTAAGTACACAACACAACAAATCTTGTTTGTCTTCAAATCAAAACTTATTCTGTTTTTTCGTAGGTAAGTAGGTTTTTCTTCCATCACTGTATTCATCTTATAGCCCTTTGGGTGCCAACTAGGTACGTGAATATTCATAATTTGGTATCTGGACCATAATGCCGACTACGATTATTGACGTCGTCGATTTTGTTTGGCCATCTATAGAATGTCACTGTGAGGAAAAACTCGAAAATCTCCGTGGCGCGCAAAGTTATAATATATGCTGTGCTACAGAGCGTTTGTAGCATTGGCCATTGTGTGGTTTCATTTGTCTGCCTACCTCGCCAGCTGCCTATAGACTTACCTATTAAATTTTTACTTGCACCCCACACTTCTGTTTTCATGACCAATTTGAATGGCCTTATTTTCCTTTCTCAGCGCTCCTCGCCCTGCATTGGCAGCAGTTGATGAAGAATTGGGCATAAATCGCCGAGTATTTCGCAGTACCAGTGCTTCTTGGCAACTGACTCGCGCTCGACGCTTTCGTACCCCGAAACTCATCATGCCTTCCCCTGAAGCGAGTAGACCGCCCACCGCAGCGGCACCTCTGGCACAGAAGGATTTAGACACTCGTGTTTCGCGATTCCTCACTGATGAAGACGTTAGAGTAGTATGGTAAAATATTATCGTATCGTAGGTACGTATGCGTTCTCTTTCCATGGAAAAAAATTACGAATTTTGATAGTCTGAGCATTTTGTACAAAATTTCCAGTAAATGTCCGACAAAATATAAAATTCTTGCATCCGTAGTTTTTAACTTTAGGTTTACGTTAGCCTATATTGGTGTCCCACCGCTGAGCAAAGGCCTTCCCTTCCTCCTTCCACTCATCCATACTTAGACAGTAGGAGAAGCAGAAAGTTTTGTCTGAATGCACATAATACATTTTGACGAACATTTACATGACGTTTTGTAAAAATATCTACTCTACTCTCAATATGCTCATCTCAAACTATCAAATTCGGTACTTCTTTGCCAGAGCAATGCATACAACATTATCGGCCAGATATTGTAAATAGGAAAAATAAATAAATTATAATTTCATACTTACCTACTCTATAGATGCTTTTGATTTCATAAAATACCAACTGACACTCATCAGGTAGTGGAGTGGAGCAAATGACGCTGGGGACTGTAGATACAATCACAGGGTACAATCTACAACTAGCTTTACGGCGTTTTCGTGCATTTGTTGAAGTTGGCTGAAATACATGTCCAGTTGAGAAAATGGGTAAAAAACTGCAGTCAGTAGAGGAAACATCAAAAAATGTGTTGCCATCTTGGAATCAAAATTTGTTTGCAGTTTTAAGCATACCAAATTTCAGACCCTGTAAAAACAAATGAAAGTCGTCAAATTGCTTACAACCCCCTACCTACCTACATCTTGGAAAAAAAATTACGCCCCAAACTCTAACCGTTTTTGCAGGCCATACCCTTTACACATCAGGTTGTTGTGATTTTCAAGATTTACTATAACTTCATGCCTCTAGGCTGTCACCCTGGAAAAGGGCAAACTAAGTACCTATGCCAATCAGTGAGTGAGTGGTACCTATTGTAGGATTATATAGCTTTTGGTGTTTCTGTACTCAGACTCGAATCAGAAATGAGGAAATTCGTAGGAGAACAAAAGTCACTGACATAGCCCAGCGGATTAGCTCGTTGAAGTGGCTGTGGGCGGGACACATAGCGCGACGAACCGATGGCCGACGGGGAAAAAAGGTTCTCAAATGGCGACCACTTACTGGCAAGCGAAGCATAGGACACCCACCCACAAGGTGGTCAGACGACCTGACCAAGGTCGCTGGAAAGCGCTGGATGCAGGCCGCTCTAGTTCGGTCATTTTGGAAAACCTTAGGAGAGGCCTATGTCCAGCAGTGGACGTTATGCGGCTGAAATGATAGCTTTTGCCCGCGGCTTCGCTCGCGTCCTTCTCAGTACTTCTGACCTAACTATGTGTATGCGAATTTTCAAGAAGATTGGTTCAGTAGATAAAGCGTGAAGAGGTAACAAACAAACAAATATACAAACTCACTTTCATATTTATAATCATAGAATTCATAGAGTTAGGATTGTTCAGTGAATGAGTGGTACGGTGGTACCTATTTTAGGATTATTAGCTTTTGCCCGAGGCTTCGCTCGCGTAGCTCAAATCCCACGGGAACATTACTTTTTCCGGAATAAAAGAAAGGTACCCTTTGTCCTTCTCAGTACTGCTTACCTAACTAGGTAGGTATGTGTATGCGAATTTTCAAGAAGATTGGTTTGGTAGATAAAGCGTGAAGAGGTAACAAACAAACAAATATGCAAACTCACTTTCGTATTTATAATCATAGAGGTAGGATTGTTGTACCTATTATAATACTCGTATTAGTTGGGTTGGGTTGGGATTGCTTGGGATCATAGGTAGGATTATTGTACCTATAGGGTTGGGATTGGGAATATTGGGATACTTGGGATGTACGTACAATCATAAGAATGGTAACCACGTAGCGGACGCATGCGACGACGGGCGACCGTCGCGGTCTGCCGCAAGTGTCAACGCGCGTGGCCACCCGCGTGACCCGCGCGTGTGCTCCGCGAATACTACGATGCAAAGAAAATAATACTCTCTTGCTACGATGGCAGTCAATTTTCAAGCCTAAGCACCTACCAATACCACTACACCAACCTGAGCAATAATGTACCTTATGTCTAGCTACCGATATCTTTGACACCCTTAGATCATTTAATACAGGATAAGTTACGCAGACAAATCTTCTTACAAAACTTTCTGCCGTTTTTGGTGCGGGGGGAGGGTACTACTACATCTAAAAAACACACACAGTCACAAAAATAATTTGTGTCGTTATAAACGCACACTTACGTAAAATTGACACACTAGTTTATTTTCTGCACACTAGCAAAACTCACACTAAAACAAATGTGTATGTACACGTAATAATACACCCTAGTGCAAAAGGATTGAACAAAAAAAAAAATATCGACATCGATGTTTCGGAAAAAAAAATTACTTACGTTCGTTTTAACTCTGGAATGTTTTCATATAATTATGTCGGAAATTCGGGATAGAAGTTAATACGTCACGTGAGGCGCCACGTGAGCAGTTTAAATAATAGAACTTGATTAGTATCTATTTAGTTTTACAAGTTTTATTATTTATACTGCCCACGTGGCGCTTCACGAATACTATAAAACTTGTTAATTAGTTTAACAAGTTTTACTATTTAAACTGCCTACGTGGCGCTTCAAGCATACTACAATATAATACAAGTTTTTTAGTATTTAAACTTGTATTATGTGACACTAACTCAACAATATATATTTTATCATCTTCATCTAAGCGCGTTCTCGGTTGCATCCTTAGCTGTGACGCTTCCCCGCTTTTTATTCTTCAAATATAATATGGTCACCCAAGTAGGCCAAAGACCTTGCGAAGTGGAGAAGAAATAGCCGAAACAGAAAACTTGTATTATGGGATACTAACTCAACAATATATATTTTATCATCTTCTTCATCATCTAAGCGCGTTCCCGGTTGAATCCGTAGCTGTGCTGCTTCTCCTCTGTTTCTTCTCCAAATATAATATAGTTATATACCCAAGGATGCCAAAGACCTTGCGAAGTGAAGAAGAAATAGCCGAAACAGAAAACTAAAAAACTTGTATTATGGGATACTAACTCAACGATTGTATATTTTATAATAAATACATATATAGATGGGGTTATGTCATCAGATCAGATCCATGTTGTCATAATATTGCATTGTCACGCGACATACATATGCGTGCAAATTTCAGCTCAATCGGAAACCAGGAAGTGGGTCAAATTTAACTTGCAAAGATTTGATTACAGACAGACAGACAACGGGACAGGTAAAACTAAATAAAAGCATGTAAAAAAATGTAATATTTCGATATTAAAATTATATCACAAATAAAATTATATCAAGGAAATGTAATTTTTATCGACATCGATGATAATGCGATGCCTCGTCACTCAAAAAGTAGCAAAAATTTACTTGGACAGTTGAGTATTTAATCTATATTCAAATCTAATGACCAGAGAATAAAGACGAAGGTTGTAAATCATAAAAAGACAAGCCTCGTGGGGAGTGCGCATCAAAATCTGGTAGTCTCGTGGGGAGTGCGCTTACGTCATCAACTCATCGTTTTTTTTATTTGAATCTTATTACCGAATCTTATGAATGTAATTGATATATTTAAAATGAGAAAGTCTCGTGTCGAAGGATAGTGAAAAAATAATAACATTGAAAAATGAAGTATGTCTACGTTGTGATAAGTGATTATAGATCTTTTTGGTATTGTTATGGCAGTAAATAAGATAAAAAATCGCTTGGGATGGAAGGAAAGCAGTTGCAAACTTGACTCGATTATTTTTTCCGTAATCTGTACTGAAAGATATTATATCGATTTTTAAGTAATTACATTTAAATAGAAATCAATGTTATTAAATTAAAAAAATACTTACAAATGAAAGGTTATTCCATCTTTACTAAGATTAGAAGTATTTGACCTCTTTTTACATGCGTTAATTGCACAATTTGGCATTTTTAATCGAGCACTTGTAGACGTCCTTTCGATACTTTACCGATGCACATAATGATCATAATCGATTACGCAACTAGTTTTTATGAACGTATTGCATGCATGCGATCTTATACTTCGGCAGAGGGGAACGCGCAGGTAAGGCTTATCCTATATTAAATGATCTAAGTTGACACCACACCAACCTTTGAAACTTGTTTAAAATAAAAAAAAGAACTGAAGATAGGCTCTTTAGGACTCGTTTCCAGGGCCGTTAAATTATTTTTAAAAAATAGAACTACCGACAATGACAGCTGTAATAAATGACAGCTAAAAAATGAAGGAAAACAAAAAAAATTGTCGACTTGTTAAAAAATAAAAGCCGATAAAAGTAAGCATGGCTCTTCTCTCATATTCAAGATTATTATTGTCGAAAGCAAAATGGTGCGTCACACATGCCTCAAGTGTAAAAGCCGTCCGAAGTCTTATGTCCAAACAACTGGTTTACAACAAATTCGGAGATCCCCTGAGTGTCGTGAGTTTGAAGGAGAGCACTGTACCACCATTGGGCAGCCAAGAAGTTCTCGTGAGAATGCTGGCTGCTCCGGTCAATCCGGCAGATATTAATACCATACAAGGTACATTACAATAACATAACCTTTTAGTTCACTTTTACAGATACACACAAATTAAAAATTGAAAACGATAAAACTGTGTAAAGAAAATTAAATCAAGATTTGAATATTAAAAAAGGTATTTATTTTCATTCCACTATCTTATGTTTATTCTTGTGTAAAATAATATATTTCTTATTTTATTATTGTTTTAGGAAAGTATCCAGTTAAAGTCAATTTTCCAAGTATTCCTGGTAACGAAGGTGTAGGAATTGTTGAGGATGTTGGAAAAGATGTTAAAAGCATCACCTGTGGTAACAAGGTTATTGTGACAAAGCCGTTACAGGGCACTTGGAGGAATTATGGTGTTTTCAGCAAGGAAGTGCTCAGGGTGGTGCCAGATGAATTGGGGATAGTAGAAGCTGCAACACTCACTGTCAACCCTTGTACCGCTTACAGAATGCTAGTAGATTATGTTAATATTCAAAATTCAGGGATGGTAGTCATACAAAATGGAGCTAATGGAGCTTGTGGACAAAATGTGATTCAGCTATGCAAAGCTTGGGGTGTTAAAAATATAAATATTGTGCGATGTAGACCTGATATTGATCAGCTTAAAGCATATTTAACATCTTTGGGGGCTACCCTTGTGCTGACTGAGGAAGAACTACGCAGCACTACAATTTTCAAGGATAAGGATTATGTGAAACCCATGCTGGCTCTTAACTGTGTTGGTGGAAAGAATGCACTTGAAGTTATAAGACACATGAACCATTCAGGCAAAATGATAACTTATGGAGGGATGTCACGGGAGCCAGTTACCATTCCTACTTCAGCATTTATTTTTAAAAATATTTCATTCCATGGATTTTGGATGACAGCTTGGAATGAGAAGGCTGCTCAAGTGGAGAAAAATAGGATGATTGATGATATTGTGAAACTTATGTGTGAGAGTCGTTTGAAGGGACCAGTACACAAACTAGTGAAGTTTGACGAATTTGAGGGGGCACTAGGGAGTGCTCTTACCAGAACGGGTTTCACTGGGTGTAAATATTTATTAGAATTTTAAAACATATCTATTTACTTTTATTATAATGTAGTTTGATACTAGATATACATACTTATTATAATTTTATTAAGTTATACATTGTTTTTATTGGTTATTTTACTTATATAATAAAAATGTTGCCATGTCATGTAGCTAATTTTATTTTTTTATACAAGTTGTTGGTGTTACTATTAAATCTTTCAATACTTCTTAATGGAAATATAATATCATCTTTGTCCAGAAATGGAATATGTGATGTCTGGAAATGAAAAATAAATTATCAGCTATTCCATTTTTGAGGAAATGTTTTAATCTACCTACTTTACTTCTGTAGGTAGGTACCTACCTGATTCTTGATAAGATATTTTGAACAGAGTCACTGATTATAAATAAAACAAGTGACAATTTCTTTATCCTTTTTTCAGGGAGAAACGTTTGCCTACCATGTTTACCCACCATTGGAGGTGATGAAGGTATTGGAGAAGTTGTTGAAATTGGTGGCATGGTATGTACAGTGGTACCTGGTCAAAGAGTGGTGCTCAGTTCCCGGTTGCTTGGCTCTTGGTGTTATTATGGCATATACCATGAGAGAGACATTCATGTGGTATCTCCAAATCTAAGTCTTCCAGAAGCAGCCATGCTTACTTCGGCTCCTAGTTCAGCTTACAGATTAATTAAGGACTTCAGGTGTGTGAAACCTGGGGAGACAGTTGCACAAAATGCAGCCAATGGCCCCTGTGGACAGTGCGTCATACAGCTGTGCAAAGCGTGGGGAATCAAAACTTTCAACATAGTGCCAAACCGCTGTGACACTTTTTTAATAGACCACCTATACCGTATCGGAGCTACTGCTGTTGTTACGCTTGAAGAAGCTGAATCACTGTCGTCTTTTAATACATCCATTTCTAGGCCAGTTTTAGCATTAAACTGTTTAGGCGGTAGATATGAAGATGTTATGCTGAAAATTTTAGACCGCAATGGCACAATAGTTTATTACGGAGATGCCTTCTGCTTGCCTTTAGTGAAACAGTTTCTGCGGTATGATGCAACATTCGGTAGATTTCATTTGAAAGACTGGGATTCACATGCAACACCTGTTGAAAAAGACCTCATGTTCAAAGAAATCATACAACTTATGGTGACAGGAAAGTTTATAGCGCCTTTACACCGACCATTGGAATTGAAAGACTATGTATACGCACTAAGAGGTACATCTATGTGTGAATCAGATGCTACATACAGTTATATTTTTGATTTGACTCTACAATTTTGAAATAGGCACAACAATTTTTATAATATTGGAATGAAGCTATCAATTAATTCAAACAAGAACGAACCTATAAGAAACGTCATAAACATGTCAAACATGACAGTTGATTTCTCTTTGCATGACAATGACATTTGATTGATTGTATTTATTTTTCGCGCAACAAGCAGACAGAAGTTAAAATTATATTTAGATTAATAAAAATAAAATTAATTAAATTCACATATGTCATTTCAATATGGAGAAGTCAGAATTTGAAACCTACGAGTTTTTTCCCGCAAACACTGAAGCTGGGTCTGAACAGTTTTTTGTCGTCCAGGAAGATGGCACATATCTCAGTAAGTTTATAAACAACTATTATATGCAACTATATATGAAGCACCTCACATAGTTTCTTTTAAATATTGAAGTTTACAATTATTACATTTCTTTTGTCTCGGCCTGTAGCCCCTTGTCTCCATTCATCATGTTATGTATTTGGACATTTGGTCTAACGACTAAGGGGTCGTTGTTGCAGCATACTGGTCAAAAATCATTTAAAACTACATATTGAACCATTTTGACTCGACAAGAAGAAGTATTTGAGGTGGGAGTGGTGGGGTTGCAACGTGTTCCTTGATTTGGCTGCGCCCTTCCTCCCCTAATGTTTCTGTGTGCGTAATTGGGCCCAGGTTGCCCTCCTAAAGGCTTAACCTTTTTATATATTTATTATTTAAAATTTCTCTAGTGGTTACCTATCACTACTTATGTCTGGGGATCTTCATTTATCACATGTTTTCTGGAGGGAAAAGAAATTAATTGTTTGAGCCAAGAACAGGAAAAGAAGATCATTTATCAATATCCTAATACCTACCTAATAATATTGCTCTCCTTTTTATCATACATGTTTCTTATTATATCTTTTCCATTCACTCTGCTCATATTTTGAAGTACTTATAGGATAATGATTAATTTCCCTTACTATTGGTATGTCACCTATTTTTATGTGTGTGTGTGTAAAAACCAAAGATTGGTGCACAATGCAATATGTATTACTATATGCAGCAATGCAAGTCTCCTATTCTGTGTAGTGTGGTACATTGCAACAGCAACCATAATTTTATATGAGTTTGAATAGCCAAGAGAGCAAAGTTCTCCGAATCTGCATATACAGGGCCTAACAAAATATACTGAAACTATTTTAAGGGAGGATTCAGTCCATGATACTGAACAACTTTTCCCAAGGAACATATATCGAAATATTAAAAATAATTTTTGGCCTCCCATACAAGTTGACCGATCAGCTGATCCGAGCCTGTATGGAAAGTCAAAAATATTTTTTCATATTTCGATATATGTTCCTTGGGGAAAGTTGTTCAGTATCATGGACTAAATTCACCCTTAAAATAGTTTCAGTATATTTTGTTAGACGTTATATAATCTGGCATTTATATGTACATGTTTTTTTGGTGATAACTTTTAAACTTTAATTTGGGTTATTCATAAAAATTAGGTGAAATTATAGATAAGACCACTAGGATTTTTAACTTTGAATATGAGCGAGCCTCTAAGGGAAACTCCTTTAGTGTCAATGTTTTCTTCTGTTCAAGGACTGTTCCGAAGATATTGCTTAAAGTGATCAATTGTGCTAATTACTTACTAAGTTTTCACAAAAAGTACCCTTACTAATGTAGAATAAAATAAGTTTTATTTAGTTAACAGGCAAGTCCAGTTTGTGACACAAGTGGAAGATGTGAAAACAGTTTTAGATGGTCAACCTTGCACTGTGTATGATGTCTCAGAAGTGTCTGACCAGCCGTTTTATGTTGATGTGGATAATTCATCAGAATTGATGTCTGTTTCTGGTAAGAGATCTAGTTTATATCAGACTCCATCCTATAAAAATTGTCCATGTTACTAGGTACTTCTTTAAATTATTTGCTGTTTGTATATAAAAAACAATAATTAAACAATGTATATGAATCATATTTTATCAATGGGGTTGGCACAGTATGTCAGCTTTTTCCATCTTATCCTGTTCTTTGTCAAATTAGGTAGCATCCTGGGTCAAAAATAAATTATTTGGTATTGTAGAATAAAATATCACAAAATAATATCACTTGTTATTGATTTATTAATGGAGAAAAACTGACATTAAGAGTGCTATTTGACTCTAAAAACCTTTGATATCTAAGTTGAGTATTCATACTTATCTCAAATTTATTTTTTTGACATTTAGAAAAAGTATCTGATTTAATTTGTTGGAATCCAGCAGATTGTCCGTTATTCTCTTCTTCAAAGAGGAGGAGAATATGAGTACATATTCTCCTTTACGCATTCCTTCTACCATTTACTTGATCTCCCTCTATTTCTATGTTCCCTAACTTGCAAATTTAAAACCCATGTCGTAATGTGACTTTCCTCTCTCCTGCCAGCCCAACCTAGGCCTTTAAAACTTCCTCTTACATACTCATTTCTTATTTTGTATCTAATTTTAGCTAAAGATTAGGCCATAGTTTTCTTTGCTATGTTAATCACACTATAACACTTATAAAAAGTATGTGGCTGTACACATTATGTAAATACTTTCAGATCAATTTGTGCTACCAGAAGCATCAAGTAACATATATGCAAACAGCTATCTTCTTCAGCCCAGCACAACTTCTGAACAGGTATTTATAATAATAATGTTGTAATAAATATAAGTGGGTCACTCACGAAAATCAGCTACTGGCCGACATGTGAGTGGCCCCCTTATATTAATTACTAATGTCTGTCTCACGTTAGTTTTAACCAAAAAATAATGTTAGTAACTTTTTGTCAAGTGCGACAGGCATTGGTGTACCTTTGTTTGAAGGTATATTAGACCACAGTTTTTATCACTGAATGTTATGATTTTTGTAAGCCTACTTAAAGGTAAAAAATCTATAAGTAGGCAAAAAATTCAGGCACAAGTATGATACAAGATACTTATAGCGTAATGAAAAAGTGACCAGAAACAGAAATGAAATGTTTGTTTGACTTTAAAAGGGTTGTATTTCTACTGAGATTTCTACCTACAATGCAGCACAATATCATCTTTCTGAATACGAGCCGGGTAATAAATGCTAATATGTCTTGTACCAAGACTTGTCACATGTCACTTTGATCGCTATCTCTTTTTCGCCTTTGAGGGTGACCGTTATTGTATTTTTGTCGCACTCTGCTATGGTGGTCTTTTTACACAGTAAAATATCTAGGTGTATGGTCGTTGGTATAAAATGTCATAAAATCCATGATAGAGCACGATTTTGGACAGTCGATCTTAGCCAAAACCTGTTAGGTTTTTTAGGTGGTTGACTCGACTTTTTCTCATTATCTACAATCTACATGCGTTTCTCTTGATAATGTTATTATATAAAATTTTGTCATTACTTACTGTTGATACGGCTAGTATTATAGTATGTATCTGTGCCGTTGATTATATTAGTGAAATCTTTATACAGGTAAAAGAAGACATGACCGATGTTCAGTTACCTTCAAATTCAACAGCAGACTTGGATGCGGGAACTGTTGGCAAACCAATTAACAGCTACACTGAGGTAATAAAGTAAACAATTTATTTACATGTTTCAGGAGAAAAATCGGTTGTATGGTGCCCAGCCTAGAGTAAGAACACTATTATACACATTACTACGAGTTTGACTCGTATGACTAGTTGCCTCTTAAGGCACAGAACCGAGATGGGTGGTGTCGGTCGATGAAGAGAGGCTTATGCTCAACAGTGGGCGAAAGAAGGGCTGGGAACTACGAACAATAATTCTAAGTAATCCCGAAAAATAATTCCACGTGATATGTACCGCGGCGGGCGGGGCTTAAAATATGAACAGCGCGGCGCGACAGTTCGCCGTGACACTCGAGTCGTGCGGTTGCGTCGCAAGAAGTTTCCTTTGTGAATATTGCTGTGTTTTTGCGATAATCGATTCATTAAAAATGCCGTCATGTGCCGTGGTGTAGAAGCCATACAGACATGAAAATTAGTTATTCAAAAAAAAAGTAACACATAAACAAGGTTATTTATTTTAGCGTAGCGTACTGCATATTAGTTACCATCCGCGCGTTGTATCTCACCGCTCATTGCGTTGATTGCCCCACCCGACTGACGACGACGCGTGACCTTGTCGCGACCAATCGCATGCATCTTTGTCTAAGTGTGCGTTCTAGTTTTTCGTTGTAATTACTGTTCGTTAGTTTGCGTAAATGGAATCAGAATCGAAGCGGTGAATGTAGGAGCGTTAGGTTTCTAGAGAATTATATGTCGATGGCTGGGATAATGATTATGAAAGAATTTATCCGAAATTTGCATTCCCAAGCAGCGACGGCCTTAAACCTTGTGAGGCCCTTCTCCTTTGTGCAAAGCATGTGACTCGAATGTAGGTATTTTTGATGTTTCATGAAAAAGACATGAAACACGGGGATTTCCCGAACCACAGAGTAGTAATATGAAAAAAATGCACTTCAAGTTTTTCGAAGCGCGAGTTTCGAATACTTACGTCTAATTATGTGAGAAGGCTTATTTTGGGACCGATGACTATCTTAAAGACAAAAAAGTCTGGCTTGAGCTTGGCGCGGGTCCCTCTTAAATGTTTGTATACTTAGACATGTCATAATTTAGGTACATTTGTACATACTAAATTTACAAATTGACATTATTTTAAATTTCGTAATTCCTTTAATTCAATTTAATTATGACATAACAAACAATGTAATCTCAGTCCATCCATATAACTAGTTTGTTGCCGCTTCTTCTGCACTTGTGCCTAGGAAGCGGCGTAAACTTAGCTGTAAGCAAGCTGTAAGTAACGATTTGACGTCAACATTTGTGCAAAACAAAACAAAGTGACTATTATTAAGAGATATTATAAATATCCTATTTTAATAATAAAAAATATTTCTTAGGCAATAAATAAATCAACTTTATTTTAATTAAGTTTGTTTTGTTATAACTAAGGACCAAAATTAAAAATACTTAAATAAAACGGGTCGGCTTGTTGCGCGAGGCGCCTGCAAGAGCGAGGCCCCGGGAGACTATCCTGCTCGCCACCCCCTAAAGCCACCACTGTTCCCAAGGATAGTTGACGTCGGGCGGCTGGCGGCATAAAGTTTTACGTACCTACGTACGACCTAGCAGGCGGCCGGTCGTTTAAACATAGCCAAAATCATTACAATCTAATGGCTATTTTATTTGCAGATAACATTGACCGATGACCAGTATCAGAAATTGGAACAAAAAGGATATATTCTGCTAGAAATAAGCGGCAAATTTTTTGTCTTGGACACATTAGGAGGACTTCGCGATATCACATCAAATGATAGTAAGCAAATTTCTTTTCTCCCACTTGCTAGAATCGCCTTATAATTATTTTTATGTAAGTTACAAAATGTTTAAAAAAAACTGAATCGGGTAAAGATCTATTGGTTTTCTTCTCTCCCTGCGCTAATGATGTAAAAATTCACATTAATAATATAGTTTTTTAAAGAATTTATAAAATTTCAGAATTAATACAAAAACTGAAAAGCGACGATCAATCTAATATCGAATGGGATGAAAGTGCAGAGTGAGTACACAGTTTTTTTTATAACTTTTTTTTTTTATTTTTTTATTAGAAATTTGAGTGCGTTTGATCTCTATCTAGCCTGATGGGAAGCTAAGATGAGGTCTAAGGTGTATCACGCAGACTCAAAAAATGCCTATTCACTCTTGCCTTGAAAATCCCTAAATTATATGTATGGGGAAACATCGACGCAGGGAGGGAATTCCACACCTTAGCGGTTCGCACAATGAAGGAGGAGGCGAATCGAGAGGTACGATGAGGAGGAATATCGACTAATACTTTGATTAAACTCTACGACTGCCTCCGTGGTCCAGTGGTTAAGGCGTTTGCCTTGTGATCCGGTGGTTGTGGGTTCAAATCCCACTGGGAAGCATACTTTGTGAAAAATTGTTTCCAGTCTGGTTAGGATATTGCAGGCTTGAATCACCTGATTATCAGAAAAGAAAGATGATTCCGTGCTTCAGAAGGCACGTAAAGCTGTTGGTCCCGAATGCCATCTAGCGTTTGTACCTATCCTATGATTGGTTCTGGTCTACCCTTTGGGTTGCGGAGGTCAGACGGCAGTCGATCTGTGTAAAAACCAATAACCTCGTCAAATCACCTAGGTAAGGTAGCGAACCCCGGGCTCTGAAGCGTAACCGCTGATGATGCAACCGGGAATACGCTGGGATGATGATTTTGATTAAACTCTACAAAACTTTGTTTTTTTTTGTACTTAATTTATATACTAACTTACTGTTGTATGAAATTTTAAGATACTGGCCACTTGACTAAAATACTGGTATGGTCAATAATTTTTTCTACATTACATTACAGTGTTAAAGTTGAAAATACGAGTAATTTAGGTACGATGGACATCACCACGACGTCAAACCCACAGCCAAACGCAATGGAATTTATGATTGCAAGTGATACACCTCCGAGTGGTGACAATATTGGACATTTACCTTTGATTGTCAGTAATTCGAATAACGGTAAGATATATAATTCTATCTCTCTTTGTCAAACTTATGTCTCTGTCATATTCGATGATTATATTCCATCATAATTTAAATATACCTCTTTAGTTAAGTTTTTATTTAGTTTCCCCGTATGTTATTTTTTGTTTGGGTCAAATCAAACCTTATTGTAAGTTAAATTTTAAGCACTTCCTGGTTTCCGATTGAGGTGAGATTTTATATACTAATGTAAATCAGATGACAATGCAATATTATTATAACAAGGTGGCTATAGGAACCCTGTAATAAAAAGACGCAACCCCATCTGTTTGGGCTTATTACCACAGAATAGAAACTAGTACTCACGTACAGAAGTCTCTCTCAGCAAAGAAATTCAAAAAAATATCTACTCAATGTGGTTAGCGATATGGTTTAATTTAACTCACGTCGGAACTCAGCACCTTTTCATTTAGATACCTAGACATCCATTGCAGGCCAATTTCATCCTTATTACTCTGGACAAACGATTCGTGTAACAGAGTGTAACTAACTGAATTTACCACTCCGAGGGGCCGCCGCGCGCTTAGTAATAATGTAGGTATATTTTCGATACCTAAACGGGGAGTGACACAGGCCTGTTATTACATTAGTCTTGATTAGTACTTGGGCTTCACTATAATTTTTTTTTTCCTTGCATTACATTACCATTTCATTTTATTAGTACCTACCAATAAAGATAAAAGGTATGGTTATTAAAAATAAAATAAAACTTCTTAATTATTTCTTTATGTAAAACAACTGTGAAAGCCCATCACATTTTATATTTACTGTACCATTGTATTTTTACAGGTAACGTGCCGAAAGCATTTGTAAACCAAGAAATTAAAACAACACTATTAAAACCCGTCGAAATCAATGAAAGTGCGATGGACACTATTAGTAGCGCATCGCAGAGCGCACCAACAGACAGAGACGCGAAAGTGTTTCTCGTCGAGAACGAAAAGGAAGAAGAGGAAAATACAAAAAATATTATTAGGATTAAAACTAAACTATCACTGAAAGGTAAAAAACTAATAAAAGTATTGTTGTTTATAATAAATAATGACATTATAGTACATTACGATGTAAGTGCGTTATGGTGGTTACATACACGAGGCGGAATTTCAGCCCGAGCTGAAGGCGAGGGCCGTAATAGAGCCGAGTGTGTTTAACTAATATACGCACGTATATCGTACGACGTTTTTCAACATACTTCCGAGGAAAAATACCTAATAAACTGATTATTTTTATTTTAACCCATAGACAACGATGACGTTCGATGTCTGATTTATTCTTTCTCTTTGCCAAACCTTCACCTTATGGTATCTTGGTATCTAACTATCTCGCTCACACACTACTGTCAAACTTTCTTACTTACTCTTTTCATTCATACTGGATTTACCATTTATTCTTTCCCTTTCTTTCGCAATTACGTTCCTTTCCCTTACACATACATATAAATAGCAAATAGTGGGTTATAGAAAATAACTTCACTATTTGCGTATATAAGTTAAAACACGCGTGTTTTATGAGCTGCTTTATGTAGATATACACAAAGCAGCTCATAAAACACGCGTGATGATAAAATCGGTGAAATCAGATCCACTTTACGAGCAAGTGTGTTGAAAATTAAACTAGGTACTACAGTTAATTTCTCAAAAGACAGAAAAGACATCCACAATATCCAAAACACGATTAAGCATTTTTGGCTCGATACAAAAAAAAACTCACAAAATACCTCTAAATTTACCTTTAAAATTCTTTATACTATTTTATACAATCACCTTTTGAATATAAAAATTATACCAAAAATGTTTAATCTAGTTGATTACGCTACAAAAAAATATAAATAAATTACAAAAAAATAATAAATCAAACACAGTGAAATATTTGTCGAGAGCGAACAAAGGCGAGTGAACGAATCAGACCGAAAAATAATTTATATTGGTTTATATTGTTCTTGTTAGCCAAGCTAATTTCATTCAGGATCGTATACTAAGTACATTTCAGTATATTGCTTTAGGTTAACACGTTTCCTATTTTTAGGGTTCCGTAGCCGAAGAGTGCCTACGGAACCTCAATACTAAAGCTCCACCGTCTGTTCGCCCGTCCTTCTGTCAGCGGGCTTGTATCTCATGAACCGTAATTTGTAGTTTTTTTTTTAATATGTGAGTACATTTTTAATACCTATTTTCAGACATTCCAGACAAAATAGTATTAGGAAAAACTACCAACGGGAAAACGTTGGTTGCCAGGGTAAAGAAACCAGAGATTCCACAAAACAACCTTGTTCAGAGTGAAGTCAATATCAACATTAAAAAGTCGGCGAGAGCAATACTCGGTTAGTAAATCTCAGAATTTTGTATGAAAAATAAAGAAGACTTTTTAGCCAGGCTTATAAAAATGGTTAAAAACTAACGCACACTAGGCAACTATTGTCGGTATCCAAACACTAGTGGCCACCACTAACTAGGCGCTAGTAGCTTATCACCACTAGTACTAAACTTGGACCAGTCGTGGCCACACTTGCTTGTTACTTACTTAACTGGTCATTCGGAAACGCTTTTAGTTTGTAGCTTTGCACCTTAGAGCAACACGGAAGGGAGTAGCCATTCGCAGCGTTCCCCTCTGTCAAAGTACAAGCCCAAATGGGCATACGCGTTTAATAAAACTAGTTGCGCTCGGATTTCTTACTAGACCGAATCCAGTCGCGCGAGTGAACACTGCCGTCGCTGCCGTACCGTAATGCCAAATTGCTCAGTTTTCTGCTGCAAAAAGAGGTCTGGGACAACAAACTTACAAAAAGATGGTGTGACGTTTCACATGTTAGAAAATGGTTATCGTAATAATGCTATTTAATTACATTTAGACACCTAATTCCTTCATTTTAATAAAATATTATTGTTGGATTTGTTTACCAACACCGGGTACGCTCTCGTACAAATTTCGGATCGGTTGAGCGATAAATCCGACTTCTCGCCGATAGACAAACTATTGATGCTACCTTTACATATTAAGTGTCGATGAATTTGGGCGGCGGGCGACACGTAATATGACTGTGTTAAATAAATTGTTGTTATGGTTTTATTTACATGAACTACCACTGTACATTGAATATAAACCCTTCTAAAATGCATATGATTGTCTTTGAGTGTAGATTATGCTAGAAACTAAAAATTAAATTTCACCTTAATTTAGCTAATAAATACGATATTTTAAACTTATAATGTTTCAGTTCGTTACCTTAGTTCCTTCCTCCTTAATACGATAAATTTCGAAATTTATCGATATGCTGTGTCGATAGTGCCAGTCCAGCCTTATTTACATCGAAAACGTGTCAATGTGTGTGTTGTGATTTATGCGTACACAAAAATTTATCGAGGTGTGCAATATTTGTTGTGTTGGTGTCGTCGTTACAATTTTGTTTGTTTATGTGAGCCTGCGAAAGTGCACTAGAGTGCGCATTTCCCCCCGCAAAATATGCCAGACATATTTGAATGGTGATTGATCGCTAAGGCTACTCCCTTTCGTGTTGCTCTAAGCTTTGCACTAATAATTTTAAATACACCTTCAATACGAGATAAATTTATCGTACATTGAATAATTTAACGAGCGAGCGAAACGAGTGAGGTCTCTAAATCGAGTTGGGGGCGAAAACACATTGTTTGTATGTATGTTTGTACCGCGATAACTGCCGAACCGATGGTCCGATTATGATAAAATTTGGTAGGCATGTAGGAAATATCAATAGAATTTTCAAGTTTGTTGGGCATCAAAATTGGTTCAGTAGTTTTTGAAATATTAATAAAAAAGTCCGCGATTATGTAGCAAACGAAACCATAGCGGTTCCTAAGTTCGCGGCGAACTACTAGTAAAAATGTTTTGACTTTTACTACGTCACGTCGGGTCTGTTTCTCAGCCGCGACCAGTAGTGGTTGAGCTAGTGACGCAAATTATTTTTATGTTTTTAGATCCAGAAGAATTTCTATTCCCCGACCTTATTAGGCAGGCCATTCTGCAGCCAGAACAGTCCATGACTGTCAAAGACATGCAATCTTTAGATATGATCATTGGACAGCTGACTCAAGTGCCTTCGTTCAACCCTTCCATCGATGGGGATAATTTTTTATTTGTAACTAAGGTAAGTATTTTATTTTTTGAGGCCTTTGGGTCTAACGGCTCTTGGCTCTGTCCACCCCGTTAAGGAATAAAGACATGACTGTGTGTATTTTGTTAGCCTGTTTTTAGGTTTCAAATGTAGCCGACCCCAGGCTTGGAGGCAATGCAGGTAAGAATGGGAACAAGTTAAGATGGAAGGGAAATACGGGGTTGTTTGATAAGTACCCGTTTATGGAAAAAAAATTTTTTTATATATATGCATTTATTTTTCTACGTAGTCACCTTTTAACTCTATACATTTGTTTCACCTATACTCAAGCTTCAATAAACCATCCAAAAAGTATGATTTTGGAAAGTCATTAAAATAGGCCTCTGTGGCCGCAATGACTTCGTCATTTGATCCAAATCGCTTGCCACCGAGCCATTATTTTAGGTTGGGAAACAAAAAGAAATCGCATGGGGCCAAATCTGGAGAATACGGGGGGTGAGACAATAGTTCGTAGCGTAACTGTGCTAATTTAGCCGTCACAACTCTGGACAAATGAGCCGGGGCGTTGTCGTGATGAAACAGTATTTTTTTATTTTTTAAATGGGGTCGTTTGTCCTTCAACACGGCGTCAAATTCATCCAATAAATTGGCATAGAAACATTTACAGCATCAACGATTTCTCGAAGTTTATTCGGCGGTCGGCTAAAACGATATTTTCAATTTTCTTAACCATATCGTCTGTAGTCACCTCAACTGGCCGGCCTGGGCGATCCTCATCAAAGACGGTTGTTCTTCCCCGCTTAAACTCGGTATACCCATATCTGACGGTTGTCATAGGAGCACATTCATGGTAAACCGCTTGCATTCTTACTTTTATTTCATCACATGTTTTTCCTTTCAAAAATAAGAATCTAATTACAGACCGATACTGTTCTTTCTCCATTTTAATAATTTGAAGTTCACGCCTTCACTGAATCGTTGTCAAATGAGAAAAAAAACAAAAGAATGCCATTTTTTTTTATAATGTTCCCGCCTCTGAAAAATGGCTTTAAAAGGTGGTATACTTATTTGCGGCCATTGATATTAATATATTTAGAAAACGGGTACTTATCAAACAGCCCTCGTAATTAAATATAGTTTTTCAGACACCGATACTCACAGTTCAAGAGTATTTTAACAATGGTAAATTTCAATTACAAAAGAAATGTGGCCACTGACAGAACTTATATGTATCTTGGTTGTGATATTGTACAGTCTTAAATATAAGTTTGGAAACTGAGCATTCTTTATAGGGTTCCGTACCCAAAGGGTGCAAACGGGACCCTATTACCACAGCTATTACTGAGACGCCGCTGTCTGTCCGTCAGTCCGTCTGTCACAGGGCTCTATCTCTGAAACCGTAATAGCTTGAAATTTTCACTGATTATGTAACCTGTGGCCACTATAACAACAAATACTAAACATAAGATAAAGCTAAAAGTTAAAGGGGGTCGTCATTTCGTCATACAAGAAACGTTTTATTTTCAGCTATATACTTTAAATTTTCAATATAAATATATATGTATTGCTATAGCCAATTGTACCTTCATGTACAAGTCCGATTGCACTTACATACATACGCCTGTTTCCCACAGGGGTAGGCAGAGACTATGGACCTCCACTTGCTACGATCCTGACAGACCTCTTTCGCTTCATCTACACTCGTCAACCTCTTCATACATGCCCTTCGGTTACGGGTACTTCTTACCTCGTACTTGACCAGCAGACAGGAGGCTTATGCCCAGGAGTGGGTCCCTGAAAGCTGACGATGATGATGATGACCAGTTTTATTTAATTATTGGTCAGACTGTATAGTGTTGCTATTTTTGTTAATGTTTTACGTCTACCTTTACAGATAGTGAAAACAGAAAGTGACAAGGAAAAAAAATCATTTAGCAAAAGTAAGCCAATAATATGGACAGGCCGTGTGAAAGAGATAGACTATGAATGGCGATTCGAACATTTGCCTTATATTTTACAAAATCTGCTTTTTTCAGGTAACTTAAATACTAATGAGAATATTATAGATAAAATTATAAGAAATGGACACATAAAATACTCTAACTAAGACCTACGAGGGTGGATCTATAAGTTCGTGGCCTAAGAAAACAACAATTTTTTAAAAAGAGAAATATTTTTATTTTTCGACATAATCACCGTTTAATTCAATGCAATTCCTCCATTTCTCCTGGAACTTATTAATACCTTCGAAAAAAAATTATTCCTCAAGGTCCTCAAAATACTCGTCCACCGCAGATATCACCTCCTCATTTGTTCAAAATTTTGATTCTGCCAAGTGTTTTTTTTAAATTTGGTAAGAGGTGATAGTCCGACGGAGCCAAATCTGGCAAATAAGGAGGGTGGGGCAGCAGTTCGAAACCATGGCACACTTGTGAATTTCAGCCATTGATTCTGCAGAGGTGTGAACGCGGGCATTGTCCTCGTGAAACAATTTTTTTTTACTGATCATTCCCGGACATTTTTCTTTTATTTGTTCCCATAATTGTCTGAGGAGGTTACAGTAATATTTAGAGTTAATTTTTTCACCTTTTGGTAAATAATCAACCAAAATAGATCTTGCATCCCAAAAAATAGATGCCATAACTTTGTTGGTCGACAAGACTGCCTTTGCCTTCTTGGGGGTCGGTGAACCAGACCACTTCCATTGTTTAGACTGCTGCTTGGACTCGGGTGTATAGTGATGAATGAACCCAGCTTTCATCCATTGTCACAAACCGTGACAAAAAATCATCGGGGTCGGACTCAAACAGCTCCAAACAGTCACGCGAAATAGTGAAACGTTTGTTTGTTTTTCGTGTGTGTAAGTGGCCAATACTGGTGTCAGATTTTTCAAGCTGCCTAAAGGCATCTGACATAGCTTGACGACTGCTATACAATGACAGCCGGGACCAACGGCTTTTACGTGCCTTCCGAAGCACGGAGGAGCTCGAGAAATTTTTGTACCACTTGTGGTACAGACCACGCCCGGGGTTGCTTAACTTGTGAAAACGCTAGCAATCCGTACTCCCACCGGGCCACCAAGCTCCTCAAGTTTTAGGAGACACGACAAATAAAGTTTATTTTTTAACTTCTACGTCAATTTTAACTTTTCAGAGGATGGTAATAAAACAGATTCAAGTACAATAATACATATTCAGATATTGGAGGAGGTTTCCCTAGGCACGAATGTCGTTAAAACTTCGGTCACAGTTAACAAAAAACGTAAGCAAAATTATTTATTTATCAAACTTTATTGTCCAAAGTAAAAATATACTTTTAACAAATGGCGGACTTAATGCTAAGAGCATTTTCTCCCAGTCAACCATAGTGATAAGCAGAGAAAATTGTGCGACGCAAAAGCTATAAATACCTATATACTTACATCAAAAATACTAAGTACTTCATACACACTATTATATATATATAAATATATATTATATATAAATATATCAGAGTAAATACCTACTTACACAATACATATGCTAATAAATATAATAACAAAGAAATAGCTAATGAAAAGAAGAACTGATTGATAATAAATATAATAATAATAATGTTCCTTTCAAACTCCCTTTCTATATAAAGATATAGAAAGGGAGTTTGAAAGGAAAATTATCACTGGCTATGCTGGCAGCGCAAATTTTTAATACTTAATTTCATTTTTTCTACATACCTATAAAATCTACGATTAATTTTCGCATTTGACCTTGAACTTCCGACTAATGTGTTATTATTTTTCAGAATTACTTCCAGGTAGACCTAGAAAGAAGGAAACTGTTTACGCATGCAGCGCTTGCGCAGCAGTGTTTAATACGGAGCTAGAACTCAAGAAACACCAAGAGGTATGTGTTACAGGAAGACATAGATTGACAGCTATATCTTCGTTATTTAGAGTGTACTCTACGTTACGCATACAATCATTAGCTATTGCGACTCGCTTAGACAAAAAAATCTTTATTTTACGCCCTTAAATATTTTCTGTTGAATTATTAGACTCAATTCACACCGAGATGGAAGCGGCCGGAAGCGAAGCGGATAGCAGTTTCAGTGTCATATAATTTTAGACTTTATTGCCATGACTATAATACATAGAATCGCTTGAAAAACTTCAAAACGTTGCGCGAACGCCCGCGGCTTCGCGATCATTCCAGCGGCGTCCGCGCAGCGTTGGCGCACGACTGCTTTGGCGGGCGCGGTCGGGCGCGAGCGGCCACTGGAAGTATGCTACCACCCCCGCCCGCTCTACGCCGCGCTTCTACCGCGCAGCCGCTGCGCGCACTCACTACTTGAAGTGCATCGGATACGTACATGGCATAACGTTCAAAATGGATCACGAAGAAAAACTTATTTATTTGGTCCAAATTATTCAAAATATTACAGCGATAAGAACAGCCAAAATAATGATAATGATAAGCGACCAGTCGCGCGCGGCCGCGAGCAGTCGCGAGAGACTTGTTACACCCCTGGTGTTGCAGTTGTCCATGGACAGTGGTGATCACTTACCATCAGGTGACCCGCTTGTTCGTTTGCCGCCCTAAAGAAGACACTGTGCCTTCTCTTCCGGGCCGGCCGCATCCATCTCGGTGTGAATTGAGCCTTATTGTCTTATCATGGCCGAAGAAATACGAGAGGACTGACAACCTTCATACTTTGAAGCGTTGTTCGATTTTTAGTTTAAATGTTGCTAGATGGAGTTAGTACTTTGAAAGACAGTAGTTTTGTAGTGGTGCCGCATAATTTCGGAAAGATGGCGGTCCGGTCGATCAGTTTTGTGTGAAGCCTCTAGGAGGTGTGTCCATGTCGCCGGCGACGGCGCCGCGCCGTCGCTGCGCAAACCGGATACGTGGACACGAGGCCTAAAGGTCATAGCCCACTTACACGACTCTGCTCCAACACCGCCCTGAACTAATACGACTACTCGCGCTCCACGCACCAACAGCTATCAGGCGCCCAGCGGTCTTCGTTCCGCCAGATAATCTAAGGAAGGGAGGCTCATCTAGTCGCCGCGGCGACTGTTAGCACTCAGCGTGCGGACAGCGCGTAGACCACTTGTTTCCAACGCGCGGCCAGCGAGGAGTCAACCACCGAGCAATCTGATGGCGGTAAGCTCGCTAACAGTGAGCTGTCTGCTAATTTATGTTGCCAATGTAAAATATATCTAAAAAGCACTACCTAAAGCCCATATTTCAATAATATTTTATTTGTTGGGTGGGAGCAGTCGTGTAAGTGGGCTATGACCTTAAGGCCGCGTCCACAGACACGCGGCGCGTCGGGCGACGCGGGCCGCCGCAAAATTGCCATAGTTTATTTTTGACCGCCGCCGCAGAAACAAACTATGAACATTTTGCGGCGGCCCGCGTCCCACGATGCGCCACGTGTCCGTGGACGCGGCCTAAGCGTTCATTTTCTACCAACAAAGAAGCCTCATCTTTGATTTTCTTTTCATGGATACCTTCAGCCTACAGCATCCTTTGTATGGCTAGCGGGCGAGATAATAGCGACATCTAGAAATAATACTGGATGGCTTTCTAGTAAAGTACGCTTTTTTGTAAGGGTTTTTTGTGTCAGTTCTCTTCGATATGCTTTTATCTAGAAAGCAAGAAAAATATTTCATTTTGTGCTTAAGGTGAAGATATAGGCAAATGGCCTTGAAGTGTGATATAAATTGTTAACTCGTAAATATGGTGATAATTTCCATATTGCTCTTCGTCATGCACTAGATAGCCCTTTTAAATTATTTATTTCAAATGAGGGCGCCACTTCAAGGCCATTTGCCTATACCTTCACCTTAATACAAATATTAATTTCTCATTTTAGGAATATTTGCATACGATGGATACGAACGGTCTAGTGCACATGGATGTGGATGAATCACAGAGCACATACAGTAAATTGTCCGGAAAGAACAAATACTACGTGTGCATGCATTGTAATGTAAGTAACAGTTCTGTGTTCGTTTATGAACTTAAAATTTAAAATTTTCTGATATCATAAGTACACTCGATAAGTCACCTTTCAAACAAAAAAAAAACTAAATCGATTCATCCGTTTGGGAGATGCAATGACAGATGACACAGACACATGTCAAACTACCACGTCTCTTTATGTTTCGGGATTAAAAATAGTCTTTTAGGCTTATATTTCTAGTAGTAGGTGTAGCTACACCTACCGAACTTTTCGCGCCAGAAGTTCGGACCGTTAACTTAATTATATTATATAATAACTAACTTAACTATATTCCATAAATTATCTATAATAATATATAACTTATATTATTATAGATAATTTATGGAATATAGTTGCACCCCTTCGGATTAGTTGTACCATTGACTAGTACCATTGATGGTTCAAGTGATACAACTTTGTACCTCTAGTACCATTAAAGAAAAGTTGGGTAGATGACTGGGTCAAAAATAAATTACTTATTTGATACTGTTAAGACAATAAAACGTCACAAAATAGTGTTATTTGTCATTGATCATATCCATTTTCAACTTGATTTACGATTTTTTAATGCGGAAAAACTAATATTAAGAGCGCTATTTGACTCCAAATATCTATGACATCACGGTTTTGTATTTCATACAAATCCCATAGAAAATGTTTGTTTTGACGTTTAGAAAAAAGTGTCTGGTTTGACTTAGTCATCTAGCGGATTGGGACTAGTGATGTGCCGTTACCATTTTACCATTACCAGTATTTTACTATAGGGAAATATTCCCAGTAAGTTTCTATTGTTACCGGTAATATTCCCTAAAGCTGGTAACATTGCTTAATATCGTCTTGTTGGTTTCTCTGCTGTTCTGGGGAAAAGAAAAAACATAGAATGTACCAGCTGCTTCTCTTCCCGCGCAGATCGTAAAAGCCAATCGAGGGAATGGGCAAGAATCATATAAATAGGCGATGTGGTTAGCAACCCATCACTATTATGATTTGCTTTTTCCACCTTCATGCCCGCCGTCACGCTAAAAGTGGCCTAGGCCTTGCCGCTCTAGATTATGTCTGCCCCGTTAGGGGTAAAGACGTGAACCTGTAACCTGGTTTTTCTAGGAATATTTGTCTAAAACGCGCACGCGCAGCTATTGCTAGCTCGGTTTTCGCACTTGTACAACGCACAGCATCTGTCTTTATATGCTATAGCTATCTCTATCACTCTTATTCGTGGCGCCCCGCGCCCGCTGCCGACGCGATGACGCGATCACAAGCGCACGCATCGCAGTTGGGGTGTATCCCATTCGTCCCCAGCGGGGACGTCCCCAATGGGGACAAAAGGGACAATTTTTAGTTTTGTGTTTCGATTATCACCACCGCGTCATCCCCGCTGGGGATGAATAAGTATGACTAAGTCCCTACTGACGAATGGTAATTTTCCTTTTTTGATTCCTATTTAAGCCCAGTAGTGGCATAGACTTTTATTTCGATATACATAAAGCCCTCCTTTCCATCTAACCTAAAATATACTTTTTAAAATCATTACAAAAGCTATTCTATATAACGTAATTGCCATCACTACTGGGGTCAAATGAGATTAAAAATATTAAAATTCCCATTCGTCACCACTGATATCACCACCACTTATACCACTACATCTTATCTGGGGACAATTGAGAGTTTTAATGGAAGCCTTTCCCATTTGTCCCTAGTGAGGACGACAAAGTGGTAAAAATTGACCTATTTGCCCCCAGTATCCCATTTGAAACACAAAACTAAAAATTGTTCCATTTTCCGCCAATGGGGACGTCTGGGATATACCCCGCAGTTGAGCATTCTTCTTCTTTTCGTGTTGAAGTCGAGCATTGTAAACGGGTCGTAACATATCTATCATATATATAGTCGTTATACCAAAAAAGAATAAAATGTTGATTAGTAAAATGTATTTTTTTTTACTTGTATACTTACAAGTATAAAAAATTTGGAAATATAAGTGAAGCTTACCATATTCCCAGACAGAAACTTGTCAAGTTTACTAAGTAAATTAAAAGTAACATTGAGAAAATACCCAGAAAGTTACTGTATGGGAAGTTATATATACCTAGTAACTTACTCTGTAAGTTACTAGGAATATTGGGAAAATAGTATTTAAAATTAATATATTGGTTGCATTTGAACTAAAACTGGTAGAAGTCTTATTGGATCACCCATAACCACAAATGAAATCTAATAAAAAAAAATCCTGTTACCATTTTTCTGGAATGTTACTGGTAACTTTACTGGGAAACTCGACTGGAGTAAATTACTGGTAACGGCACATCACTAATTGGGACAGTTTTGGGATCATAAACCCTTTGAACCTAACGTTTCAAAGGAGAAACGTCCTTCGTGGTCGTAGACAGATCTTCATAAACAATAATATTGCACATTTTCAGGTTAAATTCGCAAGATTGAGTCATTGTCAGAGTCACATCAAGACACATGGCTACAACCAAACGAACGAGGTGTCTCAACAGGGAGATGAAGAAAAAACGAAAACAAACAGTGTTATATATAAGTGCAACATGTGCAATAGTACATATTCTCATCAATCGACGCTATCTAAGCATATAGTATCAAAACACATTAGAAATAAAATCTAATTAAAACAGTCGACAGTACGGCAATTCTTTTTATTTGTATATTTACATAAAACATGTAGGCACATAGGAATCATATTATATGATGAACATAAGTATGATCCTTTAGGCTTGAAACAACGTCAAGCGGACGCCCCGGACGGGTTCAGTCCGTCTCTGTCACAAACTCTACGCGCGAGAGAGATAGCTAAAACCGTCGCGGGCGTCCGCTTAACGTATTTTCAAGTCTTATATTATAAATCAATAGTATGATCACAGACTAGGCATTAGAAATACATTTACAATATACAGATCTGTGCTGAACATGCACAATTTCCAAATAACTGATACTTGAATATTGTACAGTTTAAATTATCATATTTTGATTTTCTACCTTTCCTTCAATAGTCTCAGTGCCGGATCTAGACTTCTTTTAGGAGGGGGCAATATGTAAATATGCCGTCCCAACAGGTTTTCTGGCGACGGCGGGTTTGGATATAAAGGTGTTTTGCCTCCTCTAACCAACCGCCGCCTCATTGTGGACCGCGGGGATGGACGGTAAGAGGGGGTGCAAATATTCTACGATTTGTGCGCTTCTTGAAACAAGCGCCCGGTGCATCTGACAATCCCCACACATTATTTATACCGCGCACATTCACAGCATATTGGATACTAAATTCCACTCGTATCTCTCTAGGAGCTACTTTCTTTTTAAAAGTAACGCACTCGCCCAGATTATCCCTCCCCCCTGGATCCGATCCGGACCTGATAAACAATGCATAATGACTGAAAGATGGAAAATATAAATAGAAGTAACTAGCGGTCCGCCCCGGCATAGCACGGGTATATTTATATACTATACGCGCCGGAGCCGTTGGGCGACTTCATTTTATAAGTGTGATTAAAATATTGCACGCCTCATAAGCGAAGCGCATGAGGTAGTGCTCTACTCTCGCCTTACAAAAATCAAGTGATTTTTTTAACTAAATGTGTCTCTATTTATTTTCTATCGCACTTGTACAATAATATTTACACATAAATGTCAAGGAAAAACACTAGTTTCAACACTTATGACATTTTTAAAAGACATTTTGCCTTTTAAATACATAAAAACAATGTTTAATAAAATCATTTTGTGGACGTCCGTGTGTCTGTATGTATGGAAACTGGCGTGGTCACGACAACTCCCGAAAAACTTATCTGATCAAGTCCAATTTTTTTTATACGCTTCAGTATTATCCAAAACTAAGTCGTTTCGAAGATCACGGTCTAATTCAATGTAGTTTAATCGTAATCATTATTATAAAAATACAGGTGACATATTAAAAATAATTTTGGATGTGAGGTTTGTTGAAAAAGTTAATACCTATGTATGATGAGTACGAATGCGTAACTGGCAAGTAAGAAAAGAAGTAAAAAGAAATTTGAATAAAGAATGTTGTGATTTTGTTTGTTTTATTAAATATGAAAGACGAATAAATGTAAAAGAAGCGATAAGTTAGTTAATATTTTATTTAATTTGCATTAACTAATTGAGAATGAAAAGAACAATCAGTGGTAACATTTTTCTTGACATTCGTGACGTGTCTTGTGCCTTTTTCTTGTTTTTGCTTAGTTTTTTTGAGATTTCTCAAAATCTACCGGTCCGAATCGGTTTAAATTCACAGGAAATCTGAGTTGTAGTTCAAGTCGGTTTAGTTGTTCAAGAGTTATAAGCGGGTCACATACACACCCACACACACATACGGATAGGGTGCATGACACTTGCTCGTGAGTGGTCAGGGAAGATTCCTGAGACCTTTAAACGTCGAGATCTGATGAAAACTCGACTTTTCAAAAACGGGGTGAAACTAATAACGTCCCGAATTTTGAAAATTTTCAATTTTCTCAGCGGGAAGTTAAATAATCTCCAGTCTTGCGTTAAAGCCGACACATACTTTTCTTCGTTTTAAGTTAGCAATAAAACAATCAAAATCAATTTAATTGTGAAAAATGAGATTATGAGGCGTGCACTTTTGGATTTTCCAAACTATTGTTAATTATGTTCAGATAATGTTAAATGCTGTGGTTTCTCTATAATGGAGATAGTTGTTGGCACTTCACAGATGGGTTACTTGTATGACTCGAAATCATCAAAATATATCGTCCGAAAATATACTATCTAAGTCTTCTAATATATTTTCTTCATAGCTTATTGTGTTATCGTTACTAGTAATATTCGTTCCTGAAACAAAACAAGAATAATAAATAAATATATTTGATTGCAAGTTGTTTCGGCTGTTTCTTCTCCACTTTGCAATGGCATCCTTGGGTGACCATTGACGTGCATATTATATTTGGAGAAGAAAAAGCGGGAAAGTGTGCCCCGGGTTCCGAGGCAGCACAGCTGAGGATGCAACCGGGAATGCGCTAAGATTAAGAAGACATTTAATTGCAAGTACTTGTTTCGTAAGGCGCAGGACCGAGGTGGTTGGCATGCTCTGAGAGGCCTATTTCCAAATCATATACTTGATTCTAGGCTAAACGCTTTTTTTGAAAAAGGTTTTGCTGGGGTAACGTTACCCCAGCAAAATCAGTATTTCTCGAATAACTTCGAAAATACAACATGAACGAATTTTGCTATAGTTGTTTACATTGAGGCTTACTATGAAATATTAATCTGTAATACTCTCATTTCTCTATGGCGCAACATTTTGCTGGGGTTACGCATACGAGAATCAGACGACCGACTTTATACTCATCATATCCGCAGTGTTGGGCAAAATTTAGTTTGACTAATGATTGAATAAGTCAATGATGAGTGATGACTTTTGATTGATTAGTTTCAATCTTAGTCAACAAATCATGATTAATCGGCGTCCTATCTCAATAGTAGCACAGAAGACAGTAAGAGTATACAGAACGGAATCTCCTAAGGTCTCGCGCAATATGCGATCCCGTTCCCCGTCCCCGCACCTCTCCCCCGTTCTTGTGCCGCCACGTGCGCCGTGCAGTGTGTGTTCGCCCGCTCGCCCTGAGATAAGGGGAGAGTGGCGGGGACGGGGAACGGGAACGCATATTGCGCGAGACCTTAGGTGATTTCGTTCTGTATACTCTTACTGTCATCTGTGATAGTAGTATACGCACTCCCGGGAGGCTGCGCGTGCGGCGGCCGGACAAAAGTAAAAAATGCTGGAAAAATCATGACTGTACGCGATTAGTTATGTTCTTAATCAATTTCAACAAACTATTTAATAAGTATTAAGTACAGATAGTTATAGTTTGCTTTAATAAATAAAAAAAGTTTTGTCTGCAGTTCAAAGACTAATTGATTTAGTCATGATTATTATGAGCTCTTTAATCATGATTAAATAAGTCATGACTAAATTAGTCATGAATGTCTTGATTGATCCATCGATTGAAAGAATTAGTTGATTTGCCTAACACTGATCATCTGAGCGTATTCCCGGTTGCACCCTCAGCGGTTGCGCTTCAGAGCCCGGGGTCCGCTACCTAACCTAGGTGATTCGACGAGGTTACTGGTTTTTACAGAGCGACTGCCGTCTGACCTCCGCAACCCAAAGGGGAATCAGAACCAATCCTAGGATAGGTACAAACACTAGATGGCGTTCGGGACCAACAGCTTTACGTGCCTTCCGAAGCACGAAATCATCTTTTTTTCGGATAATCATGTGATTCAAGCCTGCAATATCCTAACCAGACTGGAAGCAACTTTTTCACAAAGTATGCTTCCCAGTGGGATTTGAACCCACGATCTCCGGATCTCAAGGCAGACGACTTGACCACTGGACCACGGAGGCAGTCAACCGACTTCATACTGAGGGTAGAATATTCTCCATCGACACAACTAATGTACCCAGTTAAAATTGAACTAGCGCACTATGTAATCCGGTCTCCGCGACGGGAAGCCCACGCGCGGTATCTCGCGACGGTCGGCCGTCGCAGGCGTCCGCTTGACGTAGTTTCAAGCCTAAGTTTTTAAACACATACCTAAGGTTTCTGGAGATTCTTTTATCCTTATAACTGTACAACCGCTTCTACAGTCTTTCACATATCCATCAGGTATTACTTCGTCCAACTCCTGCAGTACTGCTGAGCTGAATATGGCATAGATATTACTAAGGGTGATATTCAGGTAATGTTTCTTGAAGGCACTGCCCGTAGTGAGGACAGTTGGTTTCCATAGAACTAGAGCACAATGTTCTGCGACAATGTATGATGAAAACAGTGACCAGGCATCTCTGTGTAGTGTGCACTTTATGTTACCTGAAATTATAAAAGAATTAGTAACTCCTTTAAACATATAGTAATTTACGTAGTATATTATTACTCTGATATGAGGAAGACAGAGAAAAAGAATGCATTTCTTCTTGTTGTGAGCAGCTGGTATATATTTAAGATCTTGTAGGCTATTATAGCGTAGGTATTTTCGCTTTTGTATGGGAGTGATGTATATGTTACGTAGTAACTATTTATTAATCTGTGGTACTGGTGTATCTAGCACCCTAAAAAGGAAAAATAAAGTGATGGTATCAATCCTATTTGCTGTTTTCTTCCATCGACAATGATTGACGATGACCTCTGTGGCCTAGTGGTTATATGCCAGGTGGTCACACCAGAGGTTCCGCGTTCGATCCCCAGTAAGGTCAAGATGGAAAATGATCTTTTTCAGATTTACCTGGGTCTTGAATGTTTATCTATACAAATATGTATTTGTTATAAAATATAGTACTGTTGAGTGTATCCCGCCATAACACTACCATTACTTTGGGGCTAGCTCATTCTCTGTACTTTGTCTGAATATTATTAATTTTATCAGAAAATTATGCTGTTCACCTGTTGTATCTCTCATGACAATGAGGGGATCAGTTGCAGATCTATCTACAGTTTCGATAAATGCTGTGACAGTTTGTGCTTTCCTCCGTCGAAGGTTGCCAGCCACAGCCTGTTGTTTTATGTTTTTGATTGTATCTACTTTACCAAGTTTCCAAGTTACAATGTCTTCTTTTAGTTTGCTCCACATTGGCAACTCAAATAAATTGAAGCTATTTTGTGAAAAATCTATATCCTGTAAAAATGTTAACAAGAAACATTTTTTACTTAAGTATAGCTGTGAGTGAAGTGTCCTATGAAATAAAATCAGTATCACCACAAGAGAGAAGAATCTCTTAATAGTTTAAAAACATTTGCAATGAGTTATTAATTAATTTAAAAATAAAGATATAGAAGCAGCAAAAATTTGTTAAAATTATTTAATGCAAGTATAAATAAATTTAAAAATATTTTTGTAAATCTTTAAAGACTTACCTGAGAAAATAATTCCAAATGAGACACAGATTCATCCTTACTTTCTTGAAGGCTCCCTGTGAGAAGACCTGCTGGACCAGGAAACTTTCGCTTGGTATTATAATCAAAATGTGAATCAATTATTTTTCGTTTTGTATGCTTTGGTGATACTTTAACCAAACTGCTAAGCTGTCTGTTGCCCTCACATTTCTTATTTGTAACAATTTCCTCACCTTGAAGTACTGGGGATGTAATAATATTTACATGATTGTTTATACTAGTTTTTGCCAAACTACTTGTATTGTGTACATCATGAAAATTCTCACAAGGGCTTGAATTTTGTTCCCTATCTTTTTGTACAGTTTGGGAAAATTCCTTGGCACTTAAGTTTTCTATTTCTTCAGTGTGTTTTGGTCTACTCTCAGTTCCATTTGGTAAATTTGGAAAGTCAAACTGGGACAATATCTGCAAATAAAGACAGCTGGTATATTCCTATTAAAAATAACAAAATCTATCAATTTATTATGGGTAAGTACAAAGAAAAACATGGAGTAGGTACAGTAAAGTACAACTGATAGTTAGGAAGTTGAATAAAATACCTGATCGTAGTCGTCGGATTCAAACATTATCAAAATGATCCAAAAATCGTATTCAGCGCGAGTAAGTTAGTTTACCCTTTGGATTATGCTAGATTCTAGATAAATAAAGTCAGGCCAATACAAGTTTCATAATAAACCTGTATACTGAATCATTTACGTAAATGCTGCAGATAATTAACATTTTATTATACCAGTCTACAGAAATGAATTTGAGAAATTAATAAAATCTAGTTATATTGTGTAATTAATAAATATAAAATAAATGTGATAAAATCTCAAGTTTACCAAAATTGAAAATGTAGGTCATAGATTAATATTGTATATACTGAAATAGATAAGAAACTGTAGCTTTAACATTAGATCAAACCAGTGGCGCCATCTGGTAACATGCTTTCGCAACACCAAAGGACTATAAGATGAAATAAAACGGCGAAAAAATTACTCCGTGAGCTGGGACTTGAACTCGAGATCTCAGTTCGAATACGACTATGTTCCATAACCTAAACAACTGGGCTATTAATTGATTAACCGCACATGTCGAATTTATCCATCATTTAATATTCCTATCAAATAAAAAAATGGTGTGAAAAATATATTGCGTGAGTGGGACTTGAACTCGCAACGTTGCTCATAATTGTACCATGCTCTAATCAACTGAGCTATCACGTGTACTACTTCGTATGGCGAATTTCTCCAACATTTGATATTCCTATTCTATAACACGCATTAGGAGTTAGGTCAGCTGATTCGTGACTAGATGGCGGTTTAATTATTTTTATTAATCAAAATTCTGCAATGTTCTAAGTTTCATAGGCATGATGTATTTATTTTTTTTTATTAAATAATTTTACGGCTCTGGATACAAGTCCTTTAGAGCCTATCTTTAACTTTGTTCTTTATTCCTAATCCTAACCTATCCTAAACAGTTACAATCAAAGGGTGGTGCAGGCCTTTGACTGCTTTAGGGGAGCTTCTGGCGACAAATCTGTACGAGTCCACTAGTTTTCATAGACGACTGAGTGGCGGACGGCGACGCCCTAAGACGCCCACACAGTCCGCAAAACAAATATCACTACAGCCGTACTATGACTGTTCACTTTAATTATTTTACACATTGTTCATGAGCATGAGCATTTATAACACCAAACAACACCAATTTCATATTATAAAGTCCACTAAAATCAATTTGCAAAATAATTTAAAGCAAACCCCAACCGAACCCCTTGACTTCCCGCCAAAAACTCTAGGCATGATGTAGGTCTGGTTAGGTACTGTCAAAAAGATTTTTTTTTAAATAATTTTACGGCTCTGGATACAAGTTCTTTAGAGCCTATCTTTAATTTTGTTCTTTATTCCTAATCCTAACAAGTTACAATCAAACGGTGGTGTAGGCCTTTGACTGCTTCAAGGGAGCTTCTGGCGACAAATCTATACGATTCCACTGGTTTTCTTAGACGATTGAGTGGCGGCCGACGCCCAAAGACGCACACAGTCCGCAAAACAAATATCACTACAGCCGTACTATGAATGTCTATGAATGTCACTAAAATCAATTTGCAAAATAATTAAAAGCAAACCCCAACCGAACCCCTTGACTTCCCGCCAAAAACTCTACATTTTAGGTACTGTGCTGTGTGTGACACATACTAGGTATCTGATTTGTGACTGTGTTTGATTGAGGCGAGGCTGTCTGTATTGTCAGTTTGACAGCACACTATAATAAATCTCAGTTGTATGTACTTTTGTGCATTTACATGGAATTAGTAGTCCGGTCAATTTAGACATCCAAAGTTACAATAATTCGCACTCAGTTCAAAGTTGCTAGGAAGGATTGTTCAAAACACCATCATAAATGAAATCAAAAAGTCCTCATCGATCCGAATATTACCTGGAAAAAAGAAATTACTCGGGTCGGGGTCAAAGGTCACAAAAACGGGTTTTTACAATTTTCAGCAAAATGGTAAATTTTATCATAAAATTAGCTCAGAAAAAACTTGTAGATCAGATTATTATCCATAAAAAATGTCTGAATACTTTTGTTCCTAAGAGTCAAAGTTTCTGAAATATAACGATTCATAAAGTTGGAAGAGATTTTTTTTTGCTCGATATTAATAACGGCAACAGGCAACAGGTAGACACTTGAAATATTTACAATATATTTAGCTGTATATTCACTTTAAAAATATATAGGTAATTTAAATACAATAAAATAAATATTTAAGGGGGTTTCCCAATACATCACGCCAAATCTCAAGAATCACGTTTGTTGTATGGGAGCCCCCTTTGATATTTATTTTATTCTGTTTTAAGCATTTATAGTTATAGCGGCAACAGAAATACATTATCTGTAAAAAATTACAACTGTCTAGCGATCACGGTACATGAGATACAGCCTGTTGACAGACAGATAGAACGGACGGACGTACGGATGGTTGAACGGAGAGCCGGCCGGATACGATTCAAAAAGTTTGAAGAGGTAGTGTAGGTACTTAGCGCGTTTTTAGGGTTCCGGACTCAAAGGGTAAATATGGGAGCCTATTACTAAGACCCCGCTGTCCAGCTGCCCGTTCGTCTGATTATCTGTCTGCTATCACGGTTCATGAGATACAGCCTGGTGACACCAGGCTGTATCTCATGAACCGTGATAGCTAGAGAGCAGTAATTTTCACAGATAATGTATTTCTGTTGCCGCTATAACAACAAATACTAAAAACAGAATAAAATAAATATTGAAGATATTTATAAAGAAGATGGTCATGTTGGGGCTCGCACGGTTGGATGGAATTAATAGAATTCCTTATGAAAAATTATGGGAAAATAAAAAAAATAAAAAATATATTTTTTATTTTTTTAAATAAATATAAATAAATAAATATATAGGGACAAATCACACTGGGAAATGTTTAATGAGTTCAATCCAGGTTCAATCGTAAATTCGCAACAGTTTTTTTTAAAGTTAATCGAACTGCAAATCATTTTACTTTTAAATGAAAAAGTGGGTTTTGGTGGAAGGTACATTACTAGCTCTTTGGTTTTGGTCAATATCTAAAAAGTAAAAAGGTCTAGGTCTATGCCTACAATGTACGATTACGAAAATAATTTGTCACATTGACATTTTATTGATGCAAGATTGACAATAAATAAAATTTTTAGTTCAAAATTATTAATATTTTTGTATTTTATTAACAAAATGGCAGTGTTTGATGTATTTAATCCGTTGAAAGACATTACTCCTAGATTTACAGAAGAACAACTTGATGACATAGTTGAATGGTTCGATAGTAACGCAAAACCTCTTCTTGTAATAAATAATGGAGAACCTATTAATGTAATTAGCATTGAACAGCTAATAGATTTCTTGAAACTAAAGAAGTAGAGTATCGTCTCTTTATTTTATTCACTTAGGTATCTACCGGTTTTAAGAAGTTCTGCTTCACGTATAGGTATTTGTTAACTAAAACTAGTCATACTCACTACAGATGTTTAACAAAGTAGGTACCTACCTAGTAGATACTTTATATTTTACATATTTTATTTGTAATACTTTTTTTAAACGAACGTATCATCAAAAGGAATAATCACTTGATGCTTTATCATTTTAAAGTATTGGTAGTTTGTACATAAAAAAGGTTAAAACAAATTATTCAGGGTATAAGTAAAGAGGTGCTCCCACACCGCGAGCATTTACTTGTAATGTAACATTATAGATTCGACTTTGAGCATTACATTACAATACTACCTCTCTGACTTACGAGCACTCACGTGTAATGTAACATTATATAACGTCTTACAAAATATACTAAAACTGTTTAAGGGTGGATTCTGTCCATGATACTGAACAACTTCAACTTTCATACGAAATCTGTTTGGCTGAACGCTGATTTGTATGGGAGGACGAAAAATTTTTATCGATTTTTAATAACTTTTTTTATAGAAAATAGTTCAGTATCATGGACTGAACTTGCTCCAAAAATGTTGCTAGTTAATAAAAAGTCAACCTGTATAATTCCGAAATTCTGTCCGGCTGTACGTCTGTCCAGCTGTCCGGCTGTCCGTCTGTCCGGCTGTCCGTCTGTCCGGCTGTCCGGCTGTCCGATTGTCCGGCTGTCCGGCTATCCGTCTGTCCGGCTATCCGTCTGTCCAGCTGTCCGACTGTCCGTCTGTCCGGCTGTCCGGCAGTCCGTCTGTCTGTCCGTTCGTTTGTTCATATGTCCGGGTGTCCGGCTGTCCAGCTGTCTGGCTGTCCGGCTGTTCAGCTGTCTGGCTGTCCGGCTGTCCGTCTGTCCATCAATTCGTCTGTCCGGCTGTTCGTCTAATCGGCGGTCCGGCTGTCCGTCTGTCCGTCTGTTCGTCTGTTCGTTTGTTCCTCTGTCCGTCAGTCCGTCTGTCCGGCTGTCCGGCTGTTCGTCTGTCCATCTGTTCGTTTGTCCGGCTGTTCGGCTGTTAGTCTGTCCATCTGTTCGTCTGTCCGGTTGTTCGGCTGTCCGGCGTCCGTCTGTCCGTCCGCACTTGAATGGGTGACCTAAAAGTGTCACGAAAAATTCTCGAGCTGCTCCGTTCTTCGGAAGGCACGTTATCCCAACGGGGATAACGTGCCTTCCGAACGTAACGACCCTGTAAGCCGTTGGTCCCGACTGTCTTCATTATATGGCAGTCGTCAAGCTATGTCAGATGGTTTGAGGCAGCTTGTGAAATCTGACACCAGTGTTGGCACTTACAACGTACGTACAAGAACTTTCGCATTTATAATTAGTATAAAAAGTACCTATATATTCTTATTTCTTTGTTACAATACAAGTGAAGCGCATTGATGTTACAAGTTGTATCAAGATGATACACATTGTATCATTACAGGATGCGCATTGTAATGCTCGTTTCGCCTCCTTCACTGATGTATCGCCGTTTTGTATCATTACAAGGTGCGCATTGTAATGCTCGGTTCTCTTCCTTCATTTTATTTAATTTATTTATTTCATAACAAAAAAAATATTGTGTTGAAATTTCTATGCTTAGCCTAATACTTATTAATAATACAAATTCAAATGCTCCTTCACCGATGTAATGTAACGTTACATTACAAGTAATACTCGCGGTGAGGGAGCACCTTAGTATTAAAAAATACAATGAACTGGCACCTAACGTGTGAAGGTGTTCCATATCAGTCATAGACTTGTGGCTCTGCGGGTCTTCTACCTAACTCAAAGTGATAGCCATAGCCCATAGCAGCCCCGGATATTGGAATACTCCTATTTTTGTATTGTATATGTATGTATACCTGATTAACTTGATTTTACATTATGCAGATTTCATAGAAGATCATTTTATTACCCAACTTATGGCGAAATAATGACGGTGGCTGAAGAGCTTAAAGCTTCACAATTGAGAATAGTGACAAAAGAACAGCTGATATACATGTTGAATAAATGGGTGGTGGAAACAACCTTAAAGCATGAGTTAATACAAGCCTTTAAGGTAAATACGTCTTGCTTTGTTATGAGGTCTCAGTAGTAGTTTAATACTTTTACAGCCATCAAAAAAGTTGCTTAGGTGTTACTCGTAACTTTCCAGCCCTCTTAAGCTTAATAAACTTTTCAATTTTTTATAATATAATTAGTACTGAGTCAAATCTGTTAGAATCTTTTCTAATTGTATAATAAATCTGTAGAGATTAAGAGATATATCCATAAAATCTTAAAATAATCTACCAACTAAAGATTGTGCATCGTTGTAAGTTAACGTACGAGCTGCTAGCCTCCTGCTATTATAAAGATAAAGAAGATAGTTAGGCAAAACATTTATTTGTACAACTATCACACACTTTGCAATACAAAAGAATCACAACAAAAATTAACATTAGTACATTAATAATTACAACAGTACATTAACAAACAACTCAGTAAAACGTTGCTTGCAAAGAAGCAACTGCAGATTTTCAGCTGTCATGTCATCTATTTCGAGATGACAAAAAAGCGTAATATAATAAAATAAAATAGAAATTACTAAAGATGAACCTAACATATGAAAAGCACATATAAAATAATTACAAACAAAACAGCAAAAGAAATAAAAAAAACAAAGAACCTACTAAAAAGTGTAACAAACAAGTAAAGCACGATCGAACCAATGATCCTCTAAAAAGTTGAAGTAAATGCCAAGGGCACAGGCTAAGGGGTACTTGAACCTTTTTTAGTAATAAAAAAAATGGGGTATTTTTTTTTATGGCATGGCAGACACTATTTGGTGTTTATAAAGAGATTATAAAACTATAAACTTTGAATTGAATTTTACATAAAGTAAAATGTTAGTTTATGAACTAGAACTAACATTTTCCGACTGTTTATAGCTAGTTAAGCTATCTCAAGAACATATTTTTAGGCATTTTCTTGTATAGACTAAAATACCGTATTGTATTGTAAGCTGTTAGGTACTTATTTTGCAGATTTTTGATACAGAAAAACGCGACTTTTTGGAAATAGATGAAATTGAAAGTATTGTCACAAGTTACGGAAATATATTCAATGAAGCTGAAACAAAAGAAATGTTACGTGATGCTAATGTCAAAGGGGATGGAATGGTAATCTATGAAGATTTTATTGAAAGCATGTTTAGTGTGGCTCCCCAACTGAATGATATAAAGGTAATACCAAAAATTAATTTATAATGTAATATGTACTTAGGTACTTTAAGTTTCGGTTTTATGTTAAGTTCTAGTAGGTAGCTATTGCACCGAAAAATAAGAAGTTTAATTTCTCAATTTCCAGATTGAATACTTATACGAAGACCCGGATGAAGATCCTACAGTTCCACCACTTCCACCTGAACCTGTTGAAGAAGAACCACCTCCACCACCACCTCCACCTCCACCAGCTAAATCTAAAAAAGACAAAAAGAAAAAATAAAACTTCTAAAAATAACCTAATTACTTTGATGTATTCTTTTTCACCTAAACTTTGTTATTTATATGGTAGGTAATATAACATGTAGCTCCTGAAGAAAAACGATAGGAAGTCTAGAAATGGTAGAGTTGCCCATTGTCACCTTTCTTTGGAGGTAAAATAGTATTTTTTCAAAAAATTGTAAAAAATCTAGTGCTGTTGGGAAATTCAGGCAAAAAAATAGTACATACTTTTGTTCTGTTTCACCCTGCTTTTTATATATGATATTATCTGCGTAAAACAATAGGTATTACTAAGCAGTTTCAAAAGTACGATGCAATGTGCAACACGCCATCGCGTTGCCCGCGCCGTCGCAGTCTCTTATACAGGGTGACTTTAATTATCCACCGGCAAAATTTTTGGAGCGTGTTCAGTCTATGATACTGAACTACTTTCTAAAAAAAAAGTTATTAAAAATCGGTAAAAATTTTTCGTCCTCCCATACAAAATCCGTTTGGCTGAGCGCTGATTTATATGGGAGGACGATAATTTTTTATCGATTTTTAAGAACTTAAAATAAAATGAACATTTTGCCGGTGGATAAAAAGTCAGCCTGTTTTTACAAGCTTTTTAACTTGCAATGTATGTTTAGTAACTCTGTAATGAAACGACGAAACCTCATCGAGTTTGGGCTCTTTGGATTTGTCTTGCTTGACGAGTACTTTGTCCTTAGATGGTATCTGGGGTCTGATGATTAAGCTGAAAGATGGCCTTATGGCCATCTTCAAACAAACAATGCATTCCCGTTGAGTTTGGGCATTTTTGTGTTGACAAGACACTTGGTCTCACAATAAAAGCTTGTACAAAAAATGATTAAAAAGAAACTTATTTATAGTCCGATTAAATTAGACCAAAAAATGGGAGTGAGGTTGAAATAAGTCGCACCCAGCTCAAAGTTGGTAGGATTGTTCAAAACACCATCAGAAATGAAATCTAAAAAGTCCTCATCGCTCCGATACCTGGAAAAAAAATTACTCAGGGTCAAAGGTCACAAAACCGGGTTTTTCGCGATTTTCAGCAAAACGGTAAATTTTATCATAAAATTAGATCAGACAAAACTTGTACTTCAGATAATTATCTATAAAAAATGTCGAAATACTTCTTTTCCTAAGAGTCACCGTTTCTGATATATTAGCGATTCAAAAAGTTGGTAGAGATTTTTTGCCGTTTTTTGTTTGATATTAATAACAGCAACAGGTAGACGCTTGAAGTATTCACAGAATATTTAGTTGTATATTCACTTTAAAAATAAATAATTTAATTACAATAAAATTTTTAAAATAATATAATTTAATAAATTTTTAAAAGTATGTTTTACTTTAGAACAATAAAGAGTATTAAATAAATAAAATAAACATATGAGGGAGGACATCACGACAAATCTCAAAAATCACGTTTGTTGTTTGGGAGCCCCCCTTTAATATTTATTTTATTCTGTTTTTAGTATTTGTTGTTATAGCGGCAAGGCAACAGAAATACATCATCTATCACGGTTCATAATATACAGCCTGGTGACAGACAGACAGAAAGGACGGACGGACGGTTGAACGGACAACCAGCCAGATATAACGATTCAAAAAGTTGGAAGAGGTAGTGTACTTAGCTAGTTTTTTTGGGGTCCGTACCCAAAGGATAAATATGGGACCCTATTACTAAGACTCCACTGTCCAGCTGTCTGATCGTCTGATTATCTGTTTATCTGTATGTCTGTCACCCACCAGGCTGTATCTCATGAACCGTGATAGCTACTCGTAGACAGTTGTAATTTTCACAGATGATGTATTTCTGTTGCCGCTATAACAAAAAATACTAAAACAGAATAAAATAAATATTGAAGATATTTATGAAGAAGATGGTCATGTCGGGGCTCGTACGGTTGGATGGAGTTAAGATTTCTATTCCTACCCGATGCAATACAATGCCCCGAAGTAAAATTGTTCTGTGGATTCGGCTCTCCGCTCCGTCCGTGCATATAAAGCAAGGCTCTGTTTATGACAATAAGGACAGACAACTAATCACGCGTACCGCACAATAAACTATGCCTTCTCAGTGGCGTAGCAAGGGGGGGGGGGCATGGCCCCGGGCGGCATGGAATATAGAAAATAGCACAATTTGGACGACGAAATATGATTATTAAGTGGTGTGTGGGCGGCAAAGAGTCTGTTCTCATTTGGGCCCTGTTTGTTGCAGTGTTATGTCGTCAGTGTCGTCGTGTCAGATGTGAAGTTGTTGATTTGTTTTTATTACCTATATTGTTTTAATAGATAGATTGTTTTCATGATATTTTATATCATACACTTTTTATCGTATTGTAAAAATATATTTTTTAAGTGAACAGCTGTAACAAAACTCCTGCGACAAAAATTCATTACCCATCGTGTTGCCACTGTTGCCAGATAGAGTCACTGCTATTTCTCAATGTAGAAAATGTAAAATCCATTTTTATATAGTATACAAACTTCCATAAACTCTGAAAAAAATATTTTTGTAATCTAAGGATTATTTCCTACAAAATGACGTACCTATAAAATATACTTGCTGCGATGCGACACGTAGTGCAACAATGATAGCCCAAAATGTATGAAGCGATCTAACACATCCTTTTCGGTAGGGCCCTGGCGGAAAAAGCCCACGCTACGCCACTGTGCCTTCTCCAAATAAAACTTCTCTCTTCTCAAAGTTTTTAAATTATATGAATCAATTTTTATTTTTTCTCAAACTGTCGCTAAGTACAAGTACAACTAAACTTCTATTCTATATTGTAATCTTCTACTGTATAAGTGTATATAATATACTACGCAAAAAGATTCATTAGAATACCCACAGAGCAATAATGTATAGAGGAAACTTAAAAATGAACGGAAAACACTATAGCCTTTTCTTTTTTACAAATAAGAAATGTTATAAGAGTGACAGAGTTCGATATACTGCAACACTTACTACTAAAAACCCTCATGTCGCCATTTCTGCTATACAAATTTGTTTATATTAATGTATACTATTAGTGATGGGCAGAGCAGGGATGATGGGATTTGCAATTTATCGATAATGACAATTAATGGCAGACAATACTCTTCACTCACTCGCGAAGTTGGTGTTTGTTATGGGAAACCCAAAGGAAATGGGTCCTAGTTGTTAAAAAAACATCTCGAATTTCTCATACTTGTATTTATTGCCAAAAATGTTTTTTACAAACACCAACTTCGCGAGTGAGAGAAGAGTATTTATTAAAACTATTACACGCTACTATTTTCTAATACTTACTAAATACACTTTAAATCAAAATTAAAGTTTCGTAAGTAGTTATGATCTGAAAAAAATAGTCAGAATCTTAATTAAATACGGCGATGAAGATTAATATGTTACCACAGCACTGTTATCTTACATCCGACGTTTTTATCTGTCACATATAAGACTAAAAAAATATATAAAAACAGAATATAACAAAAAGACGTTCATAAAAGTATAAAAACACATAGAAGTAATTATGTAAATATGTATATCACTGTAAACTTTGAATTGCGATTAAATTTGAACGGTCACGCAGAGTAGTCGGGTTTCTTATGAATCATCGGGTAAGTCGGTTGTCATTGTACATATCGTCAGCATGAACTCCAATCGACTCACAAAGCAGCTGTCACGTGACTTCGTTCACAATTTAATCTAATCCAAATAACAAAGGAATGTTTAAATGGTTAAGTAATAATGCCTGCCTATGAAAAAGATCTAAATGTGCGACATATGCATATGAATGTAACAGTTTTTGATCTGATCCTTCACGATAGCAAGTGGGTTCAAAATGCAGTGAACACAATCTTAAATATTTAGAAGGAGTCCATTCTCCACGTCTGATATTCCTGACCCATTTTTCTTTCAAAATTTTATCCTTTGGGAATCTGCAATAAAAACAAAATACAATATACCTAATGTGGTACACCTAAAATAGAATACTTATGTATTATAAAATAGTTATATCGTTCATTAAATTAGTCACAGAATGGGGAAATAAGTACCTATAAACTTATCGATAGCAACCTATTTAGGTGCAGCACTACGATTAAATTTCAAGGGTATTTCAGTTGTCAAAAATGGTACAGTCAATGAATACAAACATAAAAATGAGTTCATTTTACTAATAATGAATTCGAAACTTTGTTGCGCCAATTACCAACGAACACAACTACAAGTCAACATGCTGTTTTACTCGAATTAAGCCTTAATATCATTTTCTTCCTCGAATGTATTTAATACGACTTACCGATGGAAGGATATTTTTTGTCCTGTTCCGCTCAAAATACCTTGTTGGCTGAAACAACCGAGAGCAGAACACAGGATAGGCATCTTAGCACTTGTTTCCACACAAACAGTAACGATAAAACAACTTGATTTATAAATTTTTGTTAAAAACACAATTGACTCGCATACGTCCAGCTGGCAACGTGAGTACTTCAACCGATCGGCTGACGGCGCGCGGCATTTCAAGATGGCGATGCACTCTAGCGCTATCTCGCTTCGTTCATATGAGCCGGACAAATTAGTGCGAGTAGAGCAGATATAGTTATTCTGCTGCTATTTTTTATGAAGCGTCTAGAGATACTACGTTTATGAGAATACCTTTAGCTGTGGTCTGTGGTAAAAACAAAAAAAATTTGTCTTTGGTGTAGTCATGATGGATGACATGTCATTCGTTCATATCATAATTTGATGCAAAATATTGTATTTTTGCATTGTCTGTCTATTTTGTTTTCTGTTAAATATGTCTAAATAAGTATATTAATGTAGGCTTACATGATTTATACAGTTTTACTCAGTAATTATTGATAATATTTATATCAAACTGTATTCGTATATTTGGAGTCATGGATCTTGAAGACAATGCAATGGGTCTAACCCACGAACAAACTGATAAAATACTGCAGTTCCAGGATTTAACGGGCATAGAAGATATGTCAATATGCAGAGACGTGTTACAGAGACACCAGTGGGATTTGGAGGTAAAGTAAATCAATGTTGATTTGGTATTGTGCCATTTTTAGGTCATTGAGATATTGAAGATGTTTTTCTATGTTTTGTTCAGGTGGCAATACAAGAGCAGTTAAATATCAGGGAAGGTCGACCGTCGGTGTTTGCGACAGAGGCGCGTGCTCCTCCAGTAGTCCACGACCACATAGCACAACAGGTGTTTACAGACGAAGCCCCGGAAGGCCCAGGGGGCGTACGAGGACTGTTTCGATATGTTGTCAATTTAGTAGTATCTATGTGCTACAGTACTATAACATCTGTGTTAAATCTCCTCTTGAGTTTTGTGCGCAATGATGATAGAAGATGTAAGTATTTGTTTTCTGTTCACTTCATATAAAATTTATATTATTTCATACATGAGAAGTTCTTGATGCAAATATCCTGAGTGGGTATCACTTTGAATATCTTTGTAAAAATAGGACAACAAGTTAACAAAAAATCACTATTCCTTAGTGTGGTTTTTTTTCTATCTTGCTATGTGCAACCCAAGACTTCTTATGTGTGACCCAAGGCTCTAACTATATATAATGAGGGATAACAGCTTAATTGTAAACAAGTGTATCACAAATGAATAATTAAACAAATGTAAATGCTTTGACAGTGGTGACTGATCCTCTGGGTGATGTGATGGGTTTCATCAACAACTACACAACGCGTTACAATCCTCACCCAGTGTTCTACCAGGGCACCTATGCCCAAGCTCTAAATGATGCCAAGAATGAGCTGCGATTTCTCATTGTGTACCTGCACTCTGACTCTGCAGCGGAGACACAAAACTTCTGCAGGTAAAGTACAATCAATACTAATAGTTATCATTAGAGACTGGATTATACACATGTTTAGCCCATGTAGACATAGAACCCTATTGGTTCTTGCATATATTACACAAAACCTTCGGATGATGCATATTTTCTAGACAGAATACCATATTGTGACTGGCCATATTGATTAGTAGCATGATCTTTCAAATCCAATTAGCAGCTGCATGTCTATTGTTACCCTAGTGCAGCGTTTTTTTGTACATATTAAAATATTTTAAGTGTCTGAAGGCATAATTTTAGTACCAAACATTTGAAAGAGCACCTATTTTTGTAAAAACTACCAATTTTTCATTATTTAATCTTCCATATTTTGATACTTTTCATGATTTTTTGCATGTATATTTCTAGCTTTATATGTTGCTATAAGTCGGTCTAGTCATTAAAATGAAAAACAAATTACTTATGTACCTATATTAAAAACAGTTGATAAACATCATAGACATAATAATGGCTATTTGTAGTAGAAGGGTTTCTGTTTTCTGCAATGTTAGTGTTCTGCCTTTCTCCTATACATATACAATGTGTTAATGAACTAACTCTAAACCTCTCAAATGGTACCTCAGCCCATTGAAGTGAACAACTTTTGTTCTACAAATTTCACGAAACCCAAATAAAATTTGAATTTTCATACAAACTGATCTGCTGATCGAGTCAATTTGTAGGAATATCCGAATTTGATTTTTGGCATTTTGGAAATGTTGTAGAACAAAAGTTGTTCAGTTTCATGGAATGAGGTTCCATCTGAGAGGTTTTGCATTAGTTCATTAACACTTTGTATAGCTATGCAATTGATAAACAAAATGGTGCTTTAAATCAGTAGTGTTAATGATTTAGCAACTGTAGATTTTTTATGAATAGATGGTTTAGATATATTATTCAATCATTAAATAGATGGGAAAACAGAATTTTTTGCAAAATTGAAAATTTTGTCAATCACTAGAAAAAATTGATATTAAAATTTTATTTTGCAGGACCACACTTGCAGATCCAGAAGTAATACAGTACATAAACTCCCACGCGCTTTTCTGGGGGTGTTCAATAGACAGTGCAGAGGGCTGGCGAGTGGCGCAGTCGGTGGGCGGGCGCCGGTACCCGCTGTTGTGCGTGGTGTGCGTCCGAGAGCACCGCATGACAGTGGTTGCTCGCAGCGAGGGATCATGCTCGGCAGTTCAGCTGCTACAGAGGCTGCGGCGAGTGGTGTCTGATAATGAAGCCCATTTAGCTGCGGCCAGGGCTGATCGGTAATATTGTTGTATTATAACTTGCAATATTTGTCATGTATTTATTAATAATGTCAAGGAATCGATGGGAATGCAATATTATATTGTGAAGCTGGTCTGATGAGGGCATCAGTCATAACGTCGTAAATCCATAATATAGCGTATGGAGAGATAGGGATATAACAGAGATTGAGCTAGCCCCAAAGTAAGATTTTTAAACCTGTGTTAAGTGATAGTAACTCAACGATACTATATTTTATAATAAATACATAATATATGTATATGTAGATAAACACTCAGGACAATTTGAAAAGGCTATTTTTCAAACTGCCCTGGCTGGGGATTGAACCCAGAACCTCTAAGTGGCAAACTAGGATGGTAACCATTACATCATGGAGGTTGTTGTATACATTATTTGATTTGCCTCAAAAATTACTTTGGTCTTAACATCCAAGGTTTGATCAAGGATGTTCTCTACCATTCAAAGTATTTTTAGATATTCCTTTGCGTGTCGATGATGTCATTTTAGATATTAATGTACATATTTAATAATTACTATTCAGAGTGGAGCGCGAAGTAACGGCGAGACTTCGCGCCGCCCAAGACGAAGCTTACGCGGAGTCCTTAGCGGCCGACCAGGAGAAGGAGAGACGCCGCGCCGCCGACCGCGCCGCGAGGGAGGAGCGCGAGCACGAGGACCTGCGGCGGCGGCAGCAGCTGGAGCGGCAGAAACAAGAGGTGACCGACGGTTGCTACACACTTATTCGGGCTGGCAGTAGGTTTGGGACACATCTGTCAGCACGGAACAACACTTTCCTATCATCATCATCAGGTCTTTTTAGTCTTCACTGCAGGAGCATGCCCCTCTCTGTACCACCTGAGTCATATTCGCCAGAGCAGTCAGAGGACCTCATTCTCCACACTGGCCAGACGGGTTGGAGATGTCTCATTGATGTTTATAAGCTTTGTTTAGCTTGTATATCCTAAGACGCCTCCTACGACATCCACGGGAAGACTTAATGTGGTCTTATTCTAGTCTGCCGGGAACCACACGGCAACACACTTATTCGGGTCGCGGCATTAATCGGCACAGCCTCGAATATAATATGTAGGTGAATGTTCGGGGGAAAAGCCGATATAATTGCTTCAGGTCGGCTTTGTTGTTCGACAAATACTGCCGAACCGACAATGCTGGGCCAAATAAGTGTGTACCAACCCTTACCTGTCTTTTATTTCTGAATGTAGTCTCACATTAAAATGTGCCAAAGACCGTACGAAATGGTGTAGAAAAAGCCGGAAAGCCAACTGTGGGCTCTGAGGCAAACGCGCTAAGCATGCAACGGGAACTCGTTAAGATGAGATAGTATTTTTTTTGAGAGAGATTGCATTCCCAATCTCTTTTTCTTTTCTCAAGCATAATAACTGTATCACACTACCAACTTGATTTTTGGGTGCCAAATTTTTGTTACACATTGCTGCATTTGAACTGCATATCAATTTTTGAACTTTTATTAATTTATTGATAATTTCATTTTGAGTTTATAAATATTTTATAGTAACATAATAATCTAAATGTTGTTGCAGCTAATAGAGGCGCGCCAAGCGATGGCCGCCAAACTACCTCCCGAGCCCGCGGCCGGCAGAGACACGGTCGCGCTGCTCATACGCTTGCCGGGCGGAGAGCGACTCACGCGCAGGTTCACGTTGACGCACACTACGCAGGTATACGTCTCAGCATTCTCAGCGCGATCCCGGTTGTATCTACAGCTGTGCTGCTTCGGAGGCCAGGGTGCGCTTTTTCTTATTAAAATTGAATATGCATGTCAATGGTCACCCAAGGGTGCCAAAGACCTTGCGAAGTGGAATAGAAATAGCCGAAACAGTTTAAATGATTTGGTTATAGTTTTACGTCCGACCGCCTGCCTGACGTGCCTGAAGCCCGCTTTGCATGCATTTGTGCGAAAATTTTTACAAATATTAATTATAAAAATAATTAAAAATAAGTTCAGTACAATAACGACAGAGTTACGGACGACTTATCCCATAATGGAATCTCTTTCAGTCAACTGGCGAATAAGTAGACTACTCACAAGAAGGGTAGAAGTGCGTACATACTCGTAGAATATATGAAAGTATCATACAACCGAATATATGATAGTATCATACAACCGTATATATGAAAGTATCATACAACCGAATATATGAAAGTATCATACAACCGAATATATGAAAGTATCATACAACCGAATATATGAAAGTATCATACAACCGAATATATGAAAGTATTATACAGGATCTAATAAAATATGCTGAAACTATTTTAATGGCTGATTCAGTTCATGACACTTAACAACTTTCCCCAAGCAAGATATATTAAAATATGAAAAAAGAATTTTTGCTTTCCATACAAACTCGGATCAGCGGATCGGTCGGCTTGAATGGAAGGAAGGACAATTTTTTTAGGCAAAGGGACACTTGTGGTCCAATATATCCAAATGCGGACCACGCCTAATGTCACTTGCAAAAGTGCCAATGATGCGTATTCCCACTGGCCACCAAGCTCCAAGACGATTTCGCTGCTTAGTTTTTATTAACCCTTTCACCGCGAGACTTTATATCAGTTGTCGTGCTCCCAGCGCGAGGAATTGTGAATATCCATAGTTTTTGGTCGGATAAATCCGACGCTCGCGAATGGGCACGAAAATATTTGTCGGATTATTCCGACGTTCGCGGTTAAAGGGTTAAAACCAGAGCATAAAAACCAGTCTCGACTAAATTATTTATTTGATATTTTAAAGTGTTTACGCATTGAATTAATTTTTCTTTCAAAAAAATAACATCTTATCACCAGACGCTGCATAAAGCTTGTCAGTCGGTTTTATGATTAAAAAAGAACATACCTACTTCGTTTTATTTATGATGTAGTAAATGCTTCTTCTTTATGGATAATCCTGAACTGTAAAATGGCGGCTGTAAAACATAATTTATCACTCTTCTCAGGACTTATACGACTTCGTGTTCAGCCACCCTCAATCTCCGGAGGAGTTCGAGATCACGACCAATTTCCCCAAACGCGTGTTAACCCGTGGGTCGCACAAGTTGCAAGAGGCGGGCCTCAAAGACCGCGACGTACTGTTTGTCAACGACGTCAACGCATAGACTGCCGTAAGTGAGCGTGAGGACGGAATGAGTGAGTAAATCAAACGTTAATTGTACAGTACTGCAACTAAATTGAGACCCTACTTGAAGAATAAGGGGAAACTAAGGGCAAGTGGGTGGTAAACTCAATTTGATTTTCCATGTTTTTCTTATTTTTTTTTTATGAGATGGAACAGCATAATGGGCACGCTGTAAAACTATGTAGATATAGAAAGTCAAGGTCAAGGCTGTCAAATATTTCTATAGGGTTGTTAGGCATTTAAGATGCAGAACTAAGAAATGGTCTTATTCGTTATTTGACAACTTTATTACTGCATCTTAAATGCCTAAAAACCCTATAAAAATATTGTATGGCTTCCTACACTAAATTTCTTTTTCAAATTCATTGTAATATGGGTTAAATCAGAAACCTTAGTGGGTAGTATGGTTAGGTGCCGCAAGTCTAATGCGTGTTAAAGGAATAAGCAAATGGTGGAGAAATTCGGCGTGTGGGGTTGAACACGTGATAGCTCAGCTGGTTAGAGCATGGTCGTATTTAGACCAAGGTCGCGAGTTCTAATTCCGCTTACGTGGTATTTTTTCACCATTTCTAATTTCATTATTTAATTTGAAGACTGTCAAACTGGGATCGTCCATTTATAAAGTACGGCTGAGGGGGGGAGGGGGTTCGGAATAAATCACGGAATATCAGAAGGGGGATGTAGTGAGATATTTAACGACGTGTAAGTATTTATTTTTTTGTTGAGCGCGCGATTTCTAATCCGAAAACCAGCGCGTGACTTAATTTTCCAGAATTCAATAAGATTATATCTGCATTTAAAGGTAACAAGGTAAAAAATTTATAAATTTTCAAAGATGCTTTGTACAACAAACTATTACACGTGATTTTGGATGGGGAGCAGTTGTCCAAATACTTACCACGTATCACCAAGAGGGAGAGGATTAAAAAATCATCATGTGATTATGGCTGGACATGTGCGTCACATGCAGCCGGGCAGGTGAGCCCAGATGGTCACCCGGGTAGAGCGCAGACAGGGGTAGATTGCTCGTCAAAGGAGAAAGGAGGCCAATAATTATGCTTCAAACGCGATACTACCCACCTTTTCGCATTCTCTCCGGCTTCACCCAGCATTCCTCAGGCTATTAAAAACACAATTGCTATCTGTAATCATACGCATTGTTTGAATAAAATCTTCCAAGTGTAGTCAGAATGAATTCGTGTAAACGGATGTGTTTACATGTAAGCCGAGACGGGCCTAGTGTTAAATTAAACGAGGGGGAAATAAATAATTATAGGCCTTGAAACTGTGCTGTGCGGAGACCCGCGACGGGTTCAGTCGGCCTCTGTCACAAACCCTACGTGCGAAAGAGACACGTGACCCACGACGGTTTCAGCTATCTCTATCGCACGTAGGGTTTGTGACAGAGACGGACTGAACAAGTCGCGGGCGTCCGCTTGACGTAGTTTCAAGCCTCATAAAAAAAGTTGTTTTTGTTTTGTTTAACTGGCAAGGTGGGAGCTGATATTGAATATCACTGCTTCAAATATTATAAGCAAGCATTATAGAAAATATTGGGTTTGAAAATGTCAGAGATAATTTTCCAAATACCCTAAACTATGAACACACGAACATGATTTTGTAAAATTGGAATTACTCTGTGAAGATTTGCTAAACGAACTAAACTGATTAATTTCAAGGGCTTCTCGAGCTATATCAATATTATTTCTCCATCTTAGCACGTGCCGGTTGCATTTTCAGCTGTGCTGCTTCGGAGCCCAGCTGAGCAAAAGTTTTACAACCGGCCGCCGCCCGACGTCAACCCTCCTTGGTATTGCAGTTTTAGCACGAGATATTTGTACTTAGTTCTTTAGTTACCTCTTACCACATCCTCAGGAAGAGATGGAGTGGTCCTATTTTAGGCTGGAAGTCACGCGGCCAAAGTTAGACAGCTATATTAATATTACATCAAACATCGTACACACTTTTATATCGTGTAAGTATGTGTGTAAACAACATAGTTTAGTATTAATATGTTGAGCACGATATAGTATTTTGTTTGATATTTGTTTGGTGATAAATATTTTTTCCCATATGTCAAAGTCAAATATCTTTTCCCATTTATTTCTTTGGAAGTTCGTATCACTTGATAATTGTCATTTTTTTCTTCCGATTTCATATAAGTTGACGTCAGATCTGCACTTAAGTAAATACTTAAGTGCAGACGAAGCGGCAACAAACTGCACTGCAACATTTTCTTCAAATACGTCAAGTTACAATTAAACTGATATTACTATGGCGGAGTGATAAGTCTGGTAAAAATGAAACAAGGAGACAACTTTATTTAAAAATTGATTTATTTTTCAACGTAATTTCTATCTAACTCAATGCACTTCATCCAGCGTTTCTCAAGCTTTTCGATCACTTCCGTAAAGTACGACTTAGGCAACCCTTCGAAATAGGCATTGGTTTCGAGCATGATCTCCTCGTTGGAGCCACAGTACTCGTATAATAAAGAGTACTAGCGTATTGGAGCTAAACCTTTTTCCACCGAGCCATTTTTTTTAAATTCGGAAACAGAAAATAGTCGCAAAGGGCCAAATCGGGCGAATATGGTGGGTGAGATAGCATCTCATATGGAATTTGGCCATGGCAATCGCGCAGGTGTGCACTCGTGCGTTGTCTTGGTGGAAGAGGATTTTCTTCTTAGCCAAATGCGGTCGTTTTTCAGGTAAAATTTGGTTAAATTGGTCCAATAAATTGGCATAATATTCGCCATTGATCGTTTTACCCTTCTCTAGGTAGTCAATATAGATTACCCCACGTGCATCCCAGAAAACTGTAGCCATCACCTTATTGGCAGATAAAGGTGCTTTGGCCTTCTTCGGAGCTGGTTCGCCCCTAGCAATCCATTGTTTCGATCGTTCCTTCGTTTCTGGTGTATGGTGATGGATCCATGTTTCGTCTACTGTTATAAAACGACGCAAAAAATCAGGTTTATTCCGTTGTAACAACGCCAAACCTGCTTCCGAAGTGGTAACTCGCATGCGTTTTTGATCAATAGTCAGTAAACATGGCACCCATCGCGCGGAGAGCTTTTTCATATCTAAATGTTGGTGTAAGATATTGCGCACACGTTCGTCTGAGATGCCTACTATCTCGACTATCTCTCTCTTTCTCACTTTTACTCTTCGGTCGTTCAACACTATGTCATGGATTTTAGCGATCATCTCTGGAGTAGTGACCTCAACTGGGAGTCCTGGGCGTTCAGCATCACTTGTGCTTGTACGACCACACCGAAAATCCGTAAACCATTTATGAATTATTTTAATCGACGGAGCAGAGTCCCCATAATATTTATCAAGCCTTTGTTTCCATTCCGTAGTAGTTTTTTTGCGCAAAAAATAATGTTTAATCAACACTCGAAATTCACTTTTCTCCATCTTTGCGAAAATTCGTTCAATTGTTTTTATTTAATGGCTGTCAAAAAAGACTAACCGGCGGTACTGGCTGAAAATTTAAATATAGTCGCTCAAAAGAGTTGTGAACACGGAGGTTACATGCAATTTGCGATAATTTTATTCAAAAATAGATTTTTACCAGACTTATCACTCCGCCCTCGTAAAATTAGATATGTGGTCTGAGATATGAAATATTTTGCTTTCAAGTCCTTCCTCTTAGGAAGTTAGGTAACAAACTAATAATCGGAACGATCACTGTCGAACTGCGTTCTTATGGCTGAAACTATCGGTATAGGTAGGGAGCAACGGAATGCGGCAGCATCGCCGATTCCGCGGCGTTCCGTCGCTCTCTCTCGCTCTAGCAAATAATGGTTCTAAGCGTCAGAAAAGCATAGCAGCATAGGAAAATACTGTTCTGTGCTGACAGATGTGTCCCAACCCTTATATCTTTCTGAATAACTATTTGCGTCATTGATTTTCAATATACTCTGAAAAATTTGACATCAGTGTTATCGTTTTACACTCACTTTAATAAGTGATAGAATTTAGTTTTATACTCGACTCATGCTCGACGTATGGAAGCCCTTAGATACAGGATGCTACTTTTGTACTTAAAGCTAGCTATTCTACGGTAGATCATGGTATATTAAGATATGGTACTCTCTTCCCGTGACAACTGGTTACGTGATTAAATCAAGTGTATGTCACCAGTTGGGAGTGTTGCCACTATATTGGGATTGAATTACCCGAGCAAAGTAATTTTTTTAATTTAACAAACCAATCATGACTGATAAAGTGATAATGTAATAAATAAATATATTAAAAATTAAACAAATGAAAATCACACTTTAAACGAAATAGTTTAGTTAGTAACTGATAAAGACCTTAAATTTACAGAAAAGAACAATCAGTGGTAACACATCGTGACATTTGTGACGTACTCTTGGGCAATGCGGGAAGAGAGTTCCATATCTTATTATACCATACGGTAGACAATATTAGTGTGCCTCCCTTCACTTATCCGTTTTCTTGATTTCATTAACTACAGAAAAAACTAGTAACTGAAATGTTAATAAATTTATAAATTTACTGTATTTTTCTGGACGCTAATGAGACGTTTTTAGTTCTTTAAGCAGTAAATGGCGCTGGTCGTAACTAAAGTGTCAAATTTCTATGGAAAATTGTCAGGCAGCTTAGATAGTAGTTACATTGACACTTGAGTTTTGTACAGCGGTCTTCAATTATTGCCATTATTTTAAATAGCCCTGTGTACCTATTTTTGAAACAAAGAGTCGGTAAACTAATGTTTGTGTCAAAGAATTTGTATACCATCTAGAATGCTTACGAAGTGGCAAAGCCGTTCCCACAAAGTCTCCTTCTACTTTATTGCACTGGCAGTTTGCGGGAAAGGGACGCCTATAACTTTAGGTACATTTTTTGGGAATGTTAGGTATTTTAACATAAGCAAGCATTATGAAAATATGAGCTTTATGTACGTGGCATTAAGTTTAATTTTCATTGTTGTTTTTTTTGAGATTTTTACTCGGTAGTTATTCTAGATTGTATTATAAATTCTTTGGTTTTTGTACTCGTACTTAGAGAAAAATATAACGTTTGCTTAGTGGCTCTGCTTTTCAAAAATAGGACTACTGACTCTGTTATGTCCTTTTGATCCATACCAGCGACTTTAGTTGTATTTTATTCTATCTAATATCTGATCACTATGTTTGATTAAATAAGCATAATATGTTGAATACTTTGAAACTAATGATTTCTTAATACTCCATCCAAACTGGCATTTATATTTAAACACCTACTGTAAATTTAATGTGTATGAATTCTTTAAATAAATTCTGTAAATGTTTGCATAATCAAAATTATATGTAATCTAAATTGTATGTCTACGACCTAGTGTACATTGTGAACTTTGTATATAATGCTAATGGTATAAATGGTAAAGGCGATCCCATTATTTTATTATCTTTTTTGCACACGCAAAAATGCCTACGATGCAATAATTTCGGATTAAGTGGTGATGTCATACAGGTTGATTTTGCACATCCTAGCCATATACCTATATTGGAATCTTGGGTACAGAATCACTAATAGAACACAAAACCGTTAAAAAAGATTTGTAATTTTTCTTTAATTAGAAAAAGCAATCTCAATGTTTTTATTAATTACCTACTACTTATACGGCGCGCCGCCGCCCTCCCCGCTCGCCCGGTAACAGGCTGTGACATTCAAATTGATCTTCCATTTGAATGACCAGCATGTTTGGTTTTAAATATGAAACCAAATAGTAGTAACATAATGTAGGTATTTTATCTAATCTCATGTCGTAAATTTCAAATTATAAACGGGATATTATTAATTGCACATCTAATAAATAATCACCCATCAATTTAATCTCATCATTTATATACTTTTTTACATCAAATAAATCAACAATCTTATCATAAGTACTGATTGCACAGCAAATAAATACTGACTGCACATCAAATTTATTAGGTTAGGGCAAACCTATAGGTTAGGTTATGTTAGAACTGCGACCAACACACGCACGAGCCGAGCGAGCGTGCCGCGGCAGCGGCCGGCGAGTGCTAGGAAAGTTCTATCCATTTTACTGCGCCACAAATATAAATTGCAGTTTGTTTAGTAATATTTTCAGTTGAGTATTTTGCTGTGCAATCAGTAATTTTGATTTGCGTTTAAATACTACCCATTATAAACTTTAGAACGATTGTATATTTACGTACTTTATGAACACAATACCAAAATTAAAAAATAGAATCACTATTATAACACTGGTTCCCGAACAAAATATATGTTATACGGAATTTTTTTAATGGTTACGATACAGGTAATTTTTTTGACGGCTCCGGATACACTCAATTTGAGCCTCATAAGAATGGTGACACCGTTAATGCGTTTAGAATCCTTTTAATTGACTGGTTTCCTTGGCTATCAATTTATTTTGTAAATGGAACGCTATAGACGCTGTTCACTATCGTACTATTGGCCTATTTCCAGAAACTTTTTAAGAAGTTTAAGTGTTCCACATTATGGTCTTAATATTCAATGTTACAGAGTCGTAGTGTAATAACGTAGTCGATGTGTCCAAATATTCAAAATAAACATCATAAGCAAACAACTACCTACTTCTTTATCTTTTAATAGCTTGAATCCTAGTTTATGAGATTAGATAAAGTAGTGTAGACCACTGCACATAACTCGGTATTATCACACTCGTGTGTAATACCCCTTATTTTGTGACAGTGTCATAAACTATTACATATTTTATTTGGCATACAGTACTTTTCTTGAATTTCTTGAAGCTAGGATATTCAAAATCATCCTGAATTAGTAATTAATTTCATAATAAGATAATTTGCGCAAACAAAGACAAAAATTCTATGCTTACCCCATAAAATGTATGTCGTAAGTTGTGATCCATATTTGTAAGTTAGCGATAAAAGTCAGATTGTTTTTGTTTTTGATCTATTTCGCTATAGGTGCAGATAGTTTGAGATAGTGTACGTTTTCTTATATTGATTTTATGCATTCTAAGTTAGTTTTTGCTTGAATCTGTTGAAGCTTTTTTCGCTGTGATTATTTAATTTACTCTACAAGAGTATTGAACAAGTGTATTGAGGAATAAATATGATTTTGATATCATTAAGGTCCGGTTAAATTAAATCTCAACCACAAAGTTTATAAACCAAAAACGGTGGCGCCATCGAACATAGTTTAATCTTTTTATGATCGAACAATGAACCAGATGGCACGGTCTTTTAACTTTATGGTTGGGAATTAATTATATTATAAAGTACCTATTTTATTGTCAACGAAAATCGTAATAGCACCATCTTTAAAAAGTCTTGGTCATATTTTTTTTTTATAATACACAAGCAGTAGAGAATGTGTTGGATAAATTTGTTCGAGCATTTAATTTGCAGACAAACTGTACATTATATTATGTTTTGTTGTAATATAATAATGTTCCTTCCTTTTGCTTTGTTTTATTTCTAAGGGCAACCTTCACTTCCACAAAAACAGAGAAACAGACAGAATCAAACCACGTTGTTAATAAAAAAAAAACAGCCTGGCGATATTCATCAAACTAAAAATGTTGAAGGCTTTTTTTATCGTGTTGATGTTTCACGGATCACTAAAATAAAAGATCACATAATTTGACGTATTTATTAAAAAATCCACAAATCAACAACACATCAAAAAGCTATAACAAAACATTTTACCTGGAATGTAGGCACTTTTTATTAAATATTTACATTTAATTATATTCACTTTTTAAATCTAAACGGAGGACAATTGTACCAAACCAAAATACTTATATTATTTAATAAGAACCTTTTGTTATAATTTACTTTAATAAAGTGCTTTGTTTTATTGTAGGTATTAGAAATCTACAACATACCTATTTCATAAATGTATGTATGTTATATAGTATAAGATAATTGCCGATTTGGTGAAAAAAAATAAGTATAAAAATAATTAATATGTTGTGTGGTACCGTGGTGTCCGTCTGAAAATAACATTTTACATAATATATTTACTAAAATAAATAAACTTCTTTTCTGTCCAAAGTTATTGTTTCTTTATAGATGATTATACAAAGTGGAAGGGACATACATACCCGTAATAAATCGAACCACGGGCTATACTAGACCACTGAAGTATAATGAAATTAAAATAACAGTCAAAAAACCAATAAAAAAATTACACTCCCATACAAATCGCCCGGGCGGCCGCAATTTTGTATGGAAATGCCGAAATTTATTTGATTTTTTTGGCTGATATTTTAATTTCATTACACTATAATGACTTAGTAAAGTCCGTGGTTCGATTTATTACGGGTATGTCCCTTCCACGTTGTATATGTGGACATTGAAACCTTGTTTATTCATGCATGTGTGTATGTCATCATCTATTTGTTCATTAAAATATATTATGTAATTATACATATTTACAAGAAAAACATAAATAATCAGGGAAATTAAAATTGTACTGATTGGATGGATCCTATCGTCTCTAGAAAGACAAAACTAATTTACTTAGTAAAAAATACAATTATTAATTAATTACATCATGTATGTAGTCATGTAATATTTCAAGTTACATATACTTTCTTTTCTGTCTTTATTAATTCCGAATCACAAAAATCTGATAAATTTCTTACATTTTATACATACACATATGTTCTATATTTTATCACACTTTGATTACAACTCTATGAAAGTACCTACTAATAGAAATTTTATTTCTAATGTCTTGGTGCTTCTATATTTTGGCCGAATTCCTTATAATATAAAAGTTAGTAAGAATATCCGGAATCTTTTAAAAACAATATCCCTTAGGGTCAGTTCAGACAGAGAGGATAAATGCTCGCGGAATTTACTAGTTCCATTAAAATTACAACCGTATTACCATAGCTTAAAGTATAACATTGTATGAATATCGGCGGAGACTTCAAGCGTCGTCTGGCGCATGCTCGCAACTCGGTCGCGCGCGTCCTCGCGCCTGCCCGGGAGGCCTCGAGCACGCCCGAAACCGCGCGAGCAAGTTCTGACGTGCTCGCGGATATTCGTATGTATTCGCAACCCCGGTGAATTTCCCCGTGTCGGCTCTCGTTGGCGCGCGCGTCCTCGCGCGGTCTCGAGCATTCTTTCGACGACGCACCGTCTCGAAGCGCATTTTCGCTCTCTGTGTGAATTGCGGCTAGAGGAAGCTCGAGCCCATGCGAGCATTTTTCCTCTCTGTCTGAAGTGACCCTTAGAGGTACTTGCAGGGGGTGCACTTCGTCAGGCTGGAGAATTCACGTGACGGGTTCAACGTGGCAACGCCAGACTCACATTGTCAATTCAGACGCTGATTTTAAAAACATTTTCTGTTTAATTAAATTCTAATCGGTCATTACAAAACAGTTCTTACAGTGCGACAGAGATGAGGCGAATCCATATTCGCCTCATCTCTGTCGCACGTAAAGTTTGTGACTGAGTCGGGATGACCCCGTCAGACCTAACGCTGCTTACAATACCCGCGACATAAGTTGACCAAAAATGGCGGTTACTGCGTACACTTTTCCTCTAAAAATACCTGCGCAGAGCCGCCATTGTTGGTCAACTTATGTGCCGGGTTTTGTACACACGGCACGGTCGCTACGGTATTTGTAAACGCTTTGACACATGGCACGCCCAAATAAAATTTAATCCAACTTATAGATAAGTTGAATTAAATTCAATTTAATTTTCTTTGCCATTAAGCGACTATGTTTGAGGAAATAACATTAAAAAATTATATTTTGTGACGAAGATCTTCATCCCGCTAGGTAACAGCTACATCCAAAACTAGAAGTGCTTAACTATTCTCAGAAATACTTGTCTCGGTCTACATTACGTTACGAAGACTAAATCTCACTCTTGGGATTTTACAGTATAAGTTTATAAGTACTACTTATTGTAAGTTATTACCAAGTTAGTTGAAACCATATAATCATAGCGATACTGCAAGCCAGCCTTTTTGAACCCTACCAAGAAAAAGAGAAAGTTCCAAGTGTAATGCAGAAGGTAGAGGTTTTTTGCAATTTAGATATGTAGGTAACTATGTGTTTTAATAAATAATGTTATAATTTGTGTTATGTTTACAAAACTGAGATTTGATTGTAAGTAGGTATTTAATTTGTTTTTATATTTCAGTTGTATAAATATATAAATATATAAATAAGCTTTATGTCGACTAGCGTCCCGTACAGAGGAAAAGTTTCGCTCAGGCGTCACGTCCTTTTTGCGCCAGGGTTGACGTACTATTGAAAACAATACATAATATTTTTATAGGGTTTTTTAGGCATATTTAAAGTATTCAAATTAAAAATGGTAAAAAAGTAGTTAAGTGATAGCTCAGAGGTTAGAGAATGGTCGTATTTAGACCAAGGTCGCGAGCAAGCGAGAAGTCCCAGTGGTGTTTTTTCACCATTTCTTATTTCATTATTTAATTTATAAATAATTTATGATTACATTAAAAATACTTGCAGTTTCCAAATTACCCCAAGTTCCTTAGCCTTCACATAGTAGCCAAGTACCTTGACTACGTATACGTTTACTGAAAGACCACAAATTTACCATAACATGACAGTTATGCTCTTTATGTACGGTGCACGATTATTAATCTAAATGTTATGGTCGACTGCACATTAGCAACTAGTCACATTTAGCCCTTATCCCATAAAAGCATGGATGCAGTTTTCATTCATGTCCAGATTCTTCAGCAACTGAAGGCAGGCTTGTGTGAACTCCGTAGGGCCGCACAGGCACGCGAAGTGGGCGCATTGCTCGCGGCATTTGATGCTGTCTTTTTCTAGAACGCTGGCGAGCAGATCCTCTGTGATGCGACCTCTCGGGCCGGACCACGTCGAGCTGCCGTCTGATAGGATATGGGTGACAGTTAATCTGTAAAACAGGGGAAGAAATTCTTAAAGGCTAATAGCTACCTATGCCAGCGTCATAAAGGTAAACAGAGTGAACATTTTTAATTTTACTTTGCCTAGAGTAAAAGTTTATTCAACTAAAGTATTTATTTTTAACTCAAAGCGACTATCATCAATTTAAACTCTTCATCTGAACGCATTCCCGGTTGCATCCTCAGCTCTTCTTCGGAACCCGGGGTGCGCTTTCCCGCTAGGCAGTTTCCTGGGTCAACAATAAATTATTTAGTACTGTTCAGGGAATAAAACGTCACAAAATAATGTCACTTGTCATTGATCACATCCATTTTGAACGTGATTTTAGATTTATTAATGCGGAAAAACGGATATTAAGAGCGCTATTTGACTCCAAGAAACTATGACGTCACAGTCCGATATTTCATACAATTCTCATAGAAAATATTTGTTTTGACGTTTAGAAAAAGGTGTCTGATTTGACTTTTTGGAAACTAGCGAATTATGCATATCAATGGTCACCCAAGGATGCCAAAAATCTAGCGAATTGGAGAAGAAATAGCCGGAACAATTTAAACGATTTTGCTATAGTTTTACGACCGGCCGCCTGCCTGACGTCAACACTCCTTGGGAATGCTATTGTAGCACGAGCTTTACCTGCTATTTTTCCTTTAGTCGCCTCTTACGACATCCACAGAAAGAGATGGAATGGTCCTATTCTAACCCGGAACCACACGGGTATCATCTATTTAAACATGATATAAAAACGAGATTCAATCCTTTACTACTAAATACTTTTGTAACTTAGAGCAACATCCACTTCTCAAATTCTCTTACATTTATCAATGACCTTTACTAAGTTTTATTCTATGTAGACTTGTAGGTAGATAGATGCTTAAATTAAATACCCCGTGTGGTTCCGGGTCAGAATAGGAGCACTCCATCTCTTCCTGTGGATGTCGTAAGAGGCGACTAAAGGACTTAAGCACAAACATCTTGTGCTACAATTGCATTCCCAAGGAGAGTTAACGTCGGGCGACGACCGGTTGTAAACATTTTCGCACAAATACACTTCCAAAGAGGGTTGACGTCAGGCAGGCGGCCGGTCGTAAAATTACAGCTGAATCATTTTAACTGTTCTGGCAATTTCTTCTCCACTTCGCAAGGTCTTTGGCATCCTTAGGTGACCATTAACGTGCATGTTATATTTTGAGAAGAAAAAGCGGGAAAGCGCACCCCGGGCTCCGAAGCAGCACAGCTGAGGATGCAACCGGGAACGCGCTAAGATGCAGAAGAAGATACTTAAATTATATTGAGCTTACATAGAAAGTATAATTATTTTTACCTTTTGTCTTCATTTGCTATATCCTTGAAATTGCTTTGGAATAGAATGTCATTTTCAGTTTTGTTGAAGAACAACAGATGTACTTTTTCACTGAAACAAAACAGACGGGTAGAAATAATCAGACACCAATATGTAATTTTCTGTACTTAACAGGACTAAAATTAAAGTTAATTTGTGTTATTATCAGTCATCGTAGGAAATTAACTGTAAAGACCACTTCAGGCGTACTTACTACCCTCATTGTTTGTACCACTCGCACACTATGTGTGCGATGGAGATAGGTAATTCGTATTGTACGCCATCATCGTAAGGAATTACAATTAAAGTAGGTATAGGTAACTACTAAAGAAGCAACAGAGTGTAAAGAAATCCGCACCCTTTTCGAAGAATCATGCTTGTCTTCCGAGATAATTATGGCATTGGAGCCTAGCTCATTTCACAACTTTGTTTGATGATGAAAAGGAACTTTGAAGGTGGCCAATGGCTGGCATTATTTCTAACCATTCATCTGAACAATTTTATAATCTATAAAAAAGTTATTACTATACTCTCGTATGGAAGAGTTTGTTGACTAAAAAAGTAGATAGGTATACTATACGTTGAAGCTTACCATCTGGGATTGGATCGTAGTAACATGAATTTTATTAGACCTAACATCGGAGTGATTCCGGTGCCAGCGGCAAGTAGAAAAATTGTTTTCACTGATTTGAGCTGTAACAAAAAATAAAGTTTAGAGAATACTTAATCAAATGTAGTCAATACGAATCGACACAGTCGTTCAACTATCAAGTGTAACTAACATAAAATCATTCTCTACCATACAAATCAGCCCTCAGTCGAACTAATTTTATAAGGGAGGATGAAATTTTTGGAACATGGTAAGTATAAAATCAAAAAGGTTAAACACTTGTGGCTCTGTGTGCTGCAAACCTTGCGACTCACCCTCAACCCGTTAAAGTTTAACGGATAAAAAAGTTGTTCAGACAAAAAAGTTGCGTCTTTATAAGCTTTTATAACAAAAATGTTTTATGTTTTTACCTACTCATATTTAAAAAAAATCGAAATGGCTCAAATATTATTTTCTTAAAGTTTTATATCCCAATATCTGCGCCATTATGAAAACTTTCCAAAAACTAAATCGACAAAAATATTCTATATAAGTATCGAACCTGTTAATGAAATTTCACGAGAATCGGTTGAGAAATGCGACCTGTAGGCGAGAACAAACCGACGGACAAACCGACGGACAAACTGACGGACAAAAGCTGTTTTGGCCAATCTCTAAACTAAGACGCTTCTCTCGCTCGTACAATAAAAAAAAAGAAAAAAAAAATGGTTTACGTTGCTTTTCACCAAGATCTCTATGTAACGTAAATAATAAAATTGAGTCAGAAAAAGATAACCTTTTGCAGCTGGAAATTGCCGTAAGGTCCAGACATCGTAACGATGTCCCCTATAGTGAGGTCCGCGAGGTGCGGCGACAGGACTCCGTCCGCGTATCTCTTCACAGCTAGTCGGAGGGGTGTCAGGCCTTCGTTACCTTGCGGTCCCCAGCCTTCGCCTACGGGCGTGTAGGATCGGACGCACTCAGTACCTAAAACAAGTAAATCGTTAAATTAATGCATACAGGAATTAACGAGAAACGTACCTTTTATTTATTTATTTTGCTGACGTTTCATTCGGGTTTCACCAAACGTGGTCCCAGCTTGATCCCAGCGTGGTCAAGCTGGGACCACGTTCGGCGAAACCCGAATGAAACGTCAGCAAAATAAATAAATAAAAGGTACGTTTCGCGTTAATTCCCGTATGCATTAATTTAATAATAATGCAACGCGATAGTTTAAAAGTATTTACAAGTAAATCGGACTTGGATGACGGACCTACAAACAAAAGTGTCACTTATACCTGCGCATATCCCGAAAGAAATAAAAACCCTTTTTATAGTATATTCCTAAGATTTAAACTAAAAATTGACTAACGTAATTTGTGGGCGCACCGCGAAATCGATAAGGGAGTTACTAAAGAAAATGTGATATTTTAACAATAATAAGGCTATTGAACTCGAATTCAAAACACATTAAATGAATTTGGACGTATACATACATGACATAAATTACCTTGTTTGGACAGTTTGAATTAAATAAGATAAGAGGGAGGTGATTCCACGTTTGGCCCAAATGGGCCATAAAAACATGGAATTTCTTATTTTCATTATTAATGATAAGACAATAAGAATCGGGTTCGAGACGATCGATGAAACCAATTTTAAATAAATCGACGTTTTTTCACTACCCCTATCCCTTTATCCCATCTGATACAGAAAGGCAAAATAATCCTTGAAGATTATCATGCTCAATCCGTGATATAAAACTGCGCCATTTGCCTAATTTGGGTAATAATGCAGGTAAACCTAAATATTCTGTACGTACATATTTCTGCTGAATTCTATATAATAACAATCTTTAGGATCTTTGATTTTTCGATCAATTATTTTTTTCTATAAGGCTAAACGAGTTTTAAGTACTCTATGAGTCGAGACGAACGCATTTCTAAATAAATAAATAATAAAATCTTTATTATTATGATGTACCTACACGAGCACCGCGAGATAGTGCACGCAATATGATTAAGCTACTTATAATTAAATTTTTAACAAAAAAAAACAGCTTAAATTTTTTTAGGAATTTTTTCCATATCCAAAGTTCTTCATCATATCTTCACCAAATTAGTATGGGATCAACTTGGTAGTGAAGGCTTTCAAATAAAAAAAGAATCATCAAAATCAGTTCACAATTGGCGAATATATCGCGTAACAAACATACATAAAAAAATATAAAAAAACACAGTCGAATTGATAACCTCCTCCTTTTTTGAAGTCGGTTAAAAAGCACAACTAATATAAAAGGCTGTTCGCGAAATACAATTATAAGCTAGATGCGCTTGTAAGATATTCAATAAATCAAAAAGTGGCAATATCCACCAGTTACAATACCGTGTGGTTTCCGACAGAGTAGAATAGGACCACGCCAAGTCATCCCGTGGATGTCGTAAAAAGCAACTTAGGAAATACAAGCTAAACAAAGCTTAGACATCAGTGAGACCTCACCGACCCGTCAACTCTGGCCAGCGTGAAGAGTGTAGGCCAAATCCTGTGGCTGCTCTGGCCAAGTATGGCTCTGGCATTACAGAGAGGATCGTGCTCCAGCAGTGGAGACTAGAAAGGCCTCATGATGATGATGATGACAATACCTACCTACATCCAGCGAACTATAATACTATGGAAGAGTTACTTCAAATATTATCATCGCGCAAAACGGCCCCACGAAATAATGTATATACGTCAATGTCGGCCAATATCTGCTATGATGCAGCGTTATAAATAAATAAATAAATATATAGGGACAAATTACACTGATTAAGCTAGCCCCAAAGTAAGTTTTTTAAACTTGTGTTATGGGATACTAACTCAACGATACTATATTTTATGATAAATACATATATAGATAAACACCCAAGACCCAGGACAATTTGAAAAAGGCCATTTTCCAACTTTTCCTGGCTGGGGATCGAACCCAGAACCTCCGGATTAGCGGTCTAACGTGTTAACCATTACGCCACGGAGGTCGTCAATAACGTTATACAGCAGCCACTGATTGGCCCAGCAATAGGGATGATGACTGGGTCAGAAAAGTATTCTTCTAATTAGTCCGTTAGTTAGATTATCCAAAAATAATGTCCTTTTTTATAATAATATGTCAGTTTATCAAAACAGTAAAAATTCACAAAGATACAGAGTATCAAAGTTCCAGAGTGGGGGCTTGTGACGTCACCGATGTGTAAAAATCGTACGAAAGCGTGACGTCATGCGAAATTTAAATACGCTGTATCTTCCTTATTTATTGTTTCTCAGAGAAAAGGAAAAATACGTGTACAATATTTTTTAATAATCTAACCTACGAATAATAAATTCTATAGAAATGTAACGCTCCTACATTCACCGCCTCGATTCTGATTCCATTTACGAAAACAAACTAACAGTAATAACAACGAAACACTCAAACATACACATAGACAAATATGCATGCGATTGGTCGCGACAAGGTCACGCTTCGTCGTCGGGTGGGGGCGGTCACCGCAAGGAGCGGTGAGGTACAACGCGTGGCTTAGGTACATTTTGCATAACACTTTCCACAGATGTCAAGTATGGATTATTAAAATGTATATGAAAGGTGAGTCCTGTGTTTTTCATGTCTGTATGGCTTGTACACCATTTCACGGCACATGACGGCATTTTTAATGAATCAACTATCGCAAAAATCACAGCAATATTCTCAAAGGAAACTTTTAGCGACGCAACCGCACGACTCAAGTGTCACGGCGAACTATCGCGCCGCGTGGTTCATATTTTAAGCCCCGCCCGCCGCGGTACATATCGCATGGAATGATTTTTCGGGATTAGTTACGCTTCTAGGGATTATTGTTATTTGTCCTTATATTTTTATTTATATTTATTTATTATTCGTAGAATCTAACCGATGGGCCAAAAATATTATCTCAGTCATCATGCGTATTGTCATGAAGTAACGTCAATAACGGTACTGGCGGACAACGAGATGGAATTTTTGAGTAGGTACCACCTTCCTTAATGTACTCTTGGTGAGCTTATTTTTGCGCTTGATTATGCTTCTGTAGTTGATCAGTTAACTTGTATGAAGGGTCAAAAAATATTTTAAATATTTCGATATACATTCCTTGGAGAAAGTTGTTTAAAAGTAAGTATCATTTGAAATAAATCATTTCAAAGCAAACGGAGATACCATTTAAAATTGTGAAGCCCTAGCCACATTATAACCCGTTAAACTATCTTATGAACTACTGTTTACAGTTTAAAGTGAGGTTAGGCTTTTCTACGCATTTTTGCGGAAAATAGCCACTTTCGGCAAAAATGCGTAGAAAAGCTTAACGTTCTTACTAAAAACTATAAACAGTAGTTCAATAAATAGTTTGAAGGGTTAACTAGGGCTTCACAAAGACAAAATTTTGAATGATATCTCCGTTTCCTTTGAAATGATTTATTTCAATTGGAGGCAGCACTGGACCCCGGAAAATTCATGGCCTTAAATAGTTTCAGTTTCGTATTTAAACGGACATTAGAAATATTTTTATAGACATGACAATAGTCGGCACAGGACTCTTATATTCACCTGAAACTCTTTTGTGCACTCTCACATGGTGTCCCAAAGGAACGACAACGGGCCCAGAGCGCGGTTGCAGAGACAGCAGCATGGTGTCGTGCGACACTCGCCCGACTTGCACCACTATACAGTCCACTGTCCGCGGTGACGACATTTGTGTCGCGACACCAGGTGTCACCTCGCCGCAGCCTTTCCATACACTTGCTTCTGATTTTTGTGCGATTACCTGATGGTAAAATCAATATCATCACTACCTACGACTACGATATTATACAAACATAGTACATACATTTAATTAAAATGTCTGTTTGTAATAGGTATAAAAACAACACGTGGCGAAAATTTTTCATCACATATTTTTAATTGAGATATCAAAATGCATATGCAATCTATCTAAACGGTACTGATAAAAAAACCACAATTTATTTTTAAAAACAACTTCTGTTCCGGATTATTTTTGAAACGGCTGGACCGATTTTGACGGGCCTTTACTGGCAGATAGCTGAGATAGCTAATGTATAAGGAGTAACTTTTAGTCCACGCGGACGAAGTCGCGGAGTAAATAATAAATCAGTATTTACTCCGCGACTTCGTCAAAGTTCATTATATTTATTTTAATAAAATGCACGCTAAAATGCGAAAAGTGCTTGGAATGTTGTTCTTTAGTGCCTTTAGGCAGCATATTTCCCCTCAGAAATATTTTATTCTCCTTAAAATGCGACCTACGTCGCCTTTTGTGCATTACATTCGTGTAATGTGCAATAAAAATAAACAACAATATTCCGTAGAGAAGCAGCAGTAAGCTTGGTTATAAAAGTGAAATACTTAGGTGGTTATTTTCAGTGTTGTAAACTCACATCTATTTTGCCACTCTCCGCGTATACTTTCAGCTGTAATGGCTCTTGCAGCCTCGCCTCGGGGACTACCTTAAGTGTCCTCAACCATCCATTCGTAGCCACTTCCACTAACAGGATTCCCTCAGAGATTCTAGCGCAGCCACCAGGGTTCACTAGCGGACCGGTGTAAACAGATATCGTAAGCTTTCTTGACGTTTGAATCCAATCATATCGCAGAAGGGGAACTTCAGGTTTTTCCACTGACTTTACAGGACTCGATGCAGCTCTCCGACTAATCGATACAGGCAAATCACTTGATTGTATCAAGCTTTGCATTATTTTGCTCGGCGGACTACCCTTGACGTTATCGTCACTTTTTGAAGTAATTTTCTTTCTAACCGGTGTGATACAATTGGCTAAATTTTCCATGGATTTTCTAACTAACTGTGCTTTGGATGGTTCCCTGAGACGATCGGACTTTGGTGAAGGGTTGGAGGATTCGAAGAGCTCTTCAGCGTCAGGGAGCTCGTGTCTAAGGGGTCCCACTAAACATTTAGCTAAAAGGGAGTCGTAATTAACCCAAGGATGGACTTTGTCAAATAGCTGGGTCGCATCTATGCCTGCACCGCGCATCAGCTCTTCAGGTCCTTTAAGTCAAAAGAAAAATAAAATTAGATCGCTTACTGTAGTATATATTCCTTTAATGTTCAATTTTTAATCCTTACCTCCAGGGTGGTACGGTAGATAGTGTGTGATATTGTATACTCGTCCCCGTAACGCTAACCAAGCATCCTCTACAAAGGTAAAACAAAATTAAAATTATTTTTAAGTACTTATCATAAAATTATTCAATTTAGTATTTTTGGCCAATAATAGTTTGATGTTTTAAATATTGTGTCTATTTCACTTCAGACCTAGTTTTTTACGCTAGGTTATACAATAATCAAGAATTATTTTTTCTAATTAATAAAAAGATATAATTAGCACCGGTGGACATATTTAATTTTGAGAAAAATGATTATATTTCATTTTAAAAACTGAAAAGACTATTCGTTTATCTAAAAATCAGGGCGGCACCTTCCTCTACTACGGCTAGAATACCCATTAAACTGAATATAGAAGCAAATGGCCTTGAAGTGTGAAATAAATTGTTAACTCGTAAATATGGTGATAATTTCCATATTGCTAATCGTCAGGCACTAGATAGCCCTTTATATTATTTTATGAACTGCCGTTGAACCTATTATTGATGATCCGTCTAGCTTTAAAACTTGCCGTGGCCACTTTTGGCGAAGGCAAGTTTTAAAGCTAGACGGACTAATGTAAATACTTTCAACAGTGATTCATAAAATAATTTAAAGAGCTATCTAGTGCCTGACGATTAGCAATATGGAAATTATTTCCATATTTACGAGTTAACAATTTATTTCAAATGAGGGCGCCACTTCAAGGCCATTTGCTTCTATATTCACCTTAATAGTTTAAACGTTTGCTGGTTTCAACTAACATACTAATGTAGAGAACTATAGACTAACTATGCAACCTCGGTTAGTTACAAACTTTGCGTATTGTGGGCTGCGAGTTCCGCCGGGGAGACGGGCCGCACCCGGCCGCCGACGCCGGTCAGGTCTTTACCGGAGTTGCCCAGCCGGATCCAGTCCATCAGACTGTGGCCGGGCTGCAGCGCGCATTTGTTCCGAGGATTGCCTGTAACAACAACAAAGTTTACTGCACCTTTTTCTACTTTAATGACACTTTTTAACGCCTCGCAACAAAGTTTAAGTACTGTAGCTTTTTCTACTTTAATGACACTTTTTAACGGCTCGCAACAAAGTTAAAGTACTGCACATTTTTCTACTTTAATGACACTTTTTAACGCCTCGCAACAAAGTTTAAGTACTGCAGCTTTTTCTACTTTAATGACACTTTTTAACGCCTCGATAATAACAACAAAGTTTACTGCACCTTTTTCTAATATAATAAGTAATGAAATGACACTTTTTAATAGCTTGATAATAATTTTATTTATTAGTACACCGATCGGCCACCACTGTATCTGTTACTTACATATCAACACAGGATATGAAATATTTTTATTAAAGGAAAGTGTGAAATATATTGGAGAGTTATACAGGGTCTTATAAAATATACTCAAACTACTTTAGTCTATGATACTGAACAACTTTCTCCAAGGATCTCCATATGTACTTATATCTAAATATGAAAAATATTTTTCCTCCCATACAAATTGACATATCAGCTGATCCGAGTTTGTATGGAAAGCAAATATTTAATAATTATATAAGTTGGTATAATAATGATATAAGTTGGTTAGAAGCACCTACATCATTTCAAAGTAACCATATACCAAAGTATAAGTACATAACCAAAACTTTTTCATAAAGCCAAGAAAATATGAATGCGCACACATTAACGTGAATGAACATGTATTTGAATTATTTCTTCCGTTCTTGGCAACGTGTTGCGGTCGGCGCCGGCAAACGACGTCGAACGCCAGCGAGCAAGGGTATTTCATTTAGCGCTGTTGATTAATGAATAACCTCGCAAAAAGATCCATATTCGAGAAAAAACCTATTTCTCAAACTATCTATATTGCTTATTTCGCTCTTTTCAAGATTACGGTCGGCAAACGAAGTGGAACCCCAGCGAACAAGGATATCTATCTCGCTATGTTATGTTGACTAATGAATAACCTCGCAAAATGACCCATATTAAGGAAAAACCGGTTTCCCATTAAGGCCGTACTTTAATTTCCCGGGGTCCAGTGCTACCCCCATTTAAAATAAATCATTTCAAAGAAAACGGAGACATTATTTAAAATTTTGCAACTACCAATTCCTAGATAACCCTTCAAAGTATTTTATGAACTACTGTTTACAGTTTAAAGTGAGAACGTTAAGCTTTACTACGCACATTTGCGAAAAACGGCCACTTTTGACAAATGTGCGTAGTAAAGCTTAACGTTTTCATTATAAACTGTAAACAGTAGTTCATAAAATACTTTGAAGGGTTATCTAGGAATTGGTAGTTACAAAAATTTTAATGGTGTCTTCGTTTTCTTTGAAATGATTTATTTTAAATGGGGGCAGCACTGGACCCCGGAAAATTCAGGTACGGCCTTAACCTCTTATTAGAATTGCTTATTTCCTTTTCTTCAAGATTACGGCTGGCCTACCGCCTACGTTTCGACGTAGGCGGTAGGCCAGCCGTAATCTCGCGGGGGTTCGCCCCAGCGAGATTTTATTGAATTTAGTTAACTAATGACCTATTATCATAATGACCCAGATGAAATAAATTATTCTTATCGCTCTTCTTCTTCTTCTTCTTAGCGTATCGATGTTCAAAAAACTTAAATATTTCTCTGGGCCCAGTATCGAGCGACCTGTACTGCGTTAGGGCTTGCACTGTACAGGTCCTCCAGCGTTTCGCGTAGTGTATATATTCTTTGCCAGCGTGCAGGTATCGGGGCACGCTGAGCAGCTATCGCTCTTTTAAACGTGTTTCTATTGCGGTGGCAAACGACAGTAAGAACTTTTACATATTAGGTACGCCTCCGCGGCGGCACCGTGTCAACCGTGTGCAAGTCAATACAACTACTAACAAAATTCAAACGCGCGTATCTAAACGGCACAGTCTTGTGAAAACTAAACAGTTAGTCTTTACTTTAGTTTAGTCAACTATTTTATCAAATAGCCTTTTTCAAATTGTCCTGGGTCTTGGGCGTTTATATATATATATATATATAGTTTAGTATCCCATAACACACGTTTAAATTTACTTTGGGGCTAGCTCACTCAGTGTGACTTGTCCCTTTATTATTCATTTATGACTAATGTGGTAATGACCAGGAATCGTAACTCTGGCTCTTTTCAACGTTTTGCGGTTGCCTTATCCTGTTCGGTCTTGGTGTAATTTTTCTTTACCGCATTTATTTTCAATCTATATACATTATACATACAGACTGACTTTTAACCACCACCCAAATTTTTGGAGCAAGTTCAGTCCATGATACTGAACTAATTTCCATAAAAAAAATTACCGAAAAACTAAAATAAAAATTCGTCTTCCCATACAAATCAGCTCTCAGCCAAACGGATTTTGTATGGGAGGACGAAAAATTTTTAGCGATTTTTCATAACTTTTTTTATAGAAAGTAGTTTAGTATCATAGACTGAACTTGCTCCAAAAATTTGGCTGATGTTTAAAAAATCACCCTGTATATTTATCGTTTATAAAAATATAGAAATCTACAGTCCACTATTTTCGCTTTCAAAACCGAACTTCATCACAATATCTATACGACAAAAGATATTTTTTTGTAATCTTAAAATAAGCAAAAATGTCCTTATAAAAATAAGTTATTCGGGGAGTAGGGCGTTTTAAGAATAGATCCAATGCCGACATGTGGATCTTCCATTCCAACATGAACATTTGTGGTCACGATGGAAAGGTTCAATTTCACGAATGTGAAACTGAAACAAACTCTTTGTATGGTATTGTAAAGGTATATTTTAGATATTTTGTACTTAAAGTGTTTCAAAGTGTTTCTCTTTGACAGATTTGTACAGTAGCTATCGAAAAAGTGTTGTAAACTAGTTTCATTTTGTCTATAATTTTTTTTTAATTTTCTTATTTCAGCAAGATTTTTAAATATTTGGTGCTAATTTAACTTTACTGGAGTTTTATTACCCAATTTCTAAATGGAATAGGTAATGTACATCGACGTTTATCATTCGTCTATTCGTATGACGTAATTAACCTATTTTTATTTGCTAGTATACGGTTCTACTCAAGGTAGGTGTACCTATACGAATCGTAAAATAGAAGAGTCAATATTTACAGTCGTTAAACTATTGTTGCTATCGATAGTATCGATAGTGTGGCCTTTTTCAGATGAAAACTATCGATAGTATTGTTGCTAAGAAAATCAATAGTATCGATAATATTGCACTCATTCGATAGTATGGAATTGTTTTAAGCTATCGATCGATATTATCAATAGACTACTGATACTATTGTGTTTGCTTAAACTATCGATAGACTATCGATTAATTATCGATTGTCGACTATCGATCGCCAACACTACTTTTAATTTACTGACGTCATTTTAATTATCCAGTCTATATTACTTTGCAACTCTTCCAATCCAAAGGAACGTGAAATAAGAGAGAAAAAAATAAATAATCAGCTCTTGCTGTAATCCTCGTCTACGTTTTTTCGCACTAAGCCGGGATCAAAGAAGTAGGTAGGTCCCTTAAGGTAAAGTAGGCCCGGGCCTAGGGCAGCCAGCTATTAGCCCAATAGATGTTCCCGGTCGTGTATACAGGGTGTCTTTTCAAACATGTGAAATTTTTTAAGCAAGTTCTGTCCTATATACTAAACTAGTAAAAATCAATTAAAATTTTTCGTCCTTCCAAACAAAATCCGTTTGGCTGAGCGCCGATTTGTGTGAGAAGGCGAAATTCTTTTTCGTTTTTTATAAATTGGTTTTTCTTAAAGCTTAGTTTAGTTTAGGACTGCAACTGCTTCAAAAATTAGGCTGGTGGATAAAAAGTCACCATGATGACTAGATGATGAAGGGCTCAGTGGCCTGGTGGGAGTACCCATTACTAGCGTTTTCGCAAGTTATACATAAACCCCTAGGCGTGGTCCGCTATTGGATGGGTGACCACAACTGGCATACAAATTTCTCGAAGTTCTCCGTGCTTCGGAAAGCACGTTGTCATTGGTCCTGGCTGAAAGGCACGCTGGCATGCAAAATGTGCCTCAATAAAGGTGTGGCAAACACTACCACTGCCCAGGGCGGCAAGGACTGAAATCCGCTATTGCTTTCTCGTAACCTCGAAAGTCCCTCGAAAAATGTTATTTCGCAAAAGGAGAAAGGTTAATCCTTGAGTTGAGCCAAACCTGCAAATATTTTTGTAAGTTTCCAAAAAGTACATATTTATCTCGTTTGTAAGACCATGTCTTCTCATTTGGCCTCGTTCATGCAAGTAAAATTATTAGAATAATTACTTTTTTTTCGAGTTCAGTAAAGTGTGACAGTACCCAATACAACGATATACTTGCAGACCGAAAAGGAGCAAGTCACAAAAATTGGTACCATAATAGGTACTGTGCTGTGTGTGTAGAGTAGACATGCATGAAACATGCAAGTGACTTTGTGCAGTTTTAAAAATCAGTTAAAAGCTCAATATCTGTCCAAATTATGATTTAGTTTGTAGAAGTTAGTATTATGCTCATTATTTTGTTTTTATTATATGTAAATACATATAATAAAATTAACAAATTTTAATTTAAATGAATGTAATTTAAGTAAGTATGTTTATATATTTATATATATTTTTAGGAGGTTCTATAATGTATCTATCAACAGTAAATCTGAAAGATAGGCGGTGCGGTATGCCGCACCGCCTATCTTTTAAATATTTACTTCTCGACTCTCTACCCAAACATTGGCTGGAAGAGATGCTATGCGGTAAGTCTGCCTTTGTTTTTTATAATTCTTTTTGTTTATGATGCAATAAAGAGTATTTGTATTGTATTGTAACAAATGGTAGAATTCTATAAAATTAATAATATGACTTTACGTATGTTATCATCATATTATTATATTAAATTTTCGTTATTGCTCTTAGGAGCAAATGAATTTATGATTATTGTGCACGAGTTATATTTAGATGCGGAACCCTAAAAAGGTCGCAGTACCGGAAAATCTTTTCATCTGCGATAGAATTGTTAACAGGAAATCCGATTACGGAAATGTTTTGACTATACTTTTCTTTTGGGAATAAATTGTGTTTCTTATTAAACTTTTGTTGGGACACGATACTTTGTAAAATGTAGGATCAGTACTGTGACTGCAAGAGAAAACGATATGTTTAGGGTAAAACCCGGATAGTCGCCCCGGGGGTGTAGTTGCCTTGATTGCAATTACTCTAGTTTCGCAAATGAAACACATGTTATTAAATTTTTCTATCGAGAGACTGCATCTACAACTAAGTTAGTAAGTAAGCTAAAACACGCTTTTCATTTAAAAAACAGGTGAAAGCAAATTTTCTTAAACAACTGTCAGATAGTTCTTAGTGTATGTAGTATATGTGAGTAGTATATCTTAGTAAAATAATAGTGTGTATTATTTGTATGTAGTTTACGGTTTATTATTACATATTTAAGTATACTTGGTTCATTTTTCACCATTTCTTTTTGAGTTTTTGCACTACCCTTGTCTTTCTCAACATCACCCGGTTGGTTGACTGGTAGATAAGGCCTTAGGCTTTAAGTCCGCCATTACACTTGTATTTGTGTATAAAGTTAAATAAATAAATAAAATAAGTTGACCGTGATGCAAGACTGTGCGATTGCATGGGACGGCTAGGTGCGATCAAAGTTTTTGCGGGATAGATGTCCCCTTTCTCGACAGGGCATCTATCCTAAACGTAATTTACATGGAATAGGCAATAAAATTACCACGAAGTGTTAAAATATAAATAAGAAAGATTGCTGACGTAATGAAAGTCCAGACACCCCTATATCAAAATTTTTATGTCATCAAAAATAAGCAAATCAAAGATTTCCCCACCCCCTTTTAGTTACTTAAACGGTCCCTCTGTATTAAAGAGTAATGATAAAATAAAGTTACGCCACATAATAACACTGTAACCAAATTATTCCCAACAATACATGATGCAGTTTAACATAATTATTAGCTTTGTGTAACCAGAATACCAGAAAGCATCTTATCTTACATCAATCTCCTGCGGACGACAATAAATCAATAGCCACGGTAAGTGCCGTCAACATTGTTAATCAACTACGCAAACAGTATGTAATGTAACACTGTAAGGCTCGCGCACATTGGCAGCGACGCGACGAGCAGTTTAATAACAAGCAAGACATTATAAACTTTATGTACAATGTCATAAGTTATAGAAACGCTTGAAATCTTTTCTATAAACAACATAAATATTCGTTATCCTTTTTTTATTTCTTGACACATTCCCTTTACACCGCAGATTTAAAAGGCTTAAACTTAATTATTTATGAGCGGATTAAAATAATAATTTTTGTTATAAGTTTTGGATTGTTACTTTTTAATATAATTAATAAAAAAATTGAGTGCAATACCGTATTCAGTGTAGCGCGAGCTTTATAGGTTGTCGTATAGGCATCCAATAACATGAATAACAATAGGTATCTGAACAGTGTTTAGTAAACAGTTGGACTGAGTAAACTGTGCAATGAAAACTTAATGTGCCTTTCAAATTTGATTGAAATCCGTCAATAAATAACGTTTCTGCTACAGAATAGTTCCCCATTTTCCCCACTATTTTTTCCCCTAAACAAATCGACTAAAAATTTAAATAAATCAAGGAACTTCTGTGCCTATTTTCGTCAGGTTAAAAATGCGACCTGTATATAACAAACAGACCGAAAAAAGCATTTTTAGCCTCAACGCTTCGCTCACTCGGCCAATAATGATTTCACTAATTTGATTCCAATTGAGTAAGAAAGACTCCAAGAGAGTAAAACAACAAATAAAACAAACTCCGTAATTGTACAAACAGTTAGGTAAACAAAAACGTCCATATACGACAGATCAATAAATCAAAGCTTCGAACTTTGAAGCTTCTAAAGTTGGAGCTTTCCGTGGCGTCGCGACGCTTCCAAACAGCACTTGCGATCGAAGGAACTTTAATTAATTTTCTATTTCTAATCGCCGCCGTAACGAGCTTAACTTTTGAAACTTTTGTTGTCAACAGCCGACAAATAGCCATTGTAAATTCTTGTAATAATGGTTATTAATTTTTAAGAGAAGTACCTACATACAGGCTGACTTTTAAACCACCAGCCAAATTTTTGGAGCAAGTTCAGTCCATGAAACTGAACTACTTTCTATAAAAAAAGTTATTAAAAATCGATGAAAATTTTTCGTCTTCCCATAGAAAATCCGTTTGACCGAGCGCTGATTTGTATGAAAAGGCAAATTTTTATTTTTATTTTTCGTTAATTGTTTTTATGGAAAGTAGTTCAGTATCATGAACTAAACTTGCTCCAAAAATTTGGCTGGTGATTTAAAAGTCAGCCTGTATATGCTCGGAAAAACGAAAAAAGTAGCATGTATCAGCTGCTTCTCTTCCCGCGCATATGGAATGTGGAAACGACAAAAAACGACACAAACGAATCCCGGTGGAAACGACAAAAATCTGAATTATGTTTATACGCTTAACAACATAATTATAACTCTTTTAATTCCCTTTGCCCATTTTGAAGAACACAATAAACCTAAGTGGCTTTTATTATTCGTAGCTTTTATGTCTTATGGCTTCGGGCCCTAACTACTCCGTTAGGGAGTAAGACGTGATAGTGTATCTGAGTCTGTGTCTTTGGCTGTCTGTATCTGTATCGAAACATATCACTATTTTGATTCCTTCCTTTTTCAAGCCCACAACCAAGCTAAGAGTGGCTTTTAGGTCTTGCGGCTTTGGGCCCTGTCTTCTTAAAAAACTCAGTAGTTCCTCCAAAGGAAACACTAAAGGGACTACTGAGAACAAACGACCCCGTTAGGAGAAGACGTGATAGTGTATCTGAGTCTATGTCTGTCTGTATCTACTCGTATATCGATAAATCAAAACATTAACTTAAGAGATCCAAAGTTGGCTGTCCCTCGCGAGCGACGCTTCCAAACAGCACTCGATCGAAGGAACTTCAATTAATGTTCTATTTCTAATCGCCGCCGTAACGAGCTTAACCTTTGAAACTTTTGCTGTCGACAACCGACAAATAGCCGATGTAAATTCCTGTAATAACGTTTATTAAATTCCAATGACCGGACTTTTAGTTCTGTCAAATTAGGCCAAAAAATGGGAGTGAGGTTACAACTTTACAATAATGCACACCCAGCTCAAAGGTGGTAGGATTGTTCAAAACACCATCATTAATGAAATCTAAAAAGTCCTCATCGATCCGATACCTGGAAAAAAATTACTTGGTCAAAGGTCACAAAAACGAGGTTTTTGCAATTTTCAGCAAAACGGTAAATTTTATCATAACATTAGTTCTGGCAAAACTTGTAGATCAGATCTATAAAAAATTTCTAAATACAATTATTCCTAAGGGTCACCGTTTCTGAGATATAACGAATCAAAAAGTTGGAAGAGATATTTTTTGCCGTTTTTTGCTCGATATTAATAACGGCAACAGGTAGACGCTTGAAATATTCACAGAATATTTAGTTGTATAGGCTCCCATACCTCACACCAAATCTCAAAAATCACGTTTGTTGTATAGGAGCCGCCCTTTAATATTTGTTTTATTCTGTTTTTAGTATTTTTTGTTATGGCGGCAACAGAAATACATCGTCTGCGAAAATTACAACTGTCTAGCTATCATGGCTCATGAGATACAGCCTGGTGACAGACAGACAGAACGGACGGACGGACGGTTGAACGGACAGCCGGCCGGATATAATGATTCAAAAAGTTGGAAGAGGTAGTGTACTTAGCGCTTTTTTTAGGGTTCCGTACCCAAAGGGTAAATATGGGACCCTATTACTAAGACTCCGCTGTCCGGCTGTCCGTTCGTCTTATTATTACTTTTGTCATAAAAATCGTATTGTTCAAAACACGTAGTATATTATTACTCTGTGTTTAAAACCATCACCAAAAATCCTCAGTGATTGCAAATATTTAACAATGTTTATTTCGTACCATGTTAGTCGTAAAGTGTTTTTGCAACTACGCTTTATGAAAATATCAAAAGCTTTTAAAAATAAATTGATGTAGAACGGATACAAAAAAGAGCTCATAAATAGCAAATGGCCTTTTTGCGTGAAATTCAATTATTTTTGTTTGTTTTCATAATTTTATGAGAACAAGACAACTTATTTTTCAGTAAAAACATCAAACACTGCATATTCATGAAAAGGGTTTAGTGTTTGTATTATCGCTATTTACCTACTTTGTTTGTTTATAATAACTTTATTGTACTTAGAAAACACATAATTAAAGACAAAAGCAACATATAGAGTAAATTGACAACGGCGGACTTATCCCTTTACTTTACTTTTTTATTATTTACTTTTTTATTGCCTAGAAAATCTGGTAAGGTGGAAAAGATACTATATATTGTTTAAGTTCAAGTAAGTAATTGTAAATAGTGAATACAATGTGATAAGTATCTCAGTAAGTATATAGAATTGGGCATTGTTAATTTTTAGGGTTCCGTACCTCAAAAGGAAAAAACGGAACCCTTATAGGATCACTTTGTTGTCCGTCTGTCCGTCCGTCAAGACCCTTTTTCTCAGGAACGCGTGGAGGTATGAAGCTGAAATTTATATCAATTACTCAGGTCTACTGTCCCTTGAAGCTGTGAAAAAATCAAACTTCTAAGCCAACGCAATCAAAAGATACAGCCGTTTATGCCGCAAATTTTCGACACTTGCAAGGGAATCAAAACCTACAGGGTGCTTCCCGTGAACTCAGAATCTTGAAATTTGGTACGAAGCAACGTCTTATAGCATAGATAAAGGAAAAATTACGAAAACCATAAATTTTTAGTTACATCACATAATATATTTTTTTTTAATAATTTTAAACTTACTACCCATTTCCTCATAAACGCGTAGAGGTATTAAATTGAAATTCATACCAAATACTAAACCTTGCAGGTTTGTACGGAACCCTCGGTGCGCGAGTCCGACTCGCACTTGGCCGGTTTTTTTTTGGAAAGCGTTATTTTGAAATCCGTTTCGAGATACAGAGTTAATAAACAGTTGTGGGTCATTTTTTTGCCAAAATAATCAATGGTTTTGGATATTTCTACAAACAAACGTATGACCTTTGTTTGACCTTACTCCGCTAAGTCCTTTTATTAAAAAATACGAGTTGCTTTTATGCACAGACCTACCACTACTAGACTTGCAACCTCAGCTTGCAACGATATTGCTAGAAAGAGACTGTCAAATACAGTACAACGTGAGTGTGAAAGAAACGCTGATATGTATTTTTGTCTCTATCGGCGTGGCTGCTATAAGCTGGCATACTGTCAAAATCTGGGCCGAACAAACCACAAAACGATCGAAGAAAGTTATTAATTTTAGGGATTTTATCATTTAAAAGGTGATTTAGAGTTTTATTTGAGCTTATTATAAGTTACTAACCAAGTGTGTTATGTGACGTGTGCTAAATATGGGTGGAGGCAACAATCAAATATAGAAAGAGATGCACTAAGGTGGCCACGCACTATACAGGTCTAGTAGTGGTAGGTCTGTGCCTTTATGGTATTTATCCGTCACTGACAATAACGTCAAATGTCACCGGTTTCCGCCAATCATAAGTAAGAAAAGAACTTTCCACCAATAATGGGCAACTGAATTCACTGAATGACACTGACACTAACAAAGATTACTATAATCGGAGACTATAATACTATCTAGCGTGATTTTATATCTATACTATCTATATCTATACTTCTATACTATAATATTATAAAGAGGAAAGATTTGTACCTATTTTTGTATGTTTGTATGTTTGTAATGAATAGGCTCAAAAAGTACTCGGCCGATTTAAAAAATTCTTTCACCGTTGGAAAGCTACACTATTCCCGAGTGACATAGGCTATGTGTGTACCACGGGCGAAGCCGGGGTGGACTGCTAGTTTTAAATATGTATTGGGCTTGGCCGTTTGTTTTGTTAAGACGCGACTATGTCTTTGACATGATTTTTATAATAATTTATAAAAAAATAATTAAGCCGTAATATTTATTTATTTAAACTTTATAGCACATAAAAAGTGTACAAATGGCGGAATTAACGCCATATATATATATATATATATATATATATATATATATATATATATATATTCAAATCAGTTTCTTGAAATACTTATGCTATAATTTTATATAAAAAAATAAAAATTGGGGGTTAAAAAATGAACATATCTAATAAAACATATCTAACAAAATATTGAAAATAACTTGTTTCCTTGTTGACTTCGCGTAGGCACATCAACCTCAAAAGCCTTCGTCTAATGATAGCTATCGAGTTTGCTAATTTAATTATTATTCCAGAACCTTTCTATTTCGGTACGGTGGGTGTCGTGTAAATACACAAGAAAATTACGAAAATAACTTAATCCAGACCCGTGTGCTCTGTATATTCGATGTCAAGGAAAATTATTGTTGCCTCGATTTAAAGTGTTGTTAAACTCGGGTGCGACATTCCATAAGCCTGTTGATTTCGGCCAGGAAGCACACAGGCTTTTGTAGTAAAAATTCGCACTCCAAACCCCAGAGTGTTTCGGCCGGTCCGACGGCAGAAACGTACAGGCTCTTGGAGTAAGTAAATATCAATCAAGTGAGGTTACAAATGCATGTTGCTTTCGGCCAGGAAGCACACAGGCTTTTGTAGTTGAAACTCGCACTCCATATCCCAGAGCGTTTCGGCCGGTCCGACGGCAGAAACGTACAGGCTTTTGGAGTAAGTAAATATCAATCAAGTGAGATTACAAATGCATGTTGATTTCGGCCAGGAAGCACACAGGCTTTTGTAGTTGAAACTCGCACTCCATATCCCAGAGCGTTTCGGCCGGTCCGATGGCGGAAACCGATTTTAATGTCGCAACTCGGATCGGATGATGTTCAGGTTTCGATGGACTTTTAAATTGATCGGTGAATGAAATTTTAAGATAGATAGATAGATTTAAGCTTTGAAATAAATAAATAAAAAAATAAATAAACTTATCATACCTGTTTCCCACAAGAGTAGTAAGATACTATCTTTATTTCCTACGATCCTGACAAGTCAAAACATAATAAAGGGTATTTTAAGGGTAATATAAGTAAGAAACTAAAAAAAAATTCGGATTTTAGTTTGAAATCTGATCAGTATGTATGAAAATTCAAATATTTTATTTTTAGTTTCGTGAAAGTTGTTGAACAAAAGTTGTTCAGTTACATGGGCTGAGGTACCATCTGAGAGGTTTTGCGTTCTTTCATTAACACGATGTATATGTAGTTTGGTGTTATAATTAATAGTTTGGTAATATAAAAGCTCATGCTCATGAACAATATGTAAAATAAAGTGGACGGACAATCACAGTACGGCTGTAGTTATATTTGTTTAGCGGACTGTGTGGGCGTCTTCAGGCGTCGTCCGCTACTCAATCGGCTATGAAAACCAGTGGACTCGTAAATTTGTCGCCAGAAGCTCCTCTGAAGCAATCAAAAGCCTACAACCTAGAAATGGATAATCTCGACTCCGAGGAGTGTTTCGGCTCACTGAATCTTACTCCGCATCCGGTACCGACTCATCTTAATGATTCCTACTCCCTTATCGGCTCTAGTTCCGAAGTCCGTTAAGTTTCGCTATTGAATCTACAGAATACAGACGTCCTTTCTGGTACCGGTTTCAATACAGAATAATATTGCTCCCGGCTCCAGATTCCTCCCGAAACGCGGTGGAGCCGAAACGCGGCTCTCGCCTCGCGACCTGACAGGCGCCGCCGGGACCAAGATCGGTGCGGACTCAATAACTCGCGGGAGCCGATAACGATTACCGGGATTCAGTACGGGTATCGGCTCCTGTTGATGAATCGGCTCATTTAAATATTCGAATCCGGAGTTACCCATGTCTACTACAACTATACCATCCTTCCTACAAATTTGTGTGTTGTAAAAGTTAATATTAATTCACACTGAAAAAAGTTACTGTATTCAAACTACAAATAAACATTTTATCAATATCATATCTTTGCTATACACATATAGTACCTACTTACCTACTTAGTTACCTATATATCATACATAGTTGAAGAACTTATCAGAGCACTCGTGCGTGTGTATATTTTTGACAAAGGGGACAAAAGCCTTTGTGAATACTAGAAGCGAGGCTCGAGAGAGCAAGCGACTTGCTTTGGTCGACGAAGTGTGACAGACTCTTTAAGATTAATTTCTACGAAATAGGGTAGGTATCGTTAGCTGAACCTTTGTTCGTACTTTTTAACGATACCCAATCTATCTTTTTTACTATTTATTTCTAAAAAAGATACTCATTACAGGATTTATTTTTGTTAAGGGTTACTCCGTACCTACCTATACCAATTCAAATTCTAATACCTACTACATTTACACAATATTATTCGCCATTTGCCTCGTCATTCAACAAAACATCTGTATACGAATGTCGTTGCGAACTACTGTTCACACATTCGCGGAGTGAATTATTTTGGCATTCGTACACGAACATGTAGGGCGTGAAAATAATGGCGGCATGCGTGCTACGTCTATTAAGTTTATACAAGTATTTAAATATCCTAAGTAAAAAAGTAAAAAATAACCGTCCATTTGTCTACACGTCCTGTTGGGTCGGGCGCTAGCTTTCAATCGAATTCAAGCGAATGTGTAAACAGTAAGTTCGTGTTCGCCATTTGTGCCGTTTGATTCGCGTCCGAAAAACCGCTCCCAACGCGAGCGCGCGAATCGCGAGGCTAGGCGCGAGGCGAATAGCAAGCGCACTGTTTACATATTATGCGTGTTCGCTATTCCCCTCGCCATTCGCACGAATGTGTAAATGCAGCATAAGGGTTTTTAACCATTTTCTTCTTCCTTCCCTTATCCCACTTTAGGTGGGACAGCATATAAGTCTCTTCCATTGTACTCTATCCTTTGTTAAGTTTTTTTTTACTATTTAAGAGTATAATAAGTACTTTCCCACTAATATGGTTGAGTTCAGCAATGGCTGATCCACTCGTGAACGGGTGCCGTCAGTTTTTTAAGACTACTCAGTATTACTTATTTTTGTAAATTGGATTTGGCACTCGTTCGCAATCTTTTATTGTGATAACATTGTATTAGGCATAATATCTTTGTAAACTGACTGACGCCCTTCTGGCGCGTAGGCGACCAATACTGTGTAAATGAGTATCTTTTGGCGTTTCTTCTCAGCAGTGGTCGTTGCGAAACGATATACCTAAATAAACGCGACTTTACTGTTTATTTATTTATTTAAATTTATAACAAAAAATAAATTTAAGATGAAGCTCTCCTCTTCAGACTTCCTTCTTATTTTTGAAGAGAATTCAATATTTTTTGTCGATATTCATCAGAAAAGTCTTGGGAGATATTAATATTCATTGTCTCTCTCCAGATATAGAAATAAAAATCTAAAAACGAAATCTATTGGGAAACCGAATTGACGTAAACCTTTGATAATGATGGGCTTCAGAAATTAGAATACTTTAGATATTTGATAAAACGAGATATTTTTTAACAGTAATGAAAATATCCACGCATCGAAAAGCGCGTCGGTATTCGGTGGCCGTGACATTTCAACGTGTTTATTTTGTATAGAAATAAACACAAAGAACTCATGAATTTCCAGAAGGCAAACGAATAAAATTATGATATGGATGGAGTAAAATAGCGCAAATGAGGTTTACTCATTTTCATTAAAATAAGTACGAAACTGCACTAAATATTCGTAAGTTTTAGCAAAGTGCAAGTTTTAGTACGGGCACAGAGTATTAATATACTACTTATGTACGTGCACGGGTTAAAGCCGTACCTAAATTTTCCGGGGTCCAGTGCTGCCCCCATTTTAAATAAATCATCTATACTAATATTATAAAGCGGAAGAGTTTGTTTGTTTGTTTGTTTAAACGCGCTAATCTCAGGAACTAATGGTTCGATTTGAAAAATTCTTTTTTTGTTGGGTAGTCCATTTATAGAGGAAGGCTTTAGGCTATATAACATTACGTTCCGACAACCACGCGAACAAAGTCGCGGGCACAGCTAGTCCTAGATAACCCTTTAAAGTATTTTATGAATTACTGTCTACAGTTTAAAGTGAGAACGCTAAGCTTTACCACGCACATTTGCGAAAAACGGCCACTTTTGGCAAATGTGCGTAGTAAAGCTAAACGTTCTCATTATAAACTGTAAACAGTAGTTCATAAAATACTTTGAAGGGTTATCTAGGACTTGGTAGTAGCAAAATTTTAATGATGTCTCCGTTTTATTTGAAATGATTTATTTAAAATGGGGGCAGCACTGGACCCCGGAAAATTCAAGTATGCCCTTAATAACTACGTTGTTATCATTGAATGGTTACATTCCTTAATTCACCATTCAATGATAAGAAATCACTTTAAGATAAATATGTGTATCGGTTCTTCTTTGCTGTGAAGACAGTAAAAGTTGATCGAAGGAAAGGGCTATATGGGAATAGGCGATGAGGTTAGCAACCCATCACTATTATGGTTTCCCTTTTCCATCTTCATGCCCACCATTACGCTAAAAGTGGTCTGGGTCTTACCGCCCTAGGCTCTGTCTTCCTCGTCAGGGATAACGACGTGATAGTGTATGTGATCGGAAACTTTCTTTGTCACCGACCGTGGAAAAATTTCACGTCTTCTCCTGACCAGAAAGGGAAAGAGGGTTTTATTTATAGCATTCGTAAAACGCCACTTGCGCCCCATAATTTAAATTAGAAAGAAAATTAAAATAATATCCCTTCCCTCGTGAAGATAGAGACTGGGTAATTGCTACAATTATTTTATTATGGTACACCTGGTATTAAGGTACCGTAATATTTTACGGTTTAATCAGCGGATATGTGGCTTTTTCTTAGATTTACTAGTTAGATAGATCTACTGTTAACTCTCAATGTCATTCATTATAGGAATAAGCTAGTAGTAGAAACGTTTTGGGCACTGTATAATTTATAAATCATTAGCCTATGTGAAATATTTAAGCATGTTTGTTTCTCTATATAAATAAAATATAAATAAAAAGAAATAAAATAAAATAAAAATAATATTGCCTCTGCTCAACGTGCCTCTTATCACTCTCAGAAATGGTGTAGAAAGGATGAAAGTTTGTAAACTCAGGACAGAGGTTTTTGTTTAACTTTTGGGCCGTCGTTAAAAGGGTTTAAATTGTACTTTACACCCGGTTTATGTTCATGAAATATCAAAATTCTAAACTGTAACCAGGTACCAGTCAATTCCAATATTATTTTTACAGTGTTTTTAGGCATTCAAGATGCACAGCAGTACTTAGGTACTCAAACTAAATAATGATGATAAATCAGAGCATTAATTCTAATAAATGAGTAGATTTTCCTATTACCCGGCATCCTTTTAGGAGCATGAATATTCCACTGTCGACAACAAAAATGGTAAATTTTTAAATTATTCTCTAGAATTTTTAAACTTTGTATTTCAATATCTACTTGTTTATTGTTCAGATTACTGAACTTTAATTTAATTTATATTTGCTTATTATGTTCTTGTTTATGGTTTAGATTACTGAACTTTAATTTAATTTATATTTGCTTATTATCTACTTATTTATTGTTCAGATTACTGAACTTTAATTTAATTTATATTTGCTTAAGTGATTATTTTTGTGTAGTTATTAAAATCGTTGCCAACCAACATCGAAATTGGTAACGCATATTTACCAATTATCGATGAAAATACTTTGCTCATTAAAATTTAATATAAATCTTTCTCGAGAGGTATTTCATAAATTCGATGTTACGACTGGAAATAAACGATAGAAGTTACAAAGTCTACGTTTATTGAAAATAATATTAAAGAAATACTCGATGGCAAGTATTCGCAACTTTGCTGCTAAGAAATTTTCCCTTGATCAATAAAGTTGTACTTTCATGAGTTACATTTCCGTATTCGTATTGCTTCGTAATAAAAAAAGTTGTTTGGATTGCATTTTATCACAATTAGGATACTTTTCTCGATAGTGTCACAAGGATGGTGCAGATCGAAGTGTCACCTTTACACGATTTTTTAACTTGCAGTGTTCATGTAGATTACAAATAAGTTAGAAATGAATGACAATATAATCACCACGCTGCGCAGACGGGCTGGGGATCGCAGTTGATGGTATAAAGTCTGCTCAGAGGACTTGTTACCTATAATATCTCCTTTAGGCGCCCCTTACTTTTATGTCTAGCTTGCTTTGCTTTCAAATGGTGTATCACCACCTTTATTACAAAGGCATGAAAGCTTAATATATATGTTCTTCTTAGAACAGATACTCGTGTCAGTAGATATTTTGTTTACCTGTACACTCAACAAATCCATAAAATAACTTGTAGGTCCAGTGGTCCAAGCAAAGAAATAAATCTTTCTAATGCATGGCATTAAATCTCTTGGCGGATGTTTTGCGGAACCACGTCAATGAAATACATTCCATAGATACATAACAATTCTGCCGGTCCCTTTGGAGCAGGGTTTCCCAAACTTTGTTTCTAGCTTCTCCCCATATCATAAGTAGTATTTTTTATGCCCCCGCTTACATTATTTATATATTATTTGTTGTGCTTAATATATTTTTTAGGCCAAATGATTTCAAATAATAGCGGAGATATACAAATAATAGAGGACCACTTAAATTAAATAACGTATCGAAGGAAATAATGCAGCACCGGATTGAATATAAGAAATGAAAGGAGGCTTTTGCACAGCATTGGGATAGATGATGAAATAGACCAAAAAAAATTGCAAAATATATTTTAACCATATTCAAAACTTTTATTGTAACAAGAATCTCTTTCCTTATATTTTTTTCTAATTACAAGAAATAAAATGTTCGATTAACTTATAAATGTCCCTTCTTATAAGTCATATTTCATGGTCGAATTAGCCTTTACTTAGTCCTGAGTTACTTAGCTATATTCGTGATTGTAAATACAAAAAAATAGAAATCTCTCGCGCCCTCTAGATTTAACTCTACAAGTTAAGTACAGATGGAGCGCTCTACAGTTTGAGAAACACCCGGAGAAATGGTCTTATTCCACTTATTTACTGCCCGTAAGCAAGCGGTGGGCTGTGGCCATGGGAGATAGGGCTCTTTAATTAATTGGTTACTTAAGGGAATATAACGTCCCAACTCTTCAGTACATTAAATGGATTTCATCCTTAGACCCGACCGCATAACAAAATAGAGAGGCAAATGTTTATGTTATACTAGGTATATTGAATATGTAGTTTTCTACCTGAACAGCCTTTATAGTGGCCTGATATGAAAAATATTGATGATATAAAACATTAGTTTAACACTTCCGCAGCTGAAAAATGAAACGTGTGTATTTTTCCAAAGAGGAAAACACATACGGTGCGTTTTCAGCAGTGGAAGTGTGAAATAAGAAATGGTGAAAGAATACCACATGAACAGGACCTGCTCACGTGGTATTTTTCTACCATTACTTATTTCATTATTTTAATTTGAGTACTTTTAAAACCCTTCATTTGTTGTTTTTAGATGTGACAGATATTTTTCTAAAGACACAAAAAAATTATTGTAATAAAATCGGTGTACCTTATCATGCGTGGGTATACCTTCCTTATGTACGACTACTGCTTATTTATCGTATTTTAGTATAAAACAACATGCCAGAAATGCCTTGTTGGTATTTTTGTTCAATAGCATGTTCTCTATTTATAAAAAATAAACATTCATTGTTTTTTCTTTACATTTAAAATTAAATCAAGAAGTCTCTAAATCTAAAAGTTTAATAGCTTTGACTCTACGGTGGTGTAATTCAAAACTAAACTATTGAAATTTAAAATGGTCAGTAATAAAATCTACCAAAATAGTGAGCCTCATTTTTATCACCTAGTTCTACTTCTTTGTCTAAGCGCGTTCCCAGTTGCATCCTCAGCTGTGCTACTTCGGAGCCCGGGGTGCGCTTTCCCGCTTTTTCTTCTCCAAAATAACATGCATGTCAATGGTCACCCAAGGATGCGAAAGAACTTGCGAAATGGAGAAGAAATAGCCGGAACAGTTTAAATTATTTGGCTAGTTTTACGACCGGCCGCCTGCCTGAAGTCAACCCTCTTTGGTAATGTATTTGTGCGAAAAGTTTTATAACCGGGCGCCGACTGACGTTGACCCTCCTTGGTTATATATTAATTATAGCACGAGTTGTTAGTGCCACAGAATAAAAACCAGTAATCACGTACAGAAGTCTCACTTATCAAAGAAATTCAAAGAAATATCTACTCAATGTGATTAGCGATATTGTTTAATTTAGCTCACGTCAGAACTCAGCAACTTTTTGTTTAGATACCTAGACATCCATTGCAGGCCAATTTCATTCTTATTAGGTACTATAGACAAACGATTCGTATAACACGTAGTATATTATTATTCTGTGGTATAACTGAATTTACCACTCCGAGGGGCCGCTGCGCGCATAGTAATAATGTAGGTATATTTTCGATACCTAAACGGGGAGTGACACAGGCCTGTTAGTGCTTAGACCTTTAGTCGCTTCTTACGATATCCATGTGATCTGTAGTCCAATATTTTTTTTGTAATTTTTTGTTAATCTTTTCTTTTTTTAGGCTTAGTTTAGTAGTTTGATTATTATAGTTTATAGATTAATATTGTTATGTAGTAGGTAGTTATAAATAAATTTCAAATTTAATTAAAAATAATTCAAGAATGGTGGCAAATTTTTAAAGACAAACGTCTTAGCTAAGTCTTTGGCTAGCCTTTGCAGTACCTATATAAACCTAAAGCTTGGCATCTAGCGAATAGTCGAGACACCCGGCTTTACGTGCCTTTTAAAGCGTAATACCGCATAAAACTTATTAAGTTTGATGCATATACATGTAGTAAAATTAAGTATGTGTTTATTATAATTATAATTAAGTACTAACAACGTAAGCAAACGTACGTCACATATTATGTAGTCGTTTGCAATTACTAAACTTTAAATTACTTTAGCAAACAAATCGTAACATATATGTATAGTTGCTGTGTCTACTTGTAGATCTAAGAGGCTTTGATCAGAATTTCCCTCTGTAAGCGAGTCCATATGGACGTTTTTCGACATTGGAACTATTTGTAAAACGCCCTGTAAAATCAAGGCACTATTTGCCGAATAGTTTACTCTCAAAAGGACCTATTCCGACAATCGCATTCTTCATTATGCAAAATGGCTTGTTCTTTCATTGTCGAATTCTTGTCTACTGTATTAAAAAATATTAAGGCTATAAAAAATTATTGACCGAGCTAGGGAAGCGTCTTGCAGTTTCGATTTTGGCCAAAAACGCTTTCGACTGTCTGTTCTCGCCAACAGGTCGCATATTTCAACCGATTTTGACAAAAATTGGCACATAAATTCCTTGATTTAAAAAAAAATTGTTTGCGATCGCGTTTTTTGATTGGGGATGAAATAGGGGGAAATGGGGGAAAAATTTGCTGTAGCGTTATTTATTGACGGATTTTAATCAAATTTGAGGGGCACACTAAGAACTTCATTCTACACAAGATGTTGCAAAAAAATTACAAATGGAGTTTGCTGTAGCGTTATATTATATATGAACGGATTCCACTGAAATGGCTTTGTTAGGCCAGGGGAGTGTCGGTTATTACATGGTTATAAGAGCTCGTGTATCTGTTTTGTTTTTGGCACTAGGAAATACCTCATCCTGGAATGGGAATACTTCATTCTACGTTGTATGTGTCTATTTTATATTTAGAATGATATCCCAAGTAACAATTTCTTGTTCTATAGCAGTCCATAGAACGTATCTCAAACACTACTTTTGGCACTATAAAAGGGCAAAGAAGGTCGAGTAAAGCCGATTTGGCGCAATTATATCACCAATAAGTGACATAGTAGAACCGTAGTAGTGATAGCGGTGACATTTTAGCTGTATAAAGTTGATATAATAGTGACTCATATGACAATTTATTGACATAAGGGGTGCAGTACAGTTACTATAGTGTTATTTTATACAGTAGTAGCGTTCGTGTTACCATTATAGTGATATTTTGTTCTCTAGTAGAGTCATTGATTCCTATACATAACATTTTTTTTTCGGAATTGGCAGATCGGCACACGTTCGGTAGTAAATATCAGAGCAAAAAAAAAAACTGTATGGATTTTAAACTTCAAGGATTGTAGCGTGGTTACCGGTTAGGTTATATTATCTTATTTTGACATTAAATAACTTGTTCAATACTGCAAAATTTACGTGCGACAAAAGTTTTACCGATAAAATAGTACTTTTTTTATTTAGTATTTTTAACGAGCCTCCAGTTTATTTAGTTTTGAATATAATTAAATATTAATATAATATTAAAGGTACTTCAGTTTTGTACTATAAAGCGAATAGTAACTCCGTAGCCCTTATCGGCCAACTATAGTACTCATGACAAAGTTTCTGGAGCCATCATGAGTAAAATTAGGGTTCCATAAGACTTTAGTTGGATCACGCAATCTCTTTAAATTAGGTACTAAACTTTGATTTCGGTTTTTGAGTGATGTTGTTTTCTGTTTAGTGTTTGTTAGTTGTCCAAGAAAAATGGACCTACTAATGGATATTGACAAATTTCTTAAGCGTGACGATTTTATGCTGCTTGCTTTAGCGGAATCGCCTTGGGAAATAACCTATTTAATTTTTTCGTAAAAAATGTTTTGCCTGTGGATTATATACCAATTCATCTTTACAGAGTCACTTCATCATTCACAAAAAAGACAATGCTATATTGTTATTTTTAATTTTTTTTTGGTGTCGGGGGTGCAAGATTACTATTTAGTAACTTAACTCTACTATATAGTAACTATTTATGATCACTATCCTACTGATGAATGTAATTACTGTGTTTATGCTTAATTAATGTAATAAGTATTCACGTAATCCATTATTGTAATTTTGAGCTCTTGAAAGCAGGCAATCCGTCTATGTTTACATTTAGAGAAATGAGCGAGAAACCGCAATTAACTTTCTGAAGACATTGTTTTAATGAATTTATCTACCCGTTGTGCCAATACTTTCCAGTTCCCCGAGGGTATATGGTAATCATTAATTGTGTGTTGAGAAGTGTCCGTGGATCGGCAGACAATACATTCGGCAATCGGTTGTTTATTAAATGTAGTACGCTCTTAATAGCTTGTTGACTTATATTGTAATCAATAGCCCAATTTTTTTTATTCCGTCGCAAAGTTGCTGGTTTTTATCCTTAATTACATGACAACTTAAAGATTCTAAACTGCAATCACTAATATCACTGGGGTCTTTATTATTTACTTCATTCATACAAACTTAATTTTGTACGGACCCACATTGCGCTGATTTGGCGTACGTTCTAATATAAAGGAGAAACATACGCCATTACAGGTCAAAATTATCATTTAAAAGTAGCAGTTCCCTACTTTTTTGTACCTTATTTTTTCTATAAAGGTGATGAAATATCAGTTATATACGTTATTGCGTTTTAAAAAAATAACCAAATCCATTATAGAAGTGTTTGGCACTATAAAAGATCAATAGTCACGTCCGCCGCCATAAGACTATAATAGAGATTGAAAAACAATTAAAACACTCTTAATTGCTGTAGAAGTGTCCATAAAATCGATTATAGAGCAAAAATGCTCTATTGTGGCGTTGTTAACACTACTAAAGACCACGCACTATTGCAGTGATTTGTGAAACCACAAGTCGCTAAATGCTTGTATTGTTGGTTATTCATCACTGCTACAACGCAATATATATAACGGTAATCAGGGAACTCTTATGGAGCAAATACATAAACATAAAGGTGAATTCAAACACTACTATAGAGTATTATTGGTCTGTACTGGCTATATTTGAAGCTTTTATAACACCTGTCTATAATGGCTCTATAAAATGGTGAAGTAAACCTTTACATCGACAGGTAATAAAATAATTTGGCTCTATAGTTTATAGAGCAAAAACGCTTTACTAAATGCTTCTATAGAACACGTAGGTATCGCTAAAAACCTTTATACGACGTTTACTCAATCTTTTTGTAATATAAACCTAAGTTATAGGTCAAAAATGTTACTTGGATATTTCGTAAGTACCTCTAAGTTAGAACCGCAGGTCATTTTGAGAATACTTCCAATATCGACTGTAAAGACACGGGCGTTATTGAACGTATAACATACTGTACAGTTTACAACTATGTCGAATTAAGTTGCTCAATATTGATTTACGAAGTACGACTATTTACATAATACAGCAGTAGTGTGAAGGATTTGCCAACTATTAATTGGGTAAAACAGAGTTGGGTAATGTTATTTGACAAAATGTACTTAGGGACTAAATCACCTACGTACGTTTGTATGAGAATATATTGAAGTTATAACCTCAACCTATACTATAGTATAGGGTTCTTACAGGTTTTATCTAATCTATACTAATATTATAAAGCTGAAGAGTTTGTTTGTTTGTTTGAACGCGCTAATCTCCGAAACTACTGGTTCGAATTGAATAATTCTTTTTGTGTTGGATAGTCCAGTTATTGAGGAAGGCTATAGGCTATATAACATCACGCTACGACCAATAGGAGCAAAGATATAGTGGTAAATGTGTAAAAAACGGGAGAAATTATTTCATCTTTGAAGCCTTCCGTTGCGTGCGCCGTGAAAACGGTTCAAGATACACAAAAAATATGTTTTAAAGAATAATAGCTCTTTTAATGATCTAAAAACAGTCCGCGATAGTATATGTCTATCTTTTAAGATTAACTCACAAAAACCGTTTTTATGGTACCTAATTTGGTCGAAATAATTTGTTTAAGTTGTATCAACATAATAATATTAATCTTTATTCAAATAAATATGTTGTTGGTTAAGAGTACTTCATCTATACTATCTATACTAATATTATAAAGCGGAAGAGTTTGTTTGTTTGTTTGTTTATTTGTTTGTTTAAACGCGCTAATCTCAGGAACTAATGGTCCGATTTGAAAAATTCTTTTTTTGTTGGGTAGTCCATTTACAGAGGAAGGCTTTAGGCTATATAACATTCCGACAACGACGCGAACGAAGTCGCGGGCACAGCTAGTAATACATAAAACCAGATACACATTTGTAACAGATACTTCATATCTATTTACAAGGAATTATTTGACAATGCATGTCAAATGGTGCCGACAAAACGAGGTCAGTAGTGGGCCCTATATAAAGCTGTATGTTGGATGATGATCTATAAGAAAATAATTATATTTTTTCTTATATATTACAAAGGAAACTTAGTAAATATACAACGTGGAAAAGATAAAACCTTACTAAATGATAGCACATGCTGTACTAGAACACTACATTAATATAAAATTATAAAAAAAGTAATTTTATGATACGAGTATGTTTGTGATATGTTCGAAGCGGCTGAAATTTCAAAACTGATTTTTTCGAAAACTCCTGGGTGGGTTTCAATGATTCTTTCATACCGTCGTTAAATATTAGTACAGGTATGTGCTTTCATTTATTACTCTACTAGAAAATCATTAAAGTATTGGTATTGGTTGTAGGATAGTATACGCTGCAAGTATCTGATTAAACCAACACGCTACCTGGTATAAATTATGACACACTTAGTAAACAAACCGCACCTGTTTGTATTTTACTACCTACGCCCTCGCGAATATCGTCCATATAATACTCGTATTTCGATAGAATAGCATTAATTTAGGTATATTTATATAGGTTATGTCGTGTGGTTCCCGGCAGAGTAGAATAGGACCACTCCAAGTCTTCACGTGGCTGTTGTTGAAGGCGACTTAGAAAACACAAGCTAAACAAAGCTGATAAACATCAATGAGACCTCTCCAACTTGTCTGGCCAGCGTGGAGAGTGTAGGCCAAATCCTCTGACTGCTCTGGCTGACATATGGCTCTGGTAGTACAGAAAGAGTCGTGCTCCTGCAGTAGAGCCTAAAAAAGACATGATGATTTCTTGTTTTTGGATATGGAGAAGGCCTTTGACTGTATTCCCCGAGAGATGATCTGGTGAGCACTGATGTCCAAGGGGGTGCCAGAGATCTATATTGACATAATCCGAGACATGTACCGCGATTCCGAGTCTATAGTTAGGACTGCCGTTGGTGACACCAAACCCTTTCCCGTTACAGTCGGGGTCCACCACATTAGACGAAGTGTCGAATAGCATCAGAGACACACACGAGCAAACCCGTGGCTGCTCTTGCTCTTGTATGCTGACGATATCGCACTGGCGGATGCGGATAGAGGGAGACTGGTGCGACGCGCAAATGCGTGGAAGGAGTCGCTTGAGAACGGCGGTCTGAAGCTAAATGTTGCGAAAACTGAATACATGGCTTGCAACTCTACAGATCCCCCACCCGTACGCATAGGCAAAGACTTGGTCAAGCGTATGGACCAGTTTAAATACTTGGGATCTGTACTTCGCGCGTCCGGAGACATCGATGCCGACGTCAAGGCCCGTATATCTGCCGCATGGGTAAAGTGGCGAGAGGTGACTGGTGTCACGTCATCATGGTGTAGACCCAAGAAATGTTGGCTTGACGTCGTCAAGGATGATATGCGTGCCAATGGTCATACAACCACGGTCTTGAGCATGATGCGAAGTGGAGAAAGAAAAGCGGGAAAGCGGACCCCGGGCTTCACAGCATTACAGCTGAGAATGCAACTGGGAACACGCTAAGATGAGAGAGAGAAAGAGAGAGAGAGAGAGAGAGATGATGATTTAGGTTATGTTATGACTAAGGTAACGTAGAACGGACAGTAGCGTGCAAAGACTATTTCTACCATCTTCTACGATCACCAAACCGTTTGTCCTGCGTGATGATTTTATGGGCCTTTATAGAATATAGTTTCTCAAGATACAGATATCCCTAAACCAATAACACAAGCTCTGTCTACCCCAGACAGAGCTTGGGATAGTTAATGAAAGTATATATTTATAATAAAGTTAAATAACATAACAATAAATTAAACTCTACTTAAGAGGGCGCCTGATGTCAATAATCTAAATTTTGCTCCCTTCCACGCACACAAATTTACTCTAGCCGAAGCGATACAGCGAGCCATGCGGGGCGTCGGGAATCGCGGTGGGTCAATGAGGCTGGTTCTGGTTTTGAGGTTTTTTTCGTTTTACAAAGAATATTTAAGAGTTATTTAAAAAGTAAGACATATGATGACTGCCTTATGTTAAATACAATTATAATCCAAAGTTACAAGTGCTAATTTATTGTATTTCTTAAATATTTTCTGTTTTAGTATAATTCTGAGGTGATTTGGAGGCAACTTTGCAATGTTGTTTTCGTAACTTATTATGTTTAGAGTTAGTCCTGAACTTTGCTTTGTTTTTATTTCAAAGTGAGTATTTCGTTAATATTGATAATATTTAAGATCGCTCTAAGAACTGTAGCTCTTGAATTGTCTTAAAAAAGTTTCACATCCTCGCTTTTTGCGTTGGTTTTATAACAGGGCAAATCAATGTGTAAACACCAAAGAGCCATTTCCGCGTATTTTAAATTTTCCACGCAATGTAAAATAATATTTGAACATTCTAAAATCTGAGTTTCAACTCCTATACTATTTAATTCGCAGCAAATGGTGTGAATTTTATTTCGCGATAATTTAAAGCTGCTTGCTGGAATCGAAAAGCGCTGCGCAGCAGTGAACGGTGAACCGTTAAGCCGTTCTAGTAAGTACATTAAAGCGAATAAGCGAATACCTTTAGCTGCGCAAGTGCTCGTTCAATTATGAATATTAATTTTAGAGCTCCATTGCAATGTGAACTTTTACTATTATTTTTTATTCATCGACTTTTATCATTCCAGAGCCGCAGGTAGTCAATTCCTGGACTAATGCTTTATTTAAGAGGAAACACTAAGGTCGAGAGAAATCTGTTGCTCGAACAACAGTTCGGGCACAGTGCGACAGCAAACGTTAAAAGCTTTTCTACGCTTTTTTTCGGAAAACGGCCACTTTTGGCAAAAATGCTAACGTTCTTACTTTAACTTTGAAAACAGTAGTTCATAAAATAGTTTGAAGGGTTATCTAGGGCTTTATAAAGACAAAATTTAAATGATATCTCCGTTTCCTTTGAAATAATTTATTTCAAATGGGTGCAGCACTGGACCCCGAAAAATTCATGTACCTATCCCTTTAACCGATTTAATTCCTTTTTGAATTGAAAGTTGAGCTGTGTTCCTATGTTTCCTTTTTAAAATATCTCGTCAAATGTGTCTGCTAGATGTTAGAACAGAGAAATCTTACCAATTTTCTAGGTTTATAAAGGTTCGTATCTATTTAAATAATAAGCTTATGAAAAAAAACGAAAGCTAAAGGGACATGCCAATATGTCCAATCCATAGATTTTTTATGGAAAAAAAAGCGGCCAAGTGCAAGTCGGACTCGCTCATGAAGGGTTCCGTAGCAGCAAGTAACATTTTACGATTTATGACGTATTAAAAAAAAACTACTTACTTGATCTCATTCAAACCAATTTTCGGTGGAAGTTTGCATGGTAATGTACATCATACAATTTTTTTTAAGATTTATCATTCTCTTATTTTAGAAGTTACAGGGGTACGCAAACTATACAGTTTAGAAAAAAATTATATTAGAAACCTCAATATCATTTTTGAAGATCTATCCATAGATACCTCACACGTATGGGTTTGATAAAAAAAATTGAGTTTCAGTACTAAGTATGGGGAACCCCCAAAATTTATTGTTTTTTCTCTATTTTTATGTGAAAATCTTAATGCGGTTCACAGAATACATCTACTTACCAAGTTTCAACAGTATAGTTCTTATAGTTTTGGAAAAAAGTAGCTGTGACATACGGACGGACAGGCAGACATGACGAATCTATAAGGGTTCCGTTTTTTGCCATTTGGCTACGGAACGCTAAAAAATCATTGCTCTACTGGCCCTATCCGGCGAGTAATCATCGATTTCCTCTTAAGGATTTTCAAAACGACCAATTGTAAGCGGCCTACATCCAGCAGTTTCTTACAATCTCCCTCAAGTCGACTTCCTAACCATATTCTTGAAGTCGGTGAGTACAAACTTGAGCTGCCAGACCACGACAAAGGTGATCCATAACTGTTGTTGGCTTACCCAAAACTCAAGTACCTGTATGTTTTTTATATTGACCACCCCGCACTACCTAATTTCCCATATTTTTTTCTATTTAAACTAGGTTGCCTGGAAGTAATTGCTTAGCGATAAGGCCGCCTTTTGCGCATTTCCTAGTTTTTAAGATAATTATGTCCTGTATTTTTCGTTCGTGCAATAAAGGGTATTGTATTGTACCTATTATTGACATGAAAAGTTTCAGAAGGAACAAAGAGTGCACGACCTTAAATTTTTCGTGGAAAGTTTCACAATTAAAATCTATTACCAGTAATTACTGTGATAATTTAATCGGACTTTCAATCAAATCAAAGACAAAATCTCCTTTGTGTCAAAGAAGATTATTTTATTAGCCAATTATTGGATTTAACAATATTTAATTGGGAAGTACAATCTTCAGGAGTAAATCTTGTATGGATAAGGCATCGTCTTATACGACATAGTAGATTGTTAGCTACGACGCCTACGACCCAATTACTTAGCTAGATGGAAAATTTTGATGAACTCTACGAATTAACGAGCCTCAAGCCTAGATTAAATAATCAAAGAGGTTTCTCGCGGCCGCAAGTTACTTTCGTTATGTAAACATCTTGAAAGTTTTCGCGGACGGTGTGCTTTTTGATGCTAACGACTGAGATCTGCGTAACGAGTTCTTGAAAAATGTGTTAATTACAGTGGAAAAGCAAATGGTGTAAGAACGTTATGATGTGTTGTTATAAATAAACACTATTTATGTATTACCGTAAAATTAGCCTGTGATATGACTACAATCTGTCATTTTTTAAATAATATAACGTCTAACAAAATATACTGAAACTATTTCAAAGTTAGATTCAGTCCATGATACTGAACAACTTTCCCCAAACTAGGGGGCGTCCATAAATTACGTGAGATGTTTAAGGGGGGGAGGGGGTCGAGTCAAATCTCATCTAATCTTACGTTGGAGAGAGGGGGGGGGGGTCTCAGCAAATATCACGTAATTTTTTTTCTGATTGAAACAAAAAAAAATATACTATTTTGGTCCATTTAATCCAGATTGTACATGCTTAAGATTTAATCTTAAACGTTATCGTAATACGATTAAGATCATTCACTAATTCGTTCGAAAGAAAATAATTTCATTCATACTTCGACGTTATACATCGACTGACTGGTCAAACCAACATATTTGTTTTATACCAAATAGCTCAATTTAATCTGAATTTACGGTACAGTGTAGCCCGCCCGTCTATTATTAAATTTTTATTACACTTATAATTAAACTCTCAGCAATATTGATTACTAGTCTTAACTAGTCGTAAATAAAAGAACGAAGCAATTTTTTTTTTACAATATCAATCCAACGCGTTTACGTAAGAAACCCATATTTTGAAAAATCTCACGTGAGATTGGGGTATGGGGGAGGGGGTTGAATAAAATCTCACGACATCTCACCAGGGGGGGGAGGGAGGGACAGAAAATTAAAAAAAAAACACCTTACGTAATTTATGGACGCCCCCCTACCAGTCAACCTTTAGGAAAAACAGAAATTATTTAATTGCGATAGGCGCTTTAAAGATGTACTTAATAATTTACTATTTACAAGTATACTTAAATACATTCATATAATACACTTAATACATATAAATACTTATATAAATATACATACATATATATATATACTACAAATGTTTTAAGATAATGACTAATTCTGCTGCGAAAATTTTAAAGAAAGGTGCGTGTGAACTTTCTTCTTAAATAATATCTGTTTGAGATACTTTTGATGTCTTCAGGTAAGGCATTCCAGAGTCGCGTTACTTGAAGAGTAAAAGAGTGAGACATAAATTCAGACCGAAATAACGGAAGATAAATTTGAAGAGTATGACTGGAGCGAAGCTCAAGGTCATGGCTTTCAGACTGATATTTAAATTTGGTTTTCATATATTGGGGAGAAAGAGGGTTCTTAAGGACGGTATGCACAAAGCCACGTGGTCGGATTTGGCTCTGAAATATGCAAAATTTTCCCGCTAGGGGGATAAAAATGTCAAGATGACGTTGCATAGAGTTAATAATGTGTAAACGGGACAATAGATGTAGGTTATCATAAATTGTAACGTAGAATTAGTATACAGCTTACTTTTTTCTTTTCGTCAAGACTTCCAGTCCGCGATACTTATTAAAATTTTCAAAACAATCAAATCAAATAATGATTTTGTTTGAATTATTATTTCTGAATTAAGGCCTTGGCAGACGTCATTATAATGTACTTAACACTTTAGTAGACAGGCTATCAGTAGAAAAAGTAAAGTCGAAAATACAGTAGTGTGCGTGAATGCAAGACGTTTATTTAAAAAGCGAGTTTAAATATATGTGAAATCCATATAGCACTTTCTAAAAAATCCAAGTTATAGGTATTCGAATCTTGCGTAAAATTTATTACTTTTTCAATTTATTAGTCGACCTCCGTGGCGATTCCTTAACACGCTAGTCCGTCACTCGGAGGTTCTGGGTTCGATTCTCAGCCAGGGCAAGTTGGTAAATGGCCTTTTTTAATTTGTCCTGGTTCTTGGGTGTTTATTTTACCCCATCAAAAACATAAATGTAAAAATGCCAAATTCAAATTCCGACAAAACAATTGAAATTTAAATAGCTGCCAAGTTATGTAGGTAGAGAAAACTGAAATTTATTCATAAGAATCTCAACATTTGACTTGGACAACATTAAGATTGAAAGCACGGTCACCCATCCTAACTGTGACCAAGCTAGAAGTTGCTTAACCTGTAAAAGCACGGTCATTCATCCATCAATTTTTGAATTTATCGTATGCGAAGTGGAGCGAAATATATGCACAAGTGGTTTTGATTACTCGTATTTTGAAATTTGTTAAAGCGCAAATGACAAAGAACCCTTAGAATAAAGAATCTGTTTTGTTTCACGCAGCTTTTTAGGGTTCCGTAGTAAACAAGAAACCCTTATAGATCCATCATGTCTGTCTGTCTGTCTGTCCCCAGTTTTACTCATAGACTATTAGTACTAGAAAGCTGTAATTAGGCATGGGCATGGATATGTGGTAATAAATACTTGAAAAAAAAATGTGTGCTGTGAGTCTTCGTTGAATAGGTCTTTCAAAAATATTTACCCTTAGAATAAAGAATCTGTTTTGTTTCACGCAGCTTTTTAGGGTTCCGTAGTAAACAAGAAACCCTTATAGATCCATCATGTCTGTCTGTCTGTCTGTCCCCAGTTTTACTCATAGACTATTAGTACTAGAAAGCTGTAATTAGGCATGGGCATGGATATGTGGTAATAAATACTTGAAAAAAAAATGTGTGTTGTGAGTCTTCGTTGAATAGGTCTTTCAAAAATATTGTAAGATTATGAACACCCTTTTTCGTTTTAGCAATCCGTTTGTGAAATATTTGGTTTTAGATTGCAAATTTTTGTTAGAATCATGTGTCTCCCTCTCTGTCAGTTAAACGGTTGTATATGGACACTTAAAAAATTCACGGCAGTAGTAGGTATATAACGTCTCCCTGTACATAAACTAATTTAAGGTGGATTCAGTTCATGATACTGAACAACTTTTCCTAAGGAACACATAATTAAATATAAAAGAAAATGTTTGCTTTCCATTCGACCTCCGTGGCGTAATTGTTAACACGCTAGACCACTAATCCGGAGGTTCTGGGTTCGAGGCCCAGCCAGGGCAAGTTAGAAAATGGTCTTTTTCAAATTGCCCTGGGTCTTGGGTGTTTATCTATGTATGTTTTTATCATAAAATATAGTATCATTGAGTTAGTATTCCATAATATAAGTCTAAAACCTACTTTGGGGCTAGCTTAATTAGTGTGATTCGTCCTTACATATTCCATACATATATTCCATAAATATTACATTTTGCCAAATCTTGTGTGTAAGAGATCAAAAATAATTTATATATTTCGTTTGTTCCTTGGTGAAAGTTGTTCAGTATCATGGACTGAATTTAGACCTAAAGTTAGGCAGTTGTTAGTTACATAAAACAAGTAGGTACTGACTACGGAACTCTACACTGGACGTGGCCCGTTACGGCACGTGCCCGTTTATTTTGGTTAAGTTGAAATTCTAGGGAACCATAGACAAATTTATGATATTTCTGCGTAAATCAATATTACTTATCGCTGACAGGACGTTCTCAAAAATACAATCAAATAGTATTTTACGCGAGCGGTAACTTGGAAAACTACACGTTTTGTGTTCCACTGACAGAAAATGTACACATTTGGATTTTCTTTGTGAAACAATACGTTTAGCGACCATCTGCAATCGTAACACTTTTCACTTCTATTCACCTTATTATGTAAGTACGGAGGGTAAAAAAGGATTGCACGTTGAACAGATCAACAGTCTTGGCTTAGCAGCTGTATGTGCTCAATTAATGACTTGACTGTTTGATTTTGTACAATATTTTTAACGAATCAACAAAGAGCACTAAAAAGAAATCTTTTCCTGAAAACAGCTAAAAAAATTGGTTGATTAGTGAAGCAGTAATTAGCATTACTACACCCTTTTATTTTTTATCTTCTAATAGGTTTTCCTGTAATCTATAGGTAAAGAACTTTTAACTGTATATTTTTCAAAAGTTTGGGTTCAGTGGTTTCGGAGATAAGGGTATTTTTATTATTTATTTTCAAAATTAACTTCAAAAACACCAACTTAAAAAATTTAGAAAAATATATTTAATATTATCATAAAATGCTCTTTCATTTGATATTTTACGCGATGTAGTTCACAAAACCCTTTTTTTAATGTCTCATTTATCTTCCATAAGTGGCCCCATTTTTTTTAAATTTATTCATTTACCTACATTTTACTTCCGTCTTTGGGTCACAAATTTACATTATGTGCACCACATTTCAACTGAATCGGTCCAGTAGTTTTTTAAGGGGGGTCAATTTTCGCCCATTTTCTTAAATAACTTAAAAATACCAATCTAAGAAATAATATAAAAAAAATATATATATTTAAAATTGTCATAAAAAGTTCTTTCATTTGATATGTCACACGATTTTGTTATAAAAACTTTTTTTTAATGTCTACTTTACCCACCATAAGAGGCCCCCTTTTTTAAATTCCATTTATTTACGTTATACGTCTATCTTTGGGTCACTAAGTTACATAAGTGTAGGTACTAAATCTCAACTAAATCATTTTTATAGTTTCGTAGCAAATTGGCTGTGACTTACGGACAGACAGATAAGCGAAACCCTAAAAACAGTAAAAACACCAAAAAAATCGGTTCCTATACAAATTTCCCGGGCGGCTGCACACTTTTGTATGAAAATGCAGATTTTTTTTTTGTTTTTTTACTGTTATTTTAATATCATTATACTATATTAGCAGTCCACCCCGGCTTCGCCCTTGGTACACACAAAGCCCATGTCACTCGGCGATAGTGTACCTTTCCAACGGTGAAAGTTTTTTTTAAAACGGTCCAGTAGTTTCGGAGCCATGTAATGCAAACAAACAAACAACCAAATCTTTCCTCTTTATAATATTAGTATAGATAAATAGCCTACTATAGCCTGTCTGCCTAGCCAAGTATAGATCTAGTATAGCCTGTGGTTCGATATAGGTATTACGCATATTGTCAATTCGTATTTTGATATACATTCATGAGGAAAAGTTGTTCAAAATTTCAGACTGAATCACCCATCAAAATAATTGTAAAACCCTAATTAAACAGCAGTTTTTATTACAAAAACAGTTAATATGATTCCGCGACCCGAGAAAGTTCCAATCCGATTTTCACCCCAATCGCCAATTAAAAAATATAGGTAATAAATCAAACCAAATTATTTTTTTCATTGACTTAATTTTCAATAAAATTTAAAAAAAAATGTGCGATGCCGTATCTGCGATAGCATTACATCTTTGCTTGAATGTCAACAAAATGTCAAAACTGTACCATAGTGTAGCAAAAGTATGACATAATTTGGCAGTTTGTACATAGTTTTTTATTAAAATATTTTAGACTGTAATGCAATTTTACGTAATTCGAAAATGGATTTTTTTGAAAAATTCGACACGGCCTCCTTCCTGAACGCCCGGCGGGCAACTAAATTTGTATGGAAGTAACATGGCCGCCATTTCAGAGAATTCTGTCAAAAACGTTGCAAAACAACCAATTTTTAAAATTGTTTTTTTTATTATTGCGTGATTGCATTGTAAGCAAATATAAAGAATAATGTTTCAAAATAGCCTTTATTTTTATAAAATATATGCAATCCCTTGTTAGAATATTTCTTTACGCTGAAAAACAAGCCAGTTTGTAGCAAGATTTTCTAAAATATTTCTTTCAGGTTTCTTTACAATTATCTTACTTTTTCTGAATGAAAATTAAAAAAATACGGTTTTCATCTACTGGCTAGTCTATTCACCTATAACTAGGTATGTAATTTTTTTAGTGGTCTTTTCTACTTAAGCCATAACTATTGCCCGCGCAAAGTGCGTTTTGCATGTTTTTGGGTAAATTCAATGCTTGTTTTTAGGAAAACTACAAAATATTTTAAAAAATCCTTTTTTTCGTCTACTGTCCCAACTCTTCCTCTATCTATGTGTATACATTATTTGACTTAAATCAAACGCTTTCTGTACAAACTTGTTGCCCGTGCAAACCCATTTTACATGGTGCCGACCCTTAAGTATAGAGAAAAGAGTACAGAGCATTCTCTGTTGTCGGCGCTGACGAAGTCAGTTAAGCTTAGATACTAACTCAACAACACAAAGTTTAGATACAACAATCAGTAACAGGTAAATGTATGTTATGCCGTAAAGCTTGGTTAAAAATATAAAAAATAAACACCTTAAAAGAGTACGAATCCACGAAGATTAATTATAATTATTTTTCTACACAATAACGTAGCTTAACCTACGATTAACTAGTACCTCTGAGCTTGTACTCATTTTCAATTACTACCACTGCTTCCTGTGTAGAAAAACATCGTGAGGATACCTGCACACTAGTTCAATAGTGTATAATAATGACTGTTGTCACTAGATGACACTGAGCTACGGCAGATACCTTTAAGGCAGCTCGAAAAATCTGACACCAGTGTTAGTTATGAACATTCGATAAGAGAGAAACCGTTAAACTCCTGTCGAGTAAGCTACACTTAACCGTTCTAACCTTAGAAAGTCAGTTTCTAAATTCACCATTTTAAGCTTAAGTGAATAAAATAGCTACTGCCACAAGTATGAGTAGAAAATGCCTCAAAGTAAAATGGTATGTACGGGCGGCCTTCGCATACAAAGTAGTCAATTTACGTAGGCTGTTTTATTCCCGAGTGACAGATAGCGTGATTATTGCCGCCTACGTCAAGAAACATTACCCCACCGCCTTTGTCATTCCTTGCAGATTTTTTACACTCCCTAAAATGAGTTTTATAAACTCTTATACAAAAAGCTTTCTAGCTTCACGAGTATGCTTAAATTTAATAGGATTTCCCGTTCATACCTGTTTTGTGTTTTATTTAAATTAGAGAGGACGAGACAGATCTGTATCACGAATGATTTTCAATATGTGTGTTTTAATAAATAAAAATCCAGTTAATGTGTAGAAGAAAACGTATATTGCCTTCGTTTACTTTTTCTGTGTTCCCCATATAACATCTATATCTCTTTACAATAAATAGGTACATTAGCATCACTCCCCTTTAAATTTAGTTCGTTTTCAGATTTAATTTCATCCACATCCATCCACAGACGACATTCAGACATTATTCAAGATGATTCCGACATTTCTCTTTACAATATACAGCGTGTTTCCCACCCGAATTTATCTTTATAACATGTTGTAACATCTAGGGAATAGCTAAACTTTTATTATGCGCATCTCAATATTTGTCCAAAATAATATTTCATACGCTAAGCCCTGTAAACATAATCTTGAGGGCGGAACATTTGTCAACGTTTACTTCAATTATGTGGTGGAGATGCCACACACGTGTTAACACGTGTAATATTTTATATTTCAAGCCTTTTTTCGACCTGCTGCTGTAATACTGTAGTTTCTAGGGAAAAAACCATGGCAGAAAGTTTATCCTGCCCTAATTTTGGCGTACCTGTATGTATTCAGGACGAAATTTCCGTCGAAATTTGGTCTTCTTTAAACCTTAAAACTATTTTGTTGTATGTTCTTATCCCGGTTTAGACTTATTTCTGATTATCACCGCTTTTACCTCCAGATTTAAAGTTGGCGTCTTCAGTAATGTACAATTCGAGGGTATCTGGTATTCTTGTAATAAATTGTCTTTTTGATCCTTGGTCAACCCTATTTTCAAAATATTAAAACATAATAATATATAAAGAAAGACAAAAACACTGGTATTTGCTTTCTGGCGGGCCTTGACCTTAGTGTTAAAAAAAGAGTATAAAAATGTACCTTTGAAATGTGTTTACAAGAACAAAGGCAACAGACAATTTGGCGCCGATCGAATGGTTGCCCGCCGTTATATTTTCGACCTTGTCGTCTGTATTTTAGTTGGGAAACGATAAAAGTAAGTTATGTGAACGGCAGATAAAGTTTCCCAATAAAGGAAATAGGAATAGCTCCCAAATTGCAATGGTAAATCTTATGTATTTTCCCAATCTTTTGTATTTTCCCAAAAAAGAAAAAATCCAAAAAAATTATATAATGCTAAGGGCGGATTCAAACACCAGTGTAACTTTTCTTTGGATAATTTTAATCTTTGAATTTAATCTCGAGTAACTTCGTTGACATTTTTCATCCTATTCCTTGAGTAAGTAATTCTTGATATTGTTAGGGCCGTACCTGAATTTTCCGGGGTCCAGTGGTGCCCCCATTTAAAATAAATCATTTCAAAGAAAACGGAGACATTATTTAAAATTTTGCTACTATCAAGCCCTAGATAACCCTTCAAAGTATTTTATGAACTACTGTTTACAGTTAATAATGAGAACGTTAAGCTTTACTACGCACATTTGCGAAAAACGGCCACTTTTGGCAAATGTGCGTAGTAAAGTTAACCGTTCGCACTCTTGTGCGAAGAATGTAGTAATTGGTAAAACGCAAAATGGAGTTATTCTAGAGTTTTTTGCCCAAGTTTGGTCGAATCCGCCCTACGTTTATTACTTTACCAAGTTTACGTCATCGTCGTATATACAAAACAAACGAAGAAGTTAAACGAAAATACTAATGCAGAAAAAATTACTCGAGATTATTTTGGGCATATAAAGTAAGATCAGATTCAAATAAGATCTTATGATAAGTGTTTCTAAGATAAAATTCTTTCGATATTTCATTGTCACTGCTAGATATCAAAAGTCAACAACTTTTTCATATTTCGTACATGTGCGTTAAGGCGAAGATATAGGCAAATGGCCTTGAAGTGTGAAATAAATTGTTAACTCGTAAATATGGTGATAATTTCCATATTGCTCTACGTCATGCACTAGATAGCCCTTTAAATTATTTTATGAACTGCCGTTGAAACTATTATTGGTGATCCGTCTAGCTTTAAAACTTGCCGTGGCCACTTTTGGCGGAGGCAAGTTTTAAAGCTAGACGGACTAATGTAAATACTTTCAACGGTGGTTCATAAAATAATTTAAAGGGCTATCTAGTGCATGACGAAGAGCAATATGGAAATTATCTCCATATTTACGAGTTAACAATTTATTTCAAATGAGGGCGCCACTTCAAGGTCATTTGCCTATATCTTCACCTTAAGTGTAATTATAAGTTGTTCAGAATCACAGGCTGAACTGTCCTATAAAATATAATTACTTTAAAATTAATAATATTATTCACAAAGCTACTGCCTTTATAATCCCTAAGGCAAAATGTAATCGTGACACAACAATTCCAGAGCCAGAAACTCGTACAGACGTCTGGGGATGTCACATGGAAATAAGGTGAGTGACAAATGTGTTGCTTTGGGAGGCACGTGTTCTGTAGCAGTCAGAATATGGGACTCCAGAGGGCGTATTCATTCATGCCTGTGAAGTACAAACGTGTAAAAAAGGTTTTGATTGTTAAACAATTTTCCTTTGCCGCGAGATCGAGGATGACCGAGAAACCGGATTACTTAGGATTCATATTGTAAGTACATATTTTACTATCTAGGAAGCCTTAGTATCTACTCGTATCTACTAAGGCTTGAAACTACGTGAAGCGGACGCCTGCGACGGGTTCATTCCGTCTCTGTCACAAACCCTACGTGCGATAAAGATAGCTGAAACGGATAGCCGAAACGTAAAATTCAGCATTTTTCAGTATTTTCTAGCATTGCAAGAGGAAACGACTGCCGAAAAAAGGCTTTGTTTATTTACGGTCAAATGTGAACATTTCGGCGCGATAATAAAACAAAGGCTTTTATCGTTGAAAAAATCGCGCCCACATAAAATACGCAGACAGGAAGGGCCTCTTTATTAGGGTCTAACCAAGTGTTTTTATAAAAGCAATAATAATGAAAACGTTTATAGAAAATCAACTTTATTTCTCGAGACCCGCGTGAACGTGTGTGATGCTAAGCTCAGTATACACTTGAGTTTACAATCTATTAACGTACAGGAAGTTGTAGGTATGTTTTTAATATTAATTTACAGAACCATAAATACTATACTTTCATGCTGGTCTAGAAGAAAAGAAAAAACTTAATAATGTACCAGCTGCTTATCTTCGCGCGCAGATCGTAAAAGCCGATCGAGGGAATTGACGATAATGCGAATCATGTTAAGAGGGCGCCTGATGTGGATAATCTAAGTTTAGCTCCCGCTTCCACGCACACAAATTTACTCTTGCCGAAGCGAGACAGCGAGCCATGCGGGGTAGGAAGACCGCGGTAGATCAGTGAGGCTGGTTTTGGTTTTGAGGTTGTTTTCGTTTTACAAAGAATATTTAAGAGTTATTTAAAAAGTAAGACATATGATGACTGCCTTATGTTTAATACAATTAGAATACAAAGTAACAAGTGCTAATTTATTGTATTTCTTGAATACTTTCCGTTTTAGTATAATTCTGAGGTGATTTGGAGGCAACTTCGCAATGTTTTTCTATCGAGAAAATTTTAAGAAATCGTGTTTTCGAAACATATAATGTATATAGTAGTCCTGAAATGTGTTGTGTTTTTATTTCAGTGAGTATTTCGTACTTATAATAATAATAATATTTAAGATCGCTCTAAGTACTATAAATATTAGGGTCATACGGGCCCTTAATAGGCGATGCAGCTAGCAACCCCACCGACCACGATTCTCGCTCACCGTCACGCTAAAAGTAGCTTTTGGGTCATGCAGCCCTGGGCTCTACTTACAGCCGCAAGACTAGAAATGCTCTGTCTGCCCCATTAGGGATAAAGACGTGGTATATGAATACTAAATTGTAGATATTTCTTAGCCACTTAAACAATATATTGTAAAAATAGTAGTCTCTCTCTCTCACATAGATACAGATACACTATCACGTCTTTATTGCCAATGGAGTAGACAGAGCAAAATTTTTTATCCAACCCAAAGGCTTAAAGGAATTAAAATGCACTTTTTTTTAAACTCTATCATCGTTTTTATCCCTAATAGGTGGACCACAGATCTGTATATACTACTAGATAAATAAAGTCCTCCAATTTGTATAAAAACCTGGCGTGTCAATTTTCAATACAATATTTAATAAGAAATTCACTTACAAACGGAAGGAATCTTTTTTATTACTTCCTTTAACGTTTTTCGACGAGTTTCTACGCCTCAATACGGCAGATTTGACGTATTTTACAGTAAAGAGCTCAATGTCCGAATTGACATACACGGACTATAAGTCAGACGTCAGATCGACACGCAAACTCACGACACATATACAGAGGCTGTGTCTATCTTGATCCATGGTCTGTGGGGCAGACATAGCATTTTGGACTAGTGATTATTTATTTAAATAAGCACCTACTTATCTAAAAATGTATTAATTTAAATACAAAATAAGATTTGACATTCACGTAACAAATACTTAAATATTAAATATAATTTTGTAGTTCTTATATATTTCAAAGAGCACCATTTAATAAAGATTGCCTTGAATGTTTTCGACGTGTAATAACTCTTCATAATAAATATCCATCCATTGTGCTCATACGAGTGAATACTCAGGATTATAAACCTACATAAGAGGAAAGGTAAATGAGCGACTTAAAAGATCTAAAGAGGCTAGTAAAATGTTTCTCTCTTTGTTGGATAATAAACGTTCGCGAAATAGTGTGCTAAGGTAAAAGGGTTTCGTAAACTGAGAAAATGATGTAGGCGTTTTACATGACAAAATTAAGTAAGTAAAGTACGCTTTACATGATTGTAGGTAAGTACTCGAGTGTCGTAATGCTTTTAATTACTAAGTGTTTGAATGTTATTGCCGTCTTTAGGGTTCCGTACCCGAAGAGTGCAAACGGGACCCTATTACTGAGACTCCGCTGTCTGTCCGTCTGTCACAGGGCTCTATCTCTTGAACCGTAATAGCTAGACACTTGAAATTCACCGATTATGTATTACTGTGGCCGCTATAACAACAAATACTAAAAATAAAAAAAGTTAAAAATTAAAGGGGGTCGACATACAAAAAACGTGTTTTTTACAGCGTTTTTAACTCGATCTGTCACAGGGCTCTATCTCTTGAACCGTAATAGCTAGACACCTGAAATTTTCACCGATTATGTATTACTATGACCACTATAACAACAAATACTAAAAATAAGATAAAGTTAATAATTATTAAAGGGGGTCGTCATCCAAGAAACGTGTTTCTTCAGCGTTTTAAAACATTGTACGGTGGAACGGAACCCTTCATGTACGAGTCCGACTCGGACTTGCGTTTATTTAAAATCAACTTATGTAGGTATGAATAATAAGCCTTGTAATTTAAAAAAAAAAACAATCAAATCGACAGCGTGATACAACAGCAGAGTATGCCCAGGATGCAACCAAGAACACGCTTGGATGAGCGAGATTGTATGTAATTTTTCAGCATTTCTTATTTTAAATATACATAATATATCCATATATATAAACATAAACGAGTAAGTTGTACATATTTTTGTAATACTTATATAAAATCTTTTATTTTGATACCCTACTCGATAGGTCTTGAATAAAAAATAAATCAATAAAGACATTTATATTAGCGTCAAAAATCCGCCATTTTAGATTTCTAATTAATATACCCAGTGTCACTCTCAGGACGAATCTAACGACACTCTCAAGCTCAAATCCATCAAGCCGTTTAGGCTGCTGAGTGTGCCAAAGAAAAAATACATACATATGTCCATACACTCGAAAAACGTATCCCTCCTTTTGGCGCAGTCGGGTTAAAAGGCACAGTGTTTTTTTTTTGTTTCAATTTATGAGCAAACTGAATTTTTAATTCCAGAACAAGAAAGTCCAAACACTTTCTAAAGATTTTATACAAAAAGAAAACTGTAAAAACTTGCATCATACTCTTACCTAAATGAATGGAAGTAATTTTTATGACTACGAGTATGTGTGAAACGCATTATTGGTCAGTTATTTTACTAAGAAGTAATTTTTAACCTCTGACGAAAATGAGGGGTGTTATAAATTTAAAGTGTCCGTATGTCTGTGTCATCGTAGCTCCTAAACGAATAGACCGATTTCGATGCGGTTTTTTTAAATCGAAAGCCTTGTCTGTCTAGATGGTTCTTAGCTATGTTTGATGAAAACGGTTCAGCCGTTCGAAAGTTATTGCGGATGAACGCTTGAATGTCGGGGGATTTTTAATTTGTCTAGCAAATAAATTGACATTTTAAAATTAAAAAAAACACGACTGCCCTTAAGTTATAGCCTATCTCACTCGGCATGATGATTACATCATCAAAATCCTTAGATTTTGACCACACCACACACATCCCCAAATCTGTTGAGGCGTTTTGTAGTTATATTTTTATTTATTTATTTAATATTTATTGCACAATAATCTAACGATTATAATACAAAAGGTAAAACTTAATGCTTAGCATTGTCTACCAGTTCACTTTAGGGACGTAGTAGAAAAGGCAGTAAAAGGGGTGCAAGATTAACACTTAAAGTAATGAAAGATGAGTATTATATAAATACAAATAATAAAACATATATAATTCGTATAATTACATAAGATATATAGACTATAGGTACATATATTCACATAAAAATTCGATTAAGCCATATACATACTTACATACTCAATTAATATAAACTTACATAAATATGAATACATCCGCATAAAATAAATATACTTAAATTATTGCAGCAAAGCTTTTTCGCGATAGTGACGAATTACCAGCATTTTGAAGTGATCCCGCGTCTGTGCTCTCATGATGTTATCGGGAAGGGCATTCCAAAGTCGTGACGGCAAAAGAATTTGAGAGAAATCCAGTAAGGTGAGAAGGAATATTAAGAGTTAATTTTTCGGAAGAGCGCAGTACTGTCATGAGTAGAGCATAGAAGCTGGAAAGTAGAGCATAGAAGCTGGAATTGAGACGTTAAGTAGTTAGGGGCAAAAATATTATATAGTATACTATGAAGTTGACATAAAATGTGAAGGTCTTTGCGCTGTCGGATAGTTAGCCATTTAAGCTTAGAACGATAAAAGGAGATGCGGTCATATTTGCAAAGGCAATAACAATATGAACCTAATGCAATTATTTAGAAGACGATCAAGTTTATTGAGATGTTCCTCTCTTGTGTCCAGGTAACACATCAGCATAATCAATGATAGGAAGAATGAGAGACTGGACCAGCATTATTGGTTTTGAAGAGGAGAAAGTTTTTAAGGAGGTTTAAATGATGCATTGAAGCATAAACCTTGCGACTCACCTCAGCAATGTGTATCCCAGTTTAGTGCATTATCTATATGGAGACCCAGGTCTTTAACTGAGTTAGAGAAAGGGAAGATATTGCTATTATACACTACATGTGCCATCCCTATAATAATAATAGCCTTGCACTTAGTTGGGTTGACAGCAACACCATAGCTTACCGACCAGTTTCATAAGCGGTCAAGATTAGAATTAAGTAAAGCTATGGCATCGTTAATTTAATCAACATCAGTTCGTACATAAAGCTGCAAGGCATCGGCATAGATATGATAGGAACAACTGAGAAGATTATAGAAGAATAAAGAACTCACATACATGAACCCTAAAAACATTACACTCCCTGTTTGGGACAGTCATGTAATAAGCATTTATTTGATTGTAGATATCTAAAAATATTGTACGTTTATAAAATATTTGTTTCATACGATTTGTATAGAAATAGAACCGTAAACAGTGCATGGAAGTAAGTAAATTAATATAATGAGTCATGAAAACCAACTGGTTTTTATGACTCTTAAGATGAAGACGACTTTAACTTTCTACATCTACGTTTGCATATTAAAGATTAAAATAAACAAGCAAGTGCGAGTCGGACTAGTACATGAAGTGTTCCATACCACCGTACAATGTTTTAAAACGCTGAAGAAACACGTTTCTTGTATGACGACCCCCTTTAATTTTTAACTTTATTTTATTTTTAGTATTTGTTGTTATTGTGGTCATAGTAATACATAATTGGTGAAAATTTCGAGTATCTAGTTAATGCCATTATGAAGATCAAGTTAAAAACGCTGAAAAAAACACGTTTCTTGTATGACGACCCCCTTTAATTTTTAACTATTTTTTATTTTAGTATTTATTGTTATATCCGCCACAGTAATACATAATCGGTGAAAATTTCAAGTGTCTAGCTAAGACGGTTCAAGAGATAGAGCCCTGTGACTGACGGACAGACAGACAGACGGACAGACGGACGGACAGACTGACAAACGGACAGACAGCGGAGTCTCAGTAATAGGGTCCCGTTTGCACCCTTCGGGTACGGTACCCTATTAAAATAGCGTCCATTTGAAACGAGAACAAAAGAATATTTCACAAAAGCCCGAGTCAAAGTAGCAACTGGAGGCAAGCTCCAGAGCATTCTATTCACAACTATCTCACAAGGGCTTCAGACGTCTCCTTAGGGCTTTGCCACATTTAAGCAAAGGCTCAGAGGCCAAGAAGCAATGTAGTTTTTTGTTGATAACATGGAAAGTAGGTATAGCAGCGTGGACGTCGAAACTTGAATATGCTCTCACTATAGATAGACAACCCTCTCTGTCGCATATTGATGACGCAGTATGTTAACTACCTGGGCGACCTAGCTTTGCTCTATGAAAAATACGAAGGAAAAGAGGTTCTACACAGTGCCAAAAGTGGCCGTTTTTCGCAAATGTGCGTAGTAAAGCTTAACGTTCTCACTTTAAAGTGTGAATAGTAGTTCACAAAATAGTTTGAAGGGTTATCTAGGACTTGGTAGTAACAAAATTTTAAATGATGTCTCCATTTTTTTTAAAATGATTTATTTTAAATGGGGGCAGCACTGGACCCCGGAAAATTCAGGTACGGCCTTAATAGATTTTCGTTATACAGAAAATTTTTCTAAGATTATCATTTCATTGAATAATCAATACGTAGCTTACTTAGTATGAAGAATTTAAAAAATAGATTTTTGTTACACAGATACCTAATCAATTCTCAGAATATTTATTATGAAGAATTTTAAATCATAGATTTAAAAAATTTATATTTTTTCAATGTTTATAATATCAAAATCAAATCAAATCAAATCAAAAATCAAATCAAATATTTTTATTTTGAACATGTATGTTTAGTTAATATAATACTTATAACCAAGAAAATATTTTATCATGTGATAGTTTCTAAACTCTTCTCTCGATTCGCTCGCATGGCTCGTTCTTCAAAAAAAATTCTACTGTTTGATTAGTTTGTTAAATGAAAATATGAGATACTAAAATTCATTGAACTGTGTTTTTATAAATTATGTTTCATTCAAGTATTTGAAACAATAATATTAAAAATAAAAATACAAGAATTAAATATTCTATGAAACATTTTCTGCGAATCGAAATTCAATGAAATTTGTGTCTGTGAAACAAGGGTTGTGTTTATAAGCTTTATTTAGCTTGTGTTTCCAAAGTCGCCTTCTACGACATCCACTGGTAGACTTGGAGTGGTCCTATTCTACTCTGCCGGCAACCACACGGCTACAACCTTGCATCAGACATTGTTAATTTTTGCAATTGTGAAAAATCTTTTTTTAAATAAATAATATATCTAGAGCGCCTATTATACCTACTAAAGTCCACACACATAACCTATAAGCATCAACTCAACCAGCTAAGTATAGCTTTCTTTTACAGCTTACCCGGTAAAGGTATCTGTTTTTACCAACATTCGGCATCTACTAATGAGATCCAGCCGAACAGGCGTTTATTCCCACGAATCCCATTACGCAAACGTTCAAGATAAAGTTTTTACCAACGATATTATTCTCGATTCAGATTAAGAAATGAAATTGCGATCTGAAATGAAACGAAAAAACTTTCCTCTGGCTCTTTCCTTATCAAAGACAATTATCCGATGCCAAAGTGTTTTTAAATTTTTATTATAATTTCGATTTAAGGTATTTTTAAATTTTTTTGGTGGAATTTTTAACAAATATTACAATTAGTTACAATATAATAAATCCTGATTTTTAAAACTAAAATTAGCTAAACTTAAACCAATAATTTAAACTAAATATAACTAGAAGAAAAAATACAGATAAAAATTACTCTTAAAATTCCCATTATGAAAGAAATAATGTGGTTCGAAATGAAAAACTTTTGTGAGGCACTACAAAACCTGAATATGAATGAAAATATATTGTCCCACTGCTGGGCAAAGGTCTTTTTTCCGAACCCAGCTACTACTTGCGGAAAACATTAGTCCATCGATTTCTGGGTCTGCCCCTTTTTCTAGTTTAAGCTAAGCTAGTTTAAACTAGTCAAGTGCGAGTCGGACCGGTACATCAGGGGTTCAGTACCTCCGGGTACAATGTTTTAAAATGCTGAAAAAAACACGTTTCTTGTATAACGACCCCTTTAATTTTTAACTTTCTCTTATTTTTAGTATTTGTTTTTATAGCGGCTACAGTAATATATAAAATCGGGGAAAAATTCAAGTGTCTCTCTATAATGGTTCAAGAGAAAGAACCCTGTGACAGACGGTCGTCGGTCAGACGGACAGACAGCGGAGTATCAGTAATAGGGTCGCGTTGGCACCCTTTGGGTACGGAACCCTAAACAGAAAAAAAACAACCTACAAAAAAAAGCCTACTACGCCGTCGTTTGACTTTTAAAAAACATTTTTAGGCGCTGAAGTGTAACAAGTGCTACATCAAAGACGAGAGATGAAATACGAGTAACTGCGAGGTAATGTAAAACAGTCTCCACGCTGGAAGAATCAGGATACAGATCATTGAACGGAAGAGGGATTAGGATAAGAGGGCAAACGGTACTAAATTTTTCTTTTGTGAAACTAAGACATTTTGTCTGATACGGGTCCGTATCTACCTAATTTAAGCTTCAAAGTATGTAGGAGAAAATTAAAGTAAGTTCGAGACTCGTGTTACGGGATACTTACTCAACGATACTATATTTAATATCAAATACTTGAGTATATAAACATCCAAGACCCAGCCTAGGTCAATTTAAAAATATCATTTTCCAACTTTTTGACCGGGGATCGAACCCGGGACCTCCAGTGTGATAGCCTGGCATGATGACCACTAGGCCACAGAGATCGTCAAACAACAACTTATCCAAACTGTTTATTTCTTAATTAGGTATTTATTTTGTGTATTCTTTTATTATTCTTCTTCTTATTATGACTGAATAGTTGTAGGTACCTAAATCAATTTGCAGCATCATTATTTATGCCCCATCATTTGTACATTAGGAGTGTTTCCGCCCTGACCTGATAAATGGTCCTATTTTTTGCACCAGACAAATCGAACCCGTGTCTGTAAATAAAAGATGAGTTTGCAAATGTGGAAGCCGACCATCCCACATTTTCTACCTGGCCAGTGGAAGCCGTCTGACCCGAATACACGGAAATAAATCGAATCAAACAAGCTCCAAATAAAATTCTATTATTTGCGAGCTGCGGAATTAAATTTGCAACATAACAACTAGAAAGGATTGTTCGGATTGGAGGCTGGACGGTCTGATAGTTTTTCACTGGTAATCTTTGAACTGGTATTTATTATTTAGGCTTAGCCTGGCCATACAACGTGGAAATGCCGCCAGTCACTTGGAGACCTTGCCAGCAGGCACAAACCGTCAGCAGACGTTTGCGATTTGGGTTCTATTTTTTTTAATAAAAAATAATGTTTGTTGTTTTAGTATTATTTTCAGATTTAATATATTGCTGTTATATTGTCATGTATCTTGTTTCATAATAAAATCATACATATTTATTTATTATGTATATTTATAGAATTTCATTAAATTAAAAAAGTATAAGTAATCACATTAGTAATTTCCCTGTCTTTAAATGAAAAAAAAAAAATAGCAAAACTCCATCCTTCGGACATCCTTTTCATGTCGTTGGCTCAAACAATTTTTTTCGTCCAGAATCTACAAGTTTGTATATGTCCCATAGTCAAACTTGTAGATTATTCCTAACAACGTAAGGTGTTTGCTACGTCTGCGAAAGTGTTCTATGACAAAGTACAAATAAAACGTAATCAAAGCTTCGTTGAAGTTTTCATCCAATTTACGACAATATTAAACAAAATTTAATACACATTAGCTAAATAATACCGTCAAACAAAGTTCGTAAGACACATTAAAGAAATTTGTCCCGCGGCAACTTTGTTGGCGCATCTCCGGACGGAACTTTAATTGTTGAGTTCTGCAAAGAAGGTTATTTATACTTCAAACATTTTATACAGCGGGTATTAATATATTATCTTTATTTTCGTTTTAATAAAACAGATCGATATTATAATGAAGTATTTAAAAGCAAATACCTCAGCCGTGTATAATGAAGAGGCTGCAGTTGACGAGTAATTTTATTTTTTATTCATATCTATCATACAATCTTTTTAAATATTTAAATTAGGTTTTAGTATCATACGTAGATAAATTTATAGTCTTTATTACATTATAATACTAATGTAGGTAGATGATATTACAGTAAAAGCCAATCCATTATGTTCCATTTAAGCAATTATTGGACTGACGTAAAATAACGTACGAGTATGTCGTGGTTGAGGGTAAACATGTTGTGTGTATGTTTTATATTTCTTTAAATCACAGCTTATATTTTATACGACAGGTATTTTATAAAATGTTTGATTTTATTTACATCTCAACAAAAATATCTGGAAATGCTCCCTATGGTTGACTGGGAAAAAATACTCTTAGCATACGTAAGAAACAGTAGAGTTTGATAAATAAAAAACTGCCTAGAATGCAAAGTGACAAAGTGATAAAGTAGTATAAATAAAATAATTATAATGGTTTGATAGTTCAATCAATTACAACACGAATCAAATTCATATGTTTACTGTGTGTATGTGATTTATAGTAATGAATTTGTGAACTATATAAGTTCCTAAAACAAAACAAATAAAAGCATACAGCACTACTCGTAGCACTTTGTAGCGGGTGCTACAAAGTGCTACGCAGGCGTAGAGATTCTGAATATCTCCTTAGGGTTGCTGCACACTTAATTGGGCCGGCATCAATCGGCACAGCCGGGCGGTAAAAAAGAATATACTTAAGTAGATGAGTGTTCGGGGGAAAAGCCGATATAATTGGTCGGCTTTGTTATTCAAGTAGCAATCCTTACTGAATAAACTTGGACAACAGAGATGTTACTTATTAAATAATCAAATGAACTTTGTACAACCCTATACCTGTTATATCCCTATAATACTGTGTTCAACATTATATTTTAGCTTTCTTAGTACTGACAGTCTCTGAGCTAAGCCGCAGACGGACAGACGGACCTACCGAAACTATAAGAGTTCCTTTTAGAGACTTCGGAACTCTAAAAACAAAGTTAAACAAAAGACTTGAGAGACTATTGTCCCTTTGATAGGGGAAGTAATAATTCAAATCATAGAGTTTTAATTATCACTGAAAATGCAACTATAAAACAAAACTTTCAGAACAAGTACCTACATTATTACATACATTCATATAATCACGCCTGATTCCCACAGGAATAGGAAGAGATTATGGACCTCCACTGGGTACTATCCTGACAGACTTTTTTCACTTCATCTATTTAATAAGTCAATTATTACAAGCATTAATTATAAAGATCATTACTGACGTTCTTTGCTCAGACTAAACATTTTTAAGAGAAATGATAATAAAATGCCTACTGTTTACCGCATATTAAAAGCCATAAATTGATCGTTTAATAAGAAATAAATATGATCAAAGAACATTTTTATAATTCTAGGTTTCAGATATACATCTTAATGATACCTCATTTATGTAAATGTACCTACTAAAGATACATTTGATCGTGAAACCACTGGCACTTACCATAAAAATGCCATAAACTCTTATTAATGTTCTGAAGAGGATCTGGGTATCTCGTAAATTAAATTTACGAGAGACCAAGATCCAAATTTTTCTATTGTAACGAAGACTGCATTGACAAATGAGGGGATAGGTAGAGCTTTCTTAATTGAAGTAATAAATAAAAGGCATCTAAAGATAACTATTGTAAAAATTGAGGGAAAAATAATTAAAAAGAGAACTTGAGATGGAATTATTTAGACCCTATATAAGCACACGGCGTATTTTATATGCGCAGACGACGCGCGTATACGCGCTTCAAACGAAATTCGAACGCAACCTTGTAACCTAAGCACACGGGGCGACCATGAAACACGCGCGCGTCTACTGCGCGTATATGTGCGTGCAGTAGGCGCGCGTAGCTTCCGCGTTTTGATTATACTGAGTGTGCGTTTGTATGTACGTATTCAAACGCGCGTATACGCGCATCACGCGTGGATTTTTTTCGCGTTTGAATTGATACAAATCAGGCCTGTGTCACTTCCCGTTTAGGTATCGAAAATGTCCCTACATTTTTACTATGCGCGCAGGCGGCCCCTCCGGGTGGTAAATATCAGTTATACGAATCGTTTGTCCAGAGTAATAAGAATGAAATTGGCTTGCAATGGATGTCTAGGTATCTATACGAAAAGGTGCTGAGTTCTGACGTAAGCTAAATTAAACGGATTAAAGCCATATCTCTAGCCACATTGAGTAGAGATATTTCTTTGAATTTCTTTGCTGAGTGAGACTTCTGTACGTTAGTATTATTTATTCTGTGTACAAACGCAACAATCGGCATCTACGGCCCCTAAAAGGCGCGTTCCTAAACGCGCGTCGTCTGTGAATATAAAATACGCCGTGTGCTTAGCGCCTTAGTATGTTCAAATTTTTTTATTTTATTTTATTTTCCAGTGCGCAAATCTTTACATCAAGGTTGGTCCAGGATGCTGAGTAAATTCCCATGTTTATGGAGAAGCAGGACAAAAAAAAAGTTGGATCTCTCATAATAATTTTGATCAGCTGATCGCGCGTATGTAAATATTTTTTTTACAATTTTTTTGCATCAAACAACTTGTATAGGGTAAGAAAGTAATCAAACTATAAAAAAGGGTACAATTGGCGTCAGAGACGACAAAATGCAGAGCAACCCGAAGACTGAATTAAGGAGATTGTCCTCTTTCCTAATTGATTGCGACACGTGATTTGAATGTTTAAAAAATTGAAGTATTTAATTAAACCATTGACTACGAATTTAGATTTTCTACCAATACACACCCACCTGACAGATTTATTGCAATGACAGAAAATCAATATCATGCAGCATTATCCAGGGCCTTAATTTGATTATTTCGCAATTATAGTTTCTATTTTCTTACAGTAATTGAATATTTTATGCCGTCTAAATAATTCGAATCAGATTGAACAATTAAATATGTATGAACAAACTAAAGGTTCAATTTTCATATCAGTCCAATAGAATAATAGTTTCAAAGTACGTTGTCAAAGTTTGCATATTTGATTCGAACCAAATTGGATTTCTCCTTTGGATATTTGAAATATTCAGCAATAAAAATTTGCTCTATTCTGCAAACATGATTTGAGGGTAAGGGTACACCAAATAATACTTTATTGTACTGAAGAATTGGAATGTGTAATCTGTTTGTAAGTTTTTTTCAAGCATCATTCTGAAACTAAACAACCAGATTGTATAAAACATTTTTTTTTGTTTAAACTGGCGTAAAACATGCTGTTATCAATCTTAAATAGTTGCGCAATTATTAGAAGTCAATTTTACTATATCTGTAATTATAAGAACGTATATTCATTATTTTTATAATTATTTGAAGATGTTTTGATCAAACTGTCACTGCTACGAGTAGTTTTAACCGGCAGTGACAAATACACTACGTTCATTCATTCATACTTTACTTGAGAACGGTCTGAACAAACGCTTAGTCGTGATTCGATTTGAAAAGAGAACGGTCGCATATTATATAAATGCAAAAAGAGTCAAAGCACAGTAATGTAATGAGCGATAATAGCGCCTTTTGTATGCTTAAATTTTTCTCTATTATTTATGTATAATTTGTTAAATTGTGTGCAATAAAGAGTAAAATAAATAAATAAATAATTAAAGAAGGGCATTATTTATTGATCTATTCGTTGTTCAATTATGATCCCGATCTTCGATATTTAAGGACTGCAATAGTACTTACTTACATTTAAAGGTCAACAACTTAATTAGTGTACTTACTTGAAATGATGGCACCGCCATTTGTTTTTATCTGTGTTATTGGCGATGCTATGTTTACTCCCAATTTTTTCCGTTGTATGACGCGGTCCACTAGCTCATAACTTATAATTTATATTATAACCTATATACACGTATATTAACTATAAGACGCATCTTTACATCTTTCGGCATATCTTCCCAGCAGTGGTCATTTCGAAACGCTTTTGCACTTAAAATAATTAAAAAATAAACGGGCAAGTGCGAGTCGGACTCGTACATGAAGGGTTCCGTACCTCCGTACAATGTTTTAAAACGCAAAAAAAACACATTTTTTGTATGACGACGCCCTTTAATTTTTAACTTTTTTTTATTTTTAGTATTTGTTGTTATAGCGGCCATTGTAATACATAATCGGTGAAAATTTCAAGTATCTAGTTAATGCCATTATAAAGATCTAGTTAACGCTGAAAAAAACACGTTTCTTGTATGACGACCCCCTTTAATTTTCCACAGTAATTCATAATCCGTGAAAATTTCAAGTGTCTAGGTATTACGGTTCAAGAGAGAGCCCTGTGACGGACGGACAGACGGACAGACAGCGGAGTCTCAGTAATAGGGTCCCATTTGCACCCTTTGGGTACGGAACCCTAAAAATGACCTTCATTAGGTGATAAATATATCTTAGATTGTTTTTTTTATACTTTGACTGATAAAATATATGCGGAAAAGCTAGTTTTACATAAAACTTAATCGATTAAAGTTTTCTAGTTTCAAAGAGCTTTGGAAGTGGTTAAAGTTAGAATTCATGTTCATAACGAGTGTTATGAGTTGTTCCGTTAGACATTTAGGACAATCTGCTTGGTAACACAATTTATAGTGAAAATATAACCCCCAATGCAAAAAAGTTGGTGCTATTAGTTTGACGTATGTATTTTCAAGTTTGCCTGAGACATCGTGGCCCCCAAACGGTGGCTCTAAAACAAAATCAAAATTCGTTTTGGATCAAGATCAGGGATTATGTTCAATAAACAATTTTTGGTAACCCTACGACTACAATCATTAATAAAATCATCATCAGGTCTTTGTTAGTCTCCACTGCAGGAGCACGAACCTCTCTGTACTACCAGAGCCATACTTAGCCAGAGTAGCCAGAGGATTTGGCCTACACTCTCCACGCTGGCCAGACGGGTTGGAGAGGTCTCATTGATGTTTATAAGCTTTGTTTAGCTTGTGTTTCCTAAGTCGCCTTCTACGACATCCACGGGAAGACTTGGAGTGGTCCTATTCTACCCTGCCGGGAACCACACGGCTATATTATTATAATAAATCATCAGAAATAAAAAACCGCAGTTTGTGAGAATGTCTGTCCACTTTATAAAAGACAATGCTCTATAATCATAATGACTATCGTCAACCGAAGTGACTTATATTATATCTTTTTAGGATTTAAGGGTTTTTCCACGAGGTCGGGCGCACCCAAGAAGGGTCTGCGTCACGCATGGTCGCTCACACCACGAGTGAGCGGACAAAAATTGCCTTACTGCCAAATTCGAATCCTCTTATTACATTAGGGATGTACGTGATGGACAAAATACTCTATCCACTTCCCGTTTCCGTCAAGACTTAGACACAGCAGCCAAAAAAAAATATGCCATTTTACTTATCTTTGTGACAGTGATGTGATAACGCAGACTAATATAGCCCATAATAAACACGAAACAAAAATAAATGTTAATATTGCGTTGAGGAAAATATAAAAATTAAATGTTAGGATGTTTACGGAAAACATTTGTGAAGTAAAATTATAATGATGATAAACGCCCAGAATAGAAATAAGGAAATTATTGACTTTAAGACATTTTGATGAAACACGTTTCATGATGTTATAGGTATATAACACGTTTCATGACGTATTAGGGTCAGCGCACACCAAAAGCAGAGCAGAGCAGAGCATTTTCTGAGACTATTGAAAAATTAATCTTATGATTATTACCCTAGGTATATTGCAAAATTGAGTACACGTCCAAACTTGATGCTCGAGCATGCCGACTGCATGTTCGAGTATGTGTTCTGCATGCGCGAGCGCGCTCGAGCAGCCGCGCGCCGCTCGCACTATTCATTCAGTTAGTGTTGCAGCAGCGAGAAAACTGTCCGGACGTGTTTTACCAACAACCTACGGCGCGGCGGCGTCAGTTGAAAAACATGGACGAAGAAAAGTTGATCGGTTTGGTGCAGCGTTTTGAATGTTTGTGCAATATATCGAGTTCAACATGCAGCGATCGTTAAGGCCATACATGAATTTTCCGGGGTCCAGTGCTGCCCCCATTTGAAATAAATCAAATTAAAGGAAACAGAGATATTATTTTAATTTTTACCTAGCCTAGATAACCCTTCAAACTATTTTATGAACTACTGTTTACAGTTTAAAGCAAGAACTGTTCTACGCATTTTTGTGGAAAACGGCTACTTCTAGCAAAAATGCGTAGAAAAGCTTAACGTTCTCACTTTAAACTGTAAACAGGCTTCACAAAGACAAAATTTTAAATGGTATCTCCGTTTCCTTTAAAATTAATTATTTCTTAGGGCGGCAGCACTGGACCAAGGATAGTTAATGTTTGGCCTTAAAAGCTAATGCTTGGGAAAGAATCTCCCAAGAAATGGGAAAAACAACCCAGAAGTAACCCAGACCATTTTCAACGGAGCTTGCTCGCACATGCTCGTGCATGGTCGAGCATGCCGCCTGCATGCTCGAGCAGATAAAAATTTGGTTTACCATGCGCGAGCATTTTGCAGTTTGGTCTGCGCGCAGACCCTTATAACGATAGTATTACACGTTTCATGACGTATTGTAACGATATAACAATAGGGTAAAATATTTAGTTTACAATGTTTTCAAAAAATATTTCTTTGTGACTGAAATTGTTGTGTACAATTTAAGCCATAAATTCAATTCTTTATTTATTACAAAGGTATCAAAATAAAAATATCCAGATATAAGACATTTCATAAAAAATACTTGTATATTTTTTTGCAATAAGCGATGTTTTGTGTAGGTATTCCGAAAGTACCTACAGAAATTATCTGTAAAGTATCTGGAAAGTGTTTATTACGTCTGATTCCCCGGCTATCTAGTCACCATACGTCCATTCTCCAGACGTCAAATTGCCGCAAGTCTATTTCTCTGAACGTCTAGTAGCCGCGTGTCTATTTCCCTGAACGTCTAGTAGCCGTGTGTCTATTTCCCCGAACGTCTAGTAGCCGCAAGTGCATACTTTGATTAATTTTCTTAGAATATCTATAGAAATCCTAAATAACTGTGACAGACTGACGTACATTGTTGAAAACAAGTTGAAAATGTCCCCAACGAGTGATTGACGTTACAAATTGCTTCTTTTGTCGCTACCGAAAAATTTATCGGCGATAATTTGACATCAGAGAGAAAGAAGAAAAATGGCGTCGGGAGATTTAATCAAAAAAATGAGGGTCAAGTATTTACATTGAGTTTGGATCGTTCTGACAATATGAGAAAAATAACACGCATACCTTCGAGCGACGAATCAAGTTTAGATTAGAGTTTTGGGTCTCAAAACCTCAGATTAAATATAGGTCCAGTTAAAAGACACCAAAATTGGTGTCTTCGTTCTTAGCCTCGCCCACAGCTTGTCATTACGCTATGGAAGTTCACGGCGTCACTACGTAACGACACGGAGATAATTTATTGTAAAACTGACTGTTTGTGCAGTGAAATCGTGCAAAAATTACACTAAAATAGAAGACTAGAAGACGGATATCACTTTTCATAAGTAAGTAAGCAACTTTTCGACTAATTCCTACGTATTATTCGTAAAATTATTACGTAAAAATGTATGCTTGTGTGAGATATTAACGTTAACATTTTCATATTGCGCTAAGAACAAATTATAATATATTGGTAAGTAGGTATGTATTGATGAAATTTTGAAGTGGCCGTATTAAGTATGAGTTAGTTATTGAGGATAAAAAGTTAGTCGTTCTAATGTTACAAATAACATTTATTTTTACCCGACTGCGCCAGAAGGAGGGTTATGTTTATCGAGTGTATGTATATGTATTTCTTTGGCACGCTCTACAGCCTAAACGGCTTGGAGGATTTTAGCTTGAGAGGTGTCATTAGATTTGTCTTAATTCTGAGACAGTGACATTAGATATATTAAAAAATTTAAAAATACAAAATGGCGGATTTTTGGCGCCAAATGACATATATTTTTTCATTTTAAATATTTTTTCGTTGAAAACCAATCAATTGGTTAATTAAAAGAAACGATTTTATATAAGGATTACAAATATATGAAACTTATACGTTTTAATGTAATTTGTAATGAAAAATACTAAAAACAACATACAGGCTGACTTTTAAACTATCAGCCAAATTTCTGGAGCAAGTTCAGTCCATGATACTGAACTACTTTCCATAAAAACAATTAACGAAAAACTAAAATAAAAATTCGCCTTTCATGCAAATCAGCGCTCATTTTCATCGATTTTTAATAACTTTTTTATAGAAAGTAGTTCAATATCATGGACTTGCTCCAAAAATTCGGCTGGTGGTTTAAAAGTCAGCCTGTATGTTGTTTTTAGTATTTTTCATTACAAATTACATTAAAACGTATAAGATATATAAAACGTATTGATACGCTGATCAAGCAATCGGGTTTGTTAAAAAAATAATTATTTGTTTTCGTAAATTTCCTACTGATCCAGTCATTGGAATGAAATAATAAGACGGAAAATGAATTCTGGTGGAAGTGGCAGCCTAAAGGAAGGATGTTTTCAGCTAACTTTCGTGTCCAGGACACATACACAACAAAGAGTGGTCGTCGAACAATCGCTCAGGGGCTGTGCCTATAAAGGTATTTTATGGATTTTTAAGGACTCAAATAAATAATTTATTTATTTATTTACAAAATTCATGTACCCAACATACAAACAAAGGAACGTACAAAGTAAGAAAATAGAGTACATAGGTACTGCTTATTTCATAAGAAATCTCTTCCAGCAGACCCAGGAGAGGAAAATTGAAGAAAACAGGTAGTAGGCGTGTACAAAAGACTATAGTTACAAATACATATAAGAACTTATCTAAAATGTTAAACATACATATACAATACATCAATAAAAATACACACATATTATACATAAATACGTATACATATAAATACCTAACTATAAACAAATACATATATAGTATATAGGTATACTATTCATTACGTTAAGGAAAGATAATACTCTTTTACTCTCTTCCTAAAAACAGGGAAAGATTTGGAGTCTCGTATAATGCATGGTAGTGAATTCCATAATTTTACCGCTTGAACAGAAAAAGAGTGGGAACAGCAAGCAGAAGTATGGGCAGGGATTCTAAGTAGGGTTCTAAGGTGGGATCTACAGGGCACATTTGAAGGACGGGAAAAAGAAAATCGAACACGTAGATAAGCAGGATAGATAAGGTTATACAAAATTTTGAAAAGGAGACAGAGGATTCTTTGGTTTCTACGCAAACGGATAGGGAGCCACTCAAGTTGTTTGCGGTATTCTGACACGTGATCAAACTTTTTCAGCCCAAATATTAAACCTAATGCAAAGATTTTATAATCGTTCCAGTTTATTCAGTAGCTCCTCTGTAGCATCTAAATAGCAGGAATCTGCGTAATCGAGGAGTGGCAATATAAGGGACTGGCATAAAGATACCTTGGTATCAAAAGGCAGAAAATACTGAAGTGTTTTGAGACAATGAAAGGAGAAATATATTTTACGACTAACTTCAGTTATATGCGCAGTCCAACTCAGTGTCGATTCTATTAAAACACCTAAGTTTTTGGCAGTTTCGGAGAATGCAATGATAGAACCGTCTAGAATTAGTGGAGGAGCAGTACTTAAGTCAATAGAGTTTTGCGTATACCGACTTCCAACAAGCATGGCTTGTGATTTTTTTGGGATCACCAATAAACCAAATGACTTAGCCCAAATAGCCAGCTTATGTAGATCGAAATTCATTGCATCAATGGCTGTATCAATGTCAGCAGGTAGACAATGCCTGTAAAGCTGCAAATCGTCTGCGTAGAGGTGAAAGCTAGAAGAAAGAATTTGGGTAACAGTATTAATGAACACAGAAAATAAAAGAGGAGAAAGAACACCGCCTTGGGGCACACCCGAGCTGAGTTCTCGCCAATCGGAGAAAGTCTCTTCGAGGCGGACACATTGCGAGCGACCGTGAAGATAGGAATCAAACCAGGATAAAGTAGAAGGAGAAACATTTATAGACAGAGGAATGCCTAGAAGAATGTCAAAATCTACAGAATTAAAAGCACTACTGAAATCAAGGAGAACCAGTAAGGTAAGACATTTGTTATCAATGGCCCAGCGGATATCATCCGTAACCTTGAGTAAGACAGATACAGTACTATGTCCCTCTCGAAAGCCCGACTGAAATTGCGAAATGATGTTATGTTCAAAAAGAAAGGTAGAAAATTGACTATGGACAATTAGCTCAAGAACTTTTGATAGGAAGGGTAAAATAGAGATAGGTCTGAGTTCAGAAACAAGGGAAGGAGAAGGAACTTTAGGTAGCGGAATAACATGAGCTAATTTCCAAGCCGAAGGAAAAGTGCTCGAAGTTAAAGAAAAATTGAAGATGTGAGTAAGCACAGGGAGAATAACCGGAAGAAGAAGAGTAATCATTTTAGAGGAGAGAAGATCGTTACCAGCAGCATTAGACGAGATATGTAGAATCTATTTCTTAACATCATCCTCGGAAACAGTCGTTAGTTCAAATGGAGTATAAGAGGGGACAGGTGAATTTGAGAGTTTGAATAAAGTATCGGCTTTAATATCTGGTGGAATAGTGACCGGAGGAGCAGAGAAATGACTGTTGATTTCTGATGGATCTGAATTGGTGTGATTTAAAATGGGAGATTTATCAATGCCGAAAGACTTTAGAAATCTCCAGACCTCCGCTGGACTACGGCAGGTGAGAGAATCGTGAAAATAAGCGTCTCTTAGCATCTCTACACATACGACTGCAGCGATTACGTAGTACTTTAAAGAGATTTAGGTTCCGTTCAGTCGGACAACGTTTATATCTACGCTTAGACCTATCGCTTCGTGCCATAGCTTCCTTAATATCTGACGATAACCAGGGTGCAGGATTACGTTTTGCCTTAATGCGTTTTAGAGGGGCATGTTTGTTATAAATGTTGATAACGCAAGTGTTTAAATGCTCAACTTTGGCATCAATATTATCAGCATTGTAGACTGGTGACCAGTCTATTTTATTAGCATCAGAGAAGAGCGCCTCCATGTCCATATTTTTAAAATTACGACGAAAAATAAATTGAGGTTCTCGCTTAGGAGGTCGAATAGAATACGAGAGATAAATAAGATCATGGTGCGAAAAAGGAGCGGCAAGTTGACCATGGGTGGCAACATGACCACAGGAAGAGACAATCATTAAGTCAAGAAGAGACTAAGTGCAATTAGGTACATGATGCGTTGCAGAGAGAGGTAAGATGTGGAGGTTTTAAGAAGAAAAGAGATTTCGGATCTTATGAGTGCGCTCATCATTTTTAATTAGACATGTATTAAAATATAATAATAATGTTGATTTAATACGTGTCTTTTTCTTTTACCTATTTTAATAATATTTTTGTTCACCTACATACACAATAAAGCTTAGGGGTCGTCCACATACTACGTCACGCAAAATTCTGGACATGTCACGCTTTTTCCGATCCCTATGACACGTACCGACACGTTTGGCATGACTCCCCCTCCCCCTATCACTGTAACGTATATGTGAATGGCCCTTACGAGGTTCAATTTTATACACTTATTCATAATTTGTCAATATGAATAAGAACAACACGTAAAAAAATCTCCCACATTCTGGGGTAATTTTCTTGCGCTGGAAACAATTTACTTTACACACACAAGAACAGTAATGATAGTAATACACGCGTAGTGGGCGGTGCTCACGCACACGCATATCACAAAATGGCTTCACTTTGAACGTTAAATTTTGTTTGAAACGCTCAATCTAGATTAATCTAAGCTCAAAACGCTATAAAGTTGTAGAACAAGTATAGTTCAAGAAGAAGTTCAATATAGAGATGACCTTGGAAAATGTTAATTTATATTTTGTAAAATTTTGGGGGAGTCCTATGTCCAGCAGTTGACTTCCTGTGGCTGATATGATGATGGTAATCCTTTCAGCCGAGCTTGAAAGTGGAACAAAAATCCATACATACATCCATACAAACTTTCGTCATATAATTACGTCATAAAAATAATACGGGTAATTTGGATGCCTTCAATATAGATAAAATCATTATTACTCGTATATGTTATGAATCACATGTTATGATTGATCGAATAATATCGTGGCTACGATAGCTGTCTTTTCCTGTGAAGTGGTGAGTCGGTGGCGCATATTTTCCATAAGAAGTCCCTTCAGGAAATCATCAACGCCAATTACAGTCCTAATCTGGCACCGTGTGACTTTATTCCCTAAAATAAAAAATCTACATCCGTCAACTCCGGAAAAAACCAGACACAATAGTTAAACAATGGACGCCCGGTCGGATTCGACCGATAGGTGGTTTACGGGTTAAAGGAATACTCGTACAGTTTTCATCGACGGCAAACGCGTTGACAGCGTTCGAGAAGGCCTAAAGGAGGTGTCTGTGCCGGACTGGAAAAAGTGCTTCGAACATTGGTTTGGACGCATGAAACTTTTGAATAGAGGCCGGTGGAGAGTTCTTTAAAAAGATGTACTATAAAAAAATATTTTGCTTCTAACTACGCTGCAACTCTATCATAACTGCACAATACATATATCCAGCACAAAGCGGAACTTTGTTGCTCTAGAGCAGAAATATGTATGGAAATCCTTTACTGCACTGTTTAATATTTTTATATGCGCGTCTAGACGTGTCACATGTCATAAAACTAGCCTTGATTTACATCGCGATTAGTTGGCCAACCTAACGGCCGTATGAAGTTATACAGTTTGCGTGTGAAGTGATGTGTGTATTGCTTATTTATTCAGAAAGAAGATTAACAAATGAATTTAAAAAAATATGAAAAAACTAACTAAAACTATTTAATTAAAACTACTTAACTTATAAATAAAAAAGACCAGGCAAATCGCTGCCCCGTGGTAATGTGCCCAGAAGGCTGGCAGCATTGCCACGTTGTATGGCAATGCTAATCTTTTGAGCCAGATAGAGACCAGCCCTCTGGTCATGTGTGACGTCTGTCAATTTCCGGGCGACAGTATTATATATTTTGTGTGCTGATGGTCCCCACGGCCCTAAAGTTTCAACCCCAAACGGCTCAAATAAGTAATTATTGCCGAGGCTACTATATTTGCGCCGTTCGAGGCTTTCTGCAGCAGCTTGGCTTAAAAAATACTGACCATGTAGGCAAAACAGGCAGGAATGTAAACAGCTAATTTCCACTGAAAAATGAGCGTGCAGTTATATTCCTAATCATTTTACCTAAATAAGCTTTTCTTGCAGTAGTTGAAAAAAAAGCAGATTATGCACTAATAGTCTTCTTCTAGTCACTATATTTCACAGATAGTACCTACGACTTCATTTTATTTTTTTATGGTATATTAAGCGAGTATCGGAAGAGCAGGAAATGCCCTATTTGATAGCGCCGGTATTTGGTGTCTCAAAGCGCAAAAATAAAAGCTTCTGATGATCTCTTGGGCCAGCCGTAATGTTCTTGTTTCGAATCGAAAGTCGGGTCTCTAATTGATCCCCAACCAAGGTTGAGTTAAAAAAATATCTTTTTTAGATAATTCTGTGTCCTTAGTGATCTGGGGTATTTTTTTTTATAGTTAGACATAATTTAAGTTTATTGCTTTGCCAAATATTTTAATTTAAAAAAAAATAAGCACATAGCTACCTGGGTATAAGTTGTAAAACAGGAAACTACATATTGTTATTATTTATTTATCCAACAGCTGATATTTATAAAGAAGCTGATAAAAGAGTAGTATTACCAATTCCGAGAAACGTTTTTAATTAACAATAAATAACAAATCCAAATATAATTATATTGTAACCTTGTTAACAACTGACATTAACCTTGGGAAAGCCTAGTTACTAAATATTCATTACCTATTTAATTTGAGAATATATAAAAAACCGTGCTTACTTATCGCTTAATAACTAAAGTCAAATCCAAACAAATTGAGTGATTAACTGAAAATTGCTGTTTTGAGATTACGGACGGACGGGTTAGGGTCGCCCAATGAACAAACATGGGCCGAAATCAAAATTCCAAAGTTTATCAAGCCCCGTGTTTCGGTATCGAAAATTATTAAATTAAACGCCAACAATGTGACCTCATCTGTATGTAAATTGCTGGACTGAAGGTAGTTTGAGTTAACAATATACATGGGCCGAATCCGGGCCGTTTTGATAATTTAGTAACATGAATTATAAATTAAGAACCGAAGCTTACTAAAATAGTATGAATTCTTCTTCTAGTACTCTTGTCGGTGGAGTGCTTTCTATGTCTCTCTTTCCTCCGCTAAGTTCTTAACCTCCTTATATGTTTTCACATTTAATTTTTATTTTATTTGATTAAAAAAAAACCTTCTGGGTTTCTTTACTCCTCTTTTTCCTTGTATCTTTTTTTTCAATTTTCGTTTAAAAGAACGCATCGTTTCGATGACCGATTTTTCCTCTTCTATTTTCTATGATTTGTTTGGAATATTTGCCATTTCTCTTCCACGTTCTTATATGAATTATTTATTGCTATAATTTACTTTGGTTGCCGTGTGGTAACGGCAAGGTAGAATACAATTTGTCACCAACCCTGTCCTCTTCCACGGGTGACGTAAGAGGCGACTAAGGGAGGTAAAAGCAACTGGGCACGGGCAGCAGGCCAGGTAGGCCTCTAATAAACCGGCCAAGTGCGAGTTAAACTCGCGTGGCGAGGGTTCCGTACAATTGATTGAATTCTTATAGGTTTTCCTGTAATCTACAAGCAATGAACTATATTTTGTATTTTTTTCAAAATTTTAGCCTCAGTAGTTTCGGAGATTAGGGGGGGAGGGGGAAATGGTCAATTTTCGTCTTTCATGAATAAAATCAAAACTTTTCATTTTACAATAATAATAAAAATATATTTGAGATCCTCATAACAAGCCCTTTCATCACTACATAGTATAAAACAAAGTCGCTTCCCACTGTTTTTCCCTATGTATGCTTATATCTTTAAAATTACGCAACGGATTTTGATGCGGTTTTTTTTAATAGATAAAGTGATTCATGAGAAAGGTTTATATGTATAATACTTACCCGTGCGAAGCCGGGGCGGGCCGCTAGTTTGATATATGACACAGTAAGGTTTGCAAAACTTTTTTTTTAATTTCCTGATTTGTCCCCCGAAAATGACCCTTATTTTAAAAAATATATATTTTCTTTTCACATGTGTGTTTGGGTTATAGGATTACACCATCTTACCAAATTTCACCTGATTCGGTCCAGTAGATTCGGAGCAAATTGGCTGTGACAGACGGACTGACAGACAGACGCACGAGTGATCCTATAAGGGTTCCGTTTTTTAATTATTTGTACGGAACCCTAAAAAAGTACTCGCCTCGAATAAAGTTGCAAAATTTCCACTTCAAATCCACTGTTGCCTACTGCTAAACATAAAAATACAAAATTAAAATATATTTTTTACGGCATAGCAAAGTTTGGATTCTTAAATTGCGGATTTCAGAATTACGGTCACAAAATATTACGTGAAGGACGATAATCCTGAATTTATGATAGCGGTTTTAGAAATTCTTGGAAGGGATATCTAATTTTTAAGCTGATTAATAAGCAATGTACTCTGGCAGTTATTATATGAGGTTGATTGAGTTGGTTTATTTAATGATAACGTTTTAAACTCTTAAGGAGTTATCATTAAATTTAGTTAGTATTTATATTAAAATTTTATTTATATGAACAAAGGTCGCGGTAAAATTCTAGTTATTAAATAATTATGAATGACTACTACAAAAGTAACATTCTCGATGACATTGTGAAGTTGACAGGAAAGCAGTGGATGATACTGGCACAGGACCGTGAAAAATGGCGAGAAAAAAGGGAGGCCTATGCCCAACAGTGGGTTGATGTGGGCTGAATAAAGAAAAAGAAGAAGAATCATTCTCGATTACTCTGACTCCTGCTACCTGGACCTCACTGAAGAGCAATTTGGTAAGCGAGTCTTCAAAATTTCTGCAGAAATTGTGAAGTTAATTGATCACATTTCCAACTTATGCGCGCAACTCAAGTGGCTATTAGACTTCGTCGTAATTATCACATCCTCTCCCTTCTACTCGTATACTTCATACTATTTATACCTTCTTCTCCCAGCTATCTAAAAGAAAGATCCAGATTACTAAATATATAAAAAAATATAAAAATTATATAAGGACAAATCACACTGATTGAGCTAGCCCCAAAGTAAGTTTAAACTTGTGTTATGGGATACTAACTCAACGACACTATATTTTATGATAAATACATATATAGATAAACACCCAGACCCAGGAAAATATGAAAAAGGCCATTTTCCAACTTGCCCTGGCTGGGAATCGAACCCAGAACCTCCGGATTGGCAGTCTAGCGTGTTAACCATTACGCCACGGAGGTCGTCATACTCTTCCACTCGTATACTTCATACTATTTATACCTTCTTCTACCAGCTATCTAAAAAAAAGATCCAGATTTCTAAGTGATGTTTCTAATCGTAACTTACGCAGCTTCTACAAGTCCTCCTCCACTCCTCCACATACTACTCAAAGTCCTTCTCCGTTCAAGCTGTTCGATTAAGGTGAAGATATAGGCCGTGGCCAAATTTAGCGGAGGCAAGTTTTAAAGCTAGACGGACGAATGTAAATACTTTCAACGGTGGTTCATAAAATAATTTAAAGGGCTATCTAGTGCATGACGAAGAGCAATATGGAAATTATCTCCATATTTCTAGGCCATTTGCCTATACCTTCACCTTAATATCCGTATCGCTCAAACTTTGTGCAGTTTTAAAAATCAGTTCAAAGCACACTATCTGTTCAGTTTATCATTTAGTTTGCAGTGGATTCTATTTTTATGCTCATTATTTTGTTTTTATTATCTTCTTCTTCATCTAAACGCGTTCCCGGTTGCATCATCAGCTATGCTGCTTCGGAGCCCGGGGTGCGCTTTCCCACTTTTTTCTTTTCCAAATATAATATGCATATTAATGGTCACCCAAGGGTGCCCAAAATCTAGCGAATTTGCCGCCTCATCATCATCATCAGCTCTTTTTTAGTCTCCACTGCAGGAGCACGACCCTCTCTGTACTACCAGAGCCATATATTATCCAGAGCAGTAAAAGGATTTGGGCTACACTCTCCACGCTGGCCAGACGGGTTGGAGAGGTCTCACTGATGTTTATAAACTTTGTTTAGCTTGTGTTTCCTAAGTCGCCTTCTACGACATCCACGGGAAGACTTGGAGTGGTCCTATTCTACTCTGCCGGGAACCACACGGCAGTGTGTCAGGCAGACCGGCCGCCTGGCTGACATCAACCCTCCTTGGGAATGCTATTGTAGCACGAGCTTTAAGAGCTATTTTTCCGTAAGTCGCCTCTTACGACATCCACAGTAAGAGACGGAGTGGTCCTATTCTGACCCGGAACCACACGGGCTTAGTTTGTTTTTATTATATATATAAATATTTGGTAATTCATACGAATGTATTATTGTATGTAAGAATTTATATATATTTTAGCAGGTTATTATATTGTATCTGTTTAGGCCAAATCCTTTGACTTCTCTGTCTAATATATGACTCTGGTAGTACAGAGAGGGTCGTGCTCCTGCAGTGAAGACTTAAAAAGACCTGATTATGTGATTATATTGTTTCTATTAACAGTAAATCTGACTTACTGCTCCGCCTATCTCCTTAATTTTCACTTCCCTCTCTACCCAAAGGTTGACTGGAAGAGATTGCTATGCGATAAGTCCGCCTTTGTATAATTTTTTATTTATATTCCCTGTTTTTTGTAATTCCCTTTGTTTATGGTGTAAAAAAGAATACTTGTATTGTACTGGATTGTATTGTAATAACTAAGAGTATTGGCTTTTCAGAATCGCTTCCGAAAATAGCGTAATTTGATAGTTTCTATATTGTGTAACATCATACCCGAGGCCACGTTCCTGTTCGATCCCATTAGCGCGAAATGAAATGCGCAGGTATTATTATGAGATGTTTAATCTAAGTCTCAGAAAAGGATTTAAGAAATATTTTGTGTCTTTTTGGTTTAGTCTCAGTAGTTACTAGTTACACCGTATTTTTCTGTTTATAGCGACGGCGGCAGGAGTTTATAGATATATATTGAGTTGAAATTTAAAGTTAATAAATTAATACTTCGGATTGTGAGTTAAAAATTTAATATTAGATACTCGTATTAGAAGCGTCTGGTGTCCGGCAAAAGAAAATAAATTGTTCTAACAGTAAGGATCTTTCACAGAGCTTGTTTTAATTGATGAATTAATATTGAAAAACGTATTAAGTGCCATATATCTGTTTTTAGAAAACAAATAGCATTCAAAACAAAACGTACAGTAAACAAAAGAAACGTACGAGTGAAGATGTAACATATGACATTAATGTACAGAAACAAATGACATACTTTTCAAAGGAAGGCAGGAAGATACACGAACGATTTAACTTGCCTTGCCTGTCTTGTTTGTCATTCGGCAACTCGGGACCCGCATAAGGTTTGTGATACTCACGTTGATACACACAAAATTTTACTTACATATTATTATGTGAACAGTTTCGGGTCGCTAAAGGTCTCTCTATATAAAAAAAATATATAATTCATACTAGTTTACTTTATACTATACGTAAGGCCTTTGATCAGCAAAGGGAAACAGCAGCTAGAGGCTAGAAAAACAAAAAACTAGTTTATACAACATTGTTAGGTTCTATTGAAGGTTTTAATTTGTATCATGATATTATTTTTCCATGTTTTGCATCGACGCCATCAGCATTCATTTAGAATATAGCTTACAGGCATCAGCATTCAAAAAGCTGGCTTCCTGTGGCTGATATGATGATTATAGGCATATACAGGTTGACTGGTAAGTAACGTTACATGTTGAAAAGGGGCACTCAGTACTCGATTCTCGTTCCAAATATATAAAAAAATAGGCAAGTGCGAGTCGGACTCGTACATGAAGGGTTCCGTACCTCCGTGCAATGTTTTAGTGCTGAAGAAACACGTTTCTTGTATGACGACCACCTTTAATTTTTAACTTTATCTTATTTTTAGTATTTGTTGTTATAGTGGTCATAGTAATACATAATCGGTTAATATTCCAAGTGTCTAGGTAATTACATTATAAAGATCTAGTTAAAAACGCTCAAAAAAACACGTTTCTTTTATGACGACCCCCTTTAATTTTTAACTTTTTTTAATTTTTAGTATTTGTTGTTATAGCGACCACAGTAATATAATCGGTACAAATTTAAAGTGTCTAGCTATTACGGTTCAAGAGATGGAGTCCTGTGACAGACATACAGACAGAGAGACAGACGGACAGACAGCGGAGTCTCAGTAATAGGGTCCCGTTTGCACCCTTTGGGTACGGAACCCCAAAAATAGGTGCTTAAACGTTAAACCAATTATCCAATAAAAACGAGAAGTGTGGACACCAAGCGATCACCGCGATGATAGCGGTTTCAAACAACGAGGCGATAACGCGGCGGTACCTTTGGTACCCTTTGGCGCGTGCCGAAAAGCGAAAAGAGAGAAAAAAATGATTAGTCTTAAGAATTGGAAGTGAAATTGCAGCATCAGTTCAAGAATACAACCATAGCTTTATATTACACAGTGATAACAAAGTTACACATACACTACACACAACTTAATCTTGATTTGTCTTGCCAACTATTCTCCGAGATACGGCAAAGTTAAATAATTACATTGTGGATTTGTCCCAACATCTTTCGAAGTAATTTACCAACGCATGCTACTTACGAGTACATATTTGATGAATAAATAAGACCAAGAAGATAATAGAAGTAGAAAATAATCGTTTTAAACTTACGTACCTATTACATGATTTTAAAAGTTATAGCACAGAATAAGATACTAGTACACCGTACAGAAGTCTCACTCAGCAAAGAAATTCAAAGAAATATCTACTCAATGTGGTTAGCGATATGGTTAAATTTAGCTCACGTCAGAACTCGCACATTTCGTTTAGATACCTAGACATCCATTGCAGGCCAATTTCGTACTTATTACTCTGGACAAACGATTCGTAACTGAATTTACCACTTGGAGAGGCCGCCGCGCTGTTAGTAATAATGTAGGTATATTTTCGATACCTAAACGGGAAGTGACACAAAGAGCAAGGCGCTCTTCTTATTCGTAAATATTCCCTCTCTCATTAGTCGAAAGTATTCATTAAAAAATATTCGAATTGAGAAGCTCCTCCTTTTTTCAAGTCGCTTAAAAACGTTACGGACGCACCTTAATTTTTTTACGTCATAAAAAGTATATAAAGCTTAAAAACAGGGCTTGTAAAAAATTTTAGGGGATCATAGTTATAGCGGTTTTTAAATTCCTAATAATGGGGTGAAGTTAAAATTAAGATGGGAGGCTGCAGGCAGAGATATTGCTTGACATTTAATTTTAAGGCCCTGTCAGTTCAGAGCCAAGAATACTGTGAGTGTTTTTGAAAAATCACTGTAAATAAACTGCTGCAGTTTATTTCTAAAAAAAATAACATAGGAATCTTAAGGCTTTTCTACAGACACCCATAAGATCTAAAACACGATTAAGCATTTTGGCTCGATAGAAGAAAATCAAACATACCTCTAAATTTGCCTAAATTTACCTTTAAAAAAGATATTACTACTTTATACAATACTTTTTCATATGAAAATTACGTATACCAAAAATGTACTTATAATCTAAATTACTAGTTAATATCGTTACACAGTTTTTATTAATATTATACAAAAGTAATAATAAACAAAACCCAGCAAAATATCGTCGAGCTCGGGTCCGGGCCTTTGTTCGTTCTCGACGAATATTTTCACTGTGTTTTATTTATAATTGTTTTTGTATAATATTTATAGTTTTTTGTGTAGCTAAATAAACTAGTAATTTGAATTCAAAATTTTTTGATAGTTTTCATATAACAAGAAATTATTTTAAAAAAATTATGACGCTCAACTTGGCGCCTAAAATCCGCCATTTTGATTTTAATAATTTTAATATATCCTATGTTACTCTAGTGGTTAAGACGAATCTTACCATGTATAATTTATTAAAATCGGTTCAGCCGTTTAGTAGTTACTAGGGAACACAGAATTATATGGACAAACATACAGGTCAATACATACTCGTATACCCTCCTTTTCGGCTTTGCGGCATTCGGGTAAAAAGGTAGTAATATCTTTTTATAGATAAATTTAGGGAAATTTAGAGGTATGTTTATGATTTTTTCTATCAAGCTAAAAATGCTCAATCGTGTTTTGGGTATTGTGGGTGTCTGAAGATCTGCCTTAAGATTCCTATGTAAAATTATTGAGAAATAAACTGTAGTAGTTTAATTACAGAAATTTTTCAAAAACACGCACAGTATTGCAGGCTGTGAACCATCTTCGCCTTAACTCTCAGTTTCTACAGAAAAATAATTATTTCTCTATAGTTTTTAACCACAAACGAAGCCGAGTTTGCTTTTAGTTTACATACAAAAACACCCGAGCCAAGTATCGATATTCATTAAGTACGCCCAACAACAAATTAAATGTTTCCAAGTTAAATTACGGTGTATCACAAGTTTGCTTCGCGTGAAGAAATTGTAAGTCATTTAAACAGCTTCGTAAATTAACTTTAGAACAGTATAGTGCTTTGTAACAAAATAAACGGTCGAGAAGTTTTTTAGATATTATATAAGTATATTAATTAACGCAAAGTTCATCTGATGAGCTCAATTAGACGAGGTAAATTTAAAAAAAAATTGATTACTAAATTGGCTTTTGATTCAGAAGGACCACTTCATTGGCATTTTAATGTTCATTTCATTACTTTTGACAAACAAAATTTTAATCGTAAACACCAAGTCTTAAAAAACGTAATATCTATATATCAACACATAATAAAACGGTAGCTTCCGGTCGTCTGTCCCCCTTTATGTACGCTTAGATGTTTAAAAGTATGCAATGGTTTTTAATGCGGCTATTTCCTAAGTAAGCAATTTTCCCGAAATTTTGCAGGGAGAATTCGAATTTTCCTTGGCAAAATCGCCAGAAAATCACAATACATGGATGTTCTCATAGTATAAGGATGGCGCGATTTTTCACCCATCAATATACGAACAATGGGTGTCAGGGGAGGGAGAATAGGTATTTTAATTAATTTTTACTCCACGTGCACGTCAGTCTGTGCGATGTGTATCTCCGGATGTAATTTATTTTCACTTTGCTACGATGGAGAATTACGAATTTCGACCTTTATAAAAAAAGCTTTTATAGAAATGAAAAGCAATATATAAAGTCGGTTAATTTCATTCTATAAGAAATTCACATGTTTATACACAGAATAACTTTTCATATATTAAGTTATTCAAAGTATAAATATTTCATGCAAAAGGTATTCTGACTGTATAATTTGTTTGCGAATGTCCTCGAATTATACACGGTACGTGCAAATATTAAATCAAATATAGACGTTTACAAAACATAAATCGTAACTTTACTTTTAGGTCGGTTTGTCACTTTATTCTAGTGCGATTAAAACAGACTTTTTAACTGATAAATTCACAAAAAACGCGAAGTGCCTTTAATTGATCCAACGAAATCTATACACCGGCATATAAATAGTTTTTAATTAAAAATATCCAACACAACACAACAACCATGTTTCCATTTGATATTTGCTGTTAATTCGCTCGAGCGACTATGACACGCCACGCGCCGCTCAGGCTCAGCTCAGTAATCATCAGTAAACAATTCAAAATTGAAATTGGCTCCAACTCCAAACGTTTGAAACTATTGTTCGACGAATTACCAACAGATTTCCTACTGTTTGCCATGATTGGCTTACACGTTTTGATCAAGCGCTTAAGGTGAAGATATAGGCAAATGGCCTTGAAGTGTGAAATAAATTGTTAACTCGTAAATATGATGATAATTTCCATATTTCTCTTCGTCATGCACTAGATAGCCCTTTAAATTATTCTATGAACTGCCGTTGAAACTATTATTGGTGATCCGTTTAGCTTTAAAACTTGCCGTGGCCACTTTTGGCGGAGGCAAGTTTTAAAGCTAGACGGACTAATGTAAATGCTTTCAACGGTGGTTCATAAAAAAGTTTAAAGGGCTATCTAATGCATGACGAAGAGCAATATGGAAATTATCCCCATATTTACGAGTTAACAATTTATTTCAAATGAGGGCGCCACTTCAAGGCCATTTGCCTGTATCTTCACCTTAAAGATAGTCTATGAACGAAAAGTGTGCATGCCATTTACGGATATGAATAGCTGTTGTAGGCTTGTAGCTGAATCAAAATGCACGCACTAGCAACTTTTTCAATACGTGTGTTATGTACCTACTACATAAATATATCATACAAAATCTACACATAACCACAGAATACATAAGAGTCAAACATAACTTAAGAGCATATTAGACAAAGCGTCTCCGTTTCTGCTTGGGCAGAAATGTTTTCTATGTCTGTTTTCTTCTAGGTACATGTCGCATTTCTCAAATGGTTTTTGTGAAATTTTGTTTTCGAAACCAAAAGTTTCCAGACAGTCTCGCGAGATCCACAGCTCACCGAACCACTAGTGTGAGTATGTGTAACTATACGTCTTACTCTGGTTAATACAAAACTAGAAATTAACCTCCGAATTTAGTTTGGTGAGGAACATCCTTTTTCGGTAAAACGACAGTGGCGTTTAATAAACAAAACTGAAATTTCCAATCTTTACTTGCTTACTGCAGTGTAGGTTTGAAATACCATGCCAAAATTACTTATACCTAGTTACTAACAAACTTTCATAAATACCATACCACATCGTGTGTGTTTCTGAATCCGTTGGTGAATTGAATACGATTGATAGTATTTCAGCCAAGTATATCTATCTATATGGGCCTTTCAATCTGACGAATGGGTCGGGATAACGGATATTTCAATTTCGATACATAGATTTCGGTTTGTTTTGTTTGTTTATATCTATTTTGAAAGCTGTATACAGGCTGACTAGCAAATTGTGTCTGTTCATTAATAACTACTTTACTAAAGAAGCAAACAAAATTCAGCTTTCTATAAATTTTATTGCAGAAGGTTATTTCATTTCATATAAAGGTTAATAAGCAGTTATTTTCTTCAACTTAAAGTTTACTATAGTAATGGACTGAACTAAATATATCCACTGATTGTGACATGTTACCAGTCTCTCTCATCTCAGCGTTTTCCCAGTTGCATCCTCAGCTGTAATGCTGCGAAGCCCGGGGTCCGCTGTGACATGTTACCAGTATGTATATCTAAATTCTTAAAGTAAGAGAAGTGTACCTACACTCTTTAGTATCACTTGTTTATCTTCTAATTACTCGTAACTACAGTTTAAACTAAGTAGTGTAAGTACGCATATTAAATGATAGGTCAGCTTTTCTTTGATCATCAGATAACAAAGGCATTTCAAAAAGATAAAATTACAGGGAAACGCAAAGCAAAGGTGAAAATGTTGACTTGCGAAATGGTAGAACAATTTATTATCAAGCGGACGACAAGAAATTCTTTTATTTTCTCTCGAGGTATGGTTTATTTCATACTGTTGCAATATAAATGATATTTCGTACACAGTATATAAATTATTTCGTGTTCCAGTAGTTTCCTAACTAGTAGGATATCAATTTATTTTGATAATTATATATAACTTATGAAAGAATGTTGCGTACATTTGTAAAAGAACAAGTAAAATCATAAATAAAAAATCTTAAGGAAAACTACGTATTTACCAAACAGGGATGCACTATAAGCCTTTAAATATGTAGAAGTTCTAAGAGTTTTTACTGTAATCATATTTACTTAGCTTAATTTAAGGCCGTACCTAAATTTTCCGGGGTCCAGTGCTGCCCCCATTTAAAATAAATCATTTCAAAGAAAACGGAGACATCATTTAAAATTTTGCAACTATCAAGTCCTAGATAACCCTTCAAAGTATTTTATGAACTACTGTTTACAGTTTAAAGTGAGAACGTTAAGCTTTACTACGCACATTTGCGAAAAACGGCCACTTTTGGCTAATGTGCGTAGTAAAGCTTAACGTTCTAATTATAAACTGTAAACAGTAGTTCATAAAATACTTTAAAGGGTTATCTAGGACTTGGTAGTTGCAAAATTTCAAATAATATCTGCGTTTTCTTTGAAATGATTTATTTTAAATGGGGGCAGCACTGGACCCCGGAAAATTTATGTACGGCCTTAAGTAAAGCTGCTAAGAAATGGGGAAAAAAGAAAAGTTCAACAAAACTACAAGAACAAAGAAATACAAAGTAGCCCTGATTTTCAAGTCAATTCTGCAGTTTACGACTCGTAGTTCTTTATACAGTTCACAATACGATAAAGCCAGTTCTCGTCAGGATAAAGGAAGCACGTACGCTCATTTCTCTTTTTCAAAATTGCTCACTTTACTCAGCTAGTAGGTATATTTTCAGACAATCAATTTGACAAACAACACTACGTGGCCCTGTCCTATTTCCATACATAGTACATCCCCTTGGGTGATGAATTTCTGAAATCCTTCCTTGAGGCTTACCTACGTCACATCGTAGCTTCACACAAGGGAAGTGAAATTGATACGTATCGTATATTCATTAACGTCTCTTTCAAGAAGTGTTCTCTTAGAGCTTAACAAACGCTTGCAAAGTTTACGTTCTGTACAAAAAGGAAATACGCTACACATCACTGTTGTGTCCCGTTCAATTGTACTTCTAGTTATCTCCCTGCATTGGATCCGGCAACTGGGACCGCGGTCCGAGTTAATTGCGGTCCCAGTTGCCGGTAACCTTTATTCCACATAATCTTTTATTAATTTTTATGCGCCTAGCACTTTCGACAGTTTATAAGCGAAAACTATAAGAAAACACGGTAAACAAAATTAAAAATGCCTTAGTCTGTGTAAAAAAATTGTACGAATAATTCATGGAACACTGCAAAGTGGAAAGGTCTCTTTATCTTTCCATCGGCAAGTGACCAGAATTCATCGTTTAAAGTTTAAATACGAATGATACAATTCCGGCCGCCATATTTTACAATTCGTCGGTTTAAAAATGACTTAGCGCTGCAGCGCGATAGGTGTAAATTACCAAAAATAGAACACGGCTAATGTTCCAGACAGCTGGTCTAAGTACATATTATGTTGATGGTTAGTATTAAATTAGTTTTCTGATATGATATCTGATTACTATGTTGTTTATTAACCAGCATTTAACTGATATTATATCTTAAATACATAACAAAGGTATTCTTAAGTTTGACATTCAAGTAAGTCTGATAAAAACAAAGACACTGACCGAAATGTTAACAAAAGGTCAAATAAAACATCATTTTTGTAAAGTGTTTAATGTTATAGTAGGAACTACTCTTTAATTTTGGATTTTTTAAATTCACCAAGTCATTGTCTAACATACATATATATGTTAAAAATTAGTGAAACAGGGGACCTGCAGTTCTTCCTCTCGTGTCGATAAGAACTATTTATAATTCTCAGTCTAACCAGGAAACGTCAGCAGGGTGACTAAAGAAACAGCTAAACGACAATCTTATTTAATATTCAACGAGTCGATACAGCCACGTGAACCTTTTGCCAATGAAGTTTTGTAGAGATTTGTCGGCCTGACGTGTGTTACTTACGCGAGAGATACTGTATTGTACTGGATTTGCACGGAAAGAAACAGTGATTTGAAATACGTAAGTATTTCTACGTCGAAATACGTTCCGATTTAGTTTTCTTGACATTCCACTTTATAATCTAGCTAGAGATGACGACCTCCGTGGTTTAATGGTCAACACGCTAGTCCACCAATCCGGAGGTTCTGGGTTCGATCCCCAGGCAGCCAGGCAAGTTGGAAAATTGCCTTTTTCAAATTGTCCTGGGTCTTGGGTGTTTATCTATATGTGTATTTACTATAAAATATAGTATCGTTGAGTTAATATCCCATAACACATGTTTAAAACTTTGGAGCTAGCTTAATCAGTGTGATTTGTCCTTATATACATTTTTATTTATTTATTTAGAGAAATCGATTCACTGGATCCATCTTAGAATCCTGTTCGGAAGTGTTTTAGGAAGGATACACGCTAGTATTCAATACGGAAAAAGTAAGCCCAGCATTGAAGAACTACTGCTAGATAGTCAGTCAAAATGGGTAGGAAGTGGACGTAAGTATTGGACGTTCAATGGTTTTACGAGTAGAAATCTTTATCAAGGTTCCAGCAGCGGACAGGTATATGAAATGATGCGTAATTTTAAAATTTGGCTGTTATTTTTAGATTTGCCGTCAACCTGGCGGCATTCTGTTATTGTCATTGTACTTGGTGTATATGTTTTAGTAGAGTCATTATATAAGTCATTGTACTTGGTGTATATGCTTTAGTGGAGTCATTATATCCATTCAATACAACGTCCCAATCCCTGTCTGATTCTGTTATTTTCATTGTACTTGGTGTATATCCTTTAGCCTCTTACGTCATCAGATATGGCAAAAGTTGAAGTGTGCTATCTGACCCGGAGGAGGACTCCTCCGGGTCAGATAGCACACGACGACGCCACATGTGTATGACATGATGATGGATAGAGATTCATCGTTTTAATATATCGTTGAAATCTAATATGGGGGATATTAATGCCCTAGACAGAAACAATAAACGAGACAAGACATCAATGTCCATTGTCTTTACGTAATAGGCTTAGAAAACCTTACATGATGTACTTTCTTGCAAAAACATATGTTCTATGCTTAGACTATATAAGTAAGAATACTGGCAATTACTGGGAAAATGGCGAGGCCAAAAACAATTTTTGCTATAGTTTTTCATTAAAAATGTCTGTGATAGTGTAATCAATAAGCAAAAATAACAGAACTTACCGATGAAAAGAACAATCTGATGTAACGTAAGGCGTTCTTAAGGCGACGTGGGTTCACAATTTGCAATACCGTGCGTGTTTTTGAAAAATCACTGTTATTAAACTACTACAGTTTATTCCTCAAAAAATTTAAATAAAAATCTTGAGGATTTTTTTCAGACACCCACAATAGCCAAAACACGATTGAGCATTTTTGGTCGATAGAAAAAAATCACAAACATACCTCTAAAGTTGCCTAAATAAAACACTGCGAAATATCGTCGAGCACGGCTCCGACCCTTCCTTCGCTCTCGACGAATATTTCACTGTGTTTTCTTTATTATTTTTTTTGTATTATATTTATATTTTTTTTCTGTAGCCAAAACGGATAGATATTTAGATAATACATTTTTTGGTATAATTTTCGTAAAAAAAGGTGATTGTATAAAATAGTAATACGTATTATAAAGGCCAATTTAGGCAAATTTAGAGGTATGTTTGTGATTTTTTTAATCAAGCCAAAAATGCTCAATCGTGTTTTGGCTATTGTGGGTGTCTGTAGAAAATCCTCAAAATTTTTATGTAAATTTTTTGAGGAATAAACTGTAGTAGTTTAATAACAGTGATTTTTTAAAAACACGCACAGTTTTGCAAATTTTGAACCCACATCACCTTAAACGGGCAACTAACATTTCTCAACCTCAGATTCCCGGTACTACTCGACAACTATGACATCACTACTACATCAAGCAATTTAGGGCTATGGCTGTGGATATAGCACAAGCAAAGTAAAAAAAATTAAGTAAATAAAATAAGTTCTTACACTAGCAATTCAGTTGAACAATCTTTGGCCATGGACGAAGTGTTGCTTTCAGCGGCGGTTTGTAAAGCTTTTGTGATCATGAGTTGATACGAAAAAAAAATAGATTAAGGTGCGAAGGTTCTTCAGTCGTCTACTCAGTGCTGAGCGTCGTGATGTATTCGACCTAACTTTCTTACGATCTCCCTCCATTTGTTGCGATCTTTTGCCTGTTCCAGTGCTTTGGAGATCTTGGTGTTCAGTTGTTTTTTATTTGGTCAGACCATCGTATTGGGCTACGGCCCTTTGATCTTTTTCCTTTCATCCTACCACTCACCATAAGTTTCTCCAGGTTATCGGAGGGTTTTCTGGCTAAATGACCAAAGTATTGAAGTACTTTCTGGAGGCAGGCACTGAGGAGCCTCTGTTCAATGTTCGCAAGACGAAAACAATCTTTATTGTGTGATTATATAGACAATTACTTATTCCAAAACTTCACCAGACTGTCTCGGGGATATTTTGAACTACTTTTTATATAAAATTAGTCCATTGATTGCCAATAAAATGACCAATTTGAGCCACCCACCACCTGGCCTGGCCTGGCCCAGGCCTGTTCCTTTCGCGAAAACGAGACGTAGATACGTACAAACGAGATAGAAAGAAAATTGACTAAAATTGCCAAACCGATTGGATATTCGGACATTGACAAATGTTGAATATATGGAGCAATTAGAAACAATATTCCCGAAACATCTGTCGCATTTTATTGTGATTGCTCAAGATTGCTCCACTTAATTGTTCCAGATTGATTGGTTCCATTACTGTTGCCAAGCAGCAAATTGCCCGTGTAAGAGCACCTTTAATGATGGAGCTGTAGCCACGCACCATCAATGCCATGCCATGTATAATAGTAAAGGTAAATTAATCAATATCACTTTGATGGGAGTTACCCGTACCCGTGTGGTTCCGGGTTAGAATAGGACCACTCCATCTCTTCCTGTGGATGTCGTAAGAGGCGACTAAAGGACTAAGCACAAACATCTCGTGCTACAATTGCATTCCCAAGGAGGGTTAACGTCGGGCGGCGGCCGGTTGTAAAACTTTTCGCACAAATACATTCCCAAAGAGGGTTGACATCAGGCAGGCGGCCGGTTGTAAAACCATTTCTTCTCCATTTTACAAGGTTTTTGGCATCCTTGGGTGACCATTGACATGCATATTATATTTCGAGAAGAAAAATAGCCCAAGAAAAATAGCGTTAAAACCAAAATAACTCACGAACAGCCTGGTTTCCGAAAATAATTAAATATTAGGTAATTCTAAGACACTATATTTTCGAATCCAAAGTAATTTCTATATGGAAGAATTAAAAAAAAATGAAAATTGAAAATAGGGGTACATTGGGAGAGCGTTAACAATAACAGAGGTTATTGTTTTGAAACGTGCTTATGGAACCAAAATTATAATGACGACAATAAAATCCACTAATAAAAAAAAGAGGAAATGTATTTTTTTTAATAAATTTAGCTAATCAGCTTTATACCATTGTAAAAGCTATGGTAAAAATGATATATGCCGTTTTGAAGTATTTAAAAAAAGTAAATATTCTTTTAAGCTTATTTCTAAAAAAATCTAACAAATAACATTACTGGAAAGAAAAAAAAAATTATGTCTTCTTTAAAACACAGAGCAAAAATATAACAGAAGTTATTTTTGGTAGACTTTTGGTTTCATATAAAACAAGATTCGGAAATACAAGAATCCATCAAAAAATCTAACGGCATAAACACAATCTTAAAACCTGGATCAGAGTGCACGTCACTTTGAATCTTAAACATAGAACGCATACGGTTCAATTTCGATCGCTGTGTAGCGCGGAAGATACACAGGGAGCGCTGACCAGCAGTAAGTAGCTTATGTGTGTAGGTATCATACGCTCTGACTATGATTTAAAGTGCTTGTCACCTTTACTATAGGGCAATAATATTATTAATATTTATTTCATGGTTTCATGGAAAAATCTATACCTATACTAATCTATACTAATATTATAAAGCGGAAGAGTTTGTTTGTTTGTTTGTTTGTTTAAACGCGCTAATCTCAGGAACTAATGGTCCGATTTGAAAAATTCTTTTTTTGTTGGGTAGTCCATTTATAGAGGAAGGCTTTAGGCTATATAACATTACGTTCCGACAACCACGCGAACGAAGTTGCGGGCACAGCTAGTAATATTATAAAGCTGAAGAGTTTGGTTGTTTATTTGTTTGTTTTTTTTTTAACGCGATAAAATCAGGAACTGCTGAACCGTTTTCAAAACTTCTTTCATAGTTGTAAAGATACGTTATCCCTGAGTGCTATAGGCTATGTAGGTATAATATTTTGTATTCATTAATGTTAGTGAGACGAGATGTTATCTGTAGTAGGTAGATAACCTACTATATATAATAAATAAAACATAAAATCAGTGCACATTTTCTTTATTAATTGTTAATCCAGAACGATTATAAAGGCTGGTAATTAATGGTAATCAAACTCAACATATTTATTGTTTGACAAAATCAAAGTTGTAGTAATATAGGTAAGTAGACAAATTATAAAAAAAAAAAAAACACATGGATGAATGATAGAAATGGTCGGTGATTGTTAAATTCATTTGGCAATCGGCATGAATGAATAAGATGACACTCTTCGATACATTACATATACGAGATATGTACTAGGTATAATTTGTTAGTTTTACCAATGTTTTGACCACAGGTTTTGACAGACTATTTCTTTTTAATTATTGGCGGCAAATGTAAAGACGTTGTAATGTAATGTAGTGATTATATTCTCTTTGATCAGTGTAAGGAAGGCCGTTCTAGAGGTCCATAAATAAAAAAATCATGTTCTATATTCATAAACCAAAACAATAGGATTTAAAAACAAAATATTCTTACAATGATTCATTGATTTTTAGATTAGGTCGATTAGAGGAGCTAACTAGCGCCACCATTTTTGTAAATTAAGATTGATCTTATTTTGAAAGTAAGCTAACTAGCGTCACCTTTTTGTAAATTCGTACCTATTTTAAAAAAGGTAGTGCTAGTTAGCTCCACTAGTCGCCTGAAATTAACCGAAATGTTAGCTAGTAGTTTTGAAATTTTAGAATAAGTAAGAAAAAATATAAAAATTAAAGATAAATTAAGTTTAACTTTGTACTGAACTGAATAATGGTGATGTACCACTGTCTTACACTTTGTTATTACTAGCTTTAAGGATCATTATTCAGATACCCAAGGCTCTATAGTAACCAATATAGTCTGCGGTTCAGTCAAAGTTTCATCGTCTTCATTATCGTGTTCATTAATTGAAATGGTAGTGATGGTATCAAAATTATTTTCATCATCTTCACTATCAGTATCTAAACGATTCTCATCTTCGGGATTATCATCTTCATAATCGTAATCAGAATATTCATCGTAATGCCGATCAGAAGTAGTTTCTTTACATTCTTTTCCCATGCAATATAAACAGAGATCGCTACATGACATCCCACATTTTTTGCAGGTGCAATTTTTATTACAAGAAACTTTACACTTACATGATATCAGGTTCAGTATTTTTTCAGGTGCAGCATCTAACAATCTCTGTATAGGCATGAGAATACCGTTATGTATTTTCCAGCCCCACTGGGTAGGATTAACATCATTATTTAACCATTTCTGAACCTGGAGATAAACTCTATAGAAGTGTTGGTTTGCTGCATCAATAGTTGGAGGAAGACTAGCCATGTTAAAGGAACTTTTAAGGGTTGACTGTGCAAAACGTTCATATCGTAAAATATTTAGATTTTTGGAAGACTCGCCGTACAGCCGACGCAAAAACATTTCCCCAGCTTCTGCTACTGCTTTTGGGTCTGCATTTGGATCTTTAAATATCTTAAGAATTTGTTTAAGTTCTAAATCTTTAACTACTGATAAAGCACATTTTTTCTTTCCTATACGGTAGATAGCAGATGTGGTATCGCATCCAGATACGGCATGAATGAATAAAATATGTTCTTTGAGGGATGGCTCCATTAAACTGTCTATGTTGTAATATCTTGTGGGTATTTTGCCTCGGCCGGGTTTCATTAAATATACGTTAGACTGATTTGTAGACGTCAAAATAACTAAAAGGTCAACGTCCTCTCCTACCACGACTACAATGTCATTCGAAACTGCAAGTTCAATAGCTTTTGATATTATAAGGGTATCCGCATCTTCATCACTCTGAAAAGTTGTTATTCCAACTTGCCTAAATTTATTTTTCAACATTGATATTAATCTTTCTTTGTTTTTATCGTTGGCTAAGAATTTCTCTTGGGTCACGGTGGCTACTGTGTTTTCTTCAAAAATAATTTCAATATATGTTTTTCCTTGCATTCTACGAACTCTTTCAGCATTTTTAGTATTTACCTCTGTGTTTTCATAACCATCAAAAACAATCGTACACAATAATCCGAATGTATTTGTGACGTATTTTACATATCTATCACAAATATTGCTGAATGATAAACCTTTTTTCCATATTACTTTGTGTAATAAATAACCTCCGTCAATTACATAATATTTGTTGTTAGATTCTGGAATATTATCAACCGGTTGGAATAAATTATAAAGCGAAGACTTTTTTGTTTTTCTCATTCCACAGTCGTCAAAAAGTGATACAGGATAGGGGGTTAGTTCATACTCAAAATAGTTTTTAAGTTCTTCTTGGCTTTGTTTATTAAAACATATTCTCCTCATGATAGCATCTGAATCGATCGACACACTTTCATCATTACCTAGTTTTACTGACGATGTCATATGTTGTAGAGAAGTAACCCTTTATTTTCTAGAAAATGTAACGTCGTTGTAATTAGAACCAACTTTGCCTGACATCATGATTTTTCCAATTTCTCGAGCTCGATGACAATTAATCTGGTCATCTCCAACTACACCTTTACTAATACATACAATTTTTTCTGTCTTACGAAACGGTTCATGTGTTTTAAGCCAACTGAAAAGTTTCAATATATCTCTGTCATCACGCTTAACTCGAGAAAATGTCGAGTCCATATGCTGTTCCGAAGTTTTAGCTTGTATTTTGCAAAAATCTTCAATTGTTTCCGAAACCTTTTGCACTACAGGCAAACTTAAAATCCATTTTGAAATTACGCTATCACCCACTCCCCTGCCGTGTGTGAGACCTCCAATTCCCTTCATAGAACGCATTAGCGTTTGTTCTATTGTCATATCGGACCAGACGCCTGACCAAAATTTGTTCGTTCTACGGATTGTAAAAAAACCATTGATAAATTTCTCGTACTCTTCGTCGGGCATGCGTTCGTGAAGACTTGCCATATCATCTAAATACAAAGAAGCACATTTTGCGTAATGAAAGTGACCACTAGAGTAGAAAAATGGCAACATATCTTTTATAGTTTCTAAATGTAACTGCCAATTACCTGTTCTTTCCGCTTCTATAAACTTTTTTATCAAGGTAGTCATTTTAAAATATTGCACCCACAATTGAGCAGTTGGACCATGCGATTTTAGTTCAATTAATGAACCTTCTAGTTTCTGTAGCAACAAAATAACAGCTTTATTATCATCATCTCGGTTTTCACAAGCACCATTTTGAAAATTATTAATTGCTATGTCAATATCTGCTTTTTCTACTGGAGTCAGCACAATGTTGTTTTCATTAATTAGTTTGAACAGCGATACATTTGTAAGTGTATGGGCTCTTACAGCTCTGGCATACGAATGTCCACTTAGCATTTTGTCTAAAGAGTTTGTTGCATATATACAGCTCCAGAGTTCCTTTAACCCGCTTTCTTTCATAAAATAACCTATTGCGCCCAGAAACGACATCAATAAATGAAAACCTCCTAGTCTCAAGACGACTGTTTTTAAATCGGTATCTGTAGATGTATGCAAAATTTCTTGTGCTTTAAGGTATAGAGGCTGGTCAAATGTTACAATACATGTCGCCATCCCTGCCTTTTGAGCGTTTTCCGATGCAATTTTTAAAGTCGTGTATATAGTGTCATATTCAGAAGGTGGAGCGTTAATAAACGGAAGAAATACAACTTCAGAAACACAAAACTCAGACTTTTCTGTAATTTCTTCCATATGTTCACTCCATCCAGGAATACCAACAAATTCTTCAGATTTAGCGTATACCCATAAACAATCCCCAATATTAGGTATAATAAGATCTTTGCATTCGTAATTTTTAATTGTTTTTTCTTTAAGTGTAGATGGTTTATTTCTAATGAAGTGCTTTATTGGCACATGACCGTAACATCCCACAATAGTAGAAGGAGGAATTTTTGTCACACGTACTATTTCTTGGTCAACCGTCTCTGAAAAAGGAGTATTACATCGAATACCTCCCATAGAATGAAATGTATTTAATCCATCTAAAGTTCGAACATTATAATCAGCGTTATCAAATGAAAACTGCGCGAAATCAGGAAATTGCGTCGGCTGGGGGTGAACAACTGCAGATGTTTCAAAGTTCAATACATCTTTGTAAGGTGCGCAATAACCTAGATTAGAAAGTAAATCTATTAGATATCTCGAGGCATATTTATGATGAAGTAAACATCCTAGACCTAAAAGCAGTGGAGACTTGAATGAACGTGGCCTTAGAAGTGATATGATACTATGCGCTATACTTAGTTTTTTCTTTGATCGACAAGTATCATCTTGAGTATCATCTACCAATGAATTTAAAAAAAATAACAATGATTCAGGGACGTCAGACTCTAAAGATTGCAAAAAATTGTTTGGAGCTGGATATGTTGTATTATCATACACTATTGATCGAATCTCGTTTCGAATTATATTACTCGCAGCTTGTACGATACGTAGATTTTCAATTCGATCATTGCTATTTCTATTAGTATACCAGTTATCTTGTAAAAGTTCATGGCATTTTGATATAAAACACACAATAGTCTCACGGCTTCTGTTACTTGATATAACTATGTTGTCTCCATAGTTCTCTTTAAGTTTCCTTTTTATTGTATATTCATCAATTTCAATGTTGAGACGCTCTTTAATTTCTTTAATGCTGTGTTGGGAGTCTTCGTTTCTTTCTATATAATTATATATATTTGTCATTTGTTCCCTGATGTCTGTAGATTCAGGCCGGCCTCTTTTTTGACTAGTACGTACTGGGCTGAAAAAAAAGAGAAAAAAATGATGCACAATGTAATATCATCGATGCTTAAGCCGAATAAGAAACGTCTTAAGAATAAAAAAGACCCAGTTCAAATACATTCATGATGAATAACAAAAATACTAATTATGGTTACATACCTAAAAAAAAGCGTGAAACAATTGCGGTGATATCTGGCGTTTTCTTCTATTAAGTTGACGTCACCAATACGTTCCAGAACCTAAACGTTATAAATTAGTTATTTTTATAAGTTCAGTACAAATATTTAATGTAAGTACCTATACAGACAGTACATTTATGTGATGTATAAAATTACACTACGATTGATTTTTGTGTTTGTGTGATTTTCAGTCATCCCTGCACCTATATTTATATATACACACTGTAAGTAATTAGGGTCCTTTACACATGAGTGAGGGTTTACAAACGAGCCGAAAGCGAGTTTTGTAACAGCATCACACAAATGTTTTAAGGACTAATTGCAAACAGTAACATAGGTACTAGGTATACTTTAACTACACACATAGCTAGGTACTTTTAAACATCTGATAAGCATACAAAAACTTGTCATATTGACCACCTTTACATCGATGTGACCACAAATATCCTTTCTGAAATTATTTTATAAATCCACACTCACATGTTAAGGACCCTTATTACTTAACAGTAACATAAAGTACTATTTATTTACCAATTTATGTACACGGACAATATATACAGAGAATACATAAACAAAAAGTTGTACAAAGGCACTACTTATCTCAAAAGAGATCTCTTCCAGTAGGCCCGTACTATTGTATGTTTATAACATAATATAATCATGTAAGTACTATAAAATAATAAATAATTATACATATATACTTATGTACCAACTACGGGCGAAGCCGTGATCGTTACGCACTCTTTTCTTTTATTAAATACTAGCTGTTCCCCCCGGCTTCGCCCGTGGTACATACTTAGTCTATGTGTTATTCTGATGTATAAGCTATATTATTGTAAAGTTTCATTAAAATCCATTCAGTAGTTTTAGCGTGAAAGAGAAACATACATACATCCTCACAAACATTCGCGTTTATAATATTAGTAGGACTTACGAAACTACACATCATTGGTAGGCACTTACCTCAGAGCCCCAGTGATCATTCCTGTTTGTACATCTTATTAAAATATTAGTTTTTGTCATATTTGTTTTAACAATCGACACATCTCGTCTAAAATTTGCAGATTTCTTTTTTTCTTGGTCGATAAATGCATTTGACGCATCTCCTTGACAAAAAAAACATGAAACAGTAAAATCAAACTTAGTCAGTTTTTTAGGTTCTATGCCAGCACTCAAACGTTTCACTGCCGCTTCAACACATTTTGGATTGGTGTAAGATTTTCTGCATTTCTTGTGTAATCTGATTTCTTGATTAACTGTTGTCAATGTAAAAAGTCCGTCTTGTCTTGATTCACTTGCTTCACAAAGAGTTTGTAACCCTTTTCCTCCGATAACGACTACATCAAAATTAAGACTGCAATCGCAGATTCTGCAACGCATTGATCCTGCCTCCTCCATTGATGACAGTTAGAAGTCAGTAACACAGCGTTAAAGACACTAAAACACAAAATACCTTCCGTTCCTTAGTTCCGAGCCTGACATTACGAATAATGCGTACGAGTTCCTTCCGCGTCCTGGAGTGTCCCCGCCCCGCCCGCACACCCGCCCGAGCATGCGCAGTACCAAGCTAGCCGCGAGCGGCCGGCCGGCCGGCAGACTTGTGACCCGCCCGCACCCCGCGTCACCCCCGCGATAAATCGCTACGAAGTTTTATTAAATTTATTAAGAAAATAACACTTAATTTGTTGGATTTCACATCTGTCTGTTTATTGATAGTGTAGAAATAAAAGTCTACCAAAAAAAAATCCTGTTGTAATTTTTTTTCAAGCAATAATACTCATATTTTTTTACACATAATTTTTTTATTGGATTTAAAATGAAATATAAATAATTGTATAAAGGATCGTTAAAAAAGCCTTTTCTTTATTGTTAATACTTTTATCCTTAGAGATTTTATTTTTTGAAGAATAATTAAAATATTTTTAATAAAATCGATGAGTTCCGAAATACAAAAAAGTTAGATTATTTTCTAAACAGAGAGATTTAGTACATATCTACCTTATAATGAATACATATTTCTGTTAGCAATTTTCTGGTTAATTGTTATAAATTATTTTATATAATTTATTTATTTTTTCGCATTTGCGTGTCAATTTTTTTGTGGATTTTTATCACAACATGTTGTAAGATAATTTATCTAAGCGATAAAAAAAGGAAATCGCTATTCTAGAATTTTTTTTTTTCGCCATACTTAATAATTTTATTGTTCTCAGGCTAAAAGCGGAAAGCGCACCCCGGGCTCCGAAGCAGCACAGCTGAGGATGCATCCGAGAATGCGCTTAGACGAAGAATATCACTTTGATGTGAGTAATATATTTATTCAAGAAACATTATTTGATATAGGTAAAATAATTTTCCACAATAAAAATCTAACTAAAACTAAACTAAAATCTAAATTAAAAATCTAAACATCACTTGGGTTGGCTTTTGAAAGTTACTACCATAGACATAGATTTTTTTTACTGCGTGTTACTCGGTCTCATAGATTTTCGCTTACTACTTCATCTTTATGTCGTAGTAAGTATATTATTATTCTATGGTAGTACATACGATACTTTCTCTATGGATAACTGTGTATTTCTTAAAGGACTTTGCGCACAGTAATGTTTAGATAACATTACTGTGCTTTGTGTGTGGCTCTTCGCACGGTAACATTACCATGCTCTACGGCTCTCCAATCCTGCTGACGTTTCCTTTGCATTCTGACAGATTTATGGGAAGGGTTACCTTAGCAAAGCTTACTATACATATTATGTACGCATTCATGTTAACAAGCATTAAATCAAGTTTAAGTGTTGCAAAAATTTTGACAAAAACTACGGGTGACGAGATGTTATACTTCGTCAAAATTGCCCTGACATAGAATAAAGAATATTCAAAAAAGATTCGAATGTAAAATTATATTCCATGACAATGCAGGTGTTATTGTTAATTGAAGTGGCCCACGAGAGTCACGAGCCAATCCGACGGCCGTGCTATTGCTGTCCTCGATTGATTTCCAATCAATCTTTGCCAAGTGATCAGTCACTGTATTGGCAATTTGGGATTTGGTTGGCGAATGAAAGGCTGTGTCAAAGCTCTGTTGAAAATATTTTTCGTATTCGTTCCAATTTCCAGAAACATTTTGTCCGACGCAAATTTAAAAAATGTTTCGTTGCGTCGGTTTACCAAATAGATAATTTGTAAAATGTGTACCGTATAAAAAATATAAACAGTAGTCCGATTCTAATTTATTATTTAAATTATTTAGTGACAGGCATTATATGATGTTAATCCTACTTTTATTTTCAGTAATTATGGTGACTATAGTAGCTGTCGCTTCTGTGGCGCGTCTGACGTGCTCAAAAGACATTTTTAAAATGATGTACTTCAATTCCTACAAAATACAATTTCATAATATCGATATTCCCCCAAGTAATTTATCTAAAAACTAAATATTACAACACTTTAATAGAAACTATTAGCGCAGTGAGCAGAATGAAGTAAGTAATTACCTGTGGTAATTACAAACAGTATAGCTTGTTTAATTAAGTTTCTGCACAGTTTTAGTTTCGGTAAAACATTCAGTTTCGTGCTAGCTGAAAATGGCTCGTTTATATTTTGAAAACAAATTATAGAGAAACTGCAATATGGATATAAATACTGGTAAATAAAACATCTATCATGGTTGGATCAATGGACCAAAGGAGAGCCCGATGCGACTCTAAAGAAAGGCATTAAAGCCAGATTTTTTTAAATATACTCATTTGACTTATTTTAACTATTTCTCTATGTCCCACTGCTGTATGCTTTCAAACACTCGTCTGACTTTAAATTAATTGCGAAAAATCGAAACAAAATCGATTAAGAATTCTTGCTACAAAAACTATTTTATCAATATACAAATTAACCGTATTCAATAACGTTACATAAGTACAAATAAACGCTAATACGAGTACTGTTGTGAATAGTGTTCAAATATTCCACAACAACACACAAACAAGTCAAATCAGATACTTTTTAGGGTTCCGTACGCGAAGGGTGCAAACGGGACCCTATTACTGAGACTCCGCTGTCTGTCTGTCTGTCCGTCAGTCACAGGGCTCTATCTCTTGAACCGTAATAACTAGACACTTGAAATTTTCACCGATTATGTATTACTGTGGCCGCTATAACAACAAATACTAAGAATAAAAAAAATTTAAAAATTAAAGGGGGTCGTCATACAAGAAACGTGTTTCTTCAGCGTTTTTAAACATTGTGCGGAACCCTCCATGTACGAGTCCGACTCGCACTAGCCCGGTTTTTTATCTTAGTCCTATCTTGCGAACCTTGGCCTAATATTTTTGTCTGTAAATAATAAATACGCATTTATAATACGCGAAATAGTAAGTGTAGGTAGTTGTCTACATCAATAGTTGGTCAATGAGAAGGAAAGCCGCAATACTGGAAGTTCCCTTGGAGAAATCTTGAGGAGATCTCAAACACTATTATGTCGGGTATTTGAGCAATTCAAGTCCATTAACGCCTGTCCACAGAACATTTACTGTGACAAAGATAGAAGACCTCTAAAATAAACAAAGCAGGCTGTTAGTTTTGTGATGTTCAGACTAGTGTTCCCGAGGTCTATTTTGAGGGCTATGTCATTTTTAAAAGCCTTGAGCCTAAAAACCCTTATTTGCGATTTGTAGGTTTCTTCAAGTTATATGCTTGTTTATATAGTCTAAAGCCATTTTTGAGACTCAGCCTAAGTAAGGCATCATAAAATTATGAATAAAGCATTTTATTTTGCATTTCTTTTGTAAAAAGAAAAGTATCGCCAAAACAACATCGAACCAAAAGCCTATATAGGCTTTTATCCTGTCAAGCCCCGCCTAGCCTTCAAAAAAAGGCTAAAAGCCTATAGTCCTCGGGAACACTAGTCCAGAAAGAATATTTTCAAGAGTTTTATTTATCTAAGCTTTGCTTGCGTATCCGGTCGCATGCATGCTGTAGGTACTATGATTAGAATTAGTTACCTACCGAGCGTGGTAACTGGTTTTGCTCATGGTCTACCTGTGTACCAAGTTTTATCGGTTGCGAAATAAACATTCAAGCATATTTAAGTGACGAATTAATTCAAAAAGAACAGTTAATTCCTACAGGAACACAACAAGAAACACAAAACTCGTTGAGTATACGAATAAAACGCCAGAAAATAATAAGGTAGGTATGCACATATTTCTCCATTGGCCGCATTTTCATATTTCGGTAGATACGTACTTATTTATTATTTACACGCAAAAACATGCCAAACTTTCAGCTGAACTGTTTGAACTTCTAACGAATTATGTAAAGTTTGTACGTTTTATATTTTCATTTGAGAAAATACAGCGGGCGGCTATAAATATTCAGGACAACCAAATGCAAAGCGCGCTTTTTCCTTTTTACGTCCAAAATTCAAATAAGTTTACTCCATAAAATCCATAAAATTAATTCATTGCGTGAAAATAGTAAATCTCTTTTTGAACTAGATCGAATTGAAATCGCGTACGAAAATAACAAAACCCGCATTCAAATTCGCTCCGATTTCGAATACATTGGATAATATACTAGGTATCAGTAACAAAATAAACGGGCAAGTGCGAGTCCGACTCGTACATGAAGGGTTCCGTACCTCCATACAATGTTTTAAAACGCTGAAAAAACACGTTTTTTGTATGGCGACCCCCGGACAGACGGACAGACGGACAGACGGACAGACGGACTGTTGTAGATATACATACTTCTTGGTGTAATCAAAACTTAAAAAGAAAAATGACATGTCAAAAATCAGTAGCTAAAAATATACTTCAACATCAAACGTATCCTTGTATTATTTTTCTCCTATAAATAAGTTTTACAACACGTTATCAGCACGAAAATAGTATTTAAAAGAAGGGAACATTAATATTTGATGTAAAGTGTGAGTAAAATTGTTTTTTTTTTCTTTTGTCAAAAAATGTCGTTCGGTGATTTTCCACGGAGAACATCTAGCTCTCTCACAATGCATAGTCTAGTTTTGGGTAAAAAAGACGTCTACCCAACCTGGAAGTTCAAAATGAGAAACTACCTTCTTCATGATGACCTTTGGGAAGCCATAGATGGATACCCAGATGGTGATGGCACTACGGAAAGTCAGCGTCTTAAAAACGACAGGAAGGCTCTGACAAAAATATGCCTAACAGTAGAAGATGCCGCGATTGTCCACGTTAGGAATGCTAAAACGGCTGCAGAGGCATGGAAGGCGCTACAAAATGCCTTTGAGGATAAAAGCATGGGACGAAGGTTAGCCCTAGAGCGCAAGTTGTACAGATTAAGCCTTACTGAATTCGATGACATGGAAAAATATATTCAAGCTGTAATGAGCACTGCCCTTGACCTATCTGATATAGGTAAGGTTATAGAAGATAGCTCTTTAGCTGCAATTTTACTTGGTGGCTTGACGCCAAGATACGATCCGTTGGTAATGGCTATCGAGAACTCTAATGTAGTTGTTACGACAGAACTTGTAAAAAGTAGACTATTAAGTGAATTAGCCAAAACAGAATACACTATCCCTGCTTTACGAACGGCTACAAAACCAAAAAAGAGTAAACGGAGTGTGTTATGTTACGAATGTAAGCAACCAGGCCATAAAAGACCAGATTGTCCTCTGAGGAAATCCAAGAAAGAGAAGGATGAACCAACGTCTTCATTAATGGCACTTGGATTAGGAGACGCAGATTCCCTGAACAACTGGTTTATTGATTCTGGAGCCTCGCAACATATGACATCAAGAAAGGATTGGTTTCAGAACCTGAAGCCTAAAGATTCTGTAAGTGTAACTGTAGCAAACGGCGAAAAGATTAGCTGCAAAGGTTTCGGCGATATTTCTATTTCTACATTGTCTACTGTAAAAAGTATTAGTAACGTTGTATATATACCTAGTTTAAAAACTAATCTTTTATCTGTACATAAGTGTGTACAAAATGGGTTTACTGTTTTATTTGATAGGGATGGTTGTAAACTTTTTAGAAGTGATACTTTTTCCTTCTCAGGTGATTCAGTTTTAACCGGTTCTGTTTGCAATGGGCTGTACAAGTTAGACTGTACTGTCAATACTCCATGCAATACCGCCGCTTATGATGTATGTACAGAAGAATCGTAGTCTAGTTACGAGCTGTGGCATAGACGTTTAGGTCATTTATGCCGTGTCGGAATGGACATTTTGAAAAAAGGTAACGTAGGTATAGATTACAAAGTTGTAGATAAGAAGAATTGTATTGCGTGTGTGGAGGGCAAACAAGCAAGGAAACCGTTCAAGAAGATTACATATGACAAGGCAACATCTTTGTTAGAACTTTTACATTGCGATTTGTTTGGCCCGATGTCCGAAGTTTCCTTCCAAGGTAAAAAGTACGGGTTGATATTGGTTGACGATTTCTCACGCATGATATTTGTTTATTTTTTGGCTTCCAAGAATGAGGTGACAGAAAAGTTTAAATTTTTTTTGTCACAAGTGGAGCGTCAAACTGGAGCCAAAGTTAAAAAGATAATGACGGACAATGGAACAGAATTTGTTAATAAGGAACTTGCTAATGTTTTTGCTTCCTGTGGCATAGTTTTACAGACTACGGTGGCACATTCTTCTCAGCAAAATGGAATTGCTGAACGTAGTATACGCTCTGTGGTGGAGAAAGCTCGTTCCATGTTGGCAGGAAGTTCTTTATCCAAGGCATACTGGCAAGATGCTGTACAAGCTGCCGTCTATCTTAAAAATCACTCCCCACACCGTGCTCTTGGCCATTTACTAACACCTTATGAGAGGTGGTATAATACCAAGCCGAATTTGTCTCATTTAAAGGTGTTTGGGTGTCGAGCACTCGTACACGTGCCTTCATGTCAAAGAAAGAAGCTTGATGTGAAAGCCAAGGAGTATATATTTGTCGGTTATACCGATCATGTAAACAATTATTTATTTAGAGATGCTCTTTACCCGAGAAAACTTATAAAGGCCAGAGACGTTACATTTTTTGAAAATATTTTTTGTAGTTTGAAGTCTACTGAAGAACCTCGTAATTTTATAAATAATTTAGATTCCATTTTAAATATGTCTAGAGATGAGCCACAAGCTAGTTCTCATTCTCCTGATATGGTTAGTAGAGAAATTACGGATTATTCTTTACCAGGGGCTTCAACGTCTACTAGTGAAAATTTGTCTGACAATACCCATTTGTCTTCGGTATGTCCACTAAGGGGGGAAGAGGTTTTGCTACCACGGTTGGAGGTTGATCCGCTAGTTATTTCAGAAGAAACAGAGCGCAGATATCCTTCGCGTGTAAGAAAATCGCCTGACTTTTATTGTGCTGTGATGGCAGCAGACAATAATTTGTCTGTACCGCAAAGTTATTTTGAAGCTATAAAGTCAGATGATGCCGAGAAATGGCATGCAGCGATGGAAAGTGAATACAATTCCCTCATAAAATTGAAAACGTGGAAGTTAGTGGCCAGACCTGACAAGAAACTAATTCAGTGTAAGTGGGTTTATAAAGTAAAAACCGATGCACATGGCAATATTGTCAAACACAAGGCCAGACTTGTAGTTAAAGGCCATAGTCAGGTTCCTGATATTGATTATAAAGAAACCTTTGCACCCGTGGTCCGGCATTCATCCTTGCGAACTCTGATAGCACTCGCCGCTAATCTTGATCTCAAGATGAGACACTTGGACATAGAGACTGCTTTCCTCAATGGAGATCTCTCCGAGGAAGTCTATATGGTCCAACCTCAAGGTTTTGCTGTTAAGGGTCAAGAAGACAAGGTTTGTTTGTTGCAGAAGTCCTTGTATGGACTTAAACAGGCACCAAGGGCGTGGTATAATAAGTTATGTGAAACATTAGATAAAATCGGTTTTACCACGATACCATCGGAACCTTGTGTTTTTAAAAAACTTTTTGGTTCTGAAACTATTTTATTGGCAGTCTATGTTGATGACATAATAGTTTTTTACAAAAATGACTTGTCATTTGACAATGTCAAAAATGACCTGGAAAATTATTTTTGTTTAAAAGATTTAGGCCAATTATGTTTTTATTTAGGAATAAATATTACTCGAAAGGAAAATAAAATAGTGCTGAATCAAGAAACGTTTATAAAAGATTTATTAAATAAATACGGAATGTCCAACTGCAAGGGACAAAGCACCCCGCTTAATAAAAGGTTGGACGATGAACCGAAGAGTAATGGTGAGCATACATATCCGTATCCGAATTTGATAGGATCTTTAATGCATTTGGCGGTGAATACTCGGCCAGATATTGCATTTGCTACCAGTTACTTAAGTCAATTCAACACTTGTTACAGTAAGGCTCATTGGGATGCCGCAAAACGTGTCCTGCAATATTTGAAGGAGACCAAGGATCGCTCCATTGTTTATCGGAAGTCATTGAGTCCTCTAGTAGGGTATGCAGATGCCGATTGGGCGAATTGTAAAGATGATCGTCGCTCGTATACAGGTTATCATTTCCAGTTAGCTGGTGGACCTATATCATGGGCGTCCAGAAAACAACCTACAGTGGCGTTGTCGTCCTCAGAGGCGGAATATATGGCTCTTACGGATGCTGCAAAAGAAGCATTGTATTTGCGACGTTTAATTGAAGAAGTGAGTGGTCAAAAACATGAACCTGTAGTTATATACAGTGACAGTCAAAGTGCCCAAGCTCTGGCAAAAAATCCGGTTTATCACTGTAGGACTAAACATATCGATACTAGGTATCATTTTATAAGGGAAAAGGTATCACAGAGTCTAATAAGTTTAGCATACCTCAAGTCAGAAAACATGACAGCAGATATTTTAACAAAATCATTAGGACGTTCTGCCCATAATAAATGTTCATTAGGTATGGGCTTGACTTAATAGTTTTTTCTAATGTTTATTATTATTTGCTGTTATTTGTTATTTTTTTTGCTTGTATCGTTTTGATTAAGGGGGGGTGTTGTAGATATACATACTTCTTGGTGTAATCAAAACTTAAAAAGAAAAATGACATGTCAAAAATCAGTAGCTAAAAATATACTTCAACATCAAACGTATCCTTGTATTATTTTTCTCCTATAAATAAGTTTTACAACACGGACAGACGGACAGACGGACAGACGGACAGACGGACAGACGGACAGACGGACAGACGGACAGACGGACAGACGGACATACTGACAGACGGACAGACGGACAGACCGCGGAGTCTCAGTAATAGGGTTTCTTTTGCACCCTGTGGGTACGGAGCCCTAAAAAGACTGATCGGTATGGCTTTTGAAAATAATAATACTAGTGGTCCTGTCTGAATAGAAGACCTCGCGAGCCCTTATGCAATAACCGACACTTTCCCTCTCCCCTGCCTTAGCAAAGATCTTTATGCCTTATTATAATGCAAATACAAGTCCAAAAAGTAAATTGCGCAATAAAATTAACGAAGAAGTCCAATTTTAAATCGAATTTCAGGTGCTTGAATTTTTCAATATTATAATACTATCCTCCTATACAAAGATAAGCCTATTATATAATAGGGTTATCTTTGTATAGGAGGATAGTTTTAGCTATTACTCTCGTTCCCTTGGTCCGAGGAGGCCTGCGTGGTCTGATTGGTATAGTATACATTTAAAAAAAAATCAAGAATTAAAATCCGTCCATATACGCTACAGCAAATTTCCCCCTGTTTTCGTCCTTTTGAGATTTTTGGGCAATCTCGAAACTGAGACGCTTCGCTTGCTCGGTCAAAACAGTTGACTTCTAGATCCGTTCGTTACCTTTTTCACCTGTATCTTATACTTAGATCTTAAATGAAATACTCGTATTTCTTTATTTCTTTCTTCGCCTTTCCCTGTTTTGGGTCGGCTCTGTATGTCAACTCCCTCCATATTTTCTGTCCTTAGCCATCTCCGTACTAAACCCCCGTTACCTCATATCCGATTTTACAAATTTTTCCCATCTTTATCTCTATACCGTATAGTCTACTTTCTCAGAGGTATCCCTTCTTATTACGTGACCACGTAGAGGGTTACTTAAGGTGACGTGGGTTCACAATTTGCAAAACTGTGCGTGTTTTTAAAAAATCACTGTTATTAAACTACTACAGTTTATTACTCAAAAAATTTACATAAAAATCTTAAGGATTTTCTACAGACACCCACAATAGCCAAAACACGATTGAGCATTTTTGGCTCGATAGAAAAAAATCACAAACATACCTCTAAATTTGCCTTTATAATACGTATTACTATTTTATACAATCACCTTTTTATACGAAAATTATACCAAAAAATGTATTATCTAAATATCTATCCGTTTTGGCTACAGAAAAAATTATAAATATAAAATAAAAAAAATAAAATTTTTTTCTTATAATTTTTTCTGTAGTCAAAACGGATAGATATTTAGATAGTACATTTTTTGGTATAATTTTCATATAAAAAGGTGATTATATAAAATAGTAAGACGCAAAAGGCAAATTTAGACAAATTTAGAGGTATGTTTGTGATTTTTTTCTATCGAGCCAAAAATGCTTAATCGTGTTTTGGCTATTGTGGGGGTCTGTAAAAAATAAAAATAAAATAAAATATACTCGTTCCGTTTTTCATCCATGTACTCGTATGTATAGTATATCCCAGGAAAATAGAAAGGCCAAAGATTTTGTAAAGAGACTGTTTGCTTTACGAGGATACAAAACCACGTTGCAGAACGCAATGGCAATACATTTGCCACAAGATATACGATCGCCTGAAGAAAAATTTTTGCGGAAATTGCGCGTGACAGTCACGTTTCTCAGTCAGAATTCTGTGCTTTGAAAATACCTACTTGCTAAGTAAATGTTATAGGTACTTACTTATATGAAAAAAAAAAGTGAAGAAAGATAATCTAAACCATCGATTATTGAAAATATAAGCAAGATAAATGTAAAACTAACACAAAACGACCTTCCTATTTTGACCACATACAAAATAGTTTTATTTAAAAATTAAATGGGAAGGTACTTATGACTTTATAACCTCTTTGCGATCAACTAAGTCTAGACAACACGGGCTTGAAATGAATAACAAGAAGTTACAGAATGAACGACGACCCAGTTTGCTATGCAAAGTTGTGACAACGTCTAATGAATCAATGCGATGCGATGCAGAAGTATTTGTGCTAATAAGATCAAAACATTCGTCACGAAATAGGTCAATCAACAATCATACACAAAACTATCTGTGTACTGGGTCTAAGATGGAGAACGAATAGTGACAGAACTGACAGATTACAGATTGCTACCCTATCACTTATGGGTGCCCAGGTCAACGTTAATTTCCTTGATCGATTTCTACGAATTACGTGGGAGAAGAAACAGCTGGTACGTTAGGCTCAATTTACATTGCCGCGGAATGGAAGCGAATTTTAAATCTTACAAAGCATATTGAACCCTACTATATCAGTGTGGGAATATATAAAATTGCGTCAACAAAAAGAACTTCCGCGGAATACGCGGGCATTCCCGCGAAGTTTTTTTCTTGATGCTGTACGAGTATTGTTCTGTATTCTCCTATAATATAGAAGTCATTCATTACTCTCTGTATATTTCTTAAAGTTTTCCTTGATTCCGCGGCAATGTAAATTGAGCCTTAAAATGTGTTTTCTTTGCTGGCAAATCAACCTAGAAGAGAATGCCCACAAACTTGTCAATGTAACAGTACATTATACACGCAAAATATACAAAACTTTTTACAGACCCACTTTTTAACACGTTGAACGCCAGGAGGTCACCGGTGACCCCCGAACAATCAAAAATCTATTATGTCTGCAATGATGGCGTTCAAAGGCTTAAAATAGATCGAAACGAGGAGTCGTATAACTTGCTCGTTATGCAAAGAAAACGATGACCTATTTCGTGAGACATCAAATAGCAACTAATCGATAAAGTAGATGATTCACCGACATTGCCGTGCGTTAATATGGCGACGGCTTTGAAACGTTCTTTGCGAACATGAAACACTCGGCTCGGGCGATAAACCTGACCTACTGTTTGCTTTGACGTGAATAAAGATACTTTGTCTCAATAATAACACAGTTATTTCGAGCATCGTATATATAAGAATTCGATCTTTCTAGATGCTTCTTCTTTAGTTTTAGTAAGATTTTTACTGTGGAAAGTTATTTTATATCAAACTAGCGGCCCGCCCCGGCTTCGCACGGGTATGTTTTATACATATAAACCTTTCTCATGAATCACTTTATCTATTAAAAAAAACCGCATCAAAATCCGTTGCGTAGTTTTAAAGATCTAAGCATACATAGGGACAGACAGTGGGAAGCGACTTTGTTTTATACTATGTAGTGATAATGTTTCTAGAAGATCACTTTGATGTGAGTAATATATTTAATATTACTCACATCAAAGTGATCTCCTTCGTCTATGCGCGTTCTCGGTTGCATCCTCAGCTGTGCTGCTTCGGAGCCCAAGGAGCGATTTCCCGCGTTTTCTTTTCCAAATATAACATGCATGTAAATGGTCACCCAAGGATGCGAAAGACCCTGCAAAATGGATAAGAAATAGCCGGAACAGTTTCAATGATTTGGCTATAGTTTTACGACCGGCCGACTGCCTGACGCCAACCCTCTTTGGGAATGTATTTGTGCGAAAAGTTTTACAACCGGCTGATCTTTCTAGAATTTCTGTCAGTGAAATTCTATCTCTCACCGTCATGGTAGGAAATTACACCCATTTTTTAAAAGTGCCTCAATTAGATTCCATTGTGCTACTAGGTTTTAAAACTAACTAGGTTTTTAGAGGCTACAATGCTTGTCAACCCCTATAAGAAAATGAACTAACAATAACATACTTTTAATCTTTTTCCTATTTTATTTCAAACATATTCATATTTTGCGACACATTTTTTTGCGGCCTTGGTATCAGTTGTTCGTTATGATAATGTTCGGAAATAATATTCCAACATTTCAACTCCACGTTCAGGAAAACTTGGAAAACAAAGTTCCTTTGACCCGATCGCTAGTTATAGGAATTTTATTGGAACTAAACTTGCTCAAAGAACTTAGTATCTTATAAATATTCTGATAGGCACCCGAGGTTACGTGTCAATGTGATAATACATATTTTTTGTGAAATCAATAACCACTAGCAATTCTCTGCCTACCTCTGTGGGAAACAGGCGGGATAATATACATATATGTATGTTTATGTCAATAACCGTGTAATAAATAATAATCAGTGTGTTTCCTGGCAGAGAAGAATAAGGCCACTCCACGTCTTCCCGTGAATGTCGTAAAAGGCGACTTAGGGAACACAAGCTAAACAAAGCTTATAAACATCAATGAGATTTCTCCAACCCGTCTGGCCAACGTGCAGAGTGTAGCCCAAATCCTCTGACTATACATATGGCTCTGGTAGTACAGAGGGGGTCGTGCTTCTGCAATGGAGACTAAAAAATACCTGATGCCGATGACAATAACCACCAAAAGTAAACACAAACACGTCAATGTATTTTACAATAATTAAATGTTAACCATGTAATAAATAATAATCAGTGTGTTTCCTGGCAGAGAAGAATAAGGCCACTCCACGTCTTCCCGTGGATGTCGTAGAAGGCGACTTAGGGAACACAAGCTAAACAAAGCTTATAAACATCAATGAGATTTCTCCAACCCGTCTGGCCAACGTGGAGAGTGTAGCCCATATCCTCTGACTATAACATATGGCTCTGGTAGTACAGAGGGGGTAGTGCTTCTGCAATGGAGACTAAAAAATACCTGATGCTGATGACAATAACCATCAAAAGTAAACGCAAACACGTCAATATATTTTACAATAATTAAATGTTAAATGTTGTTGTGTTATGATCTTATGACTTAAGGTTAAGATATTGGCAAATGGCCTTGAAGTGTGAAATAAATTAATAACTCGTAAATATGGTGATAATTTCCATATTGCTCTTCGTCATGCACTAGATAGCCCTTTAAATTACTTTATGAACTGCCGTTGAAACTATTATTGTTGATCCGTCTAGCTTTAAAACTTGCCGTGGCCACTTTTGGCGGAGGCAAGTTTTAAAGCTAGACGGACTAATGTAAATACTTTCAACGGTGGTTCATAAAATAAATTTAAGGGTTCTCTAGTGCATAACGAAGAGCAATATGGAAATTATCTCCATATTTACGAGTTAACAATTTATTTCAAATCAGGGCGCCACTTCAAGGCCATTTGCCTTTACCTTCACCTTAAAATAAGTCGTATTTATTTTTATCTTTACAAAGCACAATGATACCAAACATGCCTAAAAAATAAAATATATAGCATTATTTTAATCTTAGTAATCAAAATGGTATTAAAAATGACAAAAATGTTTATTATGTAGGCCTTTTCAGGCACTTTTACACGTCAATAAGTTTTGTATACTTACATTACGTGTAAATTTTTGTTTGTAAAAGTTAACCGAGAATAATTAATTTAGTCTCGGGTTATTTTTACAAAAAAGAAACTTTGGTTTGTTTTGATGATATTAGCACAGAGTAATAATTTCCAACTCCACGTTTAGAAAAATTTGGAAACCAAATTACTGTGACTTAAGGCCATACATGAATTTTCCGGGGTTCGGTGCTGCCCCCATTTGAAAGGAAACTGAGGTATTATTTAAAATTTTGTCTCTACCAAGCCCCATATAACCCTTCAAACTATTTTATGAACTACTGTTTACAGTTGAAAGTGAGAACTTGAAGCTTTTCTTCGCACATTTGCCAAAAGTGGCCGTTTTTCGCAAATGTGCGAAGAAAAGCTTCACGTTCTCACTTGAAATTATATATGGTATAGAATAGCCTTAAGGTGGTACTGGAGGCGCGGGCGAACTCCACAGCGAGTTGCCTACCGACGCGCTTCGTCGTGTTGCTATTTCGTCGAGAAAGAGAAAGGGCGCTAAAAAATGTAGCTCCGTCCCGACCCCCGCATGTGAGAGCTACACCCCCGCGTACGACAAAGAGAGTGCACTGAACGCCAGCGAAACGGGCCGTTATAGGCCATGAATCGTAGTTTTCGTTTATTTCGATAAATACGATACATACCCAAATAAAACTAAATTATTTGGAATTTAGAGTCTTCACTCTAGTCGTATAATTAGTTTCCATAAGGATCGAAAATATAATTATAAGTGTAATAGGCGTCTAAATATTACTCGATTTCGTCGATAAAAAAGGCAAATTTTAAGTTGCTATAACTTTTTTTTTGTTTATTATTTTCGAACCAAAACTAATTACAGATCTAGATATTTATCATCTTAATGCTTGTAAAAAATTTGAATACGATGAGTTTTATGGTTTCGAAATTAAAACGAAAGTACGTTTGTATGGGATTTCGTCCCTCCAGTTAACCCACCTATCGCCAGTTACAGGGATTTTCTCTGAACCAAACGTGCTCTGGAAACTTTGTACATAGGAGTAATGTTAACTTATAAATATTCAGGTATATACCGTTACTTTACACGTATGCGCGTAAATTACGATCTTGTGAACGTGAAATATCCAATATTTGTGAAAATTTCGATAAGTGGCAAGACTTATTATAAAGCATGACTTGACTTGACGAGGTGGGGCAGAGCTATTCACAAAGTATATTATCATTTTTTTTCCATAGGTATTCAGACACGAAAAAAATCTAAGTCAGCGAGAATGATTGGCATTAAGTCCGTACCTGAATTTTCCAGGGTCCAGTGCTGCCCCCATTTAAAATAAATCATTTCAAAGAAAAGGGAGACATCATTAAAAATTTTGCAACTATCAATTCCTAGATAACCCTTCAAAGTATTTTATTATATTATATTATATTATATGAACAACTGTTTACAGTTTAAAGTGCGAACGTTAAGCTTTACTACGCACATTTGCGAAAAACGGCCACTTTTGGCTAATGTGCGTAGTAAAGCTTTACGTTCTCATTATAAACTGTAAACAGTAGTTCATAAAATACTTTGAAGGGTTATCTAGGACTTGGTAGTAGCAAAATTTTAAATAATGTCTCCGTTTTCTTTGAAATGATTTATTTTAAATGGGAGCAGCATTGGACCCGGGAAAATTCAGGTATGGCCTTAATAGGTCATGATACTGAACAACTTTCCCCAAGGAACATCTACCGAAATACGAAAAATAATTTCTGACCTCCCATACAAATTAACCAATCTGCTGATCCGAGTTTGTATGGAAAGTAAAAAAATATTTTTCATATTTCGACATAATATAATATTAGGTCCTTACATATGAAATTGCCGATTTTCAATACTGGTAACTTTAAAATCAAATATCTTGCGTTTCATTAGGAATTCCAAATTTAAATTTATTTCGAAATAAAGCCAGAAAAATATTGTTTTAAAATTCGTATTTCATTTGTTTTAACATCATTTGTTTGAGTTTCAACATTGCTATAACAACAACTATGGACAAATTGAAAATTCGCGGTATTTACGAATACGAGTTCCACCGTGGCACCAGTGCTGCAGAAACGACTCGAAGAATTAACGACGTGTATGGACCAGGCACCGCTAACGAACGAACGGTGCGTTTTTGGTTTCAACGTTTCCGTTCTGGAAATTTCGATTTACACAATGAGCCTCGTGGACGACCTGATACTCAAGTGAATAACGAAGAATTGAAGGCGATAGTGGAAGCGAATCCATCTCAAACCACTTCTGAATTAGCAGCAGCCTTCGGCGTAAGTGACAAAACGATACTTATCCACTTGCGCCAAATCGGAAAAATTAAAAAACTCGAAAAGTGGGTACCGCACGAATTGACTGAAGCAAACCAACAACACGCGTTGCTTGCTGCGTTTCTTTGCTTAATCACCACAATAATGAGGGGATTTTGAACCGTATCGTGACTTGTGATGAGAAATGGATCCTATACGACAATCGGAAGCGATCATTACAATGGCTTGACCCTGGAGAACCGGCAAAACCTTGCCCTAAGCGAAAACTGACCAAAAAGAAGATTCTGGTTAGTGTTTGGTGGACCAGTGCTGGTGTTATCCACTACAGCTTCTTGAGATCAGGCCAGACGATTACTGCAGACTTGTATTGCCAACAATTGCAAACAATGATGGAAAAGCTCGCCATTAAACAACCGAGACTGATGAATTGCTCTAGCCCACTGCTCCTTTAGGATAACGCTAGACCACACACTGCACATCAAACGATCGCCAAGTTAGAGGAGCTGCGACTGGAACCTCTGCGTCACCCACCATACTCTCCATATCTTGCCCCAACCGATTACCACTTTTTTCAAAATTTGGATAACTTTTTACAAGGAAAAAATTTCAAATCTGATGAGGCAGTCAAAACCGCCTTCAAACAGTTCATAGACTCTCGCTCCCAGGATTTTTTTTCCAAAGGTACGAGTATCAATGATCTGCCTATAAAATGGCGGAAGTGTATCGATAACAACGGCGCATACTTCGATTGATTAAATAATAATTTCATTAAAAAAAACTTGTTTCACTTTTTTTATACTGAACGGCAATTTCATATGTAAGGACCTAATATTATATTATATGTTTCTTGTAAAGTTGTAAAAATGGACTGAATTCACCTTTAAAATAGTTTCAGTATATTTGTAAGACGCATGTAAGACGTTATACAGGGTGACTTTTTAAGGCGACATGGGTTCACAATTTGCAATACTGTGCGTGTTTTTGAAAAACCACTGTTATTAAACTACTATAGTTTATTCCACAAAAAAATTACATAAAAATCTTAAGGATTTTCTACAGACACCCACAATAGCCAAAACACGATTGAGCATTTTTGGCTCGATACAAAAAATCACAAACATACCTCTAATTTGCCTAAATTTGCCTTTATAATACATATTACTTTTTTAAACAATTACTTTTTTATATGAAAATTATACCCAAAACTGTATTCTTTAAATATATATCCGTTTTGGCTACAAAAAAATTAATAAATATAATACAAAAAAAATAATAAATAAAACACTGCGAAATATCGTCGAGCACGGCTCCGGGCCTTTCTTCGCGCTTGACGAATATTTCACTGTGTTTTATATGTTATTTTTTGGTATAATTTTCATATAAAAAGGTGATTGTATAAAATAGTAACACGTATTATAAAGGCAAAATTAAGCAAATTTAGAGGTATGTTTGTGATTTTATTCTATCGAGTCAAAAATGCTCAATCGTGTTTTGGCTATTGTGGGTATCTGTAGAAAATCCTTAAGAATTTTATGTAAATTTTTTGAGGAACAAACTGTAGTAGTTTAATAACAGTGATTTTTTTAAAACACGCACGGTATTGTAAATTGTGAACCCACGTCACCTTAAACACTGTCAAATTGGAGCAAGTTTAGTTCATGATACTGAAGTAAGTACTTTCTACAAAAAAAACTTATTAAAAATCGATAAAAATTTTTCGCCCTCCCATACAAAACCCGTTTGGCTGACCGCTAATTTGTATGGGAAGGCAAATTATTATCTCAGTTTTTCGTCAATTCTTTATATGGAAAATAGTTCAGTATCATGGACTGAATTTGCTCCAAAAATTTGGCTGGTGGTTAAAAAGTCAGCCTGTACAAATCCAAGTAGTTTTCGAGCCTAGGGCCATCCGACCGATTCCAGATCACGCTTTCTCCTTCAGTCGTCTGCCCAACCGCACTGCTGTTACGTGATGAAAAGCCAATAATGTCATAACCAAAATATTATGTTTCAGAAATAATTAAATAAAATAACGCCAAATAAATTCCCTTTATTCACTTTTCCTGGAGCGAAAAAAATATTAACGAGTAAAAGGATTACCAGGAAATGGGGTCTTGCACAAATGAGAGCCGAAGAAACAAAACTTTACGTAATTTTCCTCATTTTTCCTTATGAGGAAGTGGATTTTCATAAAACGTAAATTGTCAAAGTGGCAGTCAGCTTTGATGTTGGCGGCTGGAGGCAAATTGCTTGTCGACAAAATTTAAATTTTTATTACCCAGGAAGCTTCAAGTTTGAGGAAACTAAACGTTTATGGCTGTTATTCTGATTCCGTCTTATAACACGGACCAACTTTAAGAGTATTCATCATTAATATCATCAGGTATTTTTATTGTCTCCACTGCAGGAGCACGACTCTCTCTGTACTACCAGAGCCATACTTGACCAGAGCAGTCAGAGGATTTGGCCTACACTCTCCACGCTGGCCATGCGGGTTGGGAGTTCTTATTGATGTTCATAAGCTGTTGAGCTTATGTTTCCTAAGTCGCCTTCTACGACATCCACGGGAAGACATATTATACTCTGCCGGGAACCACACGGCACTTATATGTATACTTGAACTAATATGTATTCTGTGGTAACCATTATCCGCCCAAAACCAGGAGACTCCCGAAACTTGTCACCTTCTCTTTTGTCAGTGTCAACTTGATTTGGGTGAATAATAGTTTAAACCAAGTCCTAAAGTTAGAGTGCGTTTTATATAGGACGCATTGTATCTACATGTGCTCCCATCGTTTTTATATCTGCGATCTATTTTTCTGGTTTACTTACGAATAGAAGGTACTTTAAAGATGCATATGCTACACTGAGGAGGTACTTCAACGATTAGCCCATAGCGGCAAGGAAGCAGCATCAATGATAATATAATAGATGTCGGTACAAACTTAAGCGGTGGTGGCTACGAATAATAATCCCTTATATTTATATACGAGATTATATTTCGATGGGTGGTGGGTTCAAATCCTACTTGTAGCGAGTTTTTTTCAGCACATCATCAGGTATTTTTTTTTAGTCTCTACTGTAGGAGCACGATCATTTCTGTACCTACTACGAGAGCCATACTTGGCCAGAGCAGCAAGAGAATTTGGTCAAACATATTGTTTTGTCCACATATTTTCAAATTAAGCAGAAAAATATTGCTTTGCCAAAAATATGAAATTTAATATACAAGGATGCGGATAGCAATAAAAAATTGTGAAAGATATAATATTTATATGAGGAGTAGGCAAAACCGATTATGCAGATGAGTGGAAACAATAGGATTAACATTACAAGGGTGGCCTTTAGGGTGTACTTGTAGCACACACAACGAATGTCAAGCAAGACTTGCCAAGATACGAGTTATATAATCCTTTGGATCAAGAGCCGAATTTCTCTTATATTACAGTCAAACCTTTCCCGTTTTTTCCCCCTATATCAACTTGATATTGGATATATTTATTATATCCTTGGGGGTGGCCTGTGTCCAGCAGTGGACTACCTGTGGCTGATATGATGATGATGATGATTATTGGATATTTCACGATATATTTCTTGGAGCATGTTACTAATATATGCGCGTTTTTAGGGTTCCGTAGTCCACAAGGAACCCTTATAGTTTCGTCATGTCCGTCCGTCCGTCCGTCTGTCCGTCTGTCTGTCCGTCCGGGCTCGTACTCCGCCGCTACTGCACCGATTGTCACGAAAATTATTGAAGAGATAGATATTAAAGTTCCAAAGTTGGTTTTTAAAATTATGAAAAAATGATTTTTTTTTCAGCCCCTCCATGCAACGAAAAGTGAATTTAAAAAATTTTATTGGACTAACCCGAACGTGTGGGGTATCGTTGAAAAGGTCTTTTAAAATGCAACAAAACCCGCTTTGAAACTATGTAGATCAAACCCCCCATCTTGAGATAATCTAATACAAAGTTAAAATTTGAGGTGTCCCCCACCGTAACTTTTAAAATATAACTAAAATAATTCTGAAAAAAATCTAGTATATACCTCAAAGTATGTACTTTCAATTAAAACTATAGCGGTCTCGGTATCATAGATAGTTATTTTTTAATACGTCATAAATGGTAAACCGCAATTTACCTTTAGAACTTTTATATTATGTTACTTGCTGCTACGGAACCCTTCATGGGCGAGTCCGACTCGCATTTGGCCGCTTTTTTTAAAATTAAAACTAACGTGAGATAACGATAAATAAATATTCAATTTTAATTTAATCTACATCAGATTTTAATTACTGATTAAAAATTATTTTTATTCTAATTTATTCTTAATTTAAGTTTTTGATGAAAATTTATGTAAATTTAATATCTATTAAGCAAAATTTATTAAATGTTTTCTGTTTAAAACAATGCTTACGTAATATGAATATTATACATCATTAGTACAATAATTTTAGCATGTTGAAATCTGGAATAAAAAGCTATTTTTTATTTTATTTATTTATTAACGTGAGATGATGGACAGCGACATCGTCGGGTAACCGCTGACACTCGCCCTGAAGATGATCGTCTAAATCGGTCGAAACCTGCTCGGCCTTTCCCGACTATATCATGTGAGACAACCGGTTTAAATTAATTAATTATAATATATGCGCACTTCCTGTACCATCGAGTGTGTCAATAGCTAACTGGTGCCAGATTTGTCGAGCTGCCTAAGGGCATCTGACGTAGCTCAATGACTGTCATTTAGTGACAACGGTCATTTTACACACAAGTGAACTAGTGTGCAGGTTTTGTCGCGATGTTTTCCTTCACCGGAAGCAAGTAGTAGGCAATGCTGACGTAGTTCAATGTCTGTCATCTAGTGACAACAGTCATTTTACACACAAGTGAACTAGTGTGCAGGTTTTCTCGCGATGTTTTCCTTCACCGGAAGCAATTAGTGGGTAATGCTGACGTAGTTCAATGTTTGTCATCTAGTGACAACAGTCATTTTTACACATAAGTGAACTTGTGTGCAGGTTTCTAGCGACGTTTTCCTTCACCGGAAGCAAGTAGTAGGCAATGCTGACGTAGTTCAATGTCTGTCATCTAGTGACAACAGTCATTTTACACACAAGTGAACTAGTGTGCAGGTTTTCTCGCGATGTTTTCCTTCACCGGAAGCAAGTAGTAGGCAATGCTGACGTAGTTCAATGTATGTCATCTAGTGACAACAGTTATTTTACACACAAGTGAACTTGTGTGCAGGTTCCTAGCGATGATTTCCTTCACTGGAAGCAATTAGTGGGTAATGCTGACCTAGTTCAATGTTTGTCATCTAGTGACAACAGTCATTTTTACACATAGGTAAGTGAACTTGTGTGCAGGTTTCTAGTGATGTTTTCCTTCACCGGAAGCAAGTAGTAGACAATGCTGACGTAGTTCAATGTCTGTGATTTAGTGACAACAGTCATTTTACACACAAGTGACTTAGTGTGCAGGTTTCCTCACGATGTTTCCTTCATCGAAAGCAAATAGCGGGCAATGAAAACAACCTGGGACCTTTTAGCAATAGGTTGCTCTCCGCAACCGCATGGCTTCATAGTATATGTGCACTAAAAATAATCCTGTATTCTTTCATCGTTGAGTGTACCTTTGTAAGTAGTTTTAAGGCAAAGTTCTAAAGACGGCATCTAGAAATCAATAGTCATCATACAGCACTCTGTTCTAGTCGGCTGTCTATAGAGTATGCCTGGTTCACGTCTGTTCTTTAATTAAGCGAAGCAATCACTGGAAGATATGGAATACGTGAGATCGATCGCAAACTCTACCGTCTGATATTACGTATGTAGGAATCTAGCCGTGTGGTTCTCGGCAGAAGGCGAATGAGGAAACACAAGCTAAATAAAAAAGCTTATTAACATCAATGAGACCTCTCCAACCCGTCTGGCCAGCGTATAGAGTGTTCGCCAAATCCTCTGACTGCTCTAGCTAATATATGGCTCTGGCAGTACAAAGAGGGTCGTGGAGACTAAAAAAGATCTGATCCTGATGTAGAAAAATTAATTAATATTACAAAATTAACGGAATAAGAATGAGTTTCGTGGTTTGATTTTATAATCAGATGAAGTCCTCTACTTGACATAGGATCTTAACTACCCCTCAAAATACTGGAGCCAAGCATTTTTCTTATATTTTCGGTGACCTAAAGTTTTAGTATGTAATTTTTAACTTAAAGCTTTTTTTGAAATTATAGGTATCTGGGACCGACAATGCTATATGCAATAAAATACTACAAACATAAATAACAAACAAATAATCCCCCGTGTGATTCCGGGTCAGAATGTACTCCATCTCTTTCTGTGGATGTCGTAAGAGGCGACTAAAGGACTTAAGCACAAACATCTTGTGCTAAAATTGCATTCCCAAGGAGGGTTAACGTCGGGCGGCGTGCGGTTGTGAAACTTATTGCACATACATTCCCAAAGTGGGTTGACGTCAGGCAGGCAGGATGTAAAATTACAGCCGAATCATTTTAACTGTTCCGGCAATTTTTTCTGCACTTCGCAAGTCTTTGGCATCCTTGGGTGACCATTGAGCTCCGAAGCAGCACAGCTGAGGATGCAACCAGGAAGGCGCTTAGATGAAAAAGATTAACAAACAAATAAACATTTTCAATCTCCGTGACACTTACTTTTATTATGTCTGGCTGAGTGGGCACAAAGTAGTATTAAATGTAAAGTTACTAAACAATCATACTTCCTAGAAGTAAACTGGAAAAATACACCTAGTTTTGAAACAATTTTAAGATAAAATAATAAACTGACAATAATTTTGATGAAACTATTACTTTTTCAACTCTATCATAACGCAATTCGGCTAAAAGCAAGTCGTTGTTAATCCAATTCATTGTTTGAAAATACTGAACAAGAAACTAGCCATATTGATAAATTATTTATGAAACACTCGTAAACAGACCAACGTACTGTGAATCATACTGATTAAAATAGAACCAATAGAGGTAGGTGATACAGCCAGACTGAAAGTAAAACTTCGTCTGCCATTTGATTTACAACAATTGATAGAAAACTATGAAAATACTATGAATAGAATACGACAGTATAATACTTTCCGTATTCTACTAAAGACATAATAGTTTATAATAGAAAAAAAAAACACGAATGGGGTCGAAATAAAAAAAAAAGATGCTTATAATATAATCCAGGTTGCGAACCTAGATTATATTATAAGCATCTATCTTCTATCGCATCCTAGGCATGGTCCACGAGAGGTTTTGCCCACTAGAATAATTCTTTAACTGCAAGTACACGAGACCAATAGAATTTTCAAATTCGAACATGAGAAGCCAAATCGGTGAAGGGGCTGTCGTGATTTGAGGTTGCAAGAGGAACCGCTAATCGTAGAACAGCTCAAGCCGAACTACCAGTTTAAATAATCACAAATAATGTTACAAACTAGCGACAAGGCAGATTATCAACTGCTTACTTAATTATAATTAAATTTAGCTATATCGGCGTAAGACTAAAAATAATAACAAAACTAAACCATACTTACGCATAATTATTTTTAAGTCAATAGAGTCAACTTGATAAGAGAAAAAAAACAGATAAAATTGAGTAAAACTAAAGAAGAGCTAGAAATATCTTCTTTATCTTTACAGGGTATATCCTCAGACCAAATAAAAGGTCTGAGGGTATATCAGTCAACTGCTGGAAAAACAATTGACTGATATAGCAGCCGCTAAATGCGGAGATTCAGCATGCTGGCAGGCATGTTGGTGATATCAGTAGAAGGTAGGTATAAAACGTATAAAGGCTATCCTATACCTCCCTTACTTAACTACGATACCCGTGGGAGAAAAAAAGGTAGTATCCAATCTTATTCTAAATAGGGGTCTTTAAACGCCATGACGATCACTAGGCGACCGACAAAAAATTAAAAATCTATTGTGTCTGCAATGTCGGCAGTCAAGGTGTTAAGGAAATAGGTCGACCACAAAGCCATTATATGATCTAATGGTTACATTACTGTCTAAGAACTCCGGAACCTTAAAAAAGTTATTATTTACGGGTCATTTGGATTAAATAGATAATCTGATGGATATACGCAAACGCATAAAACCCGGATTTCTGCTATCGCAACATAACGGGTAGAAAATTTAACGGGGAGTATTCACTGAATGTTACTCCTGGGAGGAATTTGTGGCCGATATAAATCATAGCTGCGGGCACGGGGCAAATAAAGTTAATACTTTCACCATACTTCTGTTCAAATGATGTAAGGAAATAAAAATAATCCAACCAACGAAATGCTGGATAGAATGGATTTGATGATAAAAAAGGCTGGATTACGCCAGCTTGCATATTCTTACAGGTGTATTAGGGGCTGGCCACAACACTCCTCTTGCATATTATAATGTTCATAAATAAAATATTTTTCTAATTAACAAATTATTAGAGAACTTAGTTGATATATTGACATTCAAGCAGGACTGTCACTCCACGTTTAGGTATCAAAAATATACCTACATTATTACATTACTACGCGCGCGGCGGCCACTTGGAGTGGTAAATTCAGTTAAGTAAACACAACGTTTGTCCAGAGTAATAAGAACGAAATTGGCCTGCAATGAAGGGCTAGGTATCTAAACGAAAAGGTGCTGAGTTCTGACGTGAGCTAAATTAAACCAAATCGCTAATCGCACTGAGAAGATATTCTTTGAATTTCTTTGCTGAGTGAGACTTCTGTATTCTATGATTTAAGTCCAATTCACACAGGTAGTGGCTTTATGTCAGATGGAACCACCAGCAAAATGGCCGTATTTCTGAAACTCCCATTCTCTATTATCTAATGAATATACTTGTCTAGTTTTCAGCCAATGTGAGATGCAGTAAAAGGGATTGGATTGGGAAGTTGAAATTCTTCAATCAAATAAAGACATAATATCTTACTAGAAACTAAAAATATAATTGATTATCCCATGAACGCAGAGTGTACTGATTTTCCAATTTATACATAAGTAGCATTTTGTACATGTAATAACCTGTGCCTCATTTGGCGCACCTGTCTGTGCCATTATGTTGGTCTCTCCGAATTCTCCATAACATTTTCAATTACATAATAACATCTCCAGAATTGCCGATTACCCTTCAGCCATCAGTAGTCCCAAAAGGGTTTATAACTTTCATTGAGTAAATGGAGGCCATATAAATTGCAGGCTCAGAAGATGGCGTCCAAGAGATATAGCTTGTATATCTTCGCTCCAAGAAATTTGGCGCCTCCGTCGTTTATCACTGTTTGTTTACCAAGATTGACCTACATTTTTTACCTCTTAAGTTCATTTACATTTATTAAGGGATAGCGTAAATACCAAATTGCTTGAATTTACGACCGTTACATTTATTTTTTGTGAACATTCATTCAGATTTGAAAGTAAATAAAAATCACACAATCTTGGTATAAATTAGACGCACAAAGAATAACTTGAACGTAAGATTGAGATAACATTCAGTATTTTAACCGATTATTTGCATTATTTTGTGGATCTAGTATTGCGGATTAATTGAATAACGTTTTATAAACATTCGTGGTATTCAATAGCTCCGAAAAACATCCGAAGAATGAAATTGGACACCTCAGCAAACAATTAAGAACCGGAAATGAAAATACGAGACGCGGAACAAAAATAGTTGTAGAGTAGGCAAAGCTCTTGAAGCCGACCCGAATACGGAACTAACGAGCAATTTCCACTATTGGAGCAGTTAAACACAGAAGTGGAGTTCACAGCAATTCAGTATTGCTTGTGTTTGATGTTCACGCTCACCTACTCCATTTATAACCGGGGTTCAATTTTAGTTTAACAGTAGTTATACTACTGGGTCACGTAGAGACAACTAATGAATAAGAGAGTCACCAAGGGGTGACTGCATCTATCGACATACTAGAATTCGTTTATTGCCAGCAGTTAGTTATCTAAGTGCGTTTTTGTTTAATTTGTTGAACTGGCCGATATAGTGACATAAGTATAGACATTAAAATATAGACCATCGACACGCAAAGAAGAAGTGACATAAGAACCTAAGTATTTACAAAATTCTATTTCGAGACAATTTTTAGCGTCAGTAAAATGAAACGAGAACATAAGCAAAAAATATAATTATCATAGCGAAAAATATAAAGAACTCACAGATTTCTAAATGTTTCACAGTAACTAGGATCAAGAAGGAACACACCCGGCAATCTCTGGTGTCTCATATCTCCATATACGATTCGCAAACACAATCTTTACTCCACCATCATCATATTCATAGCATAAGGGTTGCTATACACTTATTCGGGTCGTCATTGTCGGTTCGGCAAAATTTGTCGAACAACAAAGCTGACTCGAATCAATTATATCGCTTTTTTCCACGAACATATTAATATCTTTTGTAGACACACCCAGGTGGGTCATTGTAAAGATAATTTGTAAGGTGGTAGATGATTGCAAAACGTTTGCCAGTGTGGTTTCTCTCCGCAAACTATGGAGCACGTGCTTACTTGTCCCAAACACCTGCACTTGGGAAGACCTGATTAACACTAATGAGAAAACGATCAAAGTGGTATAAACTGAGTAACCTCACGAGTTGCCTATTTCGTAGTTTCAATTGAGGAATTCAAAAGATCTACGATTTTAATAGAGTCATCACTCACAGCAAATTTTAATCCCTCACTGAAGGGATCCAGTAGAAACATAACCACTGCGGCTGATCCCTTCGGGTTTCAAGTCATTTCAATTTAACATTTATTATATAATGTTTAAAGAGTCGCAAGTCATAAAGATTTTAAATCTCTAAGTAAAATAAGAAGTTTTAGTAGGAGTTATCTCTCGGTAATCTCTTGCAGCTCATAAATATATTTGTTACTCTACCATCAGATTTATAAATAGAATTAAAATTTACAAGTTTTTTTCTTTTCTTAATGAATCAAAAGGTTTTGGTGGAAACTCACTAGGTCATCCTTACTCATATATATCTTATAGAATTCGCTACTCTACTCTTTATTTCATAGTCACCTGATTCATTACAGCACAACGTATAAATAGTCAGAATTCACCAATTTTACTATTTATACGTTGCGAAATAATAGAACCCCAGGGGGTTCTATTATTTAGAAACAGTTTGCAAATACAATCGTTATTATACCACCATATTTCTCATAGCGGAACGTTTAGAGAGTAATAGAACTCATAGTTCTAAAACTCTCAATGAAGCAAAAGGTTCCAGTAGGAATACACCCGGTAAGTACTGGGGGTACTATATCTCTTACGGTTTGCAAACAAAATTGTTATTTCGCCGTCACATTTGTAGCACGTTTTGAATAGAATCAAAACTGTCAAAAAATTTTAAATCTCTCCTTGAAACAAAAAGTTTCATTAGAAACACACTCGGTAATCCCTGGGGTTCTATATCTCATACAATTTGCAAACACAATCGTTATCCGCCTTCACATTTATAGCACAATATTTTGAATAGTTTATCCAAGGTTTATCCTCACGTTTGATAACCGCGACAAAATGATATTCCGACGACAAAGGCGTAAAAAGCTTACCTTGAAAGTCTGATATGCTACATGAAGTCTTTAGAAAACATTTACATTATGGAACTTTGAATATGCATAAAGTAGGCAAAGAAAAAGCATCAACTAATGTAAATAGGTATCCCTATGGTTGACTGGGAGAAAATGCTCTTCGCATCAAGTCCGCCATACTTTGGAACAATTAAGTGTTTAAAAAAAAAAGCCAACTATCTAGCCTAACTGCTTTTATAAAACCAAAACATCTATAATACCTTCGATGTAAAACATTAGACGGGTGGCGGATCAAATTGAAAACTACGAATTTATGACTAACATATATTTTATATTTTTTGAAGATCACGTTTTTTTCAATAAATTCCCAACATGTTCCATACTTGTATTAGAAGTAAGTACAGTGATCATCAATCAAAGACTCTTGGAATTCGTGAACTACTGCGCCAAAGTTACAAGGTCATAGTGACTGATATAATATAAGTACTAACTTTTTTTATACATAGGTAGTAACCTATGTATAAAAAAACCCACCAAAAAGAATTAAGTAAACAATTGAAAATGTTTATGTTATGACTGTTAGAACAGTGGTAAGGTTAAACAATGTTTAGAGGGGTACTGAACGCTCAACTTTGAAAAGTTAGGTACTCAATAGTAGATTGTGCTACAAGGCGTAAAGTAAAAGTTTTAAAGCGAGGGCGCTACTTTGAGTCCAGAGCGAAGCGAAGAATGCCACAGGTAATTCTCGAGACACTGAAAAGTTTAAAGTGAAATTCCTAGGCGTTAAAACACATTTGAAAACCGAACACGAATGTAGAGCCAAAAATAATATTGGCAGTCAGCAAAAAAAAAGAATTTAGTTTTAAAATTATAAAATACAGGAAACGGAGTCGTAATTTTTAGGGTTCCGTAGTCCACAAGGAACCCTTATAGTTTCGTCATGTCCGTCCGTCCGTCTGTCCGTCCGGCTAGTACTCTGCACGCTACTGCACAGATTGTCACGAAAATTGGTGGAGAGATAGATATTGAAGTTCAAAAGTTGTTTAAAATGGGGGCAGCACTGGACCCCGGAAAATTCATGTATGGGCATACTTGAATTTTCCGGGGTCCAGTGCTTAAAAACGTAAAAAAAAACACGTTTCTTTTATGACGACCCCCTTTTATTTTTAACTATTTTTTATTTTTAGTATTTGTTGTTATAGCGGCTACAGTAATACATAATCATAATGGCTATTACGGTTCAAGAGATAGAGCCCTGTGACAGACGGACAGACGGACAGACAGCGGAGTCTCAGTAATAGGGTCCCGTTTGCACCCTTCGGGTACGGAACCCTAAAAATGAATAAGTTTTATATCGATGTACCCTACCTTTTATATTTCACGTACGACGTAATATTATACATGAATAAAAATATTTCCTTTTTTATTTCGTTGTTTTCTTTGTAATAAATATGAGGTTTATTAAACCTTAAAAGATACCTGCTATTTAAAAAAAAAAACAAAATAGACAATATCTTTGCTTCAAATGTCACGGGACAGAAAAAAAGTCAAATGTCAAATTCAATTATGGCCCCAGCCATACACTATCTACAAAAAAATATGTATGGCAGTTGGTCGTCTGATACTAGTATAGTATCTGCTCCGTAGTCTGTGGTGGTGGTGGTATAAAAATATTTACATAGTACTTCTTCAGTGAAAAAGCCACTAAATAAAGGTTAGTAACTGTCTGTTAAACTCTGATTAGGTATATTTAGGTATTATACTTTCGTTTTAGGTATATATAGGTATTTGCATTTTTTGCTTAGAAAAGAAGAATGTGCTACACGGTGTACGGTAATAGTTTTATCTCGGGCGATGTACTTGAATCCCTTGCTTTAAAATTAATTACCTTTACGCCTTGTAGCACAATCTACTATTATTTTAATAAGAAAATAACAGCAGTGGGAAAAAATACATACTTATATAAAATTTAAATCGTATTTACACCTCGGCTAATCACGAGGTTGGTTCGATTCTCGAAATCCGCAAAATGTATAAGGAATTCTTATGTACTGATTGATAAATCAGATTTATTTATAGCCGTAAATTTGATTTGCGCTTTCGTTCATTCCTGACTACATAATAGGCATTAATCCTTGGCTTCGCAACAGGAATTTATTAATGTAAATACAACTCCATAAAAATTCGAAAGGCTATGTTTTTTTTTGTAGAGCACCTGCTACGTGACTTTATTTAATTTCCGAACAAGTGGTTTCTTGAGGACGTTTCTCGCGTTCCGGATTCTTTTCTGATCTCATGTTCTTATTGAAATCTATTTTAGTTTAGGCTCTTTTATTTGCTTAGGCTATTGGATTTTTGAAAATAACGAGATTATACCTAGTTTTAAAAACTAAAACCCGACAGCGGAAAATGTTTTACTGAAAAGTACATTTATATATTAAGGCAATATGTTGGGACACTTGATACGGCATGTCAATTGTATGCAAATTATAATAAAAGGCAAAATAGAAGGAAGGAGTGGAAGAGGAAAACCAAGGCACAGCTATATCAAGCAAGTCAAGGAAAAGGTGATAGCAGTGTCGTATCAAGTGTCAAGAGGTTGGCGCAAGATAGAAAAGAATGGAAGAAACTCCACCGACAAGAGCGTCGCTCTTAAATTTTGATGATTATGACATTTACCCCGTTTATGCAAGCACAGCAGGGAGTTTATGCAGAATGTGCTAATAAAGCCCTTTCATTTGATACCCCTCACGGTATGATTCGATGTTTTTTATTTTTTCGTCCATTTTCAGAGTCATCGTGAATTTTGTGTGACGTCACATAACCTGTAACCAGCGGCCAGCCAAGACGCTTTCGACAATACCTCATTTGGCAAAGTGTCATGGATATCTTTGAAGAAACGGGAACAGATGAACATACATACCTACATACATACATTGCGGCGAAACATATAACCGTCCTTTTGGCTTCACCAAAGTCTGGTAAAAATATAGGTAAACTAGCTTTTGCCCGCGGCTTCGTCCGCATCGACTACACAAATTAGATTTCTTTTTTAACTGGGGTTGCAATTTATTAAAATCAAATTAATGGATTATTATCATTAATTCAAAAATGTCAAGTGCGCATGTCTTGCTTTAAAAATTGGCGAAAATTCATACAAACTTGCAACCCTTATTTCACCCCTATAGGGATGTTATTTTCAAAATCTAATAAAATGCATTATTATTTTCTACTGACTACTAAAATACATTAAAAATTTCATGTGTCTCACTTTAAAAATTACGAAGTTTGAATTGAAGCAGGTTGACTGGAAGAGATCCCAATATGGGATAAGTCAGCCATTGTATATTTTCTCTTTCGAATTTTGTATTTTAAATGCATGTTTTTAGTACAATAAAGTTATTACAAACAAGTTTCATACAAAATGCCAACCCCTATTTCACCCCCTTAGGGATAGAATTTCCAAAAATCCTTTCTTAGCGGACGTCTCCTAGTCACAATCTACCTTCCTGCCAAATTTCATCTTCATTGGCTAAGTAGTTTTCGAGATTTCGTGATGAGTGAGTGATTTTCGCTTTTATATATATATAGATTATTATTATTTTTCCCCTTCGGATAAATAGTCTGGTAAAAATATAGGTAAATTGTTATTATTTTTCCCTTTCTGATAACTCAGGCAAGCACAAACCCAAGCATTTCATCTTACTCAATTTTTGGCATATTAAATGGCAAGAACAACCTAACGATCAACCAACTAGAACATTGCTAAAATGAAATTAATGTAGCACTAAAAATAATTTGTCTCTCTATATGTATATTTTGGCATGAAATATTTTTCCGTCCAAACCAAATAGTGTGTAAATAAAAACAAAGGACAGCAAGAACTCGTTTCTTGGAAAACAGCGCAACTATTCAGTTAATAATGGATGACTGAGATGCTCTCAACTACAATGCGAAACTATCCGTCGACAGACAATTTGAATGCACAATTAGAAATGCTCAGCGGTAGCAAAAACTAATAATTGCTTTATTTAATGACACGAATAAGCATTTAGTGTTCTAAATTTGAAATAACGTGTCCAAGTTAATCTAAAGATAATAAGACACATTTTCTGTTTTATACAATACTAGCAGTCCACCCTGGCTTCGCCCGTGGTACACACATAGCCTATGTCACTCGGGGATAGTGTAGCTTTCCAACGGTGAAAGAATTTTTTAAATCGGCCCAGTACTTTTTGAGCCTATTCATTACAAACATACAAACATACAAAAATAGGTACAAATCTTTCCTCTTTATAATATTAGTGTAGATATCGTCAGGTTTTCAACACACAAAACACGCATGAATGAATATGAATTTGAATATAGATAGTACTAGTTACTCGTATTGTATCTACAGTTCTGCAGGTCTCATTCGTGCTGGTTTTTAAAGTTACCATTACAAATGGTATATTACTTACTACCTCCTCTTGAATGTTTTTAAGTGGTCTAAATAAATATGAAATAACCTCAGAATACTGAACAAACTTATTCAGTATTCTGAGGACATAACCAGTCAAGCATTGTCATCAAGCGATAACTAGGATCAACACAGATTTACGTGCTGTGCCTACTCGTGTAACGCGTATTTATAAAACGCATACCCGATTTGAATCTTTACATAAATTTAGACACTCACTTGAATCTGGATCACTATCGTTATCTCCAGGCACTACACAGCAAAACATGTCAGTGAAGTGGCGCCTGATTAACGGTGCACAACCTACTGGTCCACTAATGGAAGTGTAATCAGCAATCAAAGGGCCATTATGATGCACAGCGTCACTGCTCACCTTAAATGGATGAAGGCATTAAACGTCAGAGCTGCTGACACTGTTTGAATTAATTAAGTGTGTAGTCTGGCTTGAATAGCGCTGGTGTTTTTATATAGTTGAGTTATATTCTCATTCCAAGATGTGGATGGTTACCTAGATGCGCGTTCTCTACTGTTTCTCTGATTACATATACAGTATTTCTAGTGCGATTTTTACGGGATCAGCTGATTAATCAAGTTTTGGGGAGTCTATTTTTTCCTGAATTAGATATTTGTTGAACCGAAATTAATTACTGATGCAAGTTTTCTTCTCGCCTATTTAAAATATTAGAAGACAAGCAGGTGCCTGCAACTTCGTCTGTGTGAAATTCAGTTTTATTGTGCACATCGTTTGGTAAATTGAAATTAACGTTAGCTTAGTGTGTAATTTACAGTCCGATGATTTTTTATTGCGATTCGGCACATAGATAAGGTATTCGTATTGTATTATGTTTAATCTTTATACACGACGACAAAATTAAAATGCCATTAATAGTTTTATCTTTGCTTGGTCTCATATATAAGAGTAGATTACAGTATTACTTATTTACCCACGAGCAGGCCACGTACAACTAACTGCCTATGGGAAAAACATTTAGACTAAGATCGACACCACCAGCTTTTATAGCCCCCTGGGACAATTTACGGTTGTCCCGAAGAAAGCAGTTATTGAAAATTGCGTGCGCTAGACATAACTGGGAAAGGGGTCAGTGGTGTCTATATTTTGTAGTATGAACACAGTTTCACCTGAAATAAATCCACTGAAAACCTCAGCTTCGATGACGTTCCTTTGCAAGTTCCTTTGTAATTACTTTGAGTCGAGTTGTACTGCACAATTTAGGCGGAGAAAGATTTCTAAAAGTCATTATCGGTGCGCTATGTTTGAGCGTCATTTTGAGTAATTATGGCTTGCAGTAAATGAACTCTTAAGTTGCTCACTTCATCCTCAACTCCTAAACTCATCATATGGCATCGTAGCTCCTAAACGAATGGACCGATTATGATGCGTTTTGATTTGTTTGAAAGCTGACGTTATCAAGATGGTTTTTAGCTACAGTTATGTCGGGAGTTTCTTCAAAATTTTTAATTTTTTACTTGTTGTTTGTCGTTGTTTATTTATTCCAAACTATTAGAGGCAAATCCTCAAACACGTTTCGTTTGTCCCGGTTTTATGTTACACATTCGGTGTTTCATTGCTGTGCTAAAATTATTGCGAATATCGTTCTGGACAGATATATAAGTCTTGCCAATGCCGACTGGAATATCTAGGGGAAACAGTTTTCAATCATATTATGCACATCTCGTTGTGCGAAAATCTTTATTTTATTCTGAAGTAAAATGTGATAAATTAAGTTATTAAATACATCAATTCAGTGGAACTTAGTTTCTTATTTACGCGCGCGAATTGATTAGGTAGTAGGTATTTGGAAAATAGTAAAGTCCTACGGCTATTTTATAAGTAATCCCCAATCGACGAAAGACGATATCTTAAATAGAATTGTGAAGACTAATAGTTACGTAACAAAATAAAGTCTGAAATAGACCGTTACATTGAACAGTTCCTTTGTTATCTTTACTGATACGAAAAACATTTTGGATATTATTCTGTTATTGCAGAAGCGTCGGCTGCGGCCTCGGCGGCGTTACGGAAAAGCTGTCTCTACTAAATATCATTATTTTACTTTCCTCAACTACATGGCAGCACAAACAAAATATTTAGGTATTTTCAACACATTCGTTCGGAAAGTACTATTTTCCACACTGTTTTTAATTGGCACATATTCGAAATCGTGCGGTAAATTTACATTACGATACAAGGGCTGTAATTTTTTTTTATATTTAAGGAATCTTAAAAAAAAGTTTACAGCATTTTGTTGCTTACTAATAAATTTTATGTTTCAAAATAGTATTCAATATTTTGGTAGCCAACTTACAACGAAACCTTAAATTAATCAATCGAGTTAGTAAAATACTAGTGAAATACTGAAATAAACATAGAAATCTGCCCTGTTTTGAAAAATCCATTTATTTATTTTAATAATGGGTTGGCTGTTGGCGGATTGATTCCTGTGTCTCTCGCTTCACTACAGACAGGCGCGCGTATAGGTACGCGAATGTCTGAAAAAAGAAAAGATAATGCGCAAAAAGATTGCTAAGATCTTTTAAATAATCTAAAATGTCTTCTTAAATAACGAATGAGTGTGTTTTTTTATTTAATAAACTACGAATATATTAGTAATTTAAAACTTTTTTCAATTAGAAAACTTTTTATAATAACGTGAACTTTTTCAACATCAAACAAAAGAACAGCTGTCAGCTGCAAAGAAAATAATTTAATAACATGCACTTTATGCTTACTTTGCAAAGAGAAATTTTAATAAGGGAATTCAAACGACTGGTCAGACTTCGAGGCTTTGCTTGCCATATTGCTGAAATTTCGTTCTGAACTCATTATTTATCATCTCGTATCTAAAGGCATTACATTCAAGTATATTTAGATTACTTGAAAATCTAACACTAGTGTAAAGGTCAAGACAATCGAGCAACTTTTTAGAGTCGTGAGTAAAAAAAAATTAGTTTATTTATTTCTGTTGCTTGCCATATTGCTGAAATTTCGTTCTGAACTCATTATTTATCATCTCGTATCTAAAGGCATTACATTCGAGTATATTTAGATAACTTGAAAATCTAACACTAGTGTAAAGGCCAAGACAAACGAGCAACTTTTTTAGGTCGTGAGTTAAAAAAAAATGAGTTTATTTATTTCTGCTGTATGTTTGTGTCACACGGCGACCAAAAAGGGGTTGTGAATTTCTATAGAACAGTCTGGCAATTGTATTTTCTGCAACTCGCAACTGTGACACAACACAGTGTGACAGACACAACTCGCTAATCTGTGATTTGGGATTTTCCTAATTACTAAATAAATATTTGATTTTGATGATTTCAACATGACGTGACCGTGGGGTTTGCCAAAATGTATTTGGTGTTTATCTATATCTATATATATATATCTATATATATATATTTATATATATATATATATATATATATATATATATATATATATAATATATTTTAAAATGTAGTATTGTTGAGTTATATTATCCAATAATACAAGTTTAAACTTACTTTCGGGCTAGCTCAATTAGTGTGATTAGTCCCTATCTATTTATTTATTTATTAAAAACCATAATAAACGTGACAAACCACGTTTACTATTGTTTTAGCCTCGATATTTAGCGCATTTTGGTAATATTCTTTTACTGTAGCGGTTAAGTTAAGGACACGAATAAGCAATACGTGACAAACAAAACTCGATTTTAAGATTTTAGCAGAGCTTGCGATAAAATATTAACTACTAAATCAAAATTAGTATCTAATAACATTAAAAAAGTTTAAACACAAGTTAATATATAATAATACTGAAAATATATATTTAGACCAGAATACCAATATACATGGTTTGATGTGCCACAACTTTGTTTCAAGTTAGGTACCTTTCAAGATTACAAAGCTTTGAACTTTGAACAAGTAGGTAGAGCCTGTAAGCGTTCGAAAGCTTATTCAAGCTTTCTATTTGATTGAAATGCTGCCGATAAAAAATTCACTTTTCTAACGAGATACGATTCAATTATTTCATTAATTTGAACAAAATGAAGAATGAACGCACTGTTGAACAAAATGAAGGCTTGTTTATTTAGGACCTCGGTATTTTCATTATTAATGCATGCTAAGCCAGTTTCTTTTAATATGGATTATTTTTAACACTGCAATTAAAAGAGGAGTTTTATCATAAACTTTCGAATATGGTCGGTGCAACTGAAGTATTCTTTCAGCATTTGAAGCAAGCTATTATGAGATGGGTTGGGATCAGTAGAAAAAGGAATGACCGTGCAATTAACCCAGAAGTGGGACACAGACTGGCTAGAAATATAAATAGTTTGGAAAATCCAAAAGTGCACGCCTCATAATCTAATTTTTTTTATACAGTGGTATATAAGTTTTTTATAAATTATAATTAAACGACAGTACTTAGAACGCTAATATTAACTAGGAATCAGCACAGTGTAATACTTTATATATTAAAAACAAAAGTATTCCGGTAAGATGAATTTTTCGACCAATTTATCTGCCACATACATGGTCACATAAACACAGACTCACGGACGTCCAAGAATGATTAGTTTTAATGTTATTATTTATTACATTAAACAAATTAATTGTTTATAAAATGTACCATATGTGCTAGACAGATTATTTAATTTCATATTAGTGCACTCATATTATCCTGTAAGTGTTATATAAAAAAAAAAAGGTCATTTAAGTTTCGAAAGACTGGGTTTTTTGACATGTCGAGAGTAGAGCACTACCTCGACGCTCCGCTTATGAGGCGTGCAATAGATTAGGTACACAGAGATGGTTAAGTTTCAGCTGTATTTGGTTGAAGTTAGACCGCCCAGAGCATTTTATTTTTTACTGACTAGGTTATGTTTTTTGCGTAGCATGTATGTTTGTAAATTTCTTTATACATATACCTATTACGTATTCCTTTTTATTATATTGTCATTCCAAAGGGTATCGTTTTGTTTGCATTTTTGCGAAAAACGGCCACTTTTGGTAAAAATAACTTTAAACTGTAAACAGTGGTTCATAAAATAGTTTAAAGTGTTACTAGGTTTTAATAGATCAAAATTTTAAATGATATATCCGTTTCCTTTCAGATAATTTATTTCAAATGAGGACTCCGTGTATCATCTTAAGATATTGTTAGATTCGTCTTAAAAACCCAAGTGACCTTAAATAGGTGTTTTAAAAATAACCAAATGGCGGATATTAGCACTAAATTGTAAGTCGTTAATATATTTTTCATCTCATCTATTCGAAAAACGGTGATTTTATCCCAAATATTTAGGGCTAAAGTCACTGGTAATTCTCTAGACACTGAAAAGTAAAAAGTAAATTCCCTAGGCGTTAAAACACATTTGAAAACCGAACACGAATGTAGAATCAAAAATAATATTGGCAGTCAGCTAAAAAAAAGAATAATTTAGTTTTAAAATTATAAAAAATAGGCAAGGGCGTCGTAATTTTTAAAATTGGAATACAACACGTTTTACGTGGATGACTGTAGGTCAAAATGTTTTGGTTCTCTTGCTTCAAAATAATAATTTATTAACAACCAATAAAAACGCGCAATTGTTGTGTTTGATTTAAATAGTAATTTTATTATGGAACTATTGGGTTATTTTTAAAACTATTTTAAATGTGACTAATTTCTTGATGAGGCCGATAGTAAATATGAAGTTTACGTATAATATACATATTTAAATATATAAAGAATTAACACACAAGGAAAAAGTAATAAAACGATTCTAATGACTGGAAAATGTATAAGATGTGGTGGTCCTAGAAAAATATTTTCATAGTACTTCTTCAGTGAAAACGCCACCAAATAAAGGTTAGTAACTGTCTGTTAAACTCTGATTAGTTATATGTAGGTATTCTACTTTCGTTATAGGTATATATTTGCAAATTTTCCTCATAGATGGAGATGAAAAGAAGAATGTGCTACACGGTGTACGGTAATAGTTTTATCTAGGGCGATATACTTGAATCCCTCGTTTCGCTCTGGATTCAAAACGTCGCGTTAAAACTATTAACTTTACGCCTTGAAGCACAATCTACTATTTAAGCAAACCTGTCGAGTAGTGTTTAAAAAATAAGGAAATTAAAAAGAGATTACAAATATATATGTAAGTCGTATGTTTAAATTTAATGAGAATAATAAAATCAATTGATTTATTAAGTTAGAAAATTTTGCACACAGTAATGTTTTTTGTTTTTTAAATAATTACTTGTTGATTCATGGTACCTATATCGTGAAATGTGTCAGCTAGAATAGAACATCGACTTAAGGCTTCAGATAGGACTTTCATAATCTGGGTGTTACCTGTTCAAAATTTTATCTTGTTGATTCAACAATTCCGGTCTTATGATAACGAACCCAGTAAAGCCATTTAGCTCCGAAGTTTTAATTAATTTCAATCCACTTCGTAATTTCGACAATACGCTATTGAGAGGATAACTTGGAAATTTTGGCGGTGGCTCGTTTTTGGTGAAAATATGTCACAATAATCGTGATCGTACCTAAACGATTATTTTATTAAAAGGGAAAAGTTACTACCTACCTATTTATATAAATAGGTAATTATATAGTTTCCTTTAGTTGTCATCATTATGTGCTATATAATATAAATACTGTTATGGATTAATACTCCTATTAGATAAGTATATATTTATTTAATCTTTATTGACCATCAAATACAAATTCTATAGAACAATAGGCGAACTTAACGCTGAAAGCGTTGTCTACCAATCAACCTTTGGGTTATACAGTCTAAATGTGAATTGCAAGATAAAATATAATTTATGAATCTTCATAAAATTATTTTAAAGTACGTTACATTGTTGCCAGCATGTCTAAGTACGTGAACTTATAATACTTCCTAAGTATTTCTAAGTTTATTGCTTGATTTGAAAATAAAAACACTGGCATCGTGCCTGCGGGGTCGATGCCATTAAAATAACGTTGACAATCCGCTGCAAAATAATGTAGTTATTTTACAATGTCTATGTTACAAAGTTTGTATACTGGCCACGAGAGCCAGTTCAGTTACTCGGGACTTGCGAAGTGCATTCGTTAAATAATTCTACAGATAAATTGAGGTAGCACCTGCAGTGTCGGTGTCGGGAGGTCGATGCCTCTGTCTGCCATTCCACCAGCACCCACAACACGGCATTTTAACAATCTTTCACCACTCTCATAACAACAAATGCAACTTCTGTTACTTGAAAACAACTCATCATTTTCCAGCAAATAATTCAATTTATTTACTTAGAAAAAAGAAGATGTAAGAACTTTTAAATTAATTTTGGATGTTTTATTCATTCATAACATCGTCACTTCACTTCGTAATGCAGATATTTGGATGAGCAGGCATGATAAGGAGAGGGCGCGCGCCCGCCGCGTTCCACGTTCGGCGCCACACTGCGACTGAATGGAAGGAAATAAGGCTTTCCCATTTTCCTCCTGAAACTATAAGTGAAATCTCCATGCATGTCCGCGTTTTATCACCGTATACATTGTTAACAATTCCATTAATTTTTTTCTTATTTTTTAACCAGTGATTTACTTTTTCAGTCATGATTTTCAGACATTGATCGACTAAACTGCGGCAATTATTTTTAATTTGTATGTGACCTATCTGTTTTCATTACATCTCCATTGAGCAATTTTTTTTCGGTTATGTCTTGTTATAAAACAGGGTGAATAACCATCAGATTTCATTGGCATAAAAACGGGAATGGCGGCTATTTTGATTTAAAATTTAATGATACGAAGCAATTATAGTAGTTGGTTTCGTTTATAGAACACGTGACTCGTGATGACGTTGGATTTATGTCCACCATGATTTTGCCCGTGTCTTCATTCGCGTGGAGCAGCTTTTTTTTGGTATTGCGATAGTCTAGGAAATATTCTTTAACAAAAACTTATTTTGCATGAAAACAAATTAGTGTAGATTTTTATTTCCAGAAGCTATTTATTTGCAGTGACCAGGCAGTGGCAAATGTATATTGCCATACCGCCTCCGCCGGCGCCCGGAAGACGTGGTAGACCCAAGAAATGCTGGCTTGACGTCGTCAAGAATGATATGCGTGCCAATGGTCTTACAACCAAGGATGCTCAAGACCGTGTGAAGTGGAGAAGGAAAAGCCGGAAAGCGGACCCCGGGCTTTGCAGCATTGCAGCTGTGGATGCAACTGGGAAAACGCTAAGACATGAGAGAGAGAGACCAGATAAAAATTCTGTAAACGAGGGGTACTAAGTATCATAAATAACAAAACGAGGGCGGGTGAGCGAATACCAGGCGTTAAATATTTCCAAGAAACAAAAGAAAAAGAAAGAAGAATTTTCTCTGCTTATCCCTATGGTTGACTGGGAGAAAATGCTCTTAGCATTAAGTCCGCCATTTGCTAAAAATATATTTTTACTTTGGACAATAAAGTTTGATAAATAAATAAATAAAAGAATACTTAGAAGTTAGATTCTACAAGGAAATGAAAGAGATGAGTGAAGAAGAAAGGAATGGTGGCTTCTTCACCATGGTGAAGAAACTTGCTTAAAAATATAACTAGAAGTACAGAAAGTTTTATAATAGGTACTAGAAAGTTCTTTTTCTTTTAAAGCCTGTGGCAAAAGACTTGTTTTCCACAAACTTATGTCAGTAGCGTAGCGATAGTTTGCCAGCTCCTTTCGTATGCCCTTAGATCGTCTGCCCACGAGTTCGAGGGCGGCCTCTTTTTCGTCGCCAGCCTGCATGGACGATTAATGAATATTAAAGTACCTACGTTTTTACAAAAATGAATGTCATGATTTAAATGTCAATGTTTTAATAATTTAAATAGTTTCAATAATTTGAATAACATGTTTATTGTCCATGTTTTATATCAATAAAACCTTGATTTAAGTACCTACTAATATACTAACAACAAAATTAACAAATTGGTTGTTTTCTATTTATTGTAATTTATATGTATTCGATATAAGCTAAGTACAAGTCTATAAGATTATACTGACTTTACTGTTTTGAAATTATGATACGCTAAATGAATTTGAATAATACTAGCGATTCATTCAGAAAAAAAACTAGTACCTAAGTATATAAAATACAACAATCAAACAATTTCGGTTCAGCTACGATGTTTCTCGTTCAGGCTAAAATTAGATTAACAAAGTTAGCGTACTCGTGGGTGGATCTTATTTTCTGCTTTTACAAAAACTTATGCATACACTGTCGTATTTGATTAGGATTAACCAAATCCGCCTTAAGGCCGTATCTGAATTTTCCGAGGTCCAGTGCCGCCCCCATTTAAAATAAATCATTTCAAAGAAAACGGAGACATCATTTAAAATTTTGCAACTATCAAGTCCTAGATAATCCTTCAAAGTATTTTATGAACTACTGTTTACAGTTTATAATGAGAACGTTAAGCTTTACTACGCACATTTGCCAAAAGTGGCCGTTTTTCGCAAATGTGCGTAGTAAAGCTTAACGTTCTCACTTTAAACTGTAAACAGTAGTTCATAAAATACTTTGAAGGGTTATCTAGGACTTGATAGTTGCAAAATTTTAAATGATGTCTCCGTTTTCTTTGAAATTATTTATTTTAAATGGGGGCAACACTGGACCTCGGAAAATTTAGGTACGGCCTTAATGTGGGTAGCAAGTGTCCATCAAATATTTAGTTTGTGATTATCAATGCATCTCTGATATCTAATTTACTTAGGCGTAAATAAAAAACTTGGGTTTTGGACTGCAAAGGTATTGTTTTTATTATTAAACAGTAAAAAAAACTGGTAGCAGCAATTTAAAAAAGAAAATGTATGTATGTTATACTTATACACAATACCTTAGCTTTTCGCTGCGTGAACCTTGCCGATAGAAGTAATCGCTTACATATAAAATATACTCTTTCAGATGGTAACTCAGCCCATGTAACTGAACAACGTTTATTCAACAATTTTAACGAAACTAAAAAAAAAAAATTGAATTTTCATATAAGCTGATCGAGTCAATTTGTAGGAAAATCCGAATTTTCTTTTTGGATTTCGTGAAAGTTGTTGAACAAGTTTTGCGTTCTTTGATTAACATGATGTAGAGATAGACTCAGATTTTTCACTATTTTGTACATAGGAACCACGTAACGTAACTGAAAATTAACACGTAATGTTACTTTGTTTTTTCACAATGCCTGAAGACCCGCAGAAGGTAGGTACTAACGGAATGGTGGCCCAGGGCGTGTGAAAGAAATATCGAGCGTCCGTCCGCCTATGCGACGGGTTGACGACATAATTAAAGTCACGGGCGGGGCATACCTGGTTGAGAGAAGCACAGGGCCGTGATGATTGGCGTCGACGAAGAGAACCCTATGCTTATCAGTGGGCGGAAGAAGGGCTAGGATGATGATGATGATGTAATTTTGTTCTAAAGTATCAAATTCGATTTTTCGCGACTTGAAATATGTATTTCAAGTCAAAAAAATGCTGAAAGTAACAGTAATAAAATATGTAAGTATTCTATGTATACTATACACTATCATGTCTTTATTCATAATGGGGCAGAGAGAGCCCAAGGTCACAAGACCCAAAAGCCACTTTTAGAGTGATGGTGGGCAAGAAGATAGAAAGTATTCTATTTATTTCTTCAAACTTAAAAGCAAAATTTTGGGAGGTTCTGTGTTGAATAATTCATTTCACGCCCATAGCGTCCTCAAAGAGAAGTTTAGAATTCATCCGACAAACCATCCACCGCAACATCATCTTCTCCACAAATATAAAGGCTAGCTATGTCGTTTTAACAGTATTCAGTGTGCGGCTGCGGAGTTACAGAATGTATAGTAGTTTGTTACACACATGTATTCAAATGTACTAGAATATAATTCGTTCTAGAATTTTATAAGGGTTTAGATTCAAGATAGAATAATAATAAAATCCTCAATACTTTGACGCTCTGGCTGATCTGATATAATCCTGTGACTGCTCTGGCTAATTTATGGCTCTGGTAGTACAGAGAGGGTCGGGCTCCTGCAGTGGAGACTAAAAAAGACCAGATGATGATGACGAAATATAAACTTTCTGCATGTAGTGTAGTTGGTTCGTTTTCTTTTTTTGAGACCAGGAAAAATACTAAAAATGCTTACATACAAGACACCTACGTACGTAAAACTGACGTTCCGCATGCATACCAATACCAATGTATTAAATATACTCGTGAAAATTCAACATTAAAGTAGATATGTTACCAAATTTTCCTAGGAATATTAGCTATTTAATTAACATCAACATTAAGAGCCAGCCATGTCTAAATTTCATTGACATATCTTGCTGAATCATTTTGCAATTAACCCCGTTCCGGTACGGGCGCAGCCAAATTGCCGGAGTTTTGAAGCCAAAGCCACTAATGTCACCAACTTGGCGGCAGACAGCCGCAAGATCTAGTCGTTATTTAAGTCTCAACTTCAAACTAGCCAATTAGCTTGCTGATGAATATAAAACTTTCACGAAGCCTGTTGGGTATAAATTATAATTAGTTTGTAGCCTGTTATTTTTTTTTGATGATATTCCAGATTTTTACCTGCAACTTAGTCTGTGTAAATATCCAATGAACCTGCAGTACCATAGTCTAGTCAGAAAGTCATGATTAGGTTAGCTTATAGGAGCTGTTTTGAAAACTTATTCAAAAATAATTTAAGTAATAATTATAATATGAATAAGAATATAATTATCCTTTTTATTAGAAGAATTATACTAATGACAGCGTTTGAATTTGAAGTAGTGTTATTTATAAATATCACAAGACCTTAAAATACTTAACTAGTGACCTCGAGACAAGGCCACACTAACGAGAATCGTCAATACACATCATCGCGATAAATATTGCGTTAATTATTAACGCATTAAATGGATTGGCCACACATGAACGGTCAACGTATTCTTGGCAATAAAATTGACGTGTTCTTACAAGCAGGATGGACGTTGACGCTAGTACCAGTAGCTTCACCATCATCGCGTTTCTCGCTAGTGTGGCCCTGGTATCAGACCTCATACCCCTGACCTCTTGAAGTTTATCGGATGAAATAGTTGTTGGGTCAAATAAGTTACTGCTTCTAATATTTTTGAATATTTTACAAAATAGCTGTAGTGTTATATTGTTTCGTTTTCAACCGCCATTTCCGGCTTTAGTAATCAGTATTTCAGTGAAGCCAATTCGAAACTGTCCTTAGAAAACCTGTTTTTAATGGTCTCTCCTTCAGCACAAAGCTTTAAAATATATACTAGTAGAAACGAGCCAGATGCACTCGTAAACGGACTTGACCAACCAATTCAATTAAGTAAAGTACTACCAAGCTGGACTAGGTCAGACAAATATTTAACTCGGACATCGAACCCCGCACTCGGTGGCTTTTTCAGCGACGAAGCGAGTCGCTATGAATAATAAATTTCCCTTTATTTTATCTTCCGCACGCCTTTTGCCTGGTATCAAGTATATTCCATTCACCTTATAATATGTCTTCTTCTTCTTATATTTAAGAGCTGGGCTCTTATCGGTGGAGTGCTTTCCATGTGCTTCTAATAGGTATGTACAGATATAAAATTCATGCTGTTCTGGTAGAAAAGAAAAAACTTAGAATGCATCAGCTGCTTCTTCTGCACTTGATTTTGGCTTAGCTTCGCTTCCCGAGCAGGACGTGAAAGCTGATCGAGGGAATGGACGAAAATGCGAATCATGTTGATGCCTGCACCGCCTGATGCGGCTAGCAACCCATGACTATTTTGATTCCTTTTTCCACGTTTTTGGCCACAATCACGCTAAAGTGGCCTTTGGGACTTGCGGCCCTGGGCTCTGTCTGCTTAGAGCCGCAAGACGATAAAGACGGGACAGTGCAAAAAAATTATAAGGTATTTTTTTTGTATGTGTCACCAGTTATCATTATTTGAACATTTCGACAATATGACTTATTGATGTCTAACTTTTCCGAAACATACATAGGGACCTATATGGTAATTGTGATGACTGATTGTCCTAAGGCCCCCGGTTGGGCAGAGCTTTGCTTCAAAAAATCAATAGTGCTTCGCCATCGTGATCGGTCTACTTGTGCGAATGAAACCAAAATAGAAAATGGTAGTTATGATTAATCACATTATTGTCTAATACTATAGACATTTTCATTATTACTGCAAGCTTTTATTTAGCTTGCTCTGTCTGTTGTTTTTTGGGCCAAATTTTGCAAGTTAAATTTGAGCCACTTCGGTATCTGATGGAGATGAAATTTTGTATGCTCATGTAAATTAGATGACAATGCAATTTTATTAAAGAAGCTGATCTAATGATGGAGCTGGAAGGTGGCTATGGGTGGCTATAGGATCCTTGTAATGTAATAAAACGTCGCAACCCTATCGAATTTGGGCTTGTTACCATTTGTCTTGACAAGTTCTTGCCTCACAATAAAAGCTTTAACGAAAAACAGATTTTTTTGGTAATGTTAATGTATCAGGTTTTTAGCTTCCACTGCGATAGAGTAGCCAGAGGATTTAGCCTAAACTCTTCACGCTGGCCAGACGAGTTGGAGAAGTGTCATTGATATGTATAAGCTTTGTTTAGCTTGTGTTTCCTAAGAAGTCGCCTTCTGCGACATCCACGGTCTTGGAGTGGTCCTATTCTACTCTGCCAAAATATGAAATTCTCCGAAGTTAATGTATGACATAAACTGCAAGCATCAAATATTGACTAAAATTTACCAGAGCAATATTTCAGCCGTATTCTCTTTACTCAATAGGTGTATGCAATTCCGAATATGTCCCGTAGGAAAATGACACAAATTGTAAGCCATTGGATCAAAGGGATTGCCATTGAAAATTACATCCATTCCAATTACAATGAACGATACGTTTGACATTTCAATAATATGTAGATACAATAACACGTCTTTATTCCTAACAGGGTAGACAGAGCCTGGGGTCAGTATACCCAAATGCCTCGTTTAGCGTGATGGTGGACATGAAGGCGGAAAAAGGGAATCAGAACAGTTAAAAGTTTTTTACTAATTGATTAATATATCTTTCTCCTTACTAAACCTTTACTTGGATAAACTTCTATAAGTATAACCAAGTAAAGGTTAAGTAAGTCCCTTGGTCCTATGGCCAAGGGACGCAAAACACAAAGGTCATGCGGCAGGCCTAGCATGACAGCAGCTTCAAGACAGAAAATGAAAATAAGAAAAATTAAGTTGCTATTCCGTCGCATATTTGGAATGATTTCCAATTCCTGCTTGACATCTACAATTTGGCGGAACGAGAAGCAGATCCTTATATTCTAACCCTCATATTTATAAAAAGTCTTTCTTTCTTAATCAGTCTCATAGCGAGTATGCTACTAGTTTATGGAGTATAGACTTTTTTATGCAACTGTCATAAAAAAACTGTGTTCTTTAAATCAGTAGCGTTATACTATATAACTGATTTAAGGAGTGCAATTTTTTTATGAATACAGCGGTATGATTTCTTTGCCTAAGACCAGCATAGACATTTTTACCCGACTTCGCCAGAAGGAGGGTTATTAAACTCTTATATTTACGATTACGATTACCGAAAGATGAAAGTACTTAAGTAGGTACTTATTCAGAATAATATATTGAACATGTTTTATGTAAATTCTAACCATTACTTTGTTTGTACTCTTAATGAGTATTCAGTGCCATTACATAACACTTAAATGTAGGTATACGAGCACTAAGATGGAATTGCATATAAAAAAAACTGCGATAAAAGGTTTTTATCAACTTAACCTAATTCTTTTCATGAATACTTTCCAGTTTTGTGTAAGTACCTACTTCACCTACACCAATATGAGTACCATGACGAAATCAATTCAATATATGTTTTAGGTTTGAATCCCAGATCTGAATTAGTTTTCAGCTAAGCATTTCGAGTTGATATCGAGTAAATCCAATTGTTCAGAAGCAAGAGAAGCAAGCGGAATACAAAATGTGTTGGATTTAAGTTTGACCGAAACATGATTTAGCGAATTATATGCACGTGCTTGGAATATCCGCTAACCATTAACATTATACTAGGGTACCTACAGTAGGTTTTACTGCGTGTGTTGACATTAAAACAACCCATTGTGTTTGGGTGATGAAGATGGTGACGAAGGCAACAAAAAGGATGATTTTTTCATCTTCAGTCTGAGTAATATGTCTATAGAAACGGAATTACGAGTACAACTAATGGCAAGAACCTGTCAACTTTGATCAAAGTAGGGTAGCATAGACAGTAGTGCTCCTACTTTTTCGATACATATTAGTCTGAATAAATTGTTCATCCAAGTTAAATTTGGGTAAAATGTTACAAGTTAAATTTACCTAATTAACTTTTTAAGAGTAAAAGCAATGAAAAAATAAATTAATGTTAACCACTTACCGGTAGCGGAGCCTGTGTTTTCGAGCGGCTTCTTGACATCTGGCTGATTTGGGTTTAAAGATGGACTCTGCTTAGAATTTAGCAATGATTTACTGGGAATAGTTTGCGGGGATATCTTAATGAAAGGAGTTGGGGTTGCGGGTAATGACAAAGGGGATGATAATCTTAAAGGCGATGTGGGAGTACCAAGATTAGATGGTAGAGACAACTTTGATTCTGATGACACGAAACTGTTCGTTTTGGAAGGAATATCACTTTTCTCCGAAGAGTCAGGCGTACAAAGGACTGTTGGTAATGATATTTTCAATGAAGTATTCCTCGATGGAGACTGTTTAGGGTCCAAGGGGTCAGCCATTTTGATCTGCGAAAGAAAGAAATTACATTGGAATTATTATTGTAAAGAAATTCGTAACCTTGTCATTGTGCGCCGATAAACGAAGTACCTACTGATAAACTACTAGATCATTTATTTATTTCTCTCTAATAAAATACATTCAATTATTCATAACGCAACACGCGTCGTCAAAATAGGCACAATAATAATAGATTTCTAATAATACTCGTAAGATAAACTATTTACGTAATTTTTTGTCGTATGGTACATTTACCTTACCTTTTTGCATCTCTCATATTTAAATCATACAAACATTAAATGCCTAAAACAAATCTTGATAGATCAAAGAAGTTACTCAACTAAGTTATACTTAGAGCAATCAATATTTGATAGGTATTAATTGCTTATAGTAGAGCCTCCTAGAGGGGATTTTGGTATTTACTCGAGCACGTTAGATAAACATCCAGACAAGATGACATTACAATATAACCACTGAAATAAAGGTAAACGTAACATATATTTCCATGAATATAACGATATCATAAAGTTAGTTTGGTGATCGAGCGGGGCGAAGCCATAGGAACTCAGTAATTAATCGACGAAAATCCATGGGTAATGTTTGAGCTCATTTAGTTGAGTTAGTATCCTAATACAAGTCTCGAACTTACTTACTCGAACAATCTGTGTGATTTGTCCTAATATATTTATTTATTTATTTGACTTGTCTTGACTAGTACTTTGGTCTCACAATAAAAGCCACAAGAGATTTATGTTTTTAATGTTTTTATTACAAACTATCAGATTAAGAATACCCCTTCCAATAATCATCTGATTTTGGGCAAGCACGACTAAGACATCAAGCTCTGTAGGTATACTTAGCGTCAGTGTAATAACACTGGTCAACAAGATTTTGCCACAAGCATACTTGCAGCGGTTTCTAATAGAATTTAGTACACAAAACATGAATCTTGTTATAAAAAATGTGTAGGACGTCTATGTTTTCAAATATATCACGTCAAAAATATATATTTTTACACGTTATATATTTTATAACGTGTGTATTTTTTCAAAGAGGAAAACACACACGGTGCGTTTTCAGCAGTGGAAGTGTTAATTTTTGTAAATTTTAAAATTATACCATTCATTCAATTAGCTCCTTTTCAATTTTCAAATACCAGTTTAACACTGTGCAAACCCTACTTTTTACAATACTTTTTACATCATTTCTAAATTATTTAATAAAATGGACTTATGAAAGATTTTGTGCGAGTCGGTATAACGGTATACACTACGCGCAGTACACAATGCATGGGAAATATTATAGTAACTTAAATTTTGTATAACTCCTTAAATAAAAATGGTATAATGGTAAACCAAATTTTGTTTTGATTTCGATGAGTGATTACATTATTTAATGTGGCAGAATTAAATAACCTGCACAGAAGCTATTTAATATAAATAATTGAAAATATCAGAAAATCGGGAAAATCGGATCTTTGATATAACATTATTCAAAATTCTGACGTCCTAGGAATAAAAGTAAATTATATCCATATACACTTTACAAAAATCTATAGGAGACAATAAGGCTTATTCCAGTGACAAAAAAAAAATTGGTTGCCTGTAAAGTCGGTATACGGGCGAAAGTTTTACGTGACAACGACTTCACTCCACTTCACTCCAAACTTGACTTCCACTCGGGCATGGTTAGCCCGCCTAAGAGCGAGAGAGACAGACATAAAAAGTGAAAGGCACGCGTGCCTCTCACTCGCTCTCATTGTGAGCGCATAACGTGAGCGGAGCGTAACGCAGTTTCTTGAAGTGTCACCCGGCTAACCAATTTATAAGACGTTGTCACGTCAAAATTACTAATTTTGTCGATCAGTGTAATTTGAGACGCGAGCTTGAGTATTTCCAACGAGTTCTATGTACTTATTCATGTCAATGAGTATTTTTTTTTTAAAAGACATTGACAGACAAAACATGACATTATCAGGGACTATGTTGGCAGTTTATGTTTTTTACTTACTAATTTTGATAAATTAAATATATATAATAAATAAATAAATATATAATATATATGCCGAAAATATCTTAAAAGCCAAAGCTTATCGGGGTGTGCATCCCGCGGTGCACCTCCCGACTTGCCCTAATTTCACCATCTACCTTTTTCCCCTCTCGACGACTTACCGGCGCGAAAAAGACCAAACGTTACTTGCTCGACTAGCGTTTGGTCTCTCTAAAAGAAACCAAACGTTAGTCGCTCGACGAACACACGTTTCCCTCCGCCAGCGACCAACGCTCAGTCAATAAACCAAACGTTAGTCGATGACAGAAAAAAACGTGTTTTTTCACAAAGCGTTAATCACGTCCCCACCCGCAACGGAGCGGCCAGAGTCCGGTCCGGCGGGTGCTTCGGTCTCGCCCAACCAACGGCCACGCCGCCCGCGGGCGGGGAAGCGATACGCCTACCTAAAATTTTCACGCGAAAGTTAGACGAACCCATTTTTACGCGTCCCCGACCATTGCGGGACAGACGGAGCCCGGAGATATGGCCTAAGGCCACCCCCGGTACATCCTAACACCCCGCAATGGCGAGGGACGCGCACCACAAAAACAATTTCACCGCCTACCTACACTTTCCCTACTATTAATAAAATACAGAAAATAGGCCGCCTAACTACCTAAACTGCAGTGGGGTGTTTTCCCTTTGTTTACGAGTTATTTACAAAGAAATTTTTTATCAAATTTATTAAAATAATAAATTTTCAACACACCACCAAAGGAAAAACACCCCATTGCCCCCTACCCACAATACCTTCAGCGGTCCACTTCTGCTCGATGTTTGGCCATGCCGCTTTGTTCCATTTTCCACACCTTTATTCATAAACAAATTATTTATGTGCATAAATAATTTTTTATAAACCGGAGGTGCTATGGCAACAAACGGCATAGCCACTCATCGATGACGCTGTGCTGATTGCAAGGTCAGGAATACGCTGTTGCTGACCTTGCAATCGCGTCCCACTTCCGCCTCAGCGGACAGTCCACGCTGAAGGCATTTGTCAATGAGTATTTCCATGTAAATGCTCTTTTTGACATTCTTGAATACCTGTAGCAGGGATCGGAAAACCCATGCGTAACTACCGATTGATTCGGCTAACCCATACAATAAGGGTTAACAGTAACTGCAGTAACCGTTATCTGGAAAGGTTAATCTAGGTTTTCGGCGATGCACAGCCGATTGGTTGAGTCATGCAAGCGCTGTTGCAAGGATAGGTACTGTGTGACGAGGAATGAAAAACTTGTAGTAACAACATGCATGTATGTTAAACAACCCAAAATGTATGTTAACCCATTCCCAATCGGGTTAACCTAATTGTCCGAACCCGCTGTAACCGCTCCCCCCACCTGTGTAAAGGTACACATTATATTTGACAGACACGGACGTTGGTCTAAAACCCCATTTAGCATCATGGCCCCTACTATCAGCTGCTGATGATGAAATATTTCCTTTGATGAGCACATGAACCACGGTAACATTCAGTTATCTAAAGTAGATTACTTATTTATTTTTAGATTAATGGCTGATACTTTGCTTGATCTCATGGTGACCAGGAACATAGCTGTAAGCTTGCTGTAGGTACCTAGTCACGTTGTTGCGTTACTATCGCATATAATTATGGGTAGGTAGGTACAAGTAATTTGAAAGAAAAATCCTATATATCGACGAAAGATCGATTGGCCTAGATATTTCAAACTTGACATGATAACCCCCCATTTAACCCTTTAACCGCGAACGTCGGATTAATCCGACAAACATTTTCGTGCCCATTTCGCGAGCGTCGGATTTATCCGACCAAACTATGGATATTTACAGTTCTTCGCGCTGGGAGCACGACAACTAATATAAAGTCTCGCGGTAAAAGGGTTAATTTTAAAAAAATCCAAATTAACGGATCTTCTTAAATCATTTACCTACTGTGATAGATGTGGTAGTGGTTCTAATTTGAGTAACAGATATATTACTAAGTCTTATAAAAATATCCATCTCAATCAGATGCATAGGTATGCATTAACAAATCAACTGGAGAACTACCTCTACTCCGCGATTTTCGTCTGTTGAGAAACCGTAGATTTGCCGTAGAGAATAAAACGCTTTACAAAAAGATATCAAACATTATAAAAAAAATCTTTATGTACATTCGAACCAAAAAGGTACATAGGTACGTACTCTTTGATTCGAACAAAAAGAATGTAATACAAAGCTCCTCCTTTTCACAAGTCGCTTAAATACTACTTATCAAAAAGAACGAAGTGATTATATTATTTTTAGATGACAGCATGACGTAACTATAGTAGACGATGTCCTTGCTTGACATCTGATATAATTATGTAAATATACCTACAGGCTTAAGTACATATGTACAAGGCCGACGAAATAACATCGGATTAAATATGGAATAAACAACAAACGGGGAAAACAAAAACACCATAGCAATGAAACAGAATTTACAGGACCTTGATAACTGGTTGTAGTTGTCGTAACTTACGTCATGTCAGCTGGCCGGTCTGTGTGGACAATCGCTGTTTCGCTCCGACCCACGCCACGCCAGTTGTAGCCAGACTGGTCTGAGGCTCAAGAGCGAGACGCCAATAACAGTTCGCGCAGCCCTTCATGCTTTGCGATTATATTCACACATTCATTGAGTTGAATAGTCCATATCGTGGTGGCAGCGACGAACAGGCGTCCGTTGCAAAGCCGCTCATAAAAAAAGTATTTGAAAATATACACAGCGATATCGTATGCCGTGTTTAAATATAGACTCTTTGCACAGTGCCTGATTTCCAACATGACTACAACAGAAGTGGCGAGTTCGCCCATCGGATTGAAAGTTAAAGTGCTACACTTTGTGAGATTGGTGTTTTCTGCTATTGGGAGACTGTTCTTCAGCATATACTATGGCACCGAAACTGCGAAGATCCCGACTATATCGGACAGTGACAGCATTCTGAAGGAACCGGCCATAGAAGTCGCGAAGAAAATTCGACGAAAAGAGGTTAGTTCTTATAAAAATTACGATCTATCAGTATGTTATGTTATCTTTCATATATTATAATGTTAGGTAGGTATGTGATTATCTTAAAAAGGTAGATAACCATGTTTGTATGAGTTATAATGAAGACCTTAAAACTTTTACAAACAATATTACATATTATTTTAAATTTTAAAATGAATTAAACAAATTCTTATAGGTATATGAGATTTTCTTCATGCTGGCCAGGTAGAAAAAGATTTCCACGTATGTTAGCAGCTGCTTCTCTTCCTGCACATATCGTAAAACCCGTCGAGGTATTGGTCGAGAATCTGAATGATGTCAATGCTATGCGGCTAATAACCCATCACTCTTCTGATTCCTTTTTTCCACCTTCGCACCCACCAACACGCTAAACGAGGCCTTTGATAAAGATATGTCATCATCATCATCACCAACAGGTCTTTTTTTAGTCTCCACTGCAGGAGCACGTCCCTCTCTGTACTACAAGTCATATATATGTTACAGCAGTCAGAGGATTTGGACCTACACTCTCTACGCTGGCCGGAAGGGTTGGAGAGGTCTTATTGATGTTTATGAGCTTTGTTTAGCTCTGTGGTTTAGCTTTTGTTTCCTAAGTCACCTTCTATGACATCCAGATATGTATCTGGAACTAAACGAAGGGATGACATGGGGAGGATCGTGTGTCCACGAGTGGACTTCTCACAGCTGAAATTATGATGATGATGATGATATGCTATATCAACCTAAACATGCTTTCTCTACCTTTCTCTTCTAAGAATCTTCCTGGCTGTATGAGTATAATAGATATACTAACAACATAAACCATACGTGCCGTTTTAATTATCTACATTTGAAATTTTCCTATGTTAATTTTATCAATTCTTAGTCACTCCACAAATATAAATGAGATTAATGTGCGTTTCATATACATAGCTATCTGACTGCCTCCGTGGTCCAATGGTCAAGGCGTTTGCCTTGTAATCCGGAGGTCGTGGTTTTAAATCCCACGGGGAAGCATAATTTGTAAAAAGTTTTTTTCCCGTCTGGTTAGGATACTGCAGGCTTGAATCACCTGATTAACCGAAAAGAAAGATGATTCCGTGCTTCAGAAGACACGCAAAGCTGTGGGCCCCGAAGGCCATCTAGCGTTTGTTTTAACCTATCCAAGAATTGGTTTTGGTCTACCCTTTGGGTTGCGGAGGTCAAATCACCTAGGTTAGGTAGCGGACCCCGGGCTCTGAAACGTTACCGCTGAGGATGCAACCGGGAATACGCTCGGATGATGATGAATGATTCATATATATAACTATATCTTCCTACGATCAATGAATACCTGCGTGTACATTATTACCACTGCCTTTAAGAAACAATTCGTTAATATTGATACATTTATCAATAGGTATGAACTTCATAAAAAGCAATGACATGCTCTATACGAGTAAGAGATGATAGTCATGCAGAAAGCGAAATTAAAATTATACAAAAATTACTCTGCTTAGTTACCTAGGTGACTATCAATTCATTTACGTTAGTATATTACGTACGTAGTAAACAAGGAACCCTTATAGTTTCTAGCTGTAATTTGACATGGGTATGTACATATTAATCACGCCGATAAAATGGTAAAATGAAATAAAAAAGTTTTTTTGTGTAGTGTCCGTTATACGGTATACGGAAAAAGTGGGAATTATTTTGCAAATTTTTTTTAAGTCAGGGTGTCCCTCCCCTCCTCTCTGTCAGATAAACGGTTGTATTGCAATTGGACACGTGATAAAAATAACTGCAGTAGTATATATGTCGCAGTTGGATGGTATAAACCGCTAATTCACTAAACCTCTAGGAGTTTGGCATTACAGCTCGGTTTTGTTAAACAGTTGAATATAGTTTATTTTTTTTATTAAATAATATTACGGCTCTGGATACAAGTCCTTTAGAGCCTATCTTTAATTTTGTTCTTGCTGGATTGTCAATGTGTCACGTTTAACAAACCAGCTAACCACGTTTAGTTTAGACCGCAGAATAGGTTATTTGCGCATGTTATAAACAAACAAATTTATGACGGACGGGGCATTAAAATAAACCTGTCCTCAATTCAACTTCTTACTATGTAATCTAGTCTCCAACATCAAAGAATACCAATAAAGAATGATACAAAGGTTGATGCAAGTGGATACAGAAAAGTTTGTTAACGCGACATAATCTCAATGGCGGCGTAGCGGTTTCTCTCGGTCTTCATTTGATTCCCGTAAATTCTCTATGTTGCCGGAAGGCGGGCGTCGAAATAACTATATGGGAACCAAGCTGAAGATCTGCTTTATTTTCCCTAACCATTTGCAGCCCAAAATCATAAACGATGTCTTCGATATATCTCGATGAAAACAGCTTACTCTCGAAACGCTGTGAAGAATTCCGAACTTAATCTACAATCTTACGTCTTGCGCCGCGGCATTAATGAATACAAATCGCCATTCTGCGTATGCAGTGTCAGTAATTTAACGCTGTTTTACGAAACCGAGCTGTAATGCCAAACAGCTAGAGGTTTAGTGAATTAGCGGATTATACCATTCAACTGCGACATATACAATACATTTCCTAAATAGCGACCGGTTTTTACACGACTGCGCCAGAAGGAGAGTTGATTTTCGAGTGTATGTATATGTACATAAGTATATAATATGTATATGTACATATATATATATATATATATATATATATATATATATATATATATATACCTATATAAGTATATATTTCTTTGGCACGCTCTACAGCCTAAACGGCTTGATGGATTTTAGCTTGCGAAGGAAGCGTGTGGAGGATGGGGGTGTGGTTAGATTGGTGATTTGTCAGAGTGACACTGGGTAAATGGTATACTCGTATCAATGGCGCTAAAATTATCTTTCACGCAGTCGAGTTTTAGATTTTTTTATAATTACTTGTTTGTGTAGTCGAATATGATTACAACTTAGTCAGACAGACGTCGCAAAAGATGGTACATTCATTACTATATCTAGCCAATAACAAGATTCACGCACAAACAAAATTCTTGAGATTCTCCTATTTTTAGCTCTATGACGTAACGCAAATGCTTCCTAAAAACATGGAATCTACGAAGTTACATTTAGACTTTTAATAGTAGAATAGACATATTTTTTAATCTACACTACACTAGTAGTTCGCTCCGAACTGTGAACTCGCGATCCCAATAAATCGGCAACCCCTTTACCGATATGACTCATGTTTGAACTTAAAAATTCTATTAGCTACATCTACACGCTTACCAAATTTCATAAAACTACCTAAAATTACCCGAGTTATCATCGAACTATACATAGGTACATCACAGAACTTCGCTCGCTCGTTCAACAAATTAATTATAAAATTATAAATAGTACAATAGTTTCGACTGCTCTCTTTGCACCTTTCATTGGCTGCTTGCTTTGCACCGCTTTGCACCTTTTATTTGCTGCTTACTTTGCTTAGTTGTCCGAAATAAATTATTTATTTGTTTGCACCTTTTATTTATTTGCACCTTTCATTGGCTGCTTGCGTTGCACCATTCATTTGACACGGCAACGCCTACGAGTACCTATACCTACATGGTCTAAAAAAATATACTGAAATTCAGTCCATGATACTGAACAACTTTTCCCAAGGAATACGTATCGAAATATGAAAAATAATTTTTGGCCTCCCATACAAGTTGAGCGATCAGTTTGTATGGAAGCAAAAAAAAAATTTTGGTAAGATTAGATTCGTTTTAATTTTGAGTGACACTGGGTAGTGGATAGTGGGCTGAGATAAGGGATATATGGTAGTGGGTGTATCAAAAATTAAAAAAAAAACAAAATGGCGGATTTTGGCGCCAATTGATTTATTATTATTTTTTAGCCATTCTCGTCCCATAGTTGATTGATATTCCTTCAATTTTTTTTTATTCCAAACCTATAGAGTTGGTATCAAAAGAAAGGATTTCATAAAAGCATAACAAGTATATAATTATGTATAACATATATTTTAATGTAATTTGGAATGAGAATCTCTTTGGAAGAGAGAGAGAGAGAAGAAATGCTAAAAAAACAGCTTATAATCTCGCTCGTGCTTTTTTAATAATGACTTGTTAAATTGGATAGATGACTGGGTCAAAAATAAATTATTTGGTACTGTTAAAAGAATAAAACGTCACAAAATAGTGTCACTTGTCATTGATCATATCCATTTTCAACGTGATTTTATATTTATTAAAGCAGAAAAACTGATATTGAGCGCTATTCGATTCCAAAAAATTACAACGTCACGGATTTGTTTTTCAAACAAATCGCATAGAAAATATTTGTTTTGACGTTTAGAAAAAAGTGTCTGATTTGACCTGTTGTCATCTAGTGGAGTGGATTGTTAAGTATTGTATGCAAATGACATGTCAATAGTGTTCTAAAATGTACCTAAAAAAAATCTTGAACGTCAAGACGAATTTAAATTATATGGTAGTTATCTAGTAAAGTAATATCTTTACTAGATACTTGATCTTTTGACTTTAACTAATGAGGTCACGGTACATTGTTCATTCGCTAATTAGCTGAAATATAACAAGATTTTCTTTAATTTACCTATTGTACATTTCGGGCGGGGATGGAACCAGCTTTCGGTTAATAAGTAGCGCTTTTAAACTGCTAAACAATTGCCGCTTCACATTCATTTTATAGTTGAAGTTAACTGGCTACCTCCTTAGAACGCCATAGACGGTTCATCATCATCATCAGGTCTTTTTAGTCTTCACTGCTGGAGCACGACCCTCTCTGTACTACCAGAGCCATACTTTGCCAGAGCAGTCAGAGGATTTGGCCTACACTCTCCGCGCTGGCCAGACGGGTTGGAGAGGTCTCATTGATGTTTATAAGCTTTGTTTAGCTTGTGTTTCCTAAGTCGCCTTCTACGAAATCCACGGGAAGACTTGGAGAGGTCTTATTCTATTCTTCGGGGATCCACACGGCTGTACGTAGTCGGTTACCTCAACATAATAACTTATGTAGGTACTAACGTACGAGTTAACTTCAATAATCGACACACAAAGCGACCGAATGTCGGCTGTCAGATTTGCGATAAAACGGTAACTTCCTACGCTTCATGCAGCTTGGATGGCAGCACTATTTCTATGCAAGCAAACGTGCGACTAATTCAGTAGAATTACCTAATGAATGTAGGTAAGTAACTGGCTATGCGGCTAGCAACCCGTCACTATTTTAATTCCCTTTCCACTTACACGCCTAGCACGTCGCTGAATGTGGCCTTTAGGTCTTGTGGCCCTGGGCTCTGTCTACTCTGCTAAAAATGAAGAATCAGTATTAGTATGTCTAGGTATAGGTATATTTTATTTAGATTCCAGTTAGATTCACAGGAATCAGACCAAGTCCAAATGGTGAGACTCCGCAGGTCGGTAGAGAAAATAAATATCTAATAAAAGCATTATTTTTAATGTTCCAGATAACTAGTGTGGAAGTGTTAGAAACTTGCATCAGGCGGATTAAGGATGTAAACTCCTCTTTGAACTGCTTTGTGGAAGACCGGTTCGAGCAAGCTCTGAAGGAAGCCAGGGAGGCAGATGCCCTCGTTCGAGGTGGCACCAAGTCCCCTGAGCAGTTGGAGAAAGAACAACCGTTCTTGGGCGTCCCCTTTACTACAAAGGATTGTATCGCCGTTAAAGGTAAGTCCTCGATGGACTTCAAGTAAAAAAAAATACGATATCATTAATCAATAATTATACCTTGTAGTATTTTAAACGTATTTTTTTAAACTTTTAAGGGACGTGTGACGTGACTTACAATCGTCAGGCATCTTTTTTAGGGTTCCGTACCCAAAGGGTGCAAACGGGACCCTATTACAGAGACTCCGCTGTCTGTCCGTCTGTCACAGGGCTCTATCTCTTGAACCGTAATAGCTAGACACTTGAAATTTTCACCGATTTTGTATTAATGTGGCCGCTATAACAACAAATACTAAAAATAAAAAAAGTTAATAAATAATGGGGGTCGTCATACAAGAAACGTGATTTTTTCAGCGTTTTTAACTCGATCTTTATAATGGCATTAACTAGATACTTGAATTTTTCATCGATTATGTATTTCTATGACTAATGTAAATAACAAATAGTAAAAATAAGATAAAGTTAAAAATTAATGGGGGTCGTCATACAAGAAACGTGTTTCTTCAGCGTTTTAGAACATTGTACGGAGGTACGGAACCCTTCATGTACGAGTCCGATTCGCACTTGCCCGTTTATTATAGATATAAGATAGATAGACGATACTCTTATGAATACAATTAAATAAGCTTGTCACCTGAGTAATACATTAGGTGTTAGTATACCTGTGTCTCTCTACATCTGTACATTCTTCATTAGTTCATCACATTACATGAATATGTACATATATTGACTCGGTACATTCAAGCAACGACGACCAAAATACTGTTTTACAATATGATTCTAATTCATTTATAACGGGATAAATTTTTGAAAAATGACTCAATTAGATTCTATGGCGTATTAACACCATAGAATCTTCTTATTTAAGAGCTTAAAGAAAGAAAGAAAGATAGTTTATTTGATATATCACATACACACAATTATAATAACAGTTCTCACTATCCAAAATTATATCTGTGCCTATACCAAAATGCTTAGTGGCTCTTGTCGGTGGAGTATGCGCCTAGTAGTAGTAGTATCTCGGTTCTCTGCCTTACTTTTTAGTGCTTGATACGACATAACCCCTGCTTTTTCTTTCAGTTGGTCTACATAGAATCCAATTGAGACATTTTTCAAAAACCCCTTTAAAAAAAATTGGTTGCCTGTAAAGTCGGTATACGGGCGAAAGTTTTACGTGACAACGACTTCACTCCACTTCACTCCAAACTTGACTTCCACTCGGGCATGGTTAGCCCGCCTAAGAGCGAGAGAGACAGACATAAAAAGTGAAAGGCACGCGTGCCTCTCACTCGCTCTCATTGTGAGCGCATAACGTGAGCGGAGCGTAACGCAGTTTCTTGAAGTGTCACCCGGCTAACCAATTTACGTTGTCACGTCAAAAACATAACATCTTTATCACATCAATAAGTGCCATAAAATGCATTTTTGGCATTCACAATTTATTTTATTTTTTATTTTATTACAAAACATGTAATAGGCGGACTTAAGGCCCAGGGCCCTTTCTACCAATCAACCTCTCAAAATTTCACGCGTAATTTTCCGAAAAAGTCGGAGCAGTGAACGCCATATTGCTCTGTGGTCATGACGTCAGTTATGCATGTAAACAAAGGCGCTGATGTATGTATTTTGCCAGTTCGTATACACGTGCGTATGACGTAAACGCACGGCGCCTTCTATTTGGTGTTTAAAAACAGATAACTGAACATTTTTAATTTAATTTTAAAATATAATTTGTTGTTTTATGAACTTTAAACTAATATCGCACTTTAAAATAATAATAACGAAATTTAAAATAATAATATCGAAATTTAAAATAATCATATCGAAATTTAAAATAATAGTCCCATTAGGTGTGAGAAACCTGTAATGACTTGTAGTATAGACTTAAATACCGTATTGATAATTTTTTAACGTGTTCATTACATACATGTCAGATACCTATCATAAATATACGCAGTGTATTGAATATAATTACATATTGAAGCTAATTTGGGAAGTCTAACAAGGAAACATGTGTTTTTGCCAGCACCATTTTTGTCCGTGAAGTTTGAACAGTCATTACATGGTTAGTCGTTGAAATAGGTAGGTATTTAGTTAAGTAACATTAACTATGTTGGTATTTATACGAAGTTTCTCTGTCTGCTTTATTATAAAACTAGTAAGTATATGACATTTTATTATACGAATGGCAGATCGTAAAGTCAGGGACGTGTGGAAGGACCCTTTTCCTTCCACACGTCCCTGAATTTGCCCACTGTCCCACTGCTGGCAGTGGGACAGTACACCTATCTAGCAAAATAATTACGCAGTATAGGTTTTCATTTCTTTAACATAGCAAACTGTCCCTCCATACAAACAAGTCACTTATGCTAGTTCGGTCTCGTGTTTTAAGTTTTAAAATACGGTCATGGTTAGATTTTGGCCTATGAAATGCTAAGAGCCATGGTGTCACAATAAAGGCTTTGGTTGTGGGACCATTGGCTTGAGTCACGAACATTGTACGGAAGTACGGAACCTTTATGTACGAGTCCGACTGGCACTTGACCCTTTTTTTTTCATTCCAGGTTTGCATCACACCTCTGGCGTAGTGCTGAGGAAAGATGTTATTGCTGACAAGGATGCAGAAGCCATTTGGTTGCTGAGAGAGAAAGGAGCCATCATTCTGGGCCTCACTAATGTACCTGAACTCTGCATGTGGTACGTTTTCGTATATTTTGCTTTGTCTTATTATAATAAAACAGGCCAAGTGCGAGTTAAACTCGCGTCGGGAGGGTTCCGTACAATTGATTGAATTCTTTTAGGTTTTCTTGTAATCTACAAACAATGAACTATATTTCGTATTTTTTTTCAAAATTTTAGGCTCAGTAGTTTCGGAGATCATGGGTCAGTTTTCGTCTTCTTTCATGAATAAAATCAAAACTATTTATTTTATAATTATAACAAAAATATATTTAAGATCCTCATAACGAGCCCTTTCTATTGATATATGACACAGTAAGGTTTGCAAAACTTTGTTTTTCAATTTCCTAATTTATCCCCCGAAAATGGCCCTTATTTTAAAAAAATATTTATTTACTTTGCACATATGTGTTTGGGTCACAGGATTACACCATCCTACAGAATTTCACCTGATTCGGTCCAGTAGATTCGGAGCAAATTGGCTGTGACATACGGACGGAGAGACAGACGCACGAGTGATCCTATAAGGGTTCGGTTTTTTCATTTTTTGTACGGAACCCTAAAAACAGGACTGACTTTGTTACTAGGTTTAAACCATTATCCGCCCAAATCAAGTTGTCATCTAGTAATATCACACTATCCCACTTGTCAATGTCAACTTGATTTGGGTGGATAGTGGTTTAAACGTAGTAACAAAGTTAGTCCTGTTTATATAATAAGACGGATTGTGTCATTCTTCTTTTTAGATCCATTTAAATGCTACGGTATTTACCTATCTGACACGATTTTGGTGCTTCTTTTAGATCACATTGTCATATTATATCGTCAACTAAATGAATTGTAGTTTTTACGAGTTGCTTCGCAAGCTGTAGAACTTTGCTTATAAGGCAAATTCAGAACGCGAAATCCGAGCGCAAGAAATTTATCTTGTCCCAGTAGACTCCTTAAGGCCGTACCTAAATTTTCCGGGGTCCAGTGCTGCCCCCATTTAAAATAAATCATTTCAAAGAAAACGGAGACATCATTTAAAATTTTGCAACTATCAAGTCCTAGATAACCCTTCAAAGTATTTTATGAACTACTGTTTACAGTTTAAAGTGAGAACGTTAAGCTTTACTACGCACATTTGCGAAAAACGGCCACTTTTCTTTGAAATTATTTATTTTAAATGGGGGCAGCACTGGACCTCGGAAAATTCAGGTACGGCCTTAACTGCTTACCAGAAATAATTTTCCACCAATTTGTGCCGTGTTTTCAAAGTTACAATTATTTTTTATTAATTCATATAAACTTTCTTCGCTTTCTTAGATAGGTATCTAAAAATATAGCCATATTTTTAGGGTTCCTTACCCAAAGGGTATGAACGGGACCCTATTACTGAGACTCCGCTGTCTGTCCGTCAGTCCCAGGGCTCTATCTCTTGAACCGTAATAGTTAGACACTTAAAATTTTCACCGATTATGTATTACTGTGGCGGATATAACAACAAATACTAAAAATAAAAAATAGTTATAAATTAAAGGGGGTCGTCATACAAGAAACGTGTTTTTTTCAACGTTTTTAACTTGATCTTCATAATGGCATTAACTAGATACTTGAAATTGTTACCAATTATGTATTACTATGACCACAATAACAACAAATACTAAAAATAAAATAAAGTTAAAAATTAAAGGGGGTCGTCATACAAAAAACGTGTTTTTTTAGCGTTTTAAAACATTGTACGGTGGTACGGAACCCTGCATGTACGAGTCCGACTCGCACTTGCCTGTTTATTTGTAATTTCAATGCACGTTATTGCGACTTTTTGTAATTTCGATGACTTGCAGTGCCGGATAGACGATGATGCCCTAAGCAATTCACGCCTGTGTAAATTTATTTTTAAGGGTATTAAGATTTTCAAGTGTTTTCTGACATAAAAAAATAATATGGCGGTCACTTTTGGGGGGTAAATTAAAAAAAAAATTATCTGCAAAATGTCGTGTTACATATCAAATAATAAGGCTTGTTGTAATGCTCAAATATATTTTTAAGTTATTTAAGAAAATAGGCGAAAGACCATCCCCTCCTTCATCTCCGAAACTAATAAGCCCAAAATTAAAAAAAAAGGCAGATAATAGTTCTTTCAGGAAAATCTATGAGAAGTGCGGAGCCCCTTTTCACGCGAGTTTTAGGTACTTGAACTTGACCGGTTTATTTTAATTATTCATGATGCTCAACAACATTATACTTACTAACTTCGTTGTGACTTCGTGTAGATCAAACATCAACGTTGTACATGTTTGATTCCATTACCTAGCTGGACTTTGAATGATCGATTCGTCGAAGCAATTAGCTTTCAAAGGCAATCAGGTATATTAGTGTGCTATTACTGAAATAATTAGAAGTGGCCATTAAAGTTTCAAATTGTCCCAATTTCGCTTACTAATCGCATTGATACTTTTGATACCAATTCCTTTTAAACGAAAATTTCAATAAGTAGTACTCCCTTTCTTCATTACTGTTTATTTAATCCTACTTTGAAGTAACGTTTCTGCATAGAACCCCGGTTATTAGCCTCAAAGTAATCGTAGGATCTTTATGTAAGCGTCGTAGTATTGACTGGGGTTTACTAGGCCGATATTTGTTCTTCTTATGTCGCTGTGGAGATCTTTTGTACAGGTGGAGAGTTATTAATGGCTCACAAAATGTGAGCGAATATGGCTCCTCCCCACAAAACATGGCTCACCTGCTTTCTTGTCCAGTAGGTATGCATCTGCCTTGCACTCTCGACGATTTATTTGCGACTACGGAGGACGCAGGCAAGGAGTCCATTATTGGGCTCTGATTGGGCTAACAGAATATACTTTTTTTTTTTTTTTAATTTATGCCTTGGCGCTACTGCGTATTTAGCCAGGAACAAGTTAATAACACGTGGGAAATTCTTTTTTCCTAACAAGTTACAATCAAAGGTTGGTGTAGGCCTTTGATTGCTTTAAGGGAGCTTCTGGCGACAAATCTATACGAGTCCACTGGTTTTCATAGCCGATTGAGTGGCGGACGACGCCCGAAGACGCCCACACAGTCCGCGAAACAAATATCACTACAGCCGTACTATGACTGTCCACTTAACTATTTCACATATTGTTCATGAGCATGAGCATAACACCAAACAACACCAATTTCATATTATAAGGTCCACTAAAATCAATTTGCAAAATAATTTAAAGAAAACCCCAACCAAACACCTTGACTTCCCGCCAAAAACTCCAGAATATACTTAGTTAATACAATATATTTGTACCATCGACACGCAAAGGCCAATACTGATACCATACCTACCATAGGTATGGTTACTTTTTAATGAGTGCGCTGGTACATTTCTTTACAACTTATTTTATAAAGGCTTCTGATATTTTTCCAGGTGGGAAACTCACAACCACATTCATGGAAGGACCAACAATCCGTACAATACGACCAGAATCGTCGGTGGTTCTTCAGGTGGCGAGGGGTGTCTGCAAGCTGCCGGAGGCAGTGTGTTTGGAGTCGGTGAGTGATGCAATTTTATTGAAACATCATTACCAACACCGTAGACGTAAGATGAGCATATACCGAAGGTATCCTACAATTTTTAGCCCCTGACTTTTGGTCGGGGCTGAAAATTGGTGCCTTTTGGCATGCTGGCAGTAGTTTTGATCGCCCTGTACTGTTTGCAAACAGAAAGCATCACAATTTTGTAATAATCCCCCTCTTTGTCATCATCAGTGATATTTTAACCTTTAAAAGTTGCATCGCAGGTAAGTATAACTTTTTCATTGGTTATGAACTTTATGTTAAAAGCTATGGTTCAATTTAATGTGATAGATAACTATTCTACCATTGCCCTATTAAGGGTTAACTAGGATTGTCTGGCCCTTATATAGGCCCGGGCCTAGGGCAGCCAGATCAAGGTTATTAGGCCCGGGCTTAACGACCCTGAGGATATATTGCAAAACCAGATCAACTCGCACGAGATTCTGATACGATACGACTTTATAGAAAGTAATTTATATATTAAAGCGAAAATCACTCACTCATTCATCACGAAATCTCGAAAACTACTATTAGCTAATGCAGATGAAATTTGGCAAGAAGGTAGATTGTGACTAGGAGACGTCCGCTAAGAAAGGATTTTTTTAAATTCTATCCCTAAGGGGGTGAAATAGGGGTTGGCAGTTTGTATGAAACTTCGTAATTTTTAAAGTGAGACACATGAAAATTTTAATGTATTTTAGTAGTTAGTAGAAAATAATAATGCATTTATTAAATTTTGAAAATTACATCCCTATAGGGGTGAAATAGTGGTTGGCAGTTTGTATGAAACTTCGTAATTTTTAAAGTGAGACACATGCAATTTTTAATGTAGTTTAGTAGTAAGTAGAAAATAATATTGCATATATTAGATTTTGAAAATTATATCCCTATAGGGGTGAAATAGGGGTGGCGAGTTTGTATGAATCTTCGTCATTTTTGAAGCAAGACACATGACATTTTTTTATTAGTGGTTAGTAAAAAATAATAATCCATTGATTGGATTTTAATAAATTGCAACCCCAGTTTAAAAAAAACGCAATATAATTTGTGTAGTCTCGGGCGAAGCCGCGGGCAATAGCTAGTTACGTATGAACGTGGTACCTCAGAGGAATAATATACTGGTGGTACAAATACTTTTAAAGTAGGTAAGTAACTATATTTAATGATGTGCTTTTCTTGTTTAAGGTTCCGATATTGGCGGCTCAATTCGTATGCCTGCATTTTTCAACGGAATTTTTGGACATAAACCATCAAAGAACACTGTTTCAAATGGAGGACAATACCCCATACCCGAATCAGAGCTCACAAATTCATTTTTGGGTAAGTATCACAGGTCAAAAGTAATTTTTCTTACAAGCCTTAAAAGTAAATCATGTCCTCAAGTTACAATAAGATTTTCCTTGATTGAAACTTGGATTAATAAATATAGTCAACAAGTACAAGAGAGATGTACTTGTTGACTGGAGATAGAGCAAGATGGAAAAAACTGACATGCTGTGCCGACCCCACATAAAGAGTGGGATAAGGATAAGGCAGAAGAAGCAGCGAGCAGTCGCTCCCCGTTCACATTGTACATAAAGTTTAGTTAGGTTGTTAAACTGCTCATCGCGTCGCTGCCAATTCAGTGTAGCGCGAGCCAAAGGGTAGTTTCGATTACTAGTAAGCAATCGTAAGCATTAGTATGGCCGTATAGTTTCAACCGTATTACGTCCCTAACTTTCCGATTAAAAGGAAATTCCCGATGTATCTAGACAAAGAATAGGAGACCAGAGAAGAGCGATACTACGGAGACACCATATAATGCATACATAGACTTGAAAAACATAACCTTCCTTCTGGCGCAGTCGTGTAAAAACCAATCACTTTCGCAAACGGTCAGCCACAACTTTTCTACCACATTTCCACTTTTGGGAAAGTACCAAATTTCGGGCGATGACCATTTGCGAAGATGACGAACTGCGTCACAATCAGATTGATTTACAATAAGTTTTTTACAATTTTTAGGTGTGGGGCCTATGACGCGGCATGCAGTGGATCTCAAACCTCTTTTGAAGGTGATGGCGGGTGAAAATAGCAGCAAGTTAAAGTTGGACAATCCTGTGGACATGAAGAAATTGAAGGTATTTTACCAGCACACCAACCACGCACCACTCGTGGACCCTGTCGACCCCGAAATAACAGCAGCTATGAACAAAGTAATCAAGTTTCTAAAAGAACAGCATGGCCTAGAAGCTGAAGAAACGAATATTGAGCGCCTTCAAAAATCTATGCCCATATGGTTTACAACAATGAAAAATAAGAATAAATTCGAAAGATTGATAATGAAGAAGGAAGGCATAGGGGCTATTCTGTTTGAAATGTTGAAGAATATTATAGGATGTTCTGGTAACACTGCGATTGGATTATTCACTGCATTGACTGACCATGGAGGAGTGGAACACGGTAGTGAGAAGTACAAGCATTACCTGAAAGTACGTGACAATTTGGAGGAGACATTCAAAGAAATGCTGGGCGACAACGGCGTTTTCTTATACCCAACGCACCCGACACCGGCGCCCTATCACAACGAACCATTGCTCAGAGCATTTAATTTCTCTTACACTGGTATCATTAATTGTCTTGGAATGCCTGCCACTGCTATACCACTAGGTCTCAGTCGGGAAGGGTTGCCAATTGGAATCCAAGTGGTTGCTAACCACAATAATGATAGATTGTGTCTGGCTGTAGCAGAAGAGTTAGACAGAGCATTTGGTGGCTGGGTTGAACCACAAAAATCTTAATATTCTCTGATAACTAAATGTTTATATTACATCACAAATGATTACGTTTTGTATGGCAATTCATAAAACAATAAAATATATTTTATTACAATTGATCTTGTGGTTTTCTTTTGAAATGGATCATCATTTAAATTAATAGAGACCAATTTTGAAACAGCTTTATATTTGATTTAGGTACAGGCTCATCAAATTTGTCAAACAAAAGGATATTGTCTAGATGTCATGTTACATTAATTTAGACTTGTGGTGTGGTGAGATTTCTAATAATGGTAAGTATTTCTTTTCTCTTCCCAACTGGGTTCACTTTAATCGACATGTCACAAGATCCTATATGGCCATTGTTGTGGGCACATTCGGCCAGTCGCTCGGTGTTACAAATCACATGGACTCCACAGTCATAGCCATTGCTTTGCTGGAGGCATTCCTTGTCAACAAAATTGATGGAAGCTGTGGAAAAATAAAACAATTAATCAAATGAATTATGTTTTTTCTTGGAATAGGTACTATAATTAAGAATAATTTTAAATTGAATATATTCACAAAAGGAAATAAAAACTCACTCACCTTTAGAGAAATATGCAATTAAATGACTTGCAAACTCCCATGCCACATTATGATTGCTTCCTGATGATGAATCAAGATGGTAGAAGCAACTTTCTGGTTTAGAATACACAAGGAGGCTCCAATGTGATCCTCCTGCTCTGTCCGGGGAGTCATTGTCATTTAGAGCAAAGAAAATAAAATTCTTTTTATGAATGTGAAGGGGCTCAAGAAACATTTTTATTTCTTCAGTTTGCACCATCTTTATGCACTGTGTCACTTCAGGTGATACAAATAATAATTCAGTAGCATTGTGAAATCTTACTCTCTCAAGGTATTCAAAGTAAAATGATATTATTGTGTCATTTAACCAGTACGGGCCATCCAAGAGAGCAACATCCGATTGACGAAGGAGTATCTCGTGAAAACTCAAAACCACTGACGCCTTTGCCATTTTTATACACGATTCCTTTCAATAAACTTGATTCTCACTTGATCTTCATACATCTGATAAGTAAGATAAAATTAACAAAAACAAAGTAAAAATAAATGGCAACATATAACATGGTAACATATTGTCATTCATATATCAAGGTTATGGCGAGATTTATAAGGAAATATTGAAGAATTAAGTGAAACTTACCCAGTTTATATCCTAATTCATAATTTGTTTTCACTCACAAAAATGTACAGTCAAAAGTCACTAATTTTAACTTTGTAACTAGTTATGTGAAAAATGTTCAGATCAAAATTATAAAAAAAAAACAGAATTTAAGATGAAAATAATTATGTCATTGAATGTTTTCAATTAATTCGCGCAATTCGGTTTCATAACGCAAACGGTGGCATCCAGCAGCCAACACCAGACAGAAATTTGCGAAATTCAGGAATTTCATGATTCTGTGCACGTCAGTGTCACTGTCAAGTTAAGTTGAAACTGTCAACGTCAGAAAAATTAATTCAAAACAATTTTTTTGGCAACGATATCTGATTTTTACACTTAATCCGAGCTCTCTTTACCCTACTAATTAAAAGAGGGCAGTGTATTTCGCGAATTGCGTGTGTCACGTTGTCGTTGATCGTTGCATGAGCATGACATGCTTCATACATTTCCTTGTATTTGTTTCTGACTTTCAGTCGCATCGCATGTCGCTGTCGCGCATATTTGTGGCCGAGCAGTATGGTACCCAATTAGAGTTCCCATATTGTAACGTGTAAGGCTGCCTGTCCACCATAGCGGAGCGAGGGAGAAGAGCGGAGCGGAATTGCGTACTATATGATACAGTACGATGTACGATCATCACAGACAGTAGCGGCGTTAGGGTAGGGAGCGGTTGGGCGACCGCCCAGGGCGCCAGATACAAAGGGGCGACAGAGAGCGTTTTTGGGCAAGGGGGGTCACAGGTAATAATAAATATATAAATAGCGGCTGGTTAATGGCGGCAACTCCTTGACTCTTATTTGTATGCACCCCTCCACCCTCCCTTCGTTTACAATAGGGCGGCAAATTTGAAGAATCCTATATCGTACTTGCACCTCTCCCCCCCCCCCCCCCCCGTCGGCAGAAATAAATCCTAGAGTTAGTAAACTCCCTGTTCACTGAAGCGGAGCGGAGATTTTGTGCAATCTTATTGGTTAATATTTCTCCACTTCTTTGCTCCGCAGCCTCGCTCCACTTCGGTGGATCGGCAGCCTTACTTCGGAACTTTACTAACGTCACAGATTACAGTAAGAGTACAGAACGGAATCTCCTAAGGTATGCGCAATATGCGTCCCCGTTCCCCGCACCTCTCCCCCGTTCTTGTGCGCCATGCAGTGTGTGTTCGCCCGCTCTCGCCTCTCGATAAGGCGAAAACGGGGGAGAGGTGCGGGGACGCATATTGTGCGGGATCTTAGGTTCCGTTCTGTATACTCTTACTGTCTTCTGTGCTAACGTGGCCCGACAGGCACCTAACTTTATACTTTATACACTGGCTAGTTATTTATATTTAAATGATAGGAAATATCATTTGCGTCAATATTTTCCTCGGTGGGATAGTTTTCATTTCACATTTTTAGAGACAATAAAAGATTTATTTATCGATGAAATTGTCGTATTATGACGTAGTTCTGTGATATCATTCCACTAAAGGCTGGACACCGAGGATGGGGCACATTGTATAGTCCCCAATTTACCTACTTAATACATGGTTTACACCTCTAGAATATTATGGCCGTAGGTAGGTATGTAATAAAAATATTTGTTTGTTAGACTTTTAAGGTGGACGAAGATCGTCCGTAAAGCTACTAACTAAGAAATATTGCTGGTCTGTCTGTAGCAAACCCCATTTCTCTAGTCTGCCATATACTGGGTGGCGCAAAAGTAAAGACCCTATTTGGTTCAGCTATAACATTTTTTCTAAATTAGAAAACTAGATTTAGGTTTTTTTAAATGTATATTTGTGCCATTAAATTTCGTACCATTAGGATTTAAAGATGATGTCTTTTAAATGGTGACCTCCAGAGTTGATACACATTTGAGCCCTATTTATGACATTTTGCATAACTTGCCGTAACACTTCCTGCGATATGTTCGTTATTTCTTGACGAATGTTTTCTTTTAGAGCTGCGAGAGTCTGTGGCTTGTTCACATACACCCGAGATTTCAAAAAACCCCAAAGAAAGAAGTCTGGACTGGTCAGATCGGGTGATCTTGCAGGCCAAGGCAAATCGCCAAAACGAGAGATAACTCGGCCTGGAAAAGCGTCCCTCACTAAGTCCATAGTGTTTATTCCACGTTCTTGGGGAGTAAAACGGTCCATGTTTATTTTCAGTGTATTTTACATTTGTTCACTACACAATTTTCAACAACAGAATGACAGAAAATGTCATATAAAAAAAATAAAAGTATTTTCTTTAGTGCCAGTACTTTTGCGCCACCCAGTACTTATAAATGACAATGTGAGTTGTTGTGTTGTGACAGTCTGACAGTGACACTGTGACAGCCCGGTTGAAGTTTCTATTTCAATATGTAAATGTCACTGTCAGTTTTAATGTCGCTATACGTAAGCAAAAGAAATAGGGATTTCGCAGATAAGACGTTTTATACTATTTATTATTTAGTATAGCTTATTTTAAATTGGTCTTTTGCACAAAAATGTTGTTTATTTCTTCTCTTTCGATCTATTATGTGACTTATCTTTTGAATTTATTTTTGCCTCTACAAATTATTGTATTAATTATAGTATTTCTCTCTTCTGTCCTCTCTTTTAGGCTACTAGCAGGTAGACTTCATTTAACTTTAAAAACTTTTTTTAAGTTTTTTTTTTATTTTTATTATTTATATTTAATATTTATTTAATTATAATATTATATTGTACACATTATAATGTCCGACATACATGATGACTCTTTTCACTCCTTTTCTTCATCTTCTAGTTATCAAAGCTTGCCTACTCCACTTGACGATGTTCTTACTAATGAATTTTTAAATTTTTCAAAAAATTTCAACGTTCTTCACTTCAATGCTCAAAGCATTCCTGCTCACTTTGCTGATATGCTAGCGACATTTGATATCAAAAACGTACATGCTATCCTTGTCTCTGAATCATGGCTAAAGCCTTGTCTTCCCTCTACGTCTTACTCACTGCCGGGTTTTCAGCTTATTCGTCATGATCGCACTGGTAAGGGTGGTGGTGGTGTAGCCATATACTTAAGATCTCACCTAGCCTATAATATACTTCGCAGCTCGAACAATTTAAATCCTTCCCAAGAACCGAAATATCTTTTTCTAGAAGTAAGTCTCTCACATACTAAAATCCTGTTAGGTGTTTTTTACAATCCCCATTCTACGATAGATTATTTTACTAACTTAGAAAATCTTCTAGAAGACCTTATGCCTCAATATAGTCACACTATAATTCTCGGCGATTTTAATACTTGTATTCTAAAAAATGATTATAGAACGAAAAAATTAACATTATTGGCTGACAGTTGCAACTTAAATATAATGCTTAAAGACACACCGCAACCTACCCACTTTTTCCCAGGGTGTAAACCAAGCTTGATCGACCTAATTCTGGTTTCCTCTTCTGATCATGTGGCTACATTTGGACAACATCCTGCGGAAGCGTTCTCTTATCATCACCTTCTCTTCCTTTCTTATAAAGTCCGCCCTCCTAAGCTTAGATCCAAAATCCTTATGCAGCGCAATTTTGGTGCCATTAATGTTGAGAATTTCCGTGCTGATGCAATGAGCTGTGACTGGGAATCCATTATAGCTACGCAGTCTGTTAATACACAGGTTGAAAGGTTTAATGAAACTATTTTAGCCCTGTTTGATCGTCATGCACCTATTCGTCCTGTACGAGTTAAACATTTACCAGCTCCATGGCTCACAGATGAAGTTAGAAAGTTTCAAGCACTAAAAAACAAGGCTAAGTCCAAATATTCATCTAATCCAGACAGATATCGCGCCCAGTATGTTAAAGCCAGAAATAATTGCAATAAGGTTTGTAGAGAGGCTCAACGTCGCCACGTCTTCCAGTCAGTTCAAAACGGCGATCCAGCTAAAGTCTGGAAATTTCTCAGGTCTTTAGGAGTTGGTAAATCAAACGATAACTGTAATTCCAACATTGACATCGATGGTTTGAATAACCACTTCACCACTTCTGTTGCAATTGATGCTAACACCAAGTCCAATACTCTCAATTCACTACTAAGTCGTTCAACTCCAACCTTTGATCCTTTTACTTTCTGTCCAATTGCCGATCGTGATGTTGAGAAAATTGTACGATCTATCTCTTCAAATGCGGCAGTGATTGCATTAGTCGTAATATGATCATCCCTATCCTTGATATACTTCTTCCTATCCTTACTCTTATTATTAACAACTCCTTATACTCTGGTATTTTCCCGGACGCCTGGAAAGATGCTCATGTTACTCCTTTACCCAAAAAGAACAATCCTGGCTCATTTACTGATTTCCGCCCGATTTCCATTCTTCCCTTTCTTTCCAAAGTCCTTGAGAAAGCAGTTCAACTACAACTTAGTCATTTCCTTAACGTGAATGATCTGCTTAATCCTTTACAATCCGGCTTCCGTCCTGGTCATTGTACGACTACTGCCCTAATGAAAGTCACGGAGGATATTCGCTGGGGAATGGATAATAAGCTTATAACTGTTATATCTCTTCTAGACTTCAGCAATGCTTTTAATGCAGTAGATCTTGATATACTGTTAGGCATCCTGCGTTCTCTCAACATATCTCCCTCGGCAGTGGAGTGGTTTCGATCTTACCTGTATGGACGTCGGCAACGAGTTCGCATTGAGGATAAATATTCTTCTTGGTGCGAGGTGACTTGTGGCGTACCGCAGGGTGGCGTATTATCACCTCTTTTATTTTCACTTTTTATTAATTCCATAACATCACAGCTTCAGTCCTCCTACCACCTTTATGCAGACGATTTGCAAATTTATTCACAAGCCGATGTGGAAAACTTCGCATCTGCTATTGACACAATCAATCATGATTTGGAAAGCTTATCTGTCTGGAGTAAATCCCATGGCCTCCAAATTAACCCAACCAAGTCCCAGGCCATTATTATTGGTAACCCCCGACTTACTATCAATATCGATATGTCACTCATGCCCCAGATAGTTTTTAATGGTGTGGTTATAAGCCTGAGTAAGAAAGTTAAAAATTTGGGACTTATGATGGATAATAAACTAAACTGGGCACCGCAATTAGCTGAAGTCAGTAGAAAAATTTTCTGTGCTTTTAGTTCATTTAAGAGGCTTAGAAAATTTCTGCCAATGCGCACCAAAACTATGCTTGTAAACTCCCTTCTTCTCCCTTTCCTTGATTATGCCGATACATGTTACCTTAATATCACAGAGGAGCAACTTGACAAACTTGAGCGTCTCCAAAATATGTGCATTAAGTTCATCTACGGTCTTCGTAAGTACGACCATGTGTCTCAATTCCGCTCTGAACTCAAGTGGTTACCTATCAGACTTCGCCGAGATTGGCATACCCTTTCCCAGTTTTATACCATACTCTTTAATCCCAAATCTCCTAGGTATTTAAGGGAACGCTTCGTTTTTTTCCGTGATGCAGTGTCGCAAGGTCACAACTTACGTAGTGCTGAAAATCTACTTTTAAAAATGCCTACACACTCCACTGAATTTTATGGAAAATCATTCACGGTCAAGGCAGTTCGACTCTGGAATGCACTACCACCATCCATCCGGCGTGCTGAAACGCTAGCCAGCTTTAAATCTCAAGTGAAGTCGCACTTTCTATCCTTATTATAATATGACTTTCTTTATTTCCACACTTACCTTGCTCGGATTTTCTTTTTTGTGTACATATTGATATAGATATGTATGTATTTATGTATATATTTTATATTTGTATGTATGTATTGTATGTATCTTTATTAATTACACTTTTTTCTTCTTGCATATAACTTCGCACCTCACCTGTTTTCGTTAAACATCTCCAAGTACCTCGGTTGCCTGGAAGAGATTGCAGCTGCGATAAGGCCGCCTTTTGACATCTGTTTTCTTTAATCTATTACTCTGTATCATTATGTTTTGTTGCAATAAAGATCTTAACTAACTAACTAACTTATATTTACAGTAGAAAAAGAAAGTCAATTAGAAAACCAAATTAGCGTTTATACGTCCCAATGCTACTGGTATTGGCCTTAAGACGACTTTTAGCTAATTAGGTCCCACTGTTGGGCAATAGCCTCCAACACACCGATCTTTCTTCTTGATATTTTCTTCGGCGACATAAAAAAATAAATATTAGGAACAAAAATAGAGAACTTAAAATTTCTTTATTAAAATTATAATTTAAATAAGATCTAATTGGTAACAATGGTCAGGCCTCCTATAGATATATTTTAGATCATTACATAATACATATGAAATGAGGAACTTCAACAAATGAAAAGCATGTTATAATCAATTAGTAACATTTCCATTCACAACATTGCCAAGCTATGCGAATAAATACTTCACACAATAACTAGTACTCACGGCTCTACTTAATGACATGGTTAAAAATAGAATAAGTTATTACTCCCTATGTGTTGTACAATATTAACATTGTAGATACTGATTGCGCTAAAAATAAGAAATGATTTCCAGAAATTGTATGGAAAGCACTTCCTACTTAATTTTTTTTCTAGAGTAAGTGTTTTTACTTTGTCGCGTCTTTTAGGTAGGCAATGAGGTCTGCACGTTCGTTAGCCTTCTTTAAGCCAGCAAACACCATCTTGGTTCCAGGGATGTATTTCTTGGGATTCTCCAAGTACTCGAAGAGGGTATCCTCATTCCAGGTGATGCCTGTAAAAAAGACAATTATTTTTAGATTTCCGCCGTACACCGCGCCATCTATATGGCTTTAATTGAAATAAGTACCTAGTAAATTTTGTACTGTCGTAGGTACTTGATGCTTTGATAGAGCATAACTTCTGATAAGTAGTTCGAATAGCCGCTACCAGGTGTCGTACTGAAATGTACATGCACCGCCTATAGGAAAATTTGGATTCCTCTCTCTCTCTCTCTGTTTTAACGCGCATTACCTAGCAATTAGCAAGTCCTAATAGATAGATAAATCTCATCTCCCTCGTTTTCTTGGTCACTTACTTTACACTGTTGCAGAAGGATTTAAACCTTATTAATACTTTTCAGTTTTTACGTAAGCTGCAAATACAAAGGGCAAAGTCGCAATACAATAGCGCATGCTAGGTAAAGTTAGAAGCAAATGACCTTGAAGTGGCGCCCTCATTAAAAATAAATTGTTAACTGGTAAATGTGGTGAAAATTTCCATATTTCTCAATGTCGATACTAGATAGCATAGCCCTTTTAATTATTTTAAGAACAACCGTTGAAAGTATTTACATTAGTCTGTCTAGCTTTAAATATTGCCTCAGCCAAAACTGGCCACTTTTGGCGGAAGCAATCAATCAATCAATCAATAATTTATTTGCTAGAATACATAAAAAATATACATAGATGTTCTGTAAAATATAGAAAATGTATTCAACCTTAAGGTGAAGATGTAGGCAAATGGCCTTGAAGTGGCGCCCTCATTTGAAATAAATTGTTAACTCGTAAATATGGAGATAATTTCCATGCACTAGATAGCCCTTTAAATTATTTTATGAACCACCGTTGAAAGTATTTACATTAGTCCGTCTAGCTTTAAAACTTGCCTCCGCCAAAAGTGGCCACGGCAAGTTTTAAAGCTAGACGGATCACCAATAATAATTTCAACGGCATTTAATAAAATAATTTAAAGGGCTATCTAGTGCATGACAAAGAGCAATATGGAAATTATCACTATATTTACGAGTTGACAATTTATTTCACACTTCAAGGCCATTTGCCTATATCTTCACCTTAAGTAAGGCATGCAAATATTAATTAACAAAAACCATCAACTACGAGTATCCTATATCATCAATAATTACAATTTATTACAAATGAAGGCGCCTCTTCTGCTTGGTATTCAACTTATAGAGGTATATTACTAGCAACAGCGGAACTAATTCCTTTATCCAATTTATCAGTGATTGATAGACTTCGTAAAAGGGCATTACGTTGGTACTATGTAGGCTTTCAAATCATACTGATACTGATTTAGTTACATAAGGATAAGATAACGTATATTTGCCTTATGTAACTAATTCTGGTGGCAAAGAATGAAGATAAGCCACTTTGATGAACCACATGGAACAAATATTTACACACCGAGGAAGGACCGCGACTTACTCAAGATATTTAACTAATACATATACGGATTAGCTATAAATAACTGCAACAAAATTAAAAATACTCCAAGGCTATATATATATATATATATATATATATACATACATGTGTATAAGTATATTCTACAGAAACTTTTAAAACGAAGGTGATGCAATGAGACTGGTTCTCAGAGTCTGGTTATTGACTGGAATGACTAATGCGACCATGACAAATATAATTGTACATAGGTATTATGTATACTAAATCTTGTCAGTGTCATCAGGGACATACCCGTAATAAATCGAACCACGGTCTATACTAGACCATTATAATCATTATATTATAATGGTCTAGTATAGACCGTGGTTCGATTTATTACGGGTATGTCCCTTCCACTTTGTATAAAGAAACACACAATGACGACTTTTGGCAGAGATAATGGAGTGGTTTGTCATTTCCTTATCTATTTCCATTCTATTTTACACACTAGTAAACGTAATGGTCACTAGTGTGCACGTCGCAATTGAAATTGACCGAACATGTAACAAGTCAAAGGTTCCAGTAGCGCCTAGTGAGGATCGAACTTGTGCCTCAGACGCATACCACTTGACCACAACCACTTCTGAATACTAGATCGACCTATTCGGGGTACATAAATTACAATGGTATTACATACACTTATGTTATACATATAATCTTTACAAATACGAAGATATAAAATAACGCTTCATACACTTCAATCTTATATTCTATAGATGCACAGTTGCCACCTAAAAAATGGCACTGGAAAAACAAGTCTTAAAACAGTATTATGCCTTGCTTCGCTGTCATTCGCTCGGTAGCCGCGTGCGTGACGTTACGTCAAAGATGACCAATCTATCAGAAGGTATAACGAACTTAATACGGACTTATTTCCGCGCTTATCTCAGTTAATTAAGGTTTAAATTAGATCAAACTGTTTTCGCAAAACTTGAAATGGAATTCATCTACCTATGTACATATTGACACGGGGACAATATTTTGTATGATTTTGCAAGGAACTGTGCATCTATAGAATATATGATCGAAGTTCATACATAAGAGTTATGTATGACATCTAGCACAATATTATTATATGCACCTATTTGAATAAGGTTTTTTAAAACATCCATTCTCAGTTTAACAATAAAACAACACAATGTGTAATAGTTTACAAAGTGTAAATGAAATACTAAACATTGTTTTACTCATTGTTTGCCAAGGACTTGGTACTTGTTATGATTGGCTATTATATCATATACTATACTTGTTTAAATATAACAGGTACATAGGAAAACCGCATACTTGAGGCAGATACAATTTTAAAAGAAAATATTCTACCTATCAAGAATTCTTCATTCAAACATAATGTACGAATGAAGAAAATTTAAAAATAAAAAACAAAATTAATAATTCATTATCTTAGTCTTATTGTAAGTTTATGGAAAGAGGATGTGATGAGATTATTCTACTTATCTTATTTTTCTAATCACACCTATCTATCTTTTAAACACACATCTTTGCTCAGCATGATAAACCACACCATGGTTAGCCATTGCCACACAACCAACTACTGTATTACTCAAGATATTTCACCCTATTACAAACTTCCAAAACCTGTATTCCATTTTCACACCTTTGCTCTCATTCACCAGGTACCAGGTCAGAAGATGGAATACAGGTTTTGGAAGGTTTTAGCTATCAAGCTAAACATTAAAAATGGCAATAACTGTACCCAACTTAGATTTAGAACTTGATCCTTTCAGATGCTAGTTGGGCATTGTTCCACTACCCATTTGCCTCTCATCAAATTTTTTAAATAAAACACTTAAAGACAATACATACCCTTGGCTTTGTTAGCATCTGAGTAGGAGAAGCCAGATGCTTGACCGGTCTTACGGCCGAAAAAGCCATTTAGATTGGGGCCCACTTTGTGTTTGCCTCCAGCCTCAACCTGAGAATTACAATTTATTATGACATTTCACATCTCAATGTAAGTACCTATACTAGTAATACTGTAAGAAAAGAAGACCTTGCAAGCTCTTATATCCATGCAATAACCAAAACTTTCGCCTTTCGCCGAATTTTTTTAAATTGTTAAATTTACAATGCTAACATTGTCACAACAACTTCCCCTCTTATCCCCCTTTTGAAATTTTCCAATGCCTGGTGTTGAATGGCGTCCTTAGAGTGCCTCTCAAATTTGATTAAAATCCATCAATAAATAACGATACAGCAAAGTTCCGCCCTTCACCCCCTATACCCCTATTTCTTCCCCAATCAAAAATCGCGTGCCAACATTGTGCCAACTTTCGTTAAAATCGGTTAAAACATGCGACCTGTAGGCGACAATAGACAGGCGGATAAAAACATTCTTGGCCAATCTTGAAACTGAGATGCTTTGCTTGCTCAGTCAATAATGGACTTTGCTCAAAAAATTACATATGGAACCAAAGTATTTCTGATAAGACTAGGCAAATCGGACTAAAATTTAATTATTACACAAAAAGAAAGATATTATAAGCACTTTCAAGACACTCGCATAAGACTTTAGTCAATTATGAAAATTTTACATGTTTTTTACATATCCTATGTCTGAGTTATTTCTTATTATATATTAGCTATCTGCCAGTGAAAGTCCCATTAAAATCAGTCCAGCCATTTCAGAGATTAGCCAGAACAAACAGATTTTTTTTATGAATTGTGTTTTTATCAGATAAACAATACTTTCATAATGTGTTTAGGGAACAGATTTGTTAAAATCGTAACAAGTGGAAGTTCATAGCGTGAAGGATATATGTATAGAGAAAAATACTGTTTCCATGCTGGTATGGTAGAAAAGAAAAACTTGAAATGTACTAGGTAGTTGGTTCTGTTCCCGTACAGATTGCAAAAGCCAATTGAGGGCATGGGCGAGATTCTGAATCACGTTAATAGGTGATGCGGCTAGCAACCTGTTACCATTTTGATTCCTTTTTCCATCTTAACGCCCACTATCACACTAAAAGTGGACTTTGGGTCTTACAGCCATGGACTCCGTCTATCCTGTTAGGAATAAAGATGTGATAATGTTCCTGTACTTTTAAAAACAGATACTTCAATTTTATTAATTGACCGAGCATGTGCGAAGCATCTCTGTTTCAGCTTGGGCAAAGATTTGTTCATGTCTGCCCAGATATTCTCCTCTACAGGTTGAACTACTAGTAAATATGTATGTATTGATTATTATGGAAACTTACAGTATGGCACTGTGCACATCTCTGGACAAAGATTTTCTTTCCATTTTCAGCATTGCCAGCAGGGACACCCATTTTTCTGTAAGCATTTAAAATTCATTGCACATGATTACTGATGAATCATTAATGAAAAATGCTAAGATTTGCTCCTATAGGTACCTACTTACAGAGGTCACACATGGACCTACATACAAGGTTTATCTATGTAACATTGAAATTGAACGAACATTTCGTAGATATGATTACACAATAGATTTTGCTCCTCCTAACTGGGTCAGGATCAATGTCAGTAGGGAATTACAAGACAAGGTGTCGTAATGACATCATTACGTAAGTTATCCAATACGAACTGTTTTCTGGAATTACACGTAAAATTATAATAAATTTAATGCCAGACCAGTAATCCAAAAGACGCATAAACACTCTTTTGATAAGTATTATGACTTTTCCCCTTTAATTTTAGGTTATTTCGTCAATCATGTTACAAGGGCGTGAACAGGAAGGTCACGCTCTTGTATAACCTGACACCAAATAGAAGTTATTTAATTAAAGTTAAAACAGCACTATAATTAATTTAACACTTACTTTTTTTGTTAGATGAAGATCAAAAATCAATTTTGTATGAAGCTCACTAAGCGAACTTCGATTTGCCCAAATGACACTATCTATCACACTACTATCAAAGAGAAATATAATCACTACGTTTTAAGAGACGGGATTCTATTCAAAAAAATGAACTCCATTTGCTGCTTTTACTAATACCAACATTGACTAACAAAACGTCAAACGTGACTTGTTAGAGCTTGACCTCGTGAGTACTGAAACATATGGAGGTGGCATACCTACAAAAATTGCGTGTACACCTAAACTTACTGAGAAACAAAAATAGCGCCTGTTCGTAGTGCTGCCCCATTGTATTGTGTTATGATATCGATATCTTTACGAGCATTTTAATGAGACTAAGTAATTATTTTTTACCCGATTGCGGCAAAGCCCAAAAGGAGGGTTAAGTGTTTGACCTGTATGTATGTCCGGGCTCTATGTTCCTTCGTAACGTAACTATAACCGATTTTAATAAATTATACGTAGTTATTCGCTTTATTAAAATTATTGGAAATCAAAATGACGGATTTTTGTGCGTCAAGTTGGTGGCATGAAAAATCTTTTATTTTCAAAACCTATCGAGTGGGGTATAAAATTATAGGATTTTATTCAAGGATTACAAAAATATATGTTTAAATGAAATTTGGAATCAGAAATGCTAAAAACAACATATGACGTCGCTTCGAAACCCCAAGCGTATTCCCGGTTGCGCCCTAGGCATAGTTAAGTACTGCTGTTGTATCACGCAGTCGGGTTTTTGTTTTTTAATAATTACTTGTACGTATTTTGGTTACTCGGTTACTCTGGCACTAGTAGACCGATTTTGAAAATTCTTTTTTCAAAGCTGGTCCCATATTTTTATCCCTAATGGCACAGAGAGCATTTTGGGTCATGCGACTCTAAGCAGACAAAGCCCAGAGTAGTGAGACTCAAAGGCCATCTTAGTATGCTGGAGATGGGCGAAAAGGTGAAAAAATTAATCAAAATAGCGCGTAGTCAAAGACCAATCGCGACGCGGAAAAAAACCGTTGAAGCCCTCTGCCCCACCAGGTGGCCTTAGTACCAAAGTAAGTCACATAAAAAACAAAAGATTCCGAAGAATTGCGAACGTCCTCCTTTTTTGAAGTCGGTTAATAACACAGCCTTTATGAAGCTTCCATTAAAGTAGTGAAAGGACTAAGGATGAATATGTCCAAGACAAAGATAATGTCAAATGCCCCCGGATTCTCGAATCCAACTGTTTCAGTTGGAGGCGAGAGTTTGGAGAAAGTAGATGAATATGTTTACCTTGGACATATTTTATCCTTAAAAAAGTTAGCAAGCAAGAAGAAAAAGAAAGGAAACAACAAAAACAAGAAAAAAGAAAAGAATAAAAACAAAAACAAGGAGATCGATAGACGAATACAGCTTGGATGGGCGGCATTCAATAGACTGCATGACGTATTAAAATCGGCCGACACTCCACAATGCCTGAAGACCCGCCTATACAACCAGTGTGTCCTGCCCACTATGACGAACGGTGCTGAGACATGGACGCTCACGAAGGAGGCTGTGCACAAACTGAGAGTCACACAGAGAGCCATGGAGCGCGCTATGCTTGGCATCAGGTTGCTGAATCGCGTTCCTAACACCGTAATCCGACAACGTACTAAAGTACAAGACGTTGGTATAACGGTCATGAACTTAAAGTGGAACTGGGCAGGACACCTGGCCCGACGGAGTGATGGCAGGTGGAGCGAGGCTCTGACCGAATGGTGGCCCAGAACGGGTGAGAGAAGCGTCGGGCGTCCGCCTATGCGATGGGTTGACGATATAATCAAAGTCGCGGGTCGCACCTGGATGAGGGCAGCACAGGACCGAGATGGGTGGCGTCGACAAAGAGAGGCCTATGCTCAGCAGTGGGCGGAAGAAGGGCTGGGATGATGAAGATGGTTAATAAAAGGAAGCTATTTTTGGAACCACAATGAAGATCTTAATAAAACAAAGACCTATTTTAATTTTTTTTTTATAAGTACAAAAGACAGTGGGCGTGGGTAGATCTGGCTCAAGAGCTCTAAAAGGTCACACATACTTCAATAAAAGGCCACCTTATTCCGTACTATTAATTTTTCCTCTACCCAAAGGTTGACTGGAAGAGATCGCATCTAGCGATAAGTCCGCCTTTGTACCAATATTTTCTTTGTGTTTGTTATTTTTATTTTATGAATTATTATGGTGCAATAAAGATAATTGTATTGTATTGTATGATGTAGGCATTAAAAAAATCCGAAGGGTAGCAACGTTTTCAACAAAAAACTAGTTATTTTACTATAGACTCGATAGTATGTAACTAAGTGCCTAACTAAAAATCACTTTTTTACTTCTGTTTAGTTCCTCATCTCTTTCCCCTACTATTTCTGTTTACATCATTGTGATATTTATTTATTTGTATGTATGTAATAAATTATTTATTATTATGCTATGTATATATAGGTATGAATATGTATATATATATATGCATTTATTTATAGAAACATATCTTTTTTTGTATAATGTTATATATTTTGTATAAGTATTTAATTATCTATTGGTTATTTATAATTTATATTTTAAATTTAACTGCGCCACCTGTTATCTTACTCATATACTTCGCACTCCTTCTCTTTATGGTTGCCTGTAAGAGATTGCTTCGGCGATAAGGCCGCCTCTTGTACCTTATTTATTTATAAGTTCCGTAAACTTTGTAATTTTTTATTCTTTTTATTTGGTGCAATAAAGATTTTTGTATTGTATTGTATTGTAAGTGACTGCCTCCGCGGTCCAGTGGTCAAGGCGTTTGCCTTGTGATCCGGAGGTCATGGGTTCAAATCCCACTGGGAAGCCTACTTTGTAAAAAGTTGTTTCCAGTCTGGTTAGGATATTGCAGGCTTGAATCACCTGATTATCCGAAAAGAAAGATGATTCCGTGCTTCGGAAGGCACGTAAAGCCGTTGGTCCCGAACGCCATCTAGCGTTTGTACCTATCCTAGAATTAATTCTGGTCTACCCTTTGGGTTGCGGAGGTCAGACGGCAGTCGCTCTGTGTAAAAACCAGTAACCTCGTCATTACCCCTAGGGTAGGTAGCGGACCCCGGGCTCTGAAGCGTAACCGCTGACGAAGCAACCGGGAATACGCTCGGATAACGATGAGTATGTGACTAAGTACAAAAGTAAGGTCTATCAAATATTTTCGGTCATTGAAATTGTGCAGGACTAAAACATGCTCTTTGATTCGTGTCTTTGTCAATGGTTTCCTAAATATTTCAACAAAAATAAAAAAGCAGCGTGAAACGGAACTGATTCTACAGCATCGCCTTGCAATACTATGTTACTGAGGGTCCTACCCTATTATAACAAGATTGCTCAAAATGCAGGAAGCAAACGATAATGGACTTCGTATTTGACTTCAAATTTTCCACACTTATGGCATCCAGCTACATTTTCTTTTTTCGATCATTTTTAGAGAACCTAGAACAAAAGAAAGGTATTAAAATATATAATCACTTCAAATCATACTTGAAATCATCGATAGGTCGATATGAAAAAATGGCTTGAGGGGCAACTCTATCGACAAAGAACTTACTTACTATTACTTACTATCCTGGCTCAGCAACCCAAAGTGAGTCTTGGCCTCCAGCACAAGAGCAGGCCAGCGCTCCCGGTCCCGCGCTAGCTCTCGCTATCGACAAAGCGAGAAACCAAAATGGCAAAACGGCCGCAACTAGGTATTTCTGTGACGTCACTATAAAATGTTTTTGGAAATAGTTCAGATAAATATATTGTTGTCTCTTTTTACATGGAGGATGGTAGGTAAGTTAAACTGAGATGGCTACAAGTTTATGAGTTCAATGTCGATGTACATCGTATTTGTATAATTGATTGTTAGTATAGAACATTATACCAGCTCCATATAGTTCAGTACTCAGAGAGCTTGACCCTTTTTAGATTGTATCGATATCGATACAAATATATTCAATATTTTTATCGATATCGATACTACAGGATGACGCATGGGTCCTCCCTAGTCTTTTATCTATACTAATATTATAAAGCGGAAGAGTTTGTTTGTTTGTTTGTTTGTTTGTTTGTTTGTTTGTTTGTTTGTTTAAACGCGCTAATCTCAGGAACAATGGTTCGATTTGAAAAATTCTTTTTTTGTTGAGTAGTCCATTTATAGAGGAAGGCTTTAGGCTATATTACATTACGTTCCGACAACCACGCAAACGAAGTCGCGGGCACGGCTAGTATAATATATACATTTTACTTATTTATACACTAAATGTGGAGTTAAAATTAAAACAAAAAATACTTTTATAACGATTGCATTACGATTTTGAAAAACATAAAGATGCAAACATAAATATTATTACTTTTTTACTGCTTATCGTGCTTCATCCAAAGGAAATTTTGCTATAAGTATTCCTTTCTGGTTACCTACTCGATTGGTTATAAATGGTATAATACCACATATTTGACAAGTTTTTTAGTTTTTAGTGGAGGCATTTAATAGATCTAAGTCTCTTTTACACAATTACACCACTGTACCACTAATTTACTGAATTTAATTGCTAAAATAAACTTTTCAATTTTTCAAACAGTCCTCAAAATAATTTGTGGGCACAGAACAATTTTACTCCTACTCCTAGTGTGTTAGGATTTTGGAAAGAAAAAAAGATGACGAACACGAACGACAACATGACGAAACGAACACTTATTTTTTATAACGAAAGAGAAACTACTGTTAGAATGAGATGGTAATAGTAGCCGCTATCTTGGTCCGCCATGAAAAAAGTCGCAAACTCCATACAAATTTATGGTCTTTGTAGTTTCAGCGCACTTAACACGAAGCTGGCTGTCTGTCACCCGACTAAAAAAACGAGGACAACACGAGGCTACCCGAGTCTAGAACCGAACAACTGAAATACTGAATGGAAGAATTTTTGTGCTTCTATGCGTAAACGGAATATAATTTAAGCTGTAGTTCCGTTCGTTCGAAAATCTTTTCCGACTGCCGAAGGAGGGTATGATAATAATTTTTGAGCACAGATATACCTAGGTTTTTGAGAAGTAAAAAAATTATATAAGTTTGTACATCTCTTTATTGGCACGCTCAAAGGTACAGGTACAGTACATCCTTTCTTGTTCTTTGCACGCTCCATAGCATAGGCACTGTTTTTAAATATAAAATGCACTAGGCTTGGTACTTACCTATAGGTATCTATTAATTTGGTCGCGATTTAAAAAAAAATGAATGATTTTTTTGGTTCTTTTAATATCGTAGGTATAATATAATATATTATTAGTACGGCTATTACATGTAATAATCAGGTCAGTGCATGTTTTATTTATCATAGACGAACAAATACTAGAGGACTGTTAACCCCATACAAGAAAACGTTATCTGCTTCTTCTTATGAGCTTAGTGGCTCTTGTCGGTGGAGTATCCGCGGAACTTCTCGGTTTTCTGCTTTACTCTTAAGTGCTTGATACGACATGACCCCTGCTTTTTCTTTCAGTTGATCTAAATAGTTCTTTCTTGGTCGTCTTACCTCTTCTACCTTTTATCCTTCTTCTAGTATGTTTTTGACGTGACAACGTCTTAAATTAGGTTGCGGCTGGGAGTCACTTATGAAAAAGTGTAACGCTCGGTAACGTTACGATGAGTCACCGAACGAGAGAGAGGCCCGCCGAATGCCTTGCGTCTCTCTCCCACTCAACTATGATCGGTCTGCCGCCGTTGTCACGTAAAATCTTCGCCCGTAAAACCGACTTTACAGGCAACCATTTTTAAATAAGTCATGTCTTATTAAGTGACTAATCATTTTCCCTCTCCTATTTTCTATTCCTCCCAGCAGTCTTCTTTTCTCTCCTACTATTTCTAATACTTTCTCATTGATTTATCTTTCCGTCCAACTGATATTTTCCATTCTTCTCCAGCACCACATCTCGTCTGCTAGAGAGCCAAAATACTGTATTAATTATTTAATTTTCTAGATGTCAATGGAATTCAATTGGAATCTGCCATTGTGGTAAAATAGGCACACTATACATATGACATCATAATTTTTAATACGTCGGAAAGCCAGGTCAAAAGAAAATAACGACGGACGACACATATTGGTTTGTTTATAGCGCACTGTCGAGACGACGACGTCTCGCTTAGGCCATATAGTAGTACAATTTTATTCCAAATTGTGAGGTGAAAAGCTCTAAACTGACAATATTTGCGGACGAAATCGCGTTTATCAACTTAGACGATTCACCCACTGGCAACGCGCCCCGCCGCGGTGCGCAGAATCTGCCGTGTTTTTACCGAAATCTGCCGCGTTTTTAGTGGGTGGGTAGGCGTGTTTTCTATACAAATTGAGCTACTTGCATACAATGTTAAAAATCTGCCGCGCCGCGCTCCGTTGTGGAGCGCGGCGCAGTGGGATCATCGCCTTATTGTTTTTAAGCCATCTAACCTCTATATATTTTTTGTACCAGCTGAAAATCAGCGCTGAGGTACACCACAGGCACCACAGCACGAAGCTGAGCTGGCCGCCTTTTCGGCATTCATTAGGTATAGTGTAGTATGTAATAGTGGGGATATAAAAAGGCCTTTGCCCTACAAAAGGTGGCGTAGAAAATGTTTTGACATAATATTGTTAAGGTATGGCGGCCTAATAAGAACCCAAGTTTTCGACCTTGTAGGGCGCCTGCGCGAGCCGCCATCTTGGATTAAAGGTGCCGAAATGAGGTTTATTTTAAATAACGTCACAAACGCTTACTATATCACAAAAGTTTCTAATAGAGGTATAAAGAAGACAAAATTACTTACATTTTTTAATAAATATTTCCTTTCTTTAAATTCGTGGCATAAACACACGCACACGCGCTCGTACCAGCACACGCAGACGCGTATATTTGTAGCCAGGCGTAAATAAAGACGTAGTCGTAAAATATATGTGATTTAAATTCATTATTTTTAGGGTTCCGTACCCAAAGGGTGCAAACGGGACCCTATAACTGAAACTCCGCTGTCTGTCCGTCTGTCCGTCTATCACAGGGCTGTATCTCTTGAACCGTAATAGCTAGACACTTGAAATTTTCACTGATTATGTATTACTGTATAACAACAAACTTACTGAAAATAAAAAGTTAAAAATTAAAGGGGGTCACCATACAAAAAATGTGTTTTTTTAGCGTTTTAATTAGATCTTTATGATTGCATTAACTAGATACTTGAAATTTTCACCGAGTATGTATAACTATGGCCGCTATAACAAAAAATACTAAAAATAAGATAAAGTTAAAAATTAAAGGGGGTCGTCATACAAGAAACGTGTTTCTTCAGCGCTTTAAAACATCGTATGGAGGCACGGAACCCTTCATGTACGAGTCCGACTCGCACTGGCCCGTTTATTTATATTTATTTGACTGAACAGAAAAATACAATATTTCACTGGTAAAGAAGAATATTATTTCTAAAAGCAGAAAAATATTCAGGCGTTTTTAAATTTTTCATCCCTTCCATATCTATACTTAATATTATAAAGCGGAAGAGTTTGTTTGTTTGTTTGTTTGTTTGTTTGTTTAAACGCGCTAATCTCAGGAACTAATGGTCCGATTTGAAAAATTCTTTTTTTGTTGGGTAGTCCATTTATAGAGGAAGGGTTTAGGCTATATAACATTACGTTCCGACAACCACGCGAACGAAGTAGCGGGCACAGCTAGTTGTAGATAAGTAGGTACCTTCTTGAATAATTTATATTTTCAGGACTTTCAGGTTTAGGTGGGTTTAAGTTTGGTAAAGAACGCAAATCGTAATGTACTTAAACTTATAAGTACTATGGCAATGGTATTATATGGCTCATTTTCATTTGTCGACCGACAGGGTTGCGTTCGTTTTTTTATTGAAGTAGCTATTTACCTAGGTAGGTAGGGATACTAGCTCTTAGTTTGAATGGCATTTGTTTCTCGATTATCTAAGAATTTGATTAGTAAGCATTTTCTTGTTAAAAGATAAGTAAAGCCGCAAGTTGCTAAGTCCTAAGTGGGTATACTTACTTATATCCTAAATTTTTAATGGAAAAACTTTGTCGGCGTTATTATTATGCGATCATCATGCCGTTGGTTCGGGAGCTACCGAAAGCCGAACACAATTTTGTTGTTAACTCTTTTGTTTGCAAGTCAACTCATTATACACAATAGGTAGGTAGGTACTTGGCACACTAGTACGTTTATCTACTTTTTATGTCTAATTTTAGTTAGGGGCAAACTAATAACTCTTGCTTTGCTTCGTAAGTATCTAATTATTTATTAAATCTATAATAGCTAGATACCAAATAGAAAAGACATTAGCGTAATAAATAAAAACACACACTTTTACTAGGTTATAGGTTTGCAAAATAACAGAATGCAAAGAATCATTGAAATCCACCCAATAGTTCTCGAGCAAATAAATTTTCAAATAGCTGCTTTGAACATAATGAAAATCTATGAATATATTTTGTACACCTAAAATAAGCAGTTGCGAGGACCCGGGCGGCAGATTTTTGCGATTCTCTTGTCCTTTGGGCAAAGTTTGTGATTTGAATGTATTATAGGTATTTTTTATGTTTTATGAGAAAGAAATGAAACATGGGGATTCCCCAAACTTCAAGTTTTTCGAAGAGCGAGATTCTTATCTAATAAACTTCTCACGTAATGAATAAACAAACTTTACCTATTGTATTTATTATTTTGTGACAACTAAGGACAAAAATTAAAAATACTAAGGGTCTTCTTCATATTTTGACGGTGAAAAGAAAACCAGTATATGCCTAGATATTCTGCCGTGCTTATGAAAGACGCATTATCTTGGGTTTTGGTGCAAAATGAGTTAAATATATATATATGAGATCAGGAGAACGAGATCTACAACTTTCCCAAAGTAACAATTCATGATAAAATCAGCAACATAGTTTTTCAGATTTGATAAACGCATTATCTAGGATTCCTATTGCAATTTCACTTATCAAGAACGTACTATCTAAAGTTAATGCACACAATTTATCTTGCGTTTAAAGATTTGCTAGTTATAAATGCACTATGTTTGAGTCAGTGCGTTTTTCGCTTGCAATCTCATAATTCTTAATAGGCGGCATGATGACTACCAGGAACAACTGCAAATAATGCGTTTATAATTAGAGTAACATAGCATATTCTGTACTGCCATATATATATTAAATCGCACTAAATATACAAGATAATGCGTTTATGCAAAGTTATGTCTTTCTAGAACGAGCGGGTGTGCGATTTTTACGAAATCTGTTTTTCAATATTGGTATAGGTAAAGTCTGAAGTATTTTTTTAAACCAAGTTTACATCATCATCTTAAGCACTACAGCCTCGGGTGGGCCTTGGCCTGGTGAAGCAAATATCTCCAGCCAATTCTGTCCTTGGCCTTTTCTTACCAAATCCTCACTCCAAGCACTTTTAGATCTTGTAAATCATTCAGCCATATGAGTTTGGTCTTCGTATTATAAGCCACGATGAACAGTCGATGTGCTCGCGAGGCGTATGATTTATATTTTGTGCAACATTTGGTGGTATTAAATATTTTTCAATTGTCCAATGAATAGTGAAGACGTCCAGGAAGATCAAGAAAGAGTTAGGTAGACTAACTAAAAGAAAATTAACCTCTTAAATGAGAAGAAAAAGAATGAATAGTGTGTAAATTGATATTTGATTCGTTTTTAGAAAGATAGTTTTCGTTGTTATTATGCCGATTGACTGTATTGGCAGAACATAAAAAAAGGTTCTTGGTTGGGTTGAGAAGAAGAGAGCGACAGTGATAAACTTGAGAAGAGTGACAGCGAAGTAGAATATTACCTCATTGAGGACAGTGTACAGAAAGACATTGAGTTATCATCATGTGATAAAGGCGACCTCAACAACCTGATAACCAGCAAGCTTGAAATTGTAATTAAAGTACTTATTATAATCAAGCCAAAGGCACAGGCCGGAAACTTCTAAGGTACGTGTAATATGCGTCACCCAGGCGTCCCCGTTCCCCGTCCCCGCACCTCTCCCCCGTTTTCGCCTCGATTTCTCACGTTGGCCGTCAAGAACCGGGGGAGAGGTGCGGGTGCGGGGAACGGGGACGTATATTGCGCGTACCTTAGAAGAGTCCCTTCTGTTTACTCTTACTGTATTCTGTGCCAAAGGCTAAAGTGTGTTCTACGATTTCAAGTTCGAGGAAAGTCGGGCAATACATGCGCACGACTAAGTTTTATAGCTGAACATAGATTTTGTTAATGTATATGTCATTTATTATCATAATGTTTTTTAGGTACCGTACCCGATGGGTGCAAACGGGACCCTATTACTGAGACTCCACTGTCTGTCCGTCTGTCCGTCTATCCGTCTGTCCGTCTGTCCGTCTGTTCGTCTGTCACAGGGCTCTCTTGAACCGTAGTAGCTAGACACCTGAAATTTTCACCAATTATGTATATAACTGTGCACGCTATAACAACAAATACAAAAAATTAGATAAAGTTAATAATTTAAGGGGGTCGTCATACAAGCAACGTGTTTCTTCAGCGTTTTAAAAGATTGTACGATGGTACGGAACCCTTCATGTACGAATCTGACTCGCACTTGCCCGTTTATTAATGAAGAAGCCCTGGAACCAAATACATGAAATAACTCATTAAAAATCACTATATTTGTGATAGTTTTAGAGATTTTTGATTACACAGAGAAGATTGTTTTGTTAAATATTTTTCTAGAAGTTTTGGATTTTTCATTAAAACTATTATTATTTATAAAACAAATACTTTTTCTTTTTAAAACTATTTAAAACCTTTGAAATTCTATAGTTTGTGTACATATCAATTATTATTATAAAATAGGAATAATATTAATAGAAGGTTATTAATATGTAGGCAAAACTTGCCTACATATCATGAAGCCATGATATTAGTTTCAACTAAACTTAGTTTTGTATATTTTTATACTTTAATATTTTGCAAACATATTTTTTTGAAATACGGCTTTAATTCAGAATTATGTGTGTTATAACCTTAATTACAGCAATTTTCCTTGACATAAACGCAATAAGAGAGGAAGTTGATGCACTTATCGTAAGTATTATTGACAGATTGAAGTTTAGGCGTAGGTACTACACAAAATTGCATTATATTGATTTGCTGGGTATAAATGCATCAACTAGGATATTTAATGCGTTTATAACAAGTGATCATAAATAGCAAAATTTATAGGCTGCTAGCCATAATTACCTTTTTCAAATTATATACTATACCTTAGTATATTTTAATTATTATGTGGTATACTATTTACTGATATAAATTTCATGTTTGTAGCCCAAGTACTTTCAGAGATATAAGCAAAAGAAAAATAAAAATTTGACCGCGTTTTTCTCGAAATGTGTCAAAACGTAGTTAATGCGTTTTGCATAAGCACGGCAGTATTATATGCAATTTCGTTGAATTTACAAAATTTTGCCGAAATGTGACAGGTCGTTTCAAAATAAAAGCTAGCCTACGTTTGTAGGGGAAAGTTTTATTCTGTCTAGGGTAAGGGGACTCTTAAATGAAATAAAATGGGTCGTGTTGTTTTGCGAGGCACCTGTAAGTGTGAGACCCCGAGCGACTGCCCTGCCCACCCCCTAAAGCCGCCACTGCCTATAAGTACAATAGCCTGTTTTATCTACACTTCTACACTTATAATATTATAAAGAGGAAAGATTTGTACCTATTTTTGTATGTTTGTATGTTTGTAATAAATAGGCTCAAAAAGTACTGGGCCGATTTAAACAATTCTTTCACCGTTGGAAAGCTACACTATTCCCGAGTGTCATAGGCTATGTGTGTACCACGGGCGAAGCCGGGGTGGACTGCTAGTCATTGTATATAATACTAGCTTTTGCCCGCGGCTTCGCTCGCGTATCCCACGGGAACATTACGTTTTTCCAGGATAAAAGGTCTCAGTACTCCTAACTATGTGTATGCAAATTTTCAAGATGATTGGTTCAGTAGATAAAGCGTGAAGAGGTAACAAACAAACAAACAGATATACAAACTCACTTTCGCATTTATAATATTAGTTGGGATGGGATTTTTTGAGTTGTTAGAGAAACAAGATTATTAAGGCCATGTCAGTTCAGAGCCAAGAAAACTGTAAGTGTTTTTGAAAAATCACTGTAATTAAACTACTACAATTTGTTCTTTAAAAAATTTACATAAGAATCTTAAGGCTGACACCTAAGCTAAGGAAGACCCCCATAATATCCAAAACACGATTGAGCATTTTTGGCTCGATAGAAAAAAAAATCATAAACATACCTCTAAATTTGCCTAAATTTACCTTTATAAGACATATTACTTCTTTACATATTATCACCTTTTTATATAAAAATTATAGCAAAAAATGTATTATCTAATATCTAGTCGATTTCGCTACAAAAAAAATAAGTAATATAATACAAAAAAAATAATAAATAAAACACAGCGAAATATCGTCGAGCACGGGTCCGGGACTTTGTGTTCTCTCGTCGATATTTGACTGTGTTTTATTTATAATTTTTTTTATTAAGTATATTTATAATTTTTTGTAGTGAAATCGACTAAATATGCGCAATCGTGTTTTGGATATTGTGGGTATCTGTAGAATAGTACATTACGATATAAGTGCGTTATGGTGGTTATAAATCACGTAGCGGAATTTCAGCCCGAGCGAATGCGAGGGCGTAAGGAGCTGAGTGTGTTTAACCAATATACGCACGTATATCGTACGACGTTTTTCAACATACCTACTTGAGAGGGAAAATACCTAATAAACTGATATTTTTAATTTTAAATAAACTCAACCATAAAACTTTGATGCACACTGTTGCTTTCCCGCCGTCACAGAATACATAAGAGTCAAACAGAATGAAATCTCACAGCGTCTCCCGCAAATTGGCGTCCCCGCACCTCTCCCCCGCACTTTGTGAGCCTTTGACAGCTCCAAACCAGGGTTTAATTACTAGCCGCACGCAATACGCGACGTGTGTTGTCTTGAGAACTGTCAACCAATAGTAACCATCATGGTGAGAAAGTGCGCGTATAATAATTGTTTATCCACCCAATACTCTAAAGAACGTATATTTCATAGATTTCCAAATGATGAAAACAGGTAAGCAAAGCAACAATATAATTTCACATTATTACCCAGCAACCATCTTCATATATATACCCTTCTCGCTCTCTCGCATTGGCGGGAGAATACACAAGAGCGAGAGGGGTTATCAATCAGTGTTCAAACTGTTGACAATGACAACTTGACATGCCGTGCGTGGAAGCGTGATAAACATTTGTTTATTTTTATTGAATTTATTCATATAATTACCGTATAGTTTTGCGCCGAATATGCAAATTACTATATTACAATAGTGAATTAGTAAATTTAGTGCGTTACATTATAAATGACTCAATAATAATCAGTAAAAAGAACTAATGGTGAAATGGACAATAGACATAATGAAAAATATTTGTGAAGTGATATTATGTAGCTGTTTCCGACTTTTCTGTAACATTTAATACATATAAAACAGAATATTTTTTACGTCATAGTGTTCGCAAATCTTCCGGTATGGAAAGATATAATCGTAAATATGTCGAACTCGTTAGTAGGTAAGTATTAAATTAATTCTGCGGTGTGACTCTAAGTATAAAACTCACACATCGGCGTGTGTACAGATAAATTGGTTCGTTTGTAGTATAGTAGGTAGGTATGTATGTTACTCTGAATCAATGGAGAGTTATACCAGTGCCGTCGTTTTACTTTTTAAAATCAGCAGGGCGCTGCGCAGCATGCGAATTCGAAATTAAAAAAAAAACAATTTGAAGCGTATGTAAGATACAAAGATAAATATTGAAACAACGATGACGTTCGATGTCTGATTTATTCTTTTTCTTTTTCTAACCTTCACCTTCTTTTATCTAATTATCTCGCTCACACACAACTGTCAAACTTTCTTACTCTCTCATTCATACTAGATTTACCATTAATTCTGTCCCTTTCTTTCGCAATAGCAAATCGTGAGTTATAGAAATATAACTTCACTATTTGCGTTTCTAACACACTGCTTTATGTATCTAAAACCGGTGAAATTAGATCGATTTTATGAGCAAGGGTGTTGAAAAATTCTTAAAACTCTCAAACGTAATTTGAGGAATAAACTGTAGTAGTTTAATTACAGTGATTTTTCAAAAACACGTACAGTATTGCAGGCTCTGAACCCATCTCGCCTTAAGTTCCGGTATATTTTTTGACCGACCGAGTACTCGTAAAGCGTCTTAGTTTAGAGATTGGCCAAAAAAATCTTATTTCTGTCTTTTCACATACAGGTCACATCGTAAAATTTTGTAAGCAGGTTCTATACCTAATTACGTGTAAGTTTTTTTGTTTTTTAAAAATGGTGGAGATATCGGCGGTAGCAAAACCCTTCTATTGGCTTCGACGTATTTGGGTAAAAAGTTCCAAAAACAGTGGCAATTGCAAGTAGGTTGAAATGAATGCACTTTCTCTATTTTGCGCCCAATAGCATCGTTTTACTTTTCTTGGTTCTATTTCCAATGACATGCTGATAGCGATCTTTGGATTCTGATGCCCCTAGCTCAGTCTTCCCCCTCCCCCTATGGCGCAGAACATACATTATCCAAAATCTACAACTGAATAATTTAAGTAGGTATCTTATTTATTTAAAAAGCTATAAAACCCGCTTCCGCTAAAAGTGGCAAATTTTGGTTTTAAAGCTAGATGGATCACTAATAAATATTTTCAACGGCAGTTCATTAAATAATAGGGCTATATAGTGCCTAACATTGAGAAATATGGAATTTTTCACCATATTTACGAGTTAACAATTATTTCAAATGAGAGCGACGTTTACTTTTTATAAACAGGCGAAGGATAAGTAAGTAGCTACAGCGACATCTCGACGAAAAAATATAAACATTAAAAGCATTGTATGTAGGTACCTATTCTAAGTTATTTGGTCGCACAAAGCAGTGTAAAAGATTTCCAGGGAAATCGTAAGATGGCGCCATGGAAACGAAATTACGACTAATATTATACAGAGAAATTAATAAACGGGCAAGTGCGAGTCGGATTCGTACATGAAGGGTTCCGTACCTCCGTACAATGTTTTAAAGCGCTAAAGAAACACGTTTCTTGTATGAAAACCCCCTTTAATTTTTAACTTTATCTTATTTTTAGTATTTTTTGTTAGAGTCGTCATACACACACATCACACATAATCAGTGAAAATTTCAAGTATCTAACTATTGCCATTATAAAGATCGAGTTAATGACGCTGAAAAACACGTTTTTTGTATGACGGCTCCCTTTAATTCTTATTTTTTTTTTTTATCATTTGTTGTTATAGCGGCTATAGTAATACCTACATGATTGGTGAAAATTTCAAGTATCTAGTTAATACCATTATAAACATCTAGTTAAAAACGTTGAAAAAGCACGTTTTTTGTATGACGACTCCCTTTAAATTTTACCTTTTTTTATTTATTTACCTGACAGACGGACAGACGGACAGACGGACAGACGGACAGACGGACAGACGGACAGACGGACAGACGGACAGACGGACAGACGGACAGACGGACAGACGGACAGACGGACAGACGGACAGACGGACAGACGGACAGACGGACAGACGGACAGACGGACAGACGGACAGACGGACAGACGGACAGACGGACAGACGGACAGACGGACAGACGGACAGACGGACAGACGGACAGACGGACAGACGGACAGACGGACAGACGGACAGACGGACAGACGGACAGACGGACAGACGGACAGACGGACAGACGGACAGACGGACAGACGGACAGACGGACAGACGGACAGACGGACAGACGGACAGACGGACAGACGGACAGACGGACAGACGGACAGACGGACAGACGGACAGACGGACAGACGGACAGACGGACAGACGGACAGACGGACAGACGGACAGACGGACAGACGGACAGACGGACAGACGGACAGACGGACAGACGGACAGACGGACAGACGGACAGACGGACAGACGGACAGACGGACAGACGGACAGACGGACAGACGGACAGACGGACAGACGGACAGACGGACAGACGGACAGACGGACAGACGGACAGACGGACAGACGGACAGACGGACAGACGGACAGACGGACAGACGGTGGCCGGTTGTAAAACTTTTCGCACAAATACATTCCCAAAGAGGGTTGACGTCAGGCAGGCGGCCGGTTGTAAAACTATAGCCAAATCATCGAAAGTGTTCCGACTATTTCTTCTCCATTTTACAAGGTCTGGCATCCGTGACCATTGACATGCATGTTATATTTGGAGAAGAACAAGCGGGAAAGCGCACCCCGGGCTCCAAAGCAGCACAGCTGAGGATGCAACCGGGAACGCGCTTAGACGAAGAAGAACATTTGTCCTTCCGATGACTCGCCGACCGAACTCTTCATCTCCGTACGATTGTCCTACAGTACATTTCGCCTTCCGTCCGTTCGACGACAGAACGATTGTTCACTGTACTATTGTCCGACAAAACATTTCGCCTTCCGTATGCTCGACGACAGCACGATTGGTCACCGTACTATTGTCCGAGACAATATTTAGTCTTTCGACAAATGAAACAAAAATTTATAAAAAAATAACTAAGCCGTAAAGGCGCGTACAGACCGCTGTAACGTAACATGTAATGTACCATGCAATGAAAATATTTGCCGTCCACACCGCTGCAATGTATCATGCCATGTAACACCATGGCCTTGGTTAGGACGTCTCGCGCACATGAACTGCGCATTTCACGCGCACCCTACGAGCGTTACAAACCGTGCGCGGAGCGATCATTGGAGTGCAAATAGGAATCTCTAAATTTGCCGCTAATATGGAATTTGGACGGGTCGTTCCAGAGACGCGCACGTGCACGAACAAACAACAACATAGAATAAACGGGCAAGTGCGAGGGTTCCGTACCTCCGTACACTGTTTTAAAACGCCGAAGAAACACGTTTCTTGTATGACGACCCCCCTTTAATTTTTAATTTTATCTTTATGTTTTGTATTTGTTGTTATAGCGGCCATAGTAATACATAATCTTTTAAGTATCTACTTAATGCCAATACAGAGATCTAGTTAAAAACGCTGAAAAAACACTTAAATTTTTAACTTTTTTATTTTAGTATTTGTTGTTATAGCGGCCATAGTAGTGGAGTGAGGATAAGGCACTCAGTTTAAAAGAGGCGTACCGATCCCAAAAAAAATTGTGGAATCCACAAAATGAAAACTTTTATCAAAAAAAACCTTAAACATGACGCATGATCAGAAATCGCAAAGGTGATGTCTATGCCGTGACGTGACGATAGGGCCCATATTCGTGGCATAACGAAAGAAAAAGGCGCGCGCGGGAGGTTCGTAGTGAGTGCACGGACTGAGTGCGCTACGCGTCCAAACTTGCAGCAAACATGCAATGAAACGCAAAATGATACATTGCATGCTACGTTACACCGGTCTGTACGCGTCTTATATAATAGGACAAAATATTTAAATTAGTTTCTTGAATACGCTATATTTTTGTATTTTATATTTATGTGTTTTGGATAAAAGTACTTATTGTTAGGAGACTAGCGCCATCTGCGTGTGATCTCCACAAACACGGGCAAGATTATCGATTTAGCGATATTCCGGCTGTGGAGCGCGGATTGTCTTTGCCCACTCTCGACTGACGCCATTGTTAATGAGAGGTTGCGCTGTCCCGTCGCGATAAAGCCATGCGGCATTTTTGTACTTGATATATTGCGAATATTTCGTGAAGAATTATCGCTAAATATTGTTTGTTTGTGTGCCCAATTTGTTTGGAACGGCGTGGAGCCGGAAATTGTTTGTAGTACGGATAAGAACAGTGATATGTGTCAAGTGGAAAACGCGTGTCATTGCGTCATTATAAATTGTTGGTTTTTGCCTATTGCCCGTGTGATACGGAAGTATTTGTAAATTGACTATAAAAGGAACCAATTTTGGAGGCGTGGATGCCCATAAACGGTCAAGAACAAGAAGAAATTTGTGGTGCTGTGGTGAAGTGGTGTTATAAATACGACGTATTCGTTTGGGGTGACATACATGAGCTCATGGGTAGGTTCGCTTAGGGACCCCATTTTCTTCACCACTGACTTGGGACCCATGGTGGGACCTAAGGCCGTCGCCAGCCCTGAGGAGGACTTCGGACTCGACGCGAAGGCCAGGCGAGGCTGCCTGAAGACGGCATGGATGCGGTAAGTTTTGTAATTAGTTTAATTACTTTTAATTAGATTTAAGTTTAACTTATAATTAGGTTAGGAGGTTCCCTGGACCTTATCTAGGGTGGTAACAGACTGCGTAGGTTTGTTTGTGTGTTTGTTTGTTTGTTGCCGGTGGGATTGCCGGACTCGTACCAAGAGCGTAGTTAGAAACATCTTTGGTAGCAAAAAGTAATCTTAGCTATCTGCGCCAACATTATGTTATTTTTATATAAGTTTTGAATGAATAGGAGAGACTTTAACTGATTTGAAAAAAACTTTTTTAAGTGAGTTTAAAAACGAGGGAGGTTTTCAATTCGTCGGAATCTTTTTTTTACGTATGTTCTCCGATTTCTCGAAGACGCCTGGACCGATTTTAGGCATTCTTTTTTTGTCTGAAAGGTTGCACCTTTCAGTTCTGATGACGATCCTGGAGAAATCGAGGGAACTCTTTAATTTCTGTATACTTCGATGACTATTTTGTGTTGTATTTTAGTTCCTTTTTTTAAACATTAATTATTTGTTTAAAAGGACTCATGATGAAATCCTAGGGAAATAGAGGCCAGCCCTCAAATTTATAGTCACTTAATACTTAATACGTGTTTCATATAAATATTTTATAAAGCTTTTTTTTATAAGTCTAATTTTTGTTTCCTTCTGCTGGACAAATGCTGGCTATCCATGATTGCCTCCTGCTAGTTTCTATTTAAGTTAGAAACGAAAACGAAATGTTTGTATGTCAAGAATCTTGACTCAAGATTTCTTGTCTATACAGGGTTACTGGTATCTAACGCATGACCTTTTTGGTGCAAGTTCGGTCCAGGATACTGCTGAACTACTTTCCATAAAAAGCATTATAGAAAAACGAGAAAAAATTCATCTTCCCATACAAAATCCATTTGGCTGAGTGCTGATGTATGAGAAGCCGAATTTTCTTTTCGTTTTTCAATATTGGTTTTTATGGAAAGTAGTTCAGTATCATGATCTGAACTTGCACTAAAAAAGTTAGCGAGAAATGAGAAGTCCAGTGGTGTGGTGGCAGGCTTGTATTTCTTGGTTAGCGGTTTGTACAGGAGAGAGGCAATAATGCGAAAGAGCTCAGAAGATAAATATCGTTCTTTTATAGTGAGCGAGAAAGCACCATCTGTTGGAAACCGGGTGAACTGTCAATGACTTATTATAATAGCAGTGTTTTAGGTGCTTTGTAGACCTGTGCTTATCGAGGGTCATTAACAGTGTCCTGTGGTGACGAACAGATGTCGCCATTTACAATTTTAACAAAGGTTATGCGTTAGATACCAGTAACCCTGTATAAGTAGATGAAAAAATCTGTCGGTCATTTGTCGAAAGACTAAATATTGTCTCGGACGATAGTACGGTGACCAATCGTTAAAGCAGACGGAGAGCGAAATGTTTTGTCGGACAATTGTATAGTGAACAATTGTTCTGTCGTCGAACGGACGGAAGGCGAAATGTATGTCGGATAATCGTACGGAGATAAAGAGTTCGGTCGGCGAGTCATCGGAAGGACAAATGTTATGTCGTTGAATGATAACCCGGAGAAAGGAACGTCGGACACTTGTTCCACAATCGTTTGTCAGATATTTTGGCAAAAGTAAAGTTCGCTTTGTAGGTACTGTAAATTCGCAATCTCTTTGCTTCCTCACTGACCAATTGATCGATTTTGTTTTAAGTAGGTAAGTACCTACTTAATAAATATATTCTTTCATCTTCTTGTACATAAAAGAGACGTGCTCTTGTCGGTGGAGTGCTTTCCATGTCTCTCTTTTCTCCGCTAAGTTTTATGTTTTCACATCTTTCTTTTATTTGATCAAAAATATCTTCTTGGTTTTCCTATGGTTTTCCTACTCTTCTTTTTCCTTATATCTTTCCTTCGTGTCATTGTAGATGATCGAACATTTTCTTCTTCTATTTTCTATGATTTCTAATATTTGTCTTTTTCTCCCACCTTCTCTAATACCTTTTAGTTTGTTTCTTTTACTGTCCAACTTATTTTTTCATTCTCCTCTAGCGCCATATTTTAAACGCTTCTAATCTATCTCTATCCTTTTTAAATATCTTATCATTTAGGTATTTTCTAACTAATTACAAGTTTTTATTTAGATTCACCTGTCCCGTTGTCTGTGTGTCCGTAATCAAATCTTGCATAAATTAGACCCACCACTTCCGATTATTCGACAAGTTAGGTGACAATACAATATTATGGTACCAATGATCTGGACTCACGATGAAGCCCCAGGCCATGACATTTCTGTGATAAAACATCATAATACCACTGAGTTTGGGCTCGATTGATTCGTCTTGAGCATTTTAGTTAATTTTTTTGAAATTAAAGCTTGTTTTAAAAAATATATTGTTTTAATATATGTAATTACTTGTTTTTAGTTGTTAAACATAAGTTTCTGTTTCTGAAATAATAAATATAGTCTTACCGAATGGAGTCGAGTTATAGTCGAACAAACATATTTGCTAACGCGATTGTCTCTCGGCTCTCGATATATACTGGTACCTACTTAGGTAAGTACTTACTTATTTTGAAATTTCACATTAATGAATAAAGAAATAAATAAATATATAGGGACAAATTACACTGATTGAGCTAGCCCCACAGTAAGTTTAAACTTGTGTTATGGGATACTAACTCAACGATACTATATTTTATAATAAATACATATACAGGCTGACTTTAACCACCAGCCAAATTTTTGGAGTAAGCACTACTTTCCATAAAAACAATTAACGAAAAACGATAAAAAAGTTTCGCCTTCCCATACAGATTGGCGCTCAGCCCAACAGATTTTGTATGGGAGGACGAAATTTTTTTATCTATTGTCAATAATTTTTTTATAGAAAGTAATTCAGTATTATGGACTGAACTTGCTCCAAAAATTTGGCTGGTGGATAAAAAGTCACCTGTATAGATAAACAGCCAAGACCCAGGACAATTTAAAAAAGAACATTTTCTAAGTTGCCCTGGCTGGGGAGCGAGCCTAGGATCCGGATTGATCGACTAGCGTGTTGACTATTACGCCACAGAGTTCGTCGAGTTCAGTCGAGAACATTGAAAGGTAAATTAGGTCTAATCAATCACCTGTACCTATACCCAATCACCTATACCCTGTATTGTGTCATGCATGGTTTTCATCAAACTTAGGTACCGACGTAAGTGCCTTCCTTCTTGCCTATTGTATAATAAATATCGACTAGATACTACTACAGGGTCAAAAGACCTTCATGCAGCGTCAAATCGTCCAGTACTATCTCAAAGATAGTTTTAGAATGGGATAGTTTTCGGTTCTTGATGAGGGTCGAAAACTGTAGCCGCCTAGGGATGCGCCTTATTAGACTTTATGTCGAATGTGGTTAAAAAAAACTAAGTTATTAACTAAGTATTTTTTATTAAGTCTTGAAAAAAGGAGGTTGGTAGGTACGATCTCTAAATTTTTTTCGTCTTTTTTATACAAACGTGTTCATCCGACTGGACAATTTCATTTTTCAGAAAGATGCCAGCTATTGTCCCATAGGACAGGTAGACATCGAATTCAAAATTGATGACTCGTTTCCATGATACCTAACCTAAGACTAGTACCTAGTTCGCCATTGAGCCAAATTAGTCAAGGAGATGCCGAGATGGTATCTCTTGACCGATTTCAGATCTTTAAATTCTATCGCCTACATTTACAAACACGCCAACCTTTTTTATATTCAATGTAGTTGTACCAAAGATTCCCAAGTTATCGATGAACAAACATACATTCCGACACACAAACGCATGATTGTTTAAGCAGATTCTAAAAACGACCAGTGACAGATGGCACGAACCAACCGCTATCTTTTTTTGGACGTTGAGCCGTGAGGACGTGTGCCAACCTAAACCGACTTCATCGCGTTCCGAAAAGTAAAGTGTTTATGATTATTTCTGAGTAATTGTTACTTGATTGTGATTCTATTATATCAGCGAGTGCATACCAAAACATATTTTCTTCGATTTGATGACGGACGATGACGAACGCCCACACCAATCCCCCCTCATATATATATTTACTGTGCTTGTGGGAAATGGATCAGGATTATCGTACTTACCTGGATGGGGGCGACGTAAGAGGAGAAGTTTATGATGACGTGCTTTGTACCTTCCACAATAAAAAAAATATTACCTATTCTTATAATCTCAATGAGAAACAGTTATAAAAACTTCATAAATAAAAAGCAAACAATTCTTAAATCCTTTTTCACTATAAATTGCATGGATACATCAAATAATAACCAAAAGGTCAGTAAATAAACTCTTATACCGATTGCTAGATCAATAAAAAGAGCGTTTATGAATGCTACCTTCACTTCATTCTATGAAAAAAAAAATCGGCTTTTTGTTATTGTTCGCATCCCTAGTACCTAGACGCAGAATTGATTCGATGGCAAGGAGGCTAATCAAAACCGAAGTGTACTTAACTACCAACTTCTCGTCTAATTTACGGCGCGGATTTGTACTTTGGATAAATACTCGTAAATTGTTTTCTATCGAGTAAATGTAAGGCAGTTTGGGATATGTTGTTGGGATATGTGGATATAGTTTCAAAGACTGGAAGGATATACTTATGCTAGTGCGAGTAGAAAGGATTAGACTGATTAAACTTGGGTGTGACTTGGGTATCGGCTGCATGTGTTAGACGATTGAAGTTTATCTATACTTATACAAGATTATGTGAATAAGCCAATTTCTTCATATATTTGACCCTACCCATGAAATTTTTAATAATTATGAAACTCGAAAATAAATCACACTTGTAGTTTCTTCTCCTTCATTAGCTTACCTATATTGGCAGACAAACAGACAGTCTCGAAGTACTTACTTACTACCAAAGAATCAACTAAATATTTATTTAAAAGTTAGGTAAGAAAAGTATTAAAACAAAAGAGTTACAAACTATTGGATATACATAATCGGGTAGTCTAGTAATTACAATACAGTATTTTTATACTATATCATATATCACAACTCAATTATAGCCATAGCCACGACTTCTGCGACCGTCTATTTGCTATTGTAATCACTGTTTAATGTATATGTGCTTAGAATATGTTACCTACCACAATAAAGAATTTATTATTTTTATAATTTTTGAGAAACAGCTATGAACAACTTCCTTTTAAATAAAAATGAAAATTAAAAAAAATCTCAAATCCTTTTCCTTATAAATTGCATGGATAAATCAAATAATAACCAAAAGGTGAGTAAATAAACCCTTATACCGATGTCATATTGTTCACGACGCAAGGGTCGCGAAAGCTTCTTAACTGTTTTGATTTCCCTGGGGGGTTGCGATTGCCATGAATTATGTTTTATTGAAAAAAAACTTTGGACTTAGACCTGTAATCATAAGGGATCACTATATTTTCCCGAGTAAATTTAGATAAAATCATTTTAATTAAGTACAAGTTTTTAAATTCAAGATTCTTTTTAATCAAGTACAAGTTTTTAAATTAAAAGATTAGATTATTTTAATTTCTAATTAAAAGATTAGAAATTTTTATACTGAAACACCTACGATGTTTTTGCATTGCATATTCGCAGCAGTGTCGTGGTCTGATCTGGTAAGCGGATTTTAGTAGGGAAAGTTTGTGAGTTGACTGAACTTGCTTTTACAAATATTTACAGTTAGTCGTTTCAAAAAATTATGTCAGATGATAATTACAAGTTGAATCTTTAGACCATACTTGTAGGTCACGCTATAAGAATTGCTACGAGCTTGCTACGAATTGAGATTTCGTAGCGCGGTTCGTAGAAATTCGTAGCTGAATCTAGCTCCGGGAACGAAACACCTTAATTTATCACCAAACGTACTTATAAATCGATGAATGGAATGCATATTTGCTAATTGCGTATTGATTAATGATGGTATACTGTGGTATAATCCCTAGGGCATTAAAACAAAAACGTTTTAACTTTAACGAAAGCATAACATAATATGACCACCGGGAATGCAAATAACACCTTAATAATCTCGTGAACCTCGGAAATTTAAATGAGGGGATAACACAGGAAAACTGTATTCGTATTCTCAATTTATAGGACGGAGAAAACAAAGGATGGGCTTAGTTATCATTAAAAGCAATATTTAATATCGCAACAGGAGTTGTATTAGCTCTATCTCTTGATTTGGGCGAATAATAGCGATAATGTTTTAAACCAAATAACAAAGTTAGTCGGCGTTTTGTAATAAGATGGAAAAAGAGGAATAACTGTAAGTGACTACTTACCCGGTCAGTATGAGTGGGATACATAATTATACAATGCAAATAGTAAAATATAAGTAGACCAGGAGTAGAATAAATTCAGCTAAAGAACATCTTAGATTAGCTGCAAATTCGAAAAAAAAAATACATTTTATACTACTTGAATTCTGCACGAATTGATATTAAGACCAATAGCAGCAGTAGATTAAAGAACATCTAGATGCGATTTAGACAAAATTACATTTAAGACAACTTGCTACTTGGGCAAGTTGCTATTGTAGACTATTCACGTTTGCGACCATTCGATATTATCTCGGAAAAAGGATGTAAGTAGGCGGCCGCTGATCAAATGAGATCTTAGGCTGGAAATGTTTTCGATCCACCGCTGGACGGGATGCCGCTCCAATCTGCAGAGGGATCACAACAAGCCAGTTTTGGTAACATCAAAGCAGATGAAATGTATTTTCGTGTAATGGAACGCGACAGACACCTGGCTTCCAATATGAAATGCATGAAATTTAGGGAAATAAGTAGAAAAATCTCTCCTATTTTGAATTTTCTCGTGAATTTTTTATCCGTTTCGCATTGATAATGACATTTTCTTTTTAATAGAATGAGTTCGTTATGTTTAGTTAATAGAGTCTACAAAGCTGTAGTATCCAAGATTTTGCTAATGCTTTATATTATCAAAATTGTAGGCTAGTAGGGTGTAGTTAATAGAAAGAAGAAAAATATGTGGTAAACAATCACGAGGAGTTGTATAGTTTGGATACTCGTACAGGTAATAATTGTTGCTAGCCAATCATATGTGACGTTCTACGGTCAAAGGTACCTTATGGACGCTGGCACTTAAGACATTGTGTTTATTTAAGCTAAGTTATTTGTACGAATTGTTTTTCTAAACGTCTTAAGCGTCAGCGTCCACAAGGTACCTTTTCCTGTAGAACGTCACATTTAGAGGTATATACCTGCCTAATATGTACTTACAAATTTCATTCCGGTGAAGGAAAATATCATAAGGAAACTTGCACACTATGTGTGAAATGGAGAAGGTCAAACCACTCCATTATCTCTGCCAAAAATCGTCATTGTGTGAGTGCATGTCATCATCATCCAAGCGTACTTCCGGTTGCATCGTCAGCTACCTTACAGGTGATTTGACGAGGTTACTGGTTTTTACACAGAGTGACTGCCGTCTGACCTCCGCAATCCAAAGGGTAGACCAGAACCAATCCTGGGATAAGTACAAACGCTGGATGGCATTCTGGAACAACAGCTTTACGTGCCTTCCGAAGCACGAAATCATCTTTCTTTTCGGATAATCAGGTGATTCAAGCCTGCAATATCCTAACCAGACTGGAAACAAGTTTTCACAAAGTATGCTTCCCAGTGGGATTTGAACCCACAACCTCTGGATCACAAGGCAAACGCCTTGACCACTGGACCACGGAGGCAGTCCTGTGTGTGTGTGCGTGCATGTCTTTCCTTCCATACATTGCTCTGGCAAGAGCCGGACTCTTAAAATGTAGTATCGTAATACTTACAAAAACTTATATTCATTTTTTAATATTTTTTTAAACGGCAAATGCAGTGATTACAGTAATTATTCTACTTGAAAGCTGCAACTGCAAATATATGTATTTGCATGTATCAAGATATCTTGTGTGGGTTTTCTTGGATTTTTATTGCTAGAAAGCAATAACTTCTAATTTCTCGGTCCCTTTCCCATTAAATTAAATAAACATTGCCGTGATCGGATTAATAAAAATTTATTGTTTTCCCTCGTTAGCTCTAATAACATAAATGGCCCATAAATACGACTATAAGGGCTATTTCTGGCGTGGACCCTTGGCAATTAAGAGTTATTTGCAATATAAAAATCAGGGCTATCCTTTGGGATATTGTTACTCAAGCTTTTTTAATTTCAAAATACTTGGGAAATCCAATTAGGTATAAAGAGGAACAAAGTATAATCACCCGCCTCAAGAGATGTTTTAAATTACAAAGGGTAATTAGATATAAGTACCTGTAGCTGTGATCGTTTTATCAACCCAAAAGGTAAAAGGGTTAAATATAACATGAAAAGATTTTGTATTATATATCGTGAAAACCTTTGTTAGACAGATCTTTTTATTTGTGGGCCGTGGCCCGTGGGCCGGCCTGGGTAGATCACGATGTGCCCGCCGACATATAGGCTTATATGCCTGCTTTATACTTGCCATACCGTTCAAAGGTTTACTTTTAACGATTGACCCGGCCTCGGCGCGTGCCGAAAATTTGGTCGTTTTCCTTTTCTAGGGTTCCGTACCCAAAGGGTGCCAACGGGACCCTGATGGTTGGCGAGAAGAATGGAAAAAGGAATCGAAATAGTGATGATTGTTGCCAGTAAATTCATTTTGGCTTTTCCCTTAATCTGAGGCATTTTCTTATTGCTCTTAAACCATTTCTACTCAATATAAATGAATTTTAGAGAGAAAATTTTAGGTAAAATAGATTTTGTCAATTGCTGGTATTCACGATTAAATTTTTTTCAGGAGTTTGTCTCTATTGGGTGAAGTAAAAGGTGATATATTTTCCTAGACCAAATAGCTCGCGTAGTTAGGTCAATGAATGTAAGATGGGTGTATATCTATTTATTATCTTAATCAACAAAGCAAATATTAAATAATTAAACTACAACTCAATTAAAATTTAAACTAAAGCTAACTGTATATGTACTAATGAATTAGTATAAAAAAGGAAATCATCTGGTTTGCGCGACAAGGTGGCAAAAAAGCAGCGCAAGTTTTTAAAACTTGTGTAATAGGACACCAACTCAACGATACAATATTTTTAAAAAAAATACATATAAAGATAAACACCCAAAATTAGGGAAATTTGAAAGCCGATTTCCAACTTGCCCTGATAAGAGATCAAACCCAGAACCTCCAGCGACAGACCATTACGCCACGGAGGTCAAAATTTAAATACTTATACATCTGTTACAAAGCATTACGTTAACACAGAAAAAAAACCAAATGGATCAGAGGAAGTTATTACCGCGCAATGACAGATAAAGCTGGCTTTTGCATAAAAATGATCCCCGTTATATGCAAATGTATCAAGTTTGTAAAACCATTGACGGCCCTAGAGACAGATCCAGCAATGAACCAGCGATTGGAGTGCTTGGCAATGTTTTCCGTACTCATGAATAAACAACCGTCCCTAGGGCTGCCTCTGCTTTGTTTCCGTTACAGAATTTCACCGATAAATGAAGTTATAATCGTCAACAGTATATTAACGAGGTACTGGTTGCATCCTTAGCTATATGTTGCTATAAAGTACGAAACCCGGTTTTCTCTAAGTCAACAGCGTCTAAGTATAATTCACTATAGTAGAGATGATAGATGATTTTTTTTAGGTACCGTTAAAAAAGGCTGTGTGAGATTAGTTTTGGAGTAAGTAAATATCATAAAATTCATGAATAGTCGTCCTCAGGGTAGGCGCTGCTTTGTACCTGCATTTTATTGCTAAGTCAACGGTGACCAATAAATAATACTAGTGAATACTAGTCGTTGGATCTTGAGTAAATTAGAGAATGAAATCACTTTTACTGTTTTAGTTGTGGGAAGTAGATTTCAACGAGATTTTTTCAGTTTTTTATTGTAAATAGATATGACCGCTTTTAGCCAATGCTGTTTTGTTTCTGCTACTGATTTTCCACCAATAAATAAAATTATTATCAATGCCAACTTAATCTCTCTGAAAATAAGGGGATTTCATATTCAAAATTACTTTGTCAAACAGCAACAAAAGCGCCATAACATTCTCTATTGCTGTTTGACACAACAATTATTTAGAATGAGATGCCGCTTTTGCTAAATCGTTTCTAAAATGTTATCGGTAAACGAAGCTTTAAGGTGACGTGTGTTTACAATTTGCAATACAGTGCGTGTTTTTGAAAAATCACTTAATTAAACTACTACAGTTTTTTCCTCAAAAAAATTACATAAAAATCTTAAGGATTTTCTACAGACACCACAATAGCCAAACACGATTGAGCATTTTTGGCTCGATAGGAAAAAATCACAAACATACATCTAATATGCCGAAATTTGCCTTTATAATACGTATTACTTTTTTATACAATCACTTTCTTATATGAAAATTATACCAAAAAATGTATTATCTAAATATCTATCCGTTTTGGCTACAAAAAAAAATAATAAATATAATAAAAAAAAAAAAAAAATAAAACACTGCGAAACATCGTCGAGCACGGCTCCGGGCCTTTCTTCTCTTTCGAAGAATATTTCACTGTGTTTTATTTACTATTTTTTTTTTTGTATTATATTTATAATTTTTTCTATAGCCAAAACGGACAGATATTTAGATAATACATTTTTTGGTATAATTTTCATATAAAAAGGTGATTGTATAAAATAGTAATATGCATTATAAAGGCAAATTTAGGTAAATTTAGAGGTATGTTTGTGATTTTTTTCTATCGAGCCAAAAATGCTCAATCGTGTTTTGGCTATTGTACGTGTCTGTAGAAAATCCTTAAGATTTTTATGTAAATTTTTTGAGGAATAAACTGTAGTAGTTTAATAACACTGATTTTTCAAAAATACGCACGGTATTGCAAATTTTGAACCCACGTCACCTTAAACAGTAAGTTTATTCTATATTTTTGTAATGTTGAAAAATTTTTAAATTGATACTCGTAGGTATTACTTTTTCTGTTTTCATAGTCAGATTCGCCGTGGGAGATTTTGTTTTTTTTCCGATAATAAATACGAGTCCATTAATAATTAACCCTCCCTAGGGGTGCTGCCTCTTTTTTCCGTCGCTGAAATTTCACCTATAAACGAGGTCAACAGTGACTATTATCATATATTACTAAGATGTTGACAAAATAAGACACACACCTCTTATATTTTATTCAAAGTTTGTATTTGTTCTGTTAACATAAGTACAAGGTTGTTTTGTTATAGTTATTACAGAATATCAATCAATCATCATCAATATCAATCAATACATATAATAAAATCGTAACCGATCGCTGTCTGTACATGAAAGATATATGAGAAAAAATATTGTCGGGGGCTTTTATTAACGCAATAGAACCCAAAACAATAGTTTTTAGAATTTTTGTCTGTTTGTCTGTGTGTTTGTGCGAGCTAATCTCAGAAACGGCTGAACCGATTCGATTGCGGTTTTCACTAATGTGTTGTGGTAAGCTTCACTTAAAATTTATTTTTTGATTTAATTTAATCTACTTACATAAATTGCTAAATGAACTTCTCTTTTAATTTAAATACCAAAATAGGTGGCGTTCTGTGAGACATCGCGAGAAAGGTCATTATTACACACTAGTGAACTAGTTGCGTAGGACAATTAGATCACTAGTGTGGAATAATGACTGTTGTCACTAGTGACAGTCTTTGAGCTACATCCTTGCTTATGCCTTTGGGCAGCTTGAATCTGACTCCGTATCAGCTGTTAACACATTCAATAAGAAGTAAAGCTTTATATTTAAAAGTAATTACATTTTTTTTCATACAAACATATAAACATGCATACTATTACGTCTTTATTAGGGATAAAGACGTAATAGTATGCATGTTTTAGGGCAGACAGAGCATTTTCGGTTTTGCAGCTCTAAGCAGACAGATACCAGGGCCGCAAGTCTCAAAGGCAACTTTTAGCATGATGGTGGGCGAGAAGGTGGAAAAAGGATTGATTTACACTTTCGCTCACTCCCTCGATCAGTTTCTACGATCTACGAGGGAAGAAAGCAGCTAGTACATTCTAAGTTTTTGTTTCTTCCAAACCAAATTGTAATTTTTATCAGGTGCAAATCTATCAGCATAGCATTCATAAGCTTTCATAGTGAGCCACTGTACTTAACCTCTTACTATACAAACAACCCCTTAAGGACAGGATAAATTGGCTTATACTTCTAAGGGTATATGAAAGTGCCTCCACAATCTGTGCCGTGGACTTTAATCTATTGGTGTCATAACTCAGGGCGGTCCCTGTATTCCCCTTCCCGTCGTCTGCTTTGATCCTTAGATCCTCGTTCTTGTGCTCGTAATCTACCGGGATTCTAAGTTTATGACGTAATAGACCTTTTAATGTGCCACCTATTTGGAGGTAGAAAAATAAGAATTAAATGTTATGATGATGAGTAAAAGTGACATTTCTTGGAGATAGGTAAGTAATTTTTGTATTAAGTTAATAAATAACTCGATTGAGAAATAACAGTTAGTGGATGTCGTCCTGGATGCAAATCTATTTATCATAAGTCAATTTAATACATACATACTATCACACCTGTTTCCCACAGGGGTAGGCAGAGACTATGCCACGATCTTGACGCAGAGCTCTTTCGCTTCATCTACACTCAACAATCTCTTCATATAATGTTCTTAGGTTATGGGTACTTTTTACCTCACCTTTTTTTTAGAACGTCTACAATGTGATCGTAGTATGTTGGCCGAGGCCGACCTTGTATATAATATACATTAAATAGTATCTAGTAAGTCTTATATTAGGTATATGATAGTCTCAATACTATAATTATGGTTCATTTATAAGTAAGTACTTACTGTCTCTAAAAAACATCTACAATACTAGGAATGAGATCGTAATCGGTGACAATCCCGGAAATCGGCAGGTATTGTAAGGCGTGTCCCGACAGCCATTATCAATAGATCATCGGCATTGGCTCCGACACCTTGGCTGGTTCAAACAAAGCCAATTACCGGTAATGGCTCTATTTGCTTTTACACCAGCAGCGTTCAACAAACTTAGCCAATGTTCTACTACCCACTGTAGTTGTCCCGTGATATATGTTTCTTGAGAAATGTTGAATAACACAAAAATATTGCAAAAATTCCAAGGCATTCCTAATAATTATAAGTACTTAATATACTAGTGGCTCTGTGAGCTGTGTGTGAGGGCTATGCAAAAACAGACTCGTTTGAAAAGTTGCGTCTTCATATAGGTAACAAAAAAGTTTTATAACATTTTTAAATATTTACCGAATTGGCTGAAATATGATATTTTTTATGTTTTCAACCCCCATATTTCCGCCATTTTGAAAATTTCGAAACATTTCAAAAATTTGACTCGACAAAAAATTCTACATAATAGAGAGTATGCATGCATTTTTTTTTAATTTGTAATCGATAGTCCTCGTCGAGAAATAGCCGCAAAAAATAAATCAGTGCCGAAAAACATGTATATGGTGTAGAAAATAAATATTAAAAATAGCAAGTAGATTATAACAACTAAAACACGCCATTTTAAAATATGACGTCAACGTCTGCAATATCCGCTAGAGACAGAAGCTGTCAACGCATGTTTTTCTTTTTTGGGTACTTTCGATATTATCAGCCAGTGGTGTTTGTTAAACTTCTATATAAAAGTACATACATTTCGAATGACATCGATAGTCAAACTTCATGGACGGACAGTCCTGCCGAACGCACCCGAACTTGTCATTTCCTTTTTGTGAACGTTGTCGTCATTTCCCTTTTGTTTGTCAAAAGTTCCCGCGCAATATTTGCATATTTTCAATAATTTATTTCTAATCCAAATAAAAGTCAGTAAGAAAAATAATTAACTAGGCGTGGTAAAGTATGAATAGTTATTGTAAAATAAAAATATGAGCCGGATTGGTACTACATGCATATTCCTTATTATCGAACCTGCTCACAAAATGCGACGAGAATCGGTTGAGAAATGCGACCTGCAGCCGAGAACAACCGGAAAACTGGAATTCGGACACGCGAAAGAATTTTTGCCGAAGCTGACATATTTACATATATTCCTTTCAGATTTAATAAAGTAAATAAAATATCACATAAGTAGGCATAATCTTTACCTACTTTGTAAAATGTAAGCCTAGATTGTTTTCAAACTATCTATTGGTTGTTTATTCATAAATAACATTATTAAACTAAGTATAACTATGAATACTAAACTAAACAATTGAATTATATTAAAATTTTACAGGTCAGGTTATAAGGTTATACAGGTCACATAATATCATTAGAAGTCAAATATACCACCCCGGTTAGTACCAGGCTCAAAGATATCCATTATACTAGCGGTAAACTTAGACTAAACAAAATTTAAAATTATTTTATAACTTTAATTGTATAAACACTTCGATTAATTAATGATCTACTCTTTCAGGATCATGATATAAGGATTTCCATAAGCACTAAGGTAAACGTTCAGCAAAGAAATAATTTTCGATATCTCATTTTTATTGAAAATATATACGAATCAAAGTACAAAGTAAAGAAGTGTCTTCGTTTCCGTCGAAACCATTGTAGTCCGGAAATAGGAGCTGCAAACATGAATAGAGCCGTATCTCCTCTTGTCGTTTGCACGGAGTGAGGCCGAGTCAACAGAATACCCGAACTTAACATTGACATAGTCGAAATAAAATTATACGATAAGGGAAGACCCGATATTTCTACGGTCGAATTGATCGAGATGTCCTTTGTGTAGTATATAGGTACTTATTGTAAATGGGTGTAGTATCTGAAAGAAAAATAAAATTCAAATTAACTTATTTGGCAACAGGATGAAATCTACCATTATTCAGAAACAATCGCTTTTTACTTACATGCATTCCATGGTCTGGGAGAAAAGAAAAAACTTAGAATGTAGCAGCTGCTTCTTTTACCAGGGAATCCAGAAAATGGGCGCAAATGCGAATCATGTTAAAACACGATGCGCTTAGCAACTTATTACTATATTGATTTCTTTTTCCACCTTCTCGCCTACCATCACGTTAAAAGTGGCCTTTGGGTCTTGCGGCCCTAGGATCCAAAATGCTCTGTCTGCCCCATTAAGAACAAAGATGTGATAGTATGTACGTTTTTTAATTTTTTTAATTTTATTTTAGTATGTACGAGTATTTATGTATGTAATTGCTTTTGAGACAAAGATTGTGAATAGCAGATATAAAGATCTTCATTGCAAATTCAACAACTCGACAACACGGATATAGTGAGGACTTAAACGAACTAAACCGTTCGAACTAGTGTAGTGTAGTGACAAAAAATTTAATAAAGTGGTGCAGTTATAGAGCAATAATTAAAGACACAAGAACAAAGTGCCTTCCCCTTAATAGAGACAGCATGAAAAGTGCCGATGGTCACATTCTTATTCTATGACTTATAAAACTAGGTCAATGTTAAATTTAAAAAATAAATAAATTACTAATTAGTCTAAGTTAAGGCTAGATAGTAATAATATTAATTAGCGTACTAAATAATATTAGCGTACTTAATTAATGGTTTTTAGTAGGTACCTATGTTAAGAAAGAAAAAAAAACAAAAATAATCACTAAAAGCTTGAATCTCTGAGAAATAGATAATAATACTTTAACATTCATAAACAACCAATAACATACTTTAGTTATAAAAAGTAGATTTATAAATTGGTCTAAGGTAAGTTTCTTTGCTCACCTAGAAAACTGCTTTGACGAAGGAAATGATAAAAAGGGAAATGATAAGGCCATGAGAGTTGACCGAGTAAGCCCCGTTGGTGTTGTTGCAGAAGTCGGACTGACAGATAGAGCAGGAGGTGTACGCGGGGTCGATGCCAACGTCGCTTTTGCAGGAATTCCCGCAGTCTCGAATCACAACCAATTGACCTGCAAATATTAAAAAATAAGTTACTAAAAATATTTTAGGTACTTAAATAAATTAGTTTTTAATTCTCTTTAGGCGACAATTGCGTACGATTTCATTGCCATAACAAATGAAGAACCAAATGTTTATTTAATTTTATTTCTATGAATTCTGGTGAATTTGTTCAGTTTCACTACATATTTGTACATACTTGTGTCATCATCATATCAACTACAGGAAGTGCACTGCTGGACATAGACCTCCCTCGATTTTGAAAACGACCTAGTGGAAGCGGCCTGTGTCCAGCGTTTTCCTGCAACCTTTCTCAGGTCGTCCGACCACCCAGCAGGTGGGTGTCCTACGCTGCGCTTGCTGGTACGTGGCCGCCATTCGAGAAACTTTCTGCCCCATCTGCCATCAGTTTTTCGCGCTAAGTGCTCCTTTCACTGCCATTTTAATTAGCTGATCCGCTTGGCTATGTCAGGCTAATCACCTCGATTCGATCTATACATATATTTAGAAGCATTGAACTCACCCTATAACAAAACAAAACAATACTAAAAATTAATTAACTTACTGCCAGCATTATAGGTTTTAGTGGTGCAAGAATTATGTCCATTTCTGCAGTACTTTACGGTAGTTAGGCGGTTCGGATTCCAGCAGTTCGGGTTGCTGGCACTGGTGCACGCATAGCACACTCTTTTATTACTCGTCAACATAGTATTCTTATTAGAACTAGTCAGACGTCGTAAATTTTCACCTTCGGCAGGGTCAACTAAATGTTCCTCGTCGTTACGATCTTCTTCTTCAACACTTCCGTCTGCTACTTCATTCGAATCATAAGTATTTTTTCGCCTACTGTTTAATAATGCTTCTGGATGAAGTTGACCATTTCTATGAGCTGATTCAAGTTTTGTTGTAAGACATCTCTCAACTATTTTACCAAGTAAAGATGGTTCAGATGAATTAAGACTTCTTAAGTCTTTTGAATCGTCGTTCTGGGCATCATTTTTTTCTTTTCTACGAGTGTCCTGTTCATTTGAGTCACCTTTTTCATGATCATGGGTATAGGATTCCTTGTTGTCAGTTAAATCATCAATCAATTTTTTATTTTCATTTGAATCATTATCATCTTTATAAACATATAGTTTTGTATTTGAAACAGGCTCAAGTGATTTTGGTTGACCTTCATCTTCTAAGGATTGTAATACAAGAGCACCAGAATTTAATGGTGCATTTTTTTGGTAATCGAGTGGTAATTTTTCAGGTGTGCTTCTAGTTCTACAGTCAAGTACTTTTTTAACATTGCGGTGATAAGCATTAGGAGCCGGGTCAACTGATTGATAAGATGTCACACTTGGATGCGCATTGTTTTGGAGGTGAGCTGAAATAAAGTATGATTTATTAAAGCCTTTTAAAAATCCTTTGTCACATTTTATTTTGATAAAAGTCATATTAGTATACAAAATGTATAGCCACAAAAGAAGGCAAGAGAAGACGAGGATAAAATGTTTGAACCTTAAATAGGTAGAAACGATGTAAGAGTTGAGATCAGGACGTATAAATCAAAGTTGTATAGAGTTACGAGCTGTGCCGATACCTAGCACTTAAAATAAACAGAAGTGCGAAAAAAGAAGCCTGAACCAAATTAAATAACATAAATTGTATTTAGATCACTAGTCTTACCTGTCGAAAAATAAAGTTGTAACAGTAAAATATAAAAATATTTTATAACCATTTTTTATAACTAAAGGCAACTTTTCCCCACAAAACGACGAGATGAAGTGACACACTTTTAAAGTAAATTAGTATCAAATACATCGAAGCCATGATAACAAATTGGAATGTTATCGTCTAAAGCTGTAAACCAATATCAGTCTATTGTTTGTGGATATGTACCCGAAAGATATTCAATCAAAACAATAGATGTTCCGCGAAAATGGATTTCATTGTTCCGAAGAACGGCCTTTTAGAAGTTGCTCATGACGAGACTTGAGACTAGAGATGTATGTTGCACGGCAATAGGTAAATGGAATATATTTAATATTGACGCAGTTTGATTTCTGGACAAGGGAATAAATACGCAGCTGCAAATACTTATTTTTTTAGAATTTTGGTAGCGTCTTATGTTGTTGACTGTATTTATTTCATCACCAAAATCATCATCCCAGCCCTTCTTCCGCCCATTGCTGAGCATAGGCCTCTCTTCGTCGACGCCACCCATCTCGGTCCTGTGCTGCTCTCCAGGTGCGACCCGCGACTTTGATTATATCGTCAACCCATCGCATAGGCTGACGCCCGACGCTTCTCTCACCCGTTCTGGGCCACCATTCGGTCAGAGCTTTGCTCCACCTGCCATCACTCCGTCGGGCCAGGTGTATTTATTTATTTAAACTTTATTGTACAAAATACAATTTGTATAGCACAATAGGCGGACTTAATGCTAAAAGCATTTTCTGACAGACAACCTTTATGGGTTGTTAGAAAACTTAAAGTATAAAAAGGATATTGATAAGACTTTAGATATACAGGGTGGAATTGAAATCGTTGGCATCCTTTTAAATATCCACTATACCCATGATACAAAGTAATGTGAGCCTATTAAAACGTAAATCAGAAGTCGTCATTTTCATATTAAAGAAAACCTCTAAACATGCGTTAGACTCCTTGATAGACACCATTACTGCAATTATAAATAAAAAAAACTTATCGTCATAAAACTCAAGAAAAGTAAATTAATTATAATAGTATTAATTTCATTGCGTCGTCGTGGATTCCGTAGTCCGTCCTAACCTAACATTCGTTCCCTCAGTCGGTCGCGTGACTGTGCCTTTCCCCACTCGACTTTAAACCTTATCCACGCAACTTAAGGTCTGTTTTTGTTCGCCGGCCGCCCGCGCCACAGCTGCTGGTGAATGTACTTACCAGCGCCGGGGTCATAGACCTTTCGTAAGCGCGACGCGCGATGTTTTGATACTTTGTTTATTTTTCGATACTTTTTAATTACTGCACTAATTGCAGTATTGTTACCGTAAAAAATATTCTTTAAGTGAGTATGTTAACAAGTTAAATTAATGCCAATGATTTCAAATGCTCCCTGTACTATATTTACTTTCTACATAAACTATATTATAAATACTTACTATACTTCAACAATATAAATATCTACATATAAAGAAAGATTAAAAAGAAGTTATGATAAAATATAAGTTTGAAGTAACTTAAGCAGATCATCGGGAATGTGTTTGAGCAAAGATTAAATTTCGCGTCTTGTATTAATCTCCTGAGGGCCTATTACGCTTAAATCGATGCGAGGGCAGGAAAAGAGAAATTAGTGTTATTTGTCTTCGCCATTTATCTCAAGATTTCATTAGGGATGACATTTTTTCTACTTGTAAATTACGGAGGGGATAAAGTTAATAGTTTTAACTTTATGAAATTACTTAATTTAGTTTCATAAAACTTCAGTCGTCGTGCGTGCGCGCTCGCTAGCGGTCGCCGGCTTTCCGTGTTACAAAAATGTCTGTAGATACGAGTGCGCTTAAGTGTTCGAGCTGTAATATTGTTATTTCCGAAATACTGGCTTTTATTCGGAACAAACATGATGTTATGGATAATGAGAGCCTAATTAGGCTATGTGCGTCCAGTTTTTCGGACGACGACATCGAAGAAGCTAAGAAATTGCTCTTCGTGTCATCCAAAACAACTCAACGGATGATATCAAGACGCAAGGATAAGAAGCAAAAGAACCTCGAGGACATGATTACAGTTTTTAAAGTAATGGATCCACTGCAATTACCAGTATATGTGGCTTACCATTTAGAAAAATTACCGCCTATTTCATTTGACCACGTAGATGCTACGAAAATATTAAAGGATTTATTAGTGGTAAAGAAGGATTTAACTGAAATAAAAGCTGGCTACGCCACAAAAGAGGACTTGGAAGTCATGAAAAAAGAGTGGGTTGCAGATAAATCCCCTAATATTATGAATTCGAATGCGAACATTCAGAGTGGAGGGTACATTTTAAATAAAACGGATTCGAAGAACGTGCCGGTTAAGGACGCTTGTAACGAAGTCACGCCACCTGTGAATTGTCCTCTGTTTTCCTCTGAAGTTGGAGAAAGTCATACAATATGTACAGAAGCCGTCTCGCTTGAGTCGGGTAATTCGAAGGTATTGGAGCTAGACGAGCGAGATAGAGCGATGTTTGTGACTGGGGCACAGAGGGAGAAGGAAGATATGCTAACTATTGCGGAAATTGTAAACAAGGAAGGGGAATGGAAACTACCAAAGCCGGATGAACATTGGATACAGGTACAAAGAAGAAGATTGAGAAATAGATTTTCTGGAAACTCGGGAAGGGCGGTTTTGGATGAGAGTAGAAAATTTAAAGCGGCGGAAATAAACGTCCCACTATTTATTTCTAATGTAAACAAGGAGACTACGGAGAAGGATATCTGTGAATACATAGAAAGTAAAGTTCAGGAGAAAGTTAAGTTAGAGAAAATTAAAATGAAAATTGAAAAGCCATATAATGCATTTAAGTTATATGTACCTAAGCATAAATTGAGTACATTTTTGGATGATAAATTGTGGCCAGAAGGAATTACTTTCAGGAGATTTATATTTTTTAAGAAGAAAGTAGACAGTGGAAAGTCCCTGAATATGAAGAAAAATCTACAACCACAAAATGGATAGACACAGAAATAATGTAATTTTTTCAACATTTAACTGTAAAAATATAGTACGATCAGCTGACTGTGTGCGTAAACTTTGTCGTGGCATTGACGTCCTTGCGCTGCAGGAGACATGGTTGTTACCTGAGGACATACCTTACCTAGGAAACTTGGATGACGACTTTGCTTACGCGGGGAAATCGTCAATCGATACAACGGCCGGTATACTAAGAGGAAGAAAATACGGTGGAGTAGCCCTGTTGTGGAGAAAGTCTGTGTTCACGTCGGTGTCCGTTATACCATGCAGCAGTGATCGTTTAGTGGCGATTGAGATTGTGCATAATAGCCGTTCTGCGATAATATTCTCAGTGTACATGCCTACGGATACGCAGGAAAATGTTATTGAATTTACGGACTGCATGAGTGAGATTATAGCGATTACGGAGAACAGTAATGTCGAGTCAGTGTTTTTGCTAGGCGACTTTAATGCGCATCCAGGTACTCCTTTCTGTAGTGAATTAGGTACTATTTGTGCGGAGAAGTTGTGGTCATGTGTGGATATGGAACTTTTACCGGAGGACACATATACTTTCCGTAGTGATGCCCATGGATCACTCCGATGGCTTGACCACGTGGTGGTGAGTAGTGCCGCGAGAGACTTAGTTGTGAATGTTTCTGTGTTATATGACGTTTATCTATCTGATCATATTCCGATGACCATTGAATGTAACTTGCAATTGATAACACCCAAAATTGCTGCTACGCCTGTGTTACATAACAAGGTAGTGTGGGGCGAACGCAATAATGATCAGATAAATAAGTATAATGTTTTTTGTAATTCTAAGCTTAAATTAATAGACTTTCCTAACGAGTTTTGTGAGTGTTCCCATGGACATTGTAGTAATGTAAAACATTTTCAACTATTAGATGAATTATACCGGAATATTGTGGGTATACTCAGAGAAGGGGCCGAACACTCATATGTAGATACTAAAAATAATCATAAAAATAACCTTAGGGCAAAGCGGACAATTCCAGGTTGGAATAAACATGTTAGTGAAGCTCACAAGGAGGCACGATTTTGGTATCAAAAATGGATTTCGTATGGGAAACCTCGCACAGGATATTTGCATGGGAAAATGTGTGAGTCTAGGAAGTTTTTTAAAAATAAATTGAGATTTTGTCAGGATAACCAACAACAAATAAAATTTGATATGTTGGCAAACAGCCACTCAGAAAAGAAATTTAATAAGTTTTGGAAATCTACGGCTAAATTTAATCCAAGGTCGAGACCTCCTGTGAGTGTAGCTGGACTTTCTGATCCTAAGATTATAGCGGATGCTTTCAAGCAGCATTTTAAAGTTGAAGCTATTCCCGCGCAAACGGCACAGGTGCTCGATGCAAGGCCTGTCTCTGAAGTCATATCATTAAATTTTTCGGCTAAAGAAATTTCCACTGTCATATCGCGCATGGAGAGAGGTAAGTCTCCTGGCCATGATGACCTGAGTATCGAGCACTTGAGACATGCGGGAGTACACCTTCCGAGGGTGCTTGCTATGTTTTACAACCTATATATCAGTCATTGTTATTTGCCAGGTGATCTAATGCACACAGTGGTAGTACCTATTGTTAAAAATAAGACTGCGAGTGCCTCTGATGTGTCCAATTACAGGCCTATTTCTTTGGCTACCATAGCTGCCAAAATACTGGATAGTATGCTTGATAAACACTTAGCTAAGCACATAAAACTACATGACGCCCAGTTTGGGTTCCGTCCAGGGCTGTCCACCGAAAGTGCTATTCTCTGTCTCAAGCAGACTGTACACTATTACACGTCTAGAAAAACGCCTGTATTTGCCTGTTTTTTGGACTTATCAAAGGCATTTGACCGTGTAATATATGACATACTATGGAAGAAATTGGAATGTGGAACGAGTGTACCCTCTGATGTTGTGTCCATTTTCAAATATTGGTATAACAATCAAACAAATACTGTAAAGTGGGCGGGTGCTCACTCGGAAGTGTATCGGTTGGAATGCGGGGTGCGGCAAGGTGGGTTGAGTTCGCCCCGGCTTTTCAACTTATATATTAATGAGCTGATAGGTGAACTCTGCAGGACTGGTGTTGGTTGTCATGTCGATGGTGTGTGTATTAATAACATCTCGTATGCAGACGATATGTGCCTGCTTTGTCCATCTATTGGTGCGCTGAGACGGCTCCTGTCCATTTGTGAGTCTTATGCGGTGGCTAACGGGCTCAGGTATAACGTTGAAAAGTCTCAACTTATGATTTTCAAAGCCGGAACGTTGACATACGGTGATATACCCAACATAAGCTTGTGCGGCAGTCCGCTTTGTAGGGTTGATAAGTTTAAGTACCTGGGTCACTGGGTCACCGAGGACTTGAAAGACAATGTCGACATTGATAGGGAACGCAGGTCGCTGGCTGCCCGGGGCAACATGCTGGCTCGCAGATTTGCACGTTGCACAGTACCGGTTAAAATAACGCTTTTCAAAGCGTACTGCCAGTCTTTTTACACGTGCAGTCTGTGGGTCAGTTATACGGCTCGGGCATACAGCGACTTGCGAGTCCAATACAACAATGCTTTCAGGGCGCTGTTGGGGATGTCGTGGCGGTGTAGTGCGTCTAGAATGTTTGCGGAAGCGCACACTGATGGTTTCTCAGCCATTATGAGGAAGAGATGTGCTTCCATAATGACGCGCCTACGCTGCAGCTCTAACAGCCTCTTGAAGGTGTTTATAGATAGATGGGACACTCCGATGTGGGGCAGATGGATACATCTCCATAATCCTTGTTACTAACAATAGTTTTTAAGTAATCAATGTTACTAACCCGATATGGACATGGTCTGAATTAAATTTTATTATTATTATATTATAAATATTACCTGCTTTTTTCTTCCGACCAATTCTAATGACCTTCGTGGAGTCCGCCAATCCGGAGGTTCTGGGTTCGATCCTCAGCCAGGGCAAGTTGGAAAATGGCCTTTTTCAAATTGTCCTGGGTCTTGGGTGTTTATATTATATGTATTTATCATATAATATAATATCGTTGAGTTAGTATCCCATAACAAAAGTTTAAACTTTGGAGCTCGCTCAATCGGTGTGATTTGCCCCTATATATATTTATTTACTTCACTTCACTTCCCGCCGTTATCCCTAACGGGACAGACAGAGCCGAGGGCTGTAAAACCCAAGTGCATATTTAGTTATATTATTTTCATAAAGAGTGAATAATGTGTGTAGGTAGAGTTGCCGTTCTTGATAGCATAAGTTAAAATAAAACGCATGCATAAATTCAATGCTGGCAGCTAAATGCGTTTTCCCAATCAGGAAAACAGTCAGAATTTCAACGGAGACACGGCAGGCGGGAACGCCACAGGCGACAAAACAAAACTGAGTTCCGATGGTTGCTGTTGACAGTTGGCCTGCGGGCCTCGCTTGCATAAAATATCGAAGCTGGCATGAAAGATAGCTTCTAGTGCCATCTGATTTTCGCTATAGGAGATATTACTGAAATGTTTTTCCGCCAGAGTGAAACATTAGCGCAGACCGTAAACAAATGTTTGACAATGATAAGTACATTAAAGTCGCAATAAATTAGATATTTAAATGGCCGTAGGAAGCCATAACACCACAGCAGGTTTTGAATACGTGAATAATAATAAAACAATTAAAATTAAATATTTCTATAATAATTATTTGATGCTGAAAAATACGACTTGTTCAATGACATCAAATTACGCCGCCATCTGCGCCGATTTTTGCGTAATTTTTCCTATTACTACGTAGTTTATAAGTGAAAAAAATTGTATAGGTATTTAATATACATATTTTTCATATCATATGTTGTTCATGATGTTCCAAATATGTGTCTATTCCTATTTATAATACCAGTAGTGTTAAAGTAGATATTTCGCTCTTTTACGCCTCACTTTATCGCAATGGTTGACATGGTTGACTGGGAGAAGATGCTTTTAGTATTTTAAGTCCTCCAATTGTTAAGAGTAATTATAATGAAGTACTTTAGAACAATAAAAGGTGATTCGAGGAGACAGGACATTGAACCAAATTGCACTCCATGTTCAGATTAAATACATATGCATGTAGTAATAAGTATTTATAAATAAGGGCCAGTCTCTATCACCTTCTATCAAAGAAATCCCTAATCTCTATGTTAATCAACTAAAGAAGAAGAAGAAGTAGAGGATCAATGTGAGGTAGAAAACGTGTGGACAGTATTAAAAGAAGGAATGATTGATGCTGCTGTTGAAGTATGTGGTTCAACCAAAAGAAGAAAAGGCAACGATGTGGTAAATATATGGTGGGATAAGGAAGTACAAGACGCAGTACAAAGAAAGAAGAAAGCATGGAAGGATTGGTTGTCAGTACGAGCTGATCAGAGTAAACAAAATGCGAGGGATAAAAATGTTTTTGCAGCGAAACAAGAATATAAGAGGATGAATGTACTTGTGAAAGAGATAGTAAAAAAGAAGAAAGAAGAACAAAAGGATGATTTTGATGTAAGATTGTCTCGAGATTTCCAAAGTAATATTAAATACTTTTGGAAGAGCGTTAAAACAGCTAGAGGGAAAAATACGACTTCTACGCTAAATAATATCAGAGACAAGAATGGAAGATTATTAGTCGGGTTACAGAATGTAGTAGATGGATGGAAAGAAAATTTTGAAGGACTGTTTGAAAAAAATGAAATGAGAGTGCCAGAGCCGGAAAATGAAGTACAGGGGAGTGATGTGCAAAATTATGATGAAGAAATAAGTATGGAAGAAGTAGTGACCGCATTAAATGGTATGAAAATGGGAAAAGCGGGAGGGTATGATAGGATTACTGTCGAAATGCTGAAGGCTGGACAGGGCATTGTAGCTAATCAGTTGTGTGACCTTTTCAATCTGTGTTTTAAAAATGTGTGGTACCAAAGAATTGGTGCAAGGCGGTAATTGTACCACTGTATAAAGGAAAGGGTTCACAGCAAGACTGTAAAAACTACCGAGGCATTAGTCTTCTTAGCGTGGTTGGCAAATTGTATGCAAAGGTCTTGATAGAAAGGGTTGTGAAAGATACAAACGAGAGGATATGGGATGTACAAGCGGGATTTAGAAAGAGTATGGGATGCACGGATCAGGTCTTTTCCTTAAGATGCATTTTAGAGAAACTTCTGGCCAAAGATCGGAAAGTCTATTGCATCTTCGTAGATTTAGAAAAGGCCTATGATAGGGTGGAAAGGAATGAATTGTGGTCAACACTGTCTACGTATGGGTTGAGCAGCCATCTGATTCAGGCACTGAAATCTCTTTATAAGGATTCTAGTGCTTGTGTCAGAATTGACGGCGAATACACAGACTGGTTTAACATCGAAAAAGGTGTTAGACAGGGATGTGTAGCGTCGCCTTGGCTGTTCAACTTATTCATGGACAGTTGTTTGACAGATTTGAAAGAAGATGAATGTGGTGTTAGAATGGATGAGTTATTTATCAAATGCCTTCTCTATGCCGATGACCAAGTGATACTTGCGGACTCAGAGGAGGAATTACAGAAGATGATAACTGTTATGAATAATGCATTAGAAAAAAAGGGTATGAAAGTTAATGTAAGTAAGACTAAAGTTATGGTTTTTGAAAGGGATGATAGTTCAACAGAATGCAATAGTTTAATAAATGGGGTGAGAGTGGAGCAAGTGAAAGAGTTTGTATATTTAGGATGTAAGTTTACAAAAGATGGCAAGCACGAGGGTGATGTGGAAAGAAGAGTGAATGCGGGTAACCAAGTGAATGGAGCGTTGCATTCCTTTATGACCAGCAGGAAGGTATCAGATAAGGCACGTCTTGCTGTTCATAAAGGAGTACTAATACCTACTTTAATGTACGGTAGTGAGAGTTGGGTATGGCAGAGAAAGCATGAAAGCAGAATAAATGCAGTTGAAATGCGAGCGCTGAGGAGTATGTGTGGTGTTACCTTGAAAGACCGAATAAGAAATGATGTTATAAGAGATCGGTGTGGAGTGAAAGAGGACGTAGTGACAAAAGTAGAACAAGGGATGTTAAGATGGTTTGGGCATTTAGAAAGGATGGATGAAAATAGATTAATAAAAAATATTTATAAGGTAAGTGTGAAAGGAAGAGCGGTACAGGGTCGACCTCGGCGAACGTTCTGCGATCAGATTGCAGACGTTCTGAAAAAGGGAGAGGTAAGAAGTACACGTAACCGAAGGGCATGTATGAGGAGGTTGATGAGTGTAGATGAAGCGAAGGAGGTCTGTCGGGATCGTAGCAAGTGGAGGTCCATAGTCTCTGCCTACCCCTGTGGGAAACAGGCGTGATAGTATGTATGTATGTCATATCAACCAAACTATTTAGATTTGAAGAAAATTATTTAGAACAATCAACAGATGGCTACAATACTTTTATAGTATAAAGTAGGTACCTAATTATAGTACCTAATGTAACAAATAAGATTTTCAAAAGACTATAAACTTATGTATGAACCTATATCATCATCATCATCAGGTCTTTTTAGTCTCGACTGCAGGAGCACGACCCTCTGTACTACCAGAGCCATATTAGCCAGAGCAGTCAGAGGATTTGGCCTACACTCTCCACGCTGGCCAGACGGGTTGGAGAGGTCTCATTGATGTTTATAAGCTTTGTTTAGCTTGTGTTTCCTAAGTCGCCTTCTATGACATCCACAGGAAGACTTCGAGTGGTCCCATTCTTGTCTGCCGGGAACCACACGGCAAATACCTATCTATTAAACATAAAAATAGCAACAACGTAATCAAGGAAAGGGTATAGAGATTTGCATCAAGGATATGCAAAATGTCACAAGAGAATAAGGAGAACGGCATGAAAAAGCCCGTTTTGGGCCATTTACATTAGATATTAATTTTTATGCGGGGCCTGCACCAAATGCCCAAAGGCTGTAAGCGGAAATTTTGTTTTTTACGAATGTAAAGCATCGCACTTTATGTAACACTTTTGTAAATTTTACCTAGTTTTATTTAGATATTTATTTATTGTAAGTAGTTTAACTACAAGATATACATACATACATACATATTATCTCGTCGGCTCTAAGCAGACAGAGCCCAGGGCCGCAAGACTCAAAGGCCACTTTTAGCGTGATAGTGGGCGAGAAGGTGGAAAAAGGAATCAAAATAGTGATGGGTTGCTAGCTGCATCGCCTATTAACATGATTTGCATTTTCGAAAATTCCCTCGATCGGCTTCTACGATCTGCGCGTATATACGCGCATATAATACGCATCTTCTGTCGTATTAAGCTTGTAACAGAAGCAAACAACATCACAGTGTGCTAGTAGTTTAGTATCTACTCGGTAATTTGGTAAGTTAGTGCGGCCAGTGGCAGGTAAACTGGTTGGTACACTGTTAAAAATTATATGTAATTTTACATGCAAAAAAATTACATAAACCTGTAAAATTCCCGAAAAATCTGGGAAATTTACGGAAAAATATGAAATTTTACATAAAAATATGAAATATTACATAATTTTTGTAATTTTTAGGGTTCCGTAGCCAAATGGCAAAAAACGGCACCCTTATGGATTCGTCATGTCTGTCTGTCTGTCTGTCCGTATGTCACAGCCACTTTTTTCCGAAATTATAAGAACTATACTGATGAAACTTGGTAAGTAAATGCATTCTGTGAATCGCATTAAGATTTTCATACAAATATAGAAAAAAACAATAAATTTTGGGGGTTCTCCATACTTAGAACTGAAACTCAAATTTTTTTTCATCATCATTTTCAGCAAACCCATACGTGTGGGGTATCTATGGATAGGTCTTCAAAAATGATATTGAGGTTTAACTGTAACCCCCCTGTAACTTCTAAAATAAGAGAATGATGAAACTAAAAAAAAATATATAATGTACATTACCATGCAAACTTCCGCCGTAAATTCGTTTAAACGAGATGTAGTAAGTGTTTTTTTTACGTCATTAATCGTAAACCGCAATTTACCTTTAGAACTTTTATATTATGTTACTTACTGCTACGGAACCCTTCATGGGCGACTCCGACTCGCACTTGGCCACTTTTTACATATTTTTCCTTAAATTTGCCAGATTTTTCGGGAATTTTACAGGTTTATGTAATTTTTTGCATGTAAAATTACAAATTTTTCACGGTGTAGGTTACCGGGATAGTTAGTCCGGCCACACTAAATTACCCCGGCAGGTATCAGTTTAAAACAAAAGCAGTGAATTGCCGTCCACAGTTAAACTTTTATTTATAATATAATAAAGGCGCGTTTTGTGTAAAACACTATGAAACATAAAAAAAACAAGAATGAAAAGAAACCATACCCTAAAACTAAGTAAAAATTGCATAACGATAATAAAGTATATTCAAAGCATCAACAGTATGTCAAATTGTAATGAAGGTCAGAGCAAAAAGAAACCGAATAATAAATCGATTGAGTATCGTATTGGATGTTTATCGGCGCGTTCCGTCAAAGTTCCTGTCGAGTCCCTCATTTTATTGAATCTTAAGTTAGAAATAGACAAAGACGACGCAATTCTTTTCGGCCTATAAACAGATTAGACCAACTTTTCTTTGTGTTATTCATTGGTGAAGGTCGTGATCATTTTGTTTAGAGTAAATTAAAATACCTAATGATCAAATGGGTTGGGAATCAGCAAGTTACGTGGGAAACAAATGTATAGCCATGCCATGCCGCCTCCGGTGGGGCCGAATGCATGCGTGGTAGACCCAAGAAATGCTGGCTTGACGTCGTCAGGGATGATATGCGTGCCATTGGTCTTACAACCGTGCGAAGTGGAGAAGAAAAAGTCGGACAGCGGACCTTGCAGCTCTGCAGCATTATAGCTGAGGATGCAACTAAAGGGAAAACGCTTAGATGAGAGAGATAGATAAAATGGGTTGTAAAGGATCTAATAACATCTACCCTAGGGTTTTAGAATCCCAAGCCAACCTCATAGGCTAATCAATAAATGATCGAACGAACTTATTTTTAGTAAAGATGAACAAATAAACGTGTCATCAGTGCTAAAATATGTGCTTGATTAGGACTAATAGTATCCAAAGTTGTAGGTGAATGAAGTTCATCAAGTTTTTGAAATGTTACAACTTATAAATATCTAATAAAGCTTATCTTATTACTTTTGTTAGAATATTAGATGTTAAGAGTTAGCCACTCGGGAGGAAGATACCTATTCTCAAGTTATTGTAGGTTCCGCGTCAGATTGTCCTATGTTCCATGTTGCTCTTAACAGAATATTAGAAGTTTAATAACCTTTGTTTTATTTCCAGACAAAATACTCATCTAAGTTCGAAAATACATCGCGAGCATTTATGACCAAACATGAATTCGCGATAAAATTACTCACAATGCGGCAAACTTTTGCTTTTATCGAGCAGACGTGCTTAGCTAAATTTTATGATGTTAACTTAAGATTGTCGTTTGTTTTCGCTGTGAACAGAACAGAGTTATATTTGTCATTTCAAGTTAACCTGTAATCATATTTAGAACAAATTATGCCCCGGGGCGCTTTTAATTTTAAGGGCGAAGTTGTAGGAAGTAATCTCGCAGGTGTTGAATTGTGTTTGCTGCTATTTGAGGCGATGGGAAACTTTATAAGGGGAAGTTTTGAAGTTTATGTTCCTGCTTTTTTCTGGATTTCATTTTGCCGGCCCAATGAACAGCGGCCAGTTAAGGCGGGAATTACAAAAGTTGTATTAGAGGCTCAGGGAAAACACTTCGGAAGAAAAAGACGATTTGGCGAGGAACTGTCGTTTACAGATGTTGCACTTGGTTTGCTATGTATGTACTGTACATATTGATATGTTTAACCGATTTTGCGTGATTGACTAACAAATATCAAAACATCCAAACTTTTACATTTATTTATAACTAGCGGCATCGCCCCGGCTTCGCACGGGTATGTATTATACATATAAACCTTTCTCATGAATCACTTTATCTATTAAAAAAAACCGCATCAAAATCCGTTGCGTAGTTTTAAAGATCTAAGCATACATAGGGACAGACAGCGGGAAGCGACTTTGTTTTATACTATGTAGTGATATTAGTAGGAAAATAATAAGACATTTGACCTGCGGCTGAAAATTAATCAGAATAGGATAATAATAATATCTATTGTGAAACTTATAATATAATAAATTTTTTTGAGATATATTTTAGCCAGGTTTATAGAACTTTAGTACCTAAATTACTTATTTTCTAAAAATAGTCATTGCCTGGAGTCAATATTTTTACATGACCAAAGCTGCGATAGACGCTAATTTTGTTTTGAAGTCAGTATCAATTTGTACGAAATCCCAAAATGTATCAATTTGTCTTAATATCGCTCATGTAGTCATGCCTCTCACGGGCGGGACGAACTTTCGAACTTTAGTTCAGGCGGTGAGTTCCCAAAACTCGTAATTTTGATTGGGCTGTACCGTCGGGTGCCAAAGTCTGAACTTTAATGAAGTTGGCTACTGCGGCTGGTGGACGTCGTTTCATCTATCTGGATACTAAACACCTTATCTGGTTTTATTGTTTGACCATTAAGCCTTTAAGCCTTCTAATTAAGCCTTCTATTATTACATTTACTTTGAACCTAATTACTAATTTAATACTAAGGATTTAACAGATGGTAACTATTTTCGTTTAGGGCAACATTGTCTTAGTGTTTAGGTACTATGAAATAACGTAACAAAAATAAAATTTACAAAGATAAGAAGTCTTTCATTATAAAAGTAAAGAAAACAAGCTGTATGTACTATAAACTACGCATTCAATGCAAATAAATTTCATTACATTTCAGCATTTTTTTATTAAAGAGTTACACTTAGTTCTTTTTTAGTATTTTACTGTAATTATTTTTATCAATTTGTCCAATTATAGCTGATGGACTCTAACGGGATGAACTTTCGTTCACGCGGTGAGTTCACAAAACTCGTAATTTTGTACTGCAGTACTGTAGGCTGTACCGTCGAATGCCGAAAGCTGAACTTTGATAAAGTTGGCTACTGCGGCTGGTGGACGTGTCTTTTTATCTTTCTGGAAACTGTAGGTACTCTTTCCCCGGTTTGATTGCACATGACCATTAAATACATTTTCTTGACCGTTCCGTTATTAGGTTTACTTTATAGGTACCTAATTATAAATATAACAATAATTAAGTATTTAATCCATGATAAGTTAAGATTACTTGAGGTTTTATATTATTTGTTGCAAATACGATTGTAAGCTATGTCTAAATTTTAGAAAGACTAAAATTGTATCAACAAGAATTGTGTTGTTTTTTTATGTATATTTTTTTCTGAAACTTAATTATTTGCTAAAAATATCATCAACTTACTAAAAGTACTTATGATTTGATAATTGCAAAATAATTCATAAATAAATTAAACTAAAACCTATTACGTGCCGTGGATGTTGTAAAAGACGACTTAGCTAAAAAAAGCTAATAAATATCAGTGAGACCTCTCCAACCCGCCTGGCCAGCGTGGAGAGTTAGTCCAAATCTTTTGATTGCTCTGCCTAATATATAGCTGTGGCAGTACAGAGAGGGTCATGCCACAGAATACAGTAAGAGTAAGCAGAACAGAATCTCCTAAGGTACGCGCAATATGCGTCCCCGTTCCCCGCACCCGCACCTCTCCCCCGGTTCTTGACGGCCAACGTGAGTCATCGAGGCGAAAACGGGGGAGAGGTGCGGGGACGGGGAACGGTGACGCCTGGGTGATGCATATTGCGCGTACCTTAGGAGATTCCGGCCTGTGGTCATGCTCCTGCAGTGGAGACTAAAAAAGGCCTGATGATGATGATGAAAACCTAAGCGACAAATTAAATAAATAGAAAATTAAATACTTACTAAAATAAGAACTAATTATAAGAAAACATTATATAATATAAAATACTTATATATTAAAATTGAAAATATGTGATGAAAAAACCCGCCATGAATGAGATTCAAACTCACAAACTCGGATTACCTTACCTTATGAAAAATATTTTTCAATTTTTTTTGTTTATCCTTTTGGTTGACTGGGACAAACTGTTTTTAGCATTTCGTTACAATGCCATTTTTTTTTATTTAATTACTTTTTCTGTTTCTAGAAATTTCTTTAATGTGTAATCAATTCAGTATTACGGACTTTACAGTATTAGGATGTGTTATGTATCTACCACTAATATCCAAATAAAACATTTCATACAAACCTATTAATTCAAAATTCTATATAGACCAATAGGTTTTATCAAATCTCGTATTCAACCCTATCCAATTTTATATTGGCAAGGATCAAGGGCTATCCAACGTATCGTATAACTAAAGCAATATCCTAAAGTTACATATTTTTTTGGCTTTTCATACAAACTCGGATCAGCTGATCGGCCAACTTATATGGGAGGTCAAAAATTATTTTTCAAATTCCGATATACGAGTATATTCCTTGGGGAAAGTTGTTCAGTATCATGGACTGAATCCACCCTTAAAATAGTTTCATTATATTTTGTTAAACCCTGTATATTCAATAAGAACGAAGCTGAAAATGAAGCTAGTTTGTTTTAAATTCAGTATCAATTTGTAAGAAATCTATGTAACTACAGGACAAATTGATGAATACTACTAGGTACTTTGAGTTTGACTAACTATTACGGCGCAAATTTTCGTTCACGTGGTGAATTACAGCGGCTGGTGGACGTGCCTTTATCTAACAGGAAACTGAACACCTCCCCGGTTTAATTGCGTGACCATTAAGCTTTAATAAATACATTTTCTCGCCCCTTCTGTTATTAGCTTTGCTTTATAATTACACATTTATCAGTAAGGATTAACAGGTGCTAAGTTGTTTGGAGTTTTTGTTTAGGGCTATTTTTAGTTGAATCCTTATTGGCAAATATTGATTCTATTGTATTTAACTGAAGGCCTATATTTTAGTTACCTACTAACAAAACGAAAATGAAATTTAAGTCTTGCAATATGATAGCTAGTAAAAAACAAGTAGGTACTAAGCAATTTAAGCACATAATGATTAGTTCTAATCTTGCGTTTCTAGTGACGATTCTGACTCGTTTCAGGAACCCGAAACTTTATTTAATGTTTTAAACAATATTTTTGTTACTGTCATTTGTAAAATATGTATGGCACTTCTTTTTCTTCAATGTCTGTCTGCTACATACGTTGTAACAACTTTGTAAGAGCAGTCAAACGGAAATATTTCTCTCATAACCTTACCGAATCTACATCGGCCGATATTTTGAAGGTCCTTCGCCCTTAGGTCTTGCTATAAATAAAACTAATTCGTTTTAAACTTCTAGCTTTTCCCAAAATGATTTCATTAATCATTTTAACTTTACAAGCTCTCTTGATCCAGCTGTTAAAGCTGCTGGTATTTCTAGAATAACTTCCGTGGCCAAGCCTCAAATAGACCCCTTTTCTTTTTCTTCTTCCACTGAGGATGACATACGCAAAATTATTATGTCTATTAAGTCAAAATCGGTAGGATGTGATGACATGAGCAGGCAAATAGTCAATGCAGGGAACTGCGGTTACTTGTGAATACGAATTCTACTGTCCTGAACTCAATTATCCTTCAGACACTCATATCGACAATTTCGTTCTAATGGGACACGACAACTCATAAAGAGTTTCTCCCTCTTCTCCCCGGACAAACTTTATGTCGAATTCTTTCTCCCTCTAAGCTTCACGACTCTGGAATGCTTTACCCTTTGACATTAGTGAAATATCTACCAAATTTTCTTTTAAGAGGAAAGTTCACGCTCACCTTTTTGAACTCCCTTTCTTAGTTAAGTCATTCATCGTTATATTATGTATGTAGTAATATTTTATTAGGTAAGTATGTTTAAATATGTTCATAATAGTTCATTTGAAGTGTTTGTATGTATTATATTGGTAGTCATTGAAGGTATTCAGCTTTTTTGCGCCGCACAATTTTTTTTGTTTATCCTTTTGGTTGACTGGGACAAACTGTTTTTAGCATTTCGTTACAATGCCATTTTTTTTTATTTAATTACTTTTTCTGTTTGTAGAAATTTCTTTAATGTGTAATCAATTCAGTATTACGGACTTTACAGTATTAGGATGTGTTATGTATCTACCACTAATATCCAAATAAAACATTTCATACAAACCTATTAATTCAAAATTCTATATAGACCAATAGGTTTTATCAAATCTCGTATTCAACCCTATCCAATTTTATATTGGCAAGGATCAAGGGCTATCCAACGTATCGTATAACTAAAGCAATATCCTAAAGTTACATATTTATGAAAGAACCCTTCTTTTTATGGGACCTAAGGGCGTAAACATTTTATATTGAGATATGCTTTACATTTTAACGAGAAAAGATATATTTTATTGACTGAGCTTAGGAGGAACTAAGAATAGATTTTAGATATGCATGGATATGGGATTTAGCGATAATTGTGAATATGCGATATAATAGCTGATAACTATTGATAAACATCTGGCTAATAAGGAAATAGGGATGATGACTGGGTCAGAAGAATCTAATTAGTCCGTTAGTTTGATTATCCAAAAATAATGTACCCATATTATTCAGTTTATCAAAAAAGTAAAAATTCACAAAGATACAGAAGTATCTAAGTTCCAGAGTGGGGGCTTGTGACGTAACCGCTGTGTAAAAATCGTACGAATCCGTGACGTCGTGTGAAATTTAAATGCGCTGTATCTTCGTCCGAGAAATGAAAAAATATGTGTACAATATTTTTAAATAATCTAACCGATGGGCCAAAAATGATTTTTCAGACATCATGCCTATTATGGACAATTTAGCTTGTGACCAACAGTCCGCGAATGCGCTGGTTCAAAGAAATTACTAATTCCCTCCAAATAAATTCGAGCGCGAGACACTAATCATAAATACATTTAATAAAAAGAACCGAAGAAAACATTTCACTGACCTTATGATGGAGATTCTCAGACGATCCGGTTCTGGCGGCAGCGATGTCCATACGTGGACAAAATGGCGTTTTGAGCAGCGAATACCATAAATGCAGCTTCTTTCGTGCTCGCTTACTTGGTACCTAGGTCTGCTGGGCCTGGGACTAGCTCGTTTGTTTATCTTTTGGAGATACGGATCTCTAAACACGTTGGAAAAGATTTTCTTCTTAATCTTAGCGTGTTTCACGAACAATAATATAAGAACTAAGATAATATGACTTCATAAAAGTCTATACTCTATTCCTCATTACAGCACTTGTATCGTAATGTCACCAGAAAGATACGGCGGTTGCATCTTCAGCTGTGCTGCTTTGGAGCCCGGGGTGCGCTTTCCCGCTTTATCTTCTCCAAACATTATACCCAAGCATTTCAATGGTTACCCAAGGATGCCAAAGACTTGAACCAGAACAGTGTAAACCATTGGTTATAGTTTGACCGGCCGCCTGCCTGACGTCAACCCTCTTTGGGAATGCATTAGTGCGAAAAGTTTTACAACTGGCTGCTGCCCGACGTCAACCCTCCTTGGGAATGCAATTGTAGCACGGGATTTTTGTGCTTAGCCCTTTAGTCGCTTCTTACGACATCCGCAGGAAGAGATGGAGTGGTCCTATTCTAGGCCAAAAGCCACACGGCACGGCATAACGTTGGTAAAGTTGTTATTTTGTCCTAACTATAGGTACCATAATATGGAAATGTCTGTTGATAGTCTTGACAGTATGACAAGCAAATGAATATTTCACACTTGTTATGTTACGTTTGTTTGTTTGTGTGTTTAAGATCTTCAATGCACAAAAATCACATTCAGGTACATATTTAATACAAAGAGAAAAAGAAACTTGCACAAAGGCGGACTTATCCCAAGAAGAGATCTCTTCCAGTCAACCCAAACTTGAAAAGGTTACATATGTTTTGGGATGAGAGTGTCAATATACTCGTTATCCTCATCATGGTTTTGCACAAACTGTGTAGTCACGTCTTTTAATTTAATTGAGTGCTTATTAAACTAGTGACACACTGACACTTTCCTTTTTATCCGTCTTCGCCAGAAGAAGGGTTATACTTTTAAGTGTTTGTATGTATGTATATTTCTTTTGGCGCGTTCTATAGCATAAACGGCTTGATAGAGTTTAGCTTGATAGGTGTCGTTAGATTTGTCTTAATCTTGAGAGTGACACTGGGTATATTAAAAATTAAAAAAAAATATTTTTGGCCCTAAATGTCTTTAATTTTTTTATTACAAACCTATTGAATGCGACAAAATTGGTCAATTCATGCACCTCCCTGCCCGTTTCTGCTTCGATCAAAACACTTCATAGTTCAAACTACACATTTATTTCAGTAACTATTCAATAGATGTGGCATTTAGAGCAAATATAGGTATCTTACTTTTGCATCACAATTCATATTTGAAAATATAATGTATGTAAGGAAAAATATTTCCATGTTCAATAAAGTAAGTGATTTTACAGATAGAAATTTACGTAATAAGAATGACTTAGTTAGCCCGTATTACAGGCTGAATACAGTCAGTAAGTCTTTTACGGGGAAGTGTATACTTATTTATAATAAATTGCCAGAATCGGTCCTTGATATGCCAGACAGAAAATTCAAAGCTTATGTAAAGAAAGTATTTTGTGAGATGGCTTATTATAGGACCGATGACTATCTTAAAGACAAAAAGGTCTGGCTTGAGCTTGGCGCGGGTCCCTCTTAAAGGTTTGTATACTTAGACATGTCATAATTAAGGTACATTGGTACATACTAAATTTACAAATTGACATTATTTTAAATTTAGTAATTCTTATAATTCAATTTAATTATGACATAACAAACAATGTAATCTCAGTCCATCCATATAACTAATTTTAAGTTTTTAGTTTGCTAGTTGACGTCTTTGGAGAAAACGTGCAGTGCAGTTTATTGCCGCTTCTTCTGCACTTGCGCCTAGGAAGCGGCGTAAACTTAGCTGTAAGTAACGATTTGACGTCAACATTTGTGCAAAACAAAACAAAGTGACTATTATTAAGAGATATTATAAATATCCTATGATAATAAAGATATTTTGAATTGAAAAAATTGAATTGAGCGCATATAATTTTTCTTTCGAAATACGACATTGATACCAGCGTCCAGACTAGCTATCAGGGATTTTCAATGCGAAACGTATTACTTAGAGCCATTTTTCTTGTCTCTGAACCCCTGTGACGTTGACTGCTTGAATTTATCTGTGAGTTTCCAGCCTTATTTTAACATTTTAATTCAGACAGCTAAGGTTGGCGAAATTAATGTTCGTAAAAGGTTTTACGATTCCTTTAAGGGCTGACTTAGTTGTGAGACTCACTTGTAAAGACTTGTCTGTGAAAAGCCTCGCTAAAATACGAAAAATACAGGTAGTTAAAATTATATAATTTAGGTACTTACTTCTGTATTATTTGAAAGCTTTATAATTTTTAGATGGCTTAAACTTTTATACTGAGGCTGCGTACATAAAATTTTAATAATGATTATATTTTTATTTGTGTAAAAGTCGGTTTATATTATAAATTGGGTAGTTTCCTGGGTCAAAAATAAATTATTTGGTACTGTTAAGAGAATGAATCGTCACAAATTAATGTCACTTGACATTTATCACATCCATTTTGAACATGACTTTAGATTTATTATTGCAGAAAAACGAATATTAAGGGCGCTATTTGACTCCAAAAAAGTATGTCGTCACAGTCCGATATTTCATATAAATCTTATAGAAAATGTTTGTTCTGACGTTTAGAAAAAAGTGTCTGATTTGACTTGTAGTAAACTAGCGGATTAATCGTTAAATTCACAGTTAATATCAAAGCAGAGACTTTACATGTCTGCTTTATGCACGTTATGAAAGATTTAATTCCTTTAATCAAGGTGAAAGGGAGAAAGGAAAAAAAAATGAATTAGTTGCTTTTCTTCCCGCTCAGATCCCAAAAGCCATATGACTACCCCGTTCGGGATAAATATGTGACAGTGTCTGTAATTTATTTAAGTAAAATTGCGCTATGTTTATAGACTAAATGTGTAGATGCAATCAGATGATATGTCATCTTATTGCATCTACACATTTAGTCTATAAACATAGCGAAATTTTTAGATGTAAAAGGTACCTACATATGTACGCCTACGGATGTGAATAAGTATAGAAAAGTAATGTAAAAACCAGCTCTGCAAAGCTTATTCGGTATAATGCATTCGCTTTGTTAGCGTGCAGAGGATCAAGTATAGTTTTTAGTGCTTTCTGTTTGGAAAGCAGCTATTGTTACGTTGTTTTACTTTGAGACTAACTAGATGCCATTTGGCGTTTATTTATATAGATCCTTTACGACAATAGAAGTGTTAATTATTAACTACACTTCTGTTATAGGTAAAGATACGGATGACATGGGACTATAAACGAGAATATATTAGGTATTTTTTTTATAAAGTGCAATTATTTTAGAGCTCATGTACGTTCCAGTCAATAATAGGGAACAATTTTCTTCATAAAAGTTACATCCAAATACAAAAAAGTGTTACTTTTCATAGTTGTTATATATGTTGAGTACTTTTTATAGGAGTCAGACGTTCCCTAGGGTTGGAAGCGGCAGGAATCCAAAGATTTACTGTAATATTTAAACTTGCTCATTCATAAAAAATAAATGTTTTACTACTGGTAGGTACCTCTAATCTTTTTAATTAAAAATCACATCGCTCTCGATCTCATATCAATATTCGAAAGTACAGTCAACAGCAATAAGTTATCCGTTATGCACTTTTATGCCAAGGTACAAGGGTCATCCCATCCGGTCTCTTGCCGTATTAATATATTACATATATTAATATAGTTTGTAGTCTAACGATTCAACGAATTGACTGCTCAAATAAACTTTTAGCAACTCTTACTTTACAAGTGGTTCTTTGAGCTCGTAAACCTGTCATTGCATTACCGCGTACCTTAAAACTCCCATGACTCCGCCATTTTTGAATATATTCTAAAACGGAAAAAAATCTATATAAATAACTATGCGATTTAAAGAAGAGACCAGCCGGGCAGCCTTACAGCCGGACAGACATATGAAAGAATTTTTGCCATAGCTGAAACAGAGACGCTTCGCGCTTTAAGTTTTGTATTTTACGAGTTTAACTGTGCTTAGCTACAGCTGAACAGCTCTTCTATCCTGTTATGTGAATAAATAAATATTATTTCAGAATAGCTTTCCGGTGTCTTAAGATCTGCATCCAAAAATTACGTCCATTGCCCGCTCCTTCGTTTTGGTGAAAAGGATAGACAAATAAATACACTAGGTACTCATTGACAATTAAAATAAATAAATATACCTATAGGGACAAAACAGTTATTGAGCTAGCCTCAAAGTAAGTTTAACCTTTTGTGATCGGATACTAACTATAGTATATTTAATAGGAAATAAATTATGTATTGATAGACACCCAAGACCAGGAACAAATTGAAAAAGGCAATTTTTCAACTTGCCCTGGCTGAGGATCAAACCTAGAACCTCTGGAGTGGCAAACTAGCGTGTTAACTACTACGCCACGAAAGTCATCGACAAATAAACATACTTTCACATTTATTAACAATATGAGTATGGATCATGGATATTTTGGATGCAGTCCAATTTCTCTTGAAAACGAAATTTAACATCACCCGATCGGCTTTCAATTCAATTTTGGCGTTGTTATTTGTCAGCGTTGCTCAGTGTTGAAACTGATACAGTGGATAAAACGGGACCAGAGCTATTTTTATTGTCCAATAAAATATTATTTTTGTACAATACGCATTTTCACTGAGAAACTGTTTTGTGGTAATGCTTCTTTGTTATTTTATTAGTTCTAAAATATATGAAGTTTTATAATATACTTATTAGATTTTTTATAAATAGACTTACTCATTTGTGAAAATGCTAAAGTAAAAGCATTCGATAACATTCATTCTGAACATGAAACAAACAGTTAACAAGTATTTTTTTTTTAAACAAGATTTAATCTAGAACAATGAAAAGTGCTCCTCAAGACCAATCAATTAAGCTCAAACTCGGTGGGGTTATGTTGTTTTATCACAGAGATGCCATGGCTACCTTCAGGCTACATCATGAGGTCAAGTCATTGGTACCATAATTTTGCATTGTCACTCAATTTACATAAGTATGATAAAGCTCAATCGAATAATGGAAAGTGGGTCTAATTTAGTTAGCTTGCAAAATTTGATTACGGACACACTGACAACGAGACAGGTGAAACTAAATAAAAGCTTGTAAAATATCTAAAATGGTCTACTCTAAATTTCAAAAACCGAATTTAATTACGAGATTGTAACCCACAAGCATTGTAATACGCTGTTTCAGAAAGTTATGTTTAATAGCTACCCGTTTAGCGTTGTTTTCTTGCAAATCTACTATTATGTGGCTTTAAGGTGAAGATATAGGCAAATGGCCTTAAAGTGGCGCCCTCATTTGAAATATATTGTTAACTCGTAAATATGGAGATATTTTCCATATTGCTCTTCGTCATGCACTAGATAGCCCTTTAAATTATTTTATGAACCACCGTTGAAAGTATTTACATTAGTCCGTCTAGCTTTAAAACTTGCCTCCGCCAAAAGTGGCCACGGCATCGGCGATCTTTTCATCCCGCATGGCTTTTTATATGAAAATGATACCAAAAAATGTATTATCTAAATATCTAGTCGTTTTGGCTACAAAAAAAATATAATACAAAAAAAAATTATAAATAAAACACAGTGAAATATTCGTCGAGAGAGAAGAAAGGCCCGGAGCCGTGCTCGACGATACTTCGCAAGGTTTTTTTTTGTATTTTATTTTATTTTGTAGCCAAAACGACTAGATATTTAGATAATACATTTTTTGGTATAATTTTCATATAAAAAGGTAATTGTATATAATAGTAATATGTCTTATAAAGGCAAATTTAGAGGTATGTTTGTGATTTTTTTGTATCTAGCCAAAAATGCTTAATCGTGTTTTTGATATTGTGGGTGTCTGTAGAAAAGCCTTAAGATTCTTATGTAAAATTTTGTTTTTATTGTTTATCAGCATATTATAATTTTCATCTTCAAAGATTTTACAGCATTAAATTTCAACAAATAGTAACCAGAAATGCGCGGTTACTGCAACCATGTTTCGAATCTCAACTGAAAGAGTCTGCTAACGAACTGTGCTCAGTCATGAATGAACTACGCGATGGTTTTGAAACTGTCCTGGTTTGAAACGAAAAACTTAATTTTACACAATTCAAGTTTGTCATGAAAACGCCGTTTAAAATCGGCATGTGTACAGTCATAGAGGTAGGATTGTTGTACCTATAGGTTTGTGTAAAGTTGGCTTTCAATTTATTTTCTTTTTTTTTCTTTCAAGATCTTTGTGTACAGTTGGCTTTCTATTTATTTTATTATTTTTCTTTTTTTAGGGTTCCGGACCCAAAGGGTGCAAACGGGACCCTATTACTGAGACTCCGCTGTCTGTCCGTCTGTCACAGGGCTCTATCTCTTGAACCGTAATAGCAAGACACTTGAAATTTTCACCGATTATGTATTACTGTAGCCGCTATAACAACAAATACTGAAAATAAAAAAAAGTCAAAAATTAAAGGGGGTCGCCATACAAAAAACGTGTTTTTTCAGCGTTTTTAACTAGATCTTTATAATGGCATTAACTAGATACTTGAAATTTTCACAGATTATGTATTACTATGGCCGCTATAACAAATACTAAAAAAAAAAGTTAAATATTAAAGGGGGTCGTACAGGCTAACTACAGCTGGTCTGTGGAACAGGCACGCACCAAGGACAAGGCATACGCGAATGGAGACGACGACGCATGAGCCCGAAAGGGTTTTGGACATGGAAAGTGATAAGATGCTCCCTATGTACAACTTCAAGAAGAATTATAAGATATATGTCCCTACAAGGGAGGAATGGAAAGAAGACCTTCGACCTTCAAATCGAGATTGTTTGACCTGGTACACGGATGGCTCAAAGACCAACCATGGAACAGGAGCGGGCATCTTTTCAAAGGACAGGCAACTGTATCAGAGCATGGGACAGTATGCTACCGTCTTTCAAGCTGAAACGTATGCAATAACTGTATGTGCTAAAATGAATTTAGAAGGAGGCTTGAGGAACCGCCAAATCTATATTCTAACCGACAGCCAGGCAACTCTCGCGGCCCTTAGTTCCAGCAGGATTGGCTCCAGACTCTTAGGCCTATCATATGGAATGGTTACAAATGCCATAAACGCCAATGTCAGGGTGAGACACAAGGCTGAATGGAGTAAAATAAGTGGACACACCCACTCTAAAGAGACACTTGGCGAGGATTTTGTCAAGTGGCACAAAAGGTTAAATAAATTTAACAGAAAACAGACAAGAACTCTATTGGGAGCATTGACTGGACACTTTCACAATCGCAGTCATCTCTTTAAAAGGAGACTTGTTGAGAGCTCAAAATGTCGGGCATGTGAGGAATCAGAGGAGACAATGAGACACATTATGTGTAGCTGCGACTCGATGTCTGGCAAGCGCATGGACCTCTTCGGATCAGCATATCCTGAGCTAGAGGACTACAGGCACTACGCACCAGGTGATATTCTGAAGCTTATGCAGTCCTTCTTCAGAAATCCCGAGGCGGGTGAGTAAGGCAAGGGGGTAAGTACAATATAACCCAAAGGTTCGACGTGCTTCCCAATGTGGACCCCAAATGCACGATAAGATAAGATAAGATAAGGGGTTCGTCATACAAAAAACGTGTTTTTTTAGCGTTTTAAAACATTGTACGGAGGTACGGAACCCTTCATGTACGAGTCCGACTCGCACTTGCCCTTTTTTTTTTTTCCTTTTTTTTCTTTTTCGTGACTTACCTCTAGAGGTCGGATATTGCGAGAACGGTTGAGGAGTTGGATCCATCACAGATTTAATATAAGTAAGTAGTAACTACTATTATGGAATGCACCTTTGTTTCGTTAGCAGTAAGTTGTCAAACATCAGGATAAGTTCTTTTTAACCGACTTCAAAAAATAATACAAAGGATATTTTTTTGTATGTATGTTCCCAGATTTCCCAAAGACGCCTGGTTTTTCCCAAAGACCGATTTGGAAAAATCTTTTTTTGTTTGAAAGGGTATACTTTCCAGGTAGTCTTTGTCTAATTTTATTAAAATCGGTTGTGTAATTTGTTTTTTAAATAAAAATCTGCTTTTTTGGTTTAGATGTCAGTTTTTTGTTTTGAAAAATATGAATAATTATTAATAAATAACACATGTTTTGTAACGATTGGTATGAAATAGCCGATTGTAGCCGAGTAGTTACGATTTATACTTATAAAAAAAAAGTGTTGTTTCATTATCAATATTTTTTACCTAATTGAAGTACCTATTAAATTATAATAACTAACATTAATTGCTGTTTCTCGTATGTGTAAGTGGCCAACACTGGTGTCAGATTTTTATTTATCAGGTGTACTGATATCATTTAATATTTATATATTTTTTTGTATGTTCTTGAGGATCACAAATTTTTTACCCCGGTCATTTGGGAGGCTTGCGTTGAGTAACAAATCCAACACGTAGAGGCCCTTGGAGGCCCTGGATAAGTTGATGTAATGTGTTCTCCCGCCAAAACTTATTTCTGCATATTCAGAGGATCTATTATAATATGATTAAGAAAATTTGTGCTGATTAGGGTGCAAATCAGATGGATTGACGCTGGGTTACTGCAATAGACATTTTGGCACGTGCCATAAGCACGACTAGGTCCCAATCCGTTTGCCCAGCGTCACAGAATTAATATAAGTATTAATACACAGAACGGAAACTCGCAGCGTCTCCCTCAATATGACGTCCCCGCACCTCTTCCCCTTTCTCGAGTGCGTTTGACGGCTTTAAACACTGAAACTCACACATTGAAGTGCACGTGTGTGCAAAAAAAAGTAAGCATACATTTTTCTCCACTAGTATGAAGCACCATACTTGTGCCAGCATGGTTAATTGGTGAATATGAATATTCCTCCCTTTATTATGAGAGGCCTTTAGTCCAGAAGTGGACTGATATAGGCTGTAAAGAAGATTGTTATTAGTTCTCGTTGAAACATTAAATACGTTTATTTATAGTCATATCGTGGGCGGGACACATAGTTCTCGAATAGCGACCACGTACTGGGAAGCGAAGCATAGGATACCCATCCACAAGGTGGTCCGACGACCTGACCAAGGACCTGAAGAAGGCGCTGGATGCAGGCCGCTCTAAATCGGTCATTTGGAAAGCCTTGGGGGAGGCCTATGTCCAGTAGTGGTCGCTATGCGGCTGAAATGATGATGAATGATACTCAATATTGGAATTAGATCTTGTACACAATTCTGAAGCTAGATAACCTATAAATATTAAGAGCGAAGGGTTTTGTATGTACGAATTTAAGTTGAGTTTAGCTGAAAGTGTATAGGGGCGGTCTACCCGCGGGAATGTGGTGGCGCGGCTTTTAATTCCGCACGCACTGCCATTACCGGCCTTTGTGCGGACAATGCAGCCTTTTAGCGAGATTTATTACGTTCACTTCAGAACTGTAAACAAGCATTCTAGATCAAATTCAAGACGGGCTGAGAAAGTTGTGTTAAAATAAATGTTTTTGACGATTTCATGAAGTACGAGTATGAAGACTAAAGAAACTCTTTTTCTGTATTGTGTGAACTCCCAATCTCATTTACAAAATCGCTGTATTTAAGTTATATAAAGTTATATATCACAAAAGTTTTTTAGACTTCATCATATTTCATAAGAATTCTTGTAAGTATAAACTAAACTCACGATGTAATCGTCAGTAACCCAGATTAAAAACATAATTGTCCAGTCTATGAATTTCATAACAAGGGATTTGCAAAATGCCGCCATTGGATGTCTTGTAGATTTAGGTAAGGTTTTATTTAAGGGCTATGACGAAAGCTAACTGATAAATAAGCAGTATTTTAAAAAACATAATAGATAATTTAAAATAAAGTCTTCGCCAAACTCGCAACATTTAAGTTTAAATTTGTAGCTGGTTAAAAACAACCAAGTAAGAAAACCGCCCCGCTCGGCGCGAGCACTCGCAGCTTTGATCCCGACATCTCTTGATCGCGAACTTACAGATAAAGCCTGGAAATCCACGTGAACTACGGGAATCTTTTATCTCTTGGTTTTGTTTGAGGCCTTATTACTTGTATTGTTTTGGTAACAAAATTGTTATATATTTAACACGAGTCCATTATTGTTCGTAGACGAGTCCCAATAAAAGTATAATGGATGATTTTTACTTTCAATTTTTTGAGCCCATAAAATATTTATCGCGTTCATTCACTCCACTTTGAGTACAGAATAAAAATGTGCATTTCTGTCGGGTGATAATAACTCGCAAACTGCGGGGTTTACCACAATAGGCTTATATGTCATAAAGCGTTACGACGTCGCAAAGCTTAAGAATAATGTACAATGATCGCTAAGAAAGGCCTTAGGAGCCGGCGACTGCCCGATATTACCATTTGTGACGTCACTGACGCGGAAAATGGAACAATATTGCCGTTCCTGAAATGATTTCACCTGTATGTTTGTATATATGTGCTCGTATTGGTATTTCATTTGGTAGAGCAGCGCTGTGGTATGTTTGTTAATGGCTTTACAGCGATTTATCTAATGAGGTTTGTTCTGAATACGAGTTTCAACAATAGTGGTGAAATTAAGGGAAACTAACTATGCAAGATCGTGACGCATTTGAACGAAGCTCATTTGTTATCTGTAAGGGATTGCTATAGTAGGCTATGTTAAAAAACGTTAAAATTGATAGTATCAGCGACTGTGATACTCGACAGGATAGTGGAGTGGAGTCACGTTAACAGTTTTGGTAGGTCACCACAGCCAAATGCAATACCACTATAGGTACTATGAATGGTTGGAGCCGTCATTCCGTGAGTTACCATAGTTCGAGATTTGGGTGCTAATGACTGCGAACCTGAGATCTGTTGTGTCTAACGTTTGTAAAATCGCGTTTAATAATCTTGGATTTATTTTACGGTAGGCAAGTGAATTTAAAACTACCACGGATGCATGTGCACTTTATAACTAACACGCTTGTAAGATGATTTAAAAGCGGAGCTATAATTTGAAACCGAGACAAAATGAAATACAAACAAATAATCGAAAGGATTCATAACAAGTTTATTTGGTTTCTGTACCATAAACAGTATGGAGTGTATCCCTTTTCCCACCAATGTTCCCTACTGCGTTTATGGAGGGGTTAATATAAGGTGCTAACTGCAATCCTCAAATACTCGTAAGATTAACACAGTCAGTGCTGGATGATATCAGTTTTTGAAAACCAAAACTACCTTTTTTTGAAGTGCCTTTTTTACGCACAAGTTAACAAAGTAAAACGTAAGACGTGAGGCGTAAGACGTAAAAAAATTGACTTATCGGGGAAATTTACGGAAAAATATGAAATTTTACATAATTTTTGTCATTTTTACATATTTTCCGTAAATTTCCCGGATTTTTCGGGAATTTTACAGGTTTATGTAATTTTTTGCATAATTTTATGTAAAATTACACAATTTTTAACAGTGTAATATCCAATAACACAAGTTTAAACTTACTTTGGGGCTAGCTCAATCAGTGTGATTTTTCTCTATACATACATACTATCACGCCTGTTTCCCACAGGGGTAGGCAGTGACTATATGGCCCTCCACTTGCTACGATCCTGACAAAACTCTTTCGCTTCAGCGTAGTCAGACCTATTTGTCTCTATATATTTATATAATGCATAATAATGTCAATAATCAATATTGGGTTTGGTTGACGTCGACTGATTGCATAATAATCCTCGTGGTCAGTCCAATTAGGCTCGCCACAAATTGCTGTGCGATAATAATTAACACCTATTGATATTGTGGGTTTCACCTGGGATTGCTATGTTTCAGCTCAATCTTGGGTCAAAGCTAAAGGCCTATTGATGTGACGTGTCAATCGAAAGACACATCATGTTCAGAAGTCTCTACAACTACACCATTACCGGGCGTTACGGAATATACATAGAACATAATCTCAAGGCTTATGAACCTAAAATATATCTTAAATCATAGGCTTTCCTGCCTGATTGAATCCCGATCTTGGATCTTGCAGAAGAATTTTTGATTAGCTTTAATGTAGTCAATTGTTCCTAATCTCGTGATACGTTTACAGACTAATACGCAACCCCGTAAAGAATAAGCTCATTCTCAAACATAAAAAAAATAATGTTCCGGCCTCATCTACTAATCTACCAAATTTTATAAAGTTCCTATACTCTTTATTACTATGCGATAAATGGGTAACGTTTATCGCACATTAGAATCGCATAAAAGAGCGGCTTAGCGGCTAGAGAACTATTTATTTTTCAAAATATTCTAATGATTTTGTGAAAGAAATTTTAATTCATACTTTATAGACTTCACCGTGATTTGCATACCCTTTCCCAGTTAAAATACCCTTAGCCATCTTTAAATCTCAAATGAAGTTACATTTTCTATCCCTATTATAATATGACTTTCTTTATTTCCTCACTTGTTCGGATTATCTTTTTTGTGTACATATTGATATATGTATTTATTTATATAAATAAATAAATGAATATATAAGGACAAATCACACTGATTAAGCTAGCCCTAATTCAACGATACCATATTTTATGATAAATACATATATAGATAAACACCCAAGACTATATATATATATATATATATTATATTTGTATGGATGTTGTATGTACATACAGGCTGACTTTTTAACCACCAGGTAAATTTTTGGAGCAAGTTCAGTCCATGATACTGAACACCTTTCCATAAAAAGAATTGACTAAAAACTAAAATATAAATTTGCCTTCCCATACAGCGGTCAGCCAATTTACTTTTTCTGTAGGACAAAACTTTTTTATCGATTTTTAATAACTTTTTTTATAGAAAGTAGTTCGGTATCAAAAACTGAACTTGCTTCAAAAATTTGGCTAGTGTTTAAAAAGTCATCCTATAAGTATTGTATGTATTTATGTATCTTTATTAATTGTACCTAGAGTTACATTTTTTTTCTCTCTTGCTTATAACTTCGCACTTCACCTATTTTCGTTAAACATCTTTAAGTACCTACATCGGTTGCCTGGAAAAGATTGCAGTAGCGATGAGACCGCCTTTTGTAATCTGTTTTCTATTCTAATAATCTGTATCATTATTTTTGGTGCAATAAAGATTTTAACTAACTAAATTATAAAGTAAAAATGTATCATCGAAACTAAAACTTTTGTGTCAACTCGACTGGAATGACGAACATTGTGTTTCAGAATAACTCGGCAGTACCTAAAGTGGGCCATTACCAGCGGAAGAGGCGTACTCTTGGCTTCCTCAGTAAAACCCCATCTTCACAACAATGCTTCGTATTAAATATAAGAGTTTTATTTTAGTTTTTATTACGACGTGACATTTAATTTGTCTTCATGGTATTGTGCTTTAGACTTGGACGAAATGAAAATAGGTACATGAAAAGTTTAATAATATAATTCTTATTATAATATAAACCTCCTTCTATAGAAACAAGTTCAGTTCAAATTAACAAACATTTTCTCATAATTTTTTTTTTTTCATTCTACGACTAATCGAAGAATCGTGCTAAATCCCGTAGTATTTACTATTACATAAATATTTTACAATGAAGTACTTTTATCACAACTTTTGACCATATTGTAATATTTATACACCTTAATTGTTATTCCTTTTGTAATATATTATATGTGTGACAGTTGTACAAAATAAATATTTTATACATCTACAATTTTACGCAAGTTTCCGGCAGGCTCACTTCATCCTATCATCGATCAAATATTTTAGTAATATTTGATCGATGATCCTATACAAAGAACATTAAGGTATTTTATATACATATTTTGAAACTAAAATAGAATCTTTAGCATAAAGTGAAACATATTTGAATTCAGAGGAAGAAAATCCGGTTGAGATGTAGGTATTTGAAATATTCATGAAGGCAATTGATTGCTCCCCGGGAGGCAGGAGGTGAAAATTTGTATAAGGAAACGCTGAGGGATTGCCTTCTCTTGATTTTTGTAAAGCGATATGATTTATTTATTTATAATTTTTACCAGTACACACAGGTTGATTTTGCACACTTTTCTGTGGATCTCAAATGCCATCGAGCGTTTGTTTAAACCTATCCTAGGATTGGTTCTGGGTTCTCCTTTAGGTTGCAGAGGTCAGACGACAGTCGCTTTGTGTAAAAACCAGTAACCTCGTCAAATCACCTAGGTTAGGTAGCGGACCCCGGGCTCTGAAGCGTTACCACTGAGGATGTAACCCGGAATACGCTCGGATGATGATGATGACAGATTGATTTTGCACCTCCTAGCTATATTGACAAGAGCCACTAAGCTCTTAAATAAGAAGAAGAAGAACCTATATTAAAATCTTGTAATCAGAACCATGAATAGAACACAAAATCATAAGAAAAAGACTTATTATTTCTCAATTTATTTTTCTCCTTTTGTAATAAATGGGTAACCTATTGACTTTACCATACATATATGTGCGGCCGTTGCCCTCCTCGCTCACTTAACTTTATATCTTTGGTTTTTATTATGAAACAAGATACATATGACAGAATATGTATCACTCTTCTAGCAATCTTCTTCTTCGAATTCCACATTTCCGGAGCGGGTTCTACAATAATTCATTTGTCGTACAAGCGGTGCGGCTTTGGAAATCCCTCCCAGTCAATATCCGGAAAGCTAAAACTCGTTTCGCGTTTAAAAAAGCAGTGCGGCACACTATCTCCGAAAACTGCCAGAGATTATATAAATAGTGTTTATGTAGTTTATGTATGCGGTTTATTAAAGAATATTTTATATATTTATATATTTTTGTATAGGTTTATATATGTGATATATATATATGTATGTCTATACTTACATTGTAAAACATAATTATATTATATATATTTGTTTTTGGTGTTTGTACTTACCTCAAAAGATTGCTTTCTCAGCATCATCTGTTGGTTGACTGGTAGAAAAGGCCCCTGGCCTTAAGTCCGCCATTTACATGTATTGTAATAAAGTTAAATAAATAAATATGTAGTTTTTTTTATTTCGCTTAAAAAGTACTCTTCTTAAATATAGTTACGAGGTTTAAAATCATAATGTACACTAATCGTAGTGTTTTATCTTTATTTATACTCTCTTCTCCTATTTTTTTAAAAGACATTACAGTAACAGACGCAGATTAGATGTTGATTATACAGGGTCTAACAAAATATATTGTAACTATTTTAAGGGTGGTTTTATCCCATGATACTAACAAATTTTCCCAAGGAAGATGTATATCGAAATATGAAAAATATTTTCAATCAATTAAAAAAAACCAATCAGCTGATCCAAGTTTGTATGGAAACCAAAAAAATAATCTTCATATTTCGATATATGTTCCTCGGGGAAAGTTGTTCAGTATCATGGGCTGAATACACCCTTAAAATAGTTTCAGTTTGTTAGACGTTATATACGTTATATAAATACTTGATCTATAGCTCAATTTAATTCCTAATTTACCTATTACAAGAGATAAAGACTCTTAAAAAAGCGGCCAAGTGCGAGTCGGACTCGCCCATGAAGGGTTCCGTAGCAGCAAGTAACATTTTACGATTTATGACGTATTAAAGAAAAAAAATTCGGTGAAAGTTTGCATGGTAATGTACATCATATATTTTTTTTAGTTTTATCATTCTCTTATTTTAGAAGTTACAGGGGGGGGGGGGGGACCAACATTTTACCAATTTGGAAGTGTCTCTCGCGCAAACTATTCAGTTTAAATATTATAATTTTATGAAAATTATACCAAAAAATTTATTATTTAAATATCTATCCATTTTTTTGTATTATATTTATATTTGTTTCTGTAGCCAAAATGGATAGATATTTAAATAATACATTTTTTGGCATAATTTTCATATATGTTTTATTAATTATTTTTTTGTATTATATTTATTTTTGTTTCTGTAGCCAAAATGGATAGATATTTAAATAATACATTTTTTGGTATAATTTTCATATAAAAAGGTGATTGTATAAAATAGTAAGACGTATTATAAATGCAAATTTAGAGGTATGTTTGTGATTTTTTTCTATCAAGCCAAAAATGCTCAATCGTGTTTTGGCTATTGTGGGTGTATGTAGAAAATCCTCAAGATTTGTATGTAATGTTTTTTTAATAATAAACTGTAGTAGTTTAATAACAGTGATTTTTCAAAAACATGCACAGTATTGCAAATTGTGAACCCACGTCGTCGCCTTAATAACACAAGAGTATACCACACTTTTACATGCGTTTCAGAGATTAGTGTAGTCGAATTTAAATTTTTAATTATTGATCAAAGTTTTCGTGTTAATTATTGATCAAAGTTTTTGTGTTAATTATTGATCAAAGTTTTTGTGTTAATTATTGATCAAAGTTTTTGTGTTAATTATTGATCAAAGTTTTTGTGTTAATTATTGATCAAAGTTTTTGTGTTAATTATTCATCAAAGTTTTTGTGTTAATTATTGATCAAAGTTTTTGTGTTAATTATTGATCAAAGTTTTTGTGTTAATTATTGATCAAAGTTTTTGTGTTAATTATTGATCAAAGTTTTTGTGTTAATTATGGATCAAAGTTTTCCTGTTAATTATTGATTAAATTTTTGATCAGTTTTCCTGTTAATCATGGATCAAAATTTTCCTGTTAATTTTTGATCAAATTTTTGATCAGTTTTCCTGTTAATTATTGATCAAATTTTTGATCGGTTTTCTTGTTATTATTGATCAAATTTTTGATTAAAGTTTTCCTGTTAATCATTGATCAAATTTTTGATCAAAGTTTTCCTGTTAATTATTGATCAAATGTTTGATCAAAGTTTTCCTGTTAATTATTGATCAAATTTTTGTTCAAAGCCTGAACTAATTGTTGTCCAAGTACTTAATTGTTGTCCAAGGTATTAAAACTATTGTTTTTGTTTTCTTTCAGTTCAATTAAATAATGATACGCTTATTAGCATTGCTTCAGCTGTGAACTTTTTACAACACGGGATGTGTACGTAAGTATGCACCAAGGTACATTTTCCCACACGCTAGGAAAGTTCATCCCGCTTTTCTTGTCCTAGATTCCGTCACGCCTGCAGAGTGATCTCACCGTAAGACAATGTAAGCAAACAACGCTTGTTTTTTACTTGGGCTGTGTAGGAAAGTAATAGGAGTGGAGTACTACCTATTCAAAGTGTAACTAAGTAGTTACACTTTGAACAGGTAACTAAGTAGTTGTTTTAATTTGGACTTTGTTTGCCCAGAACCCGGCACACTGGCAATAAAATAGAATTTTAATTGTCACCTTTATTTACGATGAAACAATTTGTTTAAAATGAGACTACTATAATCTGATTTTGCAAGCTTTTATTTATCTTGCAATGTATGTACATATGTATGTATGTAACTATGTTTGTTCGTGTGGAATCTTGCAACTCAATTTTGAAGCAGATATCTTCAACTGATAGAGCTGAAATTTTGCGTGCATATGTATATCGCGTGTCAATGCAATATTATGATAACTTGGAGCTCCAAGATCAGCTGATCTGATGATGGAGATGGAAGGTAGCCATATAAACTCTGTAATGAAACGACGGAACCCAATCGAGTTTGGGCTCGTTGGATTCGTTTTGTCGATTACTTTGTCTTATTTGTTTTATGTTGACAAGACCTTTGGTCTCACAATAAAAGCTTGTACAAAAAAATATTTTTGTTATTAAAGCTTATTTTATTCTGTAGAATTCTTACGTTTTATAAGTGTTGCTACTAAAAAAAGATCTCCAACTAAAAGGGAAACCCATTTACGGGTAATAAAAAATAATTATTCTGCAAACTCAGAGGTACAAGTCAGGCCGTACGGGGATCAAACTTGGGACCTTTCGGTTATAGGTCACCACTACCGCTTCTTACGGTAAATAATTCACAGTAAGTAACGAAATCGATGAATTACGATTAACTGAACAACTTTATTGCAAATTCACTCAAACTTACAAGGGTTTAGTTGTTAATCAAGCGATTAAATTCTTAAGCATTTCTAAGCACTATTGTAATTTGTTGCGTAATTTAGCGAATCAAATTAACGTTCTACCTATTTAGAGGATTCGTCAACACCGTAGCCGTGTTACCTTGGGCTTTACAGGTCACGACATTTCTCCCATGAATAGTAATGTGTTTACCGTCGTAACGCGAGACTAAAACAAAACAAATAAGAGAAAGACAGCCTCCCTCTGTAATGTGTTCTCGGCATACATTATGTATACGAGTAATTATTTCTTGTGAATGTGGAAGGGGCTGCGAATACGACTCGCGTTTTTACAGTCATATCATATTTCTTCGAATACGTTGAGTTCCGACGTGGTCCCGACACATTTAATGACAACATCATTTTTAATAAGGATATTATTTATTGTAAGTTATGTAAGACTCGTATATATAGGTATATAACTTTTTGTCTATTGTGGTAGTACCACATATAATACCTCAGTGTGTTAAATTAACTGCTTCACAATCAAAATTAGTAGGTAAGAGGAGAGCGAGATTTTAAAATAGACGACTTGTGTAAAAATAAATACTTAAACCTAACATTATTATTTACGTAGGTAAGTAAAGAAATATATTTTTATTGAATTTATTAATGACATGTATTGTTTGAATAAAAAACTGGACGGGGAAATATAACAATAATCCTGTTGTTTTGTTTAGGATACCCATCCTAAACAATGTTTGTAGAAAAACAAAACTGGACATTCACGTAAGTGGGCTTACACGAAAGCAAAAACTCGCTATCAAAGCTCATGTGTTTGAATAAATTAGCAAGTAATAATTGCGACTTACTGTAATAAGACTTATAAATTAAATTATGTGTATTCTGGTGACTTTATTGTAAAAGGTAGCTTAATTTGAGTTGCTATTATATCAAACCTTAAAAGGAAAATAGGTAACAATGTGATAAATTGACGCATAATGTAATGAATAATCCATGAGACTGTCAACTAGGGTATGAGAGCAAACAAATCTCCTATGTGACTGCACTGCGATGGCGGTAAACATCCAAGTACATACATTTATGTCATTTAGCTATTCTACAATATTTTATTAAATATAATAAAAAGTAGAATAGTTAAATGACATAAATGTATCAATATACAACACCCATTTACAGGAGTAACTACTTTCGATAATGGGTGTTGAATTTGATACCTTACGCGTCATATCATACATATTAACACGTCTGTTTCCCATGAGGTAGGCAAAGACCATGGATCTCCACTAGAGTATCTAACAATGTCATGCCACGTATTTAAAGCAACAAGACCGTCAATTAAGGGCTTGAGAACCAACAAAGCTCCTGTGAGAGAGATTTAGGCTCACGGATACCATGAGCATATCTGCTAAGTATAGACCTCGTGCCCGTTGATCCTATGTTAACAATTTTAATAACAACAAACATGAGATGAAACTTATAATGTATAACCTAAACCATGGACCGTCAACGAGGCGTATACTCGAAGGCAAACAAAGCCCCGGCTCCATAAGGCTGCACTCCACTCAATTGCACGGCGACATGCGGCAAAATTAAGAAAATTCTGACCCTTATACATTCATAAAAAATCAGCCATCCGAAATCATTTATATAGTAAGTAGTACAGACTTTTCTATGCGATTGACAAAAAAAACTAAGGAGTGTAGATTTTATATAAATACTGTTGTTATGTACGAGTGAGACGATTCCATGTCTAACAAAATCGAATGTTACAGGTAATATGGCAAATACGATAATTTTTGAACAACCCATTTTATTTTTAGGCAACTTCAAAATGGAGGCGCTTCTTAATTCGAATGTATATAGGTACTTCTTTTTATTTGTGTATGTTCCCCGATAACTTCTCCGTTTTTTCTCATAACAACCTAAAAGTAGATCATTAGTCTAAATACTTTAAAATAATTATCTACAGGCCTTCAAAAATATACCTAATATTGTTATTTGAGTTACTCCTAATATCCAATAATATTTACAAGTTTAAAACTTATTTTGGGGCTAGCCTTATCTGTGTAATTTTGGAAGTTGTGTTATGTATGTATGTACTTAGTGTGTAGGTACCTTGTAAATGCTCACTTCAGGAGTGAGGATTTCGTCTACGTCGCAAGACTCAGCCAACCGTCCTAATACAAATTGCAGTCTCAACTCTACTGCGAGCTACGTCGGATACTAGTGAGGTTTGTTTTTCTTTTTAAAACGTCAAGAAGGAATGCAACATCTTTTGTTTCTGGGATTCTAGAAAATTTTCAGAGTTGTAAGCATTTCAAAACAAATGACTAGGTACAATTTTAGAATGACTTGTTAGAGCTAAGAATAAATTAAAATAAAAAAAAAACTTTTTTAAAAACAAGCTTTTATTTGAATGCGCTAAAAAGAATAAAATATAAAATTTTCCTTTAAAACTTTTACTATCAACTTATAACGTCATTACACAATTTATATGTTTATGACCATCCCACAGGAACCTCACATTTTCCCGGGATAAAAAGTATCCTATGTGTTAATCTAGGTGCTACTACTCGTAAATGTTTAATTTTATTCCAATCCGTTCAGCCGTTTTGAACAAACATCCACACATCCATCCACAAACTTTCGTATTTATAATTTTAGTAGGATAATTTCATTTGTTTACTAGCCTATAGCTGTAATGATACTGATACTGATACACTATCACGTCTTTATCCCTAACGGGGCAGACAGAGCCTAGGGCGGTAAGGCCCAGGGCACATTTAGCGTGATGGTGGGCATGATTGTGGAAAAAGGAAATCATAATAGTGGTGGGTTGCTTAACACATCGCCTACTGATATGATTCAGATTCTAGCCAATTCCCTCGATCAGCTTTTACGATCTGCGCGGGAAGAGAGGTATGCATTCTGTGTTTTTTCTTTTTCCCGGACCAGCAAGGAAGAAAATTAGCCTATATTTACTAGTCAACATATTATACTATATTTAGCTAATTAGGGTCTAACAAAATATACTGAAACTATTTTAAAGCTGCATTCAATCTATGAAATTGAACAACTTTCCCCAAGAAACATATAGCGAAATACGAAAAAAAAAATAGGCCTCCCATACGAATTGACCGATCAGCTGATCCGAGTTTCTATGGAAAGTAAAAAAAAAAATCATTCCGCTATGTTGCTTGGGAAAAGTTGTTTAGTATGGCGGTCTGAATCTGCCCTTAAATAGTTTCAGTATATTTGGTTAGACGTTATATAAGTTAAATAGGCGTTATTTAAGTTAAAGTAATCTTTACAGAAAAATTAATAAACTTAATTTGTTAGAGCTTATACAACCCGGGTACCTACTGTGTAAACCAGCACTGTTCACCGGATTCGGGCAGCGTCGCCCACATTAATTACTCTGTTATCAGAGCGAGCACTGCGCGTTATCAATTATACAAACAATTAGATGCAATCTTGACTCGCATCAGCCTTTGTACTCAAAATACACCTAGAAGCGGCTGCTTACATTAGGCAACTACTCAACATAGGACTTATGGTTGTAGTTTTTACTATGGTAATAAATGGTATGGTAAAAAAAGCGATGCCTACAGCCATTGATCCTCGTCCAAGTGCACATTAAGGATAGTCTCCAACGTAACCTTTATGTCTTCATCCAACTGGGAAATCTCAGTTGGAAACAGCCACGTTGGAGAGGTCCTTATGACGTACATCAACTTGGAGATCGAGAGGCAACCACGTAATAAAGTTAGAGCAACATGTGCTGGTAATTGTCTCAGATGTTGGCGTGACCGAGCAAGCATCTTCCTCTTAACTTGCAAAGCTGCCGGAACTGCCTCTTTGAAAATTGGGGCCCCTAGAAGGGAAAAAGACTGCTGATCCAAGACTTAACTCAGGCAATAAGTCGCGGAACACCCCAATATGATCCCTGGCCGACTCTCCACAAGTATACAACTCACTCAATAAAATAAAATACTAACTCAACTATTTTATATATCGTGTGATTCAACTGTTTAAGGCTGGGTCTGATGGGGATGATCGAAGTTTTGCTCCCGCTTTCACGCACACAAATTTTACTCTAGCCGAAGCGAGACAGCGAGACCATGCGGGGTGAAAAGATCGCGGTAGGTCAATGAGGTTGGTTTTGGTTTTGAGGTTTTTTTCGTTTTACAAAGAATATTTAAGAGTTATTAAAAAAAAATAAGACATATGATCCCTGCCTTATGTTTAGTACAATTATAATCCAAACTTACAACACTGTTAAAAATTATGTAATTGTACATGCAAAAAAAAAAATTAATTTTAAATAAACCTGTAAAATTCCCGAAAAATTCGGGAAATTTACGGAAAAATATGAAATTTTACATAATTTTTGTCATTTTTACATATTTTTCCGTAAATTTCTTAGATTTTTCAAGAATTTTACAGGTTTATGTAATTTTTTGCATGTAAAATAACATAATTTTTAACAGTGAAGGGCAAATTTGTTGTATTTCTTGAATACTTTCCGGTTTAGTATAATTCTGAGGTGATTTAGAGGCAACTTCACAATTTTTTTCTATAGAGAAAATTGAAAATTTTTAAAAAGACAAATTGCGAAAAATTGCAATTGTGTTTTCGAAACATATTACGTATAGAGTGAGTCCTGAACTTTGCAGTGTTTTTACTTTGAAGTGAGTATTTCGTTAATATTGATAATATTTAAGATCGCTCTAAGAACTTTAGGGTAGTACGGACTCTTAATTTTTAATTTTTTATATTGAGATTAGTTCACAATTGGTTAAAAGTGCACTTTGCTCGGGTATTAATCACACACAGTGGTAACCAACCGATGACGTATTCTTGGGCTAACACGTGACCGGCTGTCATGGGAAGAGAATACCACATTTAGTATACCATGGTTCTTATATTGTAATTAGTGATTGAATAAACGACATAATGAAAGACTACTTGTTACGTTTACAACATACAATACGTACCCATATGGTATAGTAAGTTCTATTTAAGCGTAAGTAGTTATTTATACAAAGTGGAAGGGATATACCCGTAATAAATCGAAATACGCGCTATACTATATCACTAACTTATAATGAAGTTAAAATATAAGTCAAAGAACCAAAAAAAATGTCGACATTCCCATACAAATCGGCTTCTAATTCTTTTTTTGTTTTTTGGCTGTTATTTTAATTTCACTATACTATAATGATCTAGTAAAGACCATGGTTCAATTTATTACGTGTATGTCCTTTCTACGTTGTATAAATTATATCGATCGTACTGAAGCTAACGTGAGATAAATTCATTATGAATATTTTATACGGCTTGTTTACGCATAGAAATAGTCCCTTTGAGGTCAGTGAAACCGCTCCTAACACTCGCCCTAAGAATCGTCTAAACCGATCAAAAATAGAGTCGGCAATTCCGACTACACTACATGTATAAACTGTAAAAATATTCACCTAAATGATCATTTTATAAGGAAATAGCGACCTGCGACTTGCAGCAAAATACTTCAAACGGAAGTGAAAGCCGAGTCTATTTAAAATACTAAAATTTTACTCGAAGATAGTATAACATTCAACTTCAGTTTTTTAGACATACAGTAGGCTTAGACTTTGCCACGAGATTTCGCTGAAGAGTGTTCTATTAAGAATTATAATTGGTAACTGTAGTCTGTTTTACAATACGCAAAATCATATTAACTGGTATGTAAAAGGTAAAAGTGACTGTTGTCACTGAATTACAGGTAGTTGAGCTACCTCAGATACCTTCAAGGAGCTAGGAAAATCAGGCACCAGTATTAACTATTAACACACTCGGCAGGAAAAGAAGCCAAGTTATCGTCCTAAATAATCTTACTATGTATACGGCTTTGCATAAGTAACATTTATCTGTCGCAACCTCTCAGCACGCACACAGTGCCACTAATGGGAAACTAGACGGTGCGCGCACCTGAGGCGGGCAATATCGCAGATTATCAGGATAAGCGTCGGGAGCTATATGAGATCGCGCACCAGTGCCCGAAATTGGTATGGGATGGAACGGCTTTTTGTGTGAATTATTTGCGTGTGTTGCTTTAGATAAATTAATCTGTCACAGCGTCTCAGCACGCACACAGCACCACTAATAGGAAACTATAGTCGGTGCGCGCACTTAAGGCGAGCAATATCGCAGATTATCAGGATAAGCGTCGGGAGCGATATGAGATCGCGCACCAGTACCCGAAATTGGAATGGGATGGAACGGCTTTTTGTGTGAATTATTTGCGTGTGTTGTTTTAGGTAAATTAATCTGTCGCAGCATTCAGTACGCACAGAGCGCCTCTAATGGAAAACTAGACGGTGCGCGCACCTGAGGCGGGCAATATCGCAGATTATCAGGATAAGCGTCGGGAGCGATATAAGATCGCATACGAGTGTCCGGAATTGGTGTGGGGATGGAGCGGCTTTTTGTGAGAATTATTTGCATGTGTTGTTTTAGATATAATAATCTGTCGCAGCGTCTCAGCATGCACACAGCGCCGCTAATGGAAAATTAGGCGGTCTGCACCTAAGGCATGCAATATCGTCCGCAGCTTATCAGGATAAGCGTTGCGATTGCGACTCGCGAGCGATATGAGATCGCACACACAGTGTCCGGAATTACTTGTTACTTAGTCTCGGTGTTCACATGAATAGCTTTTTTTGTTTCAGGCTTTAGTGCTTTAGTTTCTGTTTTAGAATTTTTTGCAACAAGTCATGTCGATCCATTGCTTAGATGTTTGGTATGACTAAAAGGACGGAAAAAAATTTAACAAGGAAACTTTGAATTTGCAATTACTAGTAATTAAGGTAAATAATTACCGATTCTTAAAAAAAGTACGGTAATATACCTAATAATATTAAGCTAGTCTTCAATAACACTTTTGCTCGTTTGTTTGTACTCGTACTTATACCCAAATAGATTAATACCCCAAAAGATTGCTTTCTCAGCATCATCTGTTGGTTAAATCCGCCATGTATTAGATTAAAGTTGAATATGTACAATAAAATAACACTTTTGATACCTAAATGAACACGGTCATATACTAGCAACTCTACATCCGCAAAAGTTCCAAAAAATATTGCGCAGGTAGAAGGAAGAGTCTTTAGAAGCACGCTTCGTTTTATTTGTGTCTCACCCTAACTGCGCCATCGAGTGGGATATGAAATTCTTATTCAAAATCCACACACGTGAAGCAGCAAGCAGTAATGTAGTGATATACATAAGCCAGCTCTCGATTTGGCAGTATAGACAAAATGCGTCGATCAATACTCACTCAAAGCCTATGCAAATAGTGAATCCCGGAAAAGAACGCCTTTTTGCACAAACAAAAACAACTTCACAAGTCGCTTGGTAAGAACTACGTAGGTGTAGTTTAGTTTAATGTCGTCTGTTGGCGAAATTTACTTCAGACTTGAGGCTCGCTTTGGCTTCGCATCGCGTGTAGATTCCGATTAAATATTCTTCATGTAGTGAAAATTGCATAAAAATTGCAATGCGTCTGAGCTGGTTAATTACCTTCCACAATAGGATATCAAAAATTATGTAGGGCTAGGGCCGCTCACATTTTTGTCAGCTCGTGTCGTGAGGCCTCATTTCTGCCATATTTTTGACTTAAAACATTATAAGGACAAGAAGAGACGTGAATTAATAAATTCAATATACCCATAAATAAATGAATAAGAATAAAACCAGAGCAAAGGCTCCGGTTTTTCTGCATTAAAATCAACATTGTTCCAATCTAGTGTAAGTACATTGTACCATACCAACACAAGTACATGAAGTTTCATCCATCCTTTATTATGTTGCCCAAGACTGTACACTTTAGCTACAGCTTAAAAGCTTAACACGTGTTTTGTCTTGCAGAATTGAATGGCGTAATGTGGAGATTATGCGGGCATAATCATACGTGATGGTAGATTATTCTGAATAAAAACCGACTTCAGCGTCAATGACAGTCACGGAGATGATGACATATTTTTCCAGTTATTGTTTTGAAAACCAATCTCCAAAATTTCTATGGAATCAATCTAGAAGAATACTCGTACCTTTCAAACAAAATAATATTTTTTTTTATATTGGTTTGAGTATAAATGGAGTTCTTAGGTAACACACTTAAAAAATGTAGAAGAAATGAGAACCTCCTCCTATTTTTGAAGTCGGTTAAAATAGCCCTCAGTGAAACGTAGGTAGGTAGGTAGGAAAGTGATTCGTAGGTTTCCTAAGTAAAAGTTAAGTTATTAGTGTTTGCGACAACGTCAATAATTCCACCACATAAGATTTTTTTAATTAATAAATGTGCATTGTAGGCCTAGAATAAAACCACACATTTTTTTCCTGTGGATGTCGTAAGAAGTGACTAAAGACCGACTAAGCGACTTTTATTGACTTATGTTTGTTTCAAAATATTAACTCAAGCATGTCAGGATTATTAAGGTAATCCTATTAGGTTTCATGTTTTAAAAGAGAAATAAAGAGATTATTTAGAATACAATAAAATAAGTAACTACTGAAATAAGAACTATTTGCATAGATTACGAATCCAATAACAAGAGATAAATATACATTGTGAATTGAGGCTGAAAATATCTACACACCACTGGAGCAATAAATCAAAATTAGCGAAATGCCACAAACTTGCAGACATAAATTAACCCTCGAGCCATTAGCCGATGCCTGCCTCAGAAAACCCTCTCCACTTGAGTGGTATCTGTATTCATTATTTCCTTTTGCTTTTATCAGCTGCCACATTATATCTATCAGATATAGCAAGCATATAAGATAGGTGAAAGGTGAGAACGCTGGCATTATCGCGGTCGTTTACGAAGTTTCAGGTAAGGTAAGCTATGTTAGGAAGTGGCACCAAACTTAGGTGTAAGTAAAATTGAGGATTATGGAGTGATTGAAGTATCCAATAATTAATAAAATATTTTAAGATTTGAGTTTGTGAAACAGGGAGTTTGAAATATCTGACACAATTGTTGACCACTGACACTTTCGAGATAGCAAAAGAGCGATAAAGATTAGGGAAATTTTCATAATCATAAAAACAAACAAATGTCATAATCTTAAAAAAAAATTGGTTGCCTGTAAAGTCGGTATACGGGCGAAAGTTTTACGTGACAACGACTTCACTCCACTTCACTCCAAACTTGACTTCCACTCGGGCATGGTTAGCCCGCCTAAGAGCGAGAGAGACAGACATAAAAAGTGAAAGGCACGCGTGCCTCCCACTCGCTCTCATTGTGAGCGCATAACGTGAGCGGAGCGTAACGCAGTTTCTTGAAGTGTCACCCGGCTAACCAATTTAGAAGACGACCAATTTTCAAGACGTTGTCACGTCAAAGAAACATGATAAATAAGTAACGATCATCGTTACTTATTAAAGTCATTCAGATTAAGATTTTTACTATTGATGAAAAACTATACTTTCAAGCATAAAAAAATCACGGATAGAGTATAAAAAAAACTATACAAGTAATATAAATTAGGTATATTCAAAATTATCATACACACACACATTTTACAACACACTTAGTTATTTTAATTTTAACATGCAATCGAAAAATAGTACTTATTGAATGCGAAATCTATCGAAGCTGCTGAACAATAGTTTTCCAGTACAGCGAATAATAACGTTAATTACAAGGAAAGATTGTCCCGGACGTGATTTAATGAGAAAGAATCTACTCTCGATGGAGCGAATAAATGATAACGAAGGAATTACCCGAACAAAAGACAAATTAGTGGGTGTATAGAAGTTAACAAATTATACGCATACATCAATGCACTTAAATGTAGATAGGTACTTATTCGAAACATGTACATTGTGAGTACCATCCATAAGCTGTTTATTTCATCATAATCCGAGCGTATTCCCGGTTGCATCCTTAGCGGTAACGCTTCAGAGCCCGGGGTCCGCTCCCTAACCTAGGTGATTTGACAAGGTTACTGGATTTTATACAGAGTGACTGCAGTCTGACCTCCGCAACCCAAAGGGTAGACCAGAACAATCCTAGGATAGGTTCAATAAGCTGTTTGTTTGTTTATAATAAAGCTTTATTGTACATAAGAGAATATACAGATATACAAAAACAGAAAAGTGAACATACAAGGGCGGACTTATACCTTATAGAGATCTATCCCAGTCAATCGGCAAGTAATTGAGAGGAATAAATAAATAATAGAGGAATAAGCCGTTGACTTAATAGCGCTGCTTGGAATGACTTCTACCGTAGTATCGTTATACTACGGCATTTTTAGGGTTCCGTACCCAAAGGGTGCAAACGGGACCCTATTACTGAGACTCCGCTGTCTGTCAATCTGTCCGTCTGTCTGTCTGTCTGTCAGTCTGTCTGTCCGTCTGTCTATCCGTCTGTCACAGGGCTCTATCTCTTGAACCATAATAGCTAGACACTTGAAATTTTCACCGATTATTTATTACTGTGGCCGCTATAACAACAAATACTAAAAATTAAAAAAAAAGTTAAAAATTAAAGGGGGTCGTCATACAAAAAACGTTTTTTTTAGCGTTTTTAACAAGATCTTTATAATGGCATTAACTAGATACTTGTAATTTTCACAGATTATGTATTACTATGACCACCATAACAATAAATACTAAACATAAGATAAAGTTAAAAATTAAAGGCGGTCGTTATACAAGAAACGTGTTTTTTCAGCGTTTTAAAACATTGAACGGAGGTATGGAACCCTTCATGTACGAGTCCGACTCGCACTTGCCCGTTTATTTTACTGCATTAGTAAATTCAACGTTGTTGAAATACCTATAAGCCTATTTCAGTTCCTTGCGTGGCCAAAACCGATTGGTTTATATAATATGTAAAACCAAAAACTTGTAGCTATCAGCTTCAACTGTTTTTTGAATGGAAAGACCACTTTCCAAAAACTTTCAGTATTTAATTCCTGAAATAAATTGTATTTCTGTTGCTTCCATATTTTATGAACACCAGATAAAAACAAAAATGGCCGCAGCAAACAAATCAGAATAAACCTAATCATTTAGGATTACCCAGTGGGAATTGGGAAACAAAGTTAGGTCTTTCCAAGTAATACCTACTTTGTCGAAGGAAAGCAATGTTTCGTAAAATCATAATGGAACCAGAAATCTGCGTAGTAACAAGTAAAGAAAATGTACCAATACATTAGTTTTGTGTTACTAATACACACGTTAATTTTTTATTGTGTATTACTTTTAGTTTAATTTGTAATAATTAAATAAGGTAAGTAGTTTTACGTGCTAGTCTATACTGTGCTCTAATATTTGCGTGATTTGAGGTTAGGTTTATCTATTAATTAAGTTTGTTAAAACTACATTATTAGATAATTTACCATACTCTTTAGAAAAAATTGTGGGACCTGGACCTGTCCTGGCGTAGTCAGGGGAATTACCACATAGAAAATAGTAAGAGGTGGAAGTAGAGAACAGAGACTCAACAACACAGATATATTTCTTTTCTGACACACAACTTTGTATCTAAAGTTATTACACTTTAAATAATATTTTTTATATGGCAGATATTATATTAAGTAGGTAGTTCTGAATATCTCTCCAGGATAAGAGATGATGGCGAAATGAATCAAAATGAAGGGGGATGTGTAAATGATTTGACAATGGAATGAAATAAAATTTGAAATGAATTGGAGAATAAAAAGCGGACAGGATGAGATCAAGAAATGAGGTGAAAACATGATGCATGATGCAGCATCGTTACAAATGTACTGGGCAAATGTATGTAAATGAACTTCTTTTTTACCTGTCCCCAATATACCTATGTATATTCACAATCATTGAGTGTGCGTCATACACGATTCATTGATGAAGTACAATAAAAAGGATTTGTCAACCTCAATGGTGGTCTTATGTGAATTAACCTTATACATTAAATATTATAAAGTCTTAAGAGCCCGTACTACCCTAAAGTTCTTAGAGCGTTCTTTAATATTATCAATATTAACGAAATACTCACTATACATACTATGTTTTGGAAACACGATTATTTAAAATTTTCTTTATAGAAAAAAACTGCGAAGTTGCCTCTAAATCACCTCAGAATTATAACTATTAACGGAAAGTTTCCAAGTAATACAACAAATTAGCCCTTGTAACTCTGGATTATGCAGGGCTCATGTCTTATTTTTGAATAACTCTTAAATATTCTTTGTAAAACGAAAAAAACCTCAAAACCAAAACCAGCCTCATTGACCTACCGTGATCTTTTCACCCCGCATGGTCTCGCTATCTCGCTTCGGTTAGAGTAAATTTGTGTACGTAGAAGCGGGAACAAAACTTAGATTATCCACATCAGGCCCACACTTAAGAACAATGACGCAACTGTTAGAATAGGCAAACGTAATTACTAAGGAATTTTATCTCAGAATGAGTTTCAAACAGAATGGGGAAGGAAGGGCTTAAATTACGTAAGTAAATGAAGGATCAACTCAAGTGAGTGAATATCTTACAGTTAACTCAAGTGCATCTAACATAGACATGAACACAAAATGGATAAGAGATTTCCTTTGAATGTAAACAGATATTCATCACACTATTCTTTATCTTAGCGCGTTTCTGGTTGCATCCTCAGCTGTGCTCCTTCGGAGTCCGGTGTTGGCTGTCCCACTTTTTCTTCTCCAAATATAATATTCATTTCAATGGTTACTCAAAGATGACAAAGGCCGAAGAACATGCGAAATTAAGAAGAAATAGCCGGAATAGTTTATACGATTTGGCTATAGTTTTACGACCGACCGCCTGCCTGCCTCTTTTTGGAAATGCATTTGTGCGAAAGATTTTTTACACTGTTAAAAATTATGTTATTTTACATGCTAAAAATTACATAAACCTGTAAAATTCCCGAAAAATCTGAGAAATAGGGTATATTCATGTTATTTTTTTATTTTTTTAAACGATTCTATAAGTTATTATATAACCGGAAAAAAATATAACACTTACAGAATATTATTAAATAAGCTTAAAAAAATAATTAAAACTACTATTATTTTTGGACGACTATAAACGCGCCATTTTGCGCTTTTATTCTGTGACGTCACCGTGCATTGTCAATGTCATAGATACACTTACTGTCAGTGTCAGTCGAGTGCAAATTACAAATTCAAAATATTATCAACAAAACAACGAAGTGTTGGATTTACAGTTTTATTTTATAAGTAATACTATCTAATTTGTGATTATAAGTGAGTGATTAAAGCTTTTAATATCAATTCATTACAAATGGAAGGGCGCACAAAATCTTATTATAAATATTGTATGGTTCCTATGTGCAAAAATAACATCGTAACTGCATCTGACAAAATATATTTTCATATGCCCAAAGATGCAAATGTAAGGAAAACGTGGTGTAAGGCGATGAGAAGAGACGATGTATCGTGTTTAAGTAGTTTATACTGTTGTTTTAGATAGAATGTTCAACAACTTCTCTAGCCGCATGGATATTCCATTCCGCGTATTAGGGTTCGCTGTTTTACAAAACCGAGCTGTAATGCCAAACAGCTAGAGGTTTAGTGAATTAGCGGATTATACCATTCAACTGCGACATGTACATACCTATTGTGAACAAAAAATACATATTGTGAGCAAAATGAGTAGTATCATCCTTTGCAAAACTACACAGTAGTATTGTAAGTACCTACTTCAATTATTTATAGTTTAATAGGTAGTAGACTAGCTGCCTGCTACTATAAGCTATAAGATAATGTACTACCTACCGTAATTTATTAAACAAATGTATATTATTTAAGAAAAAAAATACCCAAAATTCTCCAAGACTTTTTTTTTCTCTAAAATTTCCCATTTTTACCCAGAATTGCGAAAAACATACCCAATCTGGTAACACTGCAAATTACAAATGACTTATTGACAGTGACAGATAGTCTTCTTCTTTTTAATTTGTGATTGACAGCACAGACTATTTAGAAAATTAAGTTTGACAGTGTTTCGTGACGTCACGTGGCGTTTCGGAAATTTACGAGGGAATTTTAAAAATACAGCTTTTAAATAATTAATTTCTCAATGGAAACACGTTAAATTGAAAAGATATATATATGGGTATTTTTCTTTAGCAATAAAGTATACACATCATTTTTTTTGTTCGTTTCTGAATCACATGCATATTGTCTATTTACGGAAAAATATGTAAAAATGACAAAAATTATGTAAAAATTCATATTTTTCCGTAAATTTCCCAGATTTTTCGGAAATTTTACAGTTTTATGTAAAATTACATATTTTTTATTGCATGTAAAATTACATAATTTATAACAGTGTAACCGGCCGCCGCCCGACGTGAACTTTCACTGGGAATGAAATTGTAGCACAATATGTTTGTGCTTAGTCCTTTAGTCACCTTTTACGACATGCACAGGAAGAGATGGAGTGGTCCTATAGGCCGGAAACCACACATCCAATTAAACAGATATTGATCACACTACTCATAAAGAAATACGCAACGTGTTTATTTTAGTTGCATGCATATTCTGACCATTCCATTTTTGTAATTTTGTAATGAAATCCGTGGCAAATTGGCAAGTAGGTATCTAAGTATGTGCAATATTAGTATTTTTATTGAGTAAATAACATAAATCACAAATTACATAGGTACCTTTTTCAACTCACGTTAGTTTTCACTAAATAGGAAGATATGTAACTTTTTACATTAAAATACTCAAATACTTAGTCCAGAGTCCAGTCTAAATATCTGCAGTTCACATATTGAATGTCAGTGTCACCTATCTGTAACAAGAGTTTAGTTGTTGGTTAATCGTTCACTAGTTGCACACTTCAAACTTACCCTGTGGTCTTAGTTTCAAACTATTGCCTAGTCGGTTTAGCTGTAATGTTCAATGCTCACTATTGCTCACCGGCATTATGGAAACTTCTAGAATTCTCTACGGTTCACATTGTTTCTGAAACATAATTTTTAATAAGTTTTTAATAAAACAAAAGTTGAAATATCACCATAAATTTTATGTTTTGTTGTCGACTTAGGTACACCACACTACTACATTTTTGATACGTTTTAATACAAAGGTACCTAGATATCTTTTTAAGATAAAATTTAATTGATACTAAGGTTATTATGGCCGTACCTGAATTTTCCGGGGTCCAGTGCTGCCCCCATTTAAAATATATCATTTCAAATAAAACGGAGACACCATTAAAAATTTTACAACTACCAATTACTAGATAACCTTTCAAAGTATTTTATGAACTACTGTTTACAGTTTATAATGAGAACGTTAAGCTTTACTACGCACATTTGCCAAAAGTGGCCGTTTTTCGCAAATGTGCGTAGTAAAGCTTAACGTTCACACTTGAAACTGTAAACAGTAGTTCATAAAATACTTTGAAGGGTTATCTAGGAATTAGTAGTAGCAAAATTTTAAATAATGTCTCCGTTTTCTTTGAAATGATTTATTTTAAATGGGGGCAGCACTGGACCCCGGAAAATTTAGGTACGGCCTTAAGCACGGATCGGACATTGAAATGATAATATCATACATAGCTTTTTTAAACTTTAACGCATGGTAAATAATGTTTATTGTAATAAAATACCTATATAGTTGACCGCTTTAATTAGCTATGACTTTTGATATGAATGACTGACTCTCACGTTTGTTTGCACAAATGTCAAAGTACGAATATGTAATTAATTAAGGGGATACAATAATTTTTCGGGGTCCAATACTGTCCCCATTTGTAATAAATTATTTTAAAAAACGGAGATATCATTTCAAATTTTGTCCCGTACGGCTCTACTAGATAACCCTTCAAACTATTTTATGAACTACTGTTTACAGTTTTAAGTGGAACGTTAAGCTTTTCTTAGCATTCTTGCGGAAAACGGCCACTTTTGGCACTATAATAGATAAACTACGCCATTATCCCTAACGGGGCAGACAAAGCCTAGGGCGGCAAGGCTTAGGCCACTTTAAGCCTGATGGTGGGCGTAAAGATGGAAAAAGGAAATAATAATAGTGATGGGTTGCTAACCGCATCGCCTATTGATGTGATTCAGATTCTTGCCCATTCCCTCGATTGGCTTATACGATCTGCGCGGGAAGAGAAGCAGCTGGTACATTCTATGTTTTTTCTTTTCTCCCAGACCAGTATGGAAGAAGGAAATAATAGAGACCTGGTGGATGGAGTGAAGGAATCACACGTGAGTTGCAAAATTCAAGACTACTCTTTTCCAACGAATATCTTATTATCAAATCATAAGAGGTACCCGGGTTTAGTATTACACGATACTTACAATTGTGTAGCAAATATCATTCGTACTCGTAGCAACATAGCGCGCGGTTTTGGAAATGTATACAATCGGGTTTGTTGTGAAGGTAGCCGGAACATCATGATTAATGTTCGTTCTGAACAACGGGGAATTATTAATGTAAATTAGAATTTGCTTGTATTTACAATGCGAAATTAACATTACCGGCTAAGCACTCAACTGCTAATTTTGAGCTGCATCATTATTTTATTTATTGGTGCATCGTCCAGATATCGTAATATATCGGTATCAACTTGGTAATAAATAGATAGTAAGGGACAAATGACAGTGATTGAGCTAGTCCCAAAGTAAGTTTGAACAACAATACTAACAAGTAATAGGCAGATACCACAAGTAACAAGGTGCAAGCTTGCACATGTACCTGCTACAACTACTCTGTCAGTGCCATAAACATTTTATTTTTCTTTTTCTTTTTGCCACCATACGTGCAGGCAGATTTGTTGTGACAATGAAATGTGCGAGTGTCCGTGAAGGCACTATTGTAACTTGGCTCCAACGGAAGACCAGCGCTGGTGCTGCGTTTACGTAACACCAGCATATGCTGAGTTGGAGGCCAATTTGGAGGGTCATGGCACATACTTATTTTATATTTTATATGTTAGTAGTTGATATGTTATTATTTTTTGAAGTCTGTAAACTGTGTGTTGATCTTTCAAATAAACATTTTATCTATCTATCTATCTAACTACTCTGGTACTTGTGATGTGATGCTATTGTTCACTTACGAGTACTTAACTACTCTTTGAGAGTTCAAGGCGAACCTCATTAGACAAACTATTTACACTGTAACACAGAATACATAAGAGTACAAACATAATGGAATCTCACAGCGTCTCCCGCAAATTGGCGTCCCCGCACTTCTCCCCCGCACTATGTGCCCTTTTTTGCGCTCTAAACCAGGGTTCGTGACGTGTCTTGTCTTGAGAACTGTCAACCAATAGTAACCATCATGGTGAGAAGATGCGCATATAATAATTGTTTATCCACCGAATACAACAAAAAACGTATACCTATTTCATAGATTTCCGAGTGATGAAAACAGGTAAGCAAAGAAACAATATAATTTCACGTTATTACCCAGCAACCATCTTGAACACAGGTTGATATATATATATACCCTTCTCACTCTCACTCTCGCATTGGCGGGAGAATACACAAAAATATATGTGAAGTGATATTATGTAGCTGTTCCCGATTTTTCTTTAACATTTAATACATATAAAACAGAATATTTTTTACGTCATAGTGTTCGCAAATCTCCCGGTATGGAAATATATACTTAATCGTAAATATGTCGAACTCGTTAGTAGGTAAGTATTAAATTAATTCTGCGGTGCGACCCCAAGTATAAAACCGACGTGTGTACAGATAAATTGTTTCGTTTGTAGTAGTAGTAGGTATATAAGTTACTCTGAATCTATGAAGTGCCATATCAATGACTGTAATATCAGTAATATCTCTCTTGCGCGGAGAGCTAATGATTGTAAAAAATACGCTTACCAAGGTTGGTAGTAAGTAGGTACCTAGTCTTCTAGATGGAAATGTAGAATATTTTTTTCAGTTTATGATTTATTCGCTACTTAATTCATTTTTTTATTATTTATATCAAAAAGTAACATAATCTGATCCGAAAAGAAAAAAAATGTTTTTATCCTCTGAAAAATACGTAAGTTGTCTTCAAAATCTCGGTGGAAAAGGAAACGGTCATAACAGATGGACATTTAGAAATATGACGTCACAGCCATAAGGTTTCGCGCTTACGAGAGATGGCGAGATATCTCACTTTTCATTTTTCAACCATCACTTTTTATTATACTAGTATTTAAAATGATAATTATAATCAAGCAGAATAAGTTTACTTTTTGTTTCGTATTTGCTGTTTCGTAAAAAAATATTGTAATAAATCAAAGACAGTCAAGTAAATACCTAATTAAGTTCAGATAAATTTAAGTTAGTTAACAAAATACTCGTATAAAATAAAGTATGTAATAAGAACTGTACTTCATATTTTCTAAATGAAATAATAAGATAAGATCTTTCGCAAACGATAAATTGAGATAGGTACCTAATAGGAACCTTCTCTCACACGGCGACAATCTTCACCGCTGAAACCGGAAACTAGAAACCACAATCACGTTGAACCGTCCCATAACTGGATAACGATAATCCTTTGCCATTATAATTCAATAACTCAATTTGAAGGGCTAAATTGCCAATAGAGTTAATGGCAACAAATAATTATGTTACGAATTATGTAACCCGAACAATTGCGTAGAGTCCCAACGCAGACGTAATTTGAAATTGAAACTGTATTATTTCGACGTAATTATGAAATGAAAATGTCATACGGGAAATTAATTGAGTTGTGCAAACATCAACAATTAGTTGACTTGTAGCTGCCCGCGGGTTCGCTCCCGCTAACATCTGAATAATTTCATTTAGTAGATTTGTTTTTCTTCGCAGCCGAATCAATTAATTTATAAACATACCTCCTTTAAAATTTAAAGTGATTTTAAGAACATTATTTCATACCTTAATGGCGTAGAAATAATAAAGTAATTTCTTCTTCATACTAGAGTTATATTACACACTCGTTGATAAATCATCATCATCATCAGGTCTTTTTTATTCTCCACTGCAGGAGCACGCCCCTCTCTGTACTGCCAGAGCAGTCAGAGGATTTGGCCTACACTCTTCACGCTGGCCAGACGAGTTGGAGAGGTCTCATTGATGTTTAAAAGCTTTTTTTAGCTTGTATTCCCTAATTCTCCTTCTACAACATCCACGGGAAGACTTGGAGTGATCCCATTTTACTTTACCGGGAACCACATGGCTAGTCCATACTAATAAAATAAATATTAAAAGCGTGTAGGTAATACGGATATGGGCAGCAAAAATATTACTGGCTCATGGATTTTTAAAAAATATTTCAATATAAGTAAGTACGTATTTTTTCTTTTCTCTGTTTAGCAAATAATGACAAAGAAACTGCGCATTTAAATTACGCATGACGTGACGATCTAGTTACTTCTATTTTCACTAGACCCCGAAACTTCTATGCGCTGTAATTTTGTGAATTTTCACTACTTTGATAAACCGAAAAATATGGGTTCATTATTTTTGGATAATCGAACGGACGGACTAAATAAAATAATTACCTATGTTTCGGACCCAGTCCACAATCCTTGTGTTTGTTTGCTCTTCATATTTTTTGTATGGAAAAGTAGATGAGACACTGGAAACTGACATACTATGTTACATTTTATTTCTAAAATGGTTTCCGAGGAATGCGCATGTCGAACAAAGTCGCCGTCGTAAGCCGGCACTCTGCATAATAAACACCGATTATCAGGCTTATTATAATGAAGGATTAAATTTGAATTTTACGATTGCACCATCAGCAAATCTTCCAATCCTTCGTCGAAGTTCCTTGTTGACGATCCAAAGCTTTTCGCTGATGGATAAATAAATCCAATAAATGCTTTTAATCCCCTTTCAATTTGTTTTGTTTATAAAGCCTTTGTTGAAGTTGATTTCTGTGCTTCACTGCGTTTGTTTAGATGACGCGCTTACCGCTTTGTTACTTATCTTTTTGAGCAATTAAGATTCAAAGGGTTTTATCCCGAAATGTTGAAACTAAAACAAAATGTACACAGTCCATCGACTGTCACGGGTGAATGATTTATGTTCTTATTTATTTAAAGGTATTTCAATAATATCATCATTTTAATCATCGGAAGTCCACTTCCAGTTAGTTAGGCATTGGTTGAGGGACTCGTGGCCCGAAGGGAAGAACGCATCACTAGCGCTTTTGCATGGTAAGCAACCCCGGGCGTAGTCGCTTGATGACCACAATTGACTTAAATTATCTCGAGCTCAGCTCGTGTTTCGGAAGGCTGGTGAGCCTCGATAAGGTTCCGGCGCCATTCAGATGCTTTTAGGCAACAAGTTAAATCTGACACCAGATTTGGCCAATTAGGTGCCTACATGAATAAAAAAATTACTTTAATGGTTGGTACAAACAAAGTTGGTATGGTTGGATAGGTAAAAAAATGCATCTTTTGTCCTTGATCATATCGGTTCAGAGATTAAGAATTTTTGGTGTTTACAAGTGGTGTTTTTTACAAGCTTTTATTTGGTTACGCCTGTCACATTGTCTATGTGTCCGTAATAAAATCTCGCAAGCTAAATTAGGCTTCCCATTATTGGATGAGCTGAAATTTTACATACTTACTTATATACGTTGGGTATCAATGCAATATTCTGGTACCAATGATCTGGTCTGATAATGAAGCCGGAAGGTGGCCACGGCATCTCTGTGATAAAACAACATTACCCCACCGTGTTTGGGATCAATTGATTATAGTCTTGAGGAGCACTATAAACTCTTTAGTTCATTGTTTTAGATTTAATAAAAGCATTTTAAAAATAACATGTTGAAGTGAAAACTTCTTTAGTGGCGTTGTGCACTTTTTTTGTAATGGGTAATAAATGTTAAACTCGAGTCAGGACACGTGTCCTGATCGATAATTCGTAAGACGGATGGAGAGTAGACAGCCGGCGCGGCGTAGGAGAGGAAGTATCCCCCTCTCTTTCTACGGCGCGGCGAAAATGTATGCCTGCGCCTGCTGTTTCGTTATTTATTTCGCTGAGAGATAAACTTTTTAATGTAATATAAATTGTCATGTTTGTGTACGATAGCGCAATAAATAAATATTGTATTCTACCACATAAATGATAGTACTTTTATATTGATAATTAAAGCAATTCGTGCAAAATTATTCCCTAACCATTCCAAAATATCAAAAATGCACAACGTTAATATTCAAGTTTTCACTTCTGCCGGCACTCCCGGAGTGCAACCCGTCGTTTTTTTATATATCTAATTTCATTTATTTAAAACAACAGGCTTGGGCAAAAGGTTACAAAGTTTCATCAGCAACAAACTTCGTCAAAAAGTGTACAAAAAGTATTCACAACATGCTTCGTCTAAAGTTGTAATTACCTAGTTACAAATAAATATCCGCAACAGTCCGCAGTTGTATATTGTTATGAACGTGTCTACTTATGTTAACTTCAACAAGTGAAAACAAAACTACAAAAGCTCTGTATAACCATTTCCATGCATGAACATGTTGTGGTTTGCGGACTTGTGTGTCCCGCTCGCCACTTCCCACACTGGCGTCGCGGCACATTGGGCATGCAGGGATGTCAACTGTCAACATATGTTTAAATTCTAGTTTGTGCAATTTGATATATATTTATTCAAGATACATTGTTCTTCTTCGTCTTCGCGCGTTCCCAGTTGCATCCCCATGCTGCTTCGGAGCCCGGGGTGCGCTTTCCCGCTTTTTCTTCTCCAAATATAACATGAGAAAGACCTTGCGAAGTGGAGAAGAAATAGCCGGAACAGTTTAAATGATTTGGCTACAGTTTTACTACCGGCTGTCTGCCTGATGTCAACCCTCTTTGGGAATGTATTTGTGTAAAAAGTTTTACAACCGGCCGCCGCCCGACGCTAACCCTCCTTGGGAATGCAATTGTAGCACGAGATGTTTGTGCTTAATCCTTTAGTCGCTTCTTACGACATCCACATGAAGAGATGGAGTGGCCCTGTTCTAACCCGGAACCACACAGGGAATTTATTCAAGATACATTATTGGATATAGAACAACTTTCCATAGGTACTAAAAATTTAACTAAAAGTAAACTAAAATCTAAATTAAAAATTGAATTAAAAATCAAAATGTTGTTCATTTAAAATTTCAATTCAGATTGATACAATTTGTACGTACCTAAGTATTAAATTATTACTCTGTGATACAATGTAAATTATAACTAAATCAATATGATATCTGCTTTTCGTATTGAATGGTGTTGCAGGCATTCATACGCTACGTAACATCAGGTGCACCGTTTGCCTAAAATTCATCATTTATTACTAAATACTGTAGCAAATCTGTGTGATATTTTTTCAGGTTTTCTTTTGCTGTCCAGATGCTGCTCCGATTCTTGTCACTAATGTAAAAAGAGTAAAGAATAAAAAATGTCATAAGGTCAACCGGGGCTATGTCGCCTAAGGGGCTATGGTGTCTGTTGTAAATATTATAGCAAACGAATACTTTATTGCTACTCACGCCATCTTTTGAAAGTCTTTAGTACTAAAAGTATATAAAATCACCACTGGGTGTCGTGATAAGACCTATTTTCTTTAAATGATCCGCCATCTTAAATTTGACCTATCAATTGGACTGTTCTTGTGGCAACACGTGAATTTTAATCTATCGAAATCTCAGTTCCTTTATGAGTGTCGATTTTCCTGAACCGTAAGTACTGTTGTTGATTCATTGGAATACATGTTGTTTTAATGATTTTTTATTTAATTAGCTAAGATCTGCAGTCAGTACGCAAATTTCTAGGTAACTTTTTCGTTTTGGGGCTATTGCGACGTCCGATGGGGGCTATTGCATCTGTTGTAACGCAATAGCCCCATTGTCTGAGGTCCTAAACCTTTTTATTTTAGGATAATAGATGTTAATCTGTCTATACATATTATAAAGAAATAATTATACAAAGACTTTATGAGATCTTTCTATATGATAAGTCTACCATTGTATGTTTACTTTTCATTTTATACTTACTGCATAGTAAATATATAAAGTAAATAGGTTTTGTGTTTTTTTTTATCGTGCAATAAAACAAATAAATCATATCCTTGAATTACTTTGGAACTTAAACATTTTGATTGTTACCAAACGGGACCCAAATAAAAAGTGTTCAGAGTTTGTGTCTATCGGTTTACTTTTATCACGCTAAAACAAATGAACGTACTTTTGTGAAATTTTCTATGATCAAACTAATTTTCTGGATCCCACTTACGATAACTTTAAGAGTGGGATGTTCACAATTCTTTTTAAGGGTTGTTATTTATTATTTTATTTGATGTGGTAGTATTCGCGTTAATCCCGTTTTTTTTTTCTTTTAGGATTCTAAATATGGTGCGGAACTACAAACGCAAAACAACAAGTTCATACGATCTTGAAACCTTACAAAAATCCATAGAGGAAGTTAAAACTGGTAAACTGAATTCGTATCAAGCTGCAAAAAAATACATATTCCTCGTTTAAAATTGATACAAAAAGGAACTCTTTCAATTTTGTGATTTTAGTAATTATTTTTAAACTTATAAGTGCAAAATGCTCTTATAAGTCAAATTTTTATAGCCTTATAAAGTATACGTGATAAATAAATAATGGTTTTATTTGAACAATTGTTTAGCACCCCTGGAATCTAGCTTGGGGCGAATGCGTCTACAAAAAATAAGGGAAAACAGACGACATAGCCCCGAATATTTTTCTTACACTAAATACCTTAAACTAAACACATATAAATTTAGCGTACAAGATACTAATAAACTATATCATTTGTGCTTTTATATTTTTTTTCTATTAGAATCATTATTTCTTCATCTGATCACACAATACTAGTGAAAGACGCATTGACCCCACCTGGGGTTATTGCGTATAAAAATCCCAGCGTTTCCAAAAACGTTATTTACATATAGAATTAATTCAAAATACCATAAAATGATATTAAAATATAAAATTAGAGAAAATTTGCTAACTTGTAGCATAAGTAATGGCTTTTTAGGACACTTATTATATTAGTTATAAACAGATAAATATGCCGTTAAAAGTATTGTAACGCATTAGCCACGGTTGACCTTAATCCAAAGTTATAGCAAACTACCTATCAGCACTAAAGAGCAATAATGTACCTTATCAGCACCAACCTACATGTCAAGAATTTTTAAGCTATTGCATAGCTTTTATCGCGGGCTTTGAGCGCGGCGAACGAATCAAGAAATTCCGTAACGAAAATAAAATCTAACACCCCCCACTCCGCCTACCATGTAGGCTTACAAGCTATATAGCATTTAGTGCAATGTATAGAGGGCTGGGGTTCGAGTACCATAAAAATCTGACATTTGAAGATTTGCAGAAACCTGATGTGGAAATGGCCTGGCAAAACGGTAAGACTTGGAGATTTGGCACCTCACCATAGACCATAGACAAAATGGCAGGGGTCTCTAAGCAATTACCAGAGCCGGTATTTTTTTTTAATGTTCGGAAAAAAAAATCCCCCCATTCAAATTTCATACAAACGGCTCCCCTAAGTAACTTGGCGTAGCCTGAGGCCAAAGGCCGAATACAGAGCACCCCCCGCGAAGCCGCAGGCCGAGCTGCGTGGCGAGGCCAAAGGCCGAGCCTCACCTATATCTCAATTAGACCTGGAATATAGACACTTCAACAGCTGCACGAAAAACCGCAAGCTGCTTGCAGCTCGCGCCGCACCCGAAACACTAGTTATAACCGAAACACTGATTATAATTGCATAAGTTGATAAAAAATGCTATGCAATAGCTTTACCGCGGCAGTCCCTGAGTGCCGCACGTTTTTTTTAATACAAGACTCCCAGACCTGCCTGACACATCAGACTGGCCAAATCTGGTTACTTAGGTACCAATTAAACTTGAGAAGTTTATGGAGATATATACAATGGAATGGGACGAAACTTTGGTGTGGGGTGACTCCTCTAGTGTTACATAAAAGCTTTTTGAATAAAATTGATTAATTTAAAATGTCAGCAAATGTCCGGAAAGATATGGAGCAGCTAGGCCTAAACAGCGACAGTGCCGGTGATCGTAGCAAGTGGCGCTGCATGATTAAAATCATCATTAAGTGTATGTATGTATATTATAGGTATATTATGTATGTATATGTAAGTATGTATGTTTAGGGTTACGGGTATATTATATTGTTTCTTAAGTATATATATTAGATATGTAGTGATTGTAGGTATATTATTTATGTTATATCATATAAGTATATTCATAAATTAATTGTAGTACTTTATAATATTTATTTTTGAGCCGCAACTGATTTTATCTGTTTATCCCTATGGTTGACTGGGAGAAAACGCTATTAGCGTTAAGTCCGCCAATTGTGAACAATTGTTATTATTGTGGAGCAATCAAGTTTTAATAAATAAATTAAGAAATTAAAAAAGCCGACCCCGTGTAACGGGATAGAGCGAGGACAAAGAAGAAGAATGTGAAATGTCAGCAGCCCTAGCAATCCCCCAGCTAATGACATCAATTAAATAGACACATCTATGTTGATGGCCGATATTGATAAATGTCGCCATGAAGTTAATGGTGTCATTACAAAATGCTATTTATTTAAGTGATCTGCATTGCTGGTCTGGTGGCACTCCAGCAACTAACCTATATTTATCTATGTAGCGGCAGATACTGATAGCTTGATAAGTTACGAATTGTTTCCGGTCAACGACTATGCTGAGAACTAGGCAAGTAGACTTTAGAGGAATAGGCAAGTAGAATACGAAGAGAACTGTCGAAACTTCATGTATTTCTGTTCACTAGAACTTTGACCTGAAGTGATTCTAAGCATTAAAACATTTTTTGTGGGTTTTTTCGGATACTTTACAAGGTGCCCGTCTTTTTAAAATGTTAAAATAAATCAATATTCCATTAAAAAAATTGATATCTAAAAATTATTTTTCTTCCAAAACTCTAATAATATAAATTGAGGAAAAAATATTTTTAATATTAGTATTGCCTTCTTCATTTCCGATACAAAAAATTAGTTATTAAAATAATTCATAAAACCGACAAAATCTACATTCCGCGTCATTCCACGTTAATTTCCCGCCTCCCGCTGCACAGTCAAACGAAATATGTAAAAGCATGCGGGGGTGCTTTGCGGATCGCCCCGCACCTCATCCCCTCAGATTCTATTCGTATTCCGCCGTAAATAAGCATTTTACCGTTTTTATATCATATTTTCCAGATAATACTTATATGTGTTGAAGAACAATTTAAACAGTATGTTCGAACGTTTATCTATTACAGATAATATATAATCTTTTCCAGATCTTACAGGTACCTATATGTCCAGTCAAATCTGAGAGAGAAATGCCGCCAGTCATTCGTATTTGCAAAACGTACATATTAAAAGATCAGTTACCAAATGTTATATATACCTATATTTTTTTGCAGTTATATACGATAAGACCGCCTTTGTATATTTTTTCTGTTTTTTCTCTGTATTCTTGTATTTCTAGTATATACTACTACTATAATAAAGAGTAGTTGTATTGTATTGCAAGCACGAACAAATACAAAAGGACTGACAACCTTACCAAAGAAGCATACTCTAGACTAGAAAGCCAAAACTCTGTATTATTTCTAGATGTCACTACTATCTTGTCCGCTAGCCATACAAAGGATGATGATACTTATAGTCTGACGGTATTCACGAGCGCTTGTTTGTTCGTAGAAAATGAACTTTAGGGTTGGATCTCATCTATCAGCACGGAACAGCACTTTTTTATGCTGCTATCCTTTTCTGTCGCTCAGCACAGTAATTTGCTAGAGCGAGAGAGAGCGACGGAACCCTGCACGGCTGGTGCTGAAGCGTTTCGTCGCTTTCTCTCGCTCTAGCAAATGATGCTCCTGAGCGACATAAAAGGATAGCAGCATAGGTAAGTGCTGTTGGACACCACTACGAAACTATTTTCTTTTGAACTAGTAGCTCCATCTAGCTACAACAACTATGGTAATGGTAGATATATTTCTTGGATCTTGGCTGTAATATTTCAATTAGTCAAAATGTATGTAGGTAGTACTTACCTAGTACTTGTTGTATTGTGCACGGAACGATTAACAATACAAATGTCGCTGTCATTGACTTATTAAATACATATATTTATTACTGGGTCGCTATCGCTATGCATGATAGAAAAACATTTTAAATGCGGGATCCAGTACATAGTTCGTTTCCAATTGTTAGAAAAAGAAAAATCCAATAGGTGTCGGACGTGATAGGGCGCGAACGCTGGATTAATGGATCCCTCAGATAAAATGTTGTTCAATTGCCCTATTTTTTCGTGATCCGAAGAATGGCCCACTATTCCGGCCGGAGCTTAGATAACGCGCTATTGAAAATGTACACTTGAATTCCACTTAATGTAAAAAGGTTTTGTATCCCTGAATCTGATATCGATTAAGGTCTTTGCTTGAAAAATGTTAAAATTGATTAATGTTGTAGGTAAATATCAGCTTTTCCGTTAAAAGTTATACGTAGACATACATTTATTTGATAATATAAAAAAAAACACACATATGCACGAAACATACACGATATTATAACATAACACACAAAGACACTCGCGTTTCTGCAAATCGAATGTGGCTGTATAATTTACTCATACAAAATATAAATATAGATTGTAAATGATTTTTCTAGGACTGGCAATGGCAACGCAATGGGCATTTTTTTTTTTCGGAAAGCGTTACTTTCAAATTCGTTTCGAGATACAGAGTTAATGAACCGTAGTGGGTCATTTTGTTTCCTAAAATAATCAATGGTTTTGGATATTTCTACAAACAAACGCATGACCTTTGTTTGACCTTACTCCGCGGCTGTATCGGTTTAAGCTTTGAGTCCTTTCATTAAAAAATATGAGTCGCCTATTAGATATTTATCCGTCACTCACTGACAATAATGTCAAATGTCACCGTTTCCGCTAATGATAACTAAGAAAAGAACTTACCGTTAATCATGGGCAACTGAATTCACTGAATGACACTGACACTGACAAAGACTATGACGAACATAGCGTGTTTTAAAAAAAAACGGGCAAGTGCGAGTCGGACTCGTACATGAAGGGTTCCGTACCACCGTACAATGTTTTAAAACGCTGAAGAAACACGTTTCTTGTATGACGTGACGTAATTATTATTAACTTTATCTTATTTTTAGTATTTGTTGTTATAGTGGTCATAGTAATACATAATCGGTGAAAATTTCAGGTGTCTAGCTATTACGTTTCAAGAGATAGAGCCCTGCGACAGATCGAGTTGAAAACTCTGAAAAATCAGGTTTTTTGTATGACGACCCCCTTTAATTTTCAACTTTTTTTATTTTTAGTATTTGTTGTTATAGCGGTCACAGTAATACATAATCGGTGAAAATTGAAATTCAGGTGTCTAGCTATTACGGTTCAAGAGATACGGACAGACGGACAGACGTACAGACAGCGGAGTCTCAGTAACAGGGTCCCCTTTGCACCCTTCGGGTACGGAACCCTAATAATATGTATTGGGCTAGGCCGTTTGTTTTGTTATGACACGACTTTGTCTCCGACATGATTTTTATAATAATTTATAAAAATTAAAAAAAAAAATTAGTTTCTTGAAAACGCTATATTATGATATAAATAAATAATAATTAGGGGTTAAGAAAATTGACAATCCCCTTTTGTCACTATAAATTTAATTAATTTAAAAAAAAAAATTTGGTTGAATATTGGTTTAAACCATGTTACGTTATTACTTATTTTAAGCGGGTAAACTCACGTCGAAAGTCAGCTACTGGTCTACATTCTCGTTTCGACCTCCGGATGAGGTCGAAAAATGACGGCCGGTAGCTAGCTGACTTTTGATGTGAGTTACCCGCTTAAATTACGAGTAATTAGTAATGTCCATGTTAGGTTACGTTAATAGTGGTTTAAACCTAACTTGGTTTAAAACATTATTCGCCCAAATGAAATTGATAGTGACACAAGAGAAGGTCTGTGCTTCATCAAAGTTTTAAATAATTATAGTAATAAGACAAGGTACACGGGTATTTTACATCCTTTGAATGTTAATGGCATGTCAAACTATTGGGCTAGCTAAAGCGCTCCAGTAAAGTTGATTAGGGACGCTCCACAAATTTTGAACAAGGGGCTTCGCTAACCGCTCACAACATGACAGTGCAGTTTCACATATTGACAGGTAGCTACGAAAATATGGAATAAACCATAGTGTTCCCTATCCACGTTTATATGTCTGTTTAAAACTATGGTTTAGGTTGTATCTGGTACTTTCATGAGTTACTAGGAGCAAAAAAAAAAAGCCGTAGAATGTGCTTGTGTGAGTACATGCACAATAAAAAACAAGTAAGATGGTGGGATGTTAATCTTGATCTCTTGTTTAAAAGAACCCCTGGCACGGTGACTGATTGTTAGCTACTTTGATTGACTTTTACAATTTGCACGGGAGGAGAGTAGTATCTAGACCAGCAAGGAAGTCCTACTAAGTAGATCTGTACAGACTTAAATTATTAACATATGTTCTATACGAATAGCAAAAACAAAAAAATAATGATAGTCTTCCATACAAATTGCCTTATCTCATCCAAATTTCTATAGAATAAAAAAAATATAAGTACTCGTATTCCCTTACATATATTCCCTTCCCTTGTTCCTTACGGAAAGTTGTCTAGTATCATCGACTGGATCAGCTCTTAAAATAGTTTCAATTCATATATTTTGTACATGCAAGATTACTTTACTTTTAACCTTATCAATCGCACACAAAGGGGCACTAGTTAATTGCAAATGGTTTATGTAAATGCTGTACGCACTTGCATGGATTACAGTTTCGTCTCATGCTATTAGCCGACCGATTCAATTTCCATATTTATAGCCCATGATGTGACCCTTGAGGATTATGGTTTTGATCTAGATTATGTGACGGGCCACTATTAGTGACCTACGTGAGGCAAACCCGTACGTTTTTACGATGCACTTTGCTTTCCGGAGCGGATTAAGACGTAAAGTAAAACAAATGTCCTTGGGGTCAGCGTAGGGGCATCTAGATACAGGTATATAAATATACAGATACATTATCACGTCTTTATCCCTAACGGGGCAGACAGAGCATTTTAGATTTTGCAGCTCTAAGCAGACATAGCCCAGAGACGCAAGATCTAAAGGCCACTTTCAGCGGTATGGTGAGCGAGAAGATGGAAAAGGAATCAAAATAGTGATGGGGTGCATGCATTTTGCAAAAAATAAATGCAAAAATTAATTTTCTTTGCCAATAACATTTAGCAGCTACACCAACAAAAGTTTCACGGAGCGTCGATTTTAATTTGGAATGCAGTTAAATAAATCGCAGTTTAAACTTTCTTTCAATGCAATGAACATTAACGTCAAACTTATTAGTTTGTTTCTATTGTATTGTTCCAGGTAGGTACTCGCAGAAAAATTAAAGTTTCAGGTGAGAGAAAACTAAGACAATAGAGATTACGACTCCGCGCTGTAAAAATAGGTACTGTGTGTGTATAATTTCTGCCACACTGATTCCACTGAGATATATAATATCTAGCCTACTTACCATAATGTATTTAAATGATAAGAGCGCTGAGTTGGGTATGGGAGGTCGAGGATAAAAAGGCTATGGACATGGTGATTAGGAAGGCAGGATAATCCTGCAAAAAGTCGAGAAAAATAATGTGGGTATCATCCCTTGGGATTAAGAAATAAAATTACAAATTTTTGAGTTCAAAGATTAGCTTCTGCAACGCAACATTTTTATTTTTATGACCCCGGATGAGTAAGCTTAATGAAAAGCGATATTTTGAAGAGATAATTAAAAACTTTGGTGCTACAGACGTAACTTCTTTACGTGCTAGATTCAACGCGACTTTTTTCAAAATGACTGTTCTTGTTGGTTATTGTGTTTGTTTTATGAATTCGCAAGATTTGATGTACCGAAGTGTTGCGATGTAAAAACTTTTTTATTTAGGAGTAAAAAATGAAGAGGTTATTTTTTATTAAATAATTTTTGAGCGTCGTAATTAATAAGGGTGCGTTGGAAGCCTGATCGGAATAATAATGAGAGCCGGTGCTCTGGGCATAGTCTCTATCAGAGTAAAGGCTACAATTTTAATTTTCTTATGCTTTTCTATATTTTCTGTGTTGGCGGTGCCCGTTTCTCTTCGTCTTTGGCATAATGTATACTTGTATGAATTCAATCTATTAAATATTTAGAAGAGAGTTATATATGTAAGATGAACATTTGGATTTTATGTAGTGGCGATGTTCAATCTATTGAACAATATTTATAATAAGTAGGTCAGGCAGATGCTGACTCAGTAGTTTTAACGTCATTCATACATTTGGTACATTCTACTTCGGATTATATGACTTACTGTTTATTTTAAAGAGGGACAATATGAATTGTAAAGTTTGAATGAGAAACTAAAAACAAGAGTGAACACACTAACATTCTCCCGTAATTTAACTGTTCCGGAAAGTTCCTCTCAGTTAGTGGAGTTTGCAAAATTTGAACACGCTGTTCGGTGCCGCGAGGGCTCAAATTCTATTACATCAATTATCTAGGAATATGATAAAGGAAGGTTTATAAAGATGAATTATCTAAACTAACAGTTTACTATGAACTATGAGTTTCCAACATTTTAAAATGAGATGTTTCGGTAACTCCTAGACCGGTAGTACATGTTCGAACTTAAAAATTCTATTGCATTCGTTAACTCAGCTACTAGATTTTAATAAAGCTCCGGTAGAAAGTATTCGAGTTATTGTCCAACAAAAATACAAACGCCGGATTGGTCAAGTACTTAGACTCTGAAAAATTCGCTCGCACTTTCAGAAAAGGTTTTTTTCTTTAATTGCAATAATTAGCAGTACAAAAACACTAATAGATTGCAAAGATGACTGTTAATTCTTCTTCTAATCGCATCGCTAACTAAAACTTTAAATTTTGTTCTACTGTTAACTATATAGCAGTGATCTTGGCATCGAGGCTGGAGTTCTTCACAAGCAAACAAAATCAGCGATTTAAAAAATCTGAATAGGTGTACTTACTATTAATATTTTGACAAGAAGCTGTCGTGAAATAATGTGTCTTAATGCGAGTCGTTAGAGCTCCCCACATGCTACAAGTAGGTACACGCGGGGTGAGGGTTGCAATTTAATGAGACCACGACGGAAAGAAACGCAAACTGCGGAGGCAGCGGAATAGTTTCCACGTTTTGTTGTTTTTACGTGAAGCTTTATTTTGTAAGGTTCTGATATTTTGTTACTGGGATACTAATGAATTTAGAAAAAAATGTAGAATTACAGTTTTAAGTACTAATAGTCTCTAAATTAAGCTGCAGCCGGATAGACAAACGGGCGTGGAAAAAATATACGGCTCCTTGTCTTAACTTCTTGTACTTAAAAGCTGCTCTCTTGTCGGTAAAGTGCTTCCCATGTCTGTCTTTCCTCCGCTAAGTTATTAATATCCTTATAAATTTTCACATTTAGTTTTTCTTTTGGGTTCCATCTATCTGGTAGAATCTTGATGCTCCGAATTTCATTTGGCATAACATACTTGGCAGAATGTTATTTAGTAGAATATTTCAAACGCATAAAAAATATTTGATATAATATTTGTTTGTCCGAATATTTATATGTCCGAATGTACAATAGCATACTTTTAAGATGCCATAATTTCATTTAGTAGAATTACCTTTTACATACATTACGTTTCGCATAATTTGTTTTAAAATAATGTTTAATTAGTGTTACTTTTATTTGGTAAAATTTCTTTTTACCTTCTAAGAAGATGGCATTATTTCATCTGCAATGCAAATCAAAAGCATAAGTAATAATGAAAACCATAATCGTTAAAATCCATACTATTGTTGGTCAACATAAAAAAAGCATTTCGAGTTTGCTCGGTTAGGGCAAAAATATAGGTTAGGTTATGTTAGAACTGCGACCACGGCAAGGCCAAGGTAAACAGCCTTTTCATACTATAGGTAATATTTTTTTTATTACAGGGAAGAAAAAACCACATACGTTTATAATCTTAGTTTAGCTTATAATCATGATTCTGCATTTAAATGACTATACGTATGAAATAAATACCAAAAGGCGATTCTGACTGCGAACTTTCTGCGATATAATGATTCTACTTTTAGATTATTATGGCTATAAAATTTATCCTATAAGATTATTCAGATTTTTTAAATTATTTATATTAAAATTATGAATCTATGATAAATGAGTAGATGCCAAACTAATTTCTACGAAATTACGTTTCTGAAAACCGCTGTTATGCAAAATAATATTATAACATAAAAACCATAACGGGGGTTCTACCATAAAGGGGAGACCCTTTTCTTTTATTTGGGCAAAAAATCATCTTCTGGGTTTTCCTACTGTACTTCGGAAACCTAAAAACACAATCGATGCTAAAATTTTTATATTTTGAAGATAGAAGTGAAAAGCGGAACAAATATTAACTCATTGAATAATTTTTATGTTTTGAATGCAATCATCATTGCCATATCTGAAATTTAATTCATATTTGCAGTTCAAAATTACCACATAAACTTAATATATTATTAAAATAAGCACGTGAATTGTAACAAATATCACGCAATCAATATACCAATTAAATTCCAATTTGTCCTAAATGACACACGAGAGTTGTTTGGTAAGAAAGTACATACATATGTGGTTTTACCCGTGTTACACAGCATTAATTGTTCCATTGTATTCATTAACTTAATTGTATTATTTCTGACATTTCGTCATCACATTCCTAGTTATGATATATCTAGGTATATATCATAACTAGGAATGTGATGACGAAATGTCAGTAAATGTATCTGCGTAACTATATGATTAATACATTCCATATGAAAATTTCATTTATAATAGAAAAACGACAGAGGTAATTAGTTCATACACCTGCCCTAATCATCTCCCACAAAGGAAATTTTGAAAGAAATAATTATTCTAAATAATATCCTATTTATGGTGTTATGTGACATTCATACTGACAGTATGTTTGTCCATTACTATGGTAAATATTATTGCCATGCTACGAATTACACATTTCATCCAAAATAAATTCCAGAGATATTATTGTTTCACGAAACTACAAAGCCAAATACTCGGTTCCTCGAATTTCAATTACACCTCATACATATTTGGGCTGTTGAATTTTCCATTAATAGTATTTGCTTACGAATAACAAAAAGAACGTTAGTAATCAAATTCCTATAGACAGGACATGTAAAATAGATGACAGTACTAAAGTGAGCGAGTTTACTTTTAGCTGTTACAAAATGTAGCATTAATTTTTCAGTAAACACTACATGAGTCACGTAAGTGCGGGTGTGGTCTTCTCGAACAATTTTCAAGCAGATAACAAACTTGACTTTTATTTTCGTTGATACCTTTGTATGACTTTAAATATAAATGGATTACTTAATACACTTACAACTAAGTTGGTATAAGTAGATTTACCTATACACATACTGAACTTATGGAACAAAGAACTTATTTCTTTGTCGTGATGTACCGAAATCTGATGGTAGGGTATAGGAGGGGAATATGGTCAGTTGGTTAATATGGTCACTTTTATCTTAAAAAGTAAAGGGAATAAGAACTAGATGGTACCATCAGCAGATAGCTCTAGACAAGTAAAGCAACACAAGAAGTACCATGTCTACTACGTCTCGGTAAAAACTTGCTTTTGACTTAGTAATTTTCATGAAATTGAAAAAAAATCTCGTCAATTATTGCACTAGGTGTTGTGATTTGTAATTGCGGTAAGTATATATAAATAAGTATAAATAAATAAATAAATAATATTTAATATTTTAGAGGGGGAATTATGTTTTTAAACAGAATGAAAGCGTTTGAAATTTTTAAAAGAAGCTGAAAAGTACCATCTGGTAGGTAAATATAATCACGCTAAAGTGAGGCTCAAGACATTAAAAAAAGTTTATACGAATACGACACCACGGCATAAAGCAATCAACAAATCAGTTCAAAAATTGAATAAACCAATCATTTCTAAAGGAAATTGCAAAACATTGCAATTTTAAGTAGGTACTGATTCAACTCGTACTAAGGCCATTAAACCCTTATATAATATCCCTAGGACAAATCCAATATTGCTTTCATAACAAAGAAGATAGAGTCGTTAAGTTCGTTCTTGTCTTATTTTTTTATTTATTTTATTTATTCAAGTACACTTGGAAATTTACAAAAATACACTTAAAAAAAATAAGGAAAACATAGTACTTAGGTGCTACTTATTTCTAAAGAAATTTCTTCCAGTAGACCCGCGAGAGGAAATGGGAAAAAAGAGGTAATTGGCGTGTACCTACAATACAAAACTAAATAAATAAATAGACAAGATATATACCTACATAAACATACATAAATATACTTACATAAATACATAAATAAATATATATTCATAAAGCATATATACAATAAATAAAATGTCTTGTTTTCTTCTTCTCCTATGTCGTGTCTTCTTCCTAATGTGTTTACAAAATCAGACAAAGAAATGTCAAAATGTGAACCTTAAAATCCATGGAGTTATTAAAGACACTCTCTCTATCTATAACTAAGAACTACGTTCTACGTACGATATTTTGACCTCCCTATAGGACACGGCGTCAACTTTCTCCTTTGCTTGATCTATAAAGGCTCTTCTTGTCTTCCCTTCCCTATTCTTGGTTCTACTTTTCCTTCTATCATGTTTTTAATAAATTCATCGTGTCGTATAAGATGACTTAAGATGATGATCTTTCCTATTAACCAAACATCTTTTCTCTTGGAGTGTCCAAGTGGAAAGATGTTTGATGTTGATTTTAAAGGACACTTCGTGATCATATTTTCGGGACGTGTCGAAATATTTTGATTTTCCCTTTTTTAAGTACTTTTATTGTATTTATTTTAAAACTTTACATGCCATAAAGATCGTCTGCTTAATAACTGCATTAGATTTATTTTCTGTCTGCGTAAGTATGACCATATCTCAGAATACCATTCTCTGCTTAAATGGCTCACCATCCGCCAACGCAGGAATCTACGTTTACTGTGTCAGCTTTATCTATCTTAAAAATGACTTTAAACTTCTAAGTTCTACTTATGACAGAGTCCTACGTTCTTCAAATAAATTGACCCTAGATATTCCTTCCCACCGTACTGGTGTTTTCTCAAATTCTTTCGCCGTTACGGCAGTAAGACTTTGGAACGCGCTTCCTGATACTGTGAGAACTGCCAATAGTCGTGCTGGCTGTAAGGCCTTGTTGTTGAAGCATATGCTCGCTCAGTCCAATCAAGTGTAATACCTAAGTACCTAATTGCTGCATTTGTAATATCCTTATAGCATCTACTATTGTTTGTTAGTACTTAGTGTATTTAATAGATGAATTAAAAAGTATGTATCAATGTATGTATATTTATGTAAATATTCATATTGTTGAAGTATAGTATGTATTAATGAACTAGTTTATGTAGAAAGTAAATATGCTTATATCTGAATGCTTATCAATATCTCTTTTGTACCCATTTTAAGTTTTCTAACAACCCAAAGGTTGGCTGTCCGTTAATGCTTTTAGCATTAAGTCAGCCTATTGTGCTATACAAATTGTATTTTGTACAATAAAGTTTAAATAAATAAAAATAAATAGTATAGTTTATTAAAAGTATGTTACAATAAATAATATTTCATTGGTCTCATCTTAAAGCTTAAGAAGATCATATTACCCCGTGTACATATTTGAGTAAGTATAAAGTAAAAGTAAGTAAAATCAATTAAGTAAATCTAATCGGCAATTTATTGAATTAAAAAAGTTCACTGAAAGCAAAAAACAAAAAAATAAACAAATACCAACATTGATGCTTGTTTGAGGAAGTCTTTGCTCAAATCAAAGGTTCTAATTACTTACTTGATTATTAATTCCCAAACCAAAGTACATTTTTAATGATTTCGTTTCTTTTTTTTTTGCTAATGTTTAGAGCCTACAACAGCATATTCATTTAAGTATGACTCTTTTCCTAACAACGTTATAACTTGCATGCAAAGTACTGGCAATTTATGTACTTACATAGTGTATTAAACCAGTCCATCGTTATAATAAAACTCTAAAAGTCAACAACAAAATGTTTTTTATGTTTGCATTTGGTTCAGATTTCAAAAGAAAAAACGTTTATTACATATATTGTAGGGACCTCTCACGAAATCATGACTCGTACTTGATGAGTTGTAGTATTTGTTGTTATCCCACTTGTCCCTAATAAAAATAACAAAATAAATAATTCAGGGCACGAAAGGAGCTAACGTTACATTGTATGATAAATTACGTGAGTTCCGAGGAATTTTAACATCAATTGCTGAGTTTTAAAGCCTTATTTAAAGTTAGCTTTGCTCTTCCGGAAAATAGCCGAATGTTTGTTATGGATGATAAGAGAAAAAGTAATGTTGTTAACTTTTAAGTAGAAATTGGGCGAAACATTTAAAATTACATTGTAGTTATTATAGTTACTAGAACTGAGCAATTGTACTTTAACTATGTACAAAAAATCTTAAAAAAATATCCAACTATAATACATACATAAGTAAAAATCCGCATGTCATTCCATTATTTTATGTTGCAATGCCCTATCATTCATGTTGTATCTACTATATTTGGCAATAAATATGTAGTGAAATGTAATACATGTACAATGTGAAGAGCAATAAAGAAATTGAAATTGAAAAAATGAAACTATAACTTCGATTTTCAAAGACTTTTTATCAAAAGAAGAAAAAAAACTTATTTTGATTTTTATTGTATATTTATGGAATATTTAGCCATCATTTGGAAACAATTGTTGTTTATATTTAGTAGCCGGAGGACAGCAAATAGCAAAAAAAATATTTTCCACAAAATCAAATGCATCAAAAATGCAGTTTTTCTAGATTAAAAGTGTGCGAGCACAATATTGTGTTTTTAAATAAATATACAGAGAAGAACAGCTAAATTCAGTCAGATTTATAAAAAGCTAAAGAAAAAGCTTTCTAAAGTATATAAAAATGTGCCAACTACGAGTAAGTCGCTCTAGGTAAAAAGAAATTTTTCGATTTTAAAATTATACGATTCTTTCGTGTTGGATGATTAAAGATTTATTGCTGTAGATTAAATGTGCGATATGTATTACGAGCGCAGGAAAAATGCAATAAAGTTGGAGCTTGAAGGCTTGAAGACATGGTAGATGCTGTATCAAGTTCATTTCTTACAGATTGCTATTCAAACTATTTATCCGTCCATGTAGCAAATATAGGGTTCATTCTCATTTCAGTTATATTACTTTTGTGAGCCTTCTTTTTTGTACAAAGATTTTCAGGGTGAGCAATCTGGCATGACACAATAGTTTTTTGTATTGTAATGAATACGATTATAAGCCGTTTGAAAACATCTCTACATTTATGTAAATGAAAACAGCAAGTAGTTTCTTATTGTACTTTTTTCGATCAATTCGAATAAATGCAAAGATTTCAATGTTTGATAATCTGTTGCTTGACTGGCAAATATTATGATGCATATATGTATAGTAAGTACTCAAATGGTAATTTCTGGTTTTAATCCTCAATCAATTAACTACTTACTGAGTATCTTCTCGTAATTACAATAATATTCACATCTAAAAAACGTGTTTCCTTATGTAAGATTTCAAATTAAAGCAATAAATAGCTTTAAAAAAGTGCCAGCAAATTGAAAGGCTTCAGAAAAAAGTAAGTACCAAGTATAGAAAATATTTGACACTTACTTTTTTCTTTTCTTACCCGATACACGACTGTATTATATTAAATAACGCGTGGGAACATTCTTGAGCAAAATCTTGTCTCAGGTATACTATACATGTATGTACACATATATCCGATCATGTTCATAATGGCATCTTAATATTACCTAATAGTTTTAATTTGACTCTTTGTTTTGTCATAAAAATACGCAAAAGGAAATTAAAATATTTCTGAGTAACATCATACCATCCTTGAAAGATCCAAGTAATAAAACTTTTCAAATCAATGTTTTATGAAATTATTTTGCCGACTTCTGTGGTAGTCTCTCTCTGTTTCTCCTTTAACGCAGAATAAAATGTGTCAAAGGTATTACCTAAATAAGTTTGGAAAATCCAAAACTGCACGCCTCATAATCTCATTTTTCACAATTAAATTGAAATTACGATTAAACTACATTGAATTAGACCGTGATCTTCGAAAGGACTTAGTTTTGGATAATACTGAAGCGTTCTTGGCATCTCAGCGAAAAAAAATGGACTTGATCAGATAAGTTTTTCGGGAGTTATCGTGACCACGCCAGTTTCCATACATACAGACACACGGACGTCCACAAAATGATTTTATTAAACATTGTTTTTATTTATTTAAAAGGCAAAATATCTTTTAAAAATGTCATAAGTGTTGAAACTAGTGTTTTTCCTTGACTTTTATGTGTAAATATTATTGTACAAGTGCGATAGAAAATAAATAGAGACACATTTAGTTAAAAAAATCACTTGATTTTTGTAAGGCGAGAGTAGAGCACTACCTCATGCGCTTCACTTATGAGGCGTGCAAAAGGGGCGATACGCCAACCTGTATTAATTAAGTTCTTTTATTTGTCCAACTTTAGCCCAACCACCTTATTTACATTTAATTTCACCCAAACGTGGACTTTGCGTCCTGTGGATTTAAGTTAGGAAATAAATGATGACATTGTTACGTTTCAATGCTACTCTTATGATGTCTTCGCGACGCGTGTAGCGTGCGTTACTTCTAATACCAATATTTCCCTCAAGATTCAGTCGAGTCTCATGTATTATGAGTTACTAGCTGATGCCCGTAGCGTTTCCCGCGTGGTCAAATTTTTGACAATCCCACGGGAATCTCACATTTTCTTGAGATGAAAGTTTCCTATGTGTCAATCTAGGTAATAAGCTATCTGCATGCCAAATTTCATTCCAATCCGTTCATCTTTTGGCATCAAAGCGGATCCAGACATTCATAGAAACTTCCGCATACATAATATTAATAGGATTGTCTTTCAGACACCCAAGCAGGGTGGAACACAATTGATTTCGACAGTTCCTTGTGACTCATACGTTAACAAAAGTAGGAATTATAGTTTCATCTTGAAAGTAACAGGATAAACTTCGATTAGCTTTTTTATAGACCGAGAGCCAAAGCCCGTCAGACCTTACTAATTTTCACACTCATTATTTGTGTGGGATTAAATAGTGATATTTACTCGTAGTATCTACTTGGTAGTTTGACAACACAGCGAATTTATTTTTGGGTCCAAAAGTAGGTAAAAACAGTACCAATTTTCTTAAATTCTCAATACCTTCTGTAAGAAGCCAGATCAATGCGACTTGATCTTGACAAATCATCCTTGACAATTTGCCGTTAAAATGTCTTTTATCTTACCACTAAAGGCACCAACTGAGATGCCCTGCTGACTGCCCTGAGAATACCTATAAGAAAAGTTGATACTGTTTTACCTACCTTTGGCATCTTGTACCAGTAAATTGGCAGCGTTCTCAAACTAGCTAGTATGCGTAAACCGAAACTGCTCGTACATACATAGGTTTTAACACTACTTAATTCCACAGAAATGATTAGTGAGAAAATAAGTAGGTCTGGCAGGCTTGGGCTCACGGACTATTAGAATTTACTTATTATATATTTCACCTAATTTAAAATTTCTTGTCTCTAAAATTCTAGTCATATTTTTTTAAATTTATCACTATCTGCATCATTCTGCTAATACGACCTTATATTAAATAAATAAAAAAAATATTGGCAGTAAAAAAATTTCCTTTAAAAATGAAAATCTCGGATTCTCGCCATATCTTCTGAAAGCTGAAGATAACTTATACGAAAATAAGCGGGTGATTGCGTATTTTTCACCTAGTCGTTCCCAATTCGCGGCAGGGTTGGCGCAGGTTAGGGAAGGCGGCCGGGCGGCGGCGGCGGCGGCCCGGGCCGCGGCTCTTCTCGGTAGTAGCCCGCCGAACGTCGCGCCGCGAGCCGCCTTCGCTTCCACATCATGAGCGCGCAACTTCCCGTACTTTTCCCGCGTACTCGCGTTTTTCCCGCTCTGTTTGTTTTCGCGCGCTAACTCGAAACGGCGACGGGACGGTGATTTTGTGAATGGATCTGTGATTCGGCCGCTTGTGTTTTAATTGCTGTGGCTTAGCCGTTTATGTTTACGGAGTCTGTGAGTATGATTTGTAATTTAATTTATCTGTTACTCTTTCATTTTAAAACCGTATATATTGGCTAAAAAATGTATACGTACCAACCTACTAGGTTTACTTAGTTACAAAAATTTGCCATGTAGTTCTAAGTTTATTAAACATGACAATTGCGTATATACTAAATTTACGTATTCCTCGGATAAGTTAATTTTAGGCTCATACCTTCATAATCCATAATATAAAATAGCGCATTAATACCTACCCCTACCCATATCAATAATAAATCCCTACGCAATGGGTTTGTATGTAATACCACCTCCCGTTAATTAAAAACCCAAGTACACTCCTTTATATTCCATAATCCAAGTGGGAACGAGCTCACAAAAGATAATGAACCACTCAGTCAACACTTTACGAAAGCGACTCAGGCAAGCATTACTTTGTTGAATAAAATTCAAGATCATTTGCAGCCTCTACCATTATACTCTTGTTATATTAATATTATAAAATATTCGCATGGTTTTGACTAAGTCATGATTTGTGAGTGAAAAGCGTTCGAATAACGTGTCAATGGTAGGAGCTGCTTGCATGCCGACATCGGGATCTCCCGTAAACGGTAAGGCGGAATTTTCAGCGTGTTATAACATAAATTCTTATCGTTACTCGGCTAATATAAGAGCTAGCGCAAGTAATTAGGAACATCATTTTCTCTTACTTGCCTGGGAGGAAGAGAAAAAGGTAATGTGCTTTCCTCCCCCTTGCATAGATTATAAGAGTTAATCATAGGTAAATTTTGGGAAGAAAGCGGCTGTCACAGTAATTTTTTCATCTACTTAATTGAGATTTATATTCCAGAGCTTAGTTCCAGGGTCTTATATTACTAGTACAGACAAAGACGTAATATGTATACACTACACAATATTACTTTTATTTTGATAAAACAAAGAGCAAACATTTAGAGAATTGATTAAAGCATGTATCAATACCTATACGTAAGTACCTTCACGAATTATGAGCAAAAAATTCTTACCGTGATAATATTGTTTATACAACGTGGAAGGGACATACTTACCCGTAATAAATCTAGCCCCGAGCACTAGATCACTAAAGTATAATGACATTAAAATAACAGTCAAAAAACAAAAAACAATCTTTTTTTTCCCATACATATCGCCCGGGCGGCGGCACACTATTGCATGGAGATGCCAATTGTTTTTTGTTGTTTGGCTGTTATTTTAATTTCAATATACTTTAGTAATCTAATATAGCCCGTGGTTCAATTTATTACGGCTATGTCCGTTCCACGTTGCATAATAAATAAAAATATTTCTAGAAATTACGATATGAGTAAGTTCATAATATTTTTAAATTTCTTTTAAGTATGTTCCAACAGAAATAAATATACGCACAAAATTTTCTACAAATATTCTTACCTATTCCATACTATACGTAATAAGAATAAAAAGGAAAAGCCCGCTATTATTGTGACCTCGTGCCAAATAATAAAAATCCAACTTTAAATAAATTGTACCTCAGTGTTATTTCAATTACTCGTTTTATGTAAACTTTTTACGATACAAATAATGCCAGCATAAATTGATATCGATTGAACATTCAATCGAGATAAAGTAGGCCCAGAGAGGTATACTTTTAAACACAGATTAGGGGCAAAACCATAACTGTCTTGAATGAACTTTTATAATAAGGAATGAACATTTATGTGATACAATTTGTATCTGGAGAAAGTCTTATTACGCTGGCGCTATAAAAATAAACTGCCAAAAAATAACTGACAACAAAATTATTGGACTTTCAACATACATTTATTATGAGCAGTTTTTTTTAGTACCTACTTACGTTCGTGTGTGCTGTCACATTAAAACATGAAGGTATGTGTGGCAGACGGATGGACATGACAGGAATACAAAGTTTTGACTTGATCTTATATTAGATATTAACATTCTATTAACGAAGTGCCAAGAGTTTTCACAGACGTGATTTTAATTTAAAATCCTACTTAGATTTAGACTTTTAAAAATCGACCTTCGATTTCTTTTTTGTCTGCCCTTTGTCATAACCCAATCGAAGGAATTAGACGTGGTATGACAACAGGATACGACTAGCAATCAATACTTCCCTTTTCCACCTACATGCCCATCATCTCGTTTAAGTGGCGTTTGGGTCCTATGGCCCTAGGCTCAGCGTCTACCCGTGAGGAAAGGACATGATTTATATGTATGTCAGCATGAATTGGTACTTTTTATCAAAGATATATGCTTTCTAGTGCAAATGCTATTCCTATACGGTGACGACCTCCGTCCTCCGTGGCGTAATGGTTAACACGCTAGACCGCTAATCCGGAGGTTCTGGGTTCGATTCCCAGCCAGGACAAGTTGGAAAATGCCCTTTTTCAAATTTTCCTGGGTTTTGGGTGTTTATCTATATATGCATTTATCATAAAATATGTATCGTTGAGTTAGTATCCCATAACACAAGTTTGAAAACTTACTTTGGGGGCTAGCTGAAAGATAGTGAAGATATAGGCAAATGGCCTTGAAGTGTAAAATAAATTGTTAACTCGTAAATATGGTGATAATTTCCATATTGCTCTTCGTCATGCACTAGATAGCCCTTTAAATTATTTTATGAATTGCCGTTGAAACTATTATTGGTGTTCCGTCTAGCTTTAAAACTTGCCGTGGCCACTTTTGGCGAAGGCAAGTTTTAAAGCTAGACGGACTAATGTAAATACTTGCAACGGTGATTCATAAAATAATTTAAAGGGCTATCTAGTGCATGACGGAGAGCAATATGGAAATTATCTCCATATTTACGAGTTAACAATTTATTTAAAATGAGGGCGCCACTTCAAGGCCATTTGCCTATACCTTCACCTTACTCAGTGTGAGTTGTCCCTACCTATACGCTGCACTTTTGTGATTATACAATAAAATATTACTTTATTGCAACATAATCCGCTAGATGACAATATGTCAAATCAGACACTTTTTTCTAAATGTCACAACAAACATTTTTATGGGATTTGTATGAAATACTAAACCGTGACATCATAGATATTTGAACTCAAATTTTTTCTGCACTAAAAAATCTTAAATCATGTTGAAAATGTATATGATCAATGACAAGTGACACTATTTTTGGACGTTTTATTCTCTTAAAGCAGTACCAAATAATTTACTATTTCACTATTTAGTTTGCTAGTGTGAGAAATAGAGAAGGCAATTGCTAAACCACTCCATAGTATCTGCAAAAAAATCGTCATTGTGTGCGACATTTTCCAGACTTTTTTAAATTAGTAGCTACGACAGGCTATTTGTTTCAACTAGTATTTTGGAACGATCTCTCTCTCTCTCATCTCAGCGTGTTCCCAGTTGCATCCACAGCTATAATGCTGTATAGCCCGGAGTGATTTTGGAACGATCACCGATAAAAAAATACGTTGAAAGAAGTTCACTTCAGATATTGGTTTCACTTTCCTGTTGTAGCTATCTATGCGGTTAGGTATACTATTATATCAAAATCAGAAAATTAAACGCTTAAAGATGAGCATAATATTACGAAACGACTTTAATACTGAATCTTTTGTTCTACATTATTTCTCTTCTAGATAAGATTTTTTTAAATATAAAAAGTTTTATTGGATTTAAAGACTACCTTTTTTTAAGTCAACCAACTGGGTGATGTGGCATATCACAATTATAAAGCTAATAACGCAAATTTGATCAATACGGATGGTTGAGTAGAGACTGTCTATGACGAAGGTGCTGATCCTGAATTACTAATTGCCTATTAAATAATGTCCTGTATTGTCCCAGTGCTCCCCTTTACAATCTACCTACTGAACAAGATCCCGAAGGAGGACGCCAAGCTTAAACTCACTCCCACATTGCCTGTTATTTATTGTCAACATTACATTCTTTTATTGTGTTATCAGCATGATTCATAACATAGTAATTTTTATGAAACGTGAAAGTGACATGAAAAGCCAACCGTTATTAATGCCAGGATAAGGTCCTGGAGGCTGCATGCAATCTGAGGGTTTTGTGCGATAACAAATGGGTGTAATTGTGAATTTCTCGGAAACGTTACTCGGTACATAAATCTGGCGATTGTTGCGGCTCACCCCTTGTTACAGTTAATGTGATTCTTAACTTGTTTCCACTGCGTGTGACGCTCACGCATTTTGTTTCGTCGTTTGTGTTTACAAATTGGATACTTTACCTATTGGTTTGAGAAAAACTAACCTTTATTTTTATTTCACTGCAACAAGACACGAATTAATCTTGTTAAACACAAAGGTGGACTGGTAGACAACGCTTTTAGCGTTAAGTTCACCCATTGTCCTGTAGAATTAATTGTGCTTTTTTGAAAATAAAGGTTAAATTATTATAGTTCAAATGGTATTTGCTAAGCAGCGGTGTTTGGTGCACGCATTAGCATACCTAAATACCAGGCTGAATCTAAATTAAAAATATGTAATTAAACATTTTGCCACGATTGCATGAGATTCAAACTCACGCCCCTCACGTTTGTACCATGAGTGCATTTCCAGTTATGCTACCGTGACTATGAATCACCTTATCTTAATATTCATTTCATTTAGATATTTTTTTTTATTTAGATATTATTCCGAGCATTGTAATGTAGATTATTTCAATAACCAGGCTAAATGTTCGGCGGAAACGTTCTTGGGATACGAAAGAAATTGTTTCAGCGCAAAATAATCTGCACATGTTACGGCCTTATCCTTGTTGGGTAGAGCTGTCCCTCTTTTTATAATTTAACTAGACCTCTGAAACCAACCCTTGTCGGTAAAGTTAATCCCAACTTAGCTTCATAGAGCTGTCTCTGCCTCAATAAATTGCTGTAAATATATAGACTGACATCAATTTACTTTATTTTCCCAATAAACATAAGATAGAAAAATGCGAGAAAAAGTATCCGCCTCGAACTGACCAGATTCTGTACTGTGGCCCAATTTAATTTTATTGTTATTTTTGGCATTTATTCCTTGTAGTTATAGTTTTACGGTTGTTCAGGTCGTTTCGGCTTCCTGGACCCGTATTTGGATCAATTCAATTCAATTCAAAATATCTTTATTATCATAGGATATTTATAATACCTCTTAATAATAGTCACTTTGTTTTGTTTTGCACAAATTTTGACGTCAAATCGTTACTTACAGCTAAGTTTATGCCGCTTCCTAGGCGCAAGTGCAGAAGAAGCGGCAACAAACTGCACTGCACGTTTTCTACAAAGACGTCAACTAACAAACTAAAAACTTAAAATTAGTTATATGGATGGACTGAGATTTAATGCTTTTATATTTATAATTACAGTTAAATAAAATAATTAATAATAATATACATACTTGGCTTAGGCCCGTAGTATCAGTATACCGGTTTGACAAAAACCGAGAATAAAAAATATACATAAAAATAATAATAATAATACAATTAAAAAAATACAATCTGCACTATATTTCTAACCGCCCCTTGACATTTCTGCTGCAAAGGTGCCCAATATACTAGCTGCGTTACCGTGCTGAATGGCAATGGCCAACCTTTGCATCAGAAATGAGCCTGAGCGGGAGTCACCATTCTTTTCCCTTATTCTGTGCCCTAACTCCCAGATTAGACGCTTGGCGTCTGTACCCCAACATCCCATGGTTTCTACGGCTATGGGAATGAAACTGTAGTGCTGTCCCATAACCGCATACTTCTCCCGTTTCTTTTCGGCTGCATCCTCAGCAGCTGCTGCTGCTGCGATAATAGTGCGTCCCAGATGACTGGCTGCCACTGTGCTAACACACGTAGCGTCCCATACCAGACACCTGCCATGTTTCCAAGGGACAAGAGTCAAACCATCAGGCCTCTTGCCGTCCGTCCGACTGAGATTACATTGATTGTTATGTTATGTCATAATTAAATTGAATAATAAGAATGACGAAATTTAAAATAATGTCAATTTGTTAATTTAATATGTACCAATGTACCTAAATTATGACATGTCTAAATATACAAACCTTTAAGCTCAAGCCAGACTTATTTGTCTTTAAAATAGTCATCAGTCCTGTAAGAAGCCTTCTCACAAAGTATTTTCTTTACATAGGCTTTGAATTTCCTGTCCGGCATATCAAGGACCGATTCTGGCATTTTATTATAAAAAAGTATTCAATTCAATTCAATTCAAAAATTCAAAATATCTTTATTATCATAGGATATTTATAATATCTCTTAATAATAGTCACTTTGTTTTGTTTTGCACAAATGTTGACGTCAAATCGTTACTTAAAGCTAAGTTTAGTATACACTTCCCCATAAAAGACCTGTTTTCAACCTGTAATACGGGCTAACTAAGTCATTCATATTACGTAAATTTCTATCTGTAAAATCACTTACTTTATTGAACATGGAAATATTTTTCCTTACATACATTATATTTTCAAATATGAACTGTTTTAAAAGTAAGTATACCTATTTCCTTGAATAATTATCTCAGTGAGTCTCTCGATCATAAACCGTAAATAGCACGTATTGCTCTTTTTTGTAAAATAAAAATAGTCTGAATGTCGGCTGCACTCCCCCAAAGAAGTCCCTTGTCTTGTTTCTTGGAAAGTCCATGGATAATTACGATACTCCGCATAAACTACTACATAAAAAAAACAGTGGCACTCCGGGAGTGCCGACAAAAATTAAAACATGAACAATTACGTGAGGTGTCGGTTATGGTAATGGTAACAGTGTCGCGAGTTTAATGGTTTTTTTCCCGTCTCAAAAAAGGCCGAACGCAATCTAAAGAAGTTTTCACTTCAAAAGCAGTGACACTCTGAGAGTGCCGACATAAGTGAAAACTTGAACAATTACGTGAGGTGAAGGTTACGGTAACGGTAACAGTGTCGCGAGTTCAATGTTTTTTCCCATCTCGAAAAATACACAGCCCCAAAAGAAGTTTTCAATTTAAAAAACAATAAAAAACAAATGAAAGCTAACCAGTATCATTGACTGATTTTGTCTTTAAGTACCTATGTCAATTGATTTCTCAGAATAAACGTAAGTACGTATAGACAGCTAATATATTAATGATAAGCGAAAGGTCATAGGTAAATAAGAATGGTATCGTTAAAGCACTTCCAGCCCTCGGTGGGTGCAATCAATACGCAAAGATTAAATCGCTTTCGCACCCACCATTATCATATAAATACGGATGTTAAAATAAATTGAAATCTGTTTTTGCGTCAAATATTTACACAACGCAAAGGTACGTATATTTTTTGGTCGAAATACAAATAAAGGTGTAAGTAAATAGAGTCATATATTCTATATCAATATTATAAAGCGGAAGAGTTTGTTTGTTTGTTTGTTTAAACGCGCTAATCTCAGGAAAAAACAAAACAAACAGAACAAAAAAAGAATTTTTCAAATCGGACCATTAGTCCGATTTGAAAAATTCTTTTTTTGTTGGGTAGTCCATTTATAGAGGAAGGCTTTAGGCTATATAATCCGACAACCACGCGAACGAAGTCGCGGGCACAGCTAGTATAACATAAAATCCAGTCACCTAGTACTTATTGTCATTCGAAGATACTGAATTAAGCATAGTAGGATCGATGATAGTAGTAAGTAAATGGTGAAAGAAACAAGTAAGACGGATTTTACACATAAAATAAATAAGAGGAAAGAAGCCTAAGAAATTGTGTCGAAAATCGACGAATTTGACGACCTCAGTGGTGTAATATGGTCAACAATGGTCCCCAGCCAGGGAAAGTTTGAAAATGTCAAATTATCCTGTTTCTTGGGTGTTTATCTATTTATGTATCTATAATATAAAAATTAATCACTGAATGTGTTGCTAAGCGCAAATCTCGAGAGCAGCTGAACCGATTTCACTTATTCTTTTTTAGAATATTCCTTGAAGTACGAGGAATGTTCTTACGGAACTTAAATACCCGTGCGAAGCCGGGGCGGGCCGCTAGTTTATTATAAAATATAATATCTTTGAGTTAGATCCCATAAAATAGTATCCCATAAAACAAGTTTAAACTTACTTTGGAGCTAGCTCAATCATGTGATTTGTCCTTATCTATTTATTTATCGAATCGAGATGTAGGGTAATACCAGGCCTGTGTCACTCCCCGTTTAGGTATCGAAAATGTACCTACATTATTACTATGCGAGCTGCCGGCCCCTCGGGGTGGTAAATTTAGTTATAGGAATCGTATGTCTAGAGTAATAAGAATGAAATTGGCCTGCAATGGATTTCTAGGTATGTAAACGAAAAGGTGCTGAGTTCTGACCTGATCTAAATTAAACCATATCGCTAACCTCATTGAGTAGATATTTCTTTGAATTTCTTTGTTGAGTGAGATTTCTGTACGTGAGTATTAGTCTCTATTCTGTGGTAATACTCGTAAAAGCTACAGCTCGACCAGCTCGTCTGTGACATCATGCTGAGTCAGGACCTTTTCACTATCTAGGTCACTTCTCACAGTACAATCACATTACATTACTGACTTAAAAATCTAGTATAGAAGAAATCTACTATACTAGATTTTTTTAAATCATTGTGTGACTTACTCGTACTCATGTACCTTTGGCCTTTTAGTGAATGAATATTTTGTCTATCTATCTAAAATATATACTGTCTACTTAACTACGAAAGTTAAACGTCTTTTGGTTAAGTTATACCTACCTATATTTTTTTCTTTTATTAAACTTTCTTCCTCTCTTTAGTGTCTCTGTAAGGCAAGCCAGACCACCATTTCTAAGATGTCACTCCATCATGTCCGCTGTCTACCCATTTCACATCTCCTTTAGAGTCAATTTGCATAAAATTAATTTGCAGCCTGAGTTTTCATCCCAAAAGCGTAGGTGAAACGTACAATTAATTAATCGCTTCTACAATGCGGAAAAAGGCGTGTGGGTCGCCCATCTATTACACGGTGCCCACAATATGGCGGCTTATTGGAAACTCTGCGAACCTGGGCCGGAGAGAGCAAATTTTTCTTATACATTTTTGTGTCCGACAGGTGTTCAACAACATATATTTTAGCTTGGGTGTTGAGGTGAAAAATCGTTTGCTGTAGTTTAGGTGCGTTTATGATTATTTAGTTGATAATGCATTTGTGTGGAATGTTTTATACCGGCCGCTTTTTATGCATTCCTAAGGAGTATTGACGCTCCTTGGGAATGCAATTGTTGAATTATGTTTGTGTTTAGTACTTAGTATCATTTTACATCTACATATAAAGATCGAGTCGGCCTATTCTTGTAATAACCACACGGCACTTCTATTAAACAAAATAAATACAAATAAAACCTAGTGCATATTAGTGCTAATCTTGTAAGAAAGTCACACAAACAGATGTCGTCACTTATCATCGCTAATTTACGGCTGATATTTCCTTAGGTTGCCCTGGCTAATGGCCAGTAGCTGGTAATCTAACCAACAAGTTGCTAGGCTTTGTCACGAGGCAGATTTATTGAATCGCCACTAAATCATTCTATAAGATTTAATGGTCTTGCAGATTTATGATCTTACATTAGATATAGGACGCACTTTCAAGTAAATTTCATCTTTTACGATTATAAGGTGCCATAAAAATTATTTTAGAGATGTAAGTACTTGACGATTATGAATAATTAAAGATCTTTTAAACAAAACATATGCCTTCTTCGTGTGTAATATTATGACAGGAAATATCTTATGATATGCAAATCGCTAAGTAACATATTCATTAATAATTAATGCAAATAATATTTAAAAACAAGTCAAAAGTCAGTCAAAAAGAAGCTTAATATTTAGAAAGTATTGAACTGTTAAAAAACTGTACATCTTGTTATAATAAATAAATAAAATTAAAGGTGCTATGAATGATATTTTTAACATACATAATCTTAAACTTTATAGAAGTCATGACTCTATGACTTAATACTAAATAGGTCTTTAATTTAAAAAATCTATAAGTTTTTTTAAAAGATATACCTTAGTTATTCAATATACATAGATAACCCATATAACACAAGTACCAAACCTACATAACAATAATGTTTGCACATCCTGAAAGAAAGCAAACAAAAGAATAATATCTTGTTTCGGTACTTTTTCACCAAATGCGTGAAAATTGTCCCACTCTCCATTTACGTTGACGTATTGAATTACCAGTTGGCCAAATTGGGAGCCTCCTTTATTTGAACACAATCGTATGAGAATCGTGTGGCGACATTGTACAGTCTACAGCGAAGCTTTAGTCAACATTCGCATTTAAATTTTAATTAATTATCTAGGTACTTAATGGTTTTTTTATTGTAGTTATTGTATACTAATTTATTTATCATATGTACTCATCTAGATAAAAAAAAAATTAAGTATTTAATCCAAAAAAAAAAAAATATATATAATTAGCAAAAAAAATATTATAGAAATATGTTTTTATTTTTGTCAGGAAATGGGGGTTTGCAGTCAGTTCTTCACGTAAACAATTAAGTAACATATTAACATGATGGGACATGAAACTAAATATGTATTATGATAGCATACATAGGATATATTATTTTTTATAAGTAATGCGATAATTTCACTGATATCGATTAAATAATTGTAGATAAACCTATTAAATGCTCTGTTATTAGTATACAATCTATCTAATTTGTGTATGTTTCCACCACCAGTCAACCATTGGATCAACTAGAGAAATACTTTAGGTGGTGCGACAGAGTGTAAACAAAATTGAAAACTTTTGGTTTTTTTAATAAATAAAATACTTTTTTGTCACCTCACACGATTTCAAATCTATGAGAACGGTGGACGACATCAACATTTTGTGTCACAAGTAGTGTATTGATGCAACGAATACTACTTTAACGAATACGAATACCAAGCCTAATATTCGGTAAATACAAATATTTCAACAAGGTAATAAAAAGTACACCGCAGTCCTTTTTTTACTAAGAGATTTAATAATGAAAATTTACAACTGGCAATTTTTTGTTAAAAAGCACAACGCAACTTCTCAGGCACTAGGCGATTTCTTTTTTCCGTTTGTAAATTCCCGGCAGTCGAAAACAATCTTTCTGAGGCGACACTAGACGGCATTAATAAAAAATACTTCAGGGCCAGTTTATTGAGCTTATGTTGTAGGGATCGAAACATTTAATTTATTGACTTATTGATAAATGCCTTCTTATAAACTCACCAAATAACAATTATAGTGTTGACAACTTAAGAACTCGACAACTCCATTCCTTCAAAGAGTGCGTGCACAGCCAAACCGTAATTTGCGTTGCGTTTAGTTATAGTTTTTTTTAACCGACTTCAAAAACGAGGAGGATATAATTCGTGATGATATTCGGCGAATACGAATATTCGGTAAATACTTACTATTCGGAGAATACAAATATTCGTATTCGTTGCATCACTAGTCACGAGACTAAATTAAAAAAAAAAGAAACCTCAGCTTCAATGTCCTTGAATCGTAGCTACTTCCGATCAAATTATCCGTTTAGGAATTACGAGTATACTATGCACAGACAAACAAATCATCATCAGGTCTTTTTTAGTCTCCACTGCAGGAGCACGACCCATTCTCAACTACCATAGCGCCATACTTAATCAGAGTAGCCAGAGGATTGACAAATACTTTAATCTCTTACGTTTTGCATTTGCAAAAGTAAAACTGGTAATTTTAACCATTATTAAAATATGTATAAATATGTATAAATTAATTTTGCCGTTGTTCTAGTGTGTAAGCTGCAATAGGTATCTTGTGTTGTATGTGTACAGTACAATGAAGTATTTACTTATAAACAAACAATTACTTTGTCGTCGAATGTACAGAAGCTCTGTTGGCTTGTCTCTCGCATTTGCCGAAGTGGAGAACAAGCGACGGAAACTCACTAACAATTTCGGGCGGATCGTCATATTCTATTCAGCACTGAATAATTTCTCAGACGCTATTGTTAAATTCAAAATGAATCTCAAGGTACAAGGTCACTATTGAAGTATCATAATTTAAAGTTATTGCAAATAAGTATAGTAGACAATTTATTTTTATTTCCTATGATTTTCTTTGACACATTATAATATTTCTTTTAATTACCTTATTTCGTCCCACTGCTAGGCAAAGGTCTAATAATATTTATAATTTAATAAAATAAAATTAAACTTGTAATTCGCTCCGAACTGTAAACTCGTAAACCCCATATCTCGGCAACTCCTAGACCGATTTGGATCATATTCAAACTTTCTATTGACTGCATATACCTACAAGCCTACCAAATTTTATTAAGCTCCGATCAAAAACACTTGATTTATCGTCGAACAAACATACATACATACGTACAAACGCCAAATTCCTCAAGTAGACTAGGAGAACTTAGCTCGCTTTGCTCGCTCGTTCATATTTATGCAAATGAAACTGGAAATCATACAAGTACTTCACATTTAATAAAATGATTTATATTAAAGACCTGAAGAAGGTGAAAGTATGAGAAATGTGGCCATACAAAATATATTGGAAGGAAGGAAAAGAAGTGCGCGAAAAATTTCCTCTTGTCAACAGTTCTGACACAATATCTATTTAGAGAGCTCATCAAAGGCGCATGTTTTCCTTATTTGCCCGAAAGAACGGGCGGCGGCTAAAAGCGCCGCGAAAGTAAATTGATTTTATTAATAGCGAGCCCACGGCTTTTGCGTCCAGAGGGAGTCCCAATCGCGACAATTACATCTGAATGAACAAATATAAATTAACCCTCGGAGGATACACGTTTTCAGAATGTCGTCGCCAGTGGATCATTCTTAAAATGACCTGTTTTATGAAATACATATTCGCGAAATGGTATATTTCGGAAATGACCTAAGTATTTGAGTTTTTAATTTTATCTGGTTTTCGCAAGTCAATAATTTTATTGACAGTCATTGAGCTACATCAGATGCCTTAAGGTAGCTCAAAACGTCTGATACTACTGTTAGCTATTACACACTCGATAAGGAGAAGTTATTTATGTAGGTACATAAAGGTTGCCAATCAACACTTTATTGTAAACACATACAACAGGCGGACTTAATGCTAAAAGTATTCTCTAACAGTCAAACCTTTGGGTTGATTGGGACAGTTTATGTGGGTGGTAACGTAACACATAATAAAAAGTAACAATAAAATACGAAATAAAATTTTAAACTTAAAAATAAATAAAAAAAGAGAAACATACTAAGTATAAATATTATAATAATACACATACCTACATATTAAATACATAAATACATACAAACATGCAATAAATATTTACATATTTATAAATACATATTATACAATCAAGTCTGTCTCATATTTAATTGAAAATGAAGGTGTTTCAAAATTCTAATTTTAAAGGAGTCGCGGCTAGGAGTCCTTCTGACGGAGTCAAGGAGAGCATTCCAGAGTCATACAGCAGTCACAGAGAAAGAGTTATCGAAAAATCCTGTACGGTGTGAAGGAATAGCTAGGGTAAGAGTATTTGAAGAACGCAGGGACCTCTCATGAGTAGAACTTAAAAGTTGGAACGATTGTGTAATATACATAAATGTAATCGCTTAAAAGTGATACGCTATGCCTTTTCTTCATATAATTTGAATTTAAAATAGGTACTTTCTTAAATAATGTAAATATTCGTAAAAAATATTTTCCATTAATGGGACATTCTACAAAGAGATCGGACGTACATTGAACTGATTTCAGATTGGACGTGGTTGTCCTGAATAATGGCACCAGATGGACATTATGGTAACGTCAATCATTCAAGCTCAACCCGATTAAATCGATTTTAAAATTACACGGATTTGTTTTTCCAATCTTCCTCAATTATATTGAAACCAAAGAACAAAATCATTGAGAGTTGAAACAGTCATCATCATCCGAGCGTATTCCCGGTGGCATCGTCAGCGGTAACGCTTCAGAGCCCGGGGTCCGCTACCTTACCTAAGTGATTAGACAAGGTTACAGGTTTTTTTACACAGAGCGACTGCCGTCTGACCTCCGCAACCCATAGGGTAGACCAGAACCAATCCTAGGATAGGTACAAACGCTAGATGGCGTTCGGGACCAACAGCTTTACGTGCCTTCCGAAGCACGGAATAAATAAATAAATATATAGGGACAAATCACACTGATTGAGCTAGCCCCATAGTAAGTTCGAGACTTGTGTTATGGGATACTAACTCAACGATACTATATTTTATAACAAATACATATATAGATAAACATCCAAGACCCAGGCCAATCTGAAAAAGATCATTTTCCATCTTGACCTGACCGGGGATCGAACCCGGGACATAAGTTTTTCATCTTTCTTTTCGGATAATCAGGTGATTCAAGCCTGCAATATCCTAACCAGACTGAAAACCACTTTTCACAAAGTATGCTTCAGTGGGATTTGAACCCATGACCTCCGGATCACAAGGCAGACGCCTTGACCACTTTACCACTGAGGCAGTCAACCCGATTAAATCGATTTTAAAATTACACGGATTTATTTTTACAATCTTCCTCAATTATATTGAAACCAAAGATCGAAATTATTGAGAGTTTAAACAGTCTTCCATCGATATTCTCTATAGTGTAAGGATATAACAATTAGGCAATCATTGAAAGAAAAAACTTTGAATTTTTTGTATAAATAATTATACGTAAACATGTAAACATTACAAACACGTATATTGTCCCAAAGCTGGGAAAAAAATAAAATTTTTGTCTGTCTGTCTGTATGTTCACGCTAATCTCCGAAGTTTGGTACTAGATGGATTTATATGCGGTTTTCAAAAATAGATTAAGCTCAACTCGGAGCAACATATAGGCTTTGTTTTATTTAAATCGGATGTCAGGGAAAATATTTATCGTAATTTTAAGATTCTTGATACGCCGCTCTCCTGTAAAAAAATTGTGTATAAGAATATCACTAAATGAACCGATTTTAAAGCTTACCAGACATAGTAATAAAACTGAATTACACGCGGACGAAGTTGCGGGCACCAGCTAGTATTGAATATGACTGTGACAAAAAAAAAATCAGCAGAACAATAAATCAATGATGATAATTATTATCAATTAAACATCGAAATTATTATCGTGGATCGAGATTTTTGTAAATATAAATAAATATATATATATATATATATATATATATATATATATATATATAAACTATTAAATATTATATAATATTATTCTTTTGTAAGGCCTCAGGTAGAGCTGTTCTCTGGGGAGAAAAAAAGCTTCAGAACAAGCATAGTGAAACCGGCACGCGTAGAAAGTATATTAATAAAAAAAGAGCAGAATTCTTCCACTGGTATTCAGATTTCCCTATAGATTCGTAATCCACTTACAGAGTTTCAACTTATGAAATTTACTCTTTGCTTTTTTACCAGTTAAGACAATGTATACTGTATGTAATGTATACTTTTTTAACCCCTGACAAAAAGGAGGGGATGTTATAAGTTTGTCAGTAATTTTCAGAGCTTCCTCTAGCAAATAATAGATGGCGCTACGGATATCAAGTCGTATCGGTAGTTCCGCTACTCATTACAAAATGGCGTTCTTGACAGTTGGGGTTTTTTTTTTAATTTGCCTAGCAAATAAACTTGTTTAAGACTTGGTAGGCGGTGCTTCAAACTCTTATGGGCTGCGACAAATAGGTGTCCAGTCCAGGTGACTACACTTGTGTGTCTACACGTGTGTATGTAGCTGATAAAATCGAAGTATCCAAAGATGAATGAATATTTTGAGTATATGTTGAGCCCATGGTCATTTTAAGTTGATATATGCCAGTTTAACCGTAGAATACCTATTTATTACTTTAAAAATATTATTTTTTCCTTAAATAAATTTTTTGTTGTAGTTATTACTACAATGAACTACCTATTATAAAATTTCAAATGACATCAACAATAGTTGATTACTCGTAAGGAATTCTTCCTGGTAATCGAAAAGAAAAAAGCAAATGTTGCCCATCCACATTCAATAATCGGTGACCGATTTTTTGTAGGAGAAAAACAGAACGTACTGATTGCAATAGTGCAACGCACAAGTCCCTAGAAAAAGTATCGGTATCTATCTAACTATCAGTCCTACAAAAAGTATGACGTGGGCGGGCACCCATACTCATATACATATGTCACAATTTATCATGCCAATCAGAAAACTTACAGTGTACGATATATACACGTAGGTAACAGCTATTTTCACGTGTCCTTCTCCGTCATACCTTCGCCCAAAAAGCGATGATGGCTGATACGACGCTTCTGAATATATTACTAAAACAATTTTCTCGAAATTTTCCACTTTCCTCCATCATTCATTTTATGTAGAAGATAGCGTAGGTACTTTTTCGTGCAGAAATAATGTTTGACGTGGAATATACCTTAAAAAAATTGTATTGTTTAATATTCAAAATTGGTTTGCATTTTTTTCATAGGGGACGGTTTCTCCTCATTACGGAAATTCAACTAAATTAATTCATAATACTCGTAGTCGCATGTCAGTTAAAAAAAATTCATTACTATATTATAACATAAGTATGATGTGATCATTTGGTACTCGTAAGTGAATACACAAAATATTATTTTGTATATTATTGAATATTTAACCACAAAGTAAGTACCTAAATACTCCTATTTATCTACTTAGTTATGTAGGTATAGGTACTGTGTGCGACATATCTTTTGATTTTATATTTATTGAACATTTTAGCATCATTATTTGACCTCCTTCTCCGCGGCGTACTGGTTAACACGCTAGTCCGTAACTTCAGTTCTGGGTTCGATTCCTAGCCAGGGCAATTAAGAAGACGGCCTTGTTCAAATTGTCTTGGGTTTTGGGTGTTTATCTATTACCTATATAGCTGGTTTGTCAAACGTGCATGACACATTGATAATCCAGCTGAACGATATTCAGCTGTTCAACAAAACCGAGCTGTAAAGCAAAACAACTAGAGATTTAGTAAATTAAATTAGCGGTTTATTTATACGAAGGTACATTACTAACTCTTTCTTTGGTTTATACCATCCAATCCAACAGCGACGTATGTGTATGCTGTGTCTACTAGACATAACATACACTTAAGTCGAATCGATTGCGCTCATCAGTTGTGAATGTATGGTTATACTAAAAAATAACCATAGCGAGTTTTAATTTTGATCAGCGACATCTAGTGGTATTTTTAAAAGACTTTAAGAAAGGAATGTAGTTTATTACATGTACCATTTATTTGCATGATTTACATAACCTGCATGCAGGCGTACAAATATTAACAATAATGTATAAAGGCCGTACCTGAATTTTCCAGGGGTCCAGTGCTGCCCCCATTTAAAATAAATAATTTCAAAGAAAACGGAGACATCATTCAAAATTTTGCTACTACCAAGTCCTAGATAACCCTTCAAAGTATTTTATGAACTACTGTTTACAGTTTAAGTGAGAACGTTAAGCTTTACTACGCACATTTGTGAAAAACGGCCACTTTTGTCATCTTTTGATGACGACGCGCGACCTTGGCGCGACCAATCGCATGCATCTTTGTCTATGTGTGCGTTCGAGTGTTTCGTTGTAACTACTGTTCGTTTGTTTGCGTAAATGGAATCAGAATCGAAGCGGTGAATGTAGGAGCGTTAGAATTCTAGAGAATTATTGTTCGTAGGGGCGTATAAACAGTTGTATACATGGGTATGTTCTATATTGCAGGCAATTGTTCGTAATAATTTGTTCTAAACGATTATTATTAATAATGTTTTCCAATCAGTGGGCTGGAACTAATTTGTGTGTAACGTGATTTAATATATTAATATACTATTAATGATTACAGCATGCATTTTAGCATTGTATGTACACAAAGTTGTATAAAACAATATTGCACGTAATTGCTCGTAATATCAATTTATCGACAATGATTGGACCCGCCATCGCGGGGAGCTAACATATTATAAACTATTTTATCAATAATTCTTTGCCGATCATTGGGCTGGTACTAATTTGTGTGCATAAATAAATTGTGTATGTACGTACACAAGTAAATAAACAAATATATAATAATATATTTGGGTTGGTATTAATGTATGTTAAACAGCTGTTTACAATATTGCAAGTGCAATTGCTTATAATATCGTGTTGTAATCATTGATCTATCAAACGAGCGATTGCGCGGAATTAACATATTGTCAACGTTTATTACAATGCTTTGCCGACCAGAGGGATGGCACTCATTTGTGTATAAAGTATGTAATATGTACTAGCGAGAGTTATTAATTAATCACGATTTATCTCTGACTTTCTCCCTTCACTGCTTAGCTTAAGCTTCAACACCTCCATCTCGGTTCTCATTATCATCAGCACTTCATCATTAAGTCTACTTTTGGACATACGTCTGACACATTTCGTCCCGTCTCTTCTACGTAGCTCCTTCCACAGTCACAAAACAATAACAGTCACACACTTGAACTAAGAGCGCAGCGGGCAAACGCCAACCAGTGCGAATTGGGACATCATCGTTAGCGCATCTTAAGTCACATTCGCCCTGAGAAAGACCTTCGGATGACGTCGAAACATGTCGGCCAGTAGCGCAGTCTCTACGTGAGTAGCTCGTTTATCGCACATTAATTATAACTAAATATCTTATAATCAAGCCAAGTAAAATCTAAAGATAAACCAAATTGAATATAAAATGGCGTATGAGTTTTCCCTGTTGTAATTTGATTTAAAAAATACGGAAGTTGCTATTGTAAAAAAATCAGTAAAGTAATCCTAATGGTGAGCCGTAGCAACTGTATTTATTATAATGAAAGCGCTTGCAGCGCGTCTCGCTGTGAAGTTCTTCATAAGCCTTCAACTCCTAGTTTGTCCAACGAAGTAAGGAAGCTTCAAAGTGATCAAGAATTGCAGGCGACAATATACCTAGCTATGTATAATTTTTATAATTTTAAGTTTAAAGATTGTTGCGGACGGGGGATGAGTAAGGGGTCGTTAAATTAATATAAATAAACGTTTTTAGTGAACAACACGTCTGTCTTGTTTTAGTTTAGGTACTATTTTTTCGAATCATTTAAAGTAATAGCAAATGTTTCACTTATAAAAAAAGTTACGTAGGTACGAGTCAAAACAGAGTCGAACAGTGCGAAAATAGGTCAGTTTGCCACAAAATAAAATACCTACTTAAGTTAAAAGGATTTTTAAATATTTTAAACATATTTACTAAAACTTTAACTTATCTACTTACTTTCTTCGTACAGTCGAACAAAGTCCATCATTTTAAATAAATCATTTTCTCGAAAGCTAACAAGAAAATCTTTCGTGAGTCTGAAACTATTTTAAAAGTTTTAAGTCTAGCCTTTTAGCGTAAACGAAATAGACCATCTTTAAAATTTGATTTTAGCCAAATTAGATTTTAAAACTAGCTTTATAATAGACGGCCGAGCAGCCCGCCCCGGTCTTTTCACGGGTAGGTATGTATTTATTATATTTACAAACTATTCTCTTGAATCATTCTATCTATTGATGAAAACCGCATTTATATCTGTTGGGCAGTTTAAAAGATCTAAGCGACCTACATACAGAGGGACAGACGACGAGAAGCGATTTTGTTTTTATTATACTATATGTATATTGATTATCAAAATTTTAAAAATATATAATATAAAAATCCGCCACGAGTGGAATTCGAACCCACGACCCTCACGTTAACGCCGTGAGTGCACTACCAATTGTGCTATCGTGACTTCGAATCACCCCGACGAATTTTCTCATCACATAGTACACGCATTTAAAGCATGCGTAGATCTTCATTACTACCCACTATTCAGAAGTGTGGTATTCAACTTCATTCATATTCGATGAATTGAAAGCTGATTAAAGTGAAGAAGGCTTTATTTCAATTATTATTTTTAATAGCATTACAATGCTCGGAAAATTATCCAAATTGAATATATGTAATGAAAAAATCCGCCACGAGTGGGCTTCAAACACACGACCCTCACATTAACGCCGTGAGTGCACTACCAATTGTGCTATCGTGACTTCGAATCACCCCGACGAATTTTCTCATCACATAGTACACGCATTTCAAGCATGCGTAAATCTTGTAATTGAATAATAATAATTAATCGAGCATTGTAATGCTATTAAAAATAATAATTAGTATATTAATTAATTCAGTTTTCACAAAATAAGTTGAAATTTATTAGGTAAACATTTCAACAACAACCATCATCAGAAATTGGACGAATTTTATTTTTGTCTTTGTAAGAAAGCTGCTTGTATTTCATAAAAAAAAAACATTTACGAATACTTTTGAAATTTTCAGAAAATAGGGAGCGAATTCCTCATCTTTCCTCTTCTAATATCGATTGTTTTCAATAAGTTCCTTTTCTCATTAACTAAGAAAAGATCGGAACTATTTTAATTTAAGGTATAATATAACGCCCAACAAAATATACTGAAACTATTTTAAGGGTGAATTCAGTCCATGATGCAGAACAACTTTCCTCAAGGAACATATATCGAAATATGACAATTATGTTTTTGCTTCCCATAGTAACTCGGATCAGCTGATCGCTTAACTTAAATGGGAGATAAAAAGTCAGCCTGTATATCAAAATAAACTAAAGTGAACTGACCTCTTGACTTCCCGCCAAAAACTCGTACAATGTCTATTCTTTCTTACAATTTCAAATTAACTAAAGATACCCTGAATTATTCATTTGGATTCAAGAGGAACATACCCTTGTCAGTTTCAAATGTATTGTGGTGAGTTTGAATGATTGGCGTATTTAATTTGGACACGACACGAGGCTGGTGCAGTAAGCGGGGGCGTGTGCGTTTTCTTTATTGATACGTATATAAGAGTGAAAATAGCGAAAACAGATGAGGCCACTCACAGGCCACTTTTATTGTCTAAGAGTTATGGAACTTAAGGCCGTACCTGAATTTTCAGGGGTCCAGTGATGCCCCCATTTAATATAAAGCATTTTAAAGAAAACGGAGACATCATTTAAAATTTTGCTACTACCAAGTGTTAGATAACCCTTTAAACTATATTGTGAACTACTGTTAAAAAATGTTTTGAATTTTCATATAAAATGCGAAAAGACTTTTTCCCCAACCTATTATTAGGTCCTTACATATGAAATTGCCGTTCAGTATCAAAAAAGTGAAACAAGTTTTTTTTAATGAAATTATTATTTAATCAATCGAAGTATGCGCCGTTATTATCGATACACTTCCGACATTTTTTAGGCAGATCATTGATACCTTTGGAAAAAAATCCTGGGAGCGAGAGTCCATGAACTGTTTGAAGGCGGTTTTGACTGCCTCATCAGATTTGAAATTTTTTCCTTGTAAAAAGTTATCCAAATTTTGAAAAAAGTGGTAATCGGTTGGGGCAAGATCTGGAGAATATGGTTGGTGACGCAGAGGTTCCAGTCGCAGCTCCTCTAACTTGGCGATCGTTTGATGTGCAGTGTGTGGTCTAGCGTTATCCTGAAGGAGCAGTGGGCTAGAGCAATTCATCAGTCTCGGTTGTTTAATGGCGAGCTTTTCCATCATTGTTTGAAATTGTTGGCAATAAAAGTCTGCAGTAATCGTCTGGCCTGATCTCAAGAAGCTGTAGTGGATAACACCAGCACTGGTCCACCAAACACTAACCAGAATCTTCTTTTTGGTCAGTTTTCACTTAGGGCAAGGTTTTGCCGGTTCTCCAGGGTCAAGCCATTGTGATGATCGCTTCTGAATGTCGTACAGGATCCATTCTCATCACAAGTCACGATACGGTTCAAAATCCCCTCATTATTGTGGTGATTAATCAAAGAAACGCAGCAAGCAACGCGTGTTTGTTGGTTTGCTTCAGTCAATTCGTGCGGTACCCACTTTTCGAGTTTTTTAATTTTTCCGATTTGGCGCAAGTGGATAAGTATCGTTTTGTCACTTACGCCGAGGGCTGCTGCTAACTCAGAAGTGGTTTGAGATGGATCCGCTTTCACTATCGCCTTCAATTCTTCGTTATTCACTTGAGTATCAGGTCGTCCACGAGGCTCATTGTGTAAATCGAAATTTCCAGAACGGAAACGTTGAAACCAAAAACGCACCGTTTGTTCGTTAGCGGTGCCTGGTCTATACACGTCATTAATTCTTCGAGTCGTTTCTGCAGCACTGGTGCCACGGTGGAACTCGTATTCGTAAATACCGCCAATTTTCAATTTGTCCATAGTTGTTGTTATAGCAATGTTGAAACTCAAACAAATTATGTTAAAACAAATGAAATACGAATTTTAAAACAATATTTTTCTGGCTTTATTTTGAAATAAATTTGAATTTGGAATTCCTAATGAAACGCAATATATTTGATTTTAAAGTTGCCAGTATTGAAAATCGGCAATTTCATATGTAAGGACCTAATATATCTATTATTCGCTTGATATTTATCAAGTCGTATTGGTAGTTCCGCTACTCATCACTAGATGGCGTTATTGACAGTCGGGGGTTTTCTTTTAAATCAGACTACACATTCAAACTTTTTCCATTTAGATACTTAAGTAGGTACCTACTGTCTGGAAGAAAAGAAAAACGTAAAACTTACTAGCTGTCTCTCTTCCCGTGCAGATCGTAGAAGCCGATCAAGGGAGTGCACAAAAATCTGAATCAGGTGTTGCGGCAGGAACCTATCACAATTCCGATTCCCTTTTCCCGCCATCACGCTAAACGAGGCCTTTCAGTCTAATAGCCCAAGGCTCTGTCTACCCTGTCTCTTCTCTTTGGATTAGTGAGAACGTGAAGCTTTTCTTCCCACATTTGCGAATAACGGACACTTTTGGCAAATGTACGAAGAAAAGCTTCACGTTGAAGGGTTATCTAGGGCTTGTTAGAAACAAAATTTTAAAATATATCTCCGTTTCCTTTCAAATGATTTATTTCAAATGGGGGCAGCTCTGAACCCTGGACTGTAAACAGTAGTTCCCAAAAGGCATGTAAATACACGCACGCGGCGACAAATAAACCTGAATTTGGAATTTTAAAAAAATTTAAGCCCGTAGCAAAAATAATAGGTTGGCAGAGTGAGTGAAAGATCATTTTAATAATCAGTTGTTAGCTTTGTTTTAATTTAAACTGGCATTGATTTTTTCTTTTGACAACTGAAACACTTGTAAATAGGGCCGTACCTTAATTTTTCGGGGTCCAGTGCTGCCCCCATTTAAAATAAACTCAAAGTTAGTATCCCATAACACAGGTTTAAACTTACTTTGGGGCGATACAATAGTCGCACGGCACTGTAACCATTTTTTTTAAATTAAGATTTTTTTTGGATTGTCCCTAAAATATTGTTTTTGTTCTTGTTTTTTTTTTTCATATATGGCTCATTGACAGTTAAGTTGAAGTATTTTCAATCTTGCCAGTAGTAATGTACAAAAGATACATGTATAAAAAAGAGATTAGTGTAACTAAAATACCTACCGGTTGTTTAATTTTTATTAAGATTTCATCATCATCTTATAGACGAAAATAAAAATATCATAGTTTCAAACAATATAAATAATTTGAATAATACACATGTGAATGAAAGACATGGCACGAACGTTTAGCGAATTCATTCAGTGAATTCGATTTAGGTAGCCAACTGGAAACGGGTGATAAGGCAAAGCCACCATACGCATTTGTAAAGCTAATGCTACCTTATATTAAAATACATTTCCTTGCAATGGCTAGAATTTTTCACGTCGTTACATGAGTAATATTCCCATAACTTTTTGTACAATTTATTTAGTTAACTTACACAAGCAAAGTTGCGAGTAGCTGTGTTATAAATACTATCTTGGTGGCAAAATAAAAAATACCATCGAAAAAAATGTAGAACTTCTTCTGTAATGATCGAACAGTGAGAACAATTTCAGTAGATTTATTTGAAACGTTTGATCAAGTGAAACAAATTTTTCACAATCGTAGCAAATTGCTGGTCTGGGACAAAAGAAAAAAACATAGAATGTACCAGCTGCTTCTCTTTCCATCCAGATCGTAAAAGCCTTGGTCAAGGAAATGGCCGAGAATTTGAATCATATGAATAGGCGATGCAGTTAGAAACCCATTACTATTATGATTTCCCTTTTCCACCTTCATGGCCACCATTGCGCTAAAAGTGGCCTAGGCCTTACCGCCTTATCGGTCTGCCCCGTTAGGGCTAAAGACGTGATAGTGTATCTATACTTATCTTTATAGCAAATTGAACTGAAAATCTAACTATAATTGCAATCGATTACAATAAAGTGATGATAATATTAGTCATCGTATATAGATTATAGTCGTAACTGCAAAAATTCGTAACGACCTGACGTTTGTAATATTGAATAAAAAGTTAATCGCCCTGTAACATCTGTCCGACGAACTTTCAGAACTTTTATATCAATTTCATGCAAACACTGTTTGCAACTTTATGTACTCACCTGCTGCGCAAATTCATGATTAAATTTTATACGACGTTTAAGGGACATACTCGTAATAAACCGAACTACGGTCTATACTAAGTAGATCATTATAAGTAGTAAAATGAAATTAAAATGACAGCCAAAAAACAAAAAAAATTGGCATTTCCAAAAGTGTGCGGCCGCCCGGGCATTATGTATGGGAATGTCGAATTTTTTTTTGGTTTTTTGACTGTTATTTTAATTTCATTATACTTTAGTGATCTAGTATAGTCTGTGATTCGATTTATTGCGGGTATATCCCTTTCACGTTCTTTAACAGTGTCTTCTTCTTCATCTAAGCGCGTTCCCGGTTGCATATTCAGCTGTGCTGCTTCGGAGCCCGGGGGGCGCTTTTCCGCTTTTCCTTCTCCAAATATATCATGCACGTTAATGGTCACTCAAGGATGCCAAGGACCTTGCGAAGAGGCAAAGAAATTGCCGGAACAGTTTAAATGATTCGGCTGTAATTTAACGACCGGCCGCCTGCCTGACGTCAATCCTCTTTGGGAATACAAACGTTGTTTAACAGTGTATCCTGCCTTTTCTTTACATGAACAAAGGATTTAAATCTTTTAAATATTTTTTTTTCATGTTACCAAAAAATTTGTATTAAAAAAATACATATACAGATAACATTGAAAACTAGAACATTTTTTTCGATTTTGAATATGTAAAAAAATTCAGAAGGTTTGAAATAACGTTTCGTGTCAACATTTTAGTTTTTTGAAGTCAACAGGTAGTACTAACTAACATATTTGCATCCCTATATCTGTCGACATATATGCGAAAATGGATATATAATATATACCTAATAAAAATATGATAAATTAAATAAATATATACTCATATACCTAAGTGTTCTGATGGTAAAGGATTACCATCTTGTGTTATTTATGACTCACGCCTTAAGCCAAACTAAGATAATCATTAATTATTTAATTATATTTATTACACGTAAAAATGATGATGAAAACAAAAACCTGTAGGATTAAAAAGTGTTTTTTTAAACAACATTTTATTTGGATTCCAAAATAAAGCAAAAGAAAAAAGAACTAAAATATTTTTTAAGGCGGTTATTTTGCATTGGTTAATATGAATATTTTTTTAAAGGTTAAGGCCAATACCTAGAGAGTATCAAGTTAACGTATAAAAATAAGCAGAACCACGCACAATGAAAACGTCGTGAAACGATTCTAATGAGTGGAAAATGTATAAGAAGTTTTTGCTCCTTAAAAATGTTTATTTAATATTTTAGTGAAAACAACACCAAATAATGTTTAAGAACTGACTGTTAGAAACTCTGATTAGATATTTATGTAGGTGTTCTACTTTTTTCTCATACATATAGAGAACTTACTTTGGGGCTAGCTTAATCAGTGTGATTTGTCCGTATATATTTATTTATTTATTTAAAAAAAAATATAGAGATGAAAAGTGGAATGAGCTACCTCGGGTACGGTAATATTTTTTCTTCAGGCGATATAATGAATCCGTCGCTCCACTCAGGATTAACCGTATAATCTGTAGAATCCTTCATTTCGCTGTGGATTCAAAGTAGCGCCCTCGCCAAAATATTACCTTTACGCATTGCAAAAAAAATTACCTGTCACAATATCATCCCTATTATGACGAACTTTTTGTTTCATAAAGCGGTTATAAAAATAGATTCGGTTTTATTGGATACACTCGCACATACAGATAAGAAAGTTATATGAAGTTCCCAACTTGTGAGTGAAAGTTTACTAAGGTCTATATTGTGTTTGCGAATGGGCGGAATTCTTTATTCCTCTATCTTCTTTCTTATTGGATGTTGAATTTGTTAACGGATGTAGTTAGAACCAAAAACTATATTTCAGAGACGAGAGGTTTTAAGTTTTTGTTTTATACTTACTTAAAAGGAGATAAGTGATTAAAAATTACATAATCTAAGCTTTGACATGAAATTCAGTATTCATTATCATAAAGTATAATTATTGCACCTATGACGTCAATTTCAGAATCATAAATGTATAGTTTGTCTTTTATTTTGTAATAGCAGCTAACATGCAGATGTTTTGGTGTATAAAATATAAATAAATATCAGCAGAGGCGTCTTTTTTTACATTTTAAGGTATTTTATTTATTTATTTATTTGATACTCTTTATTGTTCTAAAGTAAAACATACATGGCGGACTTAATGCTAAGAGCATTTTCTTCCAGTCAACCATAAGGATAAACAAATTGCAAAAAAGTAATTTGTTCGGCGCAAAAAGCAAACTTAATCAATTATGACTACCGATTTAATAAATACTTCATATAACATATTAAGAACATATACATAAAACATTACATTACTACACACTATATAATATATATCAGAATAAATATCTACTTATACAATACGTACCATTATATTATACCTATATATATAAAATTCATTTTGAGAACTGAATGATGATGACTTTACGGAGGAAGGGAGGGAAGGGTATTATGTGGATTTATTATTTTATAACACAGAGAGCCCCAGTTTCAGATTTAATCTCATGAAATATGTAAAAATAAATGTACAGTAGTAGCGTACGCACGTCCTTCTTTTATTATACGTTCATGTGTCGAGTTGAAGTCCTTGCGAATGAAGAACTGCGGGGATAAAGTATGGGACCACTATAAAAACCTTACTGATTGCTATTTTCTACGAAAGGAAATGTGAAGAGAAGTAAAAATATTTAAGGTAGGTGCCTACATTGGCTAAATGCTCCAAGTTTTTAGAATTTGAAATAGTGATTTTTATTTATTTGAAGTCGTACCTTAGGAAGGTACGACTTCAAATAAATAAAAAGATAGTTTAGTAGATACTTAACTATTTTTTTTTATTAATGTCAAAAATTAAATGACTGCCTCCGCGGTCCAGTGGTCAAGGCGTTTGCCTTGTAATCCGGAGGTCATGGGTTCAAATCCCACTGGGAAGCATACTTTGTGAAAAGTTGTTTCGCAGTCTGGTTAGGATATTGCAGGCTTGAATCACCTGATTATCAAAAGAAAGATGATTCCGTGCTTCTGAAGGCACGTAAAGCCGTTATTCCCGAACGCCATCTAGCGTTTGTACCTATCCTAGGATTGGTTCTGGTCTACCCTTTGGGTTGCGGAGGTCAGACGACAGTCGCTCTGTGTAAAAACTAGTAACCTGGTCAAATCACCTAGGTAAGGTAGCGGACCCCGGGCTCTGAAGCATAACCGCTGACGATGCAACCGGAAATACGCTCGGATGATGATAAAAAATTAATCTGAAACCAAACATTTTTTTTATCAGCTCAAAATAAGTTTTATGAGCCTTTAAAATGTAGTGGAAAGGGCAACTGTCAAATAAACGAAAAAGAATGCACATTTAGAAATGTGGTACTCGTACGTCACTGCCATAAGGTATCGCACGTACAAAAGAGATAGCGAGATATCCCCACCACGCTGCCACTTTTCTTCATAGTAATATTTGAAATTTTAATAACAGCTTCATTTAATAAACAATATTCTTGCTGTTTTTAAAAAAGATTTCTTTTTGGTGTCAATTATGTTTCGTTGTACAAAATTAAACACAGTCAAGCACCCAATTGAGAGCCATTAATACGTCTGAACATCCTTACTAAGGAACGAGTTTTGAACACGAGTTAACTGAGGCATTATGTGATCAACTGAGGCCAGTATCTTAATTTTTTCTCCCGCTTCCCCGCACACAAACTTACTCTAGCCGAAGCGAGACAGTGAGCTATGCGGGGACGAACCGCGGCAGGTCAATGCGGCTGGTTTACGTGTTTGTGGTATTCTGGTTTTTTTTCGAAGAATATTTAAGAGTTATTTCAGAAATAAGACATATAATGACTGCCTTATGTTTAATACAATTATAATCCAGAGTTACAAGGGCTAAGTTATTGTATTTCTTGAATACTAGCCGTTTTAGTATAATTCGGAGGAGATTTGGAGGCAACTTCGCAATTTTTTTTCTGTCGAGAAAATTTTAAGCAATCGTGTTTTTGAAACATATAATGACTAGAGTTAGTGCTGAACTTTGCTGTGTTTTTATTTCAAAGTGAGTAGTATTTCGTTAATACCGATAATATTTAAGATCGCTCTAGGTACTATCAGGGTCACACGCGATCTTAAGGCCATACATGAATTTTCCGGGGTCCAGTGCTGCCCCCATTTGAAATAAGTCATTTCAAAGGAAACGGAGATATCATTTAAAATTTTGTCTTTGTGAAGCCCTAGATAACCCTTCAGACTGTTTTATGAACTACTGTTTACAGTTTAAAGTGAGAGTGAAATGATTTATTTCAAATGGATCACTGGATCACGGAAAATTCATGTATGGCCTTAAGTCAATTAGCTGGTAGGAAAACTATAGAGGGTTTTGGAAAACGCGTATTTACTGAACTTCTTCGTGCTTCGAAATACAAGTTAAGCTGTTGGTCACGGCTGTCATAATAAGATGACAGTCGACATGATACAACCTATGTCAGATGTTTTTAATCAGCTTGAAAGATCTGACGCGTCCAGTTTTGGCCATTGATATACTACACAAACCAAAATCTAATTAAGTGCTTTTCACATCGCCTCGAGGTAGGGTACCCAGAAGGCTGGCAGCGTTAGGGTTGTTATACACTTAGAAATACCATGGGATACATTTCATTGGTACTAGTGATACTGAACGTTCGGGCCAGCATTGGCGGCTCGGCAGTATTTTTCGAACAACAAAGCCGACCTGAATCAATTATATCGCCTTTTACCCCAAACATTTATCTACGTATCATCTCATAATCATATTGGATTATACTGCCTAGCTGTGCCGATTAATGCCAGCCCGAATAAGTGTGTAGCAACCCTTACCTCTCCACCGCCATAGAAATTCTTTGTGCAATTTAAGAGCCCATTCTTCCTCAAAGTTTATAGAACAATCTTCAGTAATAACTATATTAACAAAATACTTACTTTGAAATATAAATACTACAATGTTCAGGACAAACTTTAGTCATTACATGACTTTAAAACAGGATTGTTAAATTTTTTTTCGATATAAAACATTTTGAAGTTGCCTCCAAATTACATCGGAATTATAATAAAACGGCTAGTATTCATGAAATACAATAAATTAGATCTGGTAACTTTGAATTTTAATTGTATTAAACATAAGGCAGTAATCATAATTATGTCTTATTTTTTAAATTACTCTTAAATATTTTTTGTAAAACGAAAAAAACAAAAAAGACACGCGTAAACTACCCGCATTGCACCGCCGCACCGCCCGCATCCCCACTCAGCTCGTTGTCTCGCTTCGGCTAGAGTAAATTTGTGTGCGGGGAAGTGGTAGCAAAATTTAGATTCTGGCGTCAGGTGCCCCTCTTAACTACCCGCCCTCAGATCGCCCGTAACGTTACGGAGACGCGTTGAAATCTCAGTGTAAGTAATACTAAGTGCTTTATTAATTATTAAGTAAAGTTTGTTTCAAATGAACAAAAGAAGGATTTTTATTATTGAACATTTTTTACAAAAATATGCCCATAGGCATATTTTTGACTAATTCAGCCTGCAAGTTACTCGTTAGTGAAATTACTATTAATACTTATTTAATGCAAAGAGAGTGGTTCGATCAAATACCTTACCATTGAATTCAGTCGCCTTCAGTCTGTGAGTTATATCCCCATTGGTCCATTCCATTCCTGTTCCTTTTAGGACAAAAGCCATCCCTCATTTTAGCGACATGCATGAGTGAACTGTGTTCATCCAATTGATCCCTTTTTGAATACTGACTCACTCAGTCCCTTAGCTATATTTCTTTATCTTTCAGCTGGCAAATGGACATTTGCGCCTACTGTACTTACATACCCTTACTTTTTCGTCGAATGAGCTAATAACTAATACTGGGGTTATATTTTTTGAGCTGCTTAAAGGCAACAACGTGATAACAGGAAACCTGCACACAAGTAGACTAGTGTGCAGGTTTCCTCACGATATTTTCCTTTACCTTTACCTTTAGGAGCAAGTAGTGGTCGATAAAAACAACTTCAGATTGTACTGAAAACTCAGAGAAATAAATAGGCCGGGCGAGGTTCGAACCAAGGACCTCTTTGGTTTGATCCGACCGACTAGTTCCTTCAGTTATAGGTTATGCCCTTAAAGGTTAAACCGCTAGATCACTATAGCTTCAGTTTACTATACAAGTATTTATACTTAAATGTTTATACGTTAAGTAAATACAGACAATAGACGTCCATTAACATCCTATTGAATGACTGTTTAGGTCAGTGCACTCTATCAATGCACAATATCATTTTATTAAATAACTATGATGGATTCTTAAAAAAAATTTTTGTTCAATATTTTTTCCTATTCTTTGTTTTAAAATTCAAAATTCCTCTTAACGAAAACTCTACTAAAAGAGTGATTTGATCCTATACCTTACTTGTACAGTGTCTTTTCAGCCATATCTTTGGCGCAAATTCAGTCCATGTCCTGCCTACCCAATATGGCGACGAATAGTAAAAAAACTTTTGCAGAAAGGATTGAACTGTCCCTTAAGTAAAAATCATTACCTACTTAATTAAAAAGGGCCTTGCATGAAGTTCCAAGTTTGTAAGTGAAAGTTTGCAAAGGTCCTTATTGTGTTTGTGAATGCTTGGAATTCTTTCATCCGCCATCTTTGATCTTGTTGGATGCTGAATTCATTAGCGGGCGTAATTGCGAGATAAGAAAATATTATTATTTTCCGAACAGAAAAAGTTTAGTAAGTAGTTATAGAACTCAACGACGAACGAACGTTACGAACAAACACAGCAATTGCTAATAAAGGAATTTCTTAAAATTTTCAGGCAATGTTTGAGGTAAAATAATTTTCTATACCTACTAATATTACCTATAGATGTAAAAGTTTCGATGTTAAATGTTACTCAATCATGCAAATGGCAAAGTAATTACTAAGGAAAAAATAATAATGCATTCAGTTTTAAAATTTATATTTAACGACATAATAAAATCAAGTCACAAAAGTACTTACAGAACTCTTATTAGGTAATCAGTCAAAGTCTTCAATGATTTCTAAAATACGTATTTTATAAATTACTTATAAATTAATATATTACATATATAAATAGGCGGTATTATCATATTACATCACTTTTCTTAACATTTTGTACCACTTGCTTGTACCTACGTTTTATAAACGGAAACTTTATATCAACATTGCATCAAAAACTAGCATTTATAAAAAACAACCCAAGTAAGTTCAATTTTACAATCAAAAATAAATTGTAAATACCTACAATACTTTCAAAGTGTACCTATTTATTTTATAATAAGGAAAAATTATCCACTGTCTTTGTCTGTGTAATCCATCTCCTTATAACAATTTCCAGAAATTTTCTCCCAACCTTCAGGGCACTTCCCAACTACAATACCAGCTCTGTCTTCTAACTCTTTAAAATCCACAGGTTGCTCTATAACTTCAGAAACGGGTCGTCTATGTGATATAACTTGCTGCTTGTTATGACGAAACTTATTCACTTTAGGCGCGAGAATCCTTAAAGTCACTTCAATTAACGGAGGTTTCACTGTATTGATATTGACAAGAACGTATGCAGCTAAACCCACTAAAAACAAGCACGAACCAACGGCAAAGTAAATGGACGACTTCATTGTTGTTGTCTTGGATGGCACAGATTGAATGACTTAAGTCTGGGTTGAGTTCTAACATTTATAGGTTGTCTGATTCTTGAATCATGAATTCACACTGGTAAAAACTTTACGCAATAACTTGTTATTGCGTAAAGTTTTTACCAGTGTGAATTCATGACGCAGAGTTGTGTTGGCCTCTTGACTAAGACAAATTATGCAAATGGAGGGCTTCCCCCGAATTGTCGATTTCGATGTCATGTTCTATTATATATGTATAACTTATACAATAATAATCATTAATTCTTTTTAAGTCTCCACTTCAGGAGCACAACCCTCTCTGTACTACCAGAGCCATATTTGGCCAGAGCAGTCAAAGAATTTGACCTACACTCTCCACGCTGGCCAGACGGGTTGGAGAGGTCTCATTGATGCCTTCGTCTAAGCGCGTTCCCGGTTGCATCCTAAGCTGTGCTGCTTCGGAGCCCGGGGTGCGCATTCCCGCTTTTTCTTCTCTAAATATAACATGCATGTCACTGGTCACCCAAGGATGATAAAGACCTCGTAAAATGGAGAAGAAATAGCCGGAACATTTTAAATGATTTAGCTATAGTTTTTTTTTTTATGTTATAGGGCGGCAAACGAACAAGCGGGTTAACAAGTTTAACGACCGGCCACCTGCCTGACGTCAACCCTCCTTGGGAATGCAATTGTAGCACGAGATGTTTGTGCTTAGTCCTTTAGTCGCCTCTTACGACATCCATAGGAAGAAATGGAGTGGTCTTATTCTAACCCGGAACCACACGGGTAAGTTGTATGTGTATGTTCATTATATTGACCACCCCGCACTACCTTTTCTATTTGAGCGAAGTTGCTTGGAAGAAATTGTTTAGCGATAAGGCCGCCTCTTACGCATTTCCTAGTTTTTAAGATAATTATGTCCTGTATTTTCTTTTATGCAATAAAGGGTATTGTATTGTATTGTGTATTGATTTTAAGAACAACCGTTAAATTTATTTTATGAATATATTTTAGTAATCAGAAATCAGCTATTTTTTCACCAGCCATCACCATGGCTCTCCATGAAACAAATAATTCCTCAACATTCAGGAAAGTGCAAATGAAGTATCATAATCATCATCATCATCGTCATCATTATCCAGGTCTCTTTAGTCTCTACTGCAGGATCACAACCCTCTCTTTACTACCAAAGCCATATATTAGCCAGAGCAGCCAGAGGATTTGGCCTACAGTCTCCACGCTTTATTTAGCTTGTGTTTCCTAAGTCGCCTTCTACGACATCTACGGGAAGACTTGGAGTGGTCCTATTAAACTCTGCCGGGAATCACTCGGCTTCAAAAATAAAGTATAAAGTACTTGATTTATGCAAAACAGTAAATATGCTTAACCTAAACAAAAATGGTTAATAAGGTATTCAACATTTGCATTTTCACGTTTTACAGCCAGGCTTAAAGTATACGTCTCATACAAAATATATTTATTTATATTTTGTCAAAAAGCCGACTTCAATACCAGAAAAGCTAAATATTCAAACAATTGAACATTTAGACGTGTATTTTTGCTAGTTATTTTCGTTATAACAAACCACACAAATTTGAAAAAAAATTCTATGAACCACCCACTTGATAAGAATACCCTTTCAAACAAGATTTTTTTTCCAAATCAGTCCAGGCGTCTTCGAGTAATCAGGGAACATGCATAAAAAAGAAGATTCCGACGAATTATTAACCTCCTCCTTTTTTTGAAGTCGGTTAAAACAAGAACATATAAAATTATTCTGACTTGACAATGATATTACCTATCTAAGTATTCCAGCTCATCAGGTGTAAAACAAAGTCCCAAACGTTTCACATAACCTATAGGGCACTTCACATCTTTTATAACATTTCTGTCTTCTAGCTAGTATTCCAGCTCATCAGGTGTATAACAAAGTCCCAAATGTTTCACATAACCTATAGGACACTTCTCATCTTTTATAACATTTCTGTTTTCTATCTCTTTAAAATCCAAAGGTTGATCTGTAACTTCAGGAGCGGGTCGTCTATGTGATATAACATGGTCCTTGTTGGGGCGAAACTTATGCACTTTAGGAGCGAGAATCTTCAAAGTCACTTTAAGTAACGATGGTTTCACTGTTTTGATATTCACAAGAACGTATCCAGCTAAACCCACTAGGAACAAGCACAAACCCACAGCCAAGCAAGTGGACGACTTCATTGTTGTTGTGTTGGATGGTACTGATTGAATGACCTATGGCTGCGTACTAACACTGACATTTATACCTTTACATAACTAGTACTAATATTTATAGGTTATCTGATTCAGGTTGGCTATTACGCGAAGTTTTTACCTATGTGAGTTCATAAATTCATGACGCAGAGATATGTTAGCTTTTTTAAAATGTAAGAATTCGGGGGATACCTATTTGCAATAACCTGAACTTGAAATTTTAAGCCAACAAAATCAATTAAGTGGAAGTCTAAGTCAGTAGTGCTAAGTGCCAAACATGAGCGTAAGTTAATGTACATAATATCTCACAGTATTAGCACAAAGTCCATAGAAGGCAGTTGTGCAGACTAGTTTTCTCAGGATTCCTAATTGTTTGTAGGCCAGTGAGCATTATTGCCACAAAGATCATACTTACGGGCTCCAAACTAGAGGCTACTAAAACCTATTTTTTATCTCGGCTCTTCAAAACGCAAATAAATTTATAGTTACTAACTTGATAGAGTTATCCATTATTTTTTATTTTAAGTGTAATAAGAGTACCTAAATGTTAGCACCTAAAAATATGATTGTTCAGAATGCATTCGAGTCAATCTATTAGTTTGTTGAATCTATTTATGGGGGTTTTGTTTATTTTTTTTATTAATAGATACAACATTGTTTGGAAAGCTTGCCATAAATGAGGCTATTTATTTTAATTAATTGATGCACGTTATAACAAAATAAAAAATTATAATTATGACTCTACTTACTAAGTATTAAATATTACCAAGTAAGTAGTTTCTCCGCACGAGTAAGTAACCTTTTTAGTACCACTTATATCGTGTCGTACGCACAGATGGTTAACAGCAAAACCAAGCCACAGTACCAAGCGTTTAGTTTTTGTCATTTGGCTCGAGAACCTTAAAAAATTGTTCCAACGTATACATGTACGTGTACATAGCTCGTTACATTATGTCCTATTCACCGTACACAAGCCATTTGGAGCACAATGTCGGTGACTGCGGAAATCCACTCACGATATGACTAGCAGAACAAACGGCGAACGAAATGCATCGCATACGACGATGTCGACAATAGGCGTGGAGGCGACTAGTTTCTCTTATATCGGGAACAGGATATACGTTATACTTTTAATATTATTATATTTATTTGCCAGGGTTGAGTTGCAAAGAGAACTAAGAAATGGCGCAAGTACGATTGGCACAATTTCTATCAGACTTCCTTGGTAACAACAATATTTACTCCCTTTTAATTTTAAATAGAATCACGATCATTATTATCATTGTCTTTTCCTTATTTAAGGTTTACGTACAAAGAGCAATATGGAAATTATCACCATATTTACGAGTTAACAATTTATTTCACACTTCAAGGCCATTTGCCTATATCTTCACCTTAAGGTTAGGTTCTGTATTTCAATTCCCTCTATTGTTTCCTGTTATTCACCTTATTTAAGGTGAATAGCAATCTTGTTACAAGTAGGTACCACTTTCTCTCCAACCAATTTGATAAGCACAGTGTTATATGAGATTAGAATAGTAAAAGGTTCATAAATTGAAACCTTTTACACCAGTATTTACTCAGGAATTCAAAGTATTTTATTTCTACTCAACTGGTCCTTTAAACCACCCCTCGACCCGAACTATGTAAGGACAATACGTACCAATTTGCCACTGCCAAAAAGCTCACAGTAAACACCAACCTCATATCCACAGAGTAAGCAGCGGTCACATCGGCGGCTGACAGTGAGATGGGTACACAATCGTGATCGAAGAAATTGGGAATATTGTGAAAGCTTAACGAATGAAAGAAAGCCAATGACAATCCTTTTAAGAAAATAATGTGTAAATAAATAAATGATACGCATACAATTTGATACAAGTATTTAAATTATTTATTCGAGGATGCAACAAAAATATTCATTACGAATAATATTTACTCATTGTTAATAAATTCATCTAAATCTACAATAAAAAGTACCTAAGTGTACATGGAACCGCTAAATGACTAATATGGATTTGTAGATGTAATACCAAATGCTTTAGATTACCTAATACCCTTATATGGTAAAAAACACGAAATTCAATAGCACGATGTGTTTCGTTCGTGTGTGTGCATTCACGTCATTGTTGTTGATACCATCGTGACAAAGTAGGGTTCATACATGGCAAGCAGTGAGTAGGTACTCTTGACATGTGATGTTACCAGAAAAGTGCTGAATTTGAAGGTGCAGGAAATAGGTACAGAGGAAGGCCTAGGAAAAGTTGGATAAAAAGAATTGACAGAAGATAGAGGAAAATGGAAAAGACACATATGCTGTCCCGACCCCACGTAAAGTGGGATAAGGTAAGGAAGAAGAAGACTGTTGACATTTGACCTGGTGTCCACTAGCAGCAGTTTTTCAAATTCCCTGTGCTTATCGGTTATTTTTTTATTGATGTCACTCTTACAAAGCTATACTGCAATGTCAGATGTTACATAGATACTTTGCAATGCTTTTAAAGGCCTTAAAAACCAAAGCGCTGGAGTAATAAATTGTTAGATTTCTATACAGGAGGTAACAAAATATACTGAAACTATTTTAATGGTGGATTGGGTGATTTGGTCCTTGACACTGAGCAACTTCTCTAAAGGCAAAAACATTTTGGCCTCCCTACAAGTTGACCGATCAGCTGACCCGAGTGTGTATGGAAAGCCAAATAATATTTTCTTTACTATTTCGATATAATTTATTTTTATAATAGTTTTAGTATACAACGTGTAAGGGACATGTGCATAATAAATCGAATCACAGGCTATACAAGATCACCATAGTATAATGAAATTAAAACAAAAAATCGGCATTTCCATACAAAAGTTAGCAGTAGAATGTCTTTGTTTTTTTAAATTTGGTTTTTGATTGTTATTTTAATTTCATTATACTATAGTGATCTAGTATAGCCTGTGGTTAGATTTATTACACATATGTTCCTTACACGTTGTAATTTGTTAGAAATTATATACATATAAATGGTACAAGCTCACTGCGTCTGCGTACGTATAGCCGCCGCGCCGCGGCGCCGTAGCGTTGCCACAAGCGTTGAATTTCAGGAGATGAGCGTATTACGGGGATGTTAGTTAGCATGTTATTTATTTGCGGGCGTCGCAGGAGACATCTCGTCTTATCTTGACTACCGCTAAGGATGCGGCTTTGTTGCAGCTGAGCGAGCTGTGCTGTGTTTTAAATACTAATAGGATTTAATTTAGTTTTTGACATAACGAAAGACTTAGAGAGATATCTGGTAATAAGCTCTTTCAATGGAGCCGTAGCCTTAGGCTGAAATCATGAGCGAATACTGAAATTATTTTGAAAGGGAATCATGTTTTTCGCTTTACAAAGGTCGCGAGTTCACAGTTCGGGGCAACTACTAGTTTGATTAATATATGTGTAAATAACAGGTAGATACTTTTCCGCTCATCTGCATCTCTCTGAATGTTACCTTATACACTTGTCGCAATGATCAATCATACCCGGTGATATGTATTCACCCTCTGTTCAGCCCTCCAGTATAATCTACAGCTTGCACACTACAAGCTACTAGTATATATTATATTACCTACATAATTTAGTAGGTTATCAATCAGAAAATAACAAACGACCGCTTTTTTTTCAAGGTTTAGAACTCTCTCATTGATATACAGGGTTTAAAAAATATACTGACACTATTATAAGGGCGTATTCCGTCCATGGTACTGAACAACTTTTCCCAAGGAACATATATTTAAATATGAAAAATATTTTTTGGGAGTTTTTAAAATTCATGGACTGAATTCACCCTTAAAATGTTTCAGTATATGTATTATAGTTTTAGTATATTTTGTTAGACATTAAATGTAATGACTACGCTAACGCTAGTAACATTATATAATGATATAATGTTACTAGCGTTAGCGTAGTCTATAAATCTCTATATTCGTTTTGGATTTTTGCCTTTTTGAAAAAATAATAAAATAACTATTTTCGCATGAGCGCTACATTAACTATCCTAGATTATTTACTGTAGGTTTATACTTGAGCCTCACACCACACGCACTTAATAACGTAACCGCTGAAAACTCGGCAAGTTACCGCGGAATTTCATTTCATGCGTTTATTACCATGCTATAAATATTTTATGAAATCGCCACGTAATTCAATATCATCGATATCACCTGAGATTACAGTATAGCGAGTTGGTATTAGAGCTGAGCCAAACAATATCTTCACCTTTATGATTGATTAAATAAATATACCAGTATTATTTTTGTATTTTTAAAAAAATATATATTTATGAAAATGGCTGTTAATGAACATAGAAGATAAAGGAGAACCAATTTGGAGAGAATGTCAGAAAGGCATCAAACATATCGATTGATAGACAAGCAATATATTCCGAAGGGGTCACCATTAAGTGCGACCCTCGACCACTACTTCTATATGTACTCGTATATTTTCTTATCCGACTTTACTTGAAGTGCGTTAATAAACAAAATGACTTTTATACAGCGCGAAAATTTTACAGCTATTTCCATGATACATATACCTAGTAATCATAAAGAGAGATGAGATAAAATATATACTTAATAAATCAATTTCGAGTTTCAGTACACATCACGCGAACATTGTACGGGAATTTTAACATTTTTATAGCATGTTTTCAAATTGCGTGCACCATAAGAAAATTTGCAAAGAAGATTTTCTTTTCCTTTTGTGGTCAGCTGAGCCCGCAGCCCATTTTGCCAGCGGGATCAGTTGATCACAATTTAATCACTCGGTCTTAGAGCTCGAAATGCATAGAAAAATGTTGAGTTAAACAAATGTATAACCAAAAATACTAAATCATAAGTCTCCTATAGGATGTCTACTAATAAGGCCATTCGTAAGTGTATTATATTCTCTTTGGGCCATTTATTGACCGAATACATTTTCAAGAGTTAATTTAAAATACCCAGTACATTGATTTCATAGTTATTACTATAAATGGTAATGAGTGTACTTTTAGTGACGAGCACTACGTCGCTAGAAATGTCACATAATGGATAGATATTAATAAATACGTTGAATCGGATAATATTTTGTAACTTTGTCTCGTTAGTCAATTTGTAATACTTTTTGTTGTAACTATGACATGAGTAATTGAGTATATTTGCATATGTCTGTCTGTAACATTATTTTTGATTTAGATTTACCTACTCATTTTTAGTTTTAGAGTTGCCTTAAAGATTTTTTTGGTGCGTTTTAGAACTTATTTTGAGTCGGGGGTTTTTACACCTTTTGTTTGTTACATGTATAGAAGAGACATAAAAATATTGCACATAAATTCATGGAGCATCATACATTATTTCTACATGGTTCCGGAGACAACACTAGTGCAATACCTCCTCGCCTTATGAAAAACGGCTTACAGAAGTTCCATTCGGGCGGATAAGCAATCGGGCACCCTCGCCCTTCGCCCTACACATTAATATTATTGCTGGGTGTACATGGTGATGGAGTGGTAATAAATATACTAACAAACACGTATGAATCATTCATTTCACATCATATACATATAAAGCTCCAATCAGAACTGAGTTCTATTACCTTTGAGTATTAAATTTTAATTTCAAAAATACAAGCAGCTAACACTTTCCATGTGTTTACATAAATAGGTATACATTTAAACATCCCAAGTGAAATCTTCTACTTATGTATCAATTAACGGATTTGAAGATTTTTTTTATATCTATTGACTTCGTCAAGTCGCTATCAAATCCATTCATTAAATCTAATATGATTGGTTTCACTTACAATATAGGTATTTAGATATATTGAGAACTGCCTATGTTTAAAATTAAAAATATGTATTAAAATATAAATTTCAAACCAATGGCTTGAGTTGAATAGATCTAACATATTCTCTCGTTACTATATACAGCTTATTTACTGCATTTTTTAGAGATGACAAGTCGAATCTTTATTTGATATTTTTATGTCATCTCATCCATGACATACTAACCGGCGTTTACGAGTGAAGTGCCTCTACAGCCCCGTTTATAAGATGATCGTGGCTGTTTAGCTTTTGTGTTACGGCCTTGGAGCCCTCAGCTCGAAGTGGAGGGTGCTCGGCCTGAGAATCACATCTATATGTCACACCCAGACAAACGTCCCTGATCTATATTACACTCTTTTACAATCACATGGAGGAAATGGGTGGGAATTTTAATTATTGACCCAGCGAGCGAAGCGTCCTGTGGAAGCGTCTCACTTTCTAGATTGGCTAAAAATACTTTTGTCCGTCTATCTGTTACGCCTACAGGTCGCATTTTTCAACCGATTTTGACAAAAATTGGTACCCAAGTTCCTAGATTTATTTAATTTTTTAGCCGATCACAGTTTTTGATATGGGGGAGAAACAGAAGTTGGGGGGGAAAGGGGGAACTTTACTACAGTAAAGTTCTTATACTTGCTCATGCAGGTGTTGCATATGAAAATCTTAACCAGTGTTTACTTGATAAGCTAAAGCGGTTACAAAATCAGTTCATTATATTTGTTTTCCGGTAGCGTAAATTTGATCATTTGTCTGAATTTTGCTCTCACCTTAAACGGCCACCTAGAAGACTTCGTACACATACACGTTGGACATAATAATTTCTCTTTATTATGATATTTTTAAACTCCAATCCCCAGTTACCTTTCCGAGAAATTCCGAGAGATTGACAGTCGCTTGCGTGGTAGTGGTAACCCTCAGCTGCAAACTACTCATGTCTCGCAGTCCAACGGAGATTCATTCTACATAATTATTAGGTATTATTTTGATAAAATTTAGTTATGTCAAAGTTGTCAAAGTAATCTTATTATATCAATGGCGTGAAAATAGCGCGTCATTTAAATGCCAAATATACTCGTAGTTTTCTGCCCGCAAATAATCGCGGCTAACTCCAGTTCTAATAAACATTTCTTTCGGTTCATTTGGAATTTATTAGGTGGAAACGCAGCTTGATGGTGCGTCGAACCGAGCATCTCGCCGCAGAATCCGTGCGAATATCTCGACCTTTACGAGGTTAAACATTCGAATGTGGCGAACGCATTGCCCGAAAATTTATTTCATTCACCACCTGTCTGTTCTGGGCTCGAACAATTTATCGAATGGTTGCCCGAATTGTGTGGACATTCAATGACGTTTTGTTACATAGTTATGTTAGGGACATAACTATGTAACAAAACGTCATTGATTAACTCAATTGCTACATAACTTTTCTTCGCGGAAAATAGGGTTACCGCTCAAGTAAATAAGAATGAAGGAGGCGAAGAGATGAAATAAGATATTCTTATTGCGATGAACGACGCAATAGTACTTAAGGACTATTTTATACCTACTGGTGTTGCTACAAGTGAGAATTATGCAGGACCTATAAGAGAGAATGGAAGCGTGCCCGGCGAGTTGCCTGTGGAATAAACAAAAGAACATCTTACCAGCCAACAGAGCGTTTTCATAATATTTTAACGCAATTCACAGTGAAATATATTTATCGAGTGTAATTTAACTACTTTAATAAGTATAAGCAAACGAATAATCAAAATTGATATATTTATGTTTAGATATATTTGACACATCCTTCTTTATAACCAGAATAATAAATACTTATCGCAATACTAGAGGTAAGTAGTTATGCAATGGTGTTCTCGGATGATGCAAGTAATCATATTTACATAAACACATTGGTGCCTACCTAAATTAGACCGTAAACATGATTTCAATAAAAATAAAATTATTGTTTAAAATTACACGTTCTTATTTAGGTAGGTATGTGGCGCAGTCGATGAAATAATTGTTTTCCTATATTACACTCTGCAACTTCCGTGAAATGCCAATCGGACATTCCACCCACACTGTGGCAATGACCATGACACGGATAAAGATTCGCATCCGATTCGCTACATTGCGTAAGGATTCGATAATCGGACCGGGCGGCCATCCGCTGGCTCTTCTAACAAATCGGCACGTGTTGACCCTAAAGCCGAATTTACATTAGGAAACAAGTTTCATGCATGATGAAATTAATTTTATGACACTAATTACAGTACCTGTGTAACTAGTTTCATTAAAAATAATAGTGTTGTAAAATCTGTGGTCATGGCTCCGACAACATCGAAGTTTTATTCTGCATTGCACAATGTTGTCATACAACTGTTTTCATATTACACACGTCCTACAGCGCAAACGCTTTTGCGACACTAGTTTCGCGTCGCGTTTACACGATGACATTATTTGCATGACACTAGTTTTATCCAAAAATAGCGCGCGACACGAAACTGTTTCAGTGTCGTGAAATCGATGCATGCATTGTAAAACTTGACGTTTACACGTGAAATTAATGATGAAACTAGTGTCGTGAAACTAGTTTTGTGCCACTAATTTCGGAATGTAAATTTAGCTTAACTACTTAGTCTGAGTCACATTAATATTCAGAAAGGCATGGCAAATGCAGAGAGGCTCATTATATTTACTTCATTAACGAACTGAAAATGTATCATGTGAGTTTAAAAAACGCTGAACGCTGCGCGCTCTTATTTGGTAATAGCTTGAAAAAGACCTAAGCCTCCCCCTATCCTCCCCCATCAAGCGCGTTACTTTACAGACCCCCTCCCCATTAAAGGTCACGTAGTACGGGTACGTTCCCTAAATGTGGTCACTAATGACAGTCTTTGAGTTACGTCACATGGCTTTAGGAAGCTCGAAAAATCTGACACCACTGTATAGTCTATCACACTCGATAAGAAAGAAGAATCCTGTGACCCTCTGTTCCTAATAAGTATATGAATACATTTATACATTTCATTCCTGGCCAAACAAAAATTTCATGGCATGAACTACCTATGCAATGCATGCTTTTCACGAATTCTGAAAAAGTCTGTATAGATACCTATCAATATAGATAGTCTTAGCCTGTACCTACGAGTAAGTATACCTTTTAGTGTTCACTCTAAGCAAGTGAGTATGTGAATGCTGATGATGTTAATAGAGCAGTGGTTCTCAAATTAAAAAAAAATGCTGAAAGCATTTCTGCCCACGTTGATGTTTAGTCGATGTTGTCGACAATTTTCTGATTAGCAAGAAAGTCTTTAGGGCGAGTACCTATGGGATGCGAGCGAAGAAATCAGTGGTCAGAAATTTTTTATTAGATTATCTAAATTAATTCATTGATACTGCAGCTTAATGAGTCATGCTAGACGTTTTACAAACGGGACATCCTCTGCATGTCATGAGTATGACGCCATATTAAATTTAAGTCATTGAGGTTAAAATCCAAACACGCGTCTGACCGCACGCGACAAAGTATGCACGAGTATGTAAAGTTGTCCATTTGACAATTAGGAAACTATGTATTTGACATGCACCTACTTGCTATTTTCTAATAATAATGCAAGTAATTATTACAATCGCCTTCAGCTTATTATAAAGAACAAAGTCACAGGATAAAGAAAAGTTAGGAGGAGATAAAAATACCGACACGAAACATCCGAGAGTAGACCGAAATAGCGAGCGCTGCTGAGCTATTCCATTGAGCTAAGAACAAAGACGACTACACTAAGCTGATCGCCACCCAAAGGTCGAGAGAATTGTAAAACAGGTATTTGTAAAATCTATTGCTGTCGATGTGCCCGAACAACAACCAAGCGAGTGCGATAGAGACAACTACAGCTCGGACCAAAAATACATATGACAAAAAAATATATATTACATTCGAATTGAGAAGCTCGTCCTTTTTTAAAGTCGCTAAAAAATATTACTTGTGGCCCTGTGAGCTGTAAACCTCGCGACTCACCCCATCAACAACGATAACAAGTTGTTCAGACAAAAAAGTTGCGTCTTAATAAAATAAAATAAATAAAAATGTTTTTATTATGTTAACAGAGGTGATCTTACGTCTATAGGTGTTGAAGTCTCCTTTTAGGCTATCAAAGATGCCTGTGCCAGGAGGCTTCGCTCTTCTTTATCTACTTTTACTTAAGATCTTTACAATAGTTACAATTTATATGTGATTAAATCTAATATAATAAATTTTTTTTCGAAATGGCTGAAGTATGATTTTCTTAAAGTTTTAAACCCCCAAACTTTGCCATTTTGAAAAATTTCCAAAAACTAAATCGACAAAAAGTTCTATATTATTATCGAACCTGCTTATAAAATTTCAAGAGAATCGGTTGATAAATGCGACCTGTAGGCGAGAACAAACCGACAGACAAACTGACAGACAAAAGCATTTTTGGCCAATCTCGAAACTGAGACGCTTTACTCGCTCTGTCAATTATTTCTTAGTACTCAACTCAATATAAAACACCTATACAGGCTGACTTTTAAACCACCAGCCAAATTTTTGGAGCAACGAAAAACTAAAATAAAAATTCGCCTTTTCATCGATTTTTAATAACTTTTTTATAGAACGTAGTTCAGTATCATTGACTGAACTTGCTCCAAAAATTTGGCTGGTGGTTTAAAAGTCAGCCTGTATGTTATTAAATAAAAGCATAATTTACTAAATGAGGTACCTAAGCTTATAGTTTAAGGACTTTTTCTCAATGAAAATGATTCGTCTCGCCCCTTTCATTCAGAATTCCAAACAGGTTCTTATGAAATTTCGCTTGCCCAACTTCTACAATTATGTTTTAGTGTTAGGCTATAACCGACATTGCCAACTGTTATGATCGTGTTTCTTGAATGTTGTAAGCCCTAATGGTACAACTGTAAATTGTAGAGGCACTTGAAACTTTGCATTAGTTTTAGGCACACGAGAAGACACTATCACGTATTTATTTTTAACAGAGGAAACAGTTTTCAGGGTCGTAAAACCCTAAGCTACTAAAATAAATAAAAAGGTACGAAATAGTAATGGGTTGCTAACCCAAAGCGGCTAGCCGCATTGCTCATTAACAAGCATTTACCTAAAATAATTGTAAATAAAATTAGCAGTGTGGTTCCCGGCCGAGTAGGACCACTCCAAGTCTTCCTGTGGATGTCGTAGAATGCGACTTAGGAAACACAAGCTAAACAAAGCTTTTTAACATCAATGAGACCTCTCCAACCCATATGGCCAGCATGGAGAGTGTAGGCCAAATCCTCTGACTGCTCTGGCTAATATATGGCTCTAGTAGTACAGTAAGGATCGTGCACCTGCAGTAGAGACTAAAAAAGACCTGATGATGATGATTATGGTGATGGTAAATAAATAAAGTATAAAGGACAAATCACAGAAATTGATAAAAAGTATATAAATAAGGCATTAGACAAAAAATTAAGATAGTTAAGTACATATAGCTAAAATTATGTCCGAACCCACTCACAGGTAAGTGTTCCTCTCACTCAGGGCGTCGAGATGCCAGTAATCTCGAGAATTCGGAATAACGCGCATTTTCCTCGTACTACATAATTCGTAGCTACAAATACCCTTCGGTGATTCAGAAAATGTTTCGACGCCAATGTATCGGACAATTAAATGCGGCCACATTTATTATGATTATTATGTCTACAATAAAATGGTTGGGATTTTTATAACGAAGAAAAATGTGAGCGAATTTTTTGAATTATTTATTTTGAATAATTTTAAACCTTTTTTATTTAGGTTGATAGGTTATTTGTGGTATTCTCTTAAAATATGAAGTTTGGACCCAACACAGAATACATACTACATACATTACCACATTTCTTTCCTATATAATTTGGTAGTATTTTAGGTTCCAATTAGTCAGAGCCCAGGGCTGCAACACTCAAAGGCCTCTTTTAGTATGATGATAGGCAAGGAGGTGGAAAAAGAAATCAAAATAGTGATGGGTTGCTAGCCGCATCGCCTACATTATTCATTTTTTCAACCATTTTGTTAATCGGCTTCTACGATCTACGCGGAAAGAGAAGGAGGTGGTACGTTCTATGTTTTTTCTTTTCTCCCAAAACAGCTTGGAAGAACAACACAACACAACCCTACAACGATTTTTCTAACATATTGTGGAAAATAGTCGACATTATCTGTTAAGTATTTATTGTTTAATACTTAAACTATTCAACTAACTGTATTGTCGATGCTTTAAAGTAAAAAGTAATAAAAGCGATACGTAATCGATTTTAATATGAGAACTAATTTCTAATTTTAAAAAAATATTGCTTAGTTCACAGAAGATGACGATTTTGATGTGTTCTGTGGCAGTTTATAAGACAATTCATAATCAATAGGATAAAGGTAAAGATTGTAAAAATTTATACGAGTACAAACTGAAATGAAGAAATATTATACACATACACTGTACAAAAGTTTCATTTCGCTCTCGCGCTCAATGAAAAAAAATTAAAATTTCATTTCACTTTGACGGGAAAATGCAATTCATCATTCACAGAATTTATTATCCTGAAAGAATACTTTCTGAAGAAAATATATACTGGAGCATTCTCTACACCCTACATCTGTTAGTTTTACGACACAAACAGCCAAGCGCGAGTGAAGCTCGTTCACGTAAGGTTCCGTTACCAATACCATTTGTTTTTCAGCAAATATTCCTTAGAAGTATATACAATATGTACACTACTGACTTTTTTATTGCATTACTTTAAAGTTTATGAAAATCTTTAGCCCCTTTCTTATTCATCGATTTCATACAGTTCTTACACTACTTCAGTACAGTACTTCTTCTTGTCGAGTCGAAATGGTTTCACTATAGCTTCAATTTCAAATCATCTTTGACTAATTCACCATACAGTACGCTCGTCTAATTCAGGATCATGCCAATATCACGAAAATTTTTAATATTTTTCATCTAAAAACTTCCAAGATATTATAATCATTTAGCACCATAGGGTTTTTTTATACTAATTCTTACTCTGTAGATACCCTAAAAATACTAAGTCAGCTTTTTTGATCCAACATATTTTTTACGACCCGAAATATTCATCTATTTTATAGTACTCGTCTTGGTTAGACTTGTTTTATGAGATACTTTAGACTTTTTGCCTAAAAAAGATTTTCACTGATTCTTAATATAGTGTAATTTCATTGTCTTGTGTCTTTGTATTACTTGAGAGAAAAGAGAACTTGGAATTTAAGAATAACATTTTAATTATTTTAACCGTACCTTACAAAAGCCCGTTTATATTTAGTTCTTATTCATAAAATTTTATTTTATACCTACATTATAATATTAGGTACATATAAAACAAAGCATAATGTCTGCTTTAAGTTTAAAAAAAAATCATTATTTAACTACGCGAAGTGTCTTATTTTAAATATTGGCCAAAAATGCTATTGTCCGTCTGTCTGTTCTCGCCTGCGATTTTGACGGAAATTGGCACAAGTTCCTTAATTTATTAAAATTTTTTAGTCTATCGCGATTTTTGATTGGTGGAGAAATATGGATGAAAAACTTTGCTGTTACGGTTTTTATTGGTGGATTTCAAATAAAATTTGAGATTCACACTAAAGACTTCATTTTTTACAAGATATTGCAAAAAAAAAACTAAAAGGGGGAGTAAAGGGGGAAAAGTGGGGAAGTTTGCTGTAGCATTATACAACGTGGAAGGGACATACCCGTAATAAATCTATACTAGATCACTATAGTATAATGAAATTGAAATAACAGTCAAAAACAAAAAAAAATTCGTCATTCCCATATAAATTGCCCGGACGGCTGCACACTTTTGTATGGAAATGCCTAAATTTTTTTTTGTGTTTTGTTAGTTATTTTAATTTCATTATACTAAAGTGATCCTAGTATAGACCGTGGTTCGATTTATTACGGGTATGTCCCTTCCACATTGTATATGGACAAATTTCACTGAAACCATCTAAGTAGTAATAATTTTGCTAGTGTAGCTACCCATTATATGGATAAACATATCGATCTTATTGTGTATAGTTGGAACAGGAAATAACAAGGAAACTATGTGGGGCCGAGATTGCGTATTTATCAACCATAACTCGGAAATCAGTATCGAAAGAGTCGCTGTTATCGTATATTTGTTTCCTATTACAACTGGTCCATGTCTCCACGATATGTTACGTCACGTCAGTGTCCTATCGCGGCTAGCATCCGTCCCGAACGTGCCTATCGCACCCTATCACGTACACTGACAGAGCTATTAGCTCTCACGAACAGTTTCAGCCTTCTGTGCTCCTATTACAGCTCGCATACAGGCTAAATTGGTGTGGACCATGGGCGATATTATCTCGTTTTATGAAAACCACTCAAAACGCGTTTCGTATTTGATGGAAATTAAATGTTTATCTTCCGCAACTATTTTTGTTTACGTAATTACTTATTTATTACAGAGATGTATGGAAGGCTGGGCTGGAGGAGAGGCCTTTGCCCAACAATGGGACACAATAGGCTAGAAAAAAATTACTCAGGTAGTAATAATATACTTTTTGTTTGTTTTAGGTACGTTGACGTCACTTCCGCTGTACTTTTAACCGGTCAAGTAAGCATCAATTTGATTTTATAGTACTAAAGTTAGCTGTTGATAAATTTTAACACCTCTGCGGCATAAATTACATTGTTGATTTAATGATAGATAAATAACGTGAAACCTAAATTTTTAAAATAAGGATGTTTTTTATGTTTTCAAATTTAAGGCCCCGTCTGTTCAGAGCCAAGAATACTGTGGGTGTTTATAAAAATTACTGTAAATTAACTACTAAGTACAGTTTTTTTCCCAAAAAAATTACATTGGAATCAAGGCTTTTCTACAGACACCCACAATATCCAAAACACGATTATGCATTTTTGGCTCGATAGAAAAAAATCGCAAAAATACCTCTAAATTGGCCAAAATTTTCCTTTAAAAAAGATATTACTACTTTATACAATTACTTTTTGATATGAAAATTATACCAAAAAAATTATAATCTAAATTACTAGTTAATTTCGCTACACAATTTTTTTTTATATTATACAAAAAAAGATTAATAAATAAAACACAGTGAATAATTCGCCGAGAGCGAAGAAAGGCCCGGAGCTGTGCTCGACGATATTTCGCAGTGTTTTATTTATTATTATTTTTGTATTATAATTATATTATTTTTGTAGCCAAAACGGATAGATATTTAGATAATACATTTTTTGGTATAATTTTCATATAAAAAGGTGATTGTATAAACTAGTAATATCTATAATAATAAAATTAGGCAAATTTAGAGGTAAGTATATTTGTGATTTTTTCTATCGAGCCAATAATGCTCAATCGTGTTTTGGCTATTGTGGGTGTCTGTAAAATATCTTTAAAATATTTATGTAATTTTTTTGAGAAGTAAACTGTAGTAGTTTATTTACAGTGATTTTTCAAAATACTCAAAACTAAATAAACTAAACTTAATGAAAAAGGTTGTAATTTATTACTCATTCCACTTTAAATTGGATAAAAAGGTATTTTCTATAATATCACAGCAGTGCGTTTCTTGTTGAAACTTATGCATTACACTAACAAGCCAATTTATCTCTCTAAAGTTTATTGTTATAGCTGTATTAACAACGAGAAACTTTCCTTCGTCGATTTTGTCTGATTAATGCCAATCGCATTAGTTTATCAGAACGCTCACAATAAACAAATCCGCAGTACACCCACCAACAAAATAAATATGTAAGTATAAATATCCAAGCGTACATATATTATCCAAACTGCGTGGTATACTAAAATAGCACAGTGGATAAGACACGCATGAATGACAGCTGGTGTAAGCCCGGGTATTAGCGGTTGTATGCAAAACAAGTTATAATATCTCACAGGAATATATAGGGTGTATTTACCTATTGGGGGTTAAAGTTTGGCGTACATAAATGCGTGAAAGCTTCCTGTTTTCTTCAGTGTCGCGCTTCTATACGTTCGCTCAAAGTTACTTTCATCAAAAAGAAGATTCTTGTAACGTTTTAGGAAAAAATTGCGCTCATGTTTAGATCAATCAATCACCAATATAACAGAATTAAATTTAAATTAAAAAGACAAAATATTTTTTTCATTGAAGAGTTAATTGATAAAAAAAAACAAAATTGGTTTATCTATTTCAAAACTACGACTACAATCTCACAGATCCTCAGATGCACATTACACACGTCAAACTTATACCTTACCCTGTTTTCTTTAACAGATATGAGAAAACTATTGGTCTTACATGCTAACATGACACATGTTAGCAGCTTCGCTGCCTTCGGTAATCTCGTGACGTACGGGAAAATACGGGGAGTCGTTGTTTATGCGAGCGCGGCGGACTAAATACCCAAGACAAGAGTCACCTTCCCCAACAATTTGCATTTTAATCAAGAAAAGAATATTTATTGAATATTTATGAAATTAAAATGAATATTTTAAACTCTTAGAATTCAAGTACTGTTATATTATTTATTTATAGCCGTATGGTTCCCGGCAGGCTAGAATAGGACCACTCCAAGTCATTCCGTGGATGTTGTAGAAGGCGACAGGAAACACAAGCTAAACAAATCTTGAGACCATCATCAATGAGGCCTCTCCAACCCGTCTGGCCGGCGTGAAGAGTGTAGACCAAATCCTCTGACTGCTCTAGCTAATATATGGCTCTAGTAGCACAAAGAGGGTCATGCTCCTGCAGTGGAGCCTAAAAAAGACCTAATGATGATTATTATTCATTTGATTTATTTATATATATATATTGAATTTTTTACCGAGCGAGCGAAGCGTCTCAGTTTCGCGATTGGCCAGAAATTATTTTGTCGGTCTGTCGTATCTGTTCTCGTCTACAGGTCGTATTTTTCAACCGATTTTGACCAAAATTGGCACACCTTGATTGTTTTAATTTTTTTACCAAATTTCACATACCCCGGAGTGCTATTTTTGAAATCAGGAGTTACATAACAAATTATTTGCGCCGCTGTGTTTCCAAACAGGCGCTTTTTCAATTGATCGTATACGAAGGATTTGCACGAGTGGTTTTGACCACTCGTAATTTTGACATTTGTAGCGTACAAAAAAACGTTTAATGGAAAATTCGTTCTGTTTCATGCTGCTTTTTATTTATTTTAAAATGTTTAGAAAACCATTGGCTAACTTAAGATATTTTCTTCCTAAAACAATATTACATATCGCTGACACGACCGTTTCAACAATACAATGCAAAGCGTCGGACGGAACCCAAGCGGTGAGTTAAAAAGCTACACGTTTTGTGTTTTGCTGACTCCCTAAATGAAAAATAGCACTCCTGAGTATTATCAAGTACCAATTTATCCCTCTCACTAGTTAATTATCCAATAATACAAAACTGTTGCTACGCCAAACGAAATAATAAATCCAATAAGATAAAAACAAGCAATTATTCTTCAGTAATATAACACGAGACAGATTATCTCTCGTCATTTTCCCGAATTAGTAGATATGTTCAGTCATGCGATTAGTGAGAAGGAAAAGACTGCAAATTACTCGGACACGAGTTCGGCAGAACAGATTACCTTTGTAAGGCGACGGGATAAAACGGTGACAACTGAAAACAAAAGACTTTCCTGCCCGTGTTGAGCGCTTTGAAACAACTAAGTAATCTTATTCTCCCATCTGTAGGACTAGTGAGTCGTATATACCTTCTTTCTTTCAGAAAACTTAGATTGGCATTTAGTAAAAACACACTTGGGGCCCGAGTGTCCGAGGGATCCTATCTCCCGTATATTTCAAATGTTACCTTCCTGCCTTAGGTTGAACTGTTTATTTTCCAGTTACAAATATACCTAATAATCATTTAAACAGCTTAAATTTCTTACTATTTTACCTTCTAATCAATAAATCGAAATATCAGTGTATTTATATTATTGAACTGCAAAAGAATAGGGTATTTCATCAATTTTGGAAAGTGTCTCAAATAGATTCTATAGTGCTAACAAACCACTAACAAAAATATAAAATTTTTAATCCATCCTTAAGTGCCATAAAAATGCATTAAAATTAATTTATTTTTAAATTTTGCGCGTATTTTGACGAAAACGCTAGACGTAGTCGACACTCTTATTATTCTGTGGTGATGACATCATCTAGTATTTTTTTTTTATTAAATAATTTTACGGCTTTGGATACAAGTCCTTTAAAGCCTATCTTTAATTTTGTTCTTTATTCCTAATCCTAACACGACAATCAAAGGGTGGTGTAGGCCTTTGACTGCTGCAGGGGAGCTTCTGGCGACAAATCTATACGAGTCGACTGGTTTACATAGACGATTGAGTGGCGGACGACGACGGAAGACGCCCACACAGTCCGCATAAATATCACTACAGCCGTACTATGACTGTCCACTTTAACTATTTCACACATTCTTCATGTTATGAGCATTTATAACACCAAACAACACCAATTTCATATTGTAAAGTCCACTAAAATCAATTTGTAAATAATTTAAAACCCCAATCGAACCCGTTGACTTCCCGCCAAAAAAAAAAAAAAAAAACCACATCATCTAGTGTGTAATCCTTTAGGTGTCAATGTCAATCTGTCAATGAATGCGCTCTCGCTGCTAACTTGATACGTGATAATTGTTTATAATTTTAAAATGAGTGAATAAATACAATAAAATAACGTAGTAACTTACATGAATGCTTACAACTAAGGTTTACATGTTTTTGTTTACATCCTTGGATGACGTAATAACATGGCGGCTACTATTTCATGGTGTTTATAAGCAGATTAAAATAAACGGGCAAGTGCGAGTCGGATTCGTACATGAAGGGTTCCGTACCACCGTACAATGTTTTAAAACGCTGAAGAAAGACGTTTCTTGTATGACGAACCCCTTTAATTTTTAACTTTATTTTATTTTTAGTATTTTTTATTATTGTGATCATAGTACCTAATACATAATTGATGAAAATTTCTAGTATCTAGTTAATGCCATTATGAAGATCAAGTTAAAAACGCTGAAAAAAACACATTTCTTGTATGACGACCCCCTTTAATTTTAAACTATTTTTTATTTTTAGTATTTGTTGTTATATCCGCCCCAGTAATACATAATCGGTAAAAATTTCAAGTATAATTACGGTTCAAGAGATAGAGCCTTGTGACTGACGGACAGACAGACAGATAGACAGACAGACAGACGGACAGACAGACAGACAGACGGACAGACAGCGGAGTCTCAGTAATAGGGTCCCGTTTGCACCCTTCGGGTACGGAACCCTGAAAACTGAAAACTTTGAATTGAATTTTTAAATTTATTTTGTGACTTTATGAACTAAAGCTAACATTTTCCGATTGCTTTTTGCCTAAACTATCTGAATAATATACTTTTAGATTTTATCTCGTATGGACTAAAATACCCTATTAGTTTGATCATTCTGAAATGGTGTTTATATATCAAATATAATAGGAAAACTTACTTTTGAGCTTGCTAAATAATTTTTTCTTTAATCTAAAACGTAAAAGTAAACAGCGAACTAAAATAGCTTTCAGTCAAACTTAGATAAGTACTCATCTCTCACATCCGAACTCACGTATATAAGAGACAATGATTTCCGAAATGTGATTTATCAAAGTCAAATCTTCGTTCTAAATTACTACTCTCATCAAATTAAATAAATAATAAATAGCCTAGTGCGTGTGGGAATATCAAATGGTGGCGAAATTCGACGTGCGGAGTTGAACACGTGATCAAGTTCAAGTCCTGCTCACTAGGTATTCTTTCACCATTTCTTATTTCATTATTTAATTTGAGTACTTTAGTACTGCATCTTGAATGCCTAAAAAACCCTATAAAAATACTCTCATCAAATCCACAAATGGTACATGTGTCGCCTACAGTTAATCGCAGTTATAATACTTGTACAATACATGAGCTTTTGAATTCAAAATACACTGCCGCTTGACACTGAGAATCATTTTTTTTTACGGCATGTGAAAAATTTATGAGTCATTATTTTAATAATAGTAAAATCACAACGCGTAAGTTTTATTTAAACAGTGACTTAAAACTTTTGCCCTTACTTCGCAAATAAGGCGAATACCACGCAATAAATGGCTCATTTGAAATAAATTGTTTAATCGTAAATATGGCGTAAATATAATTAACATTTTGCTAAATGTTAGCCATTGGATAGCCCTTTAAAAATGTTTAATAATTTTATGAACAACCGTAATCAACCCAGAGGTTGGACTGTTAGAGAATGCTTTTAGCATTAAGTCCACTTGTTGTAGGTACTTAAAACATTAGTATGTGTGTAAAATAAAGTGTAAATAAATAATTAAGAAAATACTTCGTTTAATAAATCAAAGGGTTATCTAATGCCTAACATAGCAAAATGTTAATTATCGTCATATTTACAATTAAATAATTTATTTCAAATGAGGGAGCCACTAATACATGGTATTCGCCATAACTTAGTGGCTCACTCCAAATATAGTCCCATCCTCATTTAAATGGTCTTACTTACATGGGTCGTGTAATGATTACTCTAATTAACGTCATCTACTCGTATATTATGAGCGTGAAACAGAACCTTTTACATTACAGAAAGGGTGGATAGTTGGCTAATTTAATTCCGAATTAGGGCCATTACACCTAATAGCCAAGGGACATTTGCAGCCTCCGAGGTAGTAACGACTTTCCTTGTAGCCGCTCTTACTGAACTATTTGTTGGGAAGTCTGAAATATTCGCAAGAAATCGATAAATCGTTCGTACATTGTATGCATATGTTATTGATTTTTTCCGACTATAATTTATTACAAAAATTTTACTTTTTGGTCTGAGGTTAAAAAAGTAAAATTTTATCTATCTATATATATATATATATATATCTATTAATATAACTATCGATAAATACGTGATAGTGTATTGTAAATATACAATACACTATCACGTATTTATCGATAGCGGGGCAGACAGAGCCTAGGGCGATAAGGCATAGGCCACTTTTAGCGTGATGGTGGGCATTAAGGTGGAAAAAGGAAATCATAATAGTAATGGGTTGCTATCCGCACATTGATATGGTTCAGATTCTCGCCCATTCCCTCGATCGGATTTAACGATCTGCGCGGGAAAAGAAGCAGCTGGTACATTCTAAGTTTTTCTTTTCTCGCAGACCAGCAAGGAAGAATTATATATTTGTTTTGTGTTTGTAGAAAAGTGTGCAATACTATAATTGGTTAATTTCCATATTGCTCTTCGTCATGCACTAGATAGCCCTTTAAATTTATTTTATAAACCACCGTTGAAAGGTTTTACATTAGTCCGTCTAGCTTTAAAACTTGCCTCCGCCAAAAGTGGCCACGGCAAGTTTTAGCAAGCTAGACGGATCGCCAATAATAGTTTCAACGGCAGTTCATAAAATAATTTAAAAGGATATCTAGTGCATGACGAAGAGGAATATGGAAATTATCACCATATTTACGAGTTAACAATTAATTTCACACTTTAAGACCATTTGCTTATATTCACCTTAAAAATATGATGATAGGGATTCAAATATTATAAACAAGAAGCTGCTAGAATCAAAAACATCAGGTCAATAGGACATATTACCCAAAACTCGGCGCAGATGGCGGCACTAGCACACGCAGTTAACAATCTGCTGTCATTCTACATGTCATATTTTTTCGCAACAAATAAATATTATAACATTACCTATTTAATTTTAATAGTTTTAATATTATTGACGCATTCACTGTGCTGTAGTGTTATGGCTTCCTACGCCCATTTAAATACCTAATACCAATATAATTTTACAAATTTTTATAGCAAGTTTGATGTAAGCACTTGTCATTGTCAAACATTTTGTTTATGGTCTGCGCTAATGCTACATTCTGGCGGCAGCACATTGCAGTAGTATCTCCTATTGCTACATAATGTTTGAAGCTCGTATTATTTAGGTACCTATCTGAACAAACAAACAAATTAGATTATTTTTTATGTTCAGAATTAGGTGAAATTTTTAATTTATTGTTGTTTATTTTGAAGCTGGAATAGACAAATATAATTCCTTTACTTACGTAAGGCACCGATATTCTATCGTGAAAACTATTTACAGGATGTTTTTATTCAAAGAACATCTGCGTTGACATACAAATAATATTTATGAAGTTACCAGAATTTACAGTAAAACCCAAGAAGTAACAAAAAGTATGAACAGCGTTGACAATTCTTTAGTACTTAGTAAGAACTATTCTTTTTTCCTACAAAAAAGCTTTTACGTATATAAGAGACAATGATTTCCGAAATGTGATTTATCAAAGTCAAATCTTCGTTCTAAATTACTACTCTCATCAAATTTAATAAATAATAAATAGCCTAGTGCGTGTGGGAATATCAAATGGTGGCGAAATTCGACGTGCGGAGTTGAACACGTGATCAAGTTCAAGTCCTGCTCACTAGGTATTCTTTCACCATTTCTTATTTCATTATTTAATTTGAGTACTTTAGTACTGCATCTTGAATGCCTAAAAAACCCTATAAAAATACTCTCATCAAATCCACAAATGGTACATGTGTCGCCTACAGTTAATCGCAGTTATAATACTTGTACAATACATGAGCTTTTGAATTCAAAATACACTGCCGCTTGACACTGAGAATCATTTTTTTTTACGGCATGTGAAAAATTTATGAGTCATTATTTTAATAATAGTAAAATCACAACGCGTAAGTTTTATTTAAACAGTGACTTAAAACTTTTGCCCTTACTTCGCAAATAAGGCGAATACCACGCAATAAATGGCTCATTTGAAATAAATTGTTTAATCGTAAATATGGCGTAAATATAATTAACATTTTGCTAAATGTTAGCCATTGGATAGCCCTTTAAAAATGTTTAATAATTTTATGAACAACCGTAATCAACCCAGAGGTTGGACTGTTAGAGAATGCTTTTAGCATTAAGTCCACTTGTTGTAGGTACTTAAAACATTAGTATGTGTGTAAAATAAAGTGTAAATAAATAATTAAGAAAATACTTCGTTTAATAATTCAAAGGGTTATCTAATGCCTAACATAGCAAAATGTTAATTATCGCCATATTTACAATTAAATAATTTATTTCAAATGAGGGAGCCACTAATACATGGTATTCGCCATAACTTAGTGGCTCACTCCAAATATAGTCCCATCCTCATTTAAATGGTCTTACTTACATGGGTCGTGTAATGATTACTCTAATTAACGTCATCTACTCGTATATTATGAGCGTGAAACAGAACCTTTTACATTACAGAAAGGGTGGATAGTTGGCTAATTTAATTCCGAATTAGGGCCATTACACCTAATAGCCAAGGGACATTTGCAGCCTCCGAGGTAGTAACGACTTTCCTTGTAGCCGCTCTTACTGAACTATTTGTTGGGAAGTCTGAAATATTCGCAAGAAATCGATAAATCGTTCGTACATTGTATGCATATGTTATTGATTTTTTCCGACTATAATTTATTACAAAAATTTTACTTTTTGGTCTGAGGTTAAAAAAGTAAAATTTTATCTATCTATATATATATATATATATATATATCTATTAATATAACTATCGATAAATACGTGATAGTGTATTGTAAATATACAATACACTATCACGTATTTATCGATAGCGGGGCAGACAGAGCCTAGGGCGATAAGGCATAGGCCACTTTTAGCGTGATGGTGGGCATTAAGGTGGAAAAAGGAAATCATAATAGTAATGGGTTGCTATCCGCACATTGATATGGTTCAGATTCTCGCCCATTCCCTCGATCGGATTTTACGATCTGCGCGGGAAAAGAAGCAGCTGGTACATTCTAAGTTTTTCTTTTCTCGCAGACCAGCAAGGAAGAATTATATATTTGTTTTGTGTTTGTAGAAAAGTGTGCAATACTATAATTGGTTAATTTCCATATTGCTCTTCGTCATGCACTAGATAGCCCTTTAAATTTATTTTATAAACCACCGTTGAAAGGTTTTACATTAGTCCGTCTAGCTTTAAAACTTGCCTCCGCCAAAAGTGGCCACGGCAAGTTTTAGCAAGCTAGACGGATCGCCAATAATAGTTTCAACGGCAGTTCATAAAATAATTTAAAAGGATATCTAGTGCATGACGAAGAGGAATATGGAAATTATCACCATATTTACGAGTTAACAATTAATTTCACACTTTAAGACCATTTGCTTATATTCACCTTAAAAATATGATGATAGGGATTCAAATATTATAAACAAGAAGCTGCTAGAATCAAAAACATCAGGTCAATAGGACATATTACCCAAAACTCGGCGCAGATGGCGGCACTAGCACACGCAGTTAACAATCTGCTGTCATTCTACATGTCATATTTTTTCGCAACAAATAAATATTATAACATTACCTATTTAATTTTAATAGTTTTAATATTATTGACGCATTCACTGTGCTGTAGTGTTATGGCTTCCTACGCCCATTTAAATACCTAATACCAATATAATTTTACAAATTTTTATAGCAAGTTTGATGTAAGCACTTGTCATTGTCAAACATTTTGTTTATGGTCTGCGCTAATGCTACATTCTGGCGGCAGCACATTGCAGTAGTATCTCCTATTGCTACATAATGTTTGAAGCTCGTATTATTTAGGTACCTATCTGAACAAACAAACAAATTAGATTATTTTTTATGTTCAGAATTAGGTGAAATTTTTAATTTATTGTTGTTTATTTTGAAGCTGGAATAGACAAATATAATTCCTTTACTTACGTAAGGCACCGATATTCTATCGTGAAAACTATTTACAGGATGTTTTTATTCAAAGAACATCTGCGTTGACATACAAATAATATTTATGAAGTTACCAGAATTTACAGTAAAACCCAAGAAGTAACAAAAAGTATGAACAGCGTTGACAATTCTTTAGTACTTAGTAAGAACTATTCTTTTTTCCTACAAAAAAGCTTTTACGCATCTAAATTGTTCCCAAGAACAAATACAACTTTACTTTTGTCATATAAATTATGAATATAAATCTACCAAAACGTCATAAAGTGCATTAACCTCTGAATTCAAAAACCTCATTATAATTACACAATTAGCAAAATGCATTTTACATGAAGAGTGTTTTTACTTTGCATACATTATACTTACGTACCGAGCTTAAATTAGTTTTGTCTCGTAGCAGTGGCACTAAGCTCTGAAATCTCAAAGGTTTCTATTAATGAACACTTAATAACACTAATTTTCACAATTATCACGTAGGTAGTTAAAATTTCTAAGGGTTGGTACACACTTATTCGACCCGGCATTGTCGGTCCGGCAGTATTTGTCGAACAACAAAGCTGACCCGAAGCAATTATATCGGTTTTACCCCCGAACATTCATCTACATACAGGCTGACTTTTTAACCACCAGCCAAATTTTTGGAGCAAGTTCACAGTCCATGATACTGAACTACTTTCCATAAAAACAATTAACGAGAAACTAAAATAAAAATTCGCCTTCCCATGCAAATCAGCGCTCAGCCAAACGGATTTTGTATGGAAGGCCGAAACATTTTTATCCATTTTTAATAACTTTTTTTATAGAAAGTATTTCAGTACCATGGACTAAACTTGCTCTGACAATTGGGCTGGTGTTCAAAAAGTCACTCTGTATATTCGCCCGGCCCTGAGCGTGTAGCAATACTAAGAAAAGATTGTAAAATATTTACTAATGAAATTAAAAAATACTTAGTAGAGAATACAAAATATATTTGATATAAGATATCGTTATGATGCTTTTTTAAAGATATACCCAAAGTCTACTATATGTCCGAGAAGACTAGAGAGCCTTATTGGGTAGCCTAATTATAAAGGATTAGGTTAGGTAAATTATAAACAAATGCGTTCCCATATATTATAATAGTTTACGGAAACATACTTATACATTTGAATTTTTTCTACCCAAATCTAAGGTTTATCTACCAAATGTAAAATAAAAAAAAGAGCAGCTACATTAATAATATCAATACTAAAGCGGAACACAAAGATTAAATAAATTAGAAACTGTGCCCAGTTTAATTTTCTTCTATTTTAGTATTTTAATTTTCTAAAAAAGATTCTCGACCAAAGTACTGAAGCCTGAAGCAGTTAGTTAATGAACTTTTACACTACATTAGCGGTAGAGTTGAATAACATCACCAGCCCGACTCTTAATTGAATTCCGAATACTTTGTAATCGATTCAGTCTTCAAAGACGGGCGATTAAAACTTATTTTCTTAAGTTGGAGATTGATAACCTGGATGTAAAATAAGCAAAAGTTTTCTGTTGGGATAATATAAATCTATATCAAAAGAGTTAGCCAATATGACATACTAAATACATGACGTATCTGTGCTTAGGTATTGTATGATGTCATCATGTCACTCAACCGCCCTGTACAAGTCATACCTACTCATACTAGACCAGTAAAACAGATAATTAAAAATATCTGTGTCATATAGTTCTATAGTATTCTGTATTCCATCATCATCATTATCAGGTCTTTTTTAGTCTCCACTGCAGGAGCACGACCATCTCTGTACTACCAGAGCCATATTATATTAGCCAGAGCAGTCAGAGGATTTGGCCTGCACTCTCTACGCTGGCCAGATAGGTTGAAGAGGTATCACTGATGTTTATGTTTTGTTGAGATTGTGTTTCCTAAGTCGCCTTCTACGACATCCATGGAAGGACTTGGAGTGGTCCTATTCTACTCTGCCGGGAACTACACGGCCACATGGCACACGGTAAATGTTTGTGGTTTTTTTCTATTGAGCCAAAAATGCTAAATTGTGTTTAGGATATTGTGTGTGTCTGTAGAAAAGCTACCTATGTAAAATTAAAAAAAAAAAAATGTAGTAGTTTAATTATAGCTATTTTTCAAAAAAACTAAAAATATTGTGAGCTGTGAACAGGCGCCATAGGACGCAACTTTTTGTCAGAACCACTTTTTTATCCGATAAACTTCAAGGGGTCAGTATGTTAGGGGCTATGCAAAGACAGACTTGCAAGATCTGCAGCTCACAGAGCCACTAGTATTATGTTTCTTATGTTTCCTTTAATAGAAACAGACCTGTCCTTTTATATAGCAGTGAAGCGTGGCCATTGCTTGAGCGACACAAGCAGGAACTGCGTGTCACGGAGATGCAAAGGTTGCGCTGGATATGCGGAGTAACACGGAGAGATCGCGAGAGAAACACCCGCATCCGCGGCAGCCTTTATGTCCGTGACATAGCAGACAAATTGCAGGAAAGTCGCCTAAGCTGGTACGGTCATGTCTTGCGGAAACCGGCAAGTTACGTGGGAAACAAATGTATAGCCATGCCGCCTCTGCCGGGGCCTGGCAGACGTGGTAGACCCAAAAAGTGCTGGCTTGACGTCGTCAAGGATGATATGCATGCCAATGGTCTTACAACCAAGAATGCTCAAGACCGTGCGAAGTAGAGAAGGAAAAGCCGGAAAGTGGACCCCAGGCTTCGCAGTGTTGCAGCTGTGGATGCAACTGGAAATGCGCTGAGATGAGAGAGAGAGAGTGTTTCCTATAATAGAAACAGACAATAAAAAAGAAGGTTGTGCAGAGGGTAAGCCATAAAATTTGCAAACCTTACTAAACAACTTCTTATTAAACTTAAAGTCTTCGTAAGTATAAATTATTTATGTGATTTTATTTATTACTTAAGCTATTCAAAGGTTGTCTGTCCGGTTGTGTGGGAGCCATCCGGCATTGTTCAGCCGGGGGCGTATCCACCACACCCCTCATTGAGACGAGACTTATTGGAGCTATCACAACTCGTTTTTATATTAACCCACACGCTGCTAATTACAGTTGGGTAGTAATGTGGTTAGATATCTTTTATATTTGACTCAAATGAATCACGCTTGATGAATGAATGGGTTGCTGGTATGATGACATTAACAATGAATTAGTAATTCTTTGTTAATTTCATCAACATTAACAATGAATTCGTAATTCTTTGTTAATGTCATCAACGTGTGGCCATAATTTTCCTTATTAACAGAACTCAGCAATGAGACGACGAAAACCTAACGTGTTTGGATTCATTTGATTATTCTTGACAGGTACTTTGGCCTCACAAAAAAACTTGATCAAACAAATTTTTTTTTTACTTGTCTTGTTCACTTATCTCTATTTTAAAAGACTTTTTTAAGCAGGGATATACCATGACAAAGATGGTGGGATGACAAAGAGACATATTTGTGCCCGTCTAGTGTACCTACCCATCGGGTGCCTATATGGATGAGTGCAGCACACATATCCATAAGTAAGAAAAATATCATAGGTAAATTTTGACTGTGGGCAAGGATAAAAGTCAAAAATAAGCTAAATGATCAGGGGCAGAAGTGAATTAAAATCAGAATCCTCTCTCTCTCTTTCACTCTTTCCCTTTCCGGAAAAAAACAGGCTGAATACTAATTCAACACGAAATTATATAAAAATGAACTGACAACATTTTAAAACATGGTAAATTAAGTACCATATTTTTTTCGTGGTATGCACAGTAGATTTTTGGAAGACTCGTGAAAATATGAGTATTCAACTATAAAAGAGATGTGATTAAAAATATCGGTAAATAATAATAACTCATTATAAGAACTTAATCACCGAAAGTTATTGGCTATCCGCGCCTAGCGATGTTGTTACTGTCCGCTCAGTTTAATAATCATAAATCTGCTCATAATGGCCATATTACATGTTTGAGTGTTTGCGGACGTTCATACTCAAGGGCATAAATATATCACATTATATGTACCTACCTAATGTCATATACTCACAATAAGGCATAGTACTACTTGTTGAACATTGTAAGTGTTTTCTATATCGATCTAAAAAGTGATATATGGATTATTAAAGGAGATTGGATATTCATGACACCGTATACCTTCTTGATACAAATCGATGATGGAAATGAACAGAAACCTGAGAATTATTTTTAATATCTTTTTTTTTAATATCTCGAACAGTCTTTTGGACTTTGAAATTGTAAGAAATCACAGTATGAGAATTATTTGATAGAGTCTTGACTAGACATAGGTATGTAAGATTGTTTATCTTTAGATTTGTATGGTTGAATAATTGATATTACAATATAGTACAACGTGGAAGGGACATACCCGTAATAAATCGAACCATGGTTTATACTATATCATTTAAGGGTCGGCACCATGTAAACTGGGTTTGCGCGGGCAACAAGTTTGTACAGAAAGCGTTTGATTTAAGTCAAATAATGTATACACATAGATAGAGGAAGAGTTGGGACAGTAGACGAAAAAAAGGATTTTTTAAAATATTTTGTAGTTTTCCTAAAAACAAGCATTGAATTTACCCAAAAACATGCAAAACGCACTTTGCGCGGGCAATAGTTATGGCTTAAGTAGAAAAGACCACTAGGAAAATTACATACCTAGTTATAGGTGAATAGACTAGCCAGTAGACGAAAACCGTATTTTTTTAATTTTCATTCAGAAAAAGTAAGATAATTGTATAGAAACCTGAAAGAAATATTTTAGGAAATCTTGCTACAAACTGGCTTGTTTTTCTGCGTAAAGAAATATTCTAACAAGGGATTGCATATATTTTATAAAAATAAAGGCTATTTTGAAACATTATTCTTAATATTTGCTTACAATGCAATCACGCAATAATAAAAAAAAAATTTTTAAAAATTGGATGTTTTGCAACGTTTTTGACAGAAATCTCTGAAATGGCGGCCATGATTCTTCCATACAAATTCAGTTGCCCGCCGGGCGTTCAGGAAGGAGGCCGTGTCGAATTTTTCAAAAAAAATCCATTATCAAATTACGTAAAATTGCATTACAGTCTAAAATATTTCAATAAAAAACTATGTACAAACTGCCAAATTATGTCATACTTTTGCTACACTATGGTACAGTTTTGACATTTTGTTGACGTTCAAGTAAAGATGTAATGCTATCGCAGACACGGCTTCGCACATTTTTTTTAAAATTTTATTGAAAATTAAGTCAATGAAAAAAATTATTTGGTTTGATTTATTACCTATATTTTTTAATTGGCGATTAGGGTGAAAATCGGATTGGAACTTTCTCGGGTCGCGGAATCATATTAACTGTTTTTGTAATAAAGGGTGCTGTTTAATTAGGGTTTTACAATTATTTTGAGGGGTGATTCAGTCTGAAATTTTGAACAACTTTTCCCCAATAATGTATATCAAAATACGAATTGACATTATGCGTAATATATCGAACCACAGGCTATACTAGATCTATACTTGGCTAGGCAGGCAGGCTATAGTAGGCTATTTATCTATACTAATATTATAAAGAGAAAAGATTTGGTTGTTTGTTCGCATTACATGGCTCCGAAACTACTGGACCGATTTAAAAAAACTTTTACCGTTGGAAAGGTACTCTATCCCCGAGTGACATAGGCTTTGTGTGTACCAAGGGCGAAGTCTGGGTGGACTGCTAGTACAGTATAATAATATTAAAACAACAGTCAAAAAACAAAAAAAAAACTGCATTTTTATACAAAAGTGTGCAGCCGCCCGGGAAATTTGTATAGGAACCGATTTTTTCGGTGTTTTTACTGTTTTTAGGGTTTCGCTTGTCTGTCTGTCCGTAAGTCACAGCCAATTTGCTACGAAACTATTAGAATGATTTAGTTGAGATTTAGTACCTACACTTATGTAACTTAGTGACCCAAAGATAGACGTATAATGTAAATAAATGAAATTTTAAAAAGGGGGCCACTTATTGTGGGTAAATTAGACATTAAAAAAAAGTTTTGATAACAAAATCATGTGACATATCAATTGAAAGAACTTTTTATGACAATTTTAAATATATTTATTTTTTATTATTTCTTAGATCGGTACCCCCCCCCCCCCCCCCCCTACTAAACTACTGGACCGATTCAGTTGAAATGTGGTGCACATAATGTAAATCTGTGACCCAAAGACGGAAGTAAAATGTAGTTAAATTAATAAATAAATAAAAAATGGGGCCACTTTATGGGAGATAAATGAGACATTAAAAAAAGGGTTTTGTGAACTATATCGCGTAAAATATCAAATGAAAGAGCATTTTATGATAATATTAAATATATTTTTCTATATTTTTTAAGTTGGTGTTTTTGAAGTTATTTTTGAAAATAAATAATAAAAATACACTTATCTCCGAAACAACTGAACCCAATCTTTTGAAAAATATACAGTTAATAGTTCTTTACCTATAGATTACAGGAAAACCTATTAGAAGATAAATATAAAAGGGTGCAATAATGCTAATTACTGCTTCATTAATCAACCAATTTTTTTAGCTGTTTTCAGGAAAAGATTTCTTTTTAGTGCTCTTTGTTGATTCGTTAAAAATATTGTACAAAATCAAACAGTCAAGTCCAATGACTTGACTGTTTGATTTTGTACAATATTTTTCACGCTCAATCAATATTGAGCACGTTCAGCTGCTACGCCAAGACTGTTGATCTGTTCAACGTGCAATCCTTTTTTACCCTCCGTACTTACATAATAAGGTGAATATAAGTGAAAGGTGTTACGATTGCAGATGGTCGCTAAACGTATTGTTTCACAAAGAAAATTCAAATGTGTACATTTTCTGTCAGTGGAACACAAAACGTGTAGTTTTCCAAGTCACCGCTCGCGTAAAATACTATTTGATTGTATTTTTGAGAACGTCATTTCAGCGATAAGTAATATTAATTTACACAGAAATATCATAAATTTGTCTATGGTTCCCTAAAATTTCAACTTAACCAAAATAAACCGGCCACGTGCCGTGACGGGCCACGTGCAGTGTAGGGTTCCGTAGTCAGTACCTACTTGTTTTATGTAACTAACAACTGCCTAACTTTAGGTCTGAATTCAGTCCATGATACTGAACAACTTTCACCAAGGAACAAACGAAATACAAAAATTATTTTTGATCTCTTACACACAAGATTTGGCAAAATGTAATATTTATGTAATATATGTATGGAATATGTAGGGACAAATCACACTAATTAAGCTAGCCCCAAAGTAAGTTTTAAACTTGTATTATGGGATACTAACTCAATGATACTATATTTTATGATAAATACATACATAGATAAACACCCAAGACCCAGGACAATTTGAAAAAGACCATTTTCTAACTTGCCCTGGCTGGGGCTCGAACCCAGAACCTCCGGATTAGCGGTCCAGCGTGTTAACAATTACGCCACGGAGGTCGAATGGAAAGCAAACATTTTCTTTTCATATTTAATTATGTGTTCCTTAGGAAAAGTTGTTCAGTATCATGAACTGAATCCACCTTAAATTAGTTTTAGTACAGGGAGACGTTTTTTAAGTGTCCATATACAACCGTTTAACTGACAGAGAGGGAAGACACATGATTCTAACAAAAATTTGCAATCAAAAACCAAATATTTCACAAACGGATTGCTAAAACGAAAAAGGGTGTTCATAATCTTACAATATTTTTGAAAGACCTATTCAACGACGTCTCGCACCACACATTTTTTTTTTCAAGTTTTTATTACCACATATCCATGCCCATGCCCAATTACAGCTTTCTAGTACTAATAATCTATGAGTAAAACTGGGGACAGATAGACAGACAGACATGACGAAACTATAAGGTTTTCTTGTTAACTACGGAACCCTAAAAAGCTGCGTGAAACTAAAAAGATTCTCTATTCTAAGGGTTCTTTGTCATTTGCGCTTTAACAAATTTCAAAATACGAGTAATCAAAACCACTTGTGCAAATATTTCACTCCACTTCGCATACGATAAATTCAAAAATTGATGGATGAATGACCGTGCTTTTACAGGTTAAGCAACTTCTAGCTTTGTCACAGTTAAGATGGGTGACCGTGCTTTCAATCTTAATGTTGTCCAAGTCAAATGTTGAGATTCTTATGAATAAATTTCAGTTTTCTCTACCTACATAACTTGGCAGCTATTTAAATTTCAATTGTTTTGTCGGAATTTGAACTTGGCATTTTTACATTTATGTTTTTGATGGGATAAAATAAACACCCAAGAACCAGGACAAATTAAAAAAGGCCATTTACCAACTTGCCCTGGCTGGGAATCGAACCCAGAACCTCCGAGTGACGGACTAGCGTGTTAAGGAATCGCCACGGAGGTCGACTAATAAATTGAAAAAGTAATAAATTTTACGCAAGATTCGAATAACTATAACTTGGATTTTTTAGAAAGTGCTATATGAATTTCATATATATTTAAACTCGCTTTTTAAATAAACGTCTTGCATTCACGCACACTACTGTATTTTCGACTTTACTTTTTCTACTGATATCCTGTCTATTAAAGTGTTAAGTACATTATAATGACGTCTGCCAAGGCCTTAATTCAGAAATAATAATTCAAACAAAATAATTCTTTGATTTGATTGATTTGAAAATTTTAATAAGTATCGCGGACTGGAAGTCTTGACGAAAAGAAACAAGTAAGCTGTATACTAATTCTACGTTACAATTTATGATTACCTACATCTATTGTCCCGTTTACACATTATTAACTCTATGTAACTTCATCTTGACATTTTTATCCCCCTAGCGGGAAAATTTTGCATATTTCAGAGCCAAATCCGACCACGTGGCTTTGTGCATACAGTCCTTAAGTATAATGAAAATAAAATAATAGCCAAAAGACAAAAAAATCAACATTTCTATACAAAAGTGTGCAGCCACCCGGGCGATTTGTATGGGAATGTCGAATTTTTTTTTTGTTTTATGACTGATATTTTAATTTCATTATAATTGAGTGATCTATATAGTTATAGCCCCTGGTTAGATTTATTACGGGTTATTTTAATATTAAAGATTTGTTTTTTGGTTGTTATTTTAATTTCATTATACTTTAGTTATGTAGTATACACCGTGGTTCGATTTATTACGGGTATGTCCCTTCCACGTTGCATAATAAGTATAACAACAATGTCACTAACTTGTCGAGATACATTAAAATACGGCCTGTCCAGTAGACATAAGGGTCTTCCCGACCTCCACGGGGATTACTAACTCCACGAATAAGTTTTTTACATCACCAGATATTTTCGTTTGCGAAGGAAACTTTTTCCAAGTATCCGCACGTCGGGGGAAATATTCTTATACAAAAAAAATGTCGAAGGAACATCGCAAGGGCCTATCACGTAGTGAATAAAAACTCCGAGATATCTTCATTATGTTCTCTGACACTCGGAATGTGACACAGTCCCAAGTTACTACTCACAAACTTTTGTGATTGAACCTTTGTACACTGAAATGAAAGAGCTGTGAATACGTTATGTAAAAAGATTTTTCGACGTTGCATATATTATATAACCTGTCAGATTTCAGAATATAAAAAAATATGGGTTTTTCTTTTATATATTCTGATTTGTTATTATAATATTTTTTTTTCTTATCTTATACAACGTGGAAGGGACTTACCCGTATTAAATCGAACCACGGTCTATACTAGATCATTAAAGTATAATGAAATTAAAATAACAGTCGGAAAACAAAAAAAAATTTTGCATTTCCATACAAGTGTGTAGCCGCCCGGGCGATATGTAAGGGAACGTCGAATTTTTTTTTGTTTTTTGACTGTTATTTTTATTTCAATATACTATAAAGATCTAGTATAGCCCGTGGTTTGATTAGTAATAGGTATGTCCCTTCTACTTTGTATAATTTATCTAAGTACATTTTGTTAGTAGACATAAGTAACGGATTTTCCTACATCCTAGGACCTAAAAAATATTATTTTACTAGAAGAACCTAATTATCTCCGATAGTTAGAGAACGTATGCATATACGGTAAAAATAATGTTCACCGCCAACGCCTATTTCATGAATAATTGTTCACCAAATGAGAACCACAAATCACGGAAACTATTAAGGTTAACGAGAATAGTATTCGAATGAATCGTGGTGGTCATTTAACGAGGCTAGTTACCAGTGGCGTATTTATCCTACGGCTAAAGGAGCCGTTCCCCAGGCGGCGTGTTACAGAGGGGCGGATACGATCTATCCCATAAGGATTACGAAGGTATTGGAAAAGCAAGGGCAATCGTAGCGCAAACCGTAGTTCATCTGTCAGTGAAATGAAAACCGTAGCTACTTTATTAACTGGTTTAAATCTCTATAAAATTGTTTACTCTACCTGCAGGGGTCGATAACTTTAAGATGTAGGTATAATGGTTAAAGGTAAAAAAAAACTATGATATAACATTTTTTTTAAATGAAAACATTATTTTATGAAAATTGTATTCTTTACGCACTTAAGACATAAATTTAAAAAAATCTAGGTACGTGGCCATGTCTGATCAATCTTTTGAGTTTTTATAGAAAGTAAAAAAGTCACTCTTACTAGTATTCGTCATGTGTAAGGTCAATCAATAAGAAATTAAACATTTCGTATTGTTGAAATTCTGTTCTGCTCAGAGTATGCGTAGCCACCAGTTACTCTGCAAGAGCGTATAAATAAGTCTGCCTTGGAAAATGCATCACTACGCTTACATATCAAATCCAATACGTGTACCGACCTCAGTGCTTTGATTATGGCGATGCCAAACTTCATTATACCACTCTCATAGCTCGAGAAACCAGTTAGACTCGTAGATATCCCTTTCTACGGTATCGTATCTCAGGGGTGTAATAGATATTTGCAGTCAGAAAGTAGGAGAGGAAGGAAGTTGTAAGAACCGACCGAATACTTAAATCAAATCAGTTTAGGGAAGATATACAGGGTCAAACAAAATATACTGAAACTATTTCAAGGGTGAATTCAGTCCATGATACTGAACAACTTTCCCCAAGGAATGTATAGCGAAATATGAAAAATATTTTTTGGCCTCCCATATAAGTTGACCGATCAGCTGATCCAAGTTTGTATAGAAAGCCAAAAAATATTTTACATATTTCGATATATGTTCCTTTGGGAAAGTTGTTCAGAATCACGGACTGATTACACCCTTTAAAATAGTTTCAGTATATTTTGTTAGACGTTATATATTGTACTTCGTGTGTAATATATACTTGGAAGATAAGACAGCTAACATTTCGTATTGTTGAAATTGCTTAAATATGAATAGGGGGATAAATCTTATAGACACCCGGAGCCTCAAAAATAATAATACGGTATCGCCAGTTACTGAAAAAGCCAGTTCATTGCCACGTGTGACGTCACAGTGGCGCCAACACGATGAAAAATGGACCTAATAAATTAATCTTGAGACCAGATGTCTCGTCCGAGAGCTGAAGGGGCGCTAGACAAATTAATGATATCCAGTGCAAAATCATGAGCGTTTGCGTATTTTGACACACTTTTCAGCTGCCAGACATGTTGACAACACATTAGCAAACATATCAACGCGGGACCGCCGCAATACTTTTTATGTTATGTCTAATTTAGCTGAGGATAATGCGTTATGCCTACACGTTTTCATTTTATACAGTTTTAACGGTTGAAAGAAAAATAGCTTTTTGCTGGAATTTGTTCCCCGCGCTGTTTATCTGTTTGCCGAAATAAATACTAATAAAAATATCTATTTATATGAAAACTAAAGTCAGTATAGGAGAACGTCACACTGCTGGGCTTGGGATATCCTTTCGAAACATACCTAGAAGTGGTTTAGAACATTTCGCCTTATTGCGGTTTGGTGAGAAGATGTAGTGTATCCACGTTTAGAATTATACTACCATTTAAATCAAGCTAACGGCCAGTATTCTTTCTATATGTGTGAAAGCTAACAAAGTCTAAAACACATACTGTTTTCGCTAAACTTTTCATATTGCACAAAAAGGATTAAACAAATTAAAACGATATCAGATAATATTAATAAAAACCAGCCAAGTGTGTGTAGGGCCACGCACAGTGTAGGGTTCCGTAGTTGCGAATGCCGGCTTCTAGTTCATGCCTCGTTGGTCGACTATAATTTGTAAACCCTACTTGACTATAACAAAAATTTAAAATCAAATATTTCACAAACGGATCCTTCAATCGAAAAATGGTATTCACAAACTTACTTACTCAATATTTTTGAAAGACCTATTTAACGATACTATACTGCCTTCTGTGACGTAAAGACACCCCACACCATAGATTAGTCGAGAAAAAAATTCCACTTCACATTTATGGGAGCAATATTTTTTTTACATTATTTTTTACCACTTTGTCGGCGTGATTAATATACTCGTAAATACCCATACCAAATTACAGCTTTCTAGTACTAATAGTCTTTAAGTAAAACCGCGGACAGACCGGCAGACAGTCAGATAGACAGACGAGGCGAAACTATAAGGGATCCTTGCTTACTACGGAATTTACTATGATTTGCATTTATAGCTGTAAGTATTCCTATAATGTAATAAATAAATAAATAAATAAACCCTTAAAAGGCAGACTTATCTCTTCAAATCCTCCTAAATCCAGAGGAGATAATTCTAAAAGTTGGCTGGAACATTAAGAATTCAAAACGATTCTTCAGTCATTCATTCAGATTATCGACCTGACTCTTGAAAAGCTGACCAATTAATTTTAAAATGATTTCCGCAAGTACAATTTAAATTTCTCTGAAATTGTTAAACGCAAACAACCCCTTTAATGTTTCTCTATGAGATCTACTCTTAAAAGGGTATTCAATCCCTTCATTTCAAATGTTTATTCAGGAGCAAAGTTTCATAATAACTGTAATTAAAGCTTTCGTAACGCAACTAAACAGGAAAGTATAAAACTAATAAAAACTTATCTTACTCGTAATTATGCTATTATAACATTATTAAAACATAGAGTAAGTGTAAGTACTTCCATTATTAGTTTTTTTTCCTTTAGGTATTAAGAAATATGAGATGCTAAACTTTCTTTTTTGCAAATTGTGAAACCGGTCATTTTCTTACAGACGACAGGGCTAGCCAAAAAAAGTTTTTCCAAAAATGTGATAGTCACATTTTTTTCATATACCAAAGTACAAATATATAAAAAAATTGTATATATTAGGTCCTTACATATGAAATTGCCGTTCAGTATCAAAAAAGTGAAACAAGTTTTTTTTAATGAAATTATTATTTAATCAATCGAAGTATGCGCCGTTGTTATCGATACACTTCCGCCATTTTATAGGCAGATCATTGATACCTTTGGAAAAAAAATCCTGGGAGCGAGAGTCTATGAACTGTTTGAAGGCGGTTTTGACTGCCTCATCAGATTTAAAATTTTTTCCTTGTAAAAAGTTATCCAAATTTTGAAAAAAGTGGTAATCGGTTGGGGCAAGATCTGGAGAGTATGGTGGGTGACGCAGAGGTTCCAGTCGCAGCTCCTCTAACTTGGCGATCGTTTGATGTGCAGTGTGTGGTCTAGCGTTATCGTGTGTGGTAGAGCAATTCATCAGTCTCGGTTGTTTAATGGCGAGCTTTTCCATCATTGTTTGCAATTGTTGGCAATACAAGTCTGCAGTAATCGTCTGGCCTGATCTCAAGAAGCTGTAGTGGATAACACCAGCACTGGTCCACCAAACACTAACCAGAATCTTCTTTTTGGTCAGTTTTCGCTTAGGGCAAGGTTTTGCCGGTTCTCCAGGGTCAAGCCATTGTGATGATCGCTTCCGATTGTCGTACAGGATCCATTTCTCATCACAAGTCACGATA